>CM051831.1:116702591-118064386 GCA_028451465.1 Erethizon dorsatum | reverse complement strand
CAAGTCTGCCTCTCATGCAAGCAGCATCTTCTTCCCGCACTTGTCTGGTTTTGTTTCTGGTACTGGGGATGAAAGCCCCAGCCCGGTGCGTGCTAGGCAAGCACTCTACCACCGAGCTTTGTCCCCAGCCCTGCCTTCCACTTTTACACCATCTGTGTTTTTTAAGATTCTACATAGTAAGGAAACCACGCCGTGCAGTCTCTCTGAGTCGGGCTTGTTTTGCTGGACGCAGTGGTCTCCAGTTCCATCCTTTTCTGCACAGGTGACATAATTGGGTTCTTTTTTGTTATTTTGTTTGGTTTGTTGTGGTACTGGGGACTGAACATACTAGGCATTTAAAAAAACTTTTTTAAAATTGTGAGGCAAGGACTCACTAAACATCTCAGTTGCTCAGTCCGGGAACATATTTGCAATCCTCCTGCCTCAGCCTCCCACAGTGCTGGGATTAAAGTCTTGCACCACCATGGGTAGCTATTTCATTCTTCTTTACAGCTGAGTAATACTCCATTGTATGACATATTCTGTACCCGTTCCTCTGTCGATGTGCACCAAGACTGGCTCCACATCCTTGCTCTGGTGATTCTGCTGCAGTAAATGCGGGCAGCCTCTATCCTTGGCTTCAGTTCCTTGAGGTCTCTCCAAGGGGTGTTGCGGTGAGGTCGATGGTAGTTCTAGTTTTCGCTTTTGAGGATCCTTCACCCTGATTTCCACGGTAGCTGTAGTATTTACCTGCCTGCCTACGGGGTAGAAGGGTTCCTTTTCCAGCCCATGCACACAGCCTTAATTTTTTTTCTCGATCTAGTGAGGAAAGGCATTGAAAAAACATTCACTGCTCCATCGATGAGCGTGGTTTTCACTGTAGGTTTCTGCTCCGGCTCGAATGCGGCCCCTGCAAACTGTACGTCTTGACACTTAGTGGCTGAGGTGGTGGTGTGAAGGGCTGGGGCTTTAGGAGGTGACACAGGCCAGGGGCTCCTGACTCAGCGACGGGGTGAAGGCCCTGATAAGAGGCCTCAGTGGTGGGAAGGCTCTCCGTGGAGGCACGGCCTGGACTCGCACTCCAGCCTCCCCAGCTGGGGGAAAGAAATTCCCTTCTTGCTGAGGCGCTCAGTCTTTGGCACTTTGTTATACCGGCACAGGGATAACGGCGACTGGGCACCCAGGTCAGCTCAGGGTCATGCACCATCCTGCACCTCTGCCCTGCAGGCAGTGCAGGGCCTGGTCCTGCACAAACTTGTCAGTCACTTGGTGCTGTGGGGTGACCTTCACAGGTGTCTGAGGGACGTCACTCTTCCCCGCCTCACCCCCAGTGCCACATTCTTATCCTCCAAGGTGGAAACAAGGGCAGGAGATAGAAACGCACGGAGCAGTGATCATCTTCTAGGAGCATCGGTTTCATGGTTAGAAATTCCGTCAGAACTGCGTCTTCTAACTTAGGAGAAAGGACAAAGAAGAGAAAAGGGGAAGGAGAGTGAAGAGCCGGGCAGGAACAGTGTCCCCAGGCCTTTTGGGACTCCATGTGGCTCCGGGAGCCCTCTAGCCTGGCCTGCGTGGGGAAGCCTGTGGCACGCTGCTCTTGTCATCTCTGTGCTGGTGGAGCCTTTGGGACAGGTGGCTGGGCACCCTGTAGCCTGGAGCTCTGCCCTGCTCCCTCCTGCAGCCACTTAAGGCCATGCCTGGCTGGTCTCGCATGGCCACACACGAGGGCCCATGGAGGTCAGCGTTCTCTCCCCTTGAGATGCAGGGACACGTGTGAAATGGACGCTTACTTTGAAATATACAAGACATTCTTTTTTTTTGTACGGGAAATCGAACTCAAGACCTTGCGTTTGCCAGGCAGGCACTGTGCCGCTGAGCTATATCCCCAGCTCTGCAAGACATTCTTGGCTAAGGTCCCCGACACCCAGCTCTACAGTAGCCCTCCCAGGAGATTCCTCCCGTCCACCTGAAACTGTGCCCTTTGCCTAACACCCGCCCTGTCCCTGCATCCTAGTCTGCTTAATGCATCCCTGAAACTATGACTTGTGCGCTAACATGGTATCAAGGCATAAATAACGTAAAATAAAACCCAGGACACACAGTGGCCCTCCCTGCCTATTAGATTTTGCCCATGCCTTTGCTGTCCAGTAGGACTTACTTGGGAGCCACTTGTTTCTCTGCCTCTGACGCTTCTTTTGGGCTGGTGGGCAGCAGCCACATGGGGTCCCACGGCCCGCAGCGATCCTCCTCATCACCCCCTTCCAGCCCTGCCTCTTCTCTGTGGCAGATTGTGCAGCTTTGCTGGGAGCTGGAATCCTGTGTTCAGGCCCCAGGGGTGACTAGGTGGCAGGGAGGCCTAGCTGCCTCCTTCCTGCTCTGGCCACTTGTTCCCTGAGCAGGAAGGGAACGAGGTAGAGGGCAGGCTTGATGGACTCTCTTGGGATAAGAGTCAAGGGGCAGGACATGCAGGGCGTCAGGAAGCCAACACTGCTGCCTTGGCGAGCTCCACGCGGCTAGTGCAGCAAGTCCCTCGAGTGCCTGGTGCCCCAGAGTGAAATTACACAGTGGTATGACAGATTTTCCTCATCTCAGGGCTTCCCTCACCTCCTGAGGATCTCATCCCATGAGAGACAGACCTGCAGCTGTTTGAGTTCGGGTGGTTTGGGAGCAGCTCAGGCAGACAGAGGCCTGGGGGTGCCCATTCCAGAGTCTGTGATAGTCTCAACCTGGAGCTCTGCTGGGAGTTCAGGGTGAGCAGCCGGCCAAGGATAGGTGACCGGAGAGGTCCCGGGAGAGGTGCCCAGAAGGCTGCACTTTCCCACCAGGATCTGCACCGGGAGCTCCAGAATGGTGTCCACATGCAAGGGGAGTGACCCTGTGATCATGGTAAAGAGGACGATCCCCAGGATCCACACGTTCACCACGGGCCCTCGTAGCCTCAGCTGAGGACATTTCTGGTGCACAGTAGGGCACGGGACCCAGTAGGACCAGCCTCTGCTCTCCTGAGGTCCTGGAGCCCAGCCCGAATTCACCACTCCCTTGTTGCCCTCAGCATGCAGTGGGATGTTTTCAAGCTGCAGGTCCCTGCGGATGATGCCTTTGGTGTGGCAGGACTGCGAGGCGTGTGCCGTCCGTCTGAAGAGTCTCACTGTCTCCCGCGGCAGGCAGCCGGCCTTCAGGATGAAGTGTGCCAGCTGTCCCCCTCCTGCGGCCTGCTCGAGTGGGGACACAGTCGCTGGAAGCAGCTGGATCACGTTGGGCTGACGCAGAGCCCTCGGCATCTCGGCCTCAGGGAGGAGGAAGGAGGACTCAAGGTGAGACACGGGGGAGACGGCAACCCTCTCTCAGGAGCGTGGTGAGGTTTGTGAGAAACAGATACTCAGGAAGAGCCACCTCCTCTCTCCCAGAAATACGGAAGAGGGGACAGAGAAGAGCCGGCAAGGACAGTGTCCAGGGGCCTTCTGCACTCCGGGAGGCTGCAGGTGCCCTCTGGCCTGAGCCCCACGTGGAGGCGCCAACAGCACCTTGCACTCGTCTCCGCTGTGCTGGCCGGGGCCTCTGAGCAGAGTGAGCAGGCACACGGATGCCTGCCGTCCCGTCCCGTCCCCTCCTGCAGCCACTTAAGGTGCATTGCATGAAACCAGGGTCCTTTGAGTTCTCTTAGCTGTCCCCTTGAGATGCAGGGAAGTGAGTGATATGGACGCTACTTTAAAATATAGAAGACATTCTTGGCTCTGGTCCCCACCACCTGGCTCTGCAGTTGACCTCCCAGCAACTTCCTCCCGTCCAGTCCTCCTGAAACTGAGGCCTTGGCCTAACACCTCCCCCGTCTGTCCTTGCCTGTCCCCTCAACCCATTCTGTAAATGACGACTTGTCCATTGAAAACGGTGTTGTGAAAGCACTGGAAAATAAAATAAAGCCCAGGACACACAGCTGGAGCTCCCTCCTATTAGCTGCTGTCAGCGCCTTTGCGGTCCAGTGACACGTACATGGGAGCCACTGGTTTTATGCACCCGCAGTCCTTCATTTGGGCCGGGGGGCAGCAGCCACACAGGTTCTGAATGCAGGCTGCGATCTGCCTTGTCAGCCCCCTACAGCCCCGCCTCTTATTGGTGGCAGAGACTGTGGCTTTGTTGGGAGCCGGGGTCCCTGTCTTTAAACCCAGAGGGAGTTTGAATGAGATGCAGGAAAGCCTGTGTGCCTCCCTCCGGCCCTGGCTGCGCCTCCTCCCTGGGCAGGAAGAGAACAGCTGGAGGACAGGCGCACTCCCCCATTTTGGGGATGAGAGTCCAGGGAGCTGGGTCTGCGGGGCATCTGGAAACCAAGCCTCCTGGCTAGGTGAGCTCCACGCGGCCAGTGCTGCCTGTCCCTTGTGAGCCTGGCTGTCTAGGATCAGAAAGGTGGCCATCCGTGTGTCCAGTTTTCTTTCTCTCAAGGATTCCCTCAGGCCCCTGAGGCCCTTATGCCGTGAGAGACATGACCCGCAGGATGGGGTGCCCAGGAGCGGCTCAGGTGGAGGACTGAGGGGAGCACCTCCCCCTGGCAGAGCTGTGGGTGCCTGTGATGGTCTTGAGTGTGGCCCTCTGATCAGGGTCCAAGGTGAGGAGGTGGCGGAGGAGCCATCGCGCGTCTGGCAGAGGTGGCCGGGAAGGGTGCACCCTCCCCCCAGGGTGCGCGCGTGCAGCTCAGGAATGGTGTCTTCGTGAACTGGAAGGGGCCATGTGAGCAGGGTGTGCAGGACGACCCTAGGTCCCAAATAGCCATCGTTGGTCCTCATATCCTCACCCGTAAACATTTCTAGTGCAGCGTAGGGCAGCGTGACACACAGCAGTGTGGCTCTACCCTCCCAAGGTGCTGGCGCACAGCCCAGGTCACTCGCTTTCACGTTGCCCTTGGCATCAGGCAGGCCGTTTTCAGCCTTCAGGTGCAAATGTACCGTCCCTACGTTATGGTAGTACTGCACTGCAAACACGACCTACCTGAGGAACCGCAGGCCTCCAAAGACGGCAACCAGCCTCCAGGACGCAGTGACACAGCTGTCCCGGCCCTCACATTCCTTGACCAGATAGATCTAATGTGCCGCTGCAGCCACTTGAAGCAGCTGGGTCACGCTGGGGCGACTCAGAGCCTTCAGCGTATCCTCTAGAGCGACAAGGAAGGAGGACTTGTCGCGTGTCTTCGGCCGGACATTTATAGCTGCTGTGCTTCTGGTAAGGAGATGCTGGGCCAGTGTCACTGGGGTAGATTCTCCCTGTCAATGGCCTTTATGTCCCCATAATGATGCGCGGGGAAAGCAGGGAGAAGGGCAGGGCCGGGGAAGGGCCCGGGGGCATGTGGGCCGGTTTATCTCCTGCAGATGTTTGCATCCACGCACAGTCAGCCAGATGTCAGGATCCACCGTGCTCACGGCTCTCTGGCTCTGCACTTAAATACAGACACAGCTGAAACGGACTCTCAGTGATGCTGGGATCCACGCAATGCTGTTCTTGGCCCCATCCCCTGTTCTGGACCCGGCTGGTTCCTCCTGTCCGCCTGGAACCGTTCCCTATGACCAAATTCCTTGGGCTTCTCTCTACCCACGTCAGCGTACAGTTAGGATTGGTCAGTAGACAAGGACTCGACAAAATGTAGGTAAAACGACCCGCACGCAGTGCTGCTGTCCTGTCTGCCTACTCATCGGTGTTCCGGACGCTCCTGCTCACCGTGATCTCCGCGGCCTTCGGTTTCTGCACCCACAGGTGTCTGTGGGGCCACGGGCAGCACCACAGGCTGGGAACACAGGTGGCGATCCGAGTCCTTCGTGTCCCCCTGCATCTTGTCACTGGTGTAGGCTGTGTTCGCAGTCACTCCGTGGTTCTCCTCGCGTGGAGAAAGTTTTCTGACCCACGGGGCCACCTCTTCCCCGTCTCCTCACACTGCTGCTCGTGCTGGGGCTGGAGGAGGAGCGCAGTGAGGGCCGCGTGGGGAGCGCCGGCCACGAGTGCGGGCTGCAGGTGGGAACAGCAGGCATGGGGGCTCTACTGCCCCTTCTTCCCTGACGGCCCATCCTTCTCAGGAGGTGATGTTCAGAGAGCACGATGGTGACAGAGCGAGGGGCTGTCTCACCGACCCTCCCGATTTGAGCAAGTGCCAAGGTGGAAGGATCTGAGGGTGACGGGCCGAGCATAACCCCCAGATTCATAGGGTTCACACTGATGGGGCAGCACCAGAGTGCCTGGTGCTCTTCCGTGTTTCGAGTCATCAATCTTTCTCTGTCTCAGTCTCATATCCCATGAGGGTCATAGCCCACGTGACATGGACCTCACAATCCATGAGGACGGGGTGAATGTCCCACCCCGTGGCTCAGCCCTGCGTGCCCGTGGTGAAGTCTGGCCTGGGCCTCAGCCTTGGGTTCAGTTTTCATAGGCCACTGATGATATTTTGCAGTTCTGCACAAAGGGAATTTCAGACACTGTACCTTGTGTGCATGACTTGCTGCCGAAGAGAGCAACCACAGGAAATGGGAGGAGCTCTGTGACCATGTTACACAGGAGGTCACGAAGCTCCAGACGTCCACGGCGAAGCCATCATATTTTTTGCCCTACAATATTTCAGGAGCACAGTATGGGAGCGGGCCACGGAGCTGGCCCTGCTTCTGCCCAGGCCCTGCACCTGCTGCCCACGCCAAAGTCGCTGACCTTGGTGTTTCCTCCAGCACCCATGGGGCATTCTCCAGCTGCCGGTCTCTGTAACGCCCTTGTTTGTCAGGAGTGCGTGGCCCACGTGGTCCCTCTCCAGGCCTCCTCCCCCGGCGGGTGGCTGCCTCCAGGATGCAATGCAGCAGTTGTCCCTCTCTGGTGCACTCCAGCCCCTGATACACTACCACAGGTGTTCTGGCCGCTCGGAATAGCTTGATCACATTCGGGCGGCTCAGAGCCTTCATTATGAAAGGACGTTGAGCTGGACCGTGTGTCTCCTATCTGATTTCCATGTGTCTCTGCTGCAACCCATGCTAACTGGTGACAGCTCTCCGGTGCCCATGTGGGGCCTCTTGAGCCTGCTGCGGAGACACTTGGACCCCATAATGTACTGGGGCTCACAGTATTGCACACCGTGAACAGGGGAGGCCCCAGCACATCCTCAGTCCTGCAGCTGCAGTCGCTCTCCCGGTCCCTGCTTTCTCTTCCCTAACCCCTCTATCCAATTCCCTGGGTTCTGCCAGACCTGTAAAGCTTTCTGATATCTTTAATTTCGCTCTCTCCTTCTTGGTGAATCTAGAGGTTCAGGTGATGAACAGAAAAGTATGGTGATGAAACAGCTGAATGAGATTCTGTTTCTAGGAATTTAACAGAAAGTTCTGAAAAAGAATCTTTAAGCACAGATTGCCCGATTGGTCTCGACAATGCATTGGGATCACTGTTTGGTCCTCCAAGCTCCCTCATCATCCATCTAGAAACATCTACCTGATCTTCATCAGCAACTGCTCCATTTCTTCCCCTTACTACCAGGGTGCTTCCTGTTAATCGGAACACTTCACAGTGCTGGATTTTGGTACACAGAAATACCATGGAGGAGATTTCCTACAAGGACTTGGTCCACTTTTCCTCTTCTGCTGTTTACTAAGGTCATCAGTTTCCTTCGTGCATTCCCCTACATTTCTTTTTGGAGCTCATTTTGCGTTATAATTCTTCAGTCTGTTTTTCCTTCAGCTCCAACTGTTTAGTAAAGTTTGATTTTGAATCCATAGCAGCACTTGCTTCATGTAAATATTCCTGTAAAGACAACGCCTTTCTCCCTAGATTTTCTGCCTTTCCCCTCCATTCAGCCATAAGGTGTTTTTGCTTTTCCAATTCAGCAGAACGCATTGGTTTTTCCTCTCGTTGGAGTCTTTTAGAACTGTCTGGAGGTTGGCTGATGACTTCGTGGACCGCTCTACTTGCTCCTGAGAGACGGGAAGCTGCAGTGCAGTTTCACCCCTCTCCTTCCTGGCCGTGTCCGGCTCTCCCTGTGGAGACTCCGGCTACACGATCCTGGCGACCAACCTTTTTCAGGGTTAAACACAAATCGCTTAGAATCCGTTCACTTTGACTTCACTTTCTTTTTCTGCACATCCGGCCCTCGAATGACGTTCGTGTTGTCATCCTCAAATTGATGAACTTTTTTTTTTTTCACCATTTCACTCTTACTTGTTTCTTTTTTCTTTCTTTCTTTCTCTTTTTTTTTTTTTGTTGTTGCTGGGAATCGAACTCAGGACCTTAAGCTTACCAGGCAGGCACTTTTGCCGCTGAGCTATATCCCCGGCCCCTCTTACTTGTTCCCTGATGATGCCATGTCCTTTCCTTTGTTGTTTTGATAGCTGATCTTTTATTAAATTCACGTGCTTTGTAACTTCTTGGTTCTGTTTGCCTAATTCTTCTATCTCATCCATCCGCATTTCCTTTGTATGATCCTTCATGTTCAAGTTCAGTCTCAAGTCGTGTAATTCTGAATCCCAGTTCAGGCCTCTCACAGCTGTACTTTTAACTAATTCATCTGCAGTACACAATTTTGTTGCCAATCAGATGAGGTTTCTTCTGCTCGATTCAGATGGAAATCATAAATCAGCAGGGTGAAGCTCTGCTGGGAGTCTCCATGTCACCCTGTGACAACAGTTGTCACAGCTAGCTGGTGGTCACTGCTGCTGCCCATTGTCAACACCCAGTGCCAGCTTGTGCTGGACACTGTAGGTTGACTCTGCACGGCACTCAGTCTGTGCTGCAGCTGCCCATCACGGTCCAGTGCCAGCTTGTGCCCGACGCCATAGGTTGACTCAGCCAGGTGCCCGTCACCGCTGGTCTTGGTTAGCTGCTGTTCTAAATCGGCTGCTGGTCTCTGGAGCTCCTCAGTGTTGACAGGGTTTGGGCTGCAGCACAGGTTTGTAGTTCACAGGAGGAAGCCCCCCCTTGTCTAAAACCCAAGGAGCACCTGGAAAGTGCTGCTAATACAGCAGCCGGCAGCCTGTTTCAGTGAGGGTGAGGGCTGGAACCAGGGACTCTTCTGGAGGGCCTGCTGTGAAGGCTGCATATGCAAATAAGGGGCCCAGGTCCCTCCCTTCCTGATCTTAGCTATTCCCAGGTGCTCTGTCTTCCCGAAAAAGCAACAGTATCCACTGAAGTGGCTGCAGTGGGAAAGAGCTCTGGGGGCCTGGCTGCGCTACTGTTGGAGTGGAGCATGGGCATTAGATAGCCAGGGACGACACTGCTAAGTAGCCAGGGAGGACACTGAAGGAAACTGTTCCAGTCCGCTGGGGTGTGTGGGGGAGCAAGGAGGAGGGGGAGGCGCTTCTCCTCCATCTCAATTTTGAGAGCATTACTGAAATTCTTTTTCTTGATGCAACAATGACGTCTCTCTTTCTACGTCTTGGACATGCAATCCAAGTTTCATATTTTCTTCCGCAAGATGGTTCTCCTCCAGAAATGCTAAAGCAGTGCTTCAGGTGAGAAGAAATGTCCCGCCGGGTTCCAATTCTCAGTCTCCTTATTTCATCTGCAGCCTCAGGCGGCGCTTCTTGGGGTCTGCACATTTCTTCTTCGGAGAAACTCCGTGCAAGAATTCTTGCCTTCTCTGCCACAGAACCGCTCGCTTCACAGCATAAGCCTGCAGTTCCAGTTTCTTTCACGGGATCAATTATTTAACTCTTTTCCAACATTCAGCAGTTGTCGTTTTCTCCTTAAGACGTCTCTTGTCACTTTGCGCAGATTTTTTATTTATGACTTTTACCCTCAACTTCTTCAATTCTTTTGTAGACTCCAATTTTTCAGTTTGGAGAGCGCGAATAGTTTGCTGCGTCTTGCAGTTTAGAGCTCTCAGTGGCTCTAACTCCTGGGCCACCTTGCTGTCACGATCTTCACGCTCCTCATATTTGCTTCGTTCCCTGCAGTGCCGATGACTTAGCTCTGTCGTTCTCTTCTGATGCGCCTTCTGTAATACTGATAATTCTTGTTGCTGTTCATCTATGTCTTGGCTTTGCTTCTGTTTAAGTTCCTTAAGAATATTTGCAGTTTGCAGCTTGCATATTTTATGTTGGCAGAGCTATGTGTTCCTTGTGCCTCATTCTGTTGCAGCTGATTTCAGTAACTTGCAGATTGTTGCTTTATCTGAAGCTCTGATGATTCGTACTTTTCTTGTAGATCAGTACAGTTTCAAGTTTTATTCCCTTAATTTTAACTTTCTCTGGGTGGCTTCAATTCCCTTTGTTCCAAAATGAGATAAATCACACTGAAGACAAGGCCGTCTTCAGCTCACCTTTGCCCATGCAGGACTCATCCCGAGTCCCAAGATACACAGGCATCCTGAGCCTCTCCTGTGGTAGCACCCACTTGGGAACTTCGGAGCTCTTCGCTGTGCCCGCTCACTGCTCCCTGTCTCCCCCTGCTGGCCAGCCTGACCCCCTTCACTGGTCACCACCTCTGCTGCCTCCACTGCAAGCAAGTGCCTGGCTGCCCTGGGCATCTGTGGGGCCCTGCAGGAACCCCCAAGTAAATCCTTTATGTAGCATATTCCTCTAGTGAACCCTAACTGATACGCAGGTATAAAATCATCTCTTGTTTGTCACACAGTCTTGAGATCATGCAGTATCTGTCTTTCCTTGCCTGGCCGATGTGAAAGTTTTATGCTCCAACTCACTTGTCGTATGGAGCAAATTATTCCTGGTGGGAGGAATAAAATCCTTGCAGGCCTGGCCCATGGGGAGCGTGAGGCACACAGGGTCTGCTCGGGGGGGAGGTCAGGAGCTGGGCAGTGAAGGCGGATTCACGCTGGCCACGGGTCAGGGCCTCTGGGCTGGGTCCAGTCCAACCTGCTCTGCACTGACCTGCTTGGAGTGATGGGCAAGGTGACAAGATCTGCAGTTGAGTCGGCGACAGATGTGGCTGGACCCGAGGTGTTCAGGGTGCCTATGATTGACTAAATCTTCAGTTCAAATGGGGTGTTTTCATAGCTATCCATGATGTACTGGGATCCCGTCTGTTCCCCCTTACTCTCCTTTCCACGTACTATTTCCAGAGCACAGAATAGGGGCCTGCCATGGAGCTCGGCCAGCTTCTGCCGGGCCCTGTGCCCGCTGCCCACGCTGCAGTCGACCGTGGTGTTTCCTCCAGCGCCCACAGGGCGTTCTCCAGCTGCAGTCCCTGGGCGGGATGCCCTGGCTTTGGCCGGAGGGCGTGGCCCACGGGGTCCTGCTCCAGGCCTCCTCTTCTGCAGGTGGCAGCCTCCAGGATGCCAGCAGTAACTGTCCCCTACTGGCACGCTCCTTCACCGGGAACACTGCGTCAGGTGTCTTGAACACTTGGAATAGTGCCATCCAACTGCGTGCTGCAGAGCCTGCATCATGAAGGTTGTTCGGCAGGAACTGGTGTCTCCTCTCTGATCTCCGCTGCCTTTGCTGTGACCCGTGCTCACAGGCGACAGCTCTCTAGTGCCCAACAGGGGGCCTCTCCGGCTGCTGCAGGCGGCTCCCGGACCCCAGAACGCACTAAGTGCTCACAGTATTGCACTCGGTGAACAAGTGGAACCCCAGCAGGGTCTTCAATCTTACAGCTGCTGCCCCAGTCCCTTTCTCGTCTTCCCAACCCTTTTGTTTGATTGCCTGGGACTGCAGAGTCCTTGAAGGAATCCGGGAAACTGGAAATTGGCAGTGCTATAGGCCATCCTGTTGCGTATTGGTTTCATTATGCTTGGTGTTAGTTTTATACTGGCTGGATTACTTTCTCTTTTAAAAAAATCTTTTTACTCTTCCTCCAAAGCCTCCATTTATTTCCCAGGCATGTTGGGAATAATTTGCATATCGAGTGGGGTCCAAGCACCCCTGGACTTCCTGTGGTTCTTTCTCCTGTGCTTGCCTGAGACCCGCCCTGGTGGATGTGTGAGTCCATCTTGCACTCTCCTGTCTCTCCTTTCTTTTCCCATTCTGTATCTCTCTGCTTTAATTTCGTAGAAACTTTAATTTTTGGGAAACTTGCTTTAATTTTGTGATGTTAACCAGCAAAGAAGGAATCCAATACCGGGGATAAGCCAGGGTGTTAGAAAAGATCTGACAGGATTTACATGAGCACATTAGAAAGGGTGAATTCAGGCTGGCAAATGCAAGCTCAGTGCCCCTGCAGTAAATTCTGGCCAGGGTCCTTGAAAGCGCACACAGTTTAAGTAAAAACTCCCAAAGGGAAGCTGGTCCCAAGTTCCTAGAAGTGAGTTTAGCGTGCGGCTACTTTATTTTTTTCAGTTTTTGAGTTTATGATTTTCTTTTCTTCATTTTTTTATGCACATAAAAATTCTTAGATTGTAAAAAAAAAATTCTTAGATTGTAATTATAGGGTTAAAGATAGATACTTTTAGCCTCTGGGTTCTTTCTCCATTGTTTTTCCTGAAATACTGGTTTGGACTAAATCTAAGAGGTTTGGGAATTTCCCCCAGGGGTCCCCTGAGGCCTGAGGGTTTCCTGGAGAAACCCCTGCTTCAGCCGCACACTCATCTGCACACTGCAGCCGCAGCTGCCTGACCACAATGACTGTTCTCTTCAGGGTTGATGTATCCTCCAGCTTTCTCAAGAGTCCTGTTGTCACTGACAGAACACCTCTTCTGCCCCGTTACTTTCCTTAGGGGAAAACATTGCGTGTATTACGAGTCAGAATAGACCCAACCAGGTAAACTTCATCACTTGTCTTCCAGAAACTTCAGCCTCTGCTTTTGGGGCTTTCTGCAATTAGGCAGAGGCTGTGAGAGGTCACAGGGCCACATGCCCAGCTTCTAAGCAGGACTCTGTTTTGGAAGGTTGCTTCTTTTGATTTTCATTTATTTTATTTACCCCTTTATTTCCTTAAAATCTAAAGAAGCAACTCAGCCTTTTTCTAAGGAAAAGGGATAGTTACCGAGGTGTGGGGTGAACATCTGTAATCCCAGCCCTCTGCGAGCTTGGGGCAGGAGGTTCAAAAGTTGGGGTCCAAGCCTAGCCATTTAGTGAGAGCCTGCCTCAAAAAAGAATAAAAACCGGAGGGCAGGGGGTCCCCCCTGCAAGGCTCTGGGATGCATGCCCAGCGCACACAAAAGGGTAATTTGCCGAAATTCAAAACTTTTCTAAGGACTATTTCAAAGTAATAGATTTCCAATTGTTAAAGCCAGGTGTGGCAGTGCTTGCCACCCCAGCACTCTGGGAGGCTGAGGGAGGCAGGAGGGTTAAGAGTTCATGAGCTGTGATTTAGCAAGATCTTGCCTCAAAATGAAAAGTAAGAAAAGGCCAGGGGAGGTCACTCAATGTGAAGGCCCTGGGCTCAATCCCCAGGACCAACAACAACAACAAAAGGTTATAGAAAAAAACCTAGTAAATAAAATAAGATGAAAAAAAGTTACAGGGCTATTTTTCATAAGGAAGTTTAAAGGAGAGAGAATTATTTACAATAAAAGAGGATTTTGTATTGTAAGATGTGTCCTGTATTACTGGACTATTCCAAAACAGGGAAGAAAAAGAAAAGACAGAAGAGAAACTAAGGTCTAAAAATTGTATTGTGTCTGGGCAGATTGCAGAGAAAAACAATTTGTAAGTATGGTAAGATAACTGCAATTTAAATTATACTTTAAATGGGTTTTCTAAGGTTAAAACTTCAGTGCAATGATACAAAACCGATACCAATACTCTACGTTAAATACACCAAGGTTTTCTTAAAATACTGATCTCTAGGCCCAATGTAGTGGTGCACACCTATAACCCCACAACTAGGGGGGCTAAGGCAGGAGAATCACTGCGAATTCAAGGCCAGCTTGGGCTACAAAGTAGGTCAAGGGCAGCCTGAGCTGCATACTAAGACCCTGTCTCAAAAACCAAAGCAAACAAAAAGCATGCCAAGTATCGTACTGGCTTAGAAAACAAAGAGTTTGTGTTTGTCAGGGTTTTGATGACTTAAGGAACTGGGTCTCAGTAGAGCCAGGTAGTTTTACAGTGTCTATTTGTTGTAAAGTCTTTTAAATCCCGGGTTTATGACACTGGTTAACAAACAACTCTTATTCCAGGTTGCAGTGAGTCTGGCACCGTGTATGTGACTAACGATGTGTACACATCTGAGGCCTAAATGTGCTGTGTAGCTGAGCTTTGTCTAAATGTGACGTGAAAGTCTGTAAAATTAAATGTACATAGGTTGAATGCAGGTAAAGTGACGAATACGTGTTGTCTTTTATACAATATGCATCACATCTGCACATGGGACATGTGCTACGATCAGAAAACTTTTGACATCTACGCCGTTTGTAGTCAGCGCCCCTCAGATGAAAGGAGCCCCGTGATTTGGCCAGCGCTGCCATTTCACACCTGGCTGTGTCCGTTGGCTTTGACTGAGCGAGGGTTTCGTGACTGCGCTGCTGAGCTCACTCACACGGCAGGTAATGAGGCACCTGTGGTCGTCAGCGCTGTCTCCTCGGCGTGGAGCCATCCTTCGATTCCTGTCAGTGTTGCTAACCTTGAAATTTAAAAGCCAAGTTGGTACAGGAGGGACTTCTGTGCAGCTGGGATGCTAAATATTGCGGTTTTCTGGGTGTCAAACGTGTCTGTTCCCAAGTATTCGGGTCTTGTACATGCAAAGCTTAGGGGCAGCTTACCATGCTGAGCCTTCCGAACTGCAGCTGTTGGTAATGACAGACGCTGACAGGTTTGTGTTTGTGCTCCTGGTTCTACTGTGACAATCCTCTTTGAGCAAAAATACTTCCACATGCCCACGCACTTTGCATTCCAAGCAGTGCCACTCTGCTAATTAAAAATCAGGCTCTGGGCACCTAAGAAGCACAGCTGTGAAGAGTACATTCTGCTTTATTTATTTATTTTTTTGTGGGTATCAGGGGTCGAATTCAGGACCTCGCGCTTACGAGCAGGCACTTGTGCTGCTGAGCGATATCACCGTCCCTCTTCTTTATTTTAAAACATTCCACTATTCCTTAGTGACAGGGCACTTGCCAAGCATGCACAAGACCTTAGGTTCAGTAGCCAGCACTGCAAAAGAAAGTCCATTGTTGTTCAAAGACAAAATTTAGTGTGGATTGAGGTCATTAAAATTTTGTAATTGGGGGCCGGTGAGATGGCCTCAGCGGCTTAAGCGCCTGCCCGGCAAGCCGCGAGGGCCCGAGTTCGACTCCCGGAACCCACATATGAAAAAGGGGCCAGTGAATATCGCTCAGCGGCACAGGCGCCTCGCTGGCGCGCGAGGTCCTGAGGTCGACCCCCCGGTACCCACAAAAAAAAAAAAAATTTTGTAATTGGCCAGGTGTGTGGCACAGGCCTGTAATCACAGCACTTGGGATTCTTTTTTTTATGTTGTGTGTGGATACCGGGGGTCGACCTCAGGACCTCGCATGCCAGCAGGTGCCCGTGCCTCTGAGCGATATCACTGGCCCTTTTTTTCGTATGTGGGTACCGGGAGTCGAACTCGGGCACTTGCACTTGCCAGGGCAGGCGCTAACGCCGCTGAGCCATCTCACCGGCCCAGCACTTGGGATTCTGAGGCAGGAGGAGTTTCATGAGTTCGAGGCCAGCCTGGACTACATAGTGAGATCCTGTCACCAAAAAAAAAAAAAAAATTTTGTAATTGGATAAAGTTAACTTCTTATTTATAAGTACATGTAAAGTTGTTACTCTTTACAGTAAAATGGAAGGCCAAATACATTTTTCAAGGTGTGACGGTCCTGATATCATGCTGTCAGTCACATCTCTCAACCCTAAGATCTGTGTACACTGGGAAATGGGTTGTTTTGTTTGTGCTAAGCTTTCCTCAGAGTTTTAACCATAGCTGCTTCCGTCCTCCACAGGTCCGACTGTTCTCTTAGACATTTGTAAACAGATTCATGAAAAAGACTCTAACAAGTACTGTTAACAGCTTTCTGGCTAAAATAAACTTATTTTTTCAACAAATTGTTTTTTCTTTAGGAAAAAAATTGATATTATTATAAAAAGATTACATTCATTGGTTCAGAGCTATCACAACACAAAACTGGCTTTGTTTCCTTCTTTGTTTTGTTTTGTGTTTTCTCGAGAAAGCTTCATATCCACTGCCTGTTGTCATTTAGCAGAAGGAGGAGATCCTGAGCAATATTCTGAGATGAGAGCTGCCGACCACAGGACAGATAGGCTGTGACCCCCACGAACCCCTGTTCAAGGGCAGGGTGATATTCTCCAGTCCCACCTTCCATTTCAGAGAGCCCAAACTCCAGAGAAAAGCAACCACAGCTAGCAGTGGAACTCACTGTCCCACCTCAGGAATGGTGGAGCGGGCTCTGTGTGTGCAACCACTGAGACAGAAGGAAGATGAAAGTACTAAAACGACAACCAGTACTGTGTCCCCCTCCCTGGTCCGCCAAACCCAGGAAAGGACGAGACCCCTCGAAGGGCCCTGCAACTCTGGTGAGTCACCAAGCTCCTCATCAAGGAGACGGGGTGGACCCTAGAGAGCAGGAGGCAGCCAGTGTGCAGCGTGCAAGCGGCGGTCATTGGAGCGGCCCGTGTCCCCGCTGCTTGCAAGGGAGGCCGAGTGGTCAGCGAGACCCTGCCCTGGCCTGGCGGATGACACATCTGGCAGGGAAAGACCTGAGGGAGCCTCAGCTGACCTGGACAGTTAATGGGACAAAGGCTGATCTGGACTTACACAGAGTCACCCTCTCAGTCCTGAACAGCCAGCAGGAAAGTATAACCGAAGGATGGAGGGATGATGGCAATGGGGAACAGAGAAAACGAAGGTGGGTTTTTCTAGGGCCTTCCGTGAGGAAAGGAAACAAAGAGAGCAAGGCTTCAAACGCCACCCCCAGCTGTCGTCAGAGCAGGAGAAGGAAACACAGCGATGGCCGCAGTGTAAAGGAAGCAAACAGCTGGCTCCACCCACACCTGCGGCATCTTAACGTGCACAAGTAACCCCGGGCACCACCGGGCCAAGCCTCCCTGTGCCGCCAGTGACCATGATGGGCGCAGACTGACTCCTAAGACACTGGCCTCCTAGAAAGAGATGTTGAGTAACATTTCTCGCTTACATTAACCAGGCCCTGGATGGTGGAAAGGCGGATCATGGGTCAGTGAGTTCCCGGATGCACCCCCTACTCCACCCTTAAAAGTTACTATTACGTATCCGTGCTTGCTAGTCTGACTTCCCATGCTAACAGAGTGTGAAGCGGGATGGGCTGTGGACAAGGTGCCGTGAGGGACAGCAGGAAAGGTGCCTCGCCCATTCTCACTTGGTTCCTGTGTCTCCTAGGCCCCCTTGTCACTTTTTGCTGCTTCTCTTTGGCCCGTGCTTGTTTGATTTGTGAAGTGGTCTCCTCCAGACTGCAGCAGTCACACTGTGGATGGTCACGCATGTCTTCCGGCCACACCTGCCATTGGCACTGGAAGTCAGAGCCTGGCCACTGGGTCCCCGAGCTCAGGCAAGCCAAGGGTTTTGTGTCCCCCAGTGGGCAGGGCCAGCTGCCCCCAACCATTCTGCAACTTGCTCTAGAAGATGGACTGTGGCCCCTCAGCTCCCCTGAAGACTAAGCAGGTCCCCAGGGGGGACCGGGCAGGGCTTGTGAGCAGTGCCTGAGGCAAAGGAGCAGGCAGCGGCACCACTGGAGAGGGGAGGGGTCGGAATTGAGGCTGCACACTCAAGCAGGGCAGCTGCCCTATTCCTGGAGATGAGAAGGGGGTGGGCAGCGAACAGGATGAGACAGTGCAAGCGAAGATGCCAACAGATCTGACCAAGAGCTGACCCTAAATACTGTTACACCCACACTAGAGTGCATTTTCATAGCGAATTCTCCTCCCAAAGAGGGGGACAACGCATTTCTCAGCACGTGTTGGGCCACATGCAAACTCGCACCTGCAAGGTAACCGAACCCTACCCTGCCCAGAGACCTCCACCCTTTTAGACAAAACTCATGGATAATGACGTCCCTTGGGACCTCTGAAGTGAAATGCAGCCTTTCTTTGTTCAGCACCACTTTCTCAAGTAGCTGGCTGTTAATGGAGTCTCCCACTTCTCTTTTGCCTGGGGCTGCCTATAGGGCAGCCTGCACGTTTCTTTCCTGTATAAACTTTCATTTCATTCTCTCTTTAAAATTGGTTACTGATTTCTGGCACGGCGGTGCACACCTCTAGTCCCAGCACTCGGGAGCTTGGGCAGGAGCATCCCCGTGAGTTCGAGGCTGGCCTGGACTGCGGAGCAAGGCTCTGCCTCAAAAAGAATTAGTTATTGTTCGATTTCCATGTAACGTGGTGCTGACCCACGTTCACTGGTGACAGAGGACTTTTGAGCTTGAACTCTTCTTTCCAGAAGAGTACCCAGCAGCAGCATCTGATGTTTCAAGGCCAATATTTCCATCTGAGTGTGGACAGGTCGGGAGGTTACGTGAGATGCACGCGCAGGCGCAGAAGCACCGCCTGCGTTGCCGTGCAGCGTTGGGAAGCAGTGGCTCTCTGCTGCTGTCACGTCCCGTCATGGTTTGCGCATAAAGCCCTGAGAATGAAGGTCGTTGTCAGCGTCAGCTCCAGGGGATGGGTAAAATTCTATTTCGTTTTCCTTTTTTTTTTCCACAGAGAAGGTAGTTTTGTGTTAATTTTGTCGGCTCCTTTCCCCTTTTTGTGGTTAGCAGCAATTATTCAGCCCTTCGAATATGCTCTCTAGCAAAGTCTGACTTTATTTAGATGATGTAGATGGAAAAGCTTCATTGAGCCAACGTGGCAACGCTGCACAAGTTACTCATTGTAACATTATGACTGGGCTGTCACCTGTAGCTCCCTCCTGCACTTCAAAAAAGGCTTTGTGACCTTTTCGTATGGTTCATCCGGAAACATCTGTAAACCTTTTGTTGTAGTAAAATATTTTTGTGATTTTCCTTGCCTTTTATGTTTATCTTACGGTTTTACCTTACATTCCTAATATGGCAATCATTTAAAAATCAAGCCTCTGACGGAACATTCTGTTTGGTCTTCATTGCCTGACATATTGAATGGCACGAGGTGGATTTTGCCAGATTCTTTTCTCTCATGCAATTTTGATATATTACTGAATGGAGTATTTTTCATGAACTGGCCCTGAGCGTGCACAAAGCATCAACATCTGACCTGTTTTTCACCCCCCTGGAAACTTGAAATAAATGTGTTCACGTTGTCTGATAGGGTAGGTGGTCTTTGGTCTTTCCACACAGTGTTTGACAGTCGCTGTACAGGACAGGCACAGCCAGTGAAGCCGTCGTAACACACATGTAGGGCTCTCACCTGTGCCACATTTTTGCCTCAAATTTGAGTTATGACTTTCTCTTGGTTCTCTGAAAACACGTGTTACCGCTGGTGTGTGTGATTAGCTTATGACTGAGAAAAAGACGATTTTCTTTGGAATGCAGCCCCTCCAGCTCTCCATGAGCACCACGGATGGGTTCCTAACATTCACCAAGTGAACGTTTTGCTGAGAGAATCTCACGTCACGTTCAAGTGCGTGTGTTCTGTCCCCGCAGAGCACCAAGCCCCACCAGCCAATAGCAAAGTACAACCGAAGCTGCCCCACCTGTATCCTTGCCACTCTAACTGTGCAACAGAACCGCGGAGTTCCGACCCGGTCCTTCCACCTGTGGGGCACGCGCGCCCTCAGATGAAAGGCCTTCATGCGTCCCACACAGGCTCTGTCCCTATGACATCCACACAGTCGTAGAAATCCCAGATCCTCTTGAATGCTCTGAGTGGGCTGCAACCCCAGCCCTGAGAAATCTGTTGACAGATTCCTTAAGTCACAGCTTCATGATTTGGGACTATTTTGAGCAGAAATCACTCCCAATTTCGGAAATCAAAAGAGGCGGGGCCCCCAGAGGGTGACAGCAGAGCTGTGCCAGTGCGGAGCGACATCCGGAACAGGAAGCTGACACCCTGTTTTCTGTGACGGATGGGAGGATGTCCTGGAACCGGGGTGACCCTGAGACACAGATACCCGTCCGGTGTCAGCAGGTCTCTTTAGATGGGCGCATCCTTGCTTGGTCCTCCAGGATGTCGTGGAGGTGGCTGTGCGGTGCTGGGACCCATTCTGACTACATACAGCTGCTCTTCTTCCTCACACCGCACACTGCTGCCTGGGCCAGGCCGTTCCCATGATTACGGCCCAGACTAAGGACTTCCTCTCAATTTCAGAAAGTTAAGGTGCTTCGCAGGACACTGAAAAGTTAGAAGTTGTGAATGAGAAGGAGACTCCTTATGTAATGCCATCAGAAGAGCCTAAAACCCAGGTACCATACTTACAGCTAACCCCTAAGGTCGGCCCTGGGCAGGGCACCCCCAAACAGTGCCCTGTTTACTAGGAACAGAACCTCTGTGTGGGGCATGGAGAGTACACCGAGCTGCACATGCTCATCAAGGAACCGTGGTCCCCCAGCAATCAGTGCCTGTCCCCAACTCTGAGCCCCATCCCATAGGAGCTGAGTGGTGTCCCCACTCATCTGAAAGCAACCCCATGGCCCCCACATGCTCTTGCTTCTTGGATAAGTGTCACTCGAGGCTTGTCTGAGAAACATGAAGCACGGGCCAGGGGACAACAGGCAGGAGACTGTGGGCACATCTGGGGCCTGGATCAAGTCTAGCCTCACAGGACGGGTAACAAGCTGATGCTTGATCAGAGCTCGGGGCTGCCCATGGTGGCCACTCATTGCCACGGGGCAGCGGGGGGACCTCAGTGTTCCAGGGTGGCTGGATAAAAAGGGGGACCCAGGACACTGTTAACCCTGTGTTGCCAAAGAACAAATACTACACCAATTTAAAGATCATAATTGGTTTTATTTGTAATTCTAGAATCAGAGGGCTTCATTCCATCAAATAGAAGGACAGATCTGATGGCCGAGCAAAGGAAGCTGGTTTTATAGCTAGAGAAAGGCAAGAAAGAACAAAAGGACAGAAAGCAGAAAGACCACCCCAAAGTGACTTTGCTTGCAAGGCAGGGAAGGGAGACACAACAGTAGGAAACACTGGGTTCATTTAGGTTTCCTTGTTGTGAAATGAAAACTGCCGGTGTGGGCCGCTTGCTGCTGCCCCTGTCCTGATTTCTCTGATGGTTCCACAGCTCACAGACCCTGTCCCAAAGGCAGTTCCACTGGGTTCAGGGCGTCAGCATGGGAACTGGGAGAGGGGATGTAATTCCGTCCCTAGCAGGAATGAGAAATACGCACACGCTGAACACAACCAATGTCCAAAAGGAGAATAGATTCCTAACAACAAGGCCCATGTGCTTGGGAAGCCCGACCTTGGCATTCTGCTTCCTGTCCACCAAGCACATGGAGCTTGGCTGCATTTCAGTTACCTCCTGCTGTGTCACAAGCACCCCAAACCTGGTGCACGGAAACAGCCACAAGGTGTCCTCTCTGGATTCTGGGGAAGTTAGGGTGATCTTCCTGAGGGTCTCCCAGTTCCACATGGCTCCTGGTCACAGGGGAGCTAGACAGGGCTGGAAGCTACCAGGAGGTGCTGGAACCAAACTATCTCCATTAGGAAAACTCGTGTGCATTAGCACTGACTTCCAAAAGTAAGACCAGGGGTCAAGTTTTCCCTGCCACCCATTGTCCCTTGTGCTGACTGGGTGGCTCCTAGTAGATCTAACTCTCTGATCAACTTCACAGACATGCCAGCATTCGGTACCTTGGACCCATTTGAAATAGCTCCTTACTGAAATCTCCATCTGGCTTGGCATCTAAGGGGACTGGGATAGGGACAGGGACCCCGCCCTCCTCAGGTGCATGGAGTTCCACCTCTGAGGGCAAGGTGAAGGCTGCGTGCACAGCTCCACCCTTCCTGTGATCTTCCCAGCCTGGATCCTTCCTTCCAGGCATCTGTGGTGCCAGGTGGCTGGCAGCTGTAGTTCAAGTGGAAGAGTGAGAATGAAGGAGGACGGCCGCCCCGCCACGTCGGGTCACGACTCCAGCACTAGAAAGGCTGCCCTGGGCATGAGCCCAGGACCCAGCTGGGTCACACTTCCACAGCCCAGGCACCTCCAACCTCATGCGCAGTACCCAGCAGCACCTAGGTCCACAGGCACTGAGCTCTGCCACAGGCACCACGGGAAGCCAGTGCACTGCAGGTCATCTGACCTCACTCCTGACCGAGAATCGGGAGTAGGATCCTGCAGTACTTTCCATCACCTCTCCTAGGTATCAGGACACTGGAGTGGGTTTTTTTGTGACCGTCTCCTCGTGTTCTCCCCAGGTCCCCAGATCCCCATGCTCCAGGGCCTCTCTGGCTCCCAGGCCCCTCCACTGGGCCCAGAGCACCACTCTGTCCTGTGGCTGAGTGCTGTCCCTTTGGTGGCTTGCTCCTCGTTCCCACATCCCAGCACCCAGCATGGAACCTAGCAGGGTGCTCAGTGCTTGTGGAACAACGCAAGGAAGGGAGGGAGGGAGGGAGGTCAGCGCTTTCCCTGAGCAGACCCTTCCCATATAAAGGACTTATCACAATGCAATGCAGCTGAGTGTGAACCCCCGCTCCAAAAGAGGGGTCCGCGTCAGTGCACAGAGGAGGGAAGGACACGGGTGCCGGTGCGCAGAGCCCGCCTGCAGCCCAGGGGGACCTAGGAGGCGCTGGGCGGGACTTGGACGCCTTCCTCCCGGGGCAGGTTCCTGTTGCTTTGCATCCTTCCAGCCCCTAGGCCCACACCGGAAACCCAGTCCGTGCTCCAGCGGCCGCTCAACCTGACAGCACACGGAGACCGGCAGCCTGGGGACTGGGCCTTCTCTGATCCGGATCCGCCCATGCCCGGTCCTCGGCCCGCCCCTGGCCCCGCTCCGGGATTAAATCATCCAGGATTCTCAGCCCGTCCTGAGTTTCCTTTCTGAGACCCAGGGAGGAGAATCGAAACTGAAGTTGACTGAAGCCAGGGGGAGGAGGGGGGATGGGGACGGAGAGAGGCAGACCCAGTGGCCTGGGTAACACGCACTCCACCCCAGCCCCCACCCCAGCTTGCCATCCCACGCGCATACTCCCATTCCCATCCCCCATGCTCCCACCCCCACCCCACCCCACCCTTACCTCCACTTCTCCACCCCCACCTCCCCACCCTATCCCCACCTCCCCACATATCCCCACACCCCTACGCGCTCACCGTACACCCCACATGCTCACCCTCTGTCCCCACCCTCACACCGCACTCCAAACCCCCAAGCCCTACACCCCAGCCTTCACCTAGGAACACAGTGCAGACCAGAACCAGCCTTCAGACTTGCCATTCGTTCTACAGACCCAAACTCCTAAGTGTCTGAAACAGTGGAGATCCCCAGGAAAGGAGCCCACATTGCGACCTGGTGCTGTCCCCTGAGCCAGTCCTCACTTGGTGGCAGAGACCAAGATCCACATAGGCCGGTGTTCCCTGGGGGCCTGGGGAGCCTGGCAGCCTGCCATGACTGCCCAGCCTGCCCAGAGGGCAGTGTGTGGGTCAAGGTTCCAGCCAGCAAGCCCCTTGGGTGGAGGACACCGGTGGAAGGAGCCAGTGCTTGGCTTGGGAGAGGGGCCCGGGCTGCCCAAGTTCTGCACAGGGAGGACTTGGCCTAGAAGAAGTGGTGTTGGTGTAGAAGGCTGGGCAGGGCATCTATACATTGCTGAGCAGTTTGGAGCAATGCTATCCCCACCATGGGACGCTCCTGCAGCTTTTCAACAGGGTGCCAAGCCGGGCGTGGTGACACACACCTGTCATCCCTGCACTCAGTGAGGCTGAGGCGGGAGGATCACAAGTTCCAGCCTAACACGGGCAACTTTGGGACTTACAAAGACCCTGTCTCAAAATTTTAAAAATTAAAAAGGCTGTCGGTGTGAAGGCTGTGGATTCGATTTCTGATACCACACACACAAATTAGATAAAGATAAAACTTAGCAGGGTGCCTCCCCTGAGGATTTAGAGGACCCACTTGGAGGGAGGAGCAGACCCCCAGTAGCCTGCCTGGGAGAGGTTCCCATGAGGTTCACCACAGGAACTTCACCCAGGATTTCCCTGACACCTCCCTTGTGGACCCTTTACCTAGCAACCTGCTTGCAAGGTAGCCTGGGGCACCTCGAGTTCTCAGGGCTGGAGAGCCCTGTTCATGTGGCTTCCCTCGGGCGCTCTTTGTTCTCAGACTGGACAGCCCCGCAGAGAGACCGGCACCAACAGTCGAGGCGCAGGCGTTTGTGCAGTGATCAGTAGTGGCGGTAGAGCTGGGAGCACAGCAAAAGTGGCCAGGGTGGGCAGGGCTCATTCTCCAGGCCCAGGAGCTCCATTTTATTTATTGATTTATTTTTTGGTAGAAAACAGAACAATTGATACTTCTTTAGGAGCAAGCACCTCATCATTGGTCCAGGTGGCAAGTTGCAAGCTGCCCCTTGATTTGAGCATTTGAGAAGAAGACCCACATAGGCCCGTAGACTTAGGGGTAACCTGGGTGAGGCCATAGCTGTCCCCTTCCCAATGCAGACCCTGCTCCTTGGGCCTCAATCTTCTGGTCTATGAAGTGGGTTTGATGACCTTACAGGTGGCTGGGAGGGGTTGTGAAAACCAAGGGTGATGTGATTTTTCTCCACTTTCTTAATTATTTGCTATAAATAAGATCTCTACAACCTTGTGGTTTAAACTTTAGCTCAAAGTGTGCTGGTAAGGTCTGGGGCCCCTATAAAGTTCAGACTATTGGTAAGGGGTTGGAAAATCTTCAAGGTGAGCTGGGTGTAGTGGGTCAAGCCTGCAACCCCAGCACCTGGGAGGCTGATGCAGGAGGATCACTGCCAGTTTGAGGCCAGCCTGGACTACATACTGAGACCCTGTCTCAAAACAAAGAAGTTGTCATCCACCTGAGGGGTAAACAGGGACCTGCTTCTCTCTGCAGTAGGTACACAGAGCCCACTTTATTTGTGCAAGAGCAGGAACATAGTCAGGGGTCTCTACAGGGATGGGGAAAGAGAAGAATCCTGGGCCCTTCACTGCTGCACATTAAATACATGAGTTGTGTTTTCTTCTTTTAAGCCAGGCACTTAAAAGCCATTCTTGATTTGAACCGTGACTCTTCACCTGGGTCTGCAGATGCCCAATAGGTAACTAAACACAGAACAAAACTTTCATTTTCTATCTTTTGTTGCTGTAAAATCTCGGCTCTACAAGGTTAATCATCCCTGAATTTGTATGCTCTCACCCCTTTCACATGGGAGAAGATGGGGGATTTCCAGGCTTCAACTGTGCCCGAGAAGTCTCCAGTCGTTGTACTCAACCTGAGGTCACCTGGGAACAAAACCACCCCCCAACCATTGAGTCCAGAGCTGTGACACCAGGACCGACATAATGACCAAGCGGACCCCACCCCACCAGCTACCCTGAGAAGCAGGCCTCTTGCCCTTGTGGGTGCGCCAGGCTGAACCCCTGGACCCTCTGAGCATGCCCCCTGCAGCTTCTTAAGCTGGAGTCCTTTCTGTTAAAGGACTCTAACTTTCCAGTTGAAGTTTTGTCCTGTAAAATGGTGCTTCATTTTCATTTCCATTATTACTAAGCTCAAGTACCCAAGCTAGCTGGTGACAAAAGTGTTGGTGGATGAGTACAGGTGTGTCCTTCAGGCTGACTTGAAACATACTAAGAGCTCATTCACAGCAGCTAGGAGGGTATCACTGTCCACGTACACTCAGAAACCAGCTTGTGCCCCTCGGGGCGCTGCCAGAACGTCAACTCTTAGAAGGGACCAGGTCCCAAAATGGGGGGCCAGGGAAGGACGTCCAGGCAGGGGAGGCTCCCCATGTATCCTTCAAGGAGGAGCCTGGACCAACCCAGAGGGATCAACGCCAGCAAATCTGCACCCTGGGCACCTCCCTGCCTGCCTTCCTAGGCCTGGCGAAGGCTGTGACTTCCCGCGTTTCGCGTGGCTCGGGATGCTCTGGATCCTGTCCTGCAAAGAGTGCTGTGGTCAGAGGCAACCTGTCCTGGCCCAGCATGAGCCGTGGGGCTCACGCTCCGCCTGCAGGGCAGCAGCCCTGTCCTCTGCAGAAAGCCTCAGCCCCTGAGCTCACAGCCCCGGGGCAGGTGTCACCCCAGTTCCCAACTGGCAGGCCAGGGCCCCAGAGAGCTTGGCCGGGGCCCCCGGGGGGTTCCTGGGGGAGCGTGGCTTCCCCACCAGACCTAGCCTGATGCCGGATCCCAGGAACGGGCAGCGCACAGCACAGGACCTGCCCGCTGTGGGCCTCGGGGCCCTGCTGCCCCAGCCCTGGAATTTGGGTCCTGTAGGCTCTCCAGGCTCCCTGAACCCCGTTCAGCTGGGTGGCTCTGGCTGGGGGAGCCGCTCCCCAGTCACTGCAGACTTTGGGGTTGTCCTGAGGGGGCGGATGCCTGCTCTCTCAAAGGGCCTTGACTTCCCCAGGCAGAGCCGGTTGTAGAATGTAGACCCCACTAACAGGGCTCCCCTAGCAGGGCACAGGTGGCCCTGATCAGTTTCGTTTCTGCTCAGGGCCCGCCTCCTGCTCCAGCCGCTGGGGGGCAGGGCGCTGGGCGTTTCCTTTACTCTGGGCGGGGTGTAGCCTGCGCTGCTTAAAGCTGAGCCCAACTTCTGCATTGGTCGCTCACCGGGTCTGGGCACCGCGACTGGTGAACCTCGCCGCCTGGGGTCCCCAGGACGCGCTGGACAAGGGCCGCATGAGGTGAGGGGTCCTCGTGGGACAGCGCCTAGGGGGGGGTGCGGGCGCCTCTGGGTATGAATAGCCGTGACAGGGAGACGGGGACACTGGCGACTCCGGGTGGGTACAGACACCCTTCAAGTCGCGTCAATGCTCGCGGTGGGCGGCAGGAGTAACCCCCACCTGGGTCTTCCTGCAGCAGGAGGACCGGCTTCGGGGACTGGCGGTCCCTAGGGACTCAGGTGGGGGCACTAAGGGGGTTCCAATCCGTTGCTCCGTTGAACCCCCAAAGGCACACGCCCGCTGTGTTGGCTGCTGATCCTACGATGTCAGCCTGAGGGGAGGGGCCTCTTCGGACCAGCTGGGTCCTTAGGAAGGGCTGGCAGCCGGGGCCCAGCAGAAATGCACTGCGCACTGTTCTCCCTGCCTGCGGAGAGGAGACTCCCGGGAGACCCGGAGGCGCAGGCCCAGTAGGTGGGGAGGACTCCGCCTTCAGGCCCATCCAAGTTCCGAGGTGACTCGGGTGAGAGGGGAGGTGGAGGGAACCCAGGTGCTGCTGAAACCAGCCCCCCACCCCGTGGGACCACAAGCTGCCCGGATGGGATCTTGGAATTAGCTGATCCACTGGGAGTGGAGCTTCTCCTAGGAAACAGGGTCACTGGTGTTAAGGCACCCAGCCATTCCTACCCCCTGCCTGAGTCACTCAAAGGAATCCTAGAAGGTGTGAAGATGTCACCTCTCTGCTTGGGGACTCAGCAGCTGTCCAGCTGCACCCACCCTCTGAATGGTTCTTGCACCCCAATAACACCACAGCTAGAACAACTTTTTAAACATGAGCTTTGGGGGTCACTTCAGACCTCAACCATAATCCACATCTCATTCTATGAAACAAACCGAGGAAGGCAGTGGACTCCCCTGTCCTGTTTGGCCTGTTCCCATGGAACCTACAGGTGCTGGCCTTGGGACCAGGGATGCCACCTCATGGTGCTTAAAGGCCACTGAGGTGGTGGTGGCTCAGTAGACCAGTACTGCAGAGAGGCAGAAGAAGGGGGCTCACCATGGAGCGCAGGACCCCTGAGAACACCAGGTCTTCCCACTGGCCAGTGGAGGGGGAGGTATTTTGGAACAAATTTCCAGATTGCCAAAATCCATGGGTCCCCCTTGTAATTGCTGGTGTTTCATAGTTACCCCTCTGCCCCTCACACAAGGAGTGCGTCCGGCTGACCCTTTCAAGATGGAGCAGTGAGGGGCCATGATGGCCTGGACACACATGTCCGGAGCTGGGGTGCAAAGAGGGGCTGCTGGAAGGTTGTGTGTGGGAAGCACTCACGTGCCATCTTTCTTGAAGCACCAAGTGCAACAGAAGTGGGAAGAAGATGCGTCCTTCCATGGGGGAAGCCAGAGAAGGGGATTCAACTCCTCTGTCCAACCATCTCTTACTCAATGGAGATGCTAATAAGGCCGAGAAAGCCCAGGCCCTGGTAAGTCGCTGTCTTAGAGTCACACTCCACGTGGACAGGAGCTGTGTCCATCTGAGGGGTGCGGTGGGCTCTGTGTAGTGGGTGGAGGGCGAGGAGGGTGGGGTGCTCCTTCCCTGAGATAGTGGCTTCCTTGTCCCTCCTGGGGTGGGATGCAGGTCTGGGCCATTTGTCACTCTGCGTAGGACAACGTGCAGTGGAATGGGGTGCCATTTTGGTTTGGGAAAGCAGAGGCAGTGCTAATGAGCCCATGTGGGAACTGGCTGGACCCTGGGTTCCGAGAGCACCGCGCGGGTCTGGTCCATGTCGTGGCTCTTTATGCGGCCATGAGCCCTGAGGTCCCATTATGACGCTTCCTCCCCAGGTGAACCCCGTGGCATCTGAATTCCTATAATAGGTGGAAACTAAACATGGGCTCTAGAATGGCCATGGCCTCCTCACTTTGTCCCAACACTGCCCCTTTCAGCTGTCTGACCTTGAGAAGGTCTTTCTCCATTTATTATCCTGGTTTTCCAGTCTAAGATGGCATCAAAGAGTGCGTGGTTATTGAGAGCCGTAAATGCCACTAATGTCAAACCCTCAGAAAGTGCTCTGTTTATTATAATTACATGTTTTAAACCCTGGACCACCAGCCTGTTTCACGGTAGCTCACTTCCTAGGTAATGTTCAACAGGTTTTCCAATGTACTACAGCATCACTGATGATCAGAGACCATGAGAACGGCCGCCCATCTCTCCATCTCCATAAGTCCCTGGCTCCATTTCCCTCTTTTCCCCCACCAGTCTTTCTCTTGCTGAGCTATGACCATCAGGCCATGGGGCAGGATGAACTCACAGCCTTGTGTTAGCTTTCTGTTACTGTGATGAAAGTCCTGAGATAATGAACTTATAAAGAGGACAGGTTCACTTATCTTAGTGTCAGAGGTTTCAGCCCATGTCCAGTTGACTTTGTTGCTTTGGGAACCTGGTGGCACAGCACGGCGGGAGGGTGTCACAGCGCAAAGTGGACACTTCATGTCTGGGAAACAAAAGCAAGAGAAGGGAAGGGCTGGGTGCCTTTATCCATTTCAACCTCCTCTCCCCAGCGATCCAAGCCCTCCCCCTGGCCCGCCTCTTCAGGTTCCCCTACCTCCCAAAAGTGCCATGCTGGGGACCAAACTTTCACTACCTGTGCCTTCGGAGGACATTTCAGCTGTAGACCGGAGCATCCACTCACACCACATGCCTTGGACATGGCGTTTTCCTGTCCTGGCGCGTCCGTCACCTTGGAGCTGCACCGCTAGGTAGAGGGAGACAGTTCTCAAAGTGGGGCCCCAGGCCAGCAGCATCAGCACAGCAGGGTGCTGGGACGGCTGGCGCTTAACTCAGCAGCCTCGCACCTGTCATTCTCCTGCCTGCACTTTAACAGGGCCCCGTGGGAATGTGGCACGCGCTCTGAGAAGCGAGGCAGAACTCTTGCGGGTTGTGCGTCACAGCGGGGTTGCCCCTGGCCCGACCCTGGAAATGTTGGCAGGGGCTCACAGGGAGGAAGGGGTGTCCTAGCAGCACTCAGAGCTTTTATAATTAGCAGGTTCCCAACGGGGCCGTAGTTCTTATGTCTCACTGGCTGGGCAGCTCAAACCCCTGGTGGTACCTGGATGACCGACCCATCGGGCGGCTTGTACCACTGGTGGTACAAACAGATCTTATCATTTTTATTAGAATTTCTGCTAACCAAATTAATAAAAAGCCACCTGATGGGACAGTCATGCATGTACCACTGGTGGGTCAAGCCCTCAGGAACGTGTAAATGTGACTCGTTAGGCTGGAGAGTACGATGGCGGTATTGTTTTCTGTTTGAAGCATTTGTTCTTGCTTCATCCTTTCTTGATATTCTGCCTTCTTTCGGTTAAACCTGTGTATTTTAGGCATATTTTCTCCCTGTGTTGGCGTGTAAACAACTGCAGTGTCTGTTGGATACTTCTTTACTGTCCGTGCCTTTACCTGATTGAATATCACCTCGCGTGTAGTGTTAGAACCTTCCAATCGTGTACTCACATTTCTCTGCTACTACTGTGTCTTATGTCATACGGCTGCCTCTTCCTTATGGCAGAAACCCCGCAACACATTGCTATTGTTTTTCTTCAAAAAGTCAGTTACGTTTTACGGACATTTAAGTGATGAGAAAACGTGTAGTGGTTACCACTTGAGTCGATTCCACAGTGTAGATGCCGATTTTCAGTCAGTGTTGTTCCCTGTGGTGTGTGGGTGATGCATTGGTTCAGGTTTTTCATGTCTAAAATGTCTTTATTTTGTATTACTTTTTAATTCTTTAATCTTAAGTTGGATTTTCATGAAAACAACACAGGAAAGTGGTGAAGAACAAGCGACAGATTTCTGTGTCTGAAGTCCAAACTGTCTGGCACTTCTCAGCCACATTGCTTCCACTTCCAAGTCTCAGTTTTCTCATCCACAAAATGGGCTATAATAATCCGCATAACTTAACCTGCCTACTAGGTTGATGGGAGAATGTATGCAAAGTGATAAGCACAGAGCCTGACACTTACTAATTACGTAAGCTCTCCTCTATCTTCTTTTTATAAAAGAAGTAGCAACTTAAAAATACTATTTAAAATATAATAATCACCACCTCATTGCTCATAACACCACAGTCAAGTGTGCAGACCTGGAGAGGCACTGGCCCCCCAAAACCCCTGTGTTCACTGCCAGTCCTCCAAGGTGAAGATGCTCCAGTCCTGCCTTTACTGCAAAACATATTTTTAATAGGTATAGAACTCTCTCTTCATGGTGTTTTTTTTTTTCAGTAATTTAAAAATGTTGGGAAATGAGGGTCATAGTTCAGACGTGCACTATCTTTTTAGCACCTCTGAGACCCTAGGCTTAATCCCCATCTCCAAAAAAATTACTGCTGTCAAGCTTGTCTTTGTTCCTCTGTCTGTTATATGCCATTTTCTGACTACTTTTGATATTTTCTCTTTATAACGGGTTTGCAGCAATTTCCCTGTGATGTGTCTTCATGTAGATTGTATCATGCGTTCTATGCTTGGGGTTCATTTAATTTCTTGGACTTTTGGGTTCACAGTTTTCATCAGTTGAGGACTTTGTGTGTATTACTGTTTCTTCGAATCTTTTTTTTAATCTTTCAACCCGTTTTTGGGAGTCTAATAGTCTGTTTATTGCTGTCCTTGAGCTGGCTATCTTCAGTGTGCATGACAGGCAGCACAGAAGAGCTTCTGCATTTTCCTCTCCTCCAGGCGTCTGAGAACAACCTCTGCAGGCAGTATGAGGAGAAGGTGCGGCCCTGCATTGACCTCATCGACTCGCTGCGGGCCCTGGGCGTGGAGCAGGACCTGGCCCTGCCCGCCATCGCCGTCATCGGGGACCAGAGCTCGGGCAAGAGCTCCGTGCTGGAGGCTCTGTCGGGAGTCGCCCTCCCCAGGGGCAGCGGTGAGAGCTGCGTCCTCTTTAGTCAGGTCGAGCTGCCCAGGTGGAGGGAGGGCTCTTGAAGGACAGAAGAGGTCCTCCCACAGCTCTGGCACTGCAAGCACAAGATCAAGGTCGTGGTTTTTCTTTATGGATTGCAGGCAGCCAGCCCCTCACTTGCCTGTGCCTGGCCTTTCCACTGTGCAGGCTCTTGGTGTCTCTGCCACTTCTCATAAGGGCACCGGTCATAGTGTTAGGGGCTCCACCGTTGTTATCCCTGCTACCTCCTTTAACTTGAACGGCCCCCCTCAAGGCGCTGTCTCCCACACAGGCACCCTGGGGCGAGGGCCTCTGCAGACGTATTTGGGGGATGACCGTGCTGTCAGTAGCACCACCTCACTGAACTCGTCTCTGTGAGCTCTGTGGAACCTGCGGTGTGGGCAGGTCTGAATAAAAGGACAGGCCCCAGCTGTGCTGTGTCCTTGTGGGTGACCATCCTGAGCCCCTCCCTGGGGAGGTTCAGACTGGCACTCAGGTCAGTGGTGCTCCGTGAGGTGCGAGGCCGAGGGCGCAAGTGAAGGCTCAGGGGAGGAGGTCAGAGCCCGGGTGAGAGGCAGAGCTCAGGACACGGGGGCTGTGAGAATGGATCTGGGAGAAGTTGACAGTAGGGGGTCGTGGGACTGTGCTGGGGGAGCGGTGAGTGGAGCATGTGTCAGGGACACTGGAGGACGAGTGCAGGGGCTGCAGGCATTCCCACTGCATTTGTCCCCTGAACTGGCTGCAGACAGCGGGAGGAAGCAGGAAGTCTGACGTGAGTGATGGCTTTCAACCATGAAGAGAAAAGTCCCTTGGGTGCCTGTTGGAAATGCAGAGGCCTGAGGTCACCCGGCCATGAGGTCTCGGTGCATCTGAGGGGGAAAGCAGAGAGGTTTCTGTTTCTGCCCCCCGTCCCCGGGACTGTGTGAGTGTGAGCAGTGTCGGGGGAGGCCCCACATAGGGGCTCGAACACCCGAGGAGAGGACTGACATGGGTGTGGCCCCTAGGCATTGTCACCAGGTGCCCTCTGGTGCTGAAACTGAAGAAGCTGAGGCAGGAAGAGGAGTGGAGAGGCAAGGTCAGCTACATGGGCATCGAGGAGGACATCCCGGACGCTTCCAAGGTAGAAGAGGAAATCAACAAAGGTAAGTGCCCTGTGTGCCTCATCGTCTGCAAGATGCCTGGTCCAGCCGTGCAGTGCGGGCCCTGGGCTGGTCCCCGCGATCGCGATCTTGGCCCATCCTGTGCTCTCAAGGCCCCTCCACACACACATCTAGTGGCCTTGCTCCTGCCTTCCCTTTCCCCTCGCAAAGACCAGGTACGGGCACAGAACGTGGCATCAGGAAGTGGCTGTGGAACATGTAAGGAAATATCTGAGGATGATGTGAATCTTAAATTTGAAGCTTGTCTCCAGACACAGGGCTCTGCTACCCTCATTCAAGAGCCGGTGGACTCTGTAGATCACAGGTCAGAGGCAAGAGCACCCGGGCGTGGGCAAGGGGGCTACTGCCCTGCCGCCTCATCCAAGCGTCTCCCCGAGGGCTGTGTCCTCTCAATCCCCACTGGGACCTGCGGGCCTTGTCCCCAGGAGAGTGTGTGCACACGTGCAGTTCTAGTCACCTGACTGGGGAGAGTCCCCTGAGCGCGAGCACAGAGTCAGTGTGAAGCGTGGGAGGAGACAAGCCCTGCACTCACCTTTGAGGACATGGCACTGACAGCAGCTGCTGCAGGGGAATCCAGGCTTCCCTGTGAATCTCTGTGTTCCTCCCCATCACAGGTTAAGTTTCCGTTGTCCGGGGACAGGGAACGGGGCCCACACTGATCCTCACGATAAGCAGGAGGCCTTCGTTTCCGTAAGGTGGTATCGCTGTTTAGCCCTGGTCCACAGTCTTACACACAGTTAAATAGTGTTCCAAAATTTTCTTTGGTCTGAGTTGGAATTAGTTTGTCTGCCTGCAGCAGAAAACTCAAAATAACTGTGTATTGGTCAGGTCCAGCTGAATAACAAGCGGACTGAAAGCCTCACGGCTTAAAGGTGCATTTCTCATGGTTCAATTAACCCACTGCCAATGCTCATTCCTTGTGCGGGCTGTCCTAGGTGACGGTCTGGGAAGACTTTGGTAACATATCTGGGCCGTGGCTGGTACGACTACCATACTGCAGGAAGCTCCGGGGTTTGTTGGTGAAGAGGGTGGGGGGTGCTCCAAGAAGCAAGACCAAGCAAGCCCGACGGACAGCAGCTTCAGGGTCCACAGGATCACACTCAGGAACCTACCAGTGGATGCTGACCACACCTTGATTGGAGGAATGTGCTATCTGTAGGTGGGCAAGGGCCGGGTCAGGTGTGAGGCGGTGAATGTGCAGGAATGAAGGGAACCCTAGAGGGTGGGCAGCAAGTGGCAGACACACAGCGTCTGCAGGGCTCACAGCACAGCCGGGTTGAGGGCTCCAGTGTCAGAAACCACGTCTCCTGTTTCTGTCTGTGCTGAGGGTGACCTCTGTCCCCCAGCCCTCATGACAGAGGTAGCAAGGCCATATTCTGGCTGGCTGGGCAGTGACAAAGTGTAGGTCAGTGCCCCCAGCCAACGTCTGGACATTGCATGTAACATTTTCACATGTGCCAGGGGCCTGAGCTCAATATCACAATCACAGTTCTGGGCACAGGAATCTGGGCAATGAGCATACTTTCCCATACCTGCCATTGCTGTTATTTTCCATCTATATTCTAGATCCCCAACAAACATTTCACCAATGAGGAAGGAGACTTGAGCAAAGGGGTATTGGCAAACAATTTGATGAAGCAGTTTCACATCCCGTATGTGTCGTCATGAGGGCGATGGCGGGATGTGAACCTCTTACGAGGATGCCCACGGCCGAGGCTCCTCCTGCCTGAGCAGACCCCTCCCCTGGGTAAACTTGCAGCTCCAGTGTGGGGGGGTCCTTTGTGTGTTCACTCATCTCCTCCTGTGACTGTCACCCCAGTGTGGCGGGAGGGACACAGGAGCCCACAGGGAGTCTGGGCTCCACCGGGCACTGCTCTGGGCTGGGGTCCCCGCGCACAGCATCCGCAGGCCTCTCGAGGGGAGCTGGCCGCGGCTTGGGAAATGCTGAGCCGTCCTCTGAGGAGCCTTTTAACTCTGATCTCAGAGACAGACTCCACCAAAGGAGCTGCTGCCCCGGAGCCCCGGGAGCATGGGTGCTTTCCAGTCTCCCCTGGAATGGGAAGGGGCACTAAGCCCTGCGGGCTTTTCCTTTTCCTCTTCTCCAGCCCAGAACTTCATCGCTGGGGACGGGCTGGGAATCAAGGACGAGCTCATTAGTCTGGAGATTGGCTCCCCCACTGTCCCGGATCTCACTCTCATCGACCTTCCCGGGATCACCAGGGTGCCTGTGGGCAATCAGCCCGCTGACATCGGTCGCCAGGTGAGACCTCAGACGCCCTTCGGACCTGGCCTCGGGGTGCAGGTGGTGCTGCCAGAGGGTGGCCATGAGTCCAGGGCTGTGTTGGAGAGGGATATGTGCAGTGTGGTGGCATTGAAGAGCTCTGTGGTCATCAGCTCCCAAGCTTGATGGTGAAAGTGAGGCAAACAGGTACAAGTGGAAACAGATTTTCTGTTTCTTCTGTCTTATGCGATGAATCATAAAAGTGGATCTGTAATGGTTGGTTACAGTTCCATTTTGCAGCATATCCACACAGGTGTGTGATGAGAAGGCTCTTATCCTGGAGGAAGGGGCATGAGACACCGGTGTGAAGGAGACTTGGGGATGGCTGAATCTCAGTTCATGGATACAGGTTCAGGGAATGAGCCAGGCAGCACTTTTGGCATCGAGTTGTCCACTGTGACCACCCGATCTGAGGTTTTAGGGGAAAGTTAAGCAACTCAAACCTCACGGTCATCCCTGACCCCCTAGCTGTATAACTGCTGCAGATGAGTTAGTTTGTCATCCCTTGGGCTTAGCAGGTGGAGTTACTTTTCCATCCTTACTGCTCAGGGGGAGACACTCCTAGAGTCTGAGTGCCACACAAGTGCAAGGTCGGGACGGTCTGACCCCTCCCTCTCATCTCAAGAGGCTGATAGCGTCATTTCTTATAGATCAAGCGGCTCATCAGGAATTACATCCGAAAGGATGAGACCATCAACTTGGTGGTGGTCCCCAGTAATGTGGACATTGCCACCACAGAGGCGCTGAGCATGGCGAATGAGGTGGATCCCGAAGGAGACAGGACCATAGGTGAGGAGCGGGGGCTGAATTCAGGGGCCAGGCTCTGCACGCACTGAGGGTGGGGACCTGCATCTAGTAGGAGGAACAGCTAAGGTGCCCACTGAGGCACAAGGAGATGAGCTCTGCTTGGCTCTTGAGGGCCACAGTTGGCCTGGTTCCCCCGACCTTAATGCTGCAGAAGGACCAGGTCAATGATAACGCAAGGTGGGGGCAGATGGGGCGTCCTAGTCATTGGGAATCAAGGGAGAAGAAAGCAAAGCAGATGTCCATGGAGGACACAGGGGTGAACAGTTTCTTTCTCTGTGCCAGGAGGTGGTGAAGGGGGTCAGGAGAGCCCACAGTGCAGGCAGTGCCCCTGTCTTCATGTGCCTGCCCCACAAGGCTTTCCAGCCAGGGGCTCTGTCTGCCCTCCAGATAGGGTGGGACCAAGACCTGGGATGCCGGGGGCTGGGGCAGGAGCCGCCCTTCCCCTCCACCTCGTGTGTCCCCTGATCAGAAATCTCTGCTGCAGGAATCTTGACAAAGCCTGATCTAGTGGATAGAGGCACGGAGGACAAGGTAGTGGATGTGGTGCGGAACCTGGTGTTCCACCTGAAGAAGGGCTACATGGTCGTCAAGTGCCGTGGCCAGCAGGACATCCAGGAGCGACTGAGCCTGGCCGAGGCCCTACAGAGGGAGCGCGCCTTCTTTGAGGACCACCCACACTTCAGGTGCACTGTGCCACCTGTCCCCAGCAAATGCCACTGCAAATGCTGTCCCCACAAGGAAATTGCCCCTTGAGGGTGGATATCCAGGGACACTGTGTGGGAGTGCGTGTGGGTGAGGATGACAGTGAGTGGCTATGTGTGACAGTGTTTGCTCTCTGGACTGCAAAAATAAAAGGGAGTTCACAAAGTATCACCCTTTTCCCACGCTCCCATCAGTGAAAATGAGGAGGGGACATGGCACAGTCATTTCAACAGTTATCCAAGGTGAAACACCTTGAAAAGAAAAGACTGCAAATTGGTTTGGTCTCCAGTGAAGGGCATGCAAAGGTGGAGACCGTGTGGTGTGAGTCCTTCCAGAAGGCTGCAGGGAGACAGCCTTAGAACATCAGGTGTGTCACACAGGCCTGTGCACACTCTGACGCACAGCAGCACTCTGCACACAGCCCGAGAGTGGAACAACCTGGGGTCTGTGGACAGAGAAGCACACTGCGTTGCACACGAGCTGGAATATTTTCCAGTCTCAGGAAGGAGGCGGTTCCCTAAGAGCTGCAGCTTGGTGGGACCTCGAGGATGTGACGCTGAGCGAGGTAGCTGGTTACAGTGAGGCTGATGCTGCATGATCCCACTGGGTGACACTCCTAGGGCAGCAACCTCACAGAGGTAGGGTGGGGGATGTGTATAATGGGGTGACTTTCATCTCTGCAGATGAGAAGGCTCTGGAGAAGGATGGTGGTGACTGTGAAGGAACTTGATGCAACTAACCTGGCATTAAAATTGGTTAAAATGTTCCATTTTCCCTCATGTATATTTTGCCACAGTTTTTTTAAAAAAATTCTGAGTGTGGAGAAAGAAGTTTGGCACGAGTATACTGTCACAGCCAGGCCATTGCTCAGCCTTTCACTGCCTGTTACCTTGAATGATCCTGTCAGCCCTAGAACAGCCTAAAACAGCCCATCCTGGGGCCGCACACTGGGGCAGTGTGAGAGGACTGCGTGGCCTCCTCCCTCCACGTGTCATGGTTTACATTCCAGGCCGGAGTGATTCTCCTTGCACCGTGCTTCTCACACACATGCGTATTTGCATGTATACCTGCTCCTGTATGTAGAGTGTACGCAACACGTGACTGACAAGCTGGTGTGTATGTGTGTGTGTGTTTGCCATGGAAACATGCCTGTGGTTGTGTACGTGTGTATTTTGGACATGATAGTCCTGTCTTGAGACACTTTCCCTACTGAGCTGGGAGGGGCCGTGCAACTCATATCCGAGCTCGCTCCCTGCGGCCGTGATGTATTCAGCCCAGTGATGTATGATGGGTATCAGTCGTGTGTCAGCAACTCCACTGGAAGCAACTGAATTGTGCTTGACTTCCCCATGCACAGATGTGTGTGTTTTGTCCACGTCCCAATGGAAATCTCTCTGTCCCCATTCAGGGTGCTGCTGGAGGACGGAAAGGCCACGGTCCCCTGCCTGGCAGAGAGACTGTCTGAAGAGCTCATGGCACACATCTCCGTAAGTGCAGGCAGGGCCCTGTGTCCTCCTAGAGGGGACCCGGACGCCACACCGAGCTGTGCAGCTCGGAGACGCGCTGTGCACCGGGCGAGCTGAGCACCGAGATGGAGAAGGCTGGGCTGGGGCTGAGATTCCACTTTTGCCGCAAGCCCGGGGATGTGGATTTTCTCGGTCAGAGTCTGGGTTTGCACAGCAGACCCTCAGGAAGGCAGCTCATGGGCACCAAGGCTAGCAGAGGTCTTCTCTACCCTCTGCCCAGAGCCAAGGTCGAGGTCCTCCTCCCCGACCCCATGGTTTGGGTGGAGAGCAGGATGATGTCTCGCAGACCTTGATGGTGAGGGCAGAGCTCACTGGGGCAGCCTAGTCCCTGTCAGACTCCCAGCCTTGGCCAAGCCCGTGGAGATTCATTTTTCCCCTGCACTGGGTCTGGCTCCGGAATCTGAGCTCAGGTTTTCTTTCCTTGCAGCCCCATTTGGTATCCATGCCGCTGTCTTCTCAAGCCCCTGGGTGACCCCTGAGCCCTGGCTTCAGCCTCCTAGTGTCCCTTATTATCTTGCCACCTGGCACATGGGAAGGGACAGTGCTACCATTGGTGGGTGAGCCGCTCACCCCGCTGGCCACATGGGTAGAAATAGGAGTCCCTGATAGCTTTTCCCTGCTGAAAACAGTATAAACTTTGTAGAATCTCAAGTTGTCCCAACTGCCACTTCTCCGCAAAAAGAGCATCAGGCTGCTATTCCTGCAGAGAGCTCATGGAGGGTGACTCAGGAGTCGCTCCTTGGGGGCTCTGTGACGCCTATGTGTGGCTCATGGCTGTGAGCTGGGAGAAGGAACATGGCAGACTGAGATGCACAGGAGACCCCTACTGCGCTTCTCTGCCCCAGGAAAATTATGAGAGGACACCGAGATGTCACATGGACCAGGCAGCCCCTCTGCAGAGCAGGCCCAGGGCCTCCTTTCCATTCCTAGCCCATATTTATATGTCCCATTATTTTTTCTCTCTTTTCCCCAGAAATCTCTGCCACTATTGGAAAATCAAATAAAGGACCTTCACCAGAAATCAACAGAGGAGTTACAGAAGTATGGCGTGGACATCCCAGAAGATGACAGCGAGAAAGTTTTCTTCCTGATAGAGGTGAGGATTGCCGGTGGACTGGTGTTGGAGACTCCCAAATTGCTGTCTCCAAGGTGTCCTGTGACAGATACCTGCTTTCCTCGCTGGCCAAAGGCTCCCCCAAACACACTCTGCCCACTTAGCACTAAGAAGGGTGCCGGTGGAGACGCAGGTCAGGGAGTCCTGCTCATTTCAGGGACGCCAAAAAGGCCCTCACCCAAGATCCCCAGGGCATTTTGGAGGGAGAGGGTCTCCTGGTAGCACTGCCCCATCTCTCCCCTTGTCCCAGAGTGGCCATGAGGAGAATGGCTCACCCACCCTGAAGGTACATAAGACCTCCAAGCCACCACAACCCTGCATTTGAAGTATCTCTGCTGATACGATGTTTCTCTTTTTTTTTTTTTTTTTGTGGGTACTGGGGGTCGACCTCAGGACCTCGTGCACCAGCAGGCGCCCGTGCCGCTGAGCGATATCACCGGCCCTTTATTCGTATGTGGGTTCCGGGAGTCGAACTCGGGCCCTTGCGCTTGCCAGGCAGGCGCTTATGCCGCTGAGCCATCTTACCGGCCCAGTGTTTCTCTTCTTGACAGAAAATCAATGCATTTAATCAGGACATCAGTGCTCTAGTCCAGGGGGAGGAAAACGTAGGCACTGAAGGCACCCGGCTGTTTGCCAGACTCCGAAAGCAATTCCGATCCTGGAGTTCCTTGACTAAGCAGCATTTTGCAAATGGTGAGTGTCTTAATTTGTGCTGCTGTAACTAAAAATCTCAGCAAGGGTAGTTTATAAATGACAAACTCATTGCTCACACTTCTGGATGCTGGGAGGTCCAAGGTCAAGGCGCCAGTCCCTTGGGTGTCTGGTGAGGGCTGGGTCTCTGCAGCTGCTTCCAAGGTGGCGACCTCTGGCTGTGTCCTCACATGGGGGAGGGCAGGCCAGCTCCTTCTGACCTCTTTTCTACACACACACATGGTCTGTGAAAGTGCAGCCTCAGGACCTGACATCTTCTTAAAGACCCACCTCTGAATGGCACCACCCTGTGGGTGAAGTTTCAACATCTGAACTTGGGGGACACATTCTGACCACATCAGTGAGTCAGGGTGCAATCCAACATCTGCCGTGGTCTGCAAGGACACCGAGGAGCAAGATGTGAGTGGCGAGGAGCATGGCTGGAGTAGGGAGTTATCCACACAGAAGCTACACTCGCTGTGTTCCTTGTCACTAAATGAGGCCAACGGGCACCTGTAACTGATTTCAAGGGACATGTAATATATTGGTCAGCTTTCCCACCGCTGGCAAAAAACTACCTGGCACGCACAGTTGAGAGGAGGAGAGGTCTACTTGGCTCACAGTTTCAGAGCTCAGCTGGCTGCAAGGCAGAAACATCGTGGCGGAAGGGCGTAGCAGAGCGAAGCTGCCTCACTCAGTGGCTGGGAAGCTGAGCACGGGGAAGACACTACAGAGAGATGCAGCCGGCGACCCAGCCCTGTCTCCTCCCAGCACATTCATTGATGCAATTAGTAGTTAATCCACTGAGAGGCGCAGTGCCTCCATGATCCGAGCACATCTCCAGAAGCCTCTTAATCCAGTCTAGTTGACAAGAAGCCTGAAGGAAATCATCCCTCCAACCATGGTATATCTGCCAAGTAACTTCGCTCTTCTTCAAGGAACTTGATAGCAATCCACAATTCATTGTAATCAACCAGAGGTTCAGAGTAACTGTTTTCTTTGCTTTTAGTGAAGAACATGGGGAGGAGGACCATTCTGTCTTTTGGGTTGCCCACACTGTCAAATCCACTTGTCCTTGGCAGAAGACATGGAGGGTGGATGGAATACATGGCAGGCTTCACAATGTAGAGCTCCTTGGCACACTCATTTGGGGGACCATGCTATGCACATCTCCACCGTGCCCACTGGCCCTCGCTGCTCACCACCACCAGGTGCAGAGAGCATAGGCTGAACGCCTGCAGTGAGCTCTGTTTCCACACTGGGAAAGGTCTGCTCTGCCCCTTTCTGTTTGTTTTTGTTTTTTGTGGGTACCGGGGGGTCGACCTCAGGACCTCGCGCACCAGCAGGCGCCCGTGCCACTGAGCGATATCACCGGCCCCTTTTTCGTATGTGGGTTCCGGGAGTCGAACTCGGGCCCTCGCGCTTGCCGGGCAGGCGCCTAAGCCGCTGAGCCATCTCACCGGCCCATGCCCCTTTCAAAATGGGAGGCAATATTTGCAAATCACACGTATCTAGTAAGAGAGGGTCTTGCAATCAGGAAATTAGGAACTGTTCCAATTGTGTGATAAAAAGACAATCCAGTGAGAAAATGGGCCAAGCATTGGACCCAACATTTGTCCAATAAGAAGATCTACAGAATGGCCAATAAGCCACTCAAAAAGATGCCAAACATCATCAACCATCAGAAATGTGAATCAAAACCACAGCAGCAACCCATGTCCCACCCTGGTATGGTTATAATCAGAAAGGCTGACCATGGCAAATATCGGACGGGAGGCAGAGACCATGAAAGCCTCACACATTGTGGCGGAACTGTGAGATGGCCCAGCTCCATTGGATGGCACTTTGGCAGTCACCCTAAATGGCAAGCATATGGCCCAGTACCTCCACTCCTAGGAACCTGGAAACTGGACCACAGGGACCTGGAAACTGGAAACACACAGCTACACAGAAACTCACAGAGGAATGGTCAGGGCAGCATTATTCATGGTGTCACAAGGGGCACCCAGCCCCAGGGTCCCTCAGCTGGTGACTGGAGAAACCAAAGGTGCTGCCCTGTGTGGTGTTTGCTTGGGTTGTTAGAACACAACCTCTGCACTGGGTGATGACACAAGAAGAGTAGCTGGTCCTGTGGTTCTGGATGCTGGTGATCCAAGGTCAAGAAGTCTGCAGGGTTTTTGCTGTCGGAGGCCTCGCTCCCTGCCCTGTAGTCAGTGCCTTCTCGCTGTGTCCTTGGTCTTCACCGTGCATGTCTATGTCCTGGTCTGCAGTCTGCATAAGGACACCAGTTAGGTAGCATCAGAGCCTGTGCTAATGACCTCATTTCACCTTAATTCCTCTTTTTTTTAGAGTTTCTGTCTGTGGCACAGAGTTTTTCTGAGGTACAGTTGTTAGATTGCTAGCACAGGAATTTTAGGGGACTGCACTAGAGCCTATAACACCACTCGGGGTGATATTTTCAGCCACAGAAAGCCAGAAGCACAGACACATGCTGAACATGGCTAAACCTTGAAAACCTGACGTGAAATGAAAGAAACCAGTCACAAAAGACCACGTGTCATGAGATTCCTTGGCTGTGAAATGTCCAGAATGGGGGAAGCCATCGAGACAGGAAGCAGAGGAGGGGCTGCAGGCTGGAGCAAGGGAACATGGGGAGGGACCATGCAGGTCGGGGGCGTCCTGCAGGTGATGGGGATGACCTGGAGTCGCTGGAGGGGTTGCACAACTCTGTGAATATACCAAAACTCATGGGATCATTCACTTTCATAAGATGAGTTTTACGGTATGTGAATTAATCTCAGTAATGAAGTTCCTCTGGGAAAATCTCTCCTGTCCTAAAGGGGGAGCCAGGTTACCCATTCCTAAGGGGGAAGGCAGGCCCTTCTGTGTCTCCACCCTGATGGGGTCTCCCACGGCCAATGTCACAATCAGAGTGCCAGCTCACTTTGTGGTCCCTGTGAGGAGGGACACTTCCTGCTCCTGCCACAGCCCAGGAGCAGGTGACCAGCAGGTGGCTCCAGCTGGTGCTCAAGGTCATCCTGCATCCTAGAGGTCACTGGTTCTGGGTAAGGAGTGTTCGCTATCCTGACCCTTTGTCTTTGGTGCAATCTAATGGGGTTTATGAAATTCCGCACTCCAGCACTTCTCCGAGATCCGTCTTCCTCGAGTTCTGCTCTCTGGCTCTGCACTTGGCATCCTGGGCTTAGGGAAGCGAATTATCTTGAGATAGGTTTCTTTCCTGCTGTCCCAGGGTAGTTTCCATTTGAAAACCAAGAATCATTTCTGAGTTTGCTTTTTCTTGCCACTCATGTTTTCAGAAGAACCACAATGTGATTGTTAGAAAAATCTATGAGATTTTTTTGTAAAATAATGCAAAGCTACCTTTTCCTGCTATAGGTTATGATGGTTTACAGAGTGAAATCTGGAAATTTGAAAACCAGCATCGTGGCAGAGAGCTGCCTGGGTTTGTGAACTACAGAACTTTTGAGAAGATCATCAAAAGGCAGCTCCAGGCCCTGGAGGAGCCAAGTGTGGACATGCTGCACCAGGTCACTGGTGAGTGCGGCTCCCCGTGGTGGCATCTATTGCTTGGGCAGGGAAAGGGGTGAGCGAAGCAGAATGGAACTTCAGATCCCTCCCCTGGGTGTTTGCTACACGAAACCTATTCTCTGCTGCCCCAGATGCCAGCCTGGGGTCCCACAGGTTGTGGTCCTGATAGTACCAGGAGTTGGTACATACCTGGTGAGGGCTCAGTCCCCAAGACTATCCCCGAGTTCATGGCTCCATCCCAAGTCCTGAATGACCATCTATAAATCAGGGTCCCACCACCATTTTCTCAGGTTTGGTTAATTCTGTGGCTAGTGCCGTGCTGATGATAAGAGATCCAGGAGCCGAGAGTGGGATTGTGCGACCCTCCCAGAGCGCCCGTGGCTCTGTCTGATCTTGGATACCCAGAGGATTCAGGCAGGCCTCAGTGTGGAGGACGGACTGACAGCTCCAAGCCAGCCCCCTTCCTTTGCTGGAAGTGAGGGTGGTGGGAGCGAGAGTCCCCCGCTTCTGATCCTGACCGGGTCCATCTGGTGACCAGCCTCATCCTAGGCATCCAGGCCCACCATGGTCACCTCCATAGAACACTGGGTGGTCCCATCACAGAGGAAGTGCTGAGGCATCCTGAGCAGCATCAGGACACCTCCGGAGCAGATCTGGGTATCTCCTGTCACAGGCCACTCTGCCTTGTGGCTGTGGTCACTTCTACTCTCAAAGGCTGTGCTGATGGGGCGGCTCTGAGGAGCCAGGTCAGGGCCGAAACACCTGTGCCAGTTATGAGTCCAATGGGCTGTCCTAGGTGTGGGGTGTTGCTGTGGCCAGGGAAGGGTCAGAGCCCCCAAGGGAGACCTGAGTCTCATCCTCTGCTCACCCCTTCTTGAAATGTGTTGCCTGCTGGATTCGAATCTGAGTAGACCTCTCCCCTCAAGGTCCTCTGCCTGGCCTCCTCCCCAGACTTCATCTCCCGTTTCAGCAAAGCCCAGTCCTTCAAGGCTCTTTGAGGTGATGGGATCAGGGTGGCTCCAGACACCTCATGCCCAGGGGTGTCCAATGCACCTTACCTCTGTGCTGCAAAATAACGCACCTGCCTCCCTCATTTCCATGCTCTCATCGGCTGCGCTTGCTTTTTTTTATGCCCAGAGGAAAGTTTGCAGTACTTACAGCCTCATAGTCATACAACAGTGTTGAAAATCAATATGTAGACCCCAGCTTTTCAGAAAGTTGTGATCTGGACATCAATAAAGACAGGCGAGCATATCGATACTTGGCAACGTGATAGTAACATCCTGTAAGAAATTAAAATAGAAACGTGACTTCCAAAAATAAGAATGTAAATGTGTTCTGTTTAAGTAAGAACATGTTCTTGTGATTCTTTTTCAAATGAATAGTGTAGACGTGTAGATTCTAGTTATAAATTTAAGAATGACATGATGGTTTTATTTTTAAGTATTAATAGGTTTGTAATTTACAAGAAATTACTTTCTTGGAAACACAGCTTCTACTTTGATAAAACATTTAAATGTGAAGTAGAGATATGCCAGAGGATATTTAGCTAAGTCTCAGTGGGTTCTGTCTCCACAGAGCATAGCTTTGTCTTCACTGTGAAAGAGGAGGAGGAAGAGGAGGAGGAGGAGGGGAAGAATGGGAAGATGGAGGAGGGTGAGGAAGCGGGAGGAGAAGGAAGAGGGGGAGGGGAGGAGAAGGGACAGAGGGGAAAGAGAAGGAGGAGAGGAGAGGGGCAGGAGCTTGTGTTGCTGACCATTTTAAAGCCATGTGTGTCATAGCCTAGGTGAGGTATACAGGAGCCAGCCAGCGCTGACTTGCCTTTCTCTCTTTGATCAGATATGGTCCGGAACGCCTTCACAGATGTGGCTGAAAAAAACTTCACTGAGTTTTTTAACCTCTACAGAACCGCTAAGGTAAAACCAGTAACAAATGTGTCATTAAAGAAGAATAAGAACCCTGACAGTGGAACACACATTTCTTGCATACATTTGGATACACTTCCTGTATACATTTGGAATCCTCTTGATCGCCTGGGAATCTCCCCGCTAGTGCCCCCAGCAAAGTCTGGTTAAAGCAGTGGTGTTGGGGGGACTCAGAAATGAAACAGTTAAGCTCAGGAACCAGGAACTCTGGTCATCCTAGACATGGGATAGCAGATAGGGTAGTGAGGAGAGTGGGAGGTGAAGGCTCCGCCAGGACACTCAGCAAGGAGGCTCAGTACAGAAACTGGACCTGAGGAGAGGGAGGAGGGACAGGGACAGGTGTGGCCCAAGTCCAGGCACAGGTGGGTCCCGGCAGGACAGGGTCCTGGCAGAGAGGGGACTCAGGCTCTGCCATCCTCCAGCCTGAGGCTGAGGGCAGTTACTTTACTGGCCTGTGGCCCTGAATGGACAAGTGACGTGTCCTGAGGTGGTAGTGACAGGAGGGACATGGTCGGGACCCAACCAACACAGCCTCACACGTGGTGGATCTGCGAGGTGGAGGGTATGGGTGCTTTCTGGGCAAAGCCGTCCTGCTCAGTGGCCTTGAAAGCCAGGGACAGGGCACGTGTGGAGTGGGACTGATCCCAGCTGTGCCCTCCTGCTCCAGTGCACGCCCTGGGGTATGACATCACCTCCCCTGAGACAGCAAACCCACAAGGGAGCAAAGAGAGAAACTGAGTCCTGGCTGAGGACAAAGCAGGGCCCAGCCCCGGGTGTGGTCTCCTCACAGCACTGTCAGAGGGGACATTCAGGTCGGGTGGCCACTGCTTTGGGTTCTTGGGTGAGCTGTTTCCCGTGGTTGCAGGTTCGCCTCCTGAGGGATCATTAGTCATCTTTCTCTTCCTGTAGAACAAAATTGAAGACATTCGATCGGGTCAGGAAGAAGCAGCGGAGAAGGCGATCCGAGTTCATTTCGAGATGGAGCAGATCATCTACTGCCAGGACCAGGCTTATGAAGGCGCGCTGCAGAAGATCAGAGAGAAGGAAGCCGAGAAGGAGAAGGAGAGCAAAGTCTCTCAGTCCTCAGAGAATAGCACAAAGGCTGAGATCCTCCAGCACCTGAATGCCTACTGCCAGGTGCGTGCGCTCATGTTGCAGACCCGAGGGGCCGAGTCCTTCCCTTCTGAGAGCCCCTGCATCTGGGGTTATGGGGCACCAGGTGAACATCAGCCAGCTCTGTGTGGCCCCCTGGAAGCAGCTCCGCCTCAGCTAGACAGAGGCACTGGGGGCTTAGAAGCCCCCACATCTGGCTTGGACTGGTGCGTGGTCCTGGCCCAGTGACTTCATCTCTCTGAGCCTGGGCTTTCTTCTGAGTCCCTGTCCTCAGGCCCAGCACCCAGCATCCTCCTTTCTGTCTCTAGGGATCTGAGCCCTCAGAGGCCTCTAAAAACAGCTGGCTGAGCACAGTGTCCTCCAGGTGTGTCCCTGAGGTCACATGAGTCCGAATTCTGTGCAGTGGCTGATTCCTTCCTGACAGCTCTGTATGTGTCCCCACCCAGGGCTTCTGCATGTTCTGCCACCAGGAGCCACCCTTTGCCAGCACCCTGTCTCCTCTCCTCCGTGGCCTTGGGGACAGGCCACACCTGGCTCACTTGCTCCGCTCCCTCTTGCTGACCCTGCCGGAATGGCCCCTGGGTGCTCGGCAGCTGCCTCGCTTCTCCTGAGCGTGTGGCTCTTGATACATTGTCTGTGGTTCACCATTTGGGGAGATCTGTGACAGTGTTGTCCTTGCATTCCAGAGATGGAAACTGAGTCACAGAGGGGCAGCAGAACTTGATAGGCTGCCAGCACATGTCACGGTCCCAAGATCAGTGTGTGTCCCAGAAAGCGAGTGCAGGAGGACAGAGGGGCAGAGGAGGAGGCGCTGGGGACTCTGTCCACACTGGGAGGCAGGCTCCTGCCTGGGGCTGTCACAGCCCAGACTCTGCTGCCAAACAGCCCGAGGCTTGACCCAAACAAGAAGGTGTGGGACGCTCTCCCCACGGTGCAGGCGTGCATGAATGTCCCTCTGGGCCGAGTGCGCCCCTCACTGCTGCAGAGCATAGTCTACCCTCTTCCTTCCAGGACTCAGATGATGGTCAGGGAAGCTAGGGTCAGAGGCCATCACCATCGTGATTCCTGTGGGGTCCTTCTCTGTCCACACAGAGCCCCTTCTGCCCCCAGCACTGAGAACACTGAGTGTGAACACAGGCTCCCTCCCTGGACACCTGGGTCCTCTAATGCTCGCATGGCGAGATCAGGGTCCCTTCCTTGTACTCAGCACTCAACACTTTTGTGATCTGTCCCTTCTTCCAGGAGACTCACAGCCGCATCTCCACCCACATCCCTTTGATCATCCAGTACTACGTCCTGCAGCTGTTCAGCCGGCAGCTGCGGAACGCCATGCTGCAGCTGCTACAGGACAAGGAGGGTTGCGCCTGGCTCCTGAAGGAGCGGAGCGACACCAGTGAGAAGAGGAAGTTCCTGAAGGAGCGGCTGGCCCGGCTGGGCCAGGCCCGGCGCCAGCTCGCCAAGTTTCCCTGTTAACCTGGCTCCCAAGCCTCAGGGGAGGAGCCCCGGGCCTCTCCTGACAGCTGCGCCAGGGTGATGTAGCTGCTTAGCAGATGCTCAGTAGTCAGAGGTAGAGAGAGATCTTTGCTTTTCATCCAGTAGCACATGGGGACTGAAAAGAGTCAAGAGAGCAGTTTGCTTTCCAGCCATAAGAGGATAGTCCCACCTCAAAGCACAGGCTGCAGACTGGAGGGAAGATGCCACTGTCCTGAAGGGGACAAAGACGTCACTGCAGGACCCCACCTCCCCCACCCACCCCTTAGGTGCCAAGAGACCGCCCCAGGCTCAGCACCTGGAAAGGTTCCTTTCTGGTCTCTCTGCAGTCTCCTCTGGAACCAGGCTTGTAGGAGTGGCCTGGTGCTTGCAGAAGCTGTTCGAATAAACGTGTGACCCTTGTCTGCCAAGCCTTGTGTTTGGGGGGAGCCCAAGGGCAACAGCAGGAGGAACAGGAGGCACAAAGCACTGGGCACCAAGCTGTCCCATGGTGGGTGGGGAAAGGAAGGGGTCAGAGCAGGGTCCTCCTGTCTGCTGGCACTGCAGGGGAGGGGACATGCTCAAAAAGATGCCCACGGCATGGGTGTGCAGCAGGCACTGACCCTGCTGGGTTCCAGAGCAGAGGAGCCAAGGGAAGACATTGAGTGCTGAGCTCTGCTGGGGACCCAGGCAGGACAGCAGGCAGCATGTGAACCATTTCCTCCCCAGAGGACTGAACAGTACCCAGGGTTCCGTGTGGCTGAGACAGGCAACACCAGCTACATGCTCGCACGCCACCCTCACAAAGCCTGGCTCCAGGTCCACCCTGCACCAGGGCCTCCCTCCCACCAGACCAGTCAGATGGCAGGATGAGGGACAGGGCACTGGGGACCATGGGCAGGAGAGGCCCTGACACTGTCCTTCCGAGGGAGCCCTGGAGCATCGGAACTGTGGAGTCCAGAAGGGATGAGGAGGGTGCAGAGATGAGCGCTGAGGACCCAGGAGTGGAAGACACCGTCTAGGGGCACGCATGCTGGACCGTTGGTGTGGGGATTGGGATCCTGTCTACAGAGCGACTCCGAAATGCAATGGCCACCTTAGCACTGCACACTCCCAGCAGGGGATTGGGGCTTCGGGCCATAATGGACAGTGGTCATTAGAGTGGTCCCTGTCCCCACCCACACATCTCTCACTCCAGCTCGCTTCTGACCCTGGGACTCTATGGCGGTAATCCGTGGACAGTTCCAGGATTTGTTCATAGAGGCGATGAGGGGAGAACATTCAGCATTGCACAAGTCCTCGTGCTTGGCTGCAGCTGGGCAGCACCCCTGTGCCTCTCTGGGAGTGGCCTGCCCCAAAATTCTTTCTTTATGTGGAACTTCCTTAAACTGCGGTGGGAGACTGGACTGAACTTATCTACAGTGGATTTACTAACATGTAGTTTCAGAGTTGCTAAGGCAGACCTTCTCTAGCTGAGGGCAGGTTCCACCCTGAGGCAGCCTCTAGCCCTCCACAGGCCCACATCCTCTCCACTCCACTCTGGATGGCAGCAGCAAAAGCGGGGCACTCCCAAGGGGCACTGGGTCTCCTCTTGAGCCCCAGATAGCTCCCATGTGAGATAGAGGGGGAGAGCCAGGGGCAGGGTCTTGCTTTCCTGGCCTGAGACATTAAGTGTACAGGGACACGTTGGAGTGGGCGTTCCTGAGCTGGACATGCAGGTCCCCAGGACAGGGTGTCATCATGGAGCCCCTGGGCACATTTGCTGGTCCATCCTCATCAGCTTTGAAGAACCCACCTGGAGGGTCTCTTGGGACGGTGACAAGGAGCAGGAGGCACATCTCAGGCCCCATGCTGAGCTCAGGGACGAGCCCCCGTCTGGGGAAGAGGCTGTGCTCAGAGCAGGAGGCAGGGCTGGATTCCCTCTCCCACACAGCTTCTGGCTTCCTGCCTGAGGACCCCTCTTGCAGACGATCGGGTTCCCTCAGAGGTGGTGGCAGCTGGGCCTGAGTGGGATTCAAATGGGGACAAGAGGGCAGAGGATGCATCCAAAACCCTGGTCGGCATGGCACGGAGAGCAGGAAACAGTGCAGTCAGGTCTCCTGACTTTCCATGACGGACTAAGTGAGTTGAAATGACGCAGACGCGAGCGTGCACGGCCAAGCAGAATCTGACCGAGGATGAGAGCAGAGGAGCAAACACCATAGGCAGACAGAGGAGGAACTCTCACTCTGTTGCAGTCGGCCTTCAGATTCCGGGAGGCTAGGGGAGAGGACGGTGTTCTCAGCAAAAGCGACCTCAGCAGCGGCGGTCCACCAGGCAGCTGCTCCCGTACCGCCCCCGCCCGAGGTGCCGTCCACGGCAAACTGAGAGCGCGCTGCCCGGCTGGCTGTCGGGAGTTTTCGGCGCGCTGAGAGCTGGTGAAGCCGAGCGTTTCTTCCGGTTTCTGCTTGGTAAGAGTTTCTCATTTCCCACACATCTTCTGCACCTGTGGCTCAGAGGTCTCCTGGCGGGGCTGGGGAAACACGCGGTGCCACAGAGGGAGGGCGGTGGCTCAAGGCACCCAGGACGTGACATCGTCACACCAGCCACGCATCCTGCCACTGTTCCTCCCGAGCTCCCCACTGTCTCAGTGAGGTCGTGTCCCCGCTGTCTTGGTGAGGTCTGTCCCCGCTGCCTCAGTGAGGTCTGTCCCCGCTGCCTCAGTGAGGTGAGATCTTGACCAGGCCCTCAGGTACCTGCCCGACTTTAGTGTTGAACCCTGGCATTGTGCTGGGAGGGTCTTGAGTGCTTGGTCACTTCAGTGGGCTTGCTCCTGGGCCATCCCCATGACGCGTGTGTGAAATTCCCTCAGGCCCTGATCTGCCAGTTACTTTCCAGCTTATGCTTGTGGAGGAGCTCAGCAGTCATTTCAGAAAACCGCTGAGGCTTTCCTCCTCCTCCATAGAAGTAAATCCCTCTGGAGCATTTGCTTTCCCCTGTCAAGGCCTGCAGCTCTACACTGTGTCCTGGGAGGGGGCCAGCTCAGCCTCAGGGTGGCAGGGAGCTCTCCATGCCAGCGCCTTTAATGTGTCTTCATCTGAGCCAGGGAGGGCGCTGCTGCCCCACCTCACAGGCCAGGAAGCTGACAGGAGGGAGGGGCTCTCCAGGGATGCAGGGTGCTGCCCAGTGCAGAGCACAGGCCTTGGTTGTCAGGTGCAGGGCCCCAGTGCAGACCGAGCCCCTTGCCCACCTGTCTTTGTACCCCTCTCAGCACCCGAGAGTCCCCATCACACCGGGGGCTCCTCAGTCCCTCTGCAGCTAGACAGTGCTGTGGGGTGCACAGCGTGGTATGAGGATTTAGCACCCTTAGATGTGCATTTTAAAATAGAAGAACAGTTCAATTTTATTACAATAAATTTTTATAAAATTTTACCAGAAAAAAACTAAGTCTAAATGAAACCAGAAGAAAAACAAAAGGTGACTTTTCCAGGTGAGGGAAGGGAGGGCCCTGCCGCTGGAGCCCAGCATGATGGGGTGGCCTGAGCTGACTGGAGATGTCCTGTAGGTGAAGGAGGAGCTGCGGGGGGTAGGGGGACGACATAGGGGTCAGGCTCCACTGCCACTGCCTGTGCAGCTTGAGATTCCGCGGTGGCAGGGAAGGCAGTGGCGGCTCCCGTCCTCCCCTGCTCCTGGGTCTCTCTTCAAGGCTGCGGCCCTGGAAGCAGTTCTGACCCTAGAGGCAGCAGGAGAAAACATTCCTCCCTGATGGACCTTCCCTGAGTCTTTCCCAAGGCAGAACAGCCCCTTTCCTGCCAGAGAAGCACCAGCCTCTGACGCCATAGTAGGACATCGTCCGACTCTGGTCTGCCCCCATCGGTGGCCCCAGCCTCTTCCTTTGTTCCTGACAACAGCACCTTCTGGAGCCTCCTCCTGGTGGGGCCCAGCGTGACCCCTGCTGCCCCCGCTCGGCCACCCACCCTGGCCTCCTCACCTGCGGGATCAGTTCCTACTTAGCGGGCTCTGGGTCGGGTCAGGAGTCTGCATGCTTGCAGGATGATTTCCGAGTCTGGCAGGTTGATGAGTGCATAGGCCACGAGCTGCTTCAGGCTGGCCAGGTCTGGGCACTGGCAAAAGTCTCCTGGGTATTGGAGCAACCAGGCCTCCAGGATAGAGCTCAGAGCGCTAGGGGCAGGCGGACAGGAGAGTCAGAGGCCTGGCCTCTCCCCCTGCCCTAGCCTGTCATGGACCCTGAAGGGAGGGCTGTCCGGCAGAGCCTGCCCTGTCCCCTGAGCAGCCGGGCACAGAGGGCAAGGGTGTGGGGCCCGTGAGTGAGTGGTCTGTAGCCCACACCTCCCATGCAGCCTCCATACAGGATGGCGGGGTCTGGCCTGGCTGGGAAGGGGCTGTGTGCAGATCGGTCCTCACGGGGACCTGCTCTGAGCCCCGGCAACCCCTTGCTTCCCGCACGCACAGGACCCCAAGCACAGCTCTCTGTCTTCCTGCTCCTGTAGGCGCAGCCCCAGACCCCAGCCCTCTAGCAGGAATCAATGAAAAGTGAGTGAGCCCGGGTTTCCCCAGCCCAACCAAAGCCCAGTTCCTCAGATGAACCCTAACCTGGAGACAGGAGCCCCCTACCTTAGCCCCAGGCCCTCTCACCTCTTGTTTTGCTGGTCCTCCTCAGAGTTGGGGTGGAAGAACCCGTACCTAGAGGAACCAAGAGGGAGTGACCTTCCAGCACCCGTGTCCCCGCCTGCCAGGATGTCTAGGGGACGATCTGATTCCGGGATGGGAAGGGAAGCAGGGGAGGCTGAGAGGTTTCCCTGTGCTGCTCCCTGAATGACAGGGAAGTGTCAGGAAACGCGTCCTGGCACGGTGGGTGCCCTGTACACATCTGTGCAGTGAACAAAACCAGCAAGCTGTGCCCACTTCTCTCAGTATGCCGGGGTGCACGGTCTGCCCCTAGGGGTCCCCCCTCTGGATTCATCTAGGTAGGAACCTGGGAAAGTGAGGCCCCAGCTAGACAGCTCCTTCATGGGGCAGGGACAGCCCCACAGCCCCGGGCCACTCACCCTGTACAGAGCCAGACCTTGGGGAGGTGCTCTGGGGCCTCAGCCTACTTGGTCCTGACTACACCCTCTGAGGGGGGCATCCTCTGAGCACCCCAGTTTCCACAGAGCCAACTGGGACTGGGAATGGTGCAGGGCATTCCCAAGAGCCAGCAGGAGTCGCTGAGTCCCCTGCCTTGGAGGAGGGGCACACCTGAGGAACAGCAGATCCAGCACCTGCCGCGTGGTGGCGAACCTCCTGTAGGAGGTCAAGAAGGCGGGCACGAAGAAGGGGTCCCCGCGGCGATGGGCAGGCACCAGGTGGTTCACCAGCTTCTTCAGTGTGCCTGGCTCCAAGGTCCCCACCCTACCAGGCTCCTCCAGCTTTGGGCTGGACTCATTTTCACCCTGAGGTGGCACCAAGAAGGGAGAGTTCAAGCTTGGAAACCGTAGCCCACTCGCAAGAGCTCAGCACCCAAGTGAAACAGCATGGAAAGAAGTCCCCTTGATTCCCACACACCCACACACGCACACTCAGCCACACGCAACCCAGGCGGCAGTCTCGGCCCTCCCCGGGTGGTCAGCGTGATGGACTGGCTGACCCTGACCTGTTCTGGGCTGTCCCGTGTCACCTTTGGGATCCTCGGGTGACTTGGCCAGAGGCGCCGGGAGCGGCAGCTCTCCCCGTGTGTCCGCGTTCGGACAAGACCCCCACTCCACCACCTCTTGTGTCCCGAACCTAGGAAGTTTGTGATATGACACGAGAACATCCTGCCTGTGGCTGAGTCTCTCCACAAGGAACTGGAGCCAACCAGCCTCTGGGGTTCCAAGTTCTGTTTGGTGCGTTGTCAAGGAAGTGAGCTCACTTCCTGGGGTCTCCCTCCCCCTCCATGTCACCTCCAACTGCCGGTTCCCCCTTCCCGACCTGCTATTGGCAAAACTGGACCCACCAACCCAACACACCCTGTGCTATTACCTGCACTCACGCCCCAGCGTGGCCAGCTCCCGCTGGGCGGAGACGCCTGGCCTGAGAACAGTCCATCCTAGTTAGAGTTCAGGTTTAGAGTATAGGGAGAAGGACTAGAGTTAGGACTGGGTGAGGGTTAGGGTGAAGGGTTCAGGTGAGGGGCAGTGTGATGTCTAGGGCTCTGGCTAGGTTTATGGTGAGCGTCAGGTATGGCCTTCACGCAGGCCTGGGTCTTTATTATAGCGGGTTGGCTTAGGAAACTGGGATCAGTTTAGGCTGAGACCTTTCTGTGAAGGTCAGGGTTAGGATTATGCATCATGCAGGGGTTCATGTTAGGCTAGGTCTATCAGGATTTGTTCAGGGATAGTTTTAGGGCTCGGCTTTCGGTTAGTGGCCATGTTTTGCATTATTTTCATAATTAAGCACATTGATAATCAAATTGTATTGGAGTGGGAGGAAATGTAGGTTTAAGGTTAGGGACAGTGTTAGTGAAGCTGAGGGTGTGGGTGAAGGTGAGGGTTAGTTTGGGGTTAAGGTGAGTTTTGGTGATAGGATAAGGGTGAGATTGGGTTTTGAGTGAGTACAAGGGTTAGAGTGAAGATTAAGGTTAGGGGTTAGGGTTAGTGTTAGGCTTTAGTTTCACCACTTTAGGTTAGTGATAGTGTTAGGGTTTCAGGTTTAGGTGTTATGGTTGGTGTTAGTGATTAGGGTTAAGGTTAGGTTAGGCATTAGAGTTAGAGTTTACGTTAGGTTGGGCTTTAGGATTAGAGTAGGGGTTAGCATTAAGCTTGCAGTTGGGATTCGTGTTGGATTTGGGGTGGTGGTGGTGTCGAGGCTGGGGTTAATGTTAAGTGTTTGGGGTTAGGATTAGACTTTGTTGTTAGGGTTTGCAGATATGTTTAGGGTTTAGGCTTAGGGTGAGTGTGAGTGTTAGGTTTAGGGGTTAGGATGAGCATGAGGATCATAGTAAAGGCTGGGGTTAGGATGAGGATTAGGGTGTAGTTAAGGTATAGGGTAAGGGTTTAGGGTTAGATTCAGGGTTAGTTTTATGGTTAGAGTTAATGGTTATCCTTTTGGTTTGAGATATGCTTAGATTTAATATTATAGTTAGGGTTTCTATTTGAGTAGGTGTTTAGGGTTAGTTTCACAGTTTAGGTTTAAGGTTAAGGTTAGGATAATGGGTTAGGATAATAGGTTTAGGGACAAGGTCAAAATTTAGGTTGAGGTTTAGGGTTAGGGTTAGATTTATTGGTCAGTGTAAGCGTTAAGATTAGCATAGCAGGGAATGCTAGCTATAGTAATGAATTTGGCAGTGTCCTTCCTTTTCAATTTAAAAACATTTGGAAAAAGGTTGACAGTAATTCTTACATGGATTCCTGGTAAAATCCTCATTTAGTCTCAATTTTATTGATTTTCATTTTAATCTTTGTAATTTCCTTCTACTAGTGTTGGATTTGGATGGTTCTTGTTTTCGGGACCTCAAGCTGTGTGTTATTTGGGATTGTTCTGTTTATCCAGTGTGAGCCTTCATAGTTATAAAATTCTCCCTTTCAGTTGCTTTCATTGTGTCCCATGGGCATTGTATGTTGTGCTCCCATTATCATTTTTTTTTTTTAATGTGGGTACTGGGAGTCAACCTCAGGACCTCGCACTTGCCAGCAAGCACTTGTGCCGCTGAGCGATATCACTGGCCTCTTTTTTCCTTTATGTGGGCTCCAGGAGTTGAACTCAGGACCTCGCGCTTGCCAGGCAGGCGCTTATGCTGCTAAGCTATCTCACCGGCCCTCCCATTATCATTTGATTGTAGGAGCTTTTAAATTTTTTCTTTGGCATCTTCTGGGATGAGTTGATTGTTCAAGAGTATATTATTTAATCTTCACATGTTTGCATAATTTCTGTGGTTTATTTTGCTATTAATTTCTGGTTTTATTCTAGTATGATCCATTAACATGCAGGGGATTCTTTCAGCTCATATGTGTTGATTTCACCATGCTTTATGGTCTAAGACATGATGTTTATTCCAGAAAGTTCCACATGCTTCTGAGAAAAATGTGTATTTTATTTTTGGGTGAAACACTCTGTAGATATCTGTGAAGTCCATTTGTTTGATGGTGTCAGACTGAGTTGGCATTGTCTCCTGTTCTCCGTTTTTCTTAGGCTGCCATACTCAGTACTGAAATGAATGGATGTGGCCATGTTCTGCTAAGACTTTACGAATGGTTGCTGTGCACCAGATTTGACTCCAGGGCCATTGTGTTTGAGCTCTGACCTGCATGTACTAAATTCTGAGATAATTCAGATTCTGGGGGAGCAGTAATTGTGGTATTTAGGACCCTGGGCTGCTATTGTATCTTGCTTCCCACCTTGCAGTGTGACCTGAGTAACCTGCTTAACCTCTCTGCATTTCTCTTCCCAAAGAGAATGCTCTCAGGGATCTGCAGTGTACATCTCAGTTCACGGGCTTTGTTCTGAGAAGGCCTTACTTTAGGGACTTGGCACACTTACAGGCCCAGCCACAGGATGGCGCTGTGGAGCAGCAGTGCTGTAAAGTTGGTGGTAGCTCCTTTTCTGCCCTGACCCTTCTGTGCTGGCCCAGATGCCTGCACAGTTCTGTGAAGGTCAGTCTGCACCTCCTCATCCAGGTCAGGAGGGAACAAACAAACAAAGCAGCCTTGATTGCTGCTGTGAAGGGGAGCTGTGGTGACCTGGAGTCTGGTGCCCTGTGTTGGAGGCGTCTGATTAGTGGACTTCACTATTTGCTTTGTTTCATGCTAACTTACAGAAGTGGCTGTCTGCAAGTGATACTTTAGTTCCTTGCCTCACTGAAGGAGGGAAGTCAGTGTAGAGCAAATTGTTATTTGTGGTAGAACCATCGAATGGCTCCTCTTAGGCAAATCAATTCAAAGCCAGTGTGCAGGGTCAGTCGCTGCCTTGGCAGGAAGCATGAGGAGACCCCTCGTCCTTCAAAGCTGGTGTCTGAAGAAGCTGAGGACCTTGCCTTGGCCCCACCAACTCTTGGCACAAAGTCATGGAGATCTCAAGGGTCAGGATGCAACTCCGTGGTACAGCGCATGCTTCTTGTGCACAGGCCCTGGGCTCGGTCCCCATGCACATGGAGATCTCCCTGCTGCAGCCGGTGGGAGCCTCGTCTCTGCTGGCTCTGGGCCTATCGTGGTGCCAGGAGTGTGTGGATGACCAGCAGCATTTCTCTGGCAGCTCCGCTGAGTCTTATGACTGCCCCTGCGGGGTGCTCTGGTCCTTTCTCACTGCAAGTTGAACCAAGGGCCTTGGCACTGAGATACGCCCTGACTGTTTTTTATTATTTATTTTGACACAGAGGTTGCTAAGTTGCTAAGCTCCCCAGTCTTCCCTTGAACTTGCTATCTTCCGGCCTCAGCCTCCCCACGTGCTAGGATTACAGGTGTATGCCTCCACACCTGGCCAGTTTCTTCCTATGTGTGCATTATATTTGTTTACATTCCTTCTAAGTCTTGCAAGCTGAGAATTTTTACCTCATTCCTTTATGTTCAATTGGGTGGAATTTTTGGAGACTGGAGTTGCATTGTTATTTAAAAATCACTTCTTTCTCAAGATTGAGCAGTAGCTTGAGGGAAAGGAATTTCAAATTGCTTTTGGGGGTGTGGTGGTGTTTTTGGGTGGGTATGTATGGATGATGTGCTGGGGATGGGACCCAGGGCCTCCTCATGCTAGGCAAGCGCTCCAAACCTGAACTGCAGATACCCCCAGCCTTTTTCATGGTAGCTTTCTCCTGAGAAGATCTGCTTTGGTCCTAGTCTGGCTGCTGCTAGGAAATCTGGAGTCAAAGGGACCTGAGTGCTCTGTTCCTACCAAGCCCCTGCACCCCATGTAGCAGGAAGGCAGCTCCCAGAGCCCATTGGTAGCTGTGCCCTCCTGGGAGCTGATGCCGGGAAGCCAAAGGATTCAAATACAGAGTGGCCTCCTGGCTTGGGGCGCTGTGAGAAGACTCCAGTCCTGTGCGCCTTGGCGACACACAATTAGGACACCTGTCAGATGTGGCTTGGGCCTTACTGGGTGTTCCCAGTGGGTCCCTCTCATTCTGCCCCTGCCCGGTTCCTCTGCCACCCTGGGGACATCTGGGATTCCTTAGGGAACCGTCCTCCAGGTGGCAGCAGGTACCTTCTGCTGCTTTGGTTCTGAGAAGCTGCTGTGTTTCTTTGCATAAAGATTGGGGCTCCCTTGTCCCTGCTTTTAGTGGGACGCTCCAGGACCATAGCGGACCTGCCCCGTTACCCACGTGGCCCCAAGGAGAGGGAAGGCCGTGTGCCCCGCAGCCCAGGGCCCAGCCAGCAGCCTGGAGGACGGGCAAACCCTCAGTGATTGATGCACATTTTTTGCTTTCATGGGTTATGGAGAATATTTAGTTTTTTACGAACGAAAGCCCATAGAACAGTTTAATATATTTTTTTATTTTGGTTTGAAATCTATAATATCTTTTGATTTGAATGACTGTTCTCCTTTAAATTCTGACACTATGACTTTACTGACATTATGATATTACAGTGTTCTGTCCAGAAAAATCGAAGAGGCATATTCTCAGTGTCCATGAGGCTCTCAGAAGACACCTGTCATCCTAACATTCTGAGAAGATCATCGTTACATTTTGCATCAAAACTTGGGAGGTCAAACTGGTTGTTATTTACAGTTGAATGAAAAACAAAACAAACCAAAACAAAAAACCCCAGCCCTGTCAACTAGGAATTCTGTATCCAGCAAAACTGTCCCTCACAGATGAGGAAGAAATTAGGACATTCCCAGAAGCACATGCTGAAGGCCCACACTAGGCCAGGGGCCTTATGATGTCCAAGGAAAAAGCTAGTAAAGCCACCAACTAAAGAGAACATGGGGTTGGGCACAACAGGTCCAGCCCAACTGTCCCCAGCTGTCCGGTGGGTGGCTGGGCCGAGCTCTCCTGCCCTGGGCTCTGCAGGTCCTTACAAGAGGACATTTTGAGCAGTGGGGACAGGGTCGGGGATGTGACCCTGGGATCCCAGGAGTGTCACAGCATAGGTAAAGAGATGGGGATGGTCCCCTGAAAGCAGATGGCCAGGGGTGCTGTCCCCACCCTTGGGTCTCTCCCTATGCCAGGAAGGAAGGGTTCTGCTCCCCATGAGGGCTGAGGAGGAAGGAATGACTGTGTTCCTGGCGTGGCCTCCTGACGTGTGACGTACTCACAGACACACGTGTGATGGGGTTCCGTCTACACTGAGTCGGGAGCAGTAGGCCCAGGAGGGACAGCGGGAAGAGCACAGGTGAATCCTGACACAGGCCTCGGCCCCTCCTGGTCACTGCCTGTGAGGAGGTGCCACCGTCCTTTCAGCCTTGGTTTCCCCTTCCTGAGATGGAGGTCGGGGCAGCTGCTTGCAGGGGTGGCGCTGAGTGTGGCTCCTGTGTGTGCCTGCAGCTCCGTCTCCGTGTCTCCTCCCTGCAGGAGGACAGGTCACTCAGTGCGCTCCTCCCGCCCCTCTGCTCTTACAGGACACCTTGAGCGCCCCACGGGATGGGTCTATGCGTGGACAATCGTGCAGCCCCAGGAGGTGGCCAGGGTCTCAGACCCCACAGCACACTGAGGTGAGAGGTGCCACGTCCGAGGGGAGGCGGGAGGGACCCCTTCACTGGCCTGGGACTTTCATCCCTGTCACCAAGGAGCATGGGACACTTCTCAGATGCCTGGGTCATTCCGGTGACTGCTTAGGGACACAGTTTCATCCTCTCAAAGTGTGTAGGCACCTGGCTGCTTCTGCAGTGCCCTGCGGAGCGTTCTTTTTTTTTTTTTTTTTTTTTTTGGTGGGTACCGGGGGTCGACCTCAGGACCTCGTGCTCCAGCAGGCGCCCGTGCCGCTGAGCAATATCACCAGCCCTTTTTTCGTATGTGGGTTCCGGGAGTCGAGCTCGGGCCTTCGTGCTTGCCAGGCAGGGGCTTACGCGCTGAGCCATCTCACCAGCCCCGGAGTGTTCTATTGAACGTGTCAGAGAGGCGGGGATGTCCAGCCACAGACAGGAGGTGGCCCAGGTGACACAGTGCCGCCTGGGACACAGGGGAAGTGTGTGTGACTCAGAGGGCAGCACTTCCTGGGGAGTATGGAGGGTCAGGTTTCAGCTGGGAGGATGGCAGCAGTGAGGGTTCTCAGGGGGAGCAGACTGGGTCCCCAGCATGGGAGCAGAGGGATCTGTGAGGAAGTGGATTCCTGCGGGTTTGGACTCACTTCCTCCCTGCAGCAGCCTCGAGGGCTGCACAGGCCTCTGTCCTCTGTTTCTGCCCTTAGAGACTGAGAGAGTTGAGGCAGGAGTCTGGGGTTGATAAGCTGCAGAGCAGGGATCGAGCTCAGATCTGTGGAAATCAGCACTGTCCGGCATGGTACTTGTAACCCCTCCTGGCTGTTAAAATTTAGGCTCAGCAAAATGGAAATTTCCCTTTCTGGTCCCCAGGAGCTGTGTTTCATGCTAGGGTCAGAGCTGCTCCGGGCACACTCAGCGGAGGCGGGGCGTTTCCAGGGCTGCGGGGCTGCTGTCCTGGGAGCCTGGTGCTGACCCCAAGGCCGGGCTTCCATTCCTTGCTGGCTGCACTGCTTCATGCTTTATTAGGTGACTTTCAAAGGGTCACAGTCCACTTTGGGTAAGACTTAATTTTAAAACTTTTGTGACAATTTTTAGTGAAAGAAAAATTTGTGGTATACTACAAAATGTTTGTTTCCCTCATACTTTGTCAATTGTCAATCTAATGTCGCATCACACTTGATCGATTTTATGTGCATTTACTACAAGTAAGGACATTTCCTTGCATATCTGCAGTAATATCATCAAAATCAGGAAAACGATATTGGCGCCTGTGGTCTTCAGGCTTCCTTCAGGTTTTCCGTTTGTCCCAACTTTGTTGTCTGCTGCAAACGCAAGGTGATGCCAGCCCAGAGTCACATGCGTCACTGTGATGGTGCTGTCTGGTCCCGGCGGCCTCCTCACTGATTATCCAGGAAGCTGGGAGTTTGCTGGTTCAGCTGAGCGGTTTCCTTGGGTCCTGGGGACGGCAGTGCCACCTGATCTCCTCTTCACTGGGTGTTGACAGAGGGCTCCTACCTGAAAGCCTCTGGGGTCTCAGAGACTGGGCTCCCCACCATCACTGGGCCTTCAGGGAGCAGTGTCACCATCCTGCAGAAGAGGAAACAGAGTCTCAGCTGAGAGAAGAGCAAGGCCACACACCGGGGTGTCTGACTGCCCCTTCTCCCTCCAGGCCATCGTTCTCCTGGTGGGGACCAGCCCAGTGTGACAATAGCGCCCCATGGTGGAGCCTGCTGTGATTGGGCCTGACTGTGCCCTGCGTCCAGCTGCAGGTGGTGAGTGTGGGTGTCCTTGCAAAGGGAGGGGGGACATCTCTGCCTAGCTGGGCAGGAGGACCTTGGTCACCTCCACCTGTGTCTCAAGTGTGGTCTCAGCCATGGCAGCCCTGCAGGGGGGGTGGCTTTCACTCCCCCAGGGGATGCAAGGCCCGGAGAGGTGGGGGACTCAGCAGGGCTAGGCTGCTGGAGATGTCCCTAACTCACAGTGCTGGCCTTAGGACTTTTCGCTCTCACAGCGGTGTGAAGGGAGGTGCAGTGGTTAGAGGCCACGCTTGGAGTCCTGAACTCAGATCTTGTCCTGAGCTGGCGACTTGTGGTCCGGTCGCCTCTTGATCCTGGGCAGCTGCGGCTCCCAGTCGGCACCGTGCTCAGGAGCGAGACCGTTGACACTGCGCCCCGCTCTGTGACACGCGCTGCCCACCCCTTTATTGGAAGAAGCTTCGGGTGAGGTGACTGTCCCAGTGTCCCACACGTTTAGGGTCGGCCAGGCTGAGCTGTGATGTCGTGGAGGGTGGTGTATGAACTGCGTTTTCAGCCAGGCTGCGTTCACCTGGGCGAAGGCTCCATCAGGACGTCACCTGACCTGCGTCCAGCAGTGTCTGTCTTGGCACCAGGGAAACGTGGTCCTCTGGTCCCAGGCCCGCTGGCTCTCTCTCCTGGGAGTCTGTGAAACTCTGCTGTCTTCTGTGAACTGAGCGTGTTCAGGTGGGGACTTGTGGGTGGACAGTGTGTGGTCACAGTGGGTGAGGGGATGCCGAGGACAGGTGACAGCTACAGCACTGTCCTGGCATGTGGGGAGGTTTCCAAAGTCAGTGTTGGGGGGACAGACAGCAGGGATGGAAGGAAAACCCACAGGTCTGTTCTCCTGGGACCTGGAACCCATCCAATCATCAGTGCCTGGGGCACTCAGAGCCCGGGGTCCGAGTGTGTCCCACTCAGGGATGCGGGACTGGCTCCCGTCACCCCAGCCCCCATCCCTGCTCAGAAGAGGGCACCTGGCCTCTCTTCCTTCCCTCAGGATTAAGGGTGTGAGTGCTACCTGCCCTAAGTAGCCTGGATAAGATACAATGGATAGAAAGAGTTGTCACTCTCTTGCTTGCTTTGCCCTTCTGCCCACCATGAACTGTTTCTCTGCAATGCTTGTCTGCCTTGCCACCCTACCTTGGACCCAGTTGACTATGGACTGAAACCTCCACAAATTGTGAACCAAATAAACCCTCTCCCCCCTTAACTTTGGGTGTTGGGTATTTTGTCTCAGCAATGAGAAAAGTATCTAAGACACATTCCACTCATCTTACCTCTGCTAACTCTACTATGTAAGCACTGAGTATTTAGTTGATACTCACTTTGAAAGTTGAAAGGGAACACTGCTCTTGGGGAAGAAGTCTGATGATGAACAGGTCTTGCTGGTTGAAGTGATTTACCAATTTTTTGGTTTTTGTCACAAAGACCTTGAGGTTCAGTGTGCCCAAAGCTACAACATTGAGATTCTCAGCCCAGAAGCAGCAGCCAAGCACCCCGTTCCCTATCAAGGAATAGTTGTTGCCTTCTCGTGTGTCTTCTGCAAAACTTTCATAGCCACTTGTGTCCCAGTACGATGTTCCACGTGTAGAATCTGGGCTGATTTCCCTCTCTGATGGGCCTCATGACTGGAAAAAGATCTGTGGGAGAAAGAAGAGAGAAGAGCAGGGCTGGGGAAGGACTCCAAGGCCCTTTTGGGGCAGTTCATCTTCTACAGCTGTTTCCATTTATGCATAGTCAGTCCTACCCCAAGATGTCAGGACCTACAGAGTTCACGGTTCCCTGGGTCTACACTCAAAATGCAGACACAGTTAAAAAAGATGCCCAGTGACATTGGAGCTCATGACGTTGTTCTTGGCCTTTTTACCTGCTCTGTACCACATCTGCCACCTGATTCCTTCTGTCCATCTGAAAGCGTTCCTTGTGACCAATGACTCCTTCTTCCTTTTCTCTATCTTCATAATTATGATTTGTCAATCAAAAATGATATGCTAAAACATAGATAAAATAACTGGCAAGCCATGCAGCTGTACTGCCCTGCCTATTCAGTTGTGTTCCTGACACCTGTCCACCATGCTCATTGGAGCACTGGTTTCTGCATCCACAGGTGTCTGTGGGGCCGTAGGCACCACCACAGTTTGGGAACACAGGTGGCAGTCTGAGTCTCCCGCGTCCCCCCTGCCTCTTGTCACAGGTATAGGCTGTGTTCTCAGTCACTCCATGTTTTGCCCAGTTTGGAGGAAATTTTCTGATTATTTCCCTACGGGGCCCCCCCCTTCCCCGTCTCCTCACACTGCTGCTCGTGCTGGGGCTGGAGGAGGAGCGCAGTGAGGGCCGCGTGGGGAGCGCCGGCCACGTGTGCGGGCTGCAGGTGGGAACGGCAGGCACGGGGGCTCTACTGCCCCTTCTCCCCTGACGGCCCGTCCTTCTCAGGAGGTGATGTTCAGAGAGCACGATGGTGACAGAGCGAGGGGCTGTCTCACCGACCCTCCTGATTGGGGAAGAACCAAGGTGGAAAGAGCTGAGGGTGACAGGTAATGTGTAGCCCCCAGATTCACAGGGTTCATGTTGAAGGTACTGCCTAGGCCCCAGAGTGCCTGGTGCTTGGCTGTGTTCTACATCACTATCATCAGTCTTTCTCTGTCTCAGAGTCTCATATCCCAGGGGGGTCATAGTGCATGTGGACCTCAGATTCTATAAGGACAGGGTGAATATTCCACTCTGTGACTGAACCCTGGATGCCCATGATATAGTCTGTCATGGGCCTCTGCCTTGAGTTCAGTTTTAGTAGCTGACAGATGATACTTTGCACTTCTGCAGAAAGGGAAGGTGAAAAATTGTACCTTGGCTATATGACTTGCTGCCGAAGATGTACAGAGGAGGCCACAGGAAATGGGAGGAATCCTGTGACCATGGTGCACGGGAGGTCACAAAGCTCCAGACATCCACTGCAAAGCCATCATATTATTTGCAGTGTAATATTTCTGGAGCACAACACGGGAGAGTGCTGGAGAGCTTGGCCAGCTTCTGCCCAGGCCATGAGCTCCTGCCCATGCTAAAGTTGCTGACCATGGTGTCTCCTCCAGCGCCCATAGGGTGTTCTCCAGTTGCGGGCCTCTGCATGTGATGCCTTTGCTTTGGCAGGAGCAGGTGGCCCAAATGATCCCTCTCCAAGCCTCCTCTCTGCAGGTGGCTGCCTCCAAGATGGAGTGCAGTAGTTGTTCATTGTGTGTTCGATCACTTGGAATAGCTTGATCATGTTTCAGTGATGCCAAGTCTTTGTCACGAAAGGACATTTCACAGGAATCATGTATTTTATCCAATCTCTATGTGTCTTTGCTGTGACCCACACTAACCAGTGACAGCTCTCTGGTGCCCAGTGTGTGGCCTCTCAAGCCCTGCTGTAGGAGTTACCCAGAATTCATAATGCACTGAGAGCTCCCAGTACTGGACCCCGTGGCCAAGTGAGTGACCCCAGCAGGATCATCAGCCTTATAGTCATCTCCCAGTCCCTACTTTCTCTTCCCCAACCCCTCTGTTGATTCCCTGGGACCACAGAGAGTCCTTTAAGGAATCCAGAATAACCAGTGATTTGCAGCCCTATTGGTTGTCCTGATTGGTTGTTGGTTTTATTACACTTGGTTTTGTGGATTTAGAGTGTTTTGATTCCTTTCCTTAAAAAGAAAAAGAAAAAGAAAAACAAAAACCCTTCTTGTTCTTCTCCTAATGCTTCCTTTAAATTCCCTGGGATGTTGGGAATAATTGAATATAGGGACCTGATTGGTGCCATAATTATGCCTTTGGAGGATTAGAAGGAGGGTCCCATAAGATTTTGAGCCAATCAGGAATTGGACTTTGAAGCTTCCTGTGTCCTGACTGGTTGTTAAGTTTGGCGATACTTTGGTTCTTTTCCTAAAAACCTGGCTTGGGATAGGCCCTTTCTTTGGGTGGTGGGTTCCAAGCCCTGCACTTCCTTGTGATTCTTTCTCCCTGCTGTTTCCCTGGGGCCCAGTGGTGGGTGTGAGTGACCTGCAACTGTCACTTTCTTTTCTCTCCCTCTTCTCCCATTCTGGCTCTCCTTGGCTTAGCTTTGGGAAGCTAACTAGCAAGAAAGGAAATCCAATAGCAGACAAGCCAGGGTGTTAGAACAAATCTGACAGGACTCACATAAGCACATTTAAAATGGCTAATTCTATTTCATCTTCCTAGAGAAAATCCTGGCCAGTGTCTCTGAAAGTGTGTGCAGATTTAACGACATTGTTTTATGTATTTTATGTTTTTTTTTTTTTCTGTTAGTCTGGCAGTTAGTAGTTGTCTGTGATGACTGACTTGGTAAAGGCTACAACAATCTGATGGACAGCAACAACAGTTCCATTAAACAATCAAGTTAAAACTCTCAAAGGGAAGCTGCCCCTGAGTTCCTAGAAGTGACATAAGCCTGGATACCTGTAGATGTGCCATTTAAAAAAAAGATTTTTGAGTTCATGATTTTTCTTTTTCTTTTTTTTATGTGGGTACTGGGAGTCAACCTCAGGACCTCGCACTTGCCAGCAGGCGCTGGTGCCGCTGAGCAATATCACCGGCCCTTTTTTTCCTTTATGTGGGTTCCGGGAGTCGAACTCGGGCCCTCGCACTTGCCAGGCAGGTGCTTATGCCGCTGAGCCATCTCACCGGCCCTCTTTTTTTTTTGTATGTGATTGCAATTATAAAGTTAAAGATGGGTGTTTTGGGCTCGCTGGTTTGTTTTATCTGCTGTTTTTACTGAAGCAGTGGCTTGGGCTAAATACATGGGGGGAAGGATTTTATCCTGTGGGGCCCTTAGGCCCAGTGGAGGACTGGGGGGAACTCCCCCCATGGGTGAAAAAGTAACTGTGTGGCCACTTTGTTTTGATTTTCTGCAGGACTGGTGAATCCTCCAGTTTTCTCCAGGGCCCTATTGTGCCCCCCCATGCTTCCTTTTCTCCCCCATTACCTTTGTGGGGAAAAATGCATTTGTTGAAAGATGAATGGACCCAACCAGGTAAACTTCATGATCTGCATTCCAGAAACTTCGGTCTCTGCTCTGGGGGATACTCCATTTTTTTTAAACACCTGGTGGAAGAAAGCTGCTTGATGGCAGGCAGGGAGTGGAGAGTGAAGAGAGAACCCAGAGAGGGTGTGTTGCTGGGGACTTGGTGTCTGGTGGTTCCAGGATTTTGCTGCCCTGTCCAAGACAGTCACGTGCCCAGTGTCCAGTCTTTTTGCATTTACAACAGGAACTCTTTGCTTGGTTGTCCTTGGGTTTTCCCTTAGATGCCTTGGGTGCACTTAAATCATTGTCAACTGCAATACTGCCATTGCCAATTGGTGTTTTTTCTCAGCCCTTCTCCTTTCATCCTCATCTAGAGCCTTATTGTTGAACACAAAAAAGGCTGTGTCCAGTAATTGGGTCACAGAGGCCCAGGAGCCCACCTAAAGTGTTTGTAATTTATGCTGAATATCCGGGGCTGCTTGCCCAATGAAATGATGGCCCATCAGTGCCCGTTCCTCCTTGGAAGACAGATCTAGTTTTGCATATCTATGAAATACTTCTAATTGGCTATGGAAGAGAGCTGAATTTGCTTCTTTTGCCCTTTCATAATTAACAGATTTCTTAATGTACCCTTTTTTCCTCATGATAAGAGCAGTTATCATGTTAGACATCATTTTTAGTTCATCACTAGAATTATAGTCCCAGTTGTTACTGTTGAAGGGACAGTGAACTCTCTGGCATGATTTCTTTCCCTTTTTGCAGCATACTGTTTATCTGCATATCACCTGGCCTCTTCTAGGAGTCTTTGTTTTTCATCTGGGGTACAGAAAGTAGCCAAGGTGAATTGGACATCTCGCCACAATAGGTCAAAAGTGAGGGTCAAAGTTTGAAATGCATTTGTAAACCTACTAGGGCCCTCTGAACGTTGGCCTAGCCATTTTTTACATCATTGAATATCTGCAACTGAGAAAGGGACCTGAATATGAGTAGTCCCCTGGGACGTCTCTCAGGAGCAGGATGAGTTGTGAGTTAGAAGAGCAGGAAGCACCTCTCCGAGTACACGCTGTGGGGGTTAAAGCTGTCTCAGGAACGTGAGGAAGGGGCCGAGGGATACTGAGTTCCTCTGGGATGTTAGGCTCCAGTGGAGTACCTGAGTCACTTGATGGGAAGAGGACTGATTTATCGGCCTGGGAATTACAAGGAGGAGGTGGAGGAGGCCTCCCAGTGTGGTTGTCTTCGTTAAACATATGGGAGAAAACAAATTCCCTCTGAAAGACAGGTGGGGATCTGAGAACAGGATCGTCAATGATATCATCCCCTTCTTCCTCAGAGGCCACTCTAAATACCCTAGTTTCTGGGCTTTCCCAGAAGAGGCAGGAAACCCTGAACATAAGGGATTTCACTCCACTTTCCATGCTTTTTGCAAAAACAATCTAACTGCAAAATAATATTGTAACATAAACTGCCATTCTGTACCCATCTCTCATCATTCCCTAGTTTATGCTGGACCCAAACCATATTGCAACAGTAGATGTTGTACCTTTTTCAGATTGGCAGGGTCAAAATCTCCCTCTGTGGAAGTGTATGGTTTAATGGTGAGGTCACTGGGATCTGCGGAGTGCTTTCCAGGACATTTCTCACGATGTGTCTTAAGGCCTATGGAGAGAGAAAACTAGGTCTGGGGTCCTTCAGAGGGTGCCCCCTACAGAAGGATGAGACCAGTTGAGTAAACAAAGCATCCCTTATCATACTCAATCAGACATCCCTGCTTGAAGCTCTGGTGGTGCCTCCCTTGATGAGTCGAGCCCCGCAGTAACTCTCTCATTGGGACTCTCCATACCCTGGCCCACAAACTCCTTCAGGAGAGGGGTGGAGCCCCTGGGTCTCCCTTAGCCACTTGAGAAACAGTAGATCAGGGTGGTGCCCTCTCAGGGTTCCCCTGACTGTCTGGGAAACAATATCCCTTATACTCATTCCATTAATGTTTTGGTACTTTGTTTAGAGCAATAGAAGTTACCTGAATTTTTGAGAGGACCTAACCCAAGTCCCATGTTTTCTGACAGTGAAGTCTTGAGCTGTTATCTATAAGTGTGAAAAAGTTGAAAGATCCCACAGTCCATGTCTATTCAGAAGACTACAAGAATAAAATAACAAACTTTCTTTAATCCCATTTCTTGTATGCTTAGATTCCAAGAACTCAACAAATACAGCTGTTAAAGCAATTGGTAAGAAATCTTTGATTCAAGGTGATAGAGCATTATAGATCCTGAACCGGCATGTCCAATACTCTGTAGACACCAGAACTATCATCTAGGAGGTTGCAGCAACAAATGATGTATAAGACAGGAATATTGCAGGCACCATCAGAAAGACACAGACAACCACTACTGCAATGAATCATCTAGAAACTTCTCAGATGCCTTATCTTTTTATTTTTTGTGGGTACCGGGGGGTCGACCTCAGGACCTCGCGCGCCAGCAGGCGTCCATGCTGCTGAGCGATATCACCGGCCCCTTTTTCGTATGTGGGTTCCGGGAGTCGAACTCGGGCCCTCACGCTTGCCAGGCAGGCGCTTATGCCTCTGAGCCATCTCACCGGCCCCTCAGATGCCTTATCTTTATGTCCATGTTCACTATGCTGGCGATTAGCAACGATCAGAAGGGACACACATCTCCACACAGTAATATCTGCTGGGAACGAAGCCCAGCACATCTTTCCATAAACTTCTCTATGCCATAAATAAAGCTCAAAGCAGTATTCTCCAGAGTGAGCACAACTCGCAGAGGCAATCGGGTCAATCTTACCTGTGTTGCACTATTTAAGTCTGGAGACACACAAACCCTCAATAAAAAACAAAGTATCTTGTCATTAGTAAGTGGTTCTGAAGGACTAAGAACAGGTTCCCATTATGCAGAAAGGTTTTAACTTTCTAAGCACTTGATACATTTTTGTCTGATCTCAGTCATTAAGGGTTATATGAATATATAGTATTAAATATTATATTAAATCTCCCACCTCAAACAACCAAGAAACAGGCAAAATGCATAAAACAGTGGTTTTTGAGATATAATACATAATACAGTGAACATGATACAGTGCAGGTTGATGACCCAAAAGGTGTGAAACAAATCAGGTGGACCTTGTTCTGGCTGGGGCATGGCGGGAAACCAGAGGCGGGCGGGAGAGACACCTTCTCTCCCCGCCCTACCCCTCAGCCTTCCCAATAGACCTCTGAACCCCGTGGCCTCTTCAGCCTGCGCCCTCGGAGAGATAATGGCAGAGATGCCACCTCTCAAAGGGGAATGGAAGTGGGCCAGGCAGAAATCAGCCTCTGGCTCGCCCCTGATCCCCGGCAAGGGAGAAGGGAGAAAACTGACAGCTCCGCACTGCAGGCTCTGCCCACCTCCCTGCTCTCCCAGGGAGAAAATGTCGGCAGGCAGGAAGCCTTTAGGCTTCCACTGGCCTGGGTTTGCGCCAGTGACCCCTGAGGCCTGAGCTGTGTGGGTCACCCACCACAGCTCACCCCCCACGCACCACAACCAGGGCGCCCCAGGGAGCAGGGTGGGTGTGCTCAGGGCCAAGTCCAGGAGCACTGGATCCCTGGGGCTGAGCTGGCAGCCCGCACGCCTAGCCTGTCCTGTCTGTGCTGGCTGTGACTGCTGTGCTTCTACAGGTTGGCCGTGGGGCAGTGCACACAGGCAGGCAGTGCAGGCGCCAGGCATCGCCGTGCAACACGGCCTGGCTGGGACAGCAGGCTGGGCTCTCAGCAGCCAGCCTCCTGGCCCCCATATGGCTCTGCCGCCCCTGTCCTCAGACAGAGCAGCAGCTCCCCAGACAGAGGCCGGGCCTTAAAGGGGCTGCCTTTTGCTTTTTCCCAGGAAGGCTGTGAGCGACTCTTGCCTTGGCTGGCACATGGAGGGCATAGGTGCAGCAGGGAACGCCTGTACCCCACACTTGGCTGAGCTGCCCTTGCCTGGAGTATGGAGTATGGAGATTCTCGGTCCCTAACCCCTTTGGCTGTTTCCCCTTTGGGATGAACCGTGGGCTTCACATGGCTGATGTGCCAGGGATGTGTTCCCCAGCACAGCGCAAGACACTGGTACCCAGCTGAGGGGCCTCATCTTATCTCCTGGCTCTGTTACCTCCTGGCTGGCGTGCCAAAGCTCTTGTTGAATGGCATGATGTCCAGGGGTTCCAGACTCTTGCTTTGCTGTCCGAAGAATTGGCCAGGACAGTCAATAAAATTGAAAACGTAACTTTTATTTAAAGTAGGGAAAGAAGAAGATGAAGAAAAGAAGTGAAAAAAAGAAAAAAAAAGGTGAAGCTATGTCTTGCATGCAGGGCAGACCATTGCAAGAGCAGGAAGATAGCAGTGGTCCTGAAGTCAATGATCTCTGTCTTCTCTATCTTCTCAGATGTGGCCCATCAGAAGTTGTTTTGCACATGGATTCCTGCCATGATTTACCAGTTTTCCCATGATTGACAGGTTATGCCCACTTGCCCAGTCTCCTTTTCAGTTCTCTGATTGACAGGTTACATCCTGCTATTCAGCCAGTTTGCCATGCCCTAATCTCCTGCCTCTTGAAAAGCATGACCAGGCCCTAATTCCTACAACATATTTAATTATGTATGCATCAGTTGATCAATCTACTTAGGAATATAGCGCCCCCATGATCCAATCATCTTCCAAAAGCCCTTCCTCTGAACATGAGACTTCTGGGGGACATTCCAAACCATAACAACCAGTAAGTTTGGTAAACTTGCTTTTGGATTCCCCACCTTGTTCGTATTTTATATCTGGTGTGCCTACTTTAACATAGGTTTGAAATACTGCTTAATAACTTTGAAATATCTCTTAATGGGAAATTACATGGTTACCTTACTCATTTGCTTTATGCTTCTAGTGAGAAAATTTTATTATCCAAGCTTACTTTGAACTCTGTTATTTTAGCCAGGTCTGATTGAAAGTTAACATCTGAGAATGAATTCATATTCATTTGAGATGATATGGATGGAGATATATGTTAAAAATCAAGCCAACATACAGCTTGCAAGAGACTTGCAAATACCATATTTCCCTTAAAATAAGGCCTAATGGAATGATCTAACCAGAACTAGTCTTAGCTGGTGGTTTCCATGATGATGGCCAGTGTCTTGCAAAAAATTATACTTCATTATTCTCTGGCTCAGTGGCTACTCTGTGATAGCAGGAAGGCAGACATAGGCTGATCGGGTCTGGCATTTTTTTTTCTGGTTAGGTCTTATTTTCAGGGTAAGATTCTTAAAGTTTGCTGTAGAAACTGGTGATCTTAGTTGACTTAATAAGTTTTCATAAAGATAATTTGGATTCAATACTTTTTTACAGACTACTACATTTATTGTCTCTAAAGATTCGTGAGAAAGTGATGTGATCCCGATTTGTGTAGATGTTCATTTCTAATTGCTACCTTTGGGTGCGTGTTATATGATGTGTCTACATGAAAACATATCCAGGAAATTCTACTCAAATTGGCCGACAGACAAGTGAGTCCTCGCCGGGCATGGTGGCACACACCTGTAATCCCAGCACTCGGGAGGCTGAGGCCAGCCTGGGCCACATAGTGAGTTCAAGGCCAGCCTGAACAACATAGTGAGACCCTGTCTCAAACAAAACAAAACAACCCCTCAAAAACAAACAGATAAGTGAGTCCTCACATAAACCTGTTAATGAGGTATCCTGTAGTTCACATGTCTTAGGTAAATTGACAAATAAGTGAATTTAAATTTCTTGGTAAGATTAAAAAACACCTTTAAAAATGTTTACATGCACTTTTTCCTAGAATGCTAGTCAGTCAGGGTAATATTCGTCTCTGTTAAATGTTTAAGATACTGTGACCATCACTCTCTGTTTCAAGCGTTATAATTTTGGGGTTTCGTCTTTGACTACACAAAGCTAACTGTGTTTGTCTAAAATCTCACTTTTTATGGGTAATCTAAAAGAACCCTTACAATGTGTAAGTGAATAAATATAAACGTTCATAATAAAACACCTGAGTTATGTTTACATAAGTTAAAATGTTAAAATATCAGTTGTTAAGTATACACTGATTAATGTACTCTTATCTTTTTTTTTTTTTTTTGTGGGTACCGGGGGGTCGACCTCAGGACCTTGCGCGCCAGCAGGCGCCCGTGCCGCTGAGCGATATCACCGGCCCCTTTTTCGTATGTGGGTTCCGGGAGTCGAACTCGGGCCCTCGCGCTTGCTGGGCAGGCGCTTAAGCCGCTGAGCCATCTCACCGGCCCTCCCTGAGTATTTTTTTAAAGTGCCTATTTGTTGTGAAGTCTTTCAAACCATCAGTTTATGACACTGGTTAAAGAAACAGCTGTTATTGTAAGTTACAATGAATCCGACACTATATGTGATTAAAGATGCATATACATCTGAGGGCTAAATATGCAGTGTGTCTAGTTTTGTCTAAATGTTCTGTGAAAGTTTGTAAAATTAAAGGTACATACATTGAGTGCATGGAAAGTAATCAATAAATGCTCTGTTTTTTTTTTTTTTTATGGGGGTACCGGGAGTCAAACTCAGGACCTCGCGCTTGCCAGGCAGGCGCTTACACTGCTGAGCCATCTCACCGGCCCATAAATGCTCTGTTTTACAATATGCATCACATCGGCAAATGAAACATTTAATATGATCAAGAAGACTTTCAGCATCTGTGCTATTTGTACTGAGTACCACTCTGAGGAAAGAAGCCCCACGATTTGGCCAGCGTGGCATTTAAAACCTGGCCCACATCTATTGGCTTTGACTGAGCGAGGGTTTCGTTACTGTATTGATGAGCTCCAATTACACGTCAGGTAACGAGGCACTTGTGGTCATTAGCACTGTTTCCTGAGTGTGGGAGAGCTCCCCTTCGATTTCTGTCAGTATTGTTAACCTTGAAATTTCACTGCAAAGGTAAAAGCTAAGTTACATCCCAAGCCCTTTTTTATATGTTCAGTCAGGGTCTCGCCAAGCAGCGAGGTTTCCAAAGCTGGGCACCTTCCAAACCACACCAAGTGCTAAGGCCTTGTTTTGAGGATTAAAAAGTAGAGTTGGGAGTGCTGTGAAATAAAATTTATAGAATGATATTGGTGTGGACTGAGCCTGGTGCCTAGTTAGTCGGACCCCAGGCCCAACAGACCAAACCAAAGTCACTCACTCAGGATAAAGTTCTATGTTTCAAGCCAAAATTAAGTTGTATATATGACTTTCCAAGAAAACAGAAGAGGGAGAAAGCCAATCTCCAAACAGCCCACATTGGCACATGGAAGTCTCCTCTGCTTTAACTGCTTGAAGAAAAATAACTGATGACCAATCCACTTTTTGCTTTCTGTTTCAGATGTCCTCAGCCACTCTCTCTGTAGCAAACCAGTGTTCTCCTTGACTCATAGGACCACTGGGTCCATATTATGGAATGAAATGCTATTCAAATCTATAATCAAAAACAAAAGACAGGGCCAGGGATATAGCTCAGCGGCAGAGTGCCTGCCTGGCAAACGCAAGGTCGTGAGTTCAATTCCTGGTACCCAAAAAAAAGACATTAATTCATTTAAGAAAATTTGAGGGAACTTTATCCACTGACAAGTAGAGTTGGTCTAAATTAATAGGTACTACAAGCAATGTCTGGTGTTGGTAGGGCTTCTTAGCCTCAAGGAGTTGTTTTTTTCCTGCCTTCTGGGCAATAATCAGAGCCTCGTGCAGGCTGAGAAGTGGTCTATCACTTGACGGCAGCAGAAGCTTTGCCCTGCATTTTGCGACCCTTGGGGAAAAGGGGACAGAAGGTACATTGCCTGATGCCCCCTGGAGCCCAGCAAGGTGATAGGCAGTGGACATGTGCTGCTCTTGACCACCAGGGGGGTGTTAGCCTGCCAGCAGTTCTTATGCTGTGGCATAATGTGTAGTCGTGTGGCAGGCACTGTTTTCAGCACCTTGTATCAAGATGTATCATCCCGGGACGCTTATCCCCTTTGAGTGATGGAAACTGAGATAGACAGAGGCAGTCCCCTTGCCTAAGGTCATGCACTAAGTAGGCAGAGCGAGGAATTCCCTATGATTTCTATTTCTTTTTTGTCTTTTAGAGACAGGGTTTCACTATGCAGTTCAGGTTGGCCTTGAATTCACTTTGTAGCCCAGGCTGGCTTTGAACTCGCTTAATGCTGATTATACCTCCAAGATGGAGCTGGATCAGCATGAAAACAACCTGCAGAAACGGGCATTCATAAAGAACTTCTGAATCTATTGATTTGAATTCCTTATTTCCAGAAATTTTCCCTTTTCTTTCACTGTACCACAGAGGATTTCAAAAGGATTTCATACAATTAGTATTCACTCAGCGAGTAGCTTACTCCATTAGATTAGTAGTAGACTAGTACTTAGCTGGTGATTGGGTTTTTTTTTTCTCAGATAGGGATATTCTGGACAGTGTAAATGTGCTTTGGGTCACATCAGGCCATGGTACAAAATGGGACCATGGGTGGAGGTGTGAGGTGAGCTCACCATTGTTCGAGTTTTTTCTCTGAGATAAACTGTCCATGAGGCCCCTTAGAATCCGGGGGTAACAGGGCCAAGTATACAGGGGTCTCAGCTCCTTCTTCTGGGCTTTTGGGGGCTGAGGGTCCCACCATGTCTGTTCTCACCCACCCTGGGCAGCAGGCATTGAGTAGGATCTTGTCCCCCCTCCTCTCCTCACTCAGTTTCTGGGCATGGATTCTGGACAGAACCGTGACGCCGATCTTGGACACTTCATACGTAGAGTTAGGCCAGCCTTCCTTCTCCTGCACCCCATTGTTTACATCTTCTACGAACTTGTTCATGAGCCCCACCAGCTCCTCCTCGGTGATGGTCTCACTTCGAAACTTCTGCTGCAGCTCTGGGCTGCAGTTCTTAAGGGCTGCGAGACTCAGCGTGCTTGACACGTTCACCACTCTGCCTAAAATACACCATATGTCCTTCAGTGGAGAGCTGTACACAAGTATGGTGAATAACAAATTTGCTAGGATTTTGGACCAGAAAATTTCCATTTCAAAGACATTAGTGGGAAAGCTTTTAAGAGGACTACATATAGACAGTGTGGCGGTTGCATGAGGAATTCCATTCCAGCCTTTCAAGTTTTGGGCAGGTGACACTTCAAACAGCTGCCCTTTGAGATACCGTGAACACAATCTGAGAAGTGGTAGAGCCTGCTGGGGAGGACACGATGGGAAAGAGGACAGGAGCTGAGAGTAAGCTGTAATGTAAGTTTCGAAACCTAAACCACAACGTTAATTCTTTTGAAAAGTGGCTGGTTGCCTTTATTGGTGTGTTTAATGAGTTGTGGTTCACCTGCTGTCTATGTATGTGGGGAAAGTATTAGAAAGTTTATGATGAAAGAAACACAATAAAATGTGAAGAACACAGAATATGTTGATGGGAGGTAAAATGAGCCCGCAGCTAGGCAGGGTCAGACTGTGGAGATCACCATGCACCATGCGGAGGGCGTGCAGTTTCTCCCGAAGGATTGTGGGTGGGTATCCAGGCAGACAGCGTACACAGAGAAAGGAACACCTCAAGGAGGAACGCCTCTTAGGATGGTTTGCAATGTGCAGTTTGACAGCTGACTGCCTGTTGTAGGGCTGTGATGAGCCCAGACCCGGAAGTCACTCGGTGGGCACCACCTCAGGTCCAGCTAAGTGCTTATGAATGCACAACAAGGTGACCACCAGGTTGCTGGTGCATGGCTGAGATGATGTGGGGAGAAGGACAAGCATTGTCCAGATGTTTGTTTCAGACTGAGGAGCAACAGGAAATGATGGAAAGGCATGGAAATGAGTATGTGTGGGGACTCGGGGAGTGTTCTAGCCACCGAGTGTCTGAGTCACTTTAGAGCAAGCAGTTCTACTGAACTGGTGTCAGTAGCGGCTCCAGCATCCTGAATCAGATCACTGAGCAGGGACGAGGGACAGGATGGAATCCCAAGAGCCTCTCACACACGAGTGGGGCAGAATTAAGCGCTTATGTAAGGAGACTTTCACCCAAGACTTGAAGGATCAGGAAGAGGCAGGTATGCAAAGAGCAGGGGGACAGAGAGCACCAGCAGCCAAACAAGTGAGGACAAAGCAGCAGAACTGCACATGTAGGGTGGAGACACAGCAAGGAGGCTGGTGCAGCGGCAGCTGCAGAGGGACAGGAAGCAGGGCCTGGAGATGAGGTCCCAGCAGGTGGGGACAGGTCAGCACCAGACTCACCTTGGGGTCTTATTAGAGGGAGCAGCTCTGTGCTGACATCCCGGGTACCAAAAAAGTTTGTTTTCATTGTCATTTCTGCTTGAATATGAAAGGGTGTCGGATCTGCCTCTTTTAGGAGAGAAAGACAACAGATTTAATGAATAGTAGCCTCTGGGTGGATTTCATTAAAAAAACAAAACAAAACAGAACAAAACAGTACGGGCGCAGTCTGCTCACTTGCAAGGGAAGGTTGAGTTTACAGTGTTGTGCCAGCGTCAGCCTCCCAGTTTAATAATGTCCTATTGTTTCTGTAATATGGCAACGTGTGAGGCCGGGTGAAGTTTGCCTAGCAGTGTCTTCTGTTTATTTCAACATGAGTTAAAAATCGACCCAACCGACCTCAACCTTGGTCACACATAAATTATGTTCAAGAGTCTGGGTCAGGCAAACACACGGCCTGGAACCACTCCAAGCCCTTGCGGGCTCTGCTCTTGCTGCAGCCCCCAGCCTCTCATTCCTCCTAGGGATCCTGTTCTGCTCCCCACAAGTCGGAGGGGCCCCACCCCAGGGCTGTCTCCACAGGCACAGCGCCAACTCCTTACTCTTGAAGGCGATGCCCGCGTTGTTGACCAGCACGTCGAGCCCCCCGTACTCCCTGCGCAGGAAGTCGCGCACAGCTCGGATGCTCTGCAGGTCGTCCACGTCCAGCTGGTGGAAGCGCGGGCTCAGGCCCTCGGCCTGCAGCTGCTGCACCGCCGCCCGGCCCCGCGCCTCGTCCCGCGCCGTGAGCACCACGTCCCCCGGGAACCGCCGGCAGAGCTCGCAGGTGATGGCGAAGCCGATGCCCTTGTTGGCTCCGGTCACCAGCGCCACGCGGCTGCAGGACATGGCTGGGTAGCAGCTGGAGAAAGTTGCGTGGATAGCGCACCGAGCGCACTGGGAGACCAAGGGTCAGCGAGTCCCTTGCTCTAGGCCAGGGAAGGATGGAGGACGGAGGGCGCAGGCTCAGGCCCCGCCCCTGGCCGGGAGTGGCTCCCGGGACCTCCGGTGACTTCCAAAGTAAACCCTGATCTCAAGAGCTCCACTCTCAGCGCAGGCTTTAGTGTTTCTAAAAGTGGCAGTGCGTCCTTATTGGTGTGTACTTAATGAGTGGTGGTGCACCTGCGTGCTCATTCCTTAGGTAAGTACTGGAGCAGTTGACAGGGTAAGAAATATGATGGTGTGTTATGTGCACGTTGTTAGGAAATTAAAATGAGCCTGGAGTTAGCGGGGGCAGAGTAAGGGGATCCCCATGAACCACGCTGAGGGCTTAGGCTTTCTCCTGAGGCGTTCCGGGAGAGAAGTACACGGGGCGACAGTGTGCAGAAATCTGGGAGAGGAAAAGGCTCAAGAAAAAAATGTTAGGGGATCAGATTTCTGTTGATTTACTGCCTAAGTAAATAAAGTAAAGCTACTGGCTTACCCATGCCAGGTTTTCCAAGAATGGTGGGGAACATTTACTAAATCACCCCAGAGTTAGCACTCAGCACCCTGCAAGGCCTTCAAGGACTCGAGCTCAGAAGGATTAAGAAGTAGTTTCCGGGGTGGAAATGAGTTTTCCTTCCCGCTTACTACTTACAACAATACCATAGGTGTCTATAAGATCAAGTTTCATTTCTGTGCTGTCTCCTAGACACTAGCCACAAGCGGCCATTGAATTCTAAATTAAAATTAAAATTAAAATTAATGCAATTACAAAATGCAGTCTTCGATGAAGTCCTCGTTGTTCTCCGGAGTCTTTTCAGTGGCCGCTGTGTTGGGTGGTGTAGATGAAGGATATTTCTCCATTATTGGAAATGATTCTGTTGCACAACCCTGTTTTACATAGATTCAAATTATGCTGCCAATTCGAAGTAAGTTTTCAGTCAGGTTCATAAATAAAAGTTACTGATCAGGAAAAGACCATTACTGCTTTTCCACGGAAATGTTTATTGAGATATTATAGATTTACATGCAGTTGTAAGAAATGATTCAGAGATTCCTTACATTTCACATTTTCTCTCAATTTGCAAAATGCAGTACAATATCACAATTATATATTGACTACAAAATAATCCACCAATCATCTACTTCTCCTGTGTCCTCATTTGTATCTATGCACCCCTCTACCACTGAGCTACATCCCCAGGCCTGGGTATTTGTTCTGGTGTGTTTGTTAGGGACCCCCTCCCAAAACATAGCAGTGGGTCTGGGTTCTGAACAGTTTGAGAAATGAAACCAAGGGGGTAAAGAGGCAGTTCCCATATCTTCCTTAAAACTGCCAGCGCTAAGTCGACAGTTGTGAGTTAGTAGTGGTGGTTAAAGTTCTGAGACTGTCTTGGCTACTATATCGAGAATTAATTTTATCCCAACCTATTAATTTGTGGGATAAATTCACATCTTTACTAGCTACTGGTTTAACGTAGATATTTTGTGTTAAGGCACACAGTTCCAAGGAGTGTCCCTTAGAAGAAACTGGAAACTGGAAAAGAAAATGGAAAGCCTGTTGTTAAATTACAAATGAGGAAGCTTTCAAGACTTTCCCTTGCTTGTGATTATTTACCCTCAGAACTGTACTTGACACTGGCTTTAGTTCTTACATCGCACACTTGTTTGGCAGGTTCACTATGCCTTGCTAGAGGGTAGAGTGGCTCCACCCTGGCTCTACCCATGTGGTCCTGCATGGTCTGGTATGTCACCTCTCTTAGGAACATCGAGTAATCAACTCTTCAAATTGTCTTCATGTCTGTCTTTTTATACTATCTGATCAAAAGAAATCCTGGGTACATTTAAATCCATATGGATGAATTTAAAAAAAGTTATGCTATGTAAAAGAAGCCAGTGATAAGTAGCACATATTTTATGATTTCATTTACCTAAATTGTTCATTCCACTGATGTGAAGCTATATATAATATGCACTGCCTGTCATTTTATCATTTTTTAGTAATGTCACCTCTATTGATATAAGAAATATTTCAGGGGCCGGTGAGATGGCTCAGCGGCTTAAGCGCCTGCCCGGCAAGCGCGAGGGCCCGAGTTCGACTCCTGGAACCCACATACGAAAAAGGGGCCGGTGATATCGCTCAGCGGCATGGGCGCCTCCTGGCGCGCGAGGTCCTGAGGTCGACCCCCGGTACCCACAAAAAAAAAAAAAAAAAAAGAAATATTTCATATATATATATATATATATATAGAGAGAGAGAGAGAGAGAGAGAGAGAATCAAAAAATGTATACATAATTCAGGAAAAGAAAAAAAATCTGGCAGCTAATGGCCACCACTTTTAGCACCGCTTGTAATTTCAGAGGCCGCAGGTAATTTGTGTTAATCTCATGATGTCTCAATACATTTAGTATTAAAATATTTATAAAAGTTTTTCTTTTCCTGAAATTATATATATAATCCTTAAGAAAAATCCAGCTAGACAAATCCAGCCCTTTGGTGACTGTCTAGGTTTTTGCAGTTGTTTTCTAACTTAATTCCACTGAGAACACAGAACTTGCTGTGTATGACTGGAATCCTTTTGGAAAGGCTTGAAAAGCTGAGAGATGTTAGGGCTTGTTTTTATTTAAAATGTGGTGAAGGAGAGAAAGGGAATCCGTGATTAGAAGAACAAAATGCATGGATGGACCCAGCTCTCAGCCGGGGCTGGGCCTGGCAAGCAAGCGTGTCTTCTCTCGTAGCAGAGGGAAGGCAGCCTGAGTGGATCTGGTTGCAGGGTGTGGGGTGGTTCTGCTCCAGGGCATCTGATCAGCCAGAGGGATTAGTTTGGGGATCTGAGGAAAGAATAGCATCTTGCAGAACGGGAAAATGAATGTATAAAAGAGAATTAGGCAGCATTGGCTAGCAGAATAGGTGGCGTATTTGGGATTGTGACTGTAAATCTGAAAAACCCAGCCAGCCCCCTGGGATTCCTCCCTGCGCAGTTGGCTCATCAGCTAGTGCAGGGGGGGCTTGGTGAGCCCTTCTGCGGGTTGGTGTTGTCTGGCCTCACGCAAGACTGAAGAGGCTTTGCAAGGGAAGAGTTACAGCGTTCATTCATGGATCAGCTCGTTCTGAGATATTTTTTATTTCTTAATAAATTATGGTAATCAATAAGTATGTAAGTGTGGTCCAGTCTGGTAGTGGTTTAATGAACTTTCTTTTTTTTTTTTTTTTTTTTTAATTTTATTTTAAAGAGAAGAAAAAACAAAACAAATCAAAAGAAGAACAAATTTTCAAAACAACATAATAGGAGGGTAACAATGGTTAATACATTGCATATTACTATCTTTAAGTTAGTTATTCAGGACACCAGACATTAGCATTTAATTATCCAAACATTATTGGCACAAACCTTACTCTTCAATGAACTAAGTAAAAATCGTAGTGTATCTATCTTAACCATCTTATATATATATATACAATTTTTTTCCCTTTCCCTTCTTTCTTTTCCCTATTCCAGTCTCTCTTTCCTTTTGACCAGTTTCTTTTTGATTCACCATGTCTATTGTACATTTTGGATCTTATTTACTCTTTCAGTTTCTCATACTAGAGAGACAATACGATGCTTACACATGTGCTTCTGGTTTATTTCACTTATGAGTATTTTCTCGAGTTGCATCCATTTACCTATAAAAGTCTCCAGTTTATCCTTCTTAATGGCTGAATAGTACTCCATTGTATAAAAATACCACATCTTTCTTATCCATTCCTCAGTTGATGGGCATTTGGGTTGTTTCCAAGATCTGGCTATTACAAATTGTGCTGCTATAAACATGGGTGCACATATATCGCTGTGGTATGATGTTTTTAATTCTTCTGGGAAGATGCCCAGAAGGGGAATAGCTGGGTCAAATGGGACCTCCAACCCTAGCTTTTTGAGGAATCTCCACACTGACTTCCACAGTGGCTGTACCAGTCGACACTCCCACCAACAGTGGAGAAGGGTTCCTTTTTCCCCACAGCCTCTCCAGCATTTGTTATTAGTTGATTTCTTTATAGTAGCCATTCTTTCTGGGGTGAGATGGTATCTCAGTGTTGTTTTAATTTGCATCTCTCGAATGACTAGTGATGTTGCACATTTTTTTGTATATTTATTTGCCATTAGTATTTCTTCATCTGAGAAATGTGTATTCATCTCAGATGCCCATTTTTGGAGTGGGTCTTTAAATTTGGGGGGTCTGATTTTTTTGAGTTCTTTATATGTTCTCGATAGTAATCCTTTGTCTGAGGAACAGCTGGCAAACATTTTTTCCCACATTGTGGGTTGTCTCTTCACTCTGTTGGTGGTTTCTCTTGCTGTGCAAAAGCTTTTTAATAAGATGAGATCCCAGTTATTGATTCTTTGGGATAGTTCCCGTGCGGTTGAGTTTTTATTCATAAAGTCTTTGCCTACACCAATGTCTCCAAGGGTTTTACCTATCCTACCTTCCAGCAGATTTAATGTTTCTGTTTTAATATTTAGATCTCTGATCCATTTTGAATTTAGTTTAGTGCATGGTGAAAGATATGGGTCTAGTTTTAATCTTCGGCATGTGTAGAGCCAGTTTTTCCAGCACCATTTATTAAAGAGGCTATCTTTCTTCCAGCGAATGTGTTTGGCACCTTTGTCAAAGATAAGGTGGCTTAGTATGTCTGGGGTTGTTTCAGCATCTTCTAATCTGTTCCATTGATCTTCAGGTCTGTTTTTTTGCCAGTACCACACTGTTTTTATCACAGTAGCTTTATAGTATAATTTCAAGTCGGGGATTGTGATGCCCCCTGCCTTGCCTTTGTTGACCAGAATTGCCTTTGCTATTCTAGGTCTCTTCTGATTCCAAATGAATTTTAGGATTGTTTTCTCTAATTCTGTGAGATATGCTGTTGGAATTTTGATTGGAATTGCATTAAATCTGTATAACAATTTTGGAAGTATGGCCATTTTCACTATATTGGTTCTTCCTATCCAGGAGCAAGGGATATCTTTCCATTTTCTGATATCCTCTTCAATCTCCTTTTTCAGAGTACTGTAGTTTTCAGTATAGAGGTCTTTTACATCCTTCGTGAGGTTGATTCCTAGGTATTTCATTTTTTTTGGATGTTATTGTGAAAGGTATTGTTTCCCTAATTTCTCTTTCAGTAAGTTTGTTATTTGTGTACAGGAAGGCTATTGACTTTTGAGTATTGACTTTGTATCCAGCTACACTACTGAATTTGCTTATCAAATCTAGCAGTTTTTTAGTGGAGTTTTTGGGATCTTCTGTGTAGAGTATCATGTCATCTGCAAATAATGATAATTTAACTTCTTCCTTTCCAATCATTATTCCTTTTATTTCTTTCTCTTGTCTAATCGCTCTGGCTAAAGTTTCCAGAACTATGTTGAATAAGAGTGGGGACAGTGGACATCCTTGTCTTGTTCCTGATTTTAGAGGGAAGGCTTTCAGTTTTTGGCCATTTAGTATGATATTGGCTGTTGGTTTGTCATAGATAGCTTTTACCAGATTGAGATAAAGACCCTCTATTCCAATTTTCTGTAGGGTTTTTATCATGAAAAGGTGCTGGACTTTGTCAAAAGCTTTTTCTGCATCTATTGAGATGATCATGTGATTTTTGTCTTTGGTTCTGTTAATATGCTGTATTACATTTATTGATTTACGTATGTTGAACCATCCCTGCATCCCTGGGATGAATCCAACTTGGTCATGGTGTATAATCTTCTTGATGATTTGTTGGATTCTGTTTGCCAGTATCTTATTAAGGATTTTTGCATCTATGTTCATTAGGGAGATTGGCCTGTAGTTCTCTTTCTTAGTTGGGTCCTTCTCTGGTTTTGGTATCAGGGTAATGCTTGCTTCCAGGAATGAATTTGGGAGTATTGCTTCCCTTTCAATTTCATTAAAAAGCTTGAGAAGTAGGGGCGTTAGGTCTTCTCTAAATTTCTTGTAGAATTCGGCAGTGATTCCATCAGGGCCTGGACTTTTCTTTGTTGGGAGGTTTTTAATTACATCTTTAATTTCATTGGTTGATATTGGTTTATTTAGGATTTTTAAATCTTCTTGATTTAGCTTTGGTAATTCATACGAATCTAGGAATCTGTCCATTTCTTCTGCATTTTCCATCTTAGTAGAATATAAATTTTCAAAATAGGTATAGATGATCTTCTGGATTTCTGCAGGGTCCGTCGTGATATCACCCTTTTCATTTTCAATTGCATGGATTTGAGTCTTTTCTTTTCTTTTTTTAATAAGTTTGGATAAGGGTTTGTCAATCTTATTTATTCTTTCAAAGAACCAACTTTTTGCTTCATTGATTCTTTGTATTGTTTTTTTATTCTCCAATACGTTAATTTCTGCTCTGATCTTTATAATTTCCTCCCTTGTACGGGCTTTTGGCTTAACCTGCTCTTCTTTTTCTAGAAGCTCGAGGTTCACCCTTAAGTTGTTTATTTGCGCTTGCTCTATTTTCCTGATATAAGTATTTAATGCTATAAATTTCCCTCTTAGGACTGCTTTCATTGTATCCCATAAGTTCCGGTATGTTGTACTGTCATTATCATTCAGTTGTAGAAAGTGACTAATTTCTTCTTTAATTTCATCTGTGACCCATTGGTTGTTCAGGAGGATGCTGTTTAATTTCCATGTGTTTAGGGAGTTTTTGTGGGATCTTTTGCCATTGATTTCCAATTTCATTGCACTATGGTCTGATAATATGCATGGGATAATTTCAATTCCTTTGCATTTATTTAAGCAGGTTTTATGAGCTAGTATGTGGTCTATTTTGGAGAACGTCCCATGTGCAGCTGAGAAGAATGTGTATTCTGATGTTGTGGGGTGGAACACTCTGTAGACATCTACTAAGTCCATTTGTTCCAAAGTTTGGTTCAGTTCTACTATTTCATTATTGATTTTCTGTCCAGTTGATCTATCTTTTTGTGACAGTGGAGTATTGAGATCTCCCAATATAATTGTATTAGTGCTTATTTGATTTTTCATGTCCTTTAGTACTTGTTTTATATAGCTGGGTGCATTGGTATTTGACGCATATATATTTATGATCGTTATCTCTTCCTCTTGGATTGTTCCCTTTACCAGGATGTAATGACCGTCTTTATCTCTCTGAATCCTTCTTGGCTTGAAGTTCACTTTGTCTGCAAAAAGAATAGCTACCCCTGCTTTTTTCTGGGTTCCTGTGGCATGGAGTATTGTTTTCCATCCTTTGACTTTCAGTCTATGAATTTCTTTCTGAATTAAATGTGTTTCTTGTATACAGCATATTGTTGGATCTTGCTTCTTGATCCATTTCGCCAGTCTGTGCCTTTTGATTGGTGAATTGAGACCGTTAACATTGATGGTTAAAACTGATATGTATTGACTTGTCATGATATTTTCCTGTTGTTGGTTCCCACTCTTTGTTTTTCCGCTTTCCGGCTATTTAATTATTTGCCCTGCCTGGTGGATTCCTTCTGTTGGGGTTCCTATCTCTTTCTAGAATGTCCTTCAGAACGTTTTGGAGTGCTGGTTTGGTGGTCATAAATTTTCTCAGATGTTCTTTGTCATGAAAGTATTTTATTTCTCCATCAATTTTGAAAGATAGTTTTGCAGGGTACATCAATCTGGGCTGAAAATTATTTTCCTTTAGAGCTTGCAATACATCATTCCAAGCTCTTCTTGAATTGAGGGTTTGTGCTGAAAAGTCAGCTGTGATTCTGATGGGTTTTCCTTCATAGGTGATTTGTCTCTTCTCCCTAACAGCTTTTAAGATTTTGCCCTTCTGTTGAATTTCTGGGATCTTGACTTGTCTGGCTGAAGTTTTTTTTTGATCATGTCTAGGTGGTGTTCTGAAAGCTTCACTTATAGAGGTGTCAAATTCCTTTTCTCTTCCAGGAAAGTTCTCCCTGATTATGTCTTTGAACAAGGTTTTAATGTCGTTGATGTTATCTCCTGCTTTTTCATTTATTCCAATTATTCTTAAGTTGTTTATCTTTGAGTCATCTAGCAGCTGTTGAATTGATTTTTCATGGTCCCTTGCTATTTTTAAGAATTTTTCCATTTCATGATCACTAATTGCAAGCCTATCTTCTATATCTGAGATCCTGTCCTCGCATTGGCTTATTCTGCTACAAATACTTTCAATGGAATTTTTTATCTCTTGGATATCTGCTTGAATCTGCCTTATGGATTCCATTTCTTTCCTATGCTGAGCATTCATGGTTTCTATAGTTTTCTTAAGTTCATCTATTTTTTTTGTCTGTATCAGCTATAGTGTCCTTAAGCATGGTCTTCGTTGTAGACATTATCTCTGCAGTTATCTGTGAGATTATTTCTGTTTTAATTTTTTCCAGAACCTCATTCAGTTGCTTTGTTGTTACCACTTCAGATAGGCCAGGTGGGTGGCTTTCGGATTGTCCCACCTCGTTGCTCCCTAGGTTTGCCTTTGGTGAATTGGATGTGTGGGGTTGCATCTTGTTTAAGTGTCGTCTCATTTTTTCTTTCTTTAATTCCTGGGGTGATGTTTGCAAATTACCTATAGTAGGTTACTTTATTGCTAGTGTTTAAGATCTTTAGAAGATGACTACTTCTCTGCAGTATCTTCCAAGTGGAGCTTGCTTTTATGTTTTAAGCTTTCTGCCAGATCCTATCTCTTCAATTCGTTGGGTATGCGAAGTTGCTACCTGTTTGGCCCAGTCCTTGATTCTTTGGTACTGTGCCACTGTATTTTCTGTGTCCCTTAGTCAATCTCAATCATGAAATATCAGGAAGGAAAGATGTTTAGAACAATTATTTCACATTTGGCTATAATGTTAACTAAAGCATCAAACACAGGCTAGAAAATGACAGACTGAGCTAACCAGTTATTTACCACTTTTAGCTGTATAGAGTTGCGGTTATATAACAAAATCTAAAACACACCAGAAAAATTATATGCAGTATACAAGTCCTATGTATGTCAATTTTTCCCTGAGGAGTTTAAATTTAAAATGAGTTAAGGAGGAAATAGAGTATTGGGAGAAGAGGAAGGAATTAGATGTAAGGTTAGAGGACCAAGAGGGATCCCACTAAAATTGGGACACTAGTGCAGAGAACAGGTGGTAAAAAGAGAAGGAAGGGATAAAAGGAAGAACAGATCACGACCACAATCACAAAGAAGTTAGAGGCGCTGTTTACACTCATATAAAAAACCAGAGAGAATAATGAAGGAAAGAGCAAATACACATACAGAAACAATAACGAAGATAAAAGCAATAAAACAGACAGATCAAAAATAAAACCCCACCAAAAAACAAAACTAAACAAAACAAAAACAAAAAAACCCTTCGCCAGAACAAAAAACAAATCAGTGAGAAGAAAAAAAATAATAAAAAAAATAAAAATAAGAAAAAAAAAATAATAAAATAAAAAGAATCAGTTCCAGGTGTTGACTCTGTTGTAGGCAGGTACCTGTTCTGTGCAGGTCCGTCCCAGTAAGCCAGGAGCGCCCTCTGGCGGGCGGTGAGCAGAGGCGCGTACTTTCAGGTAGAGACCAGTCTAGCTCGCCTCCGCTCTCAGCGCCCTTTCACGATCCCTGGGCCTGAGAGGCTCAGCGCGCTGTCTGAGTGCGGATTCCCCGCCGCTCTGGTTTTTCGCCACGCCCCCCAGAATGGCGCCGGGCCAGTCGCTCTCTGGCGCGGGACAGGTGTGGCTGTGAGTCCAGTCTCGTTCGCCTGTTGACCTCAGCACACTTTCGTGGGCTCAATTGAGAGGCCCTGTGCTGCCCTGTCCGGAGCACAAGTTCCCAGAGCAGTTTCCGAGCCGCTCTGAGTTTCGCCACACCCCCCACAATGGCGCCCGGCCGGTCGCTCTCTGGCGCGGGACAGGTGTGGCTGAGAGTCCAGTCTCGTTCACCTGCTGACCTCAGCACACTTTCGTGGGCTCAATTGAGAGGCCCTGTGCTGCCCTGTCCGGAGCACAAGTTCCCAGAGCAGTTTCCAAGCTGCTCTGAGTTTCGCCACACCCCCCACAATGGCGCCCGGCCAGTCGCTCTCTGGCGCGGGACAGGTGTGGCTGACAGTCCAGTCTCGTTCACCTGCTGACCTCAGCACACTTTCGTGGGCTCAATTGAGAGGCCCCGTGCTGTCCTTTCCGGAGCACAAGTTCCCAGAGCCGTTTCCGAGCCGCTCTGAGTTTCGCCACACCCCCCACAATGGCGCCCGGCCGGTCGCTCTCTGGCGCGGGGCAGCTGTGGCTGAGAGACACTCACCGCCAGTCAGCGCCGTTCTCCGCCGCTCCCCTGCCCCGCCGCTGTCTCAGGATCCTCCGTGGGGGCTCCCTGGGCGCCAGCTGCCACCGTGTGTCCGTAGAATTGAGCCTCCGCCGGCGCTCCAACTCCCGGGATATTAGAAGGTGCGCGCGCGCGGTCTGCTCCTTCTTTCCGTCTCTTAATGAACTTTCTTTATACAGGGAAAACTCCAGTCTCTTCTCACTTTGCAGTTCAGTTCAGTTTTTCATTACTCTGTTAGGTAGATACCCTTTAGCTTTTCCTTTCAACTGCCTGTCTCTACCTGGGTACTTCATGTCATAAGAATAATCAATATGAGTATATTTTTATCTATGTAACAGTGATAATTTTCTCCGTTTTGGAAATTTTATTTTAGTAGGAAGTACCTGTCCTCTGGCTAAAAATTAAATCCTTAGTAATACAGGTGGGATACACTGTGTGCCCTCAACTCAGAAATAACCAGGGACTTGAATTTGAATGGTGTTTTCTTTCACAAAAGAAGCTAGGTGTTATTAAGGTAGTTAAAAAAAAAAATGCCATTGCAAATGAACTACGTATCTCCAAACTAGCAGTTGAAATACTATGGTCTTGACCTATACATTTTTTATCTCTTGTTGGTGTCTGTTTACAAAAATAACAAGGAGCAAGTGAACGATTTTGTTGAGAGTGGAAACCTGTAAATGAATGTCACTCTCATTGTAAAGGCCCCACCTTGTTTTCAGGGGTGGTCACTGTTCATGGCTGTGAGCTTGGAAATGGCTGGTGGAGAGGGAGAAACAGCATGGCAGTAGGGGCCTGGGGAAGGGACAGAGGACACATTGCCTGATACCTGCTGCAGCCCAGCTGGGCAATGGGCAGTGAACACGTGCTGCTCTTGACCACCAGGCGGTGGTGTGAGCCCGACATGGGGCACAGCTAAATATCAGGCAGGATTTTCAGCACCTTATATCAAGACATGCCATCCTGAGACCATTGTCCCCATTTGATAGTTAAGGAGCCTGGGACACAGCAAGAGATAGTCATCCTGCCTGAAGTCTTGCACTAAGGCACAGCCAGGAATTTCCTTGTGTTTTGTTTTGTTGTTTTGTTTTCCCATTGCTTTGCATAGAACCCAGGGCTTCACACATGCAATGGAAATATTCTCTCACTGAGCTACGCCTCTTGTTTCTCCCCATGTATTGATAGCGGTCAACAAACAGAAAGATGGAAAAAAGTAGACATCATACATCCACCAGTGCCCTGCAGTTGTGAACGTTCTGTTATCCTGTTTGCTTCCCTGTGTGCATTTGGCTGAAACATGGGAATACTGCAGCCCTCATGATGCTTCATCCCTACGTAAATAGCATTCACATTGGGAATTCGAACAATCATTTTCTCATCTCAGAGCCATAAATGGCCAAGTGTTCCACACAAGTGCCACTCCCATTTCACACACTGCCTAGGTTGTCTTCCACAATCAATAAGATCTTTTCAGTAAACCAGGCAGCTGCCTTTGTCACCATGGTGTTGTCTGTGTTTTCTGAGGGGCTGATGAACCAAAGACCGTGACCCGCATCCACCTCTGCTCCTGGGTTGCCATGTGTGTCTGCTTTCCTGTCATAGTGTGGCAGCCCTGAGTTGCTGCTACATACTGCTTGGCCCATAGAGCTGAAAATATTACTGTCTGGCCCCTTCTGTGTTTGCCAACTCCTGACCTACACCTTCCCTTCTCTTGACCTCACTGCAATGATGATTATACCTCTGAGATGGAGTTGGCTCAGCATGAAAACAACATTCAGAAGCAGACATTCATAAGGAACCATTTGTTTGGCTACTGATTTTATTCATATTTCCAGCAACTTTACTTTTTCTTTCCCTGTATCACAGAGAAAACTACTAACGACATCACAGAATTAATGGCCACTCAGTGAATAGTCTACTCTAGTAGTAGTCTATCGGTACTGAGTCTTAGATGGGGATATGTTGATTTATTTTTGCATGGTGATATACTGGACAGTATAAATGTCTGTTGGGTCACATCAACCCATGGTACAAAATGGGACCCTGGGTGGTATGAGTTAAGCTCACCACTGTGTAACATTTTTGTTCTTAACAAACTCTCCATGGGGGCCCTTGGCATCTGGGGGCAGAAGGGCCAAGTACACGGGGGTCTTGGCCCCTTCCTCTGGGCTTTTTGGGGCTATGGGCCCCGCCATGTCGGTTCTCACCCACCCTGGACAGCAGGCATTCAGTAGGATCTTATCCCCTTTCCTCTCTTGACTTAGTTTCCTGGCATGGATTCTGGACAGGACCGTGACACCGATCTTGGACACCCCATATACAGACTTAGGCCAACCTTCCTTCTCATGCACTCCATTCTTTGCATCTTCCACGAACTTGTTCATGAGCCCCACCAGCTCCTGCTCTGTGATGGTCTCACTTCGAAACTTCTGCTGCAGCTCTGGGCTGCAGTTTTGAAGGTCCACGAAAGCCATCACGCTTGACACATTCACCACTCTACCTGAAATAAGTTACAAGTCCTTAAAGAGAGAGTTGTACATAAGAACCATGAAAAATTTGTTGGAACTTTAAAGCAGAAAGTTTCTGTTTGATAGACAAATAGGTTTTTGCCTTTTGAAAGAAATCCACGGGGATGGTTCTGTAGTTGGATTTGGAACTCCATTTGTATTTCACTTTTGGCAGGTGGAAGAATCAGGTGACACTACATAGAGCCACCCTTTGAGATCTTAGTGAACAGTCTTAGAAGCAGAGTAGTAGAACTTTCAGGAAGGACAGGCTTGGAAACAGGACAGGGATTGAGAGTAAGCTCTACCTGCAAGTGTTCAAGTATAGGCCACATGACTTAATTTTTCTAAAAGTAACTGCTTGTTTTTATTGGTGTGTGTTTAATGAGCGGTGGTTTGCCTGCTGCCCAAATTATGTGGGTGAGAATTAGGGAAACTGATAGTGCAAGAAATAGGATAGATTGTTATGTGCAGCACATGGAGCATCTTGATGTGGAGGTAAAATGAGCTGGGAGCTCGGCATGGGAGATTTAAAGACATCTGAATGGACCATGCTAAGGCCTTGGGCTTTGATGTGAAGGAGTGTCGGGGGGGAGTAGGCAGGTAGACAGTCTCAAGAAGGGAGGACTCTTGGGAAGGGTTAGAGCTGTGCACTTTGGTAGCTGAGGGCCTGTTGTAGGGCTTGGATGAGAGGGACTCAGGAGACACTCAGTGGGCATGATCTGAGATGTGATCAATGAGTACGAGCGGGTAGGGTATGGTGACCACCATGATGCTGGTGGTGGTTTTCAGGTGAAGAACGAGCATTTTCTGAAAATGTCTGCTTATGACCGAGGGATGTCAGGAGGAGCTGGAGGGCAGGAAAATGAATATGTGTGGGGATCTCTGGGAGTGTTCTCTGCAGATGACAGATTTTTGGGGGGCAGCTTTAGTGACCTGGAGGGAGAGATGGCTCCACCAGCCTGAATAAGATCACTCAGACAGCAGAGAGCGAGCACAGATAGGATGGAATCCCAAGGGCCTCGAACATGAGGGGCACTGTGCAAATTGGAAACCTTTGAACCAAGGTATGAAGGATAAAGGAAGAGGCAGGTATGGAAAGAGCAGCAGGACTAGAGCATCAATGGTGCCTGGGAAGTGAGGACAAAGGAACAGGGCTGCTCCTGCAGGGTGGGGCCCAGCAAGAAGGCTGGTACAGTGGCAGCTGCAGAGGGAGAGGAAACAGGACCTGACAAAAAGGTCCCAGCAGGCAGGAACAGGCTCACCGTGGGGTCTTATTAGAGGGAGCAGCTCTGTGTAGACATCTTGGGTACTAAAAAAGTTAGTTTTCATTGTCACTTGTACTTTTTTTTTTTTGTGGGTACCGGGGGGACGACCTCAGGACCTCGCGCGCCAGTAGGCACCCGTGCCGCTGAGCGATATCACCGGCCCCTTTTTCGTATGTGGGTTCCGGGAGTCGAACTCGGGCCTTCGCGCTTGCAAGGCAGGCGCTTAAGCCGCTGAGCCGTCTCACCGGCCCGTGTCACTTGTACTTTTATATGAATAGGTGTGGGATCTGCTTCTTTTAGGGGAGAAAAAGAACATAGTCAAGAAACAGTAGCTATGGGATTTCTCTTCATGCTACTCATTGATTCTTTTGCTGTACAGAAGCTTTTAAATCTGATTTAACCCCATTTGTTGATTCTTGCTGCAATTTCTTGTGCGATTGAGGTTCTGTTCAGAAAAATCCTTTCCTATACCTATGTTTTCAAGTGTTTCACCTATTTTATCTTCCAGAAGGTTTAATGCATCAGTTTTATTGTTTAGAACTTTGATTCATTTTGATTTTAATTTAGTATATGGTGAGAGATAAGGGTCCAGTTGCATTCTTCTACAGATAACCAGTTTTCCCAACACTACTTTTTGACTAGGTTGCCTTTCCTCCAATGCATGCTTTTGACTCCTTTGTCAAAGACCAAATAGTTGAATATGTCTGGAGAGGTTTCTGTATCCTCAGTTGTGTTCCATTGATCCACATGTCTATTTTTGTTCCAGTACCTTGCCATTATTTTTTTGTAGTATAGTTTGAAGTCTTGTATTGCTATGCCACCTGCTTTGCCTTTATTGCCCAAAATTACTTTTGCTGTTCAGAGTCTCTTCTGGTTCCATATGAATTTTAGGATTGTTTCTCTCTAGATCTGTAAAGAATGCTGTTGGTATTTTGATTGGGACTGCACTGAATCTGTATAAGAGTTCTGGAAGTATGGCCATTTTGACAACATCAGTTCTACCTACCCAGGAACAAAGGACATTTTTCCATTTTCTGATGTCCTAGAGACAACCTACAAGAATGGGAAAAAAATTTTGCCAGCTACTTCTCAGACAGAGGACTAATATCTAGAATATATGAAGAACTCAAAAAAATTAAACTCCCTAAAGTAAAAGACCCAGTCATGAAATGGGCTAAAGAAATGTACAGACACTTCACAGAGGAAGAAATACAAATGGTCAACAAATATATGAAAAAAATATTCTACATTCTGACCATTAGAGAAATGCAAATTAAAACAACACTAAGATTCTATCTTACTCCAGAAAGAATGGCAATCATTAGGAAATCAAAAAATAACAAATGCTAGCACAGCTGTGGTAAAAAAGGAACCCTCCTGCATTGTTGTTGGGAATGCCAAGTAGTACAACCATTATGGAAATCAGGATGGAGATTTCTCAAAGAATTGAAATTAAAAATTCCATAGGACCCAGCTATCTCTCTGCTAAGTATCTTCCCCAAAGAGCTTAAATCATCATACTACGGTGCTACTTGCATACCTCTGTTTATAGCAGCACGATTTGTAATAGCTAAGTCCTGGAAGCAGCCTGTATTCCCATCAATAGATGACTGTATAAACAAAATGTGGTCTCTCTATATAGTGGAATACTACATGGCTATAAAGAATGACAAATTTGAGCCATCTGTAGGAAAATGGATTCACATGGAAATATAATATTGAGTGAAATAAATCAGACACACAGTTCAAATATGGTATGGTATCTCTCATTTGAATGAGGCAAAGTACAAATGAAGAAAATGATAAAGGATGGATAGAAAGGGACAAGGGGCCAGATCTTGTCCAAGGGGAACTAGTACAAGGGAACAAGGAGAGGGGTGAGGAAGAGGGGAAGAGGAAATGAGAGGAATAAAGACGTGCCATGAACAAGATCCTAATAACTCCTATCAGTGTAAACATTATATGCCATAACAAGAACTAAGACAAATAAAATCAACAAGTACGAAAAAGGTGATAGGGGAACCAGAGGAGGAAGGGGGAGGGGAAGGAAAGGGGATTAGGAAAAAAAAAAAAATGTACATGTAGCCACTCCCAAAGATGTTTGTAAACAGTAGGAATGGCAAACGTACTAAAAAACAACAAACAAACAAACAAAAAAACAGTAGCCATAGGGTGGAATTTCACAGAAATAAAATAGTGCATGTGAAATCCTGTCACTTAGGAGTACATTTGGTGTCTAGTTAGTTAATGTGAATCTTCTGGTTTGATAATACCCTATTATTTATGTAGGGCGGCACCATTGGGGAAGTCCAGCATCTTGGTGTAATCCCCTCCTTCCTTGTTTATTTCTAAGTGAATTAAAAGTCCACCCAACTGCCTTCACCCCCACCCCCACATTAACATCCTGCGTGAGGAGAATCTTAAAAAGATCCCTGGAATCCCTGCCAGGCAAACAGGCCCATTAGCTTGGAACCTCCCCAGCCCCTGAGGGCTCTGCGGTGCTGCAGCCCCAGCCTCTCCTGCTCCTCCCTGGGAAGCCTGTTCTGCACCCCATAGCCCTGCCAGATGAGCCCACTCTGCATGGAGGCTCCGGGAGGCCGCCTCCCCTTTGCACACCCAGGCTCCGTACCCTTGAAGGCGATGCCCGCGTTGTTGACCAGCACGTCGAGCCCCCCGTACTCCCTGCGCAGGAAGTCGCGCACAGCTCGGATGCTCTGCAGGTCGTCCACGTCCAGCTGGTGGAAGCGCGGGCTCAGGCCCTCGGCCCGCAGCTGCTGCACCGCCGCCCGGCCCTGCGCCTCGTCCCGCGCCGTGAGCACCACGTCCCCCGGGAACCGCCGGCAGAGCTCGCGGGTGATGGCGAAGCCGATGCCCTTGTTGGCTCCGGTCACCAGCGCCACGCGGCTGCAGGACATGGCTGGGTGTCCAGCGCCGAGCTCCCGGGCAGAGTGGGGATCCAGTGGTTGCCCAGAGCCCTGCAGCGCCTCTGAGCGGCCGCAGAATTGGAAGTCACTCCGTGAGGATCTGGCGTCGCGAGCGCCGTCCCGGCTCAGTGGCAGGGCTCAGGCCCCGCCCCGAGGGCGTGGCTCCGCGGCCTCCTTGTGGGTGCAGAGAATTAGAGTGGTGACTTGGAGCATAAACCCTGCTTGTAAGAGCCCAAATTCCAGCCACGCATTCTAGTTTTTGTAAAAGCGGCCGCTTGTCTTTACTCGTGTGTATTTAATGACTCCTGGGTCACGGTTGTCTTCTTGTGGTGCATTAGAGCAGTTTACAGCGAGAGAAACATGATACTGCGTTATGTGCAGAACATGGAGCACGTCGTCGACTGGGAGCTGAAAAGAACCTGCAGGTAGCAGGGTCAGACTGTGGACGGCTCGGGGCTTGGGCTTTTTCCTGAGGGAGTTTTGCGAAGGATATGGCCAGGCAGACTGTGCAGAACCCTGGGAAAGGGAAATACGCTCAAGAAGTGAGGCCAGGACGTTGCCACCCCTCCCAGTCAAGGCTGGTGGCTGCTGGCAGGGAAGAGCCACTGGCTCTGCACCGACCCCTCATTCCTGGTTCTTGAGATTTGCTTCGTATTCCTCAGCCACCCAACTATCTGCAGTTGTGCCTGAAGAAATGGGTCTCGCGTGGGCTTTTTCCTTGGTGTTTTAAGGATTAGCGCAGCAAGTAAAGGAAGAGGCAGGTATGGAAAAAGCAGCCAGACTAGAGCATCAGTGGTGCCTGGGAAGTGAGGACAAAGCAACAGAGCTGCTCCTGCAGGGTGGGGGCCTAGCAAGGAGGCTGGTGCAGTGGCAGCTGCAGAGGGACAGGAAGCAGGGCCTGGAGATGAGGTCCCAGCAGGTGGGGACAGGTCAGCACCAGACTCACCTTGGGGTCTTATTAGAGGGAGCAGCTCTGTGCTGACATCCCGGGTACCAAAGAAGTTTGTTTTCATTGTCATTTCCACTATAATAGGAAAGGGTGTGGGATTTCTGTCTTCTAGGGGAGAAAAAGAACACCATCATTAAACTGTTGCGATGGGGTGAAAGTTTCCAGAAATAATATAAGGGAAGTGTAATCTGCTCACTGGGGAGTACACTCGGTGTGTAGTTACAGTGTTATCAGTGTCAATCTTCTGGTTTGATGATATTCTATTATTTTTATAAAACGGCATTATTTGGGGAGTTCAGCATTATTTTGGTGTAATCCCCTCATTCCTTGCTTAATCCAAAGTGAGTTAAAAGTCCATGAAACTGCCTTAAACGCCCCTCATATAAACATTGTGTGAGGAAATCTTAAGATTCCCATGAATCCCTACCAGGCAAACGAAGGTGGAACCTCCCCAGCCCCTGAGGCCTCTGCATTGCAGGATCCCCAGCCTCTCCTGCTCCTCCCTGGGAAGCCTGTTCTGCACCCCACAGGCCCGAGTTGCCCCATACCAATGCTGCCCCGTTAGATGCAGCCAACCCTGCATGGAGTCTCAGGAAGGCTTCCTCCCCTTTGAACACCCAAGCTCCTTACGCCTGAAGGCGATGCCCGCGTTGTTGACCAGCACGTCGAGACCCCCGTACTCCCTGCGCAGGAAGTCGCGCACAGCTCGGATGCTCTGCAGGTCGTCCACGTCCAGCTGGTGGAAGCGCGGGCTCAGGCCCTCGGCCTGCAGCTGCTGCACCGCCGCCCGGCCCCGCGCCTCGTCCCGCGCCGTGAGCACCACGTCCCCCGGGAACCGCCGGCAGAGCTCGCGGGTGATGGCGAAGCCGATGCCCTTGTTGGCTCCAGTCACCAGCGCCACGCGGCCACTGGACGTCATGGCTGAGCGGGCAGCACCAGGCTCCTCAGCAGAGTAGCGGCCCAGAGCCCTGAGTCTGTAGGTCTCTGAGGATGCCTGGGACTTGAGCATGGTCCTGGCTTAATACCTCAAGCGCAGACCCGGCCCCCGAGGGCGTGGCTCCGCGGCCTCCTTGTGGGTGCAGAGAATTAGGGTGGTGACTTGGAGCATAAACCCTGCTTGTAAGAGCCCAAATTCCAGCCACGCATTCTAGTTTTTGTAAAAGCGGCCGCTTGTCTTTACTCGTGTGTATTTAATGACTCCTGGGTCACGGTTGTCTTCTTGTGGTGCATTAGAGCAGTTTACAGCGAGAGAAACATGATACTGCGTTATGTGCAGAACATGGAGCACGTCGTCGACTGGGAGCTGAAAAGAACCTGCAGGTAGCAGGGTCAGACTGTGGACGGCTCGGGGCTTGGGCTTTTTCCTGAGGGAGTTTTGCGAAGGATATGGCCAGGCAGACTGTGCAGAACCCTGGGAAAGGGAAATATGCTCAAGAAGTGAGGCCAGGACGTTGCCACCCCTCCCAGTCAAGGCTGGTGGCTGCTGGCAGGGAAGAGCCACTGGCTCTGCACCGACCCCTCATTCCTGGTTCTTGAGATTTGCTTCGTATTCCTCAGCCACCCAACTATCTGCAGTTGTGCCTGAAGAAATGGGTCTCGCGTGGGCTTTTTCCTTGGTGTTTTAAGGATTAGCGCTGCAAGTAGGTCATCAGAAAGAGAGGTATGGAATGCTGGGAGAAACCAAAAGGGGATGAAATGCCTGTTTATTTTCTCCAAAGCAAATGACAGCCAAGCTTCTGACTCGTCTCTTACCAGTTTTTCTGAGAATGGTGGGGATCCCTTACTAAATCATCCCAGGGTTACCCATCTGGCTACTGGCAAGACCTTCATCCAGCTTGGGTATGAGAACTGCATTGTACAGGTGGAAAGGGGCATCAGGACCCTTCTCCCTTTGTTAGTTCTGTGGATTTGCCTGAGAGCCACTTTACCACTGAGCTAAGTTGCCAAGGCTGGCCTCAAGCTTGCAATCCTCCTGCTTCGTCCTCCTATTTAGGACTACAGACATGTGCCACAAGCGCTGGTTCAGGATGTACATGTTTATCTTTATTTTAGGATGAAATAATAGAACAATGCTCAGAAAATTTATGAACTGATAAGTGGAGGGAAATGAGTTTTCTCACTGCTTATTCCTTATACCAAAACAACAAGGGACTGTAAGATCGTTTCATTTCTGTGTTGCCTCATAGGTAGCAATTAGCCACATGTGGCCCTTTAAATCTCAACTTAATGAAAATTAATGCAATACAAATTTCAGTCTTGAGTTGAATAGTCATATATCAAGTACTCAATATTTAGATAAGTGGTGGCCACTGTCCTGGGCAGAGAAGAAAGATTTTCTGTCATTGCAAAAGATTGTTTTGCATGGTGCTGCTTTACAAAGATACATAAATCATGTTGCTGTTTTATGGTAAATATCCAATCCAGTTAAGAAAATGATACTTGTCAGGAAAAGATCTTTGCCTTTTTTTCAAGTGAAATGTTTATTGATGTAAATTCTCATGCAGTAGTAAGATAGTACATTCCTTACACTTCACTTTTCCTCAATTTGCAAAACTGTAGTACAGTATCATAGTTACATATCCACTACTAAATAATCCACCTACAATGGCTTTCTCCTGTTTCGCGTCCTCATTTGTTTGTGTTATGTAGCATTATGTAACACCTGTGGGTTGTGTGTCCACCACGGTCAAGGCAGAACATTTCCATCAACACAAGGGTCACTCGAGTTAGTGTTTTACAATCAAGCTCCTCACTTGCTCCCAGAAAACCCTATCTTCATACAACCAGGCATCTGCTCCCCATTTCTACTCTTCTGTTATGTCAAAAATGTTACACACATAAAGTCCCAGTATACATAAAATTTGGGATTTTCTTTTCCTCTCAGGATAGTTCAGCAGTTTTGGATTTCCTCCCTTATCCCAGAGTGTGTTTGGTCTGTCACTGGCCGCATTCTGCACACCGCTGGTCACTTCCTTCTGGAGGTCGGATTAGAGTCAGGAGTGGATTCACTCAGTGAGAGCTCATAGTGTGCAGGGAACTTGGAACATGTCAAGGGTCCTGCTCTTTAAAAGGGCAAAACAAACAAGGAGTGTGGATCATAGACCATGATTTTCACACTGGTTGTTTATCCTTTTAGTCGTGGAACCAACATAAGAATCGACATGTCAGTGGGCTCCAGAATGCTCCAGATTATTCAATATGCACATATCATATACTGATAAGTTAATGTTACCAAAGCAGGCACATTTTCCCTCTGCACAGTATTGCAATCACTAAGAAAATCAGCTTTGCAAAGGAGAAGAAGTTTATTCACAATGGCTCTGAGCATGGAGGGGGAATCTCAAGTCTCAAATCTGCCTCCTCTGGGAAAGGGCTTGGGATATTCGTGGAATGAAGAAGAGGAGTTGTCTGAGGTGAGGGGAAAGATGGCTATAGCTGAAGAGTCAGTGTCTGTTCACGTGTAATCCAAATTTGTGGCTGTCATGGGATGCATAGCAGCATGATCTGAGGGGGAGATGCTGACGGGCCACCGTCATGAGACACCAGCACAGGCCCAGGTGAAAAGTCTGTGCTTTGACAAAGCAGTCTTTGAGTACTTGAGAAGCAACTTAGGAAAGGATATCATAACCCATATTGGAGGTACCATGTACAGCAAAGCTAGTGGGAGATTAAGAATATATTAACTCAGCTATGTGACCTCCAAAGTTAGTGATTCTTAAAGTTAATTAAAAGCATCTGGGCATCATTTGCATCCCTGTGATTCCAGCCACTTGAGAGGCTGAGGCGGTTGGATTAGGAATTGGAGGCCAGCCTAGGAAAACAGGAAGATTGGGTCTCAAAACAATAATTTGAAAAAAGAAGCCGACTCTTGTAACTAAAAGCAAATGAAGCAAGAGGGTTTGTTTTTGTCTTGTTTCAGTTTTATTGGTGTTTGGAAAAGGTTGCATTAACAATTAATGGGGGAGAAATATTTATTCCAAAATTGGTGCTAGAGAAAGGGAGTAATGAAAAATTAATACCGGACAAATACACCAAATAATCTCTAAAAGACGGACCTGAAAAGTGCCTTTTAAATGCAACTGTTGAACTATAAGTAAAGTTTATATTTTCAGTTTGGGAAAGGGCCTATAAGGCTAGGAGAGTAATTCTGGAGGAAAGGACTGACAGATTTAGCACCTGGAAACTTTTTGAATATTTGTTTTTGGAAAGCACCATAATTTAAAGCCTGTGAATGAAGCTCTACTTGGAGGAGTTGTATCTTTGTCTTCTATAACATTTGGATGTGGACTCGTTGGCGTTTGATCGTTTACATGTTCCTTTCCTTGTTAAGGTTGAGAATTTTTTTCCTGTTTCTTTCTCTTTTTTCCCCCAGGGTTGAAGATCAAACTGAGGGTCCTTTCCCATCCTAGAAAAGCCCTCTACCACTGAGCAATATCCCCAGCCCTGGGTCTTAGTTGTGGTGTGTTTTTTAGGGATCACTGAAACATAGCACTTGGTCTGGGTTCTACATAATTTGAGGAAAAAGGTACAAACAAGGAATAAAGGTGGACATCCCAGGTCTTCCTTATTGTTACTGGGTAGTTCCTTTAGAAACGGCTCGCCAATCAAAAATATTCCACTGGGGCAGGAGGATCACTGTGAGTTCAAGACCAGCCTGGGCTACATAAGCAAGTTCAAGGCCAGCCTGAACTGCATGGTGAGACCCTATCTCAAAAAAAAAAAAAAAAAAAAAAAAAAAGTATTCCAGGTCCTTCTTGCCTTGAAAAAAGAATTGGAGGAGACAAACCAAAAGTGGTACCAAAAGTTTATTTCAAAAGTGAGGGGTGAATGGTATGGGAGAAGTCAGCTCTGCAGAGCGAACTTGGGCAGAACAGGAGACAAAGAAGATAAAAGCAAAAATAAAACTACATGCTGCGTCTGGGAAAAGCAGCGTGGGCGACTGTGGGAAGTCACAATAGGGGGCTCTCCCTGGAGTCTGCCTCCTTATATGCAGTCCACATCTTGTGGGAGCCTGGGAGAAGTTCCACATATGGGGTCCTGAGAATTATTTGGTGCTCTCCTGGGATCTCATAATTGACAGGTCCCACTCATTTCCCCGGGCAGCTTTGACACGGCCTGTCTCCGATATCATTATTACTGCTAATGGTTAAGTTGTTAGACATGACTTCTTGGTGACAGTCAAAGTTGTGAGACTATCTTGATGGGTATGTGCAGAAATATTTTACTCCATCTATTAGTTCGTGGAATAAATTCACATCTTTGCTACCTCCTAATCACAAGAGTTATTTAATTTGTCTTAAAGAATAAGGTTCCATGGTGTCTGCTTAAACATGTTGGAAAAGATTGTTAAATCGTGAATTATGAAGCTCTCAGGGCCTTTCCTTTTTTGTGAATTGAAATTCAGAGGAATGAATTTGACACCATCTTTTTTTATATTTCTACTTGTTTAATAGATTCAATAAGCTTTGCTGGAGCGTGGTGTTCTAGCTCATTGGCTTAGCAGTTATGAAACTTGAAGCAACTTAATATTGTGAAGATAAACCAAGCTGACTCTAAACTGTTTAGAATTTAACCAGTGTTGAACTTAATATTGTGAAGATAAACCAAGCTGACTCTAAACTGTTTAGAATTTAACCAGTGTTGAACCATTTCATGAGGGCCAAGGTCCAAGATGAATGGAATTCTACTTACCTTTGTAAAGAGATGACTGTGCATTTTAAAGACGGAGTCAGGGATAAAGGTGGGGTGGGGGTGGGGTTTTAAGAGTTAGGAAGTGAAAAGTGACAGAGTGTCCCTCAGTGTGAATGCTAATTGTATCTATTCACTGGTAATTATCAACAGTGAGATCCAATCTTCTCTATTGCAGAAAAGATAGCTGTCATCAAGAAATCAAAAAACAAATGCTACCCAAGGCTACAGTGAAAAAGGAACCTTTCCACATTGTTGTTGGGTGTACAACTTTTCTTGTTGCTCAGACAAAATACTCAACACCCAAAATTAAAGAAGGAAAGGTTTATTTGGCTCACAGTTTGTAGAGGTTTCAGTTCATAGCTGGCTGGCTCCAAGGCAGGGGGGCGTGGCAGAGGGGCAGAGGAGAAACAGAGGAGGAGAAACAGTTCATGGCAGGCAGAAAGCATTAAGACAGCAAGCTGCAAGCTATAAGCAACAAGCAGTGACCCTTTCTCTGTCCCTTATATCCTATCCTATATCCTTATATCCTATCCCCAGGGTGGGCCTTCCCATTATCCACACTCAGAACTATGCCAAACTTATCAGTGGACTGATTTAGTAATCACACCCTTAATCCCAGTGTCACACATTCTAGAGCCACCCACCTCTGCAAAGTCCCACCTATGATTGCATGAGGTTTTGGGGGGACATCTACAAACAAGCCGTAACAGTAGGTATGGAAACTAGTACAACCACTATAGAAATCAGTATGGAGAGTCCTCAAAGAACTAAAAATGTAATTCTAGCACTTAGGAGGCAGGAGGATCACCATGAGTTTGAGGCCAGCCAGGGATACATAAGTGAGACCCTGTCTCAAAAAACAAAACAAAACAAACAACCCCTAAAAACACAAATTCTATATGACCCAGCTTTATCTCTTCTGGGTTAGGGTTAAGTTAAGGGCATCATATTGCAGCGATACATGCTTACCTACGTGTATAGCAGCACAATGCGTAATAGCTGAACCTTGGAAGCAGCCTGTAGGCCCATCAACGGATGGATAAAGAAAATGTGATATATACACAACGGAGTACTATTCAACCATGAAGTGATGTGAACTGAACTAAATCAGACACAGAAGGTTAAATATCACATGATTTTTCTTATATGAGAAACCAAAAATATAACTTGAAAAGCAAAATAAAAGATAGGAAACAGGGAGGTAGACTTTGTGGAGCTTGGAAGAGGTCCTAGGGCTGAGGGAGATGGGAAAGAGGGGAGGGGAAGGAGAAGTAAAAATGATTAAGATGGGATATCTATGTGTACAAATTTCCCAAGATGAATGCAATTAGTTTGCATTGGAAACATATACTAATTAGAAAGAAGCTAAAAAATAAACTTATAAGGAGGAAAGACATAAAATATAATTATCAAGGGGAAAAAACATCCAATTTTTTCAACCAGAGGACTGAAAGACACAGGGCCTATCAGTTCTAATGACGACATTTCATAGAAATGCCTTTCGGGTCTGTTGTGTACCTCTGCAATGATCCCAAACACACAGTTGTACATGGTGCTTTGCAGTGCAGTCCCCTTCCCTTGCAGAGTGGGACATTTGATAGCCCCCGACACGGGACAACACGGAGTAAACACTTGTCTCCAGGAGTGCCACCTACATCCTTCAGACCCACATTTGAAGACTTTCTGTGATCTTTTCCTGCTGTCGGGAATGTTACCTCAAACCTGGCACTGCTCGCCTTCATGGAAGGACCTCCTGTGTTCTCGAAGATCTCTACTGCGGTGTTCAAGCCACCTTCTCCCAAGAACTTCTCAGAGAAAGGCTCATCTCCAACTCTCATTAGAATTCACTTTCCACAGAGGTGGCTTCCATCCTAAAGAAGCAATTACATTTAATCATTTGGGGACTCACTAGGTGGTTACTATATTGTGTCAATGGAATGTATTTCCTGTGAGGTTTGCTGACATTATTTTCTCCCTCTTTACATTGTGACTGTAACAAAAAACAAATCCTCTATGGATAACAAGAAACTATGTCATTTGTGAACTCATACTTTGACCATCTTATTGGCCCTATGCCCAAGGTCTTTGAGATGGACGCTCCTGAGTTGCAGGAGAGACTTGTACATCTCAGAGGGACAAAGGAATAATTTACAACTGTAAGCTCTTTTCGGTAAATCATTTAACAATGGGTGGTCAGGGTCCTAAACTCCGATGTTAAACAGCTAATTTTTTGGAGGCCTTGAGCATTCTCAGGAAGGTGCGTAAGGGGTGCGAGGACTAATATCATCTTAGAGATATAACCTTCAGCTATTAAAAACTTTGTTAGTTTTTATGGAAAAACAGGTGGAAGGAATCATTTGTGCTAAGCTTGTGTAGTTTCTACAGGACAAATTTTTGCTCAGAGGAAGTTGACTAGCTCAGTCAAGGAGAGAATCTTTGCCAATTCCCATGCACAAAATGGTAATACACATTATTTTATTCTTTCATAACAGTAAATGGCTCATTATAACTGTCTCTTTTCTTCCTGTCCAATGGGGACAGGGAGACAGATTTTGTTGTTGTTGTTGTTGCAAATGGGAAGGGAACCAAGAGATAGAGGATGAGGGAGATAAGAGGGCTGAGGGGAGGGGAAGTAAAAAGAATTAAGTTGTTATGTACATGTACCAACTTCCTGTGATGAATGTACTTTATGTCCTGCAAACATATACTAATAAAAATAAAAAATAAAGATTTAATATAAAACATTAAAAAATAGAATGCAGGTATATAAGAATGATGGGTGGAGCTGCAACAATTATCTTGAGACCAGGAGGGAACAACAACAACAAAAAGGTATATTGAATAGCCAACTTCCCAAGCATAGTAACGTGGAAAGTGAAAGCAAAGGTTGACCTTTGATGATATCGCTGAATCTCTGTTCTGCTAAAACACATTAATGAAAAAGTAGGCCCACAAACTCCAAAAACCAAAAGGAATGGAAGGCCATTAAACCAGGGGAGATCTAATGCTATGGTTCCCAAGTAAGTAAGCCAAAAACTTGGAATTTAAAAGAAATTGAAGTAAGCTAAGCAGTCACGGGTGGTCAAGTTTGCTTTACAGTGCTTTGAAATTCCCATGGGAAGAATTCAAATGAGGCAATTGTTCAAACTCATTTTCTTTGCTTAGCTTTCACATCCATTCTATAGTAGCCTTCTTGTGGTGCCCTTTCCATATGCAGATAGAAATTATTTCTCATTTTTAGCTGCCATATTCATGAATCTCTGATCAAATAAATCCCCCCTTTTTTTCTAATTCCTGGGCTTAGCCAACCTCTCCTGTAACCCCTCTCCTGGGATTATAGGCATGTACTATCATGCTGGGCTGAAACCCTTACAAATTTTAACCTGTCAGAATTTACATTTTAATAGTTCCTAATCAGGAACTATATTTCCAGCCCAACCACATTAAAAAAAATAACTTTAGGACTGGGGCTGTAACTCAGAGGTGCAGCAGTTACCTAGCATGCGAGGCCACCAAAGAAAAAACAACCCCCCACACACACAAAAGAAAAAAATCAAAACCCCCAAATAAAACAAACCCCAAACTTCGGAAGTAAATACTAGAATACCATATACCCCTCACCCATCTTCTCCAATTATCATCTTACTACAATAGTGTGTTCGTCACAACTAAGAAACCAACACTGGAACAGCAGTGATCGCTAAGTTTACTTATATTTCGTTTCTCCTCTAATTTTTTTCTATTCCAAGCCTCCTCAAGGATACCACATTACACTTAGTTGTCCTATCATTCTGGTTTATGACAGTTCTCCAGTTTCTTTTTCATGATAGAAAACGTGTTTTCAGGGTACAGGTCAGGCGTTTTGGGATGTGTCTTGTTTCATAGAACTGGGATACGCGGAGGAATACCTCAGGAACATGTTATTCAAGTTATTTATTCTTGCTAACTTCCTTGGCCACTTGGCTAAGGTAGTATTTGCTAGGTTTCTCCACTATGATGTTACTCGTCCTTCTTTCCAGAAAGCAAGCTCATAATAAAGATGAATGGTGCAGAAACCGAGCTCCCTCTCCTGGAAGGAGTATGCACCTTAGTATTTAGAATTCCCCTGCAAGGTAGGTAATGAATGGGTCAGGAAGAAAATGGGACGAGAGGGTGCAGTCACGAAAAGGGGTGAGACGGGGTCTTGGCCGAAGAACGGAGGGGACGGGTGAAGGCGGGGTGGGGACCAGGCAGAGCCAGCCTGGCAGGGGGGTCGAAGGACCCAGCCAGGTACCTGGCAGGCGCAGGTCGGCGGGGGAGGCGAGGCCAGGCTCTGCGGTTGTTTGAGCAACTGCTTAAGAAAGATTCGCGGGCTGCCTCTTCCGGGCGCAGATTGCTGCCCGCGGGCCACTGGGATTTTATACCCCGGGATCGCCGTGAGGGAAACGGGGTGTCAGGTTGAAGGCTTGGCGCCCTGTGCCAAAAAACACACACACAAAAAACAAAAACAAAAAAACCCTGGAAGGCTGCGCATGCGCCCGCTGGGAGGAAGCGGCCAGCGGCGGAGGGAGCTCTGAGGACCCTGCGGGAGTGACGACGCTCATCGCCCTCCACGTTTTCGTCTATTTCTTCAGCTTGGATCACCCGGGGCGCTGTTCCGGTTTCCACACACGCCCGCCCGCCTACTGCTGCCGCCATCTTGGAGGCCGCGGCCTGCGCGGAGGAGAACGCGAAGGACTTCCGGGTCGCGGCCTTCCGTTGCCTGGGTAACAGAAGCGGAGGCGCGCTGCGGCCTTTCTTAGTATTAAATCTGTGTGAAAAGAAATGGTGTCCATCGCAGGCCCACGCGAGGCCTGTGCGCTGCCGTAACCTCTCAGCGGTTGGTCGTCCTCCCGTCGCTGTTGTTGCTCGGCGCGCTGCGTCGCGAGGTGACCCGAGGCCCGGGGGGTCTGACGTCGCCCGGCTGGAACGTGGGGAGTGGGGTGTGGAGGGTGGAGCGTGAGGACTCTAGGGGCGCAGACGCCGCCTTTGGCCGGGGCTCCTCGGGCTCCCCGTGGCCGTCACCGGGACACTCGTGGGAACTTCGCGGCGCTGGTGTGACCCGAGCCGGGGACACCGGCAGGGGGCGACCGCGCCTGGCGCTGAGCCCTGATTCCCAACTTCCGGCGCAGCAACCAAGGAACCTGCAGCTGCTGAGTGTGGGTCCCGCCAGCGGTTCCTTTTTTCCGGTCATTCACTTCTCTCTCGGTGTTTATTTAGAGGTAGCTTTTAAAATCAGCTATATAGCCATCTAAATATGAATAAGTAATGTATTATGTCATGTATGTACTCATACGGTATGTGTGTCAAAACAGTATACAAAAGTAGCAGGAAAAGTCTAGCACGTTTTCGAATAACCATCCCTACATAGTCTTTTGATATTTAAATATATATGATGTGCTCAAAAGCAAACCCTAAAGGGATCACTTGCTTTATAATGTTCGGAAACTTTTTTTACGCTGTATGTTTTGCATATTTTATAAACTAGCACAGGCAGTACCTTCTTTATAATAGCTGCATTAATTCCTATCATTTTATAAGAAGCTCCATTGTATTGCCTGTGTCATACTGCTCTGTTTAATGGATTTCATTTTTATGCTTTTAAGGAAGTAGCATGTAGAATCTCTAGTACCCATTTTATATTTTATCTCTGCTTGTATGCTTTCTTGGCTCTCATGGTCTCCCTAAGCTGTTGCCAACACCCACTTAATTATATCCATTTGAAGATCCTGGTCTCTAAGAATAGGCCACTGTTTATTTCAGACTGAAAGGGGATTTTTTCCCACCTTTAAAATGTCTTAGTGGATGGTGGCTTCTGTTTTATTCTAAGTACACTTAGAATAGTTAGTTAATTTAAACTGGTGCTTTAGTAAATGTTGATTAGGATTGAAATGTGGAAATCCCCTGAGCACATGTTTATGAAATAATTTATGAGAATTGCCATGATTAATCATTATTCAGTAGGGCCTGAAGATAAAATTGTTTTAGAGGAACGTGTGGAATGGGCCCTCCATCACTGCGGGATCCAGATTTAGTTCTTAGTATGAATCCTTCCTCTACAAAAATGCTTTAAATATACAAGTTCCCCTCAACTGCAAAACAAAAGAAGAAAAAATGAACCAAACATCTTGCTGAGAAAGTTTACCAAAATACACATTTTTATAGTAAAGAGTACAGAGAATAGTGATTATCATACAGCTGGAAAGTAAGACTAAGAAGTGCTTTTTATTTTAGAATAGGCATCTACTCAGAAACTACAGCTGTAGTATGCGGAAGGGAAGAGGAAGAACAAGCCGGATCAGAAGGCGAAAACTTGTTGGAAGTTCTGAATCAAGAGGAGGTAGTTTTGTTTATTTTGGTGGCGGTGATGAAAGAAAAGAAACACATGGTTGATTTCTGTCTGTTTATACACACAGGTTTTCTGAAAGTGAGCAAAGAGAATATTTCTTAATGAACACTCTTTAATGGTGCCCTCATATTCTTTTAAACCCTGGTGAGAGTGGTATGAATCTATTTAGCTCATTGTTTCAGCCTCTTATCTGGAGATGATGACCCCAGATTCCTGGTTCTGGTTCTGTCTTCTAGCTTAGGATATCAATGTGTGGGTGTAAGTTCATCACTTCTCACACAGTGTAAGCCAGTGTTATATGAGATATAACATATGAAGGTGCTTGGCCAACTGTAAAGTGCTATGTAAATGGAATTGTTATGTATATAAAAATGAGTGACACTGCTCCTGGTTGACCCCAAACATGTCAGCACCATCCTGAGCTGGTAGTATCCATCTTTGCCTTCCATAGGGCATTGTCCTGCTGAACCTTACGTTTTTTAGGTTAGCTTCTTCCTGTGCTTTCTGCTGCTTGTACACAAGGGTGATTTCAGCTGATTCTTTGCTGGTTTGCCTACACCCTTATTTCCTGTCCCATTTATTGCTATCCAGTTTCCCAGAGGAACAGCTTCCATGTTAGCCTTTTGGTTAGGAACCTCTGGGGAGCCTCCTTCCATTATGTGAGATCTGAACTCCTTCTGTCTGACATTCAAGTTCCTTTAGAAGGGAGCCCTACCCTGATAGTGCCATATGTTCTGAGTACTGTATGTCATTTCTGCTCTCTGCTTCATGAACTCACCTCCCACACTTCCACCTCTGCTCTTCCTCATAATCCTATTTAGACTAGAACAGTGATGGCGAACCTCTTAGAGCTTTCAATGATACCAAACAGCTGGCTGCTATGCAGCGTGCCATAGTTTGCCACCACTGGCCTAGAACATCTGTTTTCTTTCTCCTTGCTTATCTACTTTCTCTCTAACCTTCAAAACTGAGTTTTGGTAATGCCATTTCTAATTCTCACTAATGTCAGCCTTTCCTCGTTTGCCAACTAAACTGCCAGCTTTTTGAGAGCGAGGACCGTGGTGAGTGTTCTTAGTAGTTAGCATGTGCTGTGTGTCTGTTAGTGTATAGTAGTGGCTCATGAAATGGGCACAGTGGGGTCTGCCTGTAGTCTCAGCTGCTTGGGAGGCTGAAGTGGGAGGATTGTGGGCAGTACAGTGACACCCTGCCTTATAAACAAGCGGACAACATGAGATGCTCATTGATGCTGTTACTGTCAAATCTGTTCTCTAGTTTGTTGATAACATATTTAGGGAGGCTTTTACCTTAGGTCATATTTTTTTTTTTTTTTTTTTTGTGGGTACCGGGGGGTCGACCTCAGGACCTCGCGCGCCAGCAGGCGCCCGTGCCGCTGAGCGATATCACCGGCCCCTTTTTCGTATGTGGGATCCGGGAGTCGAACTCGGGCCCTCGCGCTTGCCAGGCAGGCGCTTAAGCCGCTGAGCCATCTCACCGGCCCACCTTAGGTCATATTTTTAAAAAAGTTTTGTTGAGGTTTAATTGACATAATGAATATCACCTATTTAAAGTATACGATTTGATATATGTGCAGTACACATACATGAAACCATCATCACCAAGAACATGTCCATCATCCTATGAAGTTTCCCTCTTTCTTTTGATAATCCATTATCCTATACCTCTCTCAACACCCCGTCCTCCCAACCCTAGGGAACTACTGAAATGCTCTCTGTGTCACTGTGGATTTGTTTGCATTTTATAGCTTTATATAAATCACTCAACATGCACTGTTTTAAAATCTGGCATCTGTTCCTAAGCATAGTTATTTTGAAATTCACGTTACACATATCAGTAATTCATTCTACTTATTGCTCAGTGGATTTGATGGTTTGTTTATCCTCTTGACGGTAGGAAGATACAGATTATGTTTTATATATTTTGTGCAAAACGTTTTTGCTGAATTCATTCTCCTTGTTGTCTAAAAACAGTGCCTCTTGAAGTAATTTAGCCATTATAAATCTTCTCTCCGTGAGTTTTGCAACCTGAGTAAATCAGTTCTGCCAACCTGAGTAAATCAGTTCTGAAGTTAGCATTAGGATAAGAAATCAGCTTGTTCTATATTATCATAAAACCATGGTATCTTTCACCTATTTTCCTAAGTGCCCATTTATTTTTCCTGATGGTCATTTGTTTTCTCATAAGTACCCTTTTCCTTCTGTTGCATACTCCTATTAATATGATATAAAATCCACACTTTTTTTTTTTTTTTTTGTGGGTACCGGGGGGTCGACCTCAGGACCTCGCGCGCCAACAGGCACCCGTGCCGCTGAGTGATATCACCGGCCCCTTTTTCGTATGTGGGTTCCGGGAGTCGAACTCGGACCCTCGCGCTTGCAAGGCAGGCGCTTACACCGCTGAGCCATCTCACCGGCCCCAAATCCACACATTTTAATTGCCTCTGTGAGTCATATTTTTCTGTGAATTCCTGTGTACAATAGGAAAATAAAAATCTTGTTTTAAAATTGCTTTTCTGTATTTTGTCAGCTTAATTGCCAGACCCCCACATAGTAATCTAATAGAATAGAAAAAAAGTTTTCTTCCCCAACAGTGGACACTAAGGTTATTTTCAGTCTTTGGCTGTCACAAGTAAAGCTGCTGTGAACATCCATGTACAAACCTTTGCCTGGACATATGGTTTTTTCCTTTGAGTATCTACTTAGGAGTGGAATGGCCAGATTACTTGGTAGGTTTAACTTTTTAAAAGAATCTGCAAAGCAGTTTTTCAAAGGGTCTACCCTATTTTATATTCTCGCCAGCAGTTTATGAGCGTTTCGGCTGCTCCTTATTCTTGGGAACACTTGTTATTGACTGTAGCAGTGATGGCGAACCTTTCAGAGCTTTCAGTGATACAAGCAGCTCGCTGTGGCACGCGTGCCATAGTTTGCCACCACTGGTCTGTAGTATCGTGTGTCCTAGAGAATGTTTCGTGTGCACTTGAGAAAAATGTGTATTCTGTGGCTGGTGGGTGATGTCTGTTAGTCCCACCTGGTTTATTGTCTTGCCATCTTTTTCCTTGGTGATCTTGGTGGTTCTGCTCAATTACCGAAACAGGTCTTCAAGTTTCTAGTTGTTACTGTAGAATTGTCCTTTCCTCCCTTTACTTCTGTTTTTGCTTCATGTATTTTTGGGCTGCGTTGTTAGATTCGTGTATGTCTATAATTATTACATCTTTCTGATGGATTAACACTTTTATCATTATGAAATGTTCCTAACTCTAGTAGCACCTTTGTTTGAATGTCTTTTTTTGACTTTTTTTTGACTGGTACTAGAATAGTCTCTCCAGCTTCCTTGCAGTGGTATGATCCATCTTTTTCATGCTTTTACTTTTGCTCTATCTTTGAATCTAAAGTGGGTCTCCTGTACACAGGGTTTCCTTGAGTCTTGTTTATTTATCTTAACAAACTGCTTTTTGCCTGGATTTCTTATTAATTCATTGACATTCAGTGATATTATTGGTACACTTGGATTTACATCTGCCATTTTATGTTTTGTTTTCTGTATGTCTTGTGTATCTCTCTTTGCTCCTCTGTTTCTCCTTTACAGTGTTCTTTTGTGTTAAATCATTATTTTCTAATATAATGTTTTTATTTCTTCATCACCTTTTCATTCTATTTTTTGAATTATTAATCATGGTACTAGGGCTTACCATATATGCCTTAGTTTGCTCAGTTTATTTTTGTCTAGGTCTTAGACACCTTGGGCCACCTTGGCAAAGTATCATAGATTGGGTGGCTTAAACAGTATAAATTTATTTCTCACAGTAGTGGATGCTGGAAAATGTAAGATAAAGGTGCTGGCTGGCTGACTTGGCTCCTGGTGTTGGTTGTCTTTGTGGTTGTAGCCAGGTGCATTTTGAGTGTGTCCTCACATGGCAGGGGATCTCTACCTTTTCTTTTTTTCCTTTTTTATGAGGATCTAGGTTTTATGAGGATTTATGAGGTTCTATGAGGACAGACCCTGTGGCTCTAAATATGCACTCTCCCACCCCCTCTCTCTTCTAAGTCTCCCTAGTGCTATAATGCAGGCTCCACTGTCAAGACCTCATCTAACTGTCCTTATCTCCCTAAGGGCCCCCTCTCCAAATACTGTGACAGTGGGGGTTAGGTTGCAACATAGGAATTTTGGGAAGGCACAAGCTTTCAATCTAACCGTCTTATTTGTCTTTTAGTTCTTAATAGTATTTTGTAGTTTTCGATACACAAGCCTTGTACGTTATTAGATTTAGCTCTTAAAAATTTCTTGTTTTTGATGCTATTAAAATGATATTTTTAAAATTTAAATTTGTGGCTGTTTATTGTTAGTGTATGGAAATAAACATTTTATTTTGATTTTGTAACCTGCTACATTGCTGAACTCACTAGCTTTTTTGTAGACTCTACTAAATCTTTTACATATGTGCTGGTGTCTTCTGAGAATAAAAGTTTTACTTTTTTTATTTTCCAGTTTGATTTCTTTGATTTATTTTTTTAGATACATTTTACTGGCTGACCTCTCAGTACAATGTCGAAATGTGGGGGGAAGAGGGACAACCACACATCCTTGTCTTGTTCCTGATCTTAGCAGGAAAGCTCTCAGTTTATTTACCATTACATATGGTATAAAACAAAGATATTTTTTCACTAGACTGAGAAAGTTTTGTTCTTAGTTTACTGAGAATTTTCATCAGAATAGATGTTGGATTTCTATCAAATGCTTTTCTTTATCTATAGAAATGGTCATATGGTTAATGGTTTTGCTGTTTTAGATTACATTATTTGTGTTTTTTCATAAAATTTATTCCCTTTTGTATTAGTCAGATTTTTATCACAGTGACAAAATATGTGAGAAAGTCAACTTAAAGAAGTAAAGTTTATTCTGGATCACGGTTTCAATCCATAGTCACTTGGTCCCATCGTTTCTGGGCCTGTGGTGACGGAGAACATCTTTGTGAGAGAGAGCTAGAGAAGAAGGGGCTGGGGACAAGATACACCTTCCAGGGCACACCATCAATGACCTATCTACTTCCTCCAACTAGGCCTTCCTCCTAAAGTTTCTACCACCACCCAGAAATGCCATCAATTATGAGTCTGACAGTCAATTAATCCACTGATGAGCTCAGTGCATATGGACTGGATCCATATGATCCAATCACCCTCCAGAGGCCCTACCTCTGAGCACTGCTGAATTGATGGGGCCAAACCCAACACATGAGATTTTGGGGAATATTCCAGGTCCAACCATAATGCCTTACACGATCTGCTTGATACACTTCGTCAAAGATATTCTTTTAAAATGATAACCTGATTATACAGTGATTTTAATCGCCACATGTTCTTTCCTTTCCTGATTAGTGAATGAGAGCCACAAGCCTGAATTTATAGAGCTAAAGAAGTGGCTGAAAGATAGGAATTTTGAAGACACAAATTTAACACCTGCTCGATTTCCAGGTAAGAGCGTGGCATTGGGCTCTCCAGACCTCTCTCGGGTGAGGGGTGTGTGGGAGCCTGGGGTGATTCTGACAGTGGGCCGGGTTTTGTCTGCCTTCCTGCCTTGGAGCTATGCTATTTATTTGTACTTCGTGTTGGTGTAAAAGTGAATGAAGGTGACTTGCAGGGAGAAATGACAAAATGATGAAATCAAGTTTAAAAATTGAAGAAGGTGAATGAGCATAGAAGAATAAGTTGAAGCCCTGGCTGTGTAACACCTGAACGCCACAGTTATAAAATCTGACATACTTGTCAGAGGCGAGCTGCAAATTGGACTTGTCTTTCCAGCAGCTTGTACATAGGATGAGTGACCTTAATCTGAATATTCTGTAAACTAGACTGTTTACTGAGCAGATACAGGAAAGATGTTTGTGTACCTCAGTGAGTGGTGTGTTCAGCAACATCCCTGTTGGTTTCATTGTTCAAACTTGCAGGTTGATGGGATTTTCCCAGACCCCAGTGGTTAAGAATAGTTTCCTAAAGCAGAGGGGGGGTCCAGAACCAGTTGAGGTGTCTGTGCTCTCTTGGGTGTTGTGGCTGCGGGAGAGTTTCCTGAGGAGGCCTCAGCACACTTGTCCTTGGCTGGTTTGCAGCTGTGGTCCCCACATGTTGGAGGAGAAGCTCTGTGTGGGGCCAGTTAGTCCCAGAGCTGTAGGCTTCCACAGTCACCTGAGCTGAGATAGATAAACATTTTCTTCCATAAATGGAATCCTTTATTATGGAGGCTAGATTGACGTTTTCTTCTGGAACATTCTTTACCAGGAACTGGACATCTTGCTGTGTGTGTGCCTGGCCTACCCTGCTCTGCCCATGTGTGGGCTAGAGATGACCACAGTGTGGACTGAGATGCTCTTTGAAAGGACTCGGGGCCCCAGGGGCACAGGGATAGTTCTGTGATTAGGACCCTGATGTTCTGTGTCCAGGGGAGGCTGCAGATGGTTTAGCTCACACAGAACTTAGAGCGTATTGCGCAGATGCTCCCTCTGGCCATTAAAACGATCATTCAGGTACTCATTAGGTAACTGAACTTAAAGCAAAGTAACTTTCTTTTATGTCTCTCAAGATTAATGATTTCCCATGTGTGGCCCTAGGTTAGTGTGATGATGTGTGTGAACTTGTTCCCCAGAAGTGAGTCATGGGGTGACTGTGGGGTAAAATGCTCAATTTGAGCCGTGAGCCTACGTAACAACACAGAATGTCTCCCAAAAATGTGCCGTGGTGAGGTTCAGGGAAGCAAAGGAAGACAGGGCTTTTAAGGAGAAATGAGGAGGGTTTGGTAAGTTGTTTTGAAACAGCTATCCTTGGCTACAAGGAGCAGTGTAAGGGTGGCAGTAGTCCTAGGTTGAACAGACGACTGCTGGGCAGGCACCCTCGCGGAGCTATTTTTTGTGCAAGGTTGTGATTTTGGAGGAGGATTTTGTGATAGTATCAAGAAATCAAGCATGAAGACCCTCCCTTCTTGGCCTTCCCTGGCTCTTTTTTGTCTAGGTTTGACACACGTGACTCCAGTTTGGTTCTGAAAACTTTCACAGAGCTGTTTTTTTATTAGGGCCTCTCGTAGTTTATGATCACGAACATGATTGTCATCTGCAAACAGAATGTTTAACTCTCTGTTTCTGTGTGACAGACAATGGTCAATGAAAGCCACCCTCTCAGATTACTGTATTATGCAGAGTTCTTCGCCAGTTGAGCAAGAGAAAATAATGTCAAGAGTCTTGCTTTTAGATCTTTAGGTCTCAACCTTACCTTGCCCTTCAAGTGTTATAAAGGCATATGCGATTCAAGCATTTTCCAGAAGAGCTTTCTGACACTGTCCTCCCTGGAAATGAAAGGTTGAGAGAGACTAGCTTTATCTTTAGATGATTTCGAACTTCATTCACAGTTTTTATTCTAATTGGGATCTCTCTGACCTTGAAGTTGTGGTTGGATTTATCCTTTTCTTGTTTCTGCTTCCATAGGTTCAGGAAGAGGGCTGATGAGCAAGAAATCCCTGCGGGTGAGAACTTCTCTTTTATCCTTGAAACCCAATATATTTTTTGCTGCTTTGTTTTTTGGGTTCAAATGAAGTGAATTAAAAGTACTTCAGATGTGCAGGCGTTTCTCTTACTTACCTAATGGATGTGTTTGAATACACTTCTTTCTGTGGGATTAAGTTTGCTGTATAGAAAAGAAGTTTATATTTTTGTCATTTAAATGTGTGTGGAAAGAGTCACCCCAAGCTGGTGGACCAGGGCCATGGCCATTAGAGTCCCAGACCTCTTCCTGCTCTGTCACTCCGAGTCTCCTCAGGGTTCTTGATTCCTGGGCAGCAGGAGGCAGCCAGGCGGAGAGGAAGGGCAGGCCTTCTCCCTTTGAGAACACACCAGCCCCATCTGCTAGGCCAGTGAGAGATCAGGTTTATGACTCACTGACTTCCATCGTGGGGGAGGTGTGGTGTCCTTTCCCTGGCCATGTGTCCCCAGATGACACTCCGATAGGGGCAGGAAGAGAGAAGGCATGTTGGGGTAGGTCAGTGGCAGCCTCTGCCCCAGCTAGTTTTAGAAATGAAGTCACATCGTAAATGGGCCAGGGAAGCTGCTCTCGGAGTCTGTGTGTGGTGTGGGAAGGGAGCCGGGCAAGTGGGGGAGGAGGCCTCGGAGCCCATCCCACGGTGCCTCCAACTCTCCGGACCCCAGGGAGACCTCAGTCCTTCGGGCTTCTGTTCTTCACCTGGAAAACGTGGCGTTCAATGACACAGATGATCCCTAAGGTCCATTTTACTATTTTCTGTGCCATTTTAAAGGATTATGTAATGCACGATTTTCTGTAAAGCTAAATGCTACTTTCTTCCTTTATTTTACAATTATTTAAATTTATATATTTATTTATTTTACTGGGGCAGGACAGGGTGGTGCTGGGTGTTTACCCCAGGGTTCCACACATGCTAAGCACGAGCTCTACTGCTGAACTATCCCCAGCCTTTATACTGATTTTCAGTTCCTCAATTTAATTTGTTTTATTTTATTTTATTTATTTATTTATTTTTTGGGTACTGGGGGTCGACCTCAGGACCTCATGCGCCAGCAGGCGCCCGTGCCGCTGAGCGATATCACCGGCCCTTTTTCCGTATGTGGGTTCCGGGAGTCGAACTCGGGCCCTCGCGCTTGCCAGACAGGCGCTTATGCTGCTGAGCCATCTCACCGGCCCCTAATTTGTTTTAAATTCAAGTGTACACACATGTTCATCTGAAAGAACAGTATCTATCAATGTTACAATCCTATTATGCTATTTTATTATTTTTAGATTTCCAATTATAAAATATATACAACTTAAAATTTACCACTTCAACTATTTTTAAGTATACATACTCTTCAGTAGTGTTAAGTATATTCACATTGTTGTGCAAGGATTTTATTTTCTTTCTCTCCTGCCTTCCTGCCTTTGCTATATTCCCAGTCTTTTGAAAATTTTTAGTTTGAGACAGGGTTTGCTAAGTCACTAAGTTGCCCAGATTTTTATTTTCTAGGGAAAGTCTAATTGACTTTATTCTGAAGCAGAATTCGAGAGCAAGATCTACACCTACAGTGTTATCTGTAGGAGTTTTGTTTAGATCAGGAAATGGTGACTGGCAGTTGCTTCTTATGTACTTTCAAATGTGGCTTTTTATTAAACTTTTTAAAAAGAGAGACATACTGGTCACATGAAATGCACAGATTTTAAGTGTTTAGTTTGAAGCATTTTTTTGATAGAGAGATGTATCCCAAAGTAGATATGGGTGCATGATCAAGCGGTTTTTGGTTTTAATCAGGAAGTCAAGGAATGTAGAAACTGGAAGAGTCTCCGGTGATCCATCCAGGTTAATCTTGCTTTACATATTCAGAAACCAGAAACTGAGGCCCGAAGGTCTTTGGCTAACATTCGTAACCAACTTAGATGGTAGTTAAAACGAAAGGAGAATCTTACGTCTGTTTTCCAGTGCTTTAATTCGTGTCTATACTTGTATAACATTGGTGTCTGGTGTCTGTTACTTTACTTCCTACAACTGAAAACCATACTTTTGCAAGTGGTAGAATTAGACCCCTGCTGTGCTAGGTGGGCTGCCCTTTCTTAAGCTGGTGGGCACAGGTCACGTGGAGAGGAGGCCATTGTGCTGTGCTTCAGATTTGACTGGATAGCATTTTTGTGTTTTGATTTTGTTTTGTTTTTTTGAAGTCAGAGTCTCTATGTTGCCCAGGCTGATGTTGCCAAACTCCCAGTCTCAAGTGATCCTCCTGCCCCAGGCTCCTGAGTAGCTGGGACCACAGGTGCAAGCCACTGTGCCTGCCTTCACTAGGTAGAATTCTTCTGAGTGGCATCTGCCTGGTCCTCTAGATGGCACTGTTTCCTGGCATAAGAAAGAAGGGGAGCGATGTGATATGAGCCATCAGGGTGTTCCCGCATTTCCTTCTGGTGCAGGGTTGACCGTGGGAGTCAGCCCATCCTGAGATTTTACTTTGCACTGGGGTTGTGGAACCTGGCGGTAGAGCAGCAGCCTTGCCCGTGTCTGCCGACTCAGGGAATGGGGAGCGAGGCCCCAGGGTGGGCTCATTGGTGCAGTAATTGGGTTATGGAGGCTTCAGGATTGGGCTATGGGGGTGTTCAGTAAATGTTCACTTGGCAGATGATGTGGGGTCAGGGACTTTATAAAACTCATACTCACAGTTCCTTCCCAAAGTGTGGCTGTCCTAAACTTACTTTCTTTTTGGCAAGGAGGGACAGATGATTATTTCATTACCTGAGAGTTGCCTGCTCACCACGGACACGGTGATTCAAAGCTCTTTAGGGGCGTACATCACTAAGTAAGTGACCCCAGCATGCTTATCTGATGCCGTTGGTTCTCCTTGAAGCCTGTGTCATTGACAAACATCTCGTCTAAGGGACAGTTCATGAATATCAAGCCCTTTGTGTAGCTAAGAAATATCTGAAATGAATGGAAAGGCTTTTTATTTTCAGTTCTAGGAAGTTAATTCATTGTTAACTGCATTTTTCAGGTCTTTAATAGGCTTCCTGGAGTGGGGATGTGAATCCTCATCCATCACTTACTAGAAAATGAAGATAAGATAGAGTAATACATGTAAATCACCACCTAGTGCCTTGACGCCTAGTGACCTGTTCTCTTCCACCATAGTAGGTCTTGGCAGTTGTTCATTGACAGTTGTTCATTAACTATTTTAATTTTGCCCTGATTGTACTTACTTGAATTGTTCTTCCGCTGTGAAGAGCTTTGACATTATGGAAGAATTAGTGTATTTAGGCAGAGAAAAGAGGGGATAATGTGGGAGTTGAGAACTGTTTTCTGGCTCCTGTGTGGTGGGCTTTGCAGTGGGCACCTGTGAGGACAGAATGAGTGAGGCTCTCAGCAGAGGGGATTTCTATGATGAGGGCTGTTTCTTACCATTTAGCTGTAAGCTGTAGACTTCTTTTTACCTGCATGTTTTTGAATAAGGATAATACAGGTTAGACCTGATTCTTGACAAGACTGCTCCTGGGATTAATATTTTCAGAGGTTCTGAGTAATTTCTCAAGTTTTGACTAGAATATATAGCGGTGTAGGAATCTAGATTTTGGAGGATTAATGAAAATTTGTTCTAAATATATTCATGTTACATGAGATCTTTTTTTGATAAGTATGCAAAACAAAAGTACTTTTATGTATAATCTGTAATAGAGTATATACTTCAGGAATAAATGTTTTAGAACTGCAGCAAGTTTGTAATGAGCACATTCAGTTTGCAGTCCAAGTTGGTGCAGTCTTGTACAACATTTGGTGATGACAGAGAGGTATAACTTTCTGCTGTCCCATATGGTACACACTGGCCACAAATGGGTATTGGTTTTTGGAAATATGGCTCATCCTACTTAACAATTGAATTTTAAATATTTTTCAATTTTGAATAATTTAAGTAATTTAAGTAATTTGAATTCATCGTTACATGTACCCAGTCATTACTGTTTTGAAGTGTGCAGTCTAAGCTTTCCCCTCCACCATAGTTTACATCTTTATCCAGGTGAAAGAAATGGATTTATTACAAAAGCTCTCAAACTGGAGAAATAAGTTGGAAGTTTTTGCAAAAAGGATTCTCTTATGAACAAACCCATCAGTTGGGTTAGAGAATCTGCTTTTCTGACGTAATTATGTCTTGTTCAGAGAACTGATTGGGGTGTGTTCTGGAGAGGAAAAGCTTTAAACTTTCTTGGGTGCATGAAGTCAACTTAGATTACTAAGATAGTAAGTTTGAGCACAGTCCTCTGGCACAAAACAGACCATGTGCTTTTGCCATGGTTAGAATAAAAGTCATTTCTGTAACCAGCTTTTCATTTTACAAGGTGGAAGCCTCCTCCGTCTCCTCTGTTGGCTCTGTGCACCTTTTTAGTGTCAGAAAAGCATGCTGGCGATCGGTCTGTCTGGAAGCCTTACCTGGATATTTTACCCAAGTCCTACACCTGCCCTGTTTGTTTGGAGCCAGAAGTGGTGAATCTTCTTCCCGAACCTTTAAAAGCGAAGGCCGAAGAGCAGAGGACTTCCGTGCAGGAGTACTTTGCTTCCTCCAGAGACTTTTTTTCTTCCCTGCAACCTCTGTTCGCAGAGGCCATTGACAGCGTGTTCAGCTACAGCGCCCTCCTGTGGGCCTGGTGCACCATCAACACCAGAGCGGTGTACCTGAGGCCCAGGAGGCGGGACTGCCTTTCCTCAGAGCCTGACACCTGTGCGCTGGCTCCTTACCTGGATCTGCTGAATCACAGCCCAGATGTCCAGGTGAGAAGCCGATGGGAGATGCATGTTTTCTTTTGAGAGGCAGAGTCCAGCGTGTGGAGTCTGGGACTTTCAGTTGTCAGTGAAACCATCGGGAGAGATGCTTTTGGCTTCAAGTAAATTTGTTAGACCAGCCTACCCCTGATCTTTGTTCCACAGGCCACTGTCTGTCCCGGCATGCTTTTCCTTTGCTGTTTCTCCACTCTGGTGTCCTAGCCTGCAGAGCCCTCTGCTGTCCCCTGGAGAGCCTTTACCATCCACCCATGGTGCAGAGGCCTCTTTTCTCTTCCCTTCCTCCAGACTGTGGCTGGAGTCTAGCTTGCTTTCCCGCCCATCCTCTTCCTCCTTGCTATCATAGCTGGGAGAGCCTGTATCTTCTCCAGTCACTGATTGACTTACCCCTTCCCCTACCAAGCCTGAAATCTTCGAAGTTGGGGGCTTTGTCTTGTTCCTCTTTGTATCCCCAGTGCTCAGAGTAGGACCTGGGCTGTAGTAGGTGTTCAGTAAATGTTCGCGGGGAACAGATTCTGGGAACTCATGAAAGAATCTTGCGTAGGGAAACAGTCACAGATCTCTTCTTCTTCAGCCCCTTCCCAGTGTGGCACATGTGGGAGATGGGGCATTTGCAGGGCATGCTGGGTGAAGGCCTGTCTGGAGGGAGAGAAGTGTCCATCCGGAAGCTCATCTGGAGCCCATTGGGGGCACACGGTGGGCCACGTGGCTGGGATCTGAACCTTTCCATCCCCTTGGTGTGACATGCCACCATGACATGGCTGACACTGTCCTGTCGAGCCCCCATGCCAGTGAGAGGGGAGCTTAGGGAAGAGTCCCGCAGGGTTTCTTGGGCACCAGCCAATCCCCGGGCCTGCGCGCTTGTCACTCTTTTAGGAAGTCAGCGATTGTTAGCCCGGTAGTCTGAGGTGAGGTGAGCGGCTGGCTGCTGTGTATGAGGAAGTAACAGTTTGTCATCGTAGGTAAAAGCGGCGTTTAGTGAGGAGACTGGCTGTTACGAAATCAGGGCCGTGTCAAGTTGTAGAAAACGTGAAGAGGTGTTCATCTGCTACGGCCCTCACGACAACCACAGACTGCTCCTGGAGTACGGATTTGTTTCCCTCTGCAATCCTCATGCTTGTGTTCATGTCTCAAGAGGTCGGAACCAACTTCCTTATGGTCAAGATGATATTTTTCCCGTTAGGAGATGTGATTATTTTTAGTTTTTTTTTTTAAATAGCAAAATCTTCAAACATCCTTATATATCATTTATTTCATCCCGCATAGAGCTAACTTAATTTATGGATTCTGATTTCAGTGTTGAAGTCGAAACAGCAAAGCTTTGATTGATAATGAGGATAAGGAGAACTGAGAGGTGTTTCATGGCAGTAGGTCAGAAGCTAGTGTGAAGGTAAAGTAAAACTGCTAAGGAGATGAGTGTGTTAGAGGAAAGGAATGACAGTATTGGTACTGAGGCATTGTCAGTCGCTGAAGACAGGGTGTGATGAGGGAGCAGTGAATGACAGGTATTTACTCAGCACCTGCTGTATTTAGGACACTGCTAACCGCAGGGACAAGTCTGTTATTTCACGCTTGTTTTGGAGTTTAATGCCATGATAATGTTGATTTCATTTATGTTCTTCTGTGATCTAACATGCCACCTTCATTTATATATCTATTTAAAAATAATTAGTCATTAAATTTAGGGGAATAAAAGTACAAATTTAGTATAAAAAACTGTACATAGAAGGCTGATTCCCCCCCTTTGGAAGGAGCAGAGAAGCAGTTTCTACGCCATGAAGAAGTGGCCACGTTCCCCAGTGTATAGTTTGAGATAAGGACAGATGAACTTAGAAACTTGGTCACGCAGCTTAATGATAATATAGGCAGAATGATGATAATATTTCTCGTAATAAAATTGAAATGGAAAATTAGAAGCTGCACCTTGCAGGGCATATTAGAAAACTAGCTTTTGGATTGGCCTCATAGTTTAGAATCCAGGTAACTTTAAAGTTTATGACTGCCAAATAATAGTTATCCAATAAATTAATTTGAGCAAAATTACGTTTTAGTTACTTTCACACTCAAAAGGTACAGTAGGGGCTGAGGGTGTGGCTCAGTGGTAGAACACTTGCCCCCCTTGTTCAGGAACCCTGGGTTTGATTCCCAGCACTGCAAACCAACAAAACAATACAAAATAAAAACAAACAAACAAACCCAAAAAAGCCTTTCACTACCCTATTCCTCTCAATACCTTTGTCAGTTTTTGCATATTTATTTTAAATAGTTTATGGCTGGAAACATTAATGTCCAGACTATGTGGAACTCTGGCTTCTGAAACTCAGTATTATAAAACTTTTTCCTCAGGTTTTACGGAGCCTGTACTGTCATTGGTGGTTGTTTTACAGAAGTGAGCGTAATGTCTTAATTTCCTGGTTCTGCTGGTTGAGTTACTTAGTGGGAGCTGAGCTTGTGGATGTTTTGTCCTCCAGCCTTGGAAGTCTTACAGCTTGTCCGGGACTAATGATCTCATTGAATTGGGCTGGAAGAAATTTCTTTTACGTGAATTAGAAACACTGTTTAAACATGCATACTGTGACTCAGGTGCTAATGGGAAGGAAAGTTGAGAAGGGGGGCATACTTTCGTCTTAATTCCACCCTAAATCTCTGATTTTCCTCTTTTTAATGTAGAAATACTTGTTAAGTATCTTCCATCAACAGATAAACAGATGAACAAAAAGATTTCCATTTTAAAGGATCATGGCTTTCTGGAGTAAGTGTTATATTTTCCTTCTTGGAATTGCTCCTTCAGGCAGTCCTCATGAATTTCTGTAGGTGTCAGGCCCTTCCTGACTGTGTCAGCTGACAGGTGGGTGTTTACTGACCACTTGCTGTGTGCAGTGCAGTTGTGCCTGATTTTGTATCAAGGAGCGTAAGATGCTTTAAAGATACTTATTTGGAGGATATAACATACAAGCTTGAAATTACTGTAGCAAAGAGAGCCCTGTGCTGATTGATGGCCAATGGTGAGTTTGTCTCTACTGTGTGGTCAGGTGGGGTGACACTGGGCTATTGCAGGCCAGCCTGGTTCTTAGGAGAACCATTACCTAGCATCATGGGTAAGCTATAGCTGCATCGTGGTACAGCACTTGGGGTATGTGGGTGGGTAGGCAGTTCCACACCAAATGGGATAGGCAGAGTTTAAGGCTCTCCATTTCCAAGTTGTTTTCTTTTTTTTTTTTGTGGGTACCGGGGGGTCGACCTCAGGACCTCGCGCGCCAGGAGGCGCCCGTGCCGCTGAGCGATATCACCGGCCCCTTTTTCGTATGTGGGTTCCAGGAGTCGAACTCGGGCCCTCGCGCTTGCAGGGCAGGCGCTTAAGCCGCTGAGCCATCTCACCGGCGCTTCCAAGTTGTTTTCTGGATAATATCAACTTTTAAATAATCTAGCAATAGTGTGAAAGCAGCCTTGCTCTGGTGCTTTGTATTTGTTAAATGGTCCAAGATAATCTAAATTCTTCCTCATTCATCTCAGTGTGAGCTGTGGGTTGTGCCCTCTCATGGCCTCTCAACCAAGTTCTGTCTCTCACTAAAATTGATTGGAAAAGTAGCTTTTTTACTTTAAAAATATAATAGTATTTTCTGTTCCTTAGGATTTATTAAGTACTTGTGGTTATTTATGTTTTCGACCTAGGTTGCAAGTAACAATGTTTTGTGGCCCCATTTAAAAAGAAATATTTGACTCTTTAGCTGTTTTTCATGGTGTTAGGAAATCACAAAATGACAGATTGTTGCTATTTGTTTTTCTACTCTAGAAATTTGACATTTGGGTGGGATGGACCATCTTGGAGGTTACTCACAGCTCTGAAGTTGTTATGTCTGGAAGCTGAAAAATTGTAAGTTCCACATGAGTTGGTCTTAAGCTGTTGCTACAGTCTGGATATAACTTTGGGGCATTTTTGACTTGGATTCAGATACTCATCCTGAGAGGAAAAAGGCTTGTCATCCTATGTTAGCGTTCCTTCTTTATGTAATTTGCTCTTATAGGGTGGGTTTTCCTTCTGAGTTTTAACCACTTCTGGAATTCTGGTTTTAGAGTCACAATCAGGGTACGTGGCTCTGAGGATCTTTTAGTCTCTCCTCAAATGTTCCCCTTGGTGACCTGGTGTTTCTTGTTCAGAGAAGACACTGCCAGCTCCATGAGTGCTGGCGCTGTTCATGGCCGGGTCTCTGAACAGGCTGCCTTTTCCGGGCAAGCAGAGCTCCTGACTGCAGCTCCCCGGCGCTGCCCTGGGGCAGATCCAGGACCCCTGCTGAAGGAGAGGCCTGGCGTTTTCCTGGAGGAGGCCAGTGCGAGGAGCCCCTGGTGGGGACAGGCTTCTTAGTCAGGCTCCTTCATGTCCCCCTGAGGCTGCCAGCCCCCTACACCCCAACCCGTGGCTGCCAGTCAGCATGTAGCACTGTGCTCCGTCCAGCACAGGGCTTCTCCAGCCTGGGGCTGGTCAGGAGAGCAGCCTCCCTCTTGTGCTGTCCGGTGTGGAGGGAGCACTTCCTGAAGGTGGTAACCTGACGGTTAATGTTGATGTCCACTTGATTGGATTGAAAAGGCCTAGGAAATTAGTAAAGCACACTTTTGCATGTACCTGTGTGGGTGTTTTAGGGACTCTCTGCATGTCAGACAGCAGATAAAGTGGGGAATACCTGTTCGGAACATGGGCAGCAGTACCCTATAAGCTGGGGGCCCAGACTGAAGAAAAGTGGAAGGAGGAACAACCCCCCCCCCCCGCTTTTTGGTTGCTTTGGCTTCTTGGCTGCTTTGAGGTAAGCAGCTTTCTTCTGCAGTGCCCTTCCACCATGATGTTTCTGCCTTGCTACAGACTCAAAAGCAATGGAGGCAGGTGACCAGTGGCTAGAATCTGAATCCATGTGCCAAGATAAACCTTTTCTGCTTTAAGCCGTTTACATCAGGTGTTTTGTCACAGTGAGAGGAAGCTGACTAGCACAGGAAATTGGTACCAAGAAGAGGGATCATTGTTGTGAATATACCACCTCATGTAGTTCAGAAGCTTTGGATCTGGTTTGCAGGAGTCTGCAAAGGTTTAAAAACGTAGGTTTCAGAGCCCTATGGTGTAAGTGAACCTTCATTCTAGGGGGAGCTCAGAAACCCAGAATGTTGGTAGAAATGGTCACAATAAAGGCTGTGCTCTTGAGGTTTCAGATGTGAATGAAAGCAGAGGCCACTTGTGTTACTTTCTGGCACAGAACTTGTCTACATTTTGTCCTTGCCCTTATATTTCACATGGGGCTGAATTTAATGGTGATGGACTAGTTTATCTGGTGGAGGAAATTTCAAGGCAGCAAAGCATTTGGGTGGTGGCATGAGTATTATTGGCTGCTTTTAAGCCAGATTTACAGTGAACAGGGAGAGCAAAAAGCAGAGTGGAAAGATTTGAAAAACTTACAGATTGCCCAGGAAAGATGCATATGTAAAGTTGGGACCAAAGAAAGTGTGGTTGCTGAAGGGATTACCACCATTAAAAAGAAACCAAGTATTGTATCAACTCAAAAAGAAAGATACTTTGAAGGCATCTCAGGAATTAGCAAGATTCCTCCTTTGAAGGGCCAAAGATGTAAAAGAGTAAATCTGTCATTTGAAAAAGAGAGCCTCTGACTGTTCTGCTCAAGCAGGGCTGCCTAGGAAATTGGTTTCCCAGGATTCATTTCACCTAGCTGAGGCAATCAGAGGCTGCTGCAGGCCTGGTTTAAGTGGGCTTGGCTGCTGCATTTGATGATGGCAGACCTTGGCATTGTACACATGGTGCTGGTTTTGCAGGCATGCAGAATGTAAGTGTTTTGGGGGTTACAGACACTTCTACCTAAATTTCAAAGGAAGGCCTGGGACACCAGACAGTGTGTGTGCAAAATTAGAACCCCTGCAGGCAGCACCTGGGAAGGTGATTCATGAGGCTGAGAATATTCGAACCTGAAGCTGCAGTAGAGACTCCAAGAAGTTAAGAGATGCCAGGAATGTGGATGTCTATGGAGAAAAGCTGAAGGCCCAAGCCAAGCCAATGTAAGAGGTGGCTGTGCTGCAGCTGACAAGGCTGGAGGAACAGGACTGCCCAAGTCCTTTGGAGCTCACATCCATGAATGCTGGACATGGGTTGAATGTTTGCCTTGCTGGAATATGGTCTTTCTCTTTCTCATTATTCCTCGCTACTTTCTTATTACTGCCATATGGAATGGAAATATTTACCCTGTGCCTATCCTACCATTGTATGTGTATGTAACTTGCTTTTATTTTTATAGGTGCTCATGGCTAAGAGTTTGTCTTATATCTCAGATGAGACTTTGGGTGTAGGCTTTTGAGCAGTTCTGGAGCTATTTAGACTTTAGGGAAGCAATTAGTGCTTTTATGGTTGAATGCATGATATAGTTACATCATGTTAGTTAGAATTATGGCCTTGTTACTGTCTTAATTTGGAGATTGTGGTTTAAAGAGATACGATTGAGTGTCAAGTTGACAAGGGGTAGACTCATGATGATTAATATTGATGTCAACTTGATTGGATTCAGTAACACCCAGGAAATTCAGTAACTCCTTAGAGGGGAGTCTAGGTCAAGTTAACTCTGTGTTACAGTTTTGGACAAAACATTTCTTAAACGATCAACATTTTTTACATGCAGAGCTGAGTAGAATCTAACCTAAAGGTTAAGGCAACAAAGGAGAGAGACACAGAAGACAGAGATGTCAAGCATTACCATCTTGTTCCATTCTCCTGTTGGACATCTGCAGGCTCAAGAGAAGAGTCGGTGAGATGGCTCAGCGGCTTAAGCGCCTGCCTTGCAAGCGCGAGGGCCCGAGTTCGACTCCCGGATCCCACATACGGAAAAGGGGCCGGTGATATCGCTCAGCGGCACGGGCGCCTGCTGGCGCGCGAGGTCCTGAGGTTGACCCCCCGGTACCCACAAAAAAAAAAAAAAAAAAAAAAAAAAAAAAAGAGAAGAGTCGGTGTTTAAAAAAAAAGTGGTTTTCATGTCCTTGAAAAGTAACCTAGGTCATTATCATCATAACCCACACATCAGAGGCGTTATCTACAGCAAAACTAGTGGGAAACTAGTATTGCCCAGCTGTGTGACTGCCAAGATTAGTGATTTTTAAGTCAACTAAGAACAAGTGTAACTAGAAGGTTTTTTAGGTTTTTCTTCGGTGGCATCAAAGGGAGGACTCATGAAGGGACTGTGATTCTGCTCCAGTAGACAGCCTGACTTCTGAACTGACTTCGGGGCTCACTGAGGACATGTCACGGGATGAGATTTTTCCTCGAGCTGATACTTGCTCAGGGCTGCCTGCTGTTGTGCTGTGGGTGGTACTGCTCTTCCTGTAGGGACTTGGGAGTAACATTTCTCCCTGGTCTCGGTAGCAACAATACTGATAACCCTTGCATAATACAGGTTTGAATAGTACAGGTCTACTTCTGTGTGGGTTTTATTTTGGAAATTTGTGGCAATTAAAAAAAAAATCACAGGGGCCGGTGAGATAGCTCAACGGCATAAGCACCTGCCTGGCAAGCGTGAGGTCCTGAGTTCGACTCCCAGTACCCACATATGAAAAAAGGGCCGATGATGTCGCTCAGTCGCATGGGCGCCTGCTGGTGCACGAGGTCATGAGGTCGACCCCCTGGTACCACAAAAAAAAAAAAAAAAAAAAATCACAGATGAACTACAAATCCAAGAAATACTGAAAAGATTAAGAAAAACAGGTATGTCATGAATGCATTAAAATGTGTGTAGAGAATAGTCTTTATCATTTACTACCATAAAATGTATACAAATCTACTATAAAAAGTTAAAATTTTTGAAAACTTCTGCACACAAACACAGACATACATGGCATCCTTATGTAGTCAAGAGAAATGTAAACAAAGGAAAAGATACAGTATTAAATCATAACTGCATAAAACTAACTGCAGTGCCTGTGGCATTACTGTAATAATGTAGCCACCTCCTCTTGTCACTCTGGTGAGTTCAAGTGCTTTTGAATTTCTGCTCAATGTACCCTGTGATGCTAATCACCTCTGTCGGGGCAGCTGTCTCTCTAGTAATAAATGGCTTGTGGCAGTAACAAGTGATCTTTTGGGTTCTTACAGATCTTCTTCGTGTGGAATACACGTACCATACCAGGTGTGTATTGATGGACTGGGTGTACGGTTGTTAAGGCTTCCAGTCAACAGCAGGCTCTTAGCAGTTGGGTTTTGGGAGAGTCAAAACGATACGCAGATTTTCAGCTGTGTAGAGCAGAGGTCAGCCTGCCCAGCTCCTGAGTTGTTAAGGGCCTGGGTAGATTTCTTACTCTCAGCACATGGTATCTTTTTATCTTGCAGACATGGTGACTTCTGTAACTGATACATTTGTTTCTTTCCATTGTAAAAACTGGTGCAAAGTTGTGGTCCACTAAGATGTGCAGGATGCTAAGACCTGTGATCATCACACTCTTTCCTGGCTGTATCTTCTTACCTTTCCGTCTTTCATTTTTCCTATGTCTTGTTCTCCCCATCATTCATCTTATGTAATGTTTTAACTTGTGTGAACCCATGTAAGTGTCCTTAAATCTTTCTTGGACCAAGGTATGATTTTTTTTTTCAGGCATTTTAGCATAAAGTTAAATAAAGCTACCGATGTTTCTGAGAGATTACTTTTCTTCCCCTGAGTGAGTTCTAACTGGCCAGTTGATGTGGCAGACAAAGCATGTGACCAGGATTCTGCCTCGTGTGGGTCTGTGTACCATGTCTACCTCCCATTAGCTTTGTCCGCCAAGGTGAGGTCTTCCATTTTCCAGAGTCCCAGTTTGTTTGAGTCTGCGGTGGAGATAACAGTGCTGTCTTTGTAGGTCATTGTGCAGATCGCGTGAGGTAATGGTTATGCGTGAAACACCATGCCAGGTACATAGTAATTTTCTGCTTTCTTTCATGAGAACTCTTGTGTTCCTAAGGTGTCTGCTGACTTCTCTGAAGGTGAAGACTTTACGTCGAGGGCCTGTTGTGTCTTTCGAGCTGTTCTGAAAATTTCTGATTGGCGTGTATACTTCCACTCTCATGATTTAGCAGCCATCTTCTAAGTCACTTCCCCTTCTAAGTCACTGCTACCACTTCCATATTCTCTGCGTCCACTGCCTGCCCCTCCATCCTCCTGTTCCCTGGCTAATGCTGCTTCCTTGTGTATAGATTTGCTCTGCCCCATCTGCTGCGGAGTCCTGCTTTGGCTCCCTCAGGGCTGCCCTAACGCTCCTGTGCTCTTCTGCCTGCAGGAAGTTGGCCCCACCTGTCCGAGCCCATTTCCTGCAGCCCCGTGTGTATTAAGGTGGAGTGACCTGCATGGAGAGAAAGGCTTGCTGACTGTGAGCTCCTCTTTCCACTTGCAGAGCAGTTCGCTGTGTGAAATGGTTCCAGGAAAGACTTCACTTGAAGAGAAGGAAGCTGTGGAGCCTTAGCTCCTTTCTGCTGTGGGCTTGCCTTCCTGCCTGGTCACTTCCTTCCTGTTCTGTCTTTTGCTCACTCCCACAGCTGGTGGATGTGACTTCACTTACTTGTGTGCCAGGCACAGGGTTATGATGATAATAAAATTCAGTCCCTGTTAGCAAAGAGCACCTGATCCCCTGGTTTTTCAGGCCTGGTGACTCCTTCTCTCGTGTATTCCTTGACCTTCCACAGGAGCTGCTGGTGGCATGGAGGTTTTAGGAAATTACTTGTGGAAAAACTTTAACTATGCTCCCGTAAGAATAGGGAAGTCTGTGTATTATGTTGCAGTGTGAAAGTTGTCTTTATTTTTCAAGAAGCCTGCTGAAATTATTAAACATTTTGGTTCTAGTACTTGCTGGACAAAAGTACTTCTTGGAGAAGTAATTTCAGATACAAATGAGAAGACAAGTTTGAACATAGCCCAGAAAATATGTTATTATCTCATAGAGGAGACTACTGCTGTGCTTCAAAAGGTATGTTTCTAGAATGTTACATCTTTTTAATTGACAGATAAAAATTGTATATATTTAGGGTGCACAACATGATATTTTGATATATAAATATAACATTACTGTGGAATGGCTTTAATCAAGCCTTTTAACATATTCCTCACCTTACATACTATTTTTTGTGGTGGGAACCCTTAGAAATCTAGTTTCTGACCAATTTTCTAGTATACGGGATACATATTGTTACTGACTGTAGTCACCCTGAGGTACACTAGATCTGTGGAGTGTACTCCTCCTATATAGCTGGAATTTTGCATCCTTTACCAGCATCTCCCTGTCCCTCTTCTACCCCAGTATCTGGTAACCACCATTCTGCTGTTCCTGTGAGTTCAACTTTTTTTTTACCGCGTGCATATATGGGAAAACATAATTTTTATCTTTCTGTACTTGGCTCATATCATTTAACATAATATCCTCCTGGTTCATCTGTGTTGTCACAAATGACAGGATTTCCTTTTTGTTTTTTAAAGACTGAACAGTATTCCACTGTGTATATACAGCACATTTTATTCCTTCATCCAATTCATGGGCCCTTCCACATCTTTGCCTACACCTTTAAAGAATTAAATGTTATTGCATGATTTTTTAGTACTAGATTTTTAAGTATTCTTTCCCTTTTAGGTTTTAATTTCATGAATGTTTTAATTAAATGAGAAGTCAGATCATTTATATGAAGATGTGAGTGGGATTTTAAAAAGTCATTTTAATGAGTCTCAAAGACATTGTGAACAAAGATACAAAAGGAAAATATTGTATGATTCCATTTTTTTGAGATCCCAGAACAAGCAACTTCCTAGAGACAGAGTGGAATACAGAGAGGGGCTTGGGGCAGAGGGAATAGGGTTATTTATTGTTACAGAGCTTGTGTGTGAACTGATAAAAAAAGTTTTGAAGATGAATTGTAAAAGTGGTTATAAAATGATGTGAATGCATTTTATGGCACTGAATTGTGCACTTAAAAATGTTTAAATGGTAAATTTTAGATACATTTTTATTTTACTATAATAAGAAATAACTTAAAATAACTTTCAGGTTTCTCACATGAAGGATGAAAAAGTGTCTGTGATAAACCAGCTCACTTTGGTGGAGACATTGCGGATGGAGGAGCTGGGGATTCTCAAGGCCTCTGCTGAGACCCTCAGCAGTTTGCAAACCACTCTTATCTGACCTCCGCTAGATGCCTTCGGTCACCTCCTATGGTGGGTGTGACTGAAACCTTTTTCAAACCACAGTTGGAATAAATTGATTTTATATAGAATCCCTGACAATGGGTGAATGGTTTTGTATTGAACAGGTAGGTAGTCCTTTTCTTTTGGCTTTTCCAACAAGTAACTGAACTTTTAAGAGCATTTTCCTGAGACACAGTGGACACATGGAAGGGCATCTGCAGGGGGCAGAAGAGGTTCTGGGGTTGGGGAGCTGTGAGTGAGGTCCCACGTGCCATCTGAGTGACACTTCTAACTCTATAAAATAAACCGCAGTGCTGCAGACGGTGGGAGGGAGACCCCAAAGCATGAGGGGAGGGAGGCTGTGAGGGAGTCGAGCCCGCCCGGGCTCCAGCTGTGGTCTGTCCCTGCGTGTCCTGCTCGCCTCCTGACCACATGCCCGGGACAGTGTGACAGACTGTGCATTTCCACGCTCTGATACTGTCGGGTAAAGGGCAGCTTGGCAGTCTGGCGTGGGGAGCTCGGGGCATCCGGGGCCCTGTCCAGGTCCCTTGGACCTTCCCTGTGTAGACGGACTGAGGAGGGTGTCAAGGAGCCGTCCCGGGGAGGCACTTGGAGCACCGTGAAGAGCGAATTTCCCGGCCTCTCGTATGCCCGAGTTAGGCCTCACTGATGCTTAATTTTGGAAGAAGGACTGGCCCAGCCCTGCCATTCTTTCAGCTTCGTTCTGGTCTCTCCTCGGCAGCCCTTTCCATTTTGGGAGCCAGGCTCTGTCTTGCCCAGCGGTGCCTCAGTGGACACTTCTGGTCGATTCTGGGGTTCAGTATTCTGGGCTATTGATGTAAAGCCATGGTGACATTTTGGGCTCTGCTTAACTCTTGCTTTTATTTTTTATGTCTCTCAGACCCAGGGTGAGGACAGGGGACATCTCCTTCAGAGCTGTTGAGTTCTGTGTGGCCTTAGGAAGCCCTTGAGGGCAGTAACAGAGCCAGGACTCAGAGTCTGCGGGTGGCCTGTCGGGACGGCCCAAGCAGATGCTGCCGCTGCCCAGAGTCCTCTGCCTGTGACATTCCTTTTCCCCAGAGCTCCACTTGCTTGCTTACTGAGCTCGACAGAACCAAATGAATGGCTCCCACCTCAGAAGGCAGAGTCCAAACACACATTTTCAGTAGTATATCTTTTATTTTTTTTGGTGCCGGGAATTGAACTCAGGACCTTGCGCTTGCCCAGGCAGGTGCTGTGCTGTTGAGCTAGGTCCCCGGCCCTCAGTAGTATATCTTGGACATCTTTCCCTATTCATATACAGAGCTTGTGTTGACTCCGTTTTCAGTAGCTGGCGTGTTTCATGATATGCTATACTGGAGGTCAGCAAGCATGCTATGGAGGGCTGATAGCAACTATTTCTTGCTTTCTGCGTTACACAGTCTTTGTCCCAACTGTACTGCAAAGCACCCATGGAACAGTATGTAAGCAAACTGCTTGGCTGTGTTCCACTAAAACTGTTTTTAGTGAAGTTTGCTGACTTCTGTGCTATTCCAGAATTTTTTTCCTGTCTTCTACCCTCTTCACACCTTTCAAATTGAAAGTCCCCTTTGAATGTTGAAATCTTCATAAACATCACATGGTAATTGTTTTAGTCCTCCAATGATTAGGGGAAAAAGAAAAAAAACAATGACAAAAAGTAACTTCTCAGATACATTTACCAATGAATATTTTATCATTTTATCACAGCCAATCTGAAGAATGTTAATAAAAGACTTTCAGTGTGTAGTCAATGCTTACTTAATATCTTGTCTGTGTGTCTATCTGCCCATCTGCCCATCCGTCTATCTCTATCTATCATCTATCTATCATCTACTATTTATCTTTATCTTTGAATGAATGAAATCATGGGGCCATCTGGCAAGAAATCTGCCCGAGTCTGAGGTCCACAGAGAGAACACTGTTCCCAGGCCTTCCTGCCTCCTTGATGTGTTTTTATAGAACTAATCAGGGCTGCAAACCTGTCTCTCTGCATTTGGGGAGGCGCAGCCTACAGAGCTCTTTACCCGGTGGCCCAGTTTTCTTCTTTATTCTGGAATGACCCCCCCAATCCCACTGCACCCCCCCCCCATAAATTTCTTCCTTTCTGATTTTCTTTTTCCTGGTGTTTTAGGTACACTCGAGGTCCTAAGCATTCCAGCCTCGAGCCTCAGTGGTGTATGGTTACCGAGCTGTGGGTGGTAAACCTCCAACTGCTGAGGCCCTGAGGGGACAGACACCCTGCATTTAAGGGTGATTTGAGGCATTCCTCTGGAATCCTCCAAGCTAAAAATAGAAGAGGCCCTCCTCAGACTAGAGGCTTTTAAGTGTTCCTGCCTCAAGGTAGAGACTGACAGTGACCTTTTAGGAAATTGGAGCTGCAGTTCTGTAAAAATGGCTTTCTCTACCCCATGCACCTGCTTGCTGCCCTGAGGGGTCTACAGAGGGGCCACGCAGGTACCAAGGTAGGGAATTCATTTTAGCTCTTCACTTGGGAAACTGCAGCTACAGACTCAAGTTGGGCAGTGGGTTTTGTCCCTAGGGAGAGCAGACCAAGACCCACATCGGTTTGTGGGCTGACAGTTGAACTCGGGAGCTCTGTCAGAGATGCCGTGTATTGGACCAGTTGGAAAAGAACTTTCTTTAAAAGACCCGGAAAGATGTGGGTGAACTAAAGGGAACAAATACAATAGGAGGGGAGAAGTACGTTTAATGGATTTTTCTACAGCCCTGCCTGAGCCCCACACAACATACACAACAACTCCAGTGTCTCCCCCTGCCCAGCAAAGCCAGGATACCACACAACGTGCCAGTGTCCCCCACCGACAGCCTTCTGCTGTCTCCACTGCTGGCCCCATTCACCTTTCGGAGGCCTTTTCTCTGTCTTCATCATTTGTTATCACCTTAGTTTCCTTAGGTGTAGTTTCAACCTTAGGCTGTAAGTTTAAAAAACTCAAAATAATAGAATTTAATAAAAAATGTGAGGGTACCACTTTGTGCTCACAGAAGATGGCCATAGTCAAAACAGTAGATAATAACAAATGTTGTCCGAGATGTGGAGAAATTAGACCTTACACACTGCTGGTTAGGATGTAAAATAGTGCAGCTGCTTTGGAAAAGAGTTTGGCATTTCCTGAAAAGGGGGAACGTCAAGTTGCCTTTTGACCCCACAATGTCACCTGACACGTTTTTCTTAGGTTGTGTCTCCCCAAGAGAATTGAAAACATGTTTACATAAAAACTGTCAATGAATGTTTATAAGCAGCATTATTTACAAAAGTCAAAAGCTCTAATGTCCACCACAGGATGATTAGATAAACACGATGTGTGTATCCACGAAACGGAATACCACTCAGCCATAGAGAGGAGCGAATACTGATACATGGTGCAGTGTGGATGATCTTTAAAAACATTATGCCAAATGGGAGAATCCAGTCATGGAAGGCCACAGATAACTTTAAGCTAAGGCTCATCTCCAGTAGAAAGTGTGTCTGATTGCTTAGGGGAGTAGTGGGGGTGCAGTGGTGAAGGGAGGGTCACAGCCATAGAGCACAGGGTTTCTTTTGGAGTTTCTGAAAGTGATGAACATGGTCTAAAATTGACTGATGTGACACACCTCTGTGAAACTACTAAAACCCACCGAATTATACACTTAAATGAATGGATTTTATGGCAGGTGAATTTCAGTAAAGCTGTTAAAAAGTAGGGTTAGTATCTAACTGTGAGAATTATATCCCTCTTCTTCAGGAAGGTTCAGAAAGGTTTCTCACAGGCAGGGTCACAGTTTGACAGTGATGGTGATAGTGATGACAATGGTGGTGAAGCCCTGGCAATGTCAGGCGCAAGCCCCACTCCTTCCGTCACCTCTTTTAGTCTTGGTAATGATTGGCTGAGATAAGGTGCTGACTTTGTAAGCGTGGAAAGGAGTTCAGAGAGGCGGAGTTGTTACTGAGTGGCAGGGCTAGGATTCATACCTGTGCTCCTGGTGTCCTATACTAAAGACAGCATTGGTGAGAGGCACACTTGAGCTTAGGTGGGCACCTAAGTACTGTGTAAAAGTGTGGCAGAATTGGCTGGCTTGAGGAAAAATATCTGGGAGGGCTGCGGTGATATCATCCTGCTGCCTAGAAGGTACTCTCTTACCTGCACAATCCTGGCCTGCTTTCGATAAGCAGACAGAACCATGAACACATAGGAGCCCATTTTCAAAAAATGACAACCCATTTTCTGAGAGAATTACTAGTGACATTTTGTAGAAGATGAATTAGGCTCAGAGTGGCAAAATTATGTGCCAGGTGAGTGCAGAGCCGCGTGAGGCGGTGAGCGGAGGTTTCCCAGTACGGGCAGTTGGAGCCTTTCCCAGGATCATGTCCTTGATCAAAGCAGCCAGACTGCGTGACCCACTCAGGCCCACTTCTCTAGGGAAGGGCCCAGGAATGCGGGTTTCAAAGGGGACCCCAGGGGACTCCAGTCCATACTGAGTTTGCAAACCACTGAAGTAGCAGTTCCAAAGGAGCCCCAAGGGTTCAGTTGGTCCTTTTGTGGGCTCTTGGTAGCATTAAGCAAACTCGACCCTGAGACCCGGCGATGCTGAGGCTGGTCCTCTCAATGTGTTTAGCATCGGAGGATAGGAGTGACAAACTGCTCTGACTTCCTCATTTTGCAGTAGAAGCCCAGAGGGGCTGAGAAACGTGTTCTGGGGCCATTGATTTAGGATCAGAACTCCCTTTTCCCATCCTAGTGGACTTTCCCCTCTCCTGCATCCTTCTCCCAGACTACAAGATCCAGACTCCTCCCAAAGGAGTTCCCAAAATGCTATTCCTGTGTTGAAGAACCAGAAAGTTCGAGCACGGTTGGGGGTGGTGGTGGTGATGGTGGACTCCACTAAAAGAGAGGGGAAAGGACAAACAGCTACCAAGTCCTCCCTGGTGTGGCACATTTGTGTCCATCTTCCTTATTTAATTTTCACAAGAGCTTCATGAGCAGGTATTGCATTCGATTACATGGGAGGACACCAAGGCACTGAGGGGTTGAGTGATTTGCCCCACATCTTTTAGCTGGTACGAGTTCTAGTCTCCGGTTTGTCAGTGATTCTTGTTTCCGCCTCCAAAGACGGGCCGTCTAGGGTACAGGATGGGCACTGCCACCTTAGAACAGTTTGTTTTGTTGGTCCTGTTTTCACAGTATAATGGCCAACTTTGCAGACATTTCTGTGCTCACTCGTGCAAGGGAATCTGTTTAAACAGAGAGTTGAGCTGCAGGGAGAAAGGAGGGCTGCTCAGAAGTCTGTGGGCTGAGCCCACTCCCTGCATCTCCTCCTTGGGACAGTTCCATTTCAGTTACAGCCCCCTCCAGGACAACCCATATCTCCAAGGGCAGTAGCTGATATTAGAGAACACAGGAGGGCTGAGCGATCCAAAAGGCAAGCCATTTCCCATTCCTGAGGAATTTATACTGGGGTGAAGCTGACCTGTTGACGTTTTGGGTCCTTGTCCATTTCAGCAGCTCTGGCAATTAGCCTTTGAGAGCTTTCTCCTGGTGCCAGGGAAGCTGCTCAGAGCCCCAATACTCCCACCAACCTAGACTTGGAGGATAAGGCAAGGGCCGGGACTGCAAAGAGACTACTTAGCAATTATTGGGACAGTAAATAATTCTAGTTCTAACTTTGCCCTTATTGCAAAGGGAGACTGAGTGTTTGAAGATAAAAGGGAGTTCAGAATGTCGCTAGAAAAGCAGGTCAGGACAAAAGGAGCGTGGGAAGCAGGTGGCGCAGACCTTCGCTCCTGAGGTCCGTCCTCAGGACTTGTTTTATTGAGTATCTTTGCCTCCTAAGCCTCAGATAGTGGTTCACAGTCTTAGTTGTGCATTGGAGCCACACGCAAAATTCTGAAAAATCCTGGGGTCCTCCCTCAAGAGGGTCTCACTTTATTGGTCTGGGGTGTACCAAGCGTCGGGGGGCACTAAAGCTCCCAAGAGAGCCTTTCTGAGCCGCTGGGATACAAGAAAAAGGGGCTTAACTTTTTCCGGCTGGAACATCCTGGTTTCAAAAACCTTTGATTGCAGCAGTTTTGGGAGGCCGGATAGAGTGTGTCTATTCCTATGGTACACCTATTTATGCTTCATAAATCTTTTAAATAGTATCAGTCGGTGTGTACAGACCAATCCAGAGATCAAATGCTTTATCATTTGACTCAGCAAATAGTTAAATATAAACACCCAATCCACAGTAGATGATCAATACATTTTAGTTTTTTTTTTTTTTTTTTTTTTTCCCCGTAGTATCCTCTGAATGTGATCCACACCTCTCAGTGTCCTGAGTGTTTGGATTGCTGCCTAAAAAGTATCAGATTTATCCTCCTGGGACTTTGTGACGGCCTTGAGCCGTTTCTACTTTAGTACACTAGATGGTGCAAGAGGACCACAGAGTTGAGGATGCGGATTTGGACGTTGGCTCCATGGAATTGAATAACAGAGGCTGTTTTTTTTTTTTTTTTTTTTTCCTTTTCTTTTCCAAATATGAGTAGAACCCCAACAGGCAAAGGCAACTCTCTCTGTTGTTACTGGGATCAAATGCAGACGTTCAGATTTTCCTTTGGGTAACTGGATCTCCTTGAGTGAGAAGCAGGCAGATACCTGGTAGCTCAAGGTGACAGCGGCTGGGAAGGGGGCTAGCCAGGTGGGGCGGGGTAGTCCAGAGGACTGGGCAGAGGAGGGGCAAGTGGTTAGACTCAGGAACAACCCTGTCTGCCAACAGACAAACCACAAGTAAATGTATACACTTAGCACTTTCTTCTGAGGAGTTTCTCATAGCAGGTAGCAGGTTTTGATTTCCATCATAATTTATAGCAGGTAGACTCAGGTCTACCTGGCAGGCAGGTAAAGAGGGGACTCTCTGTTAAAGAGTTAAAATTAGTCACACAAAGAAAGAGGGACTTCACTCCAAAAATGGGCATCTGAGATGAATACACATTTCTCAGATGAAGAAATACTAATGGTAAATAAATATACAAAAAAATGTGCAACAGGGCCGGTGAGATGGCTCAGCGGCGTAAGCGCCTGCCTTGGAAGCGCGAGGGCCCGAGTTCGACTCCCGGATCCCACATATGAAAAAGGGGCCGGTGATATCGCTCAGTGGCACGGGTGCCTGTTGGTGCGCGAGGTCCTGAGGTCGACCCCCCGGTACCCACAAAAAAAAAAAATGTGCAACATCACTAGTCATTCGAGAGATGCAAATTAAAACAACACTGAGATACCATCTCACCCCAGAAAGAATGGCTACTATAAAGAAATCAACTAATAACAAATGCTGGAGGGGCTGTGGGGAAAAAGGAACCCTTCTCCACTGCTGGTGGGAGTGTCGACTGGTACAGCCACTGTGGAAGTCAGTGTGGAGACTCCTCAAAAAACTAGGGTTGGAGGTCCCATTTGACCAGCTATTCCCCTTCTGGACATCTTCCCAGAAGAATTAAAAACATCGTACCACAGCGATATATGTGCACCCATGTTTATAGCAGCACAATTTGTAATAGCCAGATCTTGGAAACAACCCAAATGCCCATCAACTGAGGAATGGATAAGAAAGATGTGGTATTTTTATACAATGGAGTCCTATTCAGCCATAAAGAAGGATAAACTGGAGACTTTTATAGGTAAATGGATGCAACTTGAGAAAATACTCATAAGTGAAATAAACCGGAAGCACATGTGTAAGCATCGTATTGTCTGTCTAGTATGAGAAACTGAAAGAGTAAATAAGATCCAAAATGTACAATAGACACGGTGAATAAAAAAAAAAAAACTGGTCAAAAGGAAAGAGAGACTGGAATAGGGAAAAGAAAGAAGGGAAAGGGGAAAAAAATTGTATATATATATAAGATGGTTAAGATAGATACACTACCAATTTTACTTAGTTCATTGAAGAGTAAGGTTTGTGCCAATAATGTTTGGACAATTGAATGCTAATGTATGGTATCCTGAATAACTAACTTAAAGATAATAATACGTAATGCATTGACCATTGTTACCCTCATATTATGGTGTTTTGAAAATTTGTTCTTTTTTTGATTTGTTTTTTCTTCTCTTTAAAATAAAAAAAAAAAAAAGAAAGAGGGACTTATAGCTTCTCGTCTGCCAGATCTTTCTAAAATAAGAAAGTGGTCATTTTGTGGAGAGCTGGGAAGAATCCATTCCCGCTGGCGCACCCATGGTTAGAGGTGCACGTTTGACCCCGGGTGCCCGTGGCTCCTCTGCCTGGGAAAGTCCATCCTTAGCTATGGCTGCTCCTGAGAACACAGACCCCGCTGAGGGTGGACTTAGCACTGCCTCACGTTGTGACTTCATGCTGGTGGCCTCATTGGAAGTGATTTCTTCCATCTGCTGGACTTTCTCATGCCTCTATCATGTCGTAGCTCCACAAATTTAACTTGGAGATGAGAACCTCTAATCATGATTTTTCTTCTCCTCCCTACTTCTTGCTATCTTACTCATTGTGGCTTTGTCTTATGTAAAAGTTTGTTTCCTCTTTGGCACATTGATTTGGACAGTACTAGCAAGGACACTGGGTGAGGCCCTTCTACAACGTTGGAGTTCTGTTTTCCAAGCTGGGAGAGTGGAGAAAACTATGAATTTCTGTTTTTCTGATTGGGGTCGCCTTACTGGTGACGCTGGCTGTGTGTTTGGGATTCAGATATTGCTTGAGAGCATTCAGCTTGGAATGACAAGGGATTTTTTATTGCTGTGTTTCAACCTTCAGAGCAGGTAGGTACTGTATAGCCTGGTTTGGGAGCTGTGGCTCACCTGGACACACCTACAGGCAGGAATTTTACAAGGTAGAAAATGTTCTGTTGATATTCAGAATGCACTGTCTCTAATACCTCTAGGATCAAAACACTGGCGGTGGGAAACTTCTGGGCTTCTTTCTTTAACAGGCAGAAGTGTGTAGAAGGGGCCCTGCTGCTGAAAATGTCCCAGGAAGTGAAACAAACACTTTCAGCATCTGTTTTTTTTTTTTTTTTTTTTTTGGGTTGCTTGCCTTAACCTCATTCCTCAGAGGGCGACCCACAGACAACAACATCAGCAGCGCCCAGGGCCTGTTCCAGTGAAGGATCTCAGACCACCCACCTTCCTGGGCCCACTGAATCAGAGCTTGCACACAGTCTGCATTGCTTACAACAGAAAGCCGTACCTCAGGGGTGTGGATGGCTCTACGGGTCTAGCCAGTTCGGGGGTGTACCCATGGATTCTGCATCTGTGAATTCAGCCACCTGTGGATAAAAAACATAGTCAAAAGAAAAAAAATTGCATCTGTACTGAACACAATTTTGTCCTTGTCATTATCTCCCAAACAGTATAACAACCATTTACATGGCATTTACATTGTATTAGGTATTATAAACCATCAAGGGATGGTTTGAAGTATACAGGTGTAGGTCGCTGTGTAGGTGTATGAAAATACTACACCTTTTAGGGTTAGGGTTAGGATGGGAGCCCACCCCCAGCATACCCAGAGGGATGACTGTGCCAGTCTGCTGGGTCGGTTGGTGTGAATATCAGCTATCTGTTCAGCCCTACTGGGGACACCCACGCTTGACACAGGCGCCGTCAGAGACAGCTCCGCGGAGCCAGGAGGCCTGAGTATCAGAGTGATGACTGTGGTTTTGCCCCTGTTTTTAAGGGGCTTGCCTGCTCCCAAAGACCTTGGCAGTGCCAGGTGAAGCTGTGGGTCCCTCACCAACAATGCAGACTGGAGACCTCTGGGCATTCAGGCCACAGAACCCTAGTACATGTTTATGAATTTCACACACAGCGGGAAAGTACAGCAGCTTTTCTCCCACGCAGCAATGTGTGAAGTCACAGAGCCGCTGCGTGTACGTCCACACCGCTGCTCTGTGCAGAAGGCCCAGGCACTTTCAGATGAGCTGCGGCATTTACTTAGCAATTACAAGGACCGTGTAGCTGTGGAGTGCCAGCGTGGATCCGGAGGGCTAACATCTGTGAGTCAATTTCGTCCTCAGGGCTCCATTGCTCTCCTCCTGAGAAACAAGAAAAGTGCAGCTCAGTTGGTCAGCAGGTGAAGTCCTTTCCATGCCCACGGCCACCGGCTGGAAGGAGACAGCGCTGCTCTGGGCTCTTTGTACCCATCCTGTCATTTCCGGGCACTGCTCTCTGATTCCCCGCAGTTCTGAGGTCAAGGTTAGCCACGAGTTCCCCTGGAGTGTTAAAGAGCAGGGGCAGGGAGGGAGGTCAGGAGTGGCAGTGGTGATGGTGAGGTGACTCTGGTTTTGCTTTGTCTTAGGCATCCTGGGTTGTGGGGCAGGAGGACTCAGAAAGGGAGGAATCTTCAGGAGAGCTCTTAGCACCCTGAGCACCGCTGGGCCTTCTCTTTCTTGTGGCTTTGGTTTCTGCAGCGGGTTCTAACATGCCCACAGCTCACAGTGAGGCCAGAGGAGCTGCTGGCAGCTGTGGGCATGCTGGCCTGCTGATTTCATGGCATCGTTTTCACCCATTAGCTCATATTGTGCAGGATGATGGGGAACAGGGCCTGGTGTCCCTTCTTTTGTTTATATACATTTTTTTCTTTGTGAGGGGAGAAGGAAAGAGCTGCCTGCCTTTTAAAGGACATGAAAACTGAGTTTTGTCTTTTCTTCCTATCACTGTCAAACAAAAGTCACCTTAGAACTCCAGATCACATGGGACCCGTCACTGGCAGGAAGCTGGGCCTTACCCCGTGAATGTGTAACTTACAGTAAGTTCTCAGCAGACCCCAAAAATCCCTTTTATCATGTTCTGTTTTTTTCCCCCTCCCACTGTTTTATTTCACTTACATCACTCACGCCCAAATGGTATTTGTCAGGAGTAATTGGCCAGCGCTGGAGGCTCTGTTCAAGGCTGCTCAAATGGAAAATCTCAAAGCACTTGTCCATGATGAAAGAAAATATTACATTTGATCTTTTTAAAAAATGATTTCTGCAGACATGATGCATGTCTGCATTCTTTAGCCTTCTAACCCCTTTCTATCTAGGAGGGAAAATCCCTGCAGGAAGTAGCACTTCACAGTTAATTTATAGCGTGCCTGAGAAGGAACCACAACACATGAAGACTCATTTTAAAAACATGAGCGTGATTTATTTTTATTAGCTATCTAATAAACCTGCAGGGGTTTGCAGGTTGTTATATATTGAATTATGACTTTAAGCTTCGTGTTTCACGTACATTTCTACGAAGATGTTTATTCATCTGATGAAAATACTCCTACGAATGGTGGCGACTATCCTTGAAATGGTGTAATGCCCTCTTGCGTGGTCTCTCTGTAAGCTACCTGGTTTTCTGGTGTAGGACACCATATAGCCAGCAAATTGGATTCATGTAATTAGACCGACTCCCAGAGCGCGTAAGCAATGACTGAGCCCACATGGTGACGGAGTGGATCTCCTACACAGTGGTCTCCACGCCGCTCTGGACAGCACATTTTCTCTTCTCAGGTTTACAGCTGGGCCTTAATACAAATCACGTGGTTTGGAAGCTTAAGTTCACACAAACCAATACAAATGTCTTCTTCCATGTCCTGGATGTGTATGTATGCTCCAGATACACGTGTATTTACCCATGAGATGAAACACAATCCAGTGCCAGAGATAACAGGAGTGGTGGGGAGGCATCGCTACCTTGTATCTACTATGCTGGGATGATTCTGAAGTCACTACACCCACAGCCACTTCAGTGTTGTAGAAAACTCTAGACCAGGGGTTGGCAAACTATGGTCAGTCCCTATTTTATAGAGATTTTTTTTCCCCCAAATACAAACTTTTTATTGTGGCAAAATATGCATAATATAAAATTTACCAACTTGATCATTTAAAATTGTACAGTTCAGTGTATTGAATGCATTCACAATGGTGGGGAACCATCCCTGCTATCTACTTCCAAAACTTTTGCATCACCCCAAGCAGCAGCTCCGTACCACTTATCAATATCTCCTCGCACCCTTTTCCACCAGCCACAAGCAACTTCCATTTTATTTCCCATCTCTGTGACTTGCCTATTCTAGATAGTTCATGTTAGCGTGATCAAACAATATCATTTTTTGTCGCATTTATTTCACTCGCTTAAATATGCCAAGACACTAACAGTGTTTTTGAGATCACTTGCATGTCGAGTTTCATTCCTTTTAAGGCTGAGCGATATCTCACTCTATAGATACACACATGTACTTACCCGTTCATCTACCAGTGGGCTGTGGGGTGCTCTCCACCTCTCAGCTATTGTGATAATGCTGCGGTGAATGCAGGTGCACAAGTATCTGCTAGAGTTCTATTTTAAATTGTTCCATGTTTGTACCCAGGAGTGTGTAAATAGAGTTTTACATGTCTGTTTGTTTGCCAGATGTTGCTTTCACTTTACAAGAGTAGAATAGTTGTGGCAGAAACTGAAAGTTTCTCAAAGCTGAAAATACTCTCTGGTCCTTTGTAGGGAAAGGATGCTGCGCTCTGCTATAACAATACACACTCTCTTTGATGAATCCACTGGGGACGCCCTTCTCTCGGTTACTGTGTTTGACCCAGCCTAGTCTTTACCTGGCATTCAGTACCCACCAGGCAAGCACACTGGGTGCACTGCAGCAGCAGCAGCATACTGTTCTGGCCCTGCACGTGTATGTGCTTGTCCGGCACTAATGAGATTCTGTCCTTCGGCTCTCTTAAAACCTAGAGCAAGTATCGTGTATACTAGGGAAGCATTTCGTTCCCTGCCTCATCACATGAACATTAGTTTCCTAGGGCTGCCTAGGAAGTCATCACAAACTTGGTGGTTTAAAATGAGAGAATTTTATTCTCTCACGATCCTGGAGGCCAGAAGTATGAAATCAAGATGTGTGCAAGGTCCTACTCCCTCTGAATCTCAAAGCCAAAATCTGTCCCTTGGAGGGTGGACACGTCATTCCAACCACTGCTGCTGTGGTCATATGACCTTCTCTCTGTACCCTTATACCTGTTTCTCCTTCTTTTATAACTTTTTCTTGGGTTTAGGGTTCACTCATTTATTATTATCTTGCTTCAATCAGATTTTATTGGTACATTCTAGATACACACAATGATCACATTCATCATAGAGAATTTGTACCTTGATTCTTTTTTGTTTCCCATTCCCCTCCCCTCCCTTCAACCCCTCTTCCCCTCCCCATTTACAAAAGCTTTGTTTCCATTTTTTTCTTTTCTCACTTTATTTTACTTTTCCTTTCTTTGCTTTCCCCCTCCATCCTCCCTTGTTCCCCTTCCCATTTGAACACTTTCTTCCTATTTCACAATACCTTATTTACACTTCTGGTTTCTCACACCAGAGAAACAATGTGGTCTTCACACGTGTGTCTGATTTATTTCACTGAAAATTGTGGTCTCAAGGTGCATCCCTTTACTTAGGAATGTCTCAAGTTTATCTTTCTTTATGGCAGAGTATCACTCCATTGTATAAAAAAACCACATCTTCTTTATCCATTCACCAGTTGATGGGTATTTGGCCTGTTTCCAAGATTTGGCTATTACATAGGGTTCACTCACTTAATCTAAAATGATCTTGTGTCCAGGTTCATCACTGAATTATACCTGCAAAGACCCTATTTCCAAATGAGGTTGCATTCACAGGTGCTGGGTGTTGGAAACTGGACATGTCTTTTTTTGGGGGGAGTAGGTAGAGGTTACCATGCAACTTATTACAAAATATAATGAATGACAGCTATATAAAATTTTATAGATTTGTATATACATCTAATAAAAATGATACGCTTTGGGAGTAGACTCAGAATTTGAGAAAATATAAAAAACATTGTAGGAAAATAAGGGAAATGTCACTGCTTTTTTTTCAAGGACATTCAAAAATTCATTTATCCACATATGGAATAAAGCAGCCATGAAAAGATCTCAGCCAGGGCCGGTGAGATGGCTCAGCGGCATAAGCGCCTGCCTGGCAAGCGCGAGGGCCCGAGTTCGACTCCTGGAACCCACATATGAAAAAAGGGCCAGTGATATCGCTCAGCGGCATGGGCTCCTGCTGGCGTGCGAGGTCCTGAGGTCGACCCCTGGTGCCCACAAAAAAAAAAGAAAAGATCTCAGCCAGTCATAGTAGTACACACCTGTAATCCCAGCACTTGGGAGACTGAGGCAGGAAGATCGCCGTAAGTTTGAGGACAAGGGCTGTCTGAACTACACAGCGACACCCTGTCTCAAAAAAAAAAAAAAAAAAAAAAAAACGAAAGAAAAAAGAAAAATCTCAAAAACGAGTCATTTTATGGGCAAAAATTAAAATTGCTAATTTCTTTTTTTTTTTTTTAATGTGGGTACCGGGAGTCGACCTCAGGATCTCGCACTTGCCAGGCAAGCACTTGTGCCACTGAGCGATATCACCAGCCCTTTTCTTCCTTTATGTGGGTTTTGGGAGTTGAACTCAGGACCTCATGCTTGCCGGGCAAGCGCTTATGCCACTGAGCCATCTCACCGGCCCCTAAAATTGCTAATTTCATCATTGACAATTACTTTAAAATGTATTTAGGTTATTATTTTAGACTATTATTTTCTTTAAAGAGTATTTAAAAAAAACAGTATGGAGAATGTACTACAATTAGGATGGTTCTGTGTTTAACAAATAAGCAAATACATACTGCAGTAAATACCTTTAAATGAATATCATTTTCATTGAAAATTATAATTATGGAATATACAGATGTTTGTGTTTTATTAGTGCAAAGACATCTCTTGGGGTGGCCTTTATTTTCAAGTGCTGCAAGTGGCTTCCCTTGATAAAAAGCCATATACAAAAATTCAATCTGATTTTCCTTGTAATATGTGTATGAAAGTAAATCTAAATAATATTAAGAAAAATAAAGAATAATTAATATAGCTTGACTGCAAAATTTTCCATCATGCTACTATAGTTTAGATGTGAAATGTCCCCCAATGGCCCAGGTGTTAAAGCTTGGTGTTTAGTTTGGTTGGCTACTGGAGGGGGTGGAAACCTTAAGACACAGGGCCTAGTGGGAGGTCATCAGGTCATTGGGGGCATCCCTCAGAGAAGATGGTAGGACACCAGTCTCTTCCTTTCTGTCTTTTTGAGTCTTGGCCATAAGGTGACGAGTAGGCTTCAACTTGCACACCCTGCCATGCTGTGTTGCTTCTCCACAGGCAACCAAAGCCAAGTGACCATGGATTGAAACCTCTGAAACTATAAGCCAAAATAAACCTTTCCTGTTTTTAAAATGATTGCCTTAGGTACTTTGTTACAGTGATGGAAAGCTGACTGACACACATGCTAACTTTGCTTGGAGGAATGGTGTGGTAGCATTTTTGTTTACTGGCAATGCAAGTGTGTTCACACATTCTTTGTTTATCCTTGTTGTCTTTCCTATAAAATGTACTTTAGAGTGAAATTAAAAGGAAAATGGCTGGAACTATAAAACCCTACCTCACAAGCAGCAGACAACTTGTAGTTCCCACATATATTAACTGTATCAAAGGTGTTTGGGCTGAGAGGAGAAGGAAGAATAGGTGCTTAACTATCTTTCCTCATTCTAACCCACCACTCTAACTCAAAAGAGCACATCAGAAGTGACATATTTGGGGGACAATATTTAATCTATTGTAAGTTATTGAAGAAATAATTGAATTTTGCATAAAGAATGTTACATTTTTATTTGTGCACATCTCATGGCTGCCTGGGATAATGTTATGGTCAATATCAATGTACAAGATTATTTCCCTGTTGAAAAACTAGAGGCCTCTCCAACCAGAGCATGCCAGTGATGCATAGGAGTGGAAATAGGAGCAGTAAGTACATTTTCTGGAGAGATCAGAGAGAAATATGATGCAGAGGGGGTCTTTTATGTGGAAGGTTGTGGTTCAGGCATCAGTTCTGAGGCCTTCTAGAGCTGGGAAGGTAGGAATTGGGGCACCTAGAACAAAGCAAAGTCTCCTGCACTTGCTGATTATCTGAGGGGAGCTTTCTGGAGAAATCCATCAAGAAATGGAGAATGTGCTACAATTAGGATATGAAGTCTTTTTGGAAAAAAAAGGAGCTTCTCTGGCATACAGCAGTGTGGAGAGGAGAATTAGGACAGAAGAAAGGACATCATCAGGCAGGGAAGGGCCTTTTACTGGTTACCTTCCTATGGCCCTTCCAATCAATAGCACCCCCATTTCTCTCCAAATGTTGCCATGCAAAATCACACTCCAAATGAGGATGAAGGAAGGAAGTAAAGGCATGTGGGCAAGAAACAGGGAGTTTTATTATCAATTTAAAACTTCTACCTCAAAGTTCTTATTCTGCTCTCTCCCCATCATTATTTTCATGAGGGCTCAACCCTGGAGGCCATAATATAGCAATGGTGAGATTTGGAGTGATGTATATTTGTCTCCCATTAAAATGTAGCATCTCCAAATTTGTTGGAGCGCATCACTATGCGATTTGACAATGCACAAAAAAAGTGACTTTTTTTTTTTTTTTGTGGGTACCGGGGGTCGAATTCAGGACCTCGCACTTGCCAGGCAGGTGCTTATGCCACTGAGCCATCTCACAGGCCCAAAAGTGACTTCTTGAAGTAGGATAAATATGAAATATATCATACATAATAACAACTGTATGAGTTGTAAAGCATATATCACGGCCCTATTACTCCAGGATAGCGTAAACCAAACGAACTATGATTGTGGACCAAATCTAGCCTGATGCCCTTTCCTGTAAATAATATTTTAGGGGAATACAGCCACTCTGTCATTTATATATTGTTTGGGGCTGTTTTTCTTTACAAAGACAGAGCTGAGTAGTTACAACAGAGATTCTATGGCCTGCAAAACCAAAAATATTTGCTATGAAGAAACAGAAAACTTTTGCTGAGAATAGCAGATCACAAGTCAAATTAACATTCTTTTGCAAATTAGATTATGAGTAGTTGTTATAGTTTAAATCTACAATGTTCATCAAAAGTCTCATGTGTTCAGAGGTGGGGGTTTTAAAAAGGTGATTGGATCATCAGGGTGCTGTACTCATCAGTGGACTCATCCACTGAATGTGCTGTTAGGAGGTGGGGCCTGGCGAGAAAAGGCAGGTCACTGTGGGCATGGCCTGGAAGAGTGTATTCTTGTCTGTACCTTCTCCTTTCTCTCTAATTCCTGGCTGCCATGGGTTGACCAGCTGTCCTCCACCATGTCTTTCTATCATGCCGTTTCTGCCTTGGTGCCAATTAACCATGGACTGAGCTCACTAAAACTGTGAGCCAAAATAAACCTCCCCTACCTTAAATTGCAGGTGATCAGGTATTTTTTTCCCAGTGACAGGAAAGTAACTAATACAATGGATGTGTCTTAAAATCCATTATTGACTGCTACCTTTCCTTGCCTTATTTGTAAGTCATGGATTTTTAAGGAAACATGTTTTGATGAAAATAAATAAAAATAGACAAACCAACAAAAAATCAGAAAAAGTTTGCTGACCCAATTAAAAAGTTAAGATAGGGCCGGTGAGATGGCTCAGCGGCTTAAGCACCTGCCCGGCAAGCGCGAGGGCCCAAGTTCGACTCCCAGAACCCACATATGAAAAAGGGGCTGGTGATATCGCTCAGCGGCACGGGCGCCTGCTGGCACGCGAGATCCTGAGGTCGACCTCCGGTACCCACAAAAAACAAACAAACAAACAAACAAATAAAAAGTTAAGATAGACACCAAAAGGAATGATGAACTATGGACACTCTGTAAGTGGTGGCATTTTATTATAATATTGGATTGTATTTGTGACCCCCCATATCCCACCTTAACAGTTTTGTTCTTTCTGAGATACTTCTGGGTCAGAATGAAGAGCTAAGTGGTGAACCTTGCAAAATGAATGACATCAAATTCTTGCTGCTGCTCTCTTTCCCAATCATCTACGGGATGACTTCACTGTTGAGTTCACAGTACAAGTAGTTCCTCTTTGTTCCCCAAATACTGATTCACTTTCATCCATCCCTAAGATGTTGATAAATACTGACTAATGGATGTTTCCAACATTTGTAATGCTTTTGAAAAGCAAATAATTAGTAACACAAGGATGAAGTCATTCATCAAATATGAAAACTCCCTGTACATAAAATTTAAAATTCTCATTATTGATTTCATGACTATAAAATAGCATCACACACAAAAAAATACATTACAGTTTTTTCCATATTTGAATAGTAACAGCAAAGACCTCCTCCATGTTTTGTGGTGCTGAGGATTGAACCCAGGGCCTTTGCACTGAGCTACAAACCTAGTCCTTTTTATTTTTAGTTTTTTAATTTCTAAGACAGGGTCTTTCTAAATTGCTAAGTTCCTGAGGCTGGGTTTGAATTTTTGATCCTCCTGCCTCAGCCTCCCTGAGTGCTGGGATTGTAGACATGCACCACCATGCCCATTTAACCCACTCATATTTTGACTATTTTGACTGAGTAAAAAAAAGCTCAATATCTTGTATCTTCTTTAAATTGATAGTGAATGGGCTTTGAGACTTTTGGGATGCCTGAGTCATTTCCAACATTTTACTCAGATATTTTAAAGAAATAGTGGGTTGAAACAAAATGCATTTAAGATCAAACAATAGTGGATTCATTTCCTTTCAGGCCACTTAGGTACTCATTTCACCTGTATTTTTTTTGCACACCTGATGCATGTGGGAAGGGAGATGTGCTCAGTCTCTGTAGTACTGAAGCTGTGTAACATCCCTGAATTTTTTTTTTTTTTTTTGGTACTGGGAATCAAACTCGGGACCTTGCATTTGCCAGGCAGGCGTTTATGCCACTGAGCTATATCCACAGCCCCACATCCCTGAATTTTGTTTGCTCACCTCTGATGCAGTGTGGGCCATCCCATAATAGCATGATAGTCAAGGAAACACATTCCTGATGAGTTTCAATCTATATCAGAGAGTTTTATGTTTATTTTTGCAGTACTGCGGATGAAACCTAGGGTGTTGCGCATGCTAGGTGAATGATCTAATGAGCTAGCTATCCTAGAGTATTTTGAAGAATATGAAATGGATCCAAGAATATATAGTCTTCCATTACATAAGGACATTTCAATCAATGACAGACTATAGACAGTGGTCCCATAAGATTCTGTTACCTAGTGACATTGTGGCCACCTTAATTGTCTAAGAACGTTCTATGATCACCCAATGATGAAAAGGCCTAATGATGTATCTCCAGAACATTGTCCCCATTGTTAAATGGTGCATGACTATACTTCATGGTCTAACAAAGGTCTGTTTCTCTTTTTCCTTTGCCCAAGGAGAACTTCTTTTCTCAAATGTGCCTTTCTATCCAACCTATGTCTCTTGGGCCACCAAGTCTCTCCCCAGGTCCTTCTCCATCTGAGGAGTCCTGTTCTCTCCCTTCTTCCTTCCTATGGATCTCTTCATTCCTGTCAAATCTCTACTTCCTCCCATGTCCCCTAAGGGCCCCTTCCTTATTTCCTCTTGGCCTCCACCTGTGATCAGTGGTTCCTTTCTACCCGTCTCCTGCTTGCTCCACTCCTTGCTCCCCATCCTCATCCTTCAGTGACTAGAGCCAAAAAGAACTTCCCGATGCCTGTGTGTGACAGAGGTGGAGGTGGAAACATCATTCCTGGCCTGCTTGCATAGTCAAAGCAGCCCATGCCACTTAAAATTTTTTCTCTGTCAAGAGTGTTTAGGCCTTCTTAGCACCAACCACTATGGTGTACATTACAGTAAGCACTGATGTCATCTGGGTGGTGAACCTCTGTAATCCAAGGGAGACTGAGGCGGGATTGCAAGTATAAACCCAGTCTGGGCAACTTAGTGACTTAGTAAGACTGTGTCTCAAATTAAAAAATAAAAAGGGCTGAAGGTGTAGTGCAATTGAAGACCCTGAGTTCAATCCTCAGTACCAGTGATGGGTGGCGGGGTGGGGGGTGATGTCTGATGTCTTTCATTTCCTCTACAGGTTTGATCACCAAAGGCTCCCCTCTCTTCTCTGGGCTTGATGTATCTTTAGCCTCAGAATGGGAGTTGGAGGGGGCTTCTTTATAGGTAGCAGCATCACTTCAGTTTGTACCTTAGATATTTCTGTGTTCAGGTCTTTCCGATCCTTGTGAAACTGACTTCTCACCCGGTGCACCACCTGCGTGAGTCTGAGTTTCTCATGACGTCCCCCTTTCTTGCCCCTTCTTTCTTATCCTTATCACACCCTTTGGAGAACATTCTTAGGAGCTCCAAATTCTAAGTTTTCAAAAATTGAGATATAATCCACATATCATAAAACCTATCCTTTAAAAGTATTCAATTCTGTGGTACTTAGTATATTCACAAGGTTGTTGAACTATCTCTACTGCCTAATCTCAGAAAACTTTCATCATTCCTAAAAGAAATAACCTTACACCTTAGCAGTCATGACCAACTGGCCCCTCCCTTAGGCCCCTTGGGATCTGCTAATCTGTTTTCAGTCTCTAAAGATTTTCCTATTCTGGACATGTCATATAAATGGAATCACATAATGTGTGTTCTTTTGTAAATGGCATCTTTCACTTAGTGTGATGTTTTCAAAGTTCATCCATATTGCAGCATATATCAGTACTTCATCAATTTTTATGTTGGATAACAATCCATTACATGGATATGCCATATTTCATTTATTCATTCATGTGGTGATGGACATTTGAGTTGTTTCTACTCTTTGGCTATTATGAGTAATGCCGCTATGAACATTTTTGTACTAATTTTTGTGCCAACATATGTTTTCTATTCTCTTGGGTGTGTAATGAGGAGTGGAATTTTGAGGAACTGCCAAACTGTTTTTATGTCTGCTTTATCGTATGTTCCAACCAGCAATGTATGAGAGTTCCAATTTCTACACATCCTCACTTTTTCAGTGTCTGTCTTTTTTATTATAGCCTTCTTAGGGGGTGTGCAGTAGTATCTCACTGTGGTTTTATTTGTATTTCTTTGATGATGAATGATATTGAGGATATTTTCATGAATTTCAACCATTCATGTATCTTCATTGAAAAATGTCTATTCAAGTCAATTGCTTATTTTGAATCACATTATTTGTCTTTTATTGAGTTGGAAAAATTCTTTATACATTCTGGATACTAGATTTTAAGACATAGTTTTGCAAATATCTTCTCCCACTCTGTAGGTTATCTGCACTTTGCTAATAGTGTCCTCTGAAGGACAGCTGGTTTTTGGTTTTGATGAAGTGCTGTTTATCTATTTTTTCACAGGTTGCTTGCGTTTTTGGTGTCATCTCATGGAAACCATTGCCTAATTGAGGGTCATGAGACTTCTCATCCATTTTTTTCTAAGTGTTTTATAGTTTTAACTCTTACATATAGGACTTTGAGCTACTTAAGTTAAGTTTTGAATATAATCCGAGGCAAGAGTCTAAGTGTAGAATATTGGTCTGAGCAATTTTTTCTATTTGATGCAGAAAATTTAGGAACAAGAACAAAAATAGATGAGAGATTCCATCAAACTAAAAAGCAAAAAACAGAAGGAGTAGATAATGTGTGGATGGCTGGAGGTGTAGCTCACTGGTAGAGTGTGTGCGTTGCCTGTTTAGAGCCTTGGGTTCAATCACTAGCAACACGCACATCAGAGAGAGAGAGAGAGAGAGAGAGAGAGAAATAGAGAAAGAGAGAGAGAGAACCTAAGGATTGGGAGAACATATTTATAAGATATACATCTGTTACATTGTTAATATTCAAAACATATAAGGAAATCAAAATAACAAAACACATAACCTAATTTCAAAAAATGGGTAAAAGACTCAATAGCCATTTCTTATTAAGAAATGGCTAAGAGGTATATGAAGAAAATGCTCATCATCGCTAATCCTCAGGGAAATGCAAACTAAATCCACTGTGATGGATCGCTTCACACCAGTTAGGATGGCCATTATCAAAAAGTGGAGATAGTAAGTGTTGAGAAGCTGTGGAGAAAACATCTGCACACTGATGATGGGAATGTAAATTAGTACAGCTATTATAAAGAAAACTGTGTTTCTTCTTTGTAAGAATCTTTTTGGTTTATTTCTTGTACTCCGAGTAACTACTTTGAAGACAATGATACACAGTGTGTTAACTATTGTTATTCTCTTATTGTTAGGAAATTTTGTTTATTTATTTTTTCTTTTTTTTTTCTTTTTGAAGAGAAGAAAAAACAAAACAAATCAAAACAGAACAAATTTTCAAAACAACATAATAGGAGGGTAACAATGGTTAATGCATTACATATTATTATCTTTAAGTTAGTTATTCAGGATACCAGATATTAGCATTCAATTGTCCAAACCTTATTGGCACAAACCTTACTCTTCAATGAACTAAGTAAAATTGGTAGTGTATCTATCTTAACCATCTTATATATATATACAATTTTTTCCTTTCCCTTCTTATTTTTTCATAAAATTAAGAAAAGAATAAAGAAAAACTGAAACTAAAAATACAAAGACCACATGATCTGGCACTTCCATTTCTGGGTATATATCAAAGAGCTGAGATTCATATGTCAGACACCTCTCCTCTCCCATGTTCATGGCAGCACTATTCACGACAGCCAAGTTATAAATTCAACCTAAGTGTCTACCAGTGGATAAAAACATGGTACTTATACACAATGGAATTCTATCCAGCCTTAAAAAGGAAGAAAATAGGGCCGGTGAGATGGCTCAGCGGCATAAGCGCCTGCCTTGCAAGCGCGAGGGCCCGAGTTCGACTCCCGGATCCCACATACGAAAAAGGGGCCGGTGATATCGCTCAGCGGCACGGGTGCCTGTTGGCGCGCGAGGTCCTGAGGTCGACCCCCCGGTACCCACAAAAAAAAAAAAAAGGAAGAAAATTCTATGATTTTCAACAATATGGATGAACCCAAAGGACACTATGCTAAGTAAAATAAGCCAGGTACAGAAATACAAATACTGCATGTTCTCACACATGGAATCTAAAGCAATTGAAATAGAAGCAAAGAATAGAATGAAAGATATCAGAGTCTGGGGGAAATAGGGAATTCTTGGTAAAAGTGTATAAAATTTCGGATAGAAAGAATACATTTTTGTAGATCAATTTCATAGCATGGTGACTATAGTTAACAATAGTATATTATGTATTCCAAAATTGCTAAGAGAATACATTTAAAATATTCTTACTAAAAAAAAAAAAAAGAAAAAAGAAAAAAATATTCTTACTATGAAAAATAAATATTTGTGGTGATGGATATGTTAATTAACTTAATCATTTCATATTGTACACATATAGCATTATTTTGAATCCTAGAAGCATTTATATTTATAATTTGTGAATTTATAATTAATATATGATTTTAGGTATGGATTTTTGTAGATACCCTTTATCAGGCAAAGAAAGTTCCTTTCTATTCTTATTTTGTTCAGTGTTTTTATCACAAAAGAGTGTTGGATTTTTGTTAAATGCTTTTTTTGTGTCTGATCATGTGCCTTTTGTACTTTTTCCTATTAATAAGGTGCATTGCATTGATTAATTTTCATATCGGCAAAACTTGCATTTCCGGAATAAATTCACTTGATCATGGTGGATAATCTTTTTTGTAAGATGCTGGCCTTAGTTTGCTAATATTTTGTTGAGGATTTTCATGCCTGTATTCATAAGGGTTGTTATTCTACAGTTTTTCTTTTCTTGTAATATTTTTGTTTTAATCTTAGGTAATACAGTCCTCATAGCCTGGCTTGTGGAAATATTTCTTCTTGTTTGGGAAGAGTTTGTGAAATATTGGTGTTTTTCAATGTATTTTTTAAAACACAATTCAGCTGTATTCAAAGTGTAAACAAACAAAAACAAGCAAGCAAACAAACAAACAAACAAAAAAACAAACTGAGAAGGAGTAGCCCTTTTGTTGTCTGTACTTCTAGATGCTGTCACCTTTGCATGATGCCTGGGTCTCTGTAGCCTCCTTGGGCATAAAAGGGCAGCCATCTTAAGTCAACAGTGTAAGGAGGGCAGAACAGAAAGAAGGAAAAAACCCAATTCTTTATGAGTAGTTGAATAATCGACACTGCATCTCCTGTTTCCAGACTTCTTCTTATGTGGGGCAACACCTACCTTTATTGTTTAAAGGTATTTGCAGCCAAAGGCATCTGTCGGATAGGCATTGTGTCCTTTGCAACATACCCTGGTATCTTCATTGTCCTGTACTTTCTAAGATATCACCATTTAAGCCTGCAGAACAGCATCCTGAGAGGAATTTGACAGTTACTGGTTTCTGTGTGAAGGAAATCAAGAGCACCTCAAAGTTACATGGACTATAACTCACTGGAACATTTAACACTATTGAGGGCTTAACATTTTTACCCTTTGTGTGAGGGTGGTTAAAATGAAGGACCAATTGGGTTTGGGGAGACATACTTGTGTCTTAGTCTCTTCCCTATTCTCTTCTCTGAGACCCAATACTTGATACCCACAACTTAAAGGAGGAGAGGATTACTTTGGCTCACAGTTTGTAGAGGTTCAGTCCATAGTCTTGGCTGGATTCAAGGCAGGATGGCATGGCAGACGGGCCTGGCCAAAGAGATCTGCTAATGGCAGGAAGCAGAGAGTAGTCAAGGGAGGTGCTGGGGATGGAGATAAACTCTTCCAGATCACAGCCGTAGTGACTGCCACCTCTCACCTGACCCCATCCCCTAATGCATTTAGCTATAAATCTCCATAATCCCATCACCTTTCAAAAGCCCCAAATTTGAGCTCAAGTGGCTTTGGGGAGACATCCGGATATAAACCTAAATTGTAGCGACACCATACAGGTGTAGATTAATCAGGGTTCTCCAGAGAGACAGAACTAACTGACCTCTGAGATGGCCTCTGATTCCTGCCCTCCTGTACATGCTCTGGACAGTTGCCCGTCTTCACAGGGGAATGGCTTCTAGAACCCCTCTCCAGACACGAAAATCTGTGGGTGCTCAAGTCCTTTACTTAAAATGATTTTGTATTTGCATCTAGCCTACATCCTCCTGTATACTTTAAAATTTAAATCTCTAAGTTATGTATAATATCTAATGCAATGTAAATGCCATGTAAATAGTTGTTATATGTATTATTTGGGAACTAATGACACAAAAAATGTCTGTTCATGTTCAGTGCTGACATAGATTTTACATTTCAAATATTTTTGATCCATGGTTGGTTGGATCCTTGTATATGAAACCCACAGATAGAGAGGGCCAACTGTGTGGTCCCTTTCGCTTCTTAAGTATGGATGGGACTGTGAATGTAATATCACAGGACAAACACAAATACATTTGGTAGATGTAAATAAGGTTTCAAGTCACTGGACTTTGAGTTAGTTAAGAGAACGATGATCCTAAGTGGGCTTGGCCTAATCAGGTGAGCTCTTAATCAGGACTGGATCTTTCCTATGTATAGTTTTGAATTTGAGGGTTTGTTGAAGGGACCATTTGTCAAGGGCTTGAGAACAGCCTCTAGGAGCTGACAGTCATCTCAGGCTAATAGGTGGTAAGAAAATAGGAACTTCTGTCATATGGCCTCAGTGAAGCGAATTCTGCCAACAACCTGAGGGATCTTGGAAGTGGATCTTTCTCTGGTTGAGCCTCCAAATGAAGATGCACCTGGATAACAAGTTGCGTTCAGCCTTGTGATGCCCTGAGCACAGAGCCCCATTACTACTAGGTTTGTGGTAATTTGTTATGCAGCAATAGAAAACTCATGCAGGTACCATTTCAAGCACTGCTCCTTTATATTGGGAAAATACGTTAATGATCGACAAAGAGAATTTGTGCAAAGTAATGTTTGACAATTCAGGAATGGCTTAGATCAAATGCCCCAGTGAACTGCCTTTTCTTCTTTATCATTAAACTTGACATCTGATGAGACCCTGGGTAAGAGGCTGGATTGTGGAGAGCTAGGGGATATGTTTCTTATCTTCCCCTAGACAGTTGCCCACATGTGGTCAGCTCTGGAGAGGCCAGGGCCCCTTGTCTTGACCCCAGGACAACCATGGAAACCACAATTGTCCCCAGCTTGTATGGATTCTGGGTTCCTTCTGTTGAGTAGAAATCTATTCCAGATAAAAATATCCAAGTCAAAGAGATCCATGGTATCAGGAGGGACTCAAAAAAATATGAATATAATACCATTGGAATTTTTTCCCTTTATAGTATAAGTCATAGTTATTTCTTGAAACCTATTACTCAGTAAAAAAGTGTGTAGGCAGATCCATTTTGGTAGATATTTCCATCTGTCCTACTGTCAGTGTGAACATAACACATAGTTACTAGGTGTAGCACCTAGATCACGTCCTAGCTGTATATTGTTAAACTATTTTTACAAAATGACATTATAAAAAAAGATAATCAAAGCTGCTGACCTTTTATTAACCTTACTTAAAAATTTTGAGATTATATTAATGTTGCGGATTTATGTCAACAATTTTCTTTTCTTTTTTCTTTTTTTGGTTTGAAGGGAACAAAGATAATTGTGTGCATTTCTAGCTTGCAGACAACAAAAAATGAGGCAGAGAAGTACCTTTTCTGTTGTTATTGCATTGATAATGAAAATGAACATCAGATGGACTTTTTTTTTCAAGTTTAAAAAATGTCCAGTCATTTCTGTAAATGGTTTAAAAGCCTGGAGATTTTAGGAATATGTACTTGCAATTATTCTCTTTTAATAATTAATTACTAATATGTTTTAATCACTGAGCACATTGTTTTGATCATTAAGAATTTACAATGTAAAGATTATTTCAAGGTCAAATTTCAAATGTTAATCATTTTAACCTAATGCATGTAAATCTCTACTGAATTTAGTTTAAAAATAAAAAGTAAATCATTAATTTGAACTGGCATACTTACTGGAAATTGTCTTTTATTATTCTCTGTTATGGTTCAAGGTCATTTCTTTAATCAAACCTCAGAGCTGGATAGAGTCATCAGAAGAAAAATCATTCTCCTTCTCCTTCTTTCCTTAAAAATACAACTCTCATAGGAGACCTCCTTTAACTTTCCTTCTCTCTTAATTGTTCTCATCTAATTTTTAATTATTTCTGCTGCTGTGATGGTGTTTTTTTTTTTTTTTTTTTTTTTTTTTTTTTTTTCTTCTCTTAGTTCTGAGAGCAGATTGTGTCACCGGGCTCAAAATACTTAGAATATTGAGAAATCACACAGTGTTATCTGCTGGTTCATGACTTTGGCTTGATATTTGAAAATCTTTCAGGGCATCTTCTCTCTGAAGAAATGGGAGGCAACTGCAGCCTCTCCATTAGCTGTGTTCTGGTCAAGGCTGTGTGGGGCATGGATTACGAGCATAGGACTTGTAGAGCCCCCTCACTGGGCTTGAGTCCTGGTGCCCTACATACTGGTTCTGATCATAGAAAGTTTATATCCATCCTGCGTTCTCACACCCTCATATGGAAAGTGGGGACAGGCAGAGCTCCTGTGCCAAGCCGTTTAGTAAGGGTGACAGGGAGCTGTGTAAGGGCATCAGTTTCACCCACATTGGAGGAAAAAAAATGCAGTTTCTTTATTTTGGCTGCAGTTGATTTTCCTCTGAGCCCATTCCACAGGCCTTTGGTTAATATGTGGCTTTTAGTCTCACCCAGTTTGTCTTAGTCTCATTCAATTTAAGTTAAAAAGCCCAGTTCAATTAAAATAGCTCCTTTAGGCAATAAAGAGAAATCTGATCCAATACCCTCCCCTTGTGTCTGTCCCTAAATGGCTTCAGGGTGTGAGAGGGGGATTGTGTGCTTGCACACCTTTCTGCCCATGCAGGTTCTCCTTGTACACTAGCGCCCCGCACCCACTGGGATATGTGCTGAGATCCCAGACGTCCACCTGAAACCATGGATAGAACCTGAGCCTACACACACAGTGCTTTTCCCCTTATGCGGAAAATGAGTGTGATAAAGTTTAATTTATACATCAGGCTTACTAAGTGATTAACAATAGCAATTGACAAAAAAGAACAATTGTAACAACATTCAGTAATACAAATTATGTGAATGTGAATGTGGTCTTCTTTCTCCCTCTCTCAATTTTTCTTTTTGTTCTCCATTTTCACTTGAAGGAAGCGCTTTACGGCTTCTGTCTGGCATATCTGAGTACCAGCAGTACCACTTTGGTGCTTTGGGGCCATTAGTAAGTAAAATAAGGGCTACTTGAACTCAAGCCCTGCCGCATGTTCCACAGTCATCCATACGATAACAGAGATGGCTACCAAGTGACTGAATGGGCAAGTAGAATATAACAGTGTGGATATGTGAGACGAAGACTTGATTCGTGTCCGGGGTGGAACACAGTGGGATGTCAGAGATTTCATCACACCACTCAGATTGGTGCACAATTTAAAACTTAGGAATTTTTTTTTTAATTTTTCATTTAATGTTTTGGATATGGCTGAATGGGTAACTGAAGCCACAGAAAGTGAAACCTGGGGTGGGGGTGCTGTGGTATGTTCTGTGGGTTAGGCAATCTCCCTGGGACACAGCCAACATCACTTCCTTGCTCTTTTTGCTGCTGGAAGGCCCCTGAATCTTATTCTTTCCTGGCTCCAGGCAAAGTATTATTTGGCCAGCTGGTTTTCAGTCCCTTTCAGACCTGAAGTGGTCCAGGGCAGCTGATAATCATGCATTTTGAGCTGCTAGGTTTACCAGGATATGGCCATGCCTGGATTGATATATGGGCAGCCTGTCAGGTGCCTCTTTCCCAAACCTGCTACAGGTAGGAATGACAGGAACCCCTGTCCTGACTATCCTCATTCGAAAATGGTACACTTGCTGGCTTGTCTTGGCCTTCTGGCTTGGGTTCTCTTCTCTGTACCACAGTTCACTCAGGACCAGCAAGGAGCAGGTCCTCTCTTATGAACATTCCATGGGTTTGTCCTCTGAGGCTGATGCTTGGTATGCTGCAGGCAGGATGAAAAAGGCTGGGCATCCTTTCTCAGAGCAACGGCCCAGTTGAAAGTCTAGCTCTGGCTGCAAAACCATCCTTTTGGTGCAGAATATGTATCTCCTTGGTCTTTGCTTTTCTTATATAACCCTTATCTTTCCCCTGGGCAGAGGGATTCTCTAAGACCACAGGAAAGAGAAAGGCAAAAGATAAAAGCACATTAATGCTCTTTAAAATTCTATCTTTGTAATGTTACACCCCATCCAGTGCAGCTTCTGGTTAAAACCCAGTGAATGTTTGTTGAATGAATGAATACTGATGATGAATGAGTTCTTTTTAAACGAATAGAAACAGTTATATACCCCATAACACCATTTTGGTCAATAGTGGACCACATGTTGATAGTGGTCTCCTAACATCATATCACCTGTAACATCCAGCTATCTTGGTTTGTGTAAATAAACACACACTATGATGTTCAGAGAATGATGAATTATCTAATGATACAGTTTTTGCATTCCCCATTATTAAATGGTGCATAACTGTACATATTTCTCAAGCAGCTTGCTGCCAATTCATAATAGACATCTCGTAGACATTTTACCATGAAGAAATTATAACTCGTTTGTTAATTGTCAAGTAAGTAACTATGGAGCTGAGAGTAAAGAGTTCTCTTTTCTCCATGAAGAGCAGTTATAGGAATAATAAATTCTTATCCAAGCAAAAGTTGCACTGGAGAAAGCTAAGCAGGCAGGGAAGACTGCTCAAAGCTATTGAATGAGGGGAGAAAGACCAGAACCCAGTGTGACTCAGTTCTACTGAAACAAAGAACAGATGAGCTTTTAAGGAATGGGATGAGCTAGTGAAAAACACTGGAAGGCTTGGGTGGGGAGGTTGATCAGCAGAGTGTGTTGAATACAGTATTATTTCCTGAGTTTGCAAATGCTTTTCTCTGTGATTATTCCAGTTAGACTTGCTGGTTTGCACTCATAAAATTAGGCTCCTACTCTGTAAGAAAGGCTAGCACACTAGGTATAATTTCCCTTGATGATTAGATTTCAAAGAGATGGATCCCAAGTTCTTGAGAAAGATATTCCTAGGTTGTAAAACTGGCAAAAAAGAAGATTTGTATATTTTAAAGTGGCAGAGAGAAATTTGCAATTGTAAGCTTTCTAAAGAAAATACTCTAAGAAGCTAGGCAAAGTGGTGCATGCCTGTAGTCCCAGGTGAGGTAGAAATATCATGAGTTCAAGGCCAGCTTGAGCTACAGAGCAAGTTCAAGGCCAGCCTGGACTACATAGTGAGAGAATGTTTCCGCAAAAGCAGCAGCAGCAGCAACAACAAGAAGTTGTTCTAAGAAACATGTTCTAAGAAAGAGAAATTGGGACATAGAGTTAATAAGCTTGGGAAATTGGGACTTGGGAGTAAGCTTTTCTTATGTTTAGTAAATCTGGGAGAAATACTAGGCCATCTTGGTTGCTTTAAATCAAGTGGACAAGTGGTTCCCACTTGGGAATTTAGTGTGAATAGAGTGTTTTTATACTACTCAGTGTACGTATTTCTTAACGAAGTAAAACACCACTGGATTAGTAATGGGAGAATGTAGCTAATGTTTTTATATTTTGCTTTGTGGGACAATCATTTGGGAATCAAAAAAGATATTGGGTAACATAATTCCCATCTGCAGAAGTCTTTCAGAGCCCCAGTGTCATTGACAGAAAGGCATTAACCATGGTTCCTCCCACTCGAAAGTAAGTGTTAACAGCATCTCCCCAATTCTTATCCACCATACTGGTGTTGGACCAGGTGCCCTCTGCTAAAATATGTCGTAAATATACAAATATCTTTTCTAAAAGACCCTACTAGGGACTGTTCCTTCTTGTGTTTCTTTCACGGTTCTATACATTTTACTTTTTTAAAGAAATCCTCCTACTTGACACATGAGTTGGGAGAACTTCATCACCATGAATTCCCAGTATCGGAGAAGTTTAAAGAGGAAAACTTCATGGGAGGTTGGACATTTTGGATAAAGGTATGACAGTACAGGGGACAAAAACTGATTAAAAGAAAGTAGTCCAGCTCTGGAAGCAATGAGAAAATAAGAAAGAATGAAAAGATAAAAAAGGAAATCTAAGCTAACTGTATTGGTTAGGCTAAGAAGGCATTGACACCCTTTCATCGTGATGGTGTCAGCTGTGGAGCTACCAAAAAGAGTTGAGCGAGACTCAGAAAAATCTATCAGCAGGGGATAATTAAATCAGCCTGAACGGTTGCAGCCATATCATTTAGCACAATTTTAGGACTGTTTCCAGGACTTTTCCTTTTAGACTTCTTCTTGGCTACGGTAACCGAGTTACAAAACAGATATTTGTCAACCCTCATGGGGTTTCACAGTCATTTATGTTAATGAAGAAAAGCAGTATCATGAGCCAATCATTATTTGGCACTGGAAATCATATGTTCCAAACGGGTAGTCATACTTGATGATTGGCACAGATTTTTACATCTTAGATGAAGTGCCTTCTGGATTATGTCTCATCGTTTATTGAAATACTAATTGCTACTGAGTTCAGCAGCAGCAGCAATAGTTTTTGATATCATAAGGATGTTGAGCTCAAAGCCTGCTCATCTCTTAATTATTAAATCCTGCATCCACATTTTTCCCCATCAGAAGCTAAATACAGGTGGCTTCTAAGATGTATATTTTATACTTTGATATACTTTATCATTTGGATATAAAATAAACATCTAAGGGTTTCTGGTTGAGAGAAGGTCCTTTTGATTATCCTAAGGAACAGTGATTACACTGGGCATGGTGGCACATTCCAGCATTTAGGAGGCTGAGACAGGAAGGTCATTAGCTCAAGGCCAGCTGAGCTATAAAGCAAGCTCAAGACAAGTCAAGACTACATAGTGAAACCTTGTCTCAAGAAAACAAAACAAAACAAACAAAAACCAAAACCCCAGAGATGAGAAATAGAAATACTCTCTTCCAATGAATACAGTGCTTTTCAATGGATACTTTATAGTTGATTTATTTCAACGATATAGTTTAACCTGTGTTATTTGCATGTTGATGATGTATGTCATGGGTTAAATTAGAGTAATACCTTAAACTCCTACAGGGTTTTAATTGTTGATTCTGTTAACGTTTCTGGGATACCCTTTATCATAGGTTAAACTGTGTTCCTCCCAAAACTCACACGTATTACAGCCCTAACTCCCTGACATGACTGTATTTGGAGATAGGGCCTTATCAAGAGGCCCTAATTCACATGACATTGTCCTTATACGAAGAGAGAGACAGTGGGGTGCACAGATGAATCATGCTATGAAGACACAATGAGAAGGCAGCCAAGGAGAGAGAGAGAGAGAGAGAGAGAGAGAGAGAGAGAGAGAGAGAGAGAGAGAAGGAGAGAGAGGGAATCTTCAGTAGAAATCAAACCAGCCAGCACCTTGATCTTGGACTTCCAGCCTCCAGAATTATGAGAACATAAAAGATTGTTGTTTAACTCCTTCCACGTCAAGTCTGTGGTATTTTATTGTGGCAGCTCTCACAAATTAGCAAATCCTTTTTGTAGGAAGAGAAGTGGTAGGCCATTCTTTTAAATCCAAGGGCTCAGGCAATTCCCCAACAGATCAAAGCCACCCTGCAAATACTTAATCCCTTATCATATTGAAAATATATTTTCCTTCCAGTAATTTGCATCTGTATTATAAGTTTCCAGAAATGGAATTATCCAAGTGAGCCTATGTAAAAGCTAAAGTAACCAGGAAGTTTCTGAGGTGAGTAAATTGATCCTGGTACTATGAGCCTCAGAAGGCTCTCCTGGGCCCCTTCAGTTGTCCTTAGTTACTAGATATATTGATTTGATAAACAAGTGCTGCATAAATGACTGACGAAGAGTCCTAACAGGCATAAAGAAAGCATAACGGGGCTGGGCTGTACCTCAGTGGCAGAGTGCTGGATTAGGAGGCTCTGAGTTCCATTCCCACTGCTAAAAAAAGAAAAAAGACCCCAAAGCTCCCCAAAATCCAGACATACACCGAATCAAATCAAACCATGTCAAACCGAAATAAGAAGCCCAAACCATCCAATCAAACAAAGCCCAAAGCTACCACCCTGTAGCATCTGTTAGCATTTGTTTATTGTTGAATATCCCATCATAGGAATATGTCACATTATATTTACCTGTCACTTGATGGACGTTTCAGTTGTTTCTACTCTTTGACTGTTATAAATTATGCTTTTCATATACTTTTTACCTGTTTTTAATTTTCATTTACTGTTGAAATAGTACTACTGGTGTGAATGTCTGTGGCTTGTTGCTATAGCTGTCAAGCTGAGGTTGTGCACAGGAGACGGACACATTTTGCAGAAGCCTGCAGGGAGAAGCTCTGAGCCCTTCTGCTAACCCCCTCTCAGCTGCTTCATGCGCATCTCTCATGATCCTCACAATGCTCCTGGGTGGTAACTGAACATCTTGCCCTCGTTTTTCCCACTTCCCACTTCTGGTCTGCTGAACCACTCAGCACACTGCCTGTATTGGGTTCCCAGGCCTTGCAGCATCTAGATAGATTTTTGCCCCTTGAGTATCCACTGGACACTGCAAATCCCACAGCTTATCCACTTACCTGTAGCTCTGCAAATCTGGTCCTATTTCCAAAACAACGTTACTTGATATTTAAGAAGCAACTGGAATTCTAAGTTATTTTTACTTACAATTTCAAGGCTTTTTCCTTTCCCCAAATCTCCTTGGGCTATAAATTAATCTGAGTCAAAACATGCTTTTAGGAGAAGGGGACTCGAAGCAGGACAAGGACTTGTTGTTTTTGAAATTGCATATAATTTAACATGGTATAACCTTTGAAGAGGAAATATGACCTGCTCAGAACATCGCAGTGGGATTTACGGAGGCTCGATGTCTGAAAGCCTCATCTCAAAGAAGGCAGATATTTGGTTTCAAATTATCAAAACAGCCTTGTACTCTTCTTGGAGTTATTTTGACATCTAAATAATAGTTCTGGCATTTCTTTTTAGAGTGTAAATCAATAACATTGAATTAGTGCATTCTTTTCTCATATTTTTGTTCCTTACTCTTCTATAATCTTAGATCAAGTATTAATAATTATTTTAAGCCTTAGCTTAGGTTTGGTACTTTGCCACCTACTGATGCAGAAGCACCTCCCCCTTACTCTTCCTTTTACCAGTTGTCTCACTCTTCCAAAATATTCTTGTTTTAGACAAAGACTACATCCATCTTTAAAAACAGAGAAGTGGATTTAGTGGTTGCTTTGGATATCCTTCTTTTCTTTCTTTTGTAGCTCTCCCAGTATTAGAATGCAAACATCTTTCTCTTATCCTTTATCATATCTTCCCATTACTAATTTGCTCTGATTTCTCACCAGAATTTCTAGATCTTAGAATTAGCAGGTACTTGTTGAAGCCATGATTCCCAGGCCTCACCCTAGGCCCAAAGAATTGGAATCTCTGGGGGGGAAGACATAGATGGTACAGTTTTTAACAAGTACTTAGAGATGCTCATGGCATTAACATGTGAGAAGCTGCTCCACACGCTTTCCTGGTTTGTCAATTCTCTTCTCAACGTCCCAGTGACATTCAAAGTCATATTGAATTCTTATCTACTGACCTCTAACACTACTATGTTATTATTGCATTTTCAAAAATGCTTGTACCAGCTCCGAAATCCTCATGATTGTCTTTAGAACTCAGTAGGATGTGGGAAGAAACATGATGTTGGTAGGGGTTTGAGGAGCAGAGATGTGAAAGGAGGTGGGAGAGGTTTTGAGGTCAGTCAGACCTAGTTTGGATTTCCAATTTTGCCACATAAATAGCTGAATGGCGCCAGGTGAGTTATTTGGCCTTGCAAAACTCAGATTTCTCAGCTCTAGCTGGGGGTGATAATCTGTCCTGCAGAGTTTTTAGGATTAAATAAAATAACATATGTAGAGCTAGGAAGTGCTACTACATGGTAGTTTTTAGTGATCTTTAAGTTTATTCCTTTTATCTTCATTCATGAACTCCTAGATTTTTTGTCGTCTGAGTTCCTTATCTTTTTCTATGTAATCCCCTTGAATACCCTTTTGAAATTCTCATCTTTGAGTCTTTTTAGGTAATCCTCCCTAAAATGATTTAAGGCTATTGAAACATTTTATTCTTGACCTTTTTATAGGTTGACAGTCTAGAAATTTCTCAGGCTGAATCTGAGGTAGATATCTGATATTATTTTGTGTTTAGCTCACCTCCTTCTGACACAGCATCTCTTTTCACCCTTGGGGTTTTGCCATTCCTCCCCCATCACGTGTGGTTGGGAGGGGCACAAGTGAGCCCAGATGGCCACCTAACTCAGGCAGGCCATTGATGGCACCACAGCCTTCCCGCCATGGTGATTGGCCTCATGAGCGGTCATGTAAGAAGAACAGAGCCAATCAGTGTTCCTTCTAGTTTTCTACGTCAGACTTAAAGGGAGAGCTGAAATTGGCTCTGGAGCTCCGAGTCTCCTGTAGCTCAGAGAGGAATTCAGGCTGCTGATATACTTGCTGTGGAGTTGGAGGTGAAAGTGCAGAGAGAGGGCACTATCTGATGCCTCCTGGTCTTCAGGGGTGCTGGGACTTCAGGTACCCTGGTGGCATAACACATTTCCAATCTTTCCTCTCTGAAGAAGATCCCTGTTTTAGAGATGCTTTGTGATTTTCCAAGCATTTGCAGGTTTCTTTATTTATTGTATCGTGTAATCATTTTCTTTGGTAAATCATATACGTGCTGCCAGTGTGGTTGAGTTTGCAGCAGAGTTATACCTAAAAATCACTCTTCCCCTCTATCTCACTGGTCCTGTGTGTAAGTATGGGCCATGAAGTTGAACCTTTTATCTAACACAGTAGGATTTTCCCTAGGGAGTCCCTGCAATCCCCTCTTTTCCCATTTTCTGTTGCCTTCCCATAGTTGGCCCTGTTCTACTTGTTCACGGGCCTATTAGATATTCCAGTAATCTCTTTTGGCCCTCATGGTAAGTAGTGGATAACATGTGTGTGGCAAGTGTGTCATTCACCTCCACAGCTTCATCCACAGCCTCCCCAGGAATTCTGCTGCACCTATCATCAGAACCATGTAGAAGTGGTGCGTGTATCATTCAAGTACAGGAACAGCTAATAACATAGGGGTCATTAATGGACATAAGCTGAGTAATTTCAACTCCGTTAATTGGAAACAGCTTCAGTGGGATGTGGTAGAGATAGGCGGAGGTAGGAATCATGATAAATGTGTAATATGCTGTGCAGCTGTGAACTTCAGACAGGTCAGGAAGACCCTCCCTAACAAGAGGAAGCATTTGGTTCATGTGTACCTCCTTCCCCTAAATTATACGCGGCTCTGTTACAATGGTTTTAGATGGAAATTTAGTGCCCTGCAGTGGATTTTGAGCTGTGTGCCTCCTAGAGCCTGTGGTGCCCAGGGATGGAGTCGATTTTCTGAAACGTTGCCTCAGGGACTTTCTCAGGGAACAAGAAAAGGTCAAATGGGTGAATCTCCGTCCTCCTGCTGCATGAAGCGCTGCTCTATTTTGATCAGTTTAATGAATTGAAGATCTGTATAAAGTTTCATTCATCAAAATGGCACTGCTGCTAAAAAAATATTGGAAAAAATTCTAGTCTATCTGAACAAGTAAAATCATTTTCATCTTGGTCTAGACAAACTTACCTTTATGAATTCTCCAGATCCATCAAGCTGATAATCTCACAGTCCTGAAATAACTTCATGCCCATCCTTGCTTACATGGGTTCTGTTTGCTGACTACAAGAATGTAGTCCCTGAGATTACTAAACTTGGCTTCATTTAGCAAGGCAGTGTATATGGTTAGGCTAATCATGCAAATGAGGTTATGCAGCTAGTTAGCTAGAGGGACAGGTACAAAGTAGCTATTAGCTGTGTTTCTGATATAACATCTTTGGAGTAAGGGGCTATGGAAAGTGGGCTTCACTTCTGTGAAGTGGGAGAGAAGTAAGCAATGATAGCAGGGTCAACTTAGGGGCTGCTGTACCTGGAGGGTTCATAAAATTTGTCCAGATCAAGACATTTCTTTGTGTAGTCACCTGGAGATGGGGCTGAGCAGTGACAAAGCCATCAGCAGTCATCTACATCCTCCACAGTTCTTTCTGTTTCAGATTTCCACCTGGAATGCAAGGGTTAGAGTTTGCTCTGTCTCTGGGTTTTTGGGAGCCAGGGAAGTGGGTATAGGACAGGTCTTATTCTTCCCTTCCAAATACAACATCACCTTGCAAATGTATGGATTTAAGGGATGTTAATGGAAGGATCAGAGTTCAATTAAGATAAATTACACCATAAGAGGAAAAGAAGCATGTGGTGGTGCATGCCTGCAATCCTAGCATTCTGGAAGGCTAAAGCAGGATGATTGCAAGTTTGAGCCCGACTTGGGTAACATAGTGACTTAGCAAGACCATGTCTCAAAACAAACAAACAAACAAACAAAAAAACAGCCTGGGAATGTAGCTTAGTGTGAAGGCCCTGGGTTCAATCCTCAGTACAAGAAATAAAAAGAAGGAAAGAATGATAAAACTTCTTATGTAAAATATGGCTTTTCCTTTAGTTGAAGGGCAAAGACACCATGGGGTTCAACCCATGTTCTGCTTCCCAACCACTGTGAACTAAGCTCTGCCATGCCTTTCTGCTATGATGTTTCTTCCTTGGAGTCTGCCAACCATGAACTGAATTCCCTTAAATCAGGAGCCAAATTAAACCTCTTCTTTAAGTTGTGGATATTAGGTCTTGTGTCTCAGTGATGGGAAAGCTGACTGATACACTCATGGACATGCCTTAGTTCCCAATACAACTCCTCTGGCCTAAAGTTTCCTTTCTCATCTCAGCCTTGTCTATTTTGGTGTCAGTGGTGTTGGTATAAAAATGAGTTGAATGCCTAAGTCAGCACCTGAGTCTGGTTCTGAGGATGGAAGAGATCCTGGGCTACTATAGAATGTACTAGCTGGGCTGCCCACTGGGCAAATTAGAGGATGGGTTCTCAAGACCTGGCCAGAAAAGGTATTTTCAGGAATACAGTCCATATTAAAAGCTATGCCATTGAGGGAAAGACAACAGTAACAATCATTCTAATGCTACTACAGATATCATTACTGCTTGCTGTGGTCCAGCTTAGGAGCTTCATACACACGGCCCCAATTATTCTTCACAGCAAGCATGTGAAATTTGTATTAAATCCCCATTTCCAGATGAGGAAGCTGAGGCTGTGTAATTATGCAACCTGCTCAAAATCACATGGTTTATTGATGGTGTTTGACTTCAAAGCCCATGTTTTCTCAGTTATGCCTTTATCCATCAATACAGGGAAAATGAGATGAATCACTGGAAATGCTGAAAGGCTGGCCACGAGACACAAGAAGGCAAAGAGAGAGTAAAGGTTCAGCTTTTCACCTGCTGTCTTGGCCATGTTTAAGGAAAAAATGAGTAAAGCAGACTCACTCTCTCTCTCTCCCTCTCTCTCTTTCTCTCTCTGTGTCTATCTCGCACATTGGGGATTGAATGCAGGTCCTTTGCACTGAGTTACATCCCCAGCCCTTATTTATTTATTTATTTATTTATTTATTTATTTATTTATTTATTTATTTATATTTTACTCTGAGACAGAATCTTGCTAAGTTGCCCATACTGAGCTTGAATTTGCAATCCTCCTGCCTCAGTCTCCCAGAGTGCTGGGATAACAGGCATGCACCACCATGCCCAGCCCTAGTTCCATTTTAATGATCTGTTCTTTATTTTATTCTGGCAAAAATATCTCAACATAAACTATGGTTATGACCTTAGTTCCTTCAAATCAACTTATTTTTATTGTAAAGAAAACATACATATTCAGAAATCTAAGCATAAAAATTATCTCAGCTCTCAAATATATTGAGAGAAATCTGCCTGCTTAATCATTGAACTAATCGTAGAATATTTGTCATCTTTGAGCAACAAGTGTCAATTTCCTGAATATGTCATGTGAAGGTGTCCTATGAAGTCTGAAAACCCAGGTGCATAAATATATTTGTTGTCAAAGACGTCTTCAAATATGTTAAAAAATGAAATAATATGTTTCCACATCCTATAGACATCCCATACCATAATATTTTGGGATATTGGCATCTATCTATTAGATGACCCTTTTATTTCTTAAGCTTGCATTTTCTCCTCCTTACAACTTTGATTGATGTCCCTACCAGCAGGATGATGAGTCTATCTGTCTGAGAGCTGCCTCCTCCCTGCTCTTCCCTTCCTCAGTGGTGCATGAGCTTACATAAAGATGGCTCCACCCTTTCCCCATGGTTGTTTGAACCACTGGGAGATGGACTGGGCCAATCAGCTTTTCTGGACGTTTGGAATTGGGTTTCAGAATTATGAATACCAAGGGGCATGTGGAAATTCAGAAGTCGTGGAGTGGCAGCATGTGGTCCTTGGAGCCATAGGGTGGCCCTCTTCTACAGGGGTGAAGTGAGGCAGAGAATAAAGTTCTGCAGAGAGGAGAGAATCAAATAGATAGACAAAGAGAAGCAGAGATAAGAGGAAAGAGAACTGGTAGATTCCAAGTTCTCCAGTCCCTCCTGAAGTCTCCTTATCAGTGGGCTCTATGAGGGACCTCATCAGCCTTTGTACAAACCTCCTTTTCTGATTAAGGTAGCCCAAATTGGTTTCTGTTACTTGTTATACAAAGAACCTTGACTAGGATAATATTGATTACATTTTTAAAATCCAGAGTTGAGCAGGTCCTTGGGCAAATGCTTGCACTAAGAAAATTCTAGAAATTAAAAAAATCTGTGATGGACATTTAAGGAGAGGGCCAATACATAAAGAAATAAATAGTCTAAAAGTGTTTGAAGTGAGAAGAGGGATGTTTCTCTGTTCATTTTCAGGAAGATCTAAAATCATTGCACCAAAAATTAGGAGAACAAATCATCAAATTCAGAATGAGACTATCAACAATTGTTTGCTGAAAGGGTTGTTCTCGGCTTCTTAAAACACAAAATAATTAAAATCACAAAAATGATTAAACAGGACACACGTACTGTTACTATTTTCATACGAAACATTGGTCTATCTAGTACTAGAGTCATAAAGCACACCAGCTAAGTGTTTATTATGTTTGAGTAAACCCTCAGGAAGTTCAAAGAGAGGTACACAATGGGTACTTATGCTTCTGAGCTTTTTTTTAAAAAAAGACCCTTTGATTTCCTTTTAACTTTCTTTTTCTCTCCTTTTCTTAGTTCTCTCATCCCTTTGAATCTGAGGGGCATTGGCTCCAGGACACCCCTATGGATACAAAAATGTGCAGATATTCAAGTTCCTTATATATAAAAGGATGTATATAACCTATGTATATTCTTCTGTATACTTAAAATCATCTCTGGATTATTTATAATACCTAATCCAATAGAGACACTATTCTAATGGCTGTTACACTGCATTGTTTAGGGAATAATGACAAGGTAAAAAGTCTTCATATGTTCAGTACGGATGGAATTTTTTTTCAAATACTTGTGGTCCACAGTTGGTTGAATTAGTGGATACAGAATGCATGGGTACAGAGGGCTGACTACGTCTATGTCTGTGTCTATGATCTACATCGACATCGACATCGACATCCACATCCACGTCGACATCTATATCTCTCCTACAGACAGCTAAAGCCTAGGACCAGAAACAAAGACCAAGCAGTCATGCAGTTCTGGGCTGGAAGAGATCTCTTTGTGATGATTGAAATGTTCTATATCTATGCTGTCCAATATGGCAGCCATTAACCATATGTGGCCATTGAGTACCTGAAACTTGTGGTTAGCATGACTGAAGAGCTGAATTTTAAATTTCATGTCACTTTAATGAGTTAAAATTTGAAGTGAAATAGCTACATATGGTTGCTGACCACTGAATCAGTGCAGATTTAGTCTATAAATACACTCTATAATTTTAGTTCTTGGTGTTGTTAAGACATCGTTTGTGATATTTGGTGGCGTTTTGTAGTGGTTTGAATTACCCATCTGCCTTCTCCAGTTCTCTCATTTCCCACTTCAAAAAGACGAGTGGTTGAGAGGCTGGTTGTACTGCCTCTTGATCAAATTTGATTTTGTTCTTTGGGTAGGAAACTCTGCCCCAATTCTAGTTTATTCAAGCTGGGGGCTCTGTGTTCAATGTGGGTGAATTGTGGCTTTCTACTCTGTTGCCGGCATTCACAAAACTGACTTGATGCGGAGGGCAGTCAAATGAGACCTGGAAGGAAGGTATGTGCTTATCTTTCAACTTGTTTGAAGACCAAACCACAACCATGTTGGGATCAAGTGGCCAGCGAGATAGAAGTAAACTCTAGGGAGACCTCACCCTGGTTCACCACAAAAACCTCAACGTTGATATCCCTTTCTTTTCTTTATAGACCATAATGACAGACTTTCCTGTGTCTTGGTTGCTGTGAAGAAGTTCCTTGAAGTGGGGAGCAGTATATTTACTGCATATCACTATTGCTGCAGTTCCCCTGCTACTTTTTTTTTTTTTCTTTATGGGGGTACCGGAAACTGAACTCAGGACCTCGCACTTGCCAGGCAGGCACTTATGCCGCTGAGCTGTATTACCAGCCTGCTACTACTTTTTAAAAATAAGCTGAGTCCAACTTTTTCTATAAGTCCAACCTTTCTGCAAGTAGAAAGTTAGCTTTCTAACTTGTTCTGATTCCTGTAGAGTGGTGTCCAGCTTGCTTGTCCCAAGTTCAACGCTGGATACAGAGCTGGGGGTCTTCTGAAATGTGACTAAATGCACTGGGCCAAAAAACAAAAACTGTAGATCTGTCACAGAAAAGACACTTTATCCGGAGACGGCTGACAAGGTGTCCATTCTGTTGTTATTGACTGGATTTCTTCATTAGAAAACTTGATGGGTCCTTTGGTTTCCTTCCTTGCAGCCTGCTGAGAAACGCCTGATCTCTGACGGCTGCATCGTTTTATTTTGTACACTTCATACACATCTGTCACTGTAATTACCCACAAGTCTGGTAAAACCAGTCAACATACATGTGGCAGTGAAGATGGAGTGTCAGGTTGCTGGGATGTCGGATATGCCATGGGGATTGGTGGCGCACACTTCTGGGTGTGTCTGGGTGGGTCATGGAGCCTTGGCCTTGAGGTCTGCCTGGTCCCTTGCCCTTTCCTCTCTGGCACCAATCCACTGCTCTGTTTCCCAGGCTCAGTGAACTAAGCAGCTTTGATTCACCATGTCCTTCTGCCATGATGTCTCTGCCTTGGGGCCAGCTGACCAGAGACTAAAACTGTGAGCAAATTGAACCTCCCCGCTTTTAAATTGTGGGTGTTGGGCTTTGTGTCTCAGTGATGAGAAAGATGACCAGACATGGTGAGGACTTCTCTGATCTTCCTGAAAAGGGTGGGAAAACACCCTATGCACTTGGAGCATTGGATGCTTGAGCTGCTGGCAGCTGAACAGAGCTTTGTTCACTGTGTGAATGGGTAAGTGCACCTCCGCAGGAGGGCTAGGGCACAGAAGCAGCAAAGAGGACAGTTGGAAGTTTGAGGCCCCTTCCTGCTATTGTTGCTGCATGTTTTCCTGCCAAGAAAGCCCAGGAAGACCTGACTGGCTGCTCCTCCAGATTAAATTGTGGCTGTGCATTTCTCACTGTGCTATTCCTATGTTCCATGTTGCTATTGGGTAGAGAATAGCTGGGTAAGGTCAGTGAGTCAGGCAGGTCCTAGATTCACAGAATGGCTGAGTTGCACAAAGCCCTCTATCTGTGAATTTCACTTTGGCCCATGCTCTGGTGGAAAGCCAAGAGGAGCAAATGGCCACTGAACTCAACTCCCCAGACCTCCTTCTCCCAAGCTGCAGTTTTACCCTTGACTGACTCAAGGTGAAGATGGACACTTAACTCACCCCCATTTTCCCCCTTCATCCTTCTGATCACTTCATACATTCACTCATTTACTCACTCATTTATTTATTGAGAACCAGTGGTATACTTGCAGTGTTCAATGGAGATATAGATGTGAATGAAATTTACAAAGCTGGTTTTTGTCTGATCCACAAAGTATCTAGTAGCCATGGTTTTTTTTTTCCCTTCAAAGTTCTATTATAAGAGAGTTGGGTGTGTGTGCACTGGGCTTCATGTGAGAGTTGAAGCATTTGAAAGTTGAGGTATCTGAGAGGTGGGTGTGTGCTGTGAAAGTTTAGGTGCATGTGAGAGTTTGGGCATGTGTTGTGAGTACTGGGCATTGTGGTGAGGCTGAGTGTTTTGTGTGTGACTGTGAGTGTGTGTGTGTGTGTGTGTATAATGAACAAGAAACAGCATCTGAAAAGTCACCGAGATAGACCTTGAGCTCCAACTTGGACTAGAAGGACCCAGAACCTCATTTTCAGGTGAACATGGGCCGTGACCTGACAATATACAGTAACAGTCTTCTGGGATGCACCACTCACTTCTATTTTCCTCGGTTTGGGCAGCTGAAAGAAAGGGCCATAGCTTTCAACAGATATGTGTACACACATGTTCAGAGAGGCATCATTCACAATGGCTACTAAGTAGAAGCAATCCAACTGACACTGATGCATAAATGGATTAATACAATGTGATCCATCCACATGATGAAATATTCATTTTAAAAGGAAGGGAATTCTGGCATGTGCTATAAGGACATGCCAGATGAATGTCATGGATTCATCTGGACATGGATGAATGTCAAGGACATTATTATTTCACTTAACATAATGAAATAACTGAGACATAAAAGGACAAATAATGTGTGATTCCACTTATATGATGATCCATTAATGGTCCAACTCATACAGACAGAAAGTAGAATCATGGTTTCCAGGGCCTGAGGGGAGAAGGAAATGGGGAGATATCATTTAATGGGTATAGTGCTATAGTTCTGTAAAATGAGGAGTTCTGGCAATGGATCATGTAGATGTTTGCACAACAATGTGAATGTACTTAACACTACTGAAACATATGCTTTAAAGTGGTTAAGATGCAAATTTCACGCCCTACAGATTTTAGCATTTTGGGATGTTGCTCCAGGCCTCACTCCCCAGAATGACTTATTGTAGATTTAACACACTTGGGACTGCCCTCTTTGCTGTCCTTGGCCTTTGCCCAGGATGGTGTGCTGATAAAGTCTCTAACAAAGGGGAAATGAGGTCACTCATCAGGGAGGACATCAGCTAGGTCAGGACATGAATGAGCAACAGTGTTGGCCTCTCAAATGGCCTCCAGTAGTGTGGCTACAGACTGCGCATCCAGTATAGGCAAAGACAGCCCTTGTTAAAGAACTATCTTTTTGTAACTGTAGGCTAAATTGACAACAAATTTCTTTCCCCAAGGTGATGGACTAAGCTTTACTTTTCTATGTTCATCTGGTGCTGACAAAAGTTGCCTTTGTGCAGTGTTTCTGTGAGGCAGTGAGGCCAGGCATTTTTATTCCCAATGATGAAATGGAAATAGTGGGGTCAATCAGGAGTGGAGCAGTGGCTAACACCTAATATGGTGTTTTATTGGTTCCATTTCCTTCCCCATCCACCTGCTGTGCACCCCAAGGCCACAGTCTGTTTGAACTGTGAAAATTCAATTGTATGTGTGTGCGTGTTTAGAGTAAGCACTCTCAGAAGACTGTAAGAGACACTTCTCTTTTAGCGGTGGAGGTGCGGCTTTTCTTCCTTATGGCCCAAATCAGAAGTGCGGAAATGCTGGTGCCTGGGCTTTGGTGGTAGACTCATCCACCTGTTGCCACCATGGGCCTGGCCCCTGAGATCCGGCTTCTCCATCTGGGACTCAGGTCATATTCCATAGTCATTTCAAGGTGAGCTGCTTCCTTTCAAGTTCTTTGATATTTTGACTTAAGCTGGTATCCCATTTGAGACATTGACCGATTCAAGTAACAGCTGGGGCCCTTTGTTTATGATTTGTTCATCTCACATTTCTGGGTGGATTTCTTTTGGAGACAATGTTGTATGAATTATCTTTGAAATGAGAATTTATCACCTTAGGGACTATTCTCTTTGAATTGTCAGAATAAGAACAAATGTAGCTCTCTGAGGTCTTATTTCCATAGTCCTCAGTGCACTACAAAGATGGATACCAGCCCCCACCCCACTTCTCACCAAACTGGAGAACTATGCCTCATTTCTTTTTCTCCAAAGAATAGCACAGCAATTCACATCTGCCCCTTTTATCTCTCTCCCTAGTTGCTGACCTGGCTGTCCCACTGTTATCTTGGTTCTGTCACTACTTGTTTTGCGATTATGAGTCTCTTTTGCAAACTGAGCATAACAGTCCTGAGAGTGAAAGTGAATCCTGAGAGTTCAAGTGAATTTCTGTGTGCGAAAGTTCTTTATTGATTTAAAAATGCTATGCAAACAGATGTTACTTTTCTGTTAAAAAAAAAGTGACAATGAGAGGTTGTCTCTCTATAGACTCACTGGTTGGCAGTGACAATATGAGATGTGATCAAAATATGTGGTTAATGTTTAAATCAAAAAATCATTATTACAGCAAAAGAGACATGACCATTAAGCCCCCTCAAAATACTCTCATTTGCTTTGAGCACACTTGTCTCATCATTCTTACCACTTTCTGAAGCAGTTCTGGAAGTCCTCTTTTGTGAGTCTCTTTACCAGGTGTGTTAAAAAATACAGTGAATGCTGCTACTGAGATCTAACAGAAAGACAGGCTTGTTAAAAAAAAAAAAAAAAAAAAGATTAGTGTGTTCTCATTCACCTTTTTCACTGGACCAGCAGTGTGGGACTTCTGGCTCTTCCCCAAAGTCAAAATGACTATGGTTTTGATTCAATTCTGGACACTGAGGCATCAAGGGCAGTAACTACAGACACTTAGGAATGAAGACTCTTAGAACTGTTTCAGAAAGTGGCAAGAATGATGGAATAAGTGTGTTTAAAGCAAAGTGAGTGCATTTTGAGGGAGATTAATGGGACTGTGTCTTCCACTGTAATAAATTAAAGATTTTTCTTCAAATATTCACCTTATTTTTCAATTGCACCGCATAGACATCTTGATATTGGCATATTTAAAGAAATTAATAATTAAGAGTATTTCTCCTCTTTTCCACCTTCTTTCTTTTCTGTCTAGGAGGTAAGGAAAATTGGTTTTCATTTCTTTTTTTTCCTGGCAGTTGCACCTCATTGTTTGGTGAGGACCCTCCAAGCCGCTCTACCTTCAGTCTCTGCTCTTTGTCCTTACAACTTCGACTGAAGCGATGCTCTAAGTATGAAGGTGTTGGAAAACTGGATAGTCTTTGTGTTCTGGCCCACAGAAACTGATATGAACTTGAGGGCCATTCTTTTGCAGTTGCTTCTCTCCTGGGAAAGGATATGGACTAGGAGGACGCGGAACCACAGGGTGCGGGCCGGGCGGAGGCCAACGCGGGCTGGCGGGGTCAGCGGGTGCACACACTTTCCCGTCATCCTTTGCAGCCTTGACCCGGCTTCGCCCTCGGTGCCAACTCTGCCCACCCAACAGTGTGGGCTGCGTTCCCGGATATCCCAGAAAAGTTAGTGTCCACTCAGTGGTTTGTTTGAAAGGTTGAATTTGGTTGTGTGACTCAAGCCACTAGTGCTTGACTTTTGCCAGTAGTGGCTTCGAGGCGACTTTGGAGGGGTGAGACATTCTCTCAGTATTGTGACACGGGAAGTCTTTCTGGTGATTTTACTACTTCGTACAGTTTCACAAGGGATTTGGCAGCGTGGCGGTGGTCTGAGTCTTTGAGTAATATGAAGTTTCCATGGATGCCTCAGGCGTGTGGTTCACCGCCTGGGAACCTGGATGTGTATGCTTTGTATTTTACTGCCAACCAGAAGTCTTGAGGGGATGACTCGCTCATCAATGTAGTGTTTCTCTCTGACCCTTGCTTTTGAAAATTACTACCATTTGACAGCTTTTTGGCAGTCTCTGTGTGGAGGCAACTGAAAGGGATAAATTGTGTGAAAATTGTCACCATACTTGGCAAGTGGGGGCACTGTCTCAGAAGAGTAGCTGTGGTACAAATGATCCGTTTTGTCAAGAACTTATGGGAAATAGAGATGAGCTTCTAGATGTTATTAGGTTGCTGAAAGTCAAGCTCTGGGGAAACATCAGTGAGATCAGGAAGTCAAATATATTGTAGGGATGAAACAAATGAAGCGGAAGTCCCCATTATTTTGGTGAAATCCAAGAAGTTGGTATCAGGAAGCAGTCTTTTTCTTTTAACCTTTTGTTTTGAAATACTCATTGATTCACAGAAAGCTGCAAAAAATATACAGAGGTGAATATACCTTTCATCTCTACAATGTCTTGTGTAACTATGATATAATAGCAAAACCAGGAAGTGAGGCAAAGTGCTTTTTAAGAAAGCTATGTGACGCATTTAGAGAATTCAATCATATTCCTACTCAGAAGTAGCATCAACTTTTTTTTTCTAAGCCCTTACTATGTATCCATAGCCATTTGTCATTTAATAAGATGGGTACATTCTGAGAACTGCAGTCTTAGGTGATTTTATCATTGTGTGAACATCATGGAGTGTATTTACACAAACCTAGATAGTACAGTCTGTTATACACTTAGTATAATTGTTATATTGTATAGCCTGTTGCTTTTAAGCTACAAACCTGCTAATTATGTGCAGTAAAAATATGTGCTAGAAGAAATTTCTAATCTCTATTGTAATCTTATGGGACCACCATCGTATGTGCTGTCATTTACCAAAACATTGGTTTGCAGCTCCCATGTATAGGACACTGGAAATATAAACAATTCAGCTCTGGTTCCTCCCTTCAGGGGGTTACAGAATAATTAAATAATTTATTTAATTGACATTAAATAAACAATTATACAGATAATTCAATAGTTACAATTGTGATAATTGCTATGAAATGAAAATACACTTGAAAGAGAAACCGATTTCATGAAAAGAGACCTTAAAAGTCTCCATCTGTTTAGGAGTCTTATTTTAAGATTTTCCAGAGTCTGCAGTAGCTGCAACTTTAAAGTTTACTCCTACTATAAAATTTATAATTGTGCCCCCACCATTTGTCTACAGAAGCCAAGTATGTGCTAGAATTAATGGACATGGATGACTGTGCCCACAAATGGCAGCTTATGGGTACGTTACTAACACACACCAATAATTTAGCTGCAGAAAGAGAATTGGACTTTAGAAATCTTCACCTTAATATTACCAGCAATTAGAAGTGATAAGCCTAAAATAGATGTCTAACAAGGGGAGAGATTCTTAAAAGCTGGCTGTGTTCAATGAGACCCTAAAACATCTTTTCAACTGTAAAACTTCCTGCCTTTGGTTCTAGAGGGCAGCTTTGGCAAGCCACACAGAATTCAAATGCATAAGACTTGTTCATGTGGCTTGGTGATCTAATTTGGAATCCTTATGGTTCAAGTGAAGACAGGAACAATTAGATTTATGTTCCCTGTTGAGCACAAGTCATGGTATCCAGGCAACTCAAGCTGAATGCACACAAGATAGTGACCCTACCCACCTACTTGGTAAACTCCACACAGGTGGCGGAAATAATACCTGGATAAATATCCCTGGTCACTTAGGACATTTTCTTTATATCAACATTTGCTGTAGGAGGTTCTCACATCTCCTGGCTTTTGCCAAGCAAACAATGTGTTTCAGACAAGAAGTGGAAAACAAAGGTTTGCCAGAAGTTGCTGGGGAGTAGTTGGCCTTCCAAGTGACGTGCACAGCCAGGTTATCATACCAATTGTCAGCTCCAGTTTTTGTAAGATGTAGTCACAAATAAGGGTACCTGTCCAAGAAATACATAATATTTAGAAGTGCTGACTTGGTATTTACTCAAGTGGAGCGTCTTTTGTAATTTTTTCATTACTCATTTGATGTTCTGCATCACTGGTCACTGAACCTTTCAGTATAGCTTTACTTCGAGTGCTGCGTTTGACCACCTGAACATTCCAGTAATTGGCTTCTGTCATGAGTGTAAGTAAAACAGAGGAGAAAGTCTCACAAAACCCAGATTACCCTCAATCTTTCTTTTCCTTATGGGGAAATAAATCTCAGGATTAGTTGATAACTCTCTTGATGTTATAATTTCTTTGTTGAATTTTACTTTTATTAAAAATTTAAATTACAACTTTAAATGATTTTTTTCAGAGTGTTGGAGTTAGTTTGGGAGGCTTTTTTGGTAGTGTTGGGGATTGAGCTCAGGGCCTCTCACTGAACTAACTACAGGCCCAGCCCTTTACATTTTTAAATTTTTGAATCAGAGTGTCACTAACCTGCTCATTGCTGGCCCTTGAACTTGAGATCCTCCTGTCTCAGCTCCTGAGTAGCCGGGGTTACAAGCACGCAGTATTGTATGTGGTTGAAAAATTGTTATTTTTAATGAACTCTGGTGACTGGAAGAGAGTGCCGTTTACACTGAAGCCTCGTGTACCGATTCTAGAAGACTAGACTAACTCTTGGAGGAAGGGTCCAATTCACCCCCAGGGCCTTGCATCATGTCCTGCACATATCTAGCTCCAAGTGCACGCTGGCTGCATTTGCTGTTGGAAACTTGCAGCTGGATGGTGTAGGTGTTAAGAACTGGGCTTTAGAAAATACAGATCTGATTTTGCATACTGGCTCTGCCACTTCTCTGAGTCCTTGGGCAAGCAGTAGTCTGAACCTTAGTCTCATCTGAGAAATGGGAATGAGACCTAACACAGAGTTGGAGAAATTATTAAGATACTATTTAGAACTTTGTACAGGACCTGAGATATGTTTCCTTCTGGAGTGCCTATATCCCTAGTTAGAATGTAAGCCTCACAAAGACAAGGCTTTATTCCACTGTTGTGACCCAATGCCAGGCACATAGAGGGTGCTCCATAAGTATTCACCGTATTAATGAATAAAAAAAGTTACATGTTTTTCTGTGTTACTATAAAGTGGAAGGGAACAGTTTAAATATTTAAGGAATGAAGACAAGACAATTATAAAATGAAATTATTGGAGAAAGGTATATATCAACATGAATTATCTATATTTTAGTTTTGGGCATCAATTCCACATTTAAATAAATTTCACATTTTAGCTCACAAGTCATAACTCCTTTCTCTAGTTAATGCTTTTAATGATTCCTGAAAGTGACATACTTATTTTTGATCTTCGATTAATATGTATATACACTTAATATAATCATGTAGTTTTTTGATTCCCTACTGAAGATAGAAGACTTTTACATTCTTCTATTTCTTCTTTTTCCTTTCTTATTTCTTGCTGTGTTACTCTGCCTATAAGGTAAAACACTATAATGCTTTTAAAATATTTCTGAGAATCAATAGTACAGGAGAACATTAGCTTGTCAGGGAAAATTTTGAATAAAGTCAAAATACTGTATTTAGGAGTTACACAGCATTTAAATTCCATAGGCGATTAATAATTACCTTATCTCCAAATTGCCAAAATCTAGTTTCAACTAGGAATCAATTTGGAGGACCAATATGTGTCTACTAGGAATGAAGTGGGCACTGATATTTTGCCAGTTTTTGGGACAGTTCATTCACCTACCACCAGATGGCAAAGGTACTCCATCAAAGTTTGGGGGAGCTTTTGTTAACACAGGTTTGTCATTTTCCTTTTGTGGACTGGATGGTTCACATTTTTCTGGACTCAAGAAAAGAGAGCAACTCATGAGGACCCGTGTTTTAAAATTTTTATGTAGGAATTAAAGTACATATTGTTACAGATTCTGGTTCTGTTTGTACACATAAAATATCTAAAGGGTTATTATGTTTTTTTTTAACCCTTAAGAGAATGGTGTTGACAGGTAAATTTGACCCCTCCCTTTATGGTGAACTTTAGTTTCCCACTTTATATCTTCTAGTCTCCTCTCTTTCCAAGTCATCCCACCTCACCCATTCTTTGTGGGATCATAAATGTAGTATAATAATTAAGAACAAGAGTGTTGGAGACCAACATCTGTGTTTAACTCCAAACTATTCCATTTAGGTGAGCCAGGTAACCTCCCCATGCTTCAGATTTCCACAAAATCAAAATACCCGCTTCACAGAATGGCTGGGGGTGTGAGATAAGGCAGTGTTGGTGATGCTGCTGTCTGGCACCTATGGGTGCTCACATTAGGGTGTTTACTGTTAGCTGTAATACATTGTTAGTCACCTTATATTATACTTGGGTGAAAAGGCAGGTGGATACAATATGTTATATCCCTCTCTGATACATTAAAATCTCAAATTACACTAAAGTATGACTTAGTTATGGCACCTTTGCCTGCTCCTCCCCACTCCCATCCTCATCCTTTGGATAGGCTAAATCAGTGGTTTTCACTGGTGGGGTATGTGTGTGGGGTGATGTTGCCTCCCCAAAGAACATTTGGTAATGTTTGGAGACATTTTTGGTTGCCATAATTGGGGGGTACATATTATTGATATCTACTTTGTAGAGGCTAGGGATGCTGTTAAATGTCCTGTAATACACAGGACAGCCTCCCTGCAGTCCAGAATTATCTGGTTCCAAATATCAATAGTGCTGAGATTGAGAAACACTGAGCTAAATAGTACTCAGAAGAAGGAAGATTCCTTGTCTTTGGTGTAGTCAATTCAACTTGATTAAATTCCAAACATATACTAATCAGGACTTATTGTAGAATCTGGGATCCAAGGATGAAAAGACATAAATCCAGTCCAGGATCTATGAAGGGTCTATATTTTATTCTACATACAAGCTAAGAAGTTAGCCCATTACTGCTTCATGGCAGAAGACAAAAGACTCTGGGGTCAGAGATAGAGGACTTTATTATTCGTGGATTAGCGAGCTGCATGAGCATCATGTTAGCATCATTTTCCTTGCCATCCAAGGGACATGTGGATGGGCCTAAACTGATGTTAAGCATGCAGTAAATTTATATCATAGCTGAAGAACCCTGGGCTTGGGGAATCCATTGCTCTTACCATAAAAGGTAATCCTGCTCTTTTTCCAGGGGGTGGGAGCAAGATTTCCCTTCATCAATCTATGATGTGAAAATTATATATAAGATACAGAGGATATAGACCAGAGTATTTCAAATTGGAGGTGTTTGAAAAGGCTTCATGGAGGAAGAAATAACTGGATTTTGAAGGATAAATAGGACTTCATCCCAAGCTAAGGTAGAAAAGGTTTTCCCAGAAGCAGGAATAGAATGGGCAAAAGACACAGATGTATAATCTACCATGGGGTCACTTAGTGGGATGGTCAGTGGGTGCATCTAGCCTGTTGGGTTCCTGAGAAGTAGGCTGGGAGTAAGTAGGAATATCTCTTTACTGTAAGCTGTGAGGGTGTAAAATTGAAAGGCACAAAAGAATGTGTCCTGGAAATAATTGCAATTCCAAACTCTATATAAAATGTTATTTGATACAAGGGTTACAAGGAGGTAGAAGAGAATCAATAGTTCTAGTGATTCTGAGGATTGTCTAAGAGAGGTTTCTCTTTTGTTGCCACCATTAAGTTAACTTCTTTCCTGAGTGTCTCAATGTAGGTTATGTGGGGACAGGGAAAACTCTGCAATGACCTGGTTGAGTATGAGTTGGTCACATGTTGACTGTTGAAACTATGTCATGCAACTATAAACTTAGATATGACATTGAGCACATGAACTACATTTCTGCAAAATGATTTTTTTTCATGCTGTGGCTGTGAGTCTTTAGTGATATATAGGACCCAGACTTCTGCGTCAATAGACCCTCCTCAACACATGAGCTATTTAGGCCAAGACCGACATACTAGAAAGCAAGTCACACTGGATCATCTACGAGAAAATTTGGGCGAGATGATGAGTTCAAAGAATAATGGGTCTAATGCTAAGCACAGGAGCCACTTGGGTAAATAGCAGAATCCCTTGTTGCTTGTGGTGGACATCATCTTGGTAGTTAAAAATTTGACATGATGGATATATTCACCCAAGGAAATTGGCCAGTGGTACAATTAAGTATTATTTTGCTTATCCAGACACAAAGTGATAAAATGTTAATAATGCAGACAGAAATTAAATGTTTGTCACATCGGTGGCTGTTACATTGTGAATAACAAACACCAAAATTGGGAAGCAGTCTTCTAGTATTTGAAAGTTATCTGATTCAGTAAAGAAGTTACTATCATGAATGATGGAAAAGTGACTTTCTACTATATGTCATTATCGTTGTTCTTCTTACTTGTTAATGTAAACAAAAATTTCAACCAATATTCATGTTGGAACTACTTTTGTTTATCAGTTGCAACTGTTGGTTGGCTGCAGTTACAATGGTTTGATAAAAATCAATACAGTCTGTGAGACTGAATTGATTATACAGGTTTACAAAAAGGGATTTAAAAAAAATTATAGTCCTGTGCTGCATAACAGACCCTCAGTTGATGATGGACCACATACACAATGGTGGTCTCATATGGTTGTAATGGCACAAAAAAATTCCTATCACCAGTGACATTGTAGCCATTGTAGCACACTGCATTCTGCACATGTTTTGGGGGATGCTGGTGTAAATAAACCTACTTTTTGCCAGTCATGTAGAAGTATAGCAGTAGAGTTATGTACAATATAAAATACTTCATAATGGCAATAACTAACTGTATTATTGACTCTTGTACATATTATACTTTTTTTTTCTTGAGTTTGCAGTGTTGGGGATCAAAGCTAGGGCTTGTATGTGCTAGTCAACCATTCTACCACTGACATATATATACTATGCTCTTTTTTTTTTTTTTTTTAATGTGGGTACTGGGAGTCGACCTCAGGATCTTGAGCTTGCCAGCAGGTGCTTGTACTGCTGAGCGATATCACCAGCCCTTTTTTTCCTTTATGTGGGTACTGGGAGTCGAACTCAGGACCTCGCGCTTGCCAGGCAGACGCTTATGCCGCTGAGCTATCTCACTGGCCCCAACTACTATACTCTTAATCATTATTTTAATTTTTTTTTTGTGGGTACCACGTGTTGAACTCAGGACCTCGCATGCCAGCAGGTGCCTGTGCTGCTGAGCAATATCACCGGCCCTTTTTTCCTTTGTATGTGGGTACCGGGGGTCAAACTCAAGACCTCGCGCTTGCCAGGCAGGTGCTTATGCCGCTGAGCTATCTTACCGGCCCTTAATCATTATTTTAGACTGTATTACTAGTTTATGTATTTACTGTAATCATCAACCATAATTTTAGTGTACTCCTCCTACTTATATAAAGAAAGCTAACTGTGAGCAGACTCAATAGGTCCATCAGGAGGGTTTAGAAGGAGGCATTGTTATCATGGGAGATGGCAGCTCCACATGTACTTTTCCAGTGGGACAAGGTGTGGTGGGGAAAGACAGTGATTTTGGCGGTCCTGACCCTGTGTATGTCTCAGCTAATGTGTGTGTTTTTTTGTCTTAGTTCTTAACAACAAAGTTTAAGAAGTTAAAAGAAAAAAAATTTTTCTTTATTAGTCAATGTTTGCAGTACATAATATTTACATTCCGTGTGGGGAGTTGGTCCATGTACATGACACATCTCAATTCCTTTTTTCATTCCCTTTCCCTCTACTTCCTCCCTGTCCCTCCATCTCTTGATCTCCTTCCTATTTGAGAAACATCTATCTCCTTACTTCCTATTGACTATCTTTTATTTTGCCTTTGTATTTTGGGTTTATCATATAAGAGAAAGCATGCAATATTTAAGCTTGTGTGTCGGACTTATTTCACTTAACATTGTGGTCTCAAGGTGGATCCATTTTCCTACAGATGACTGAAGTTTATCTTTATGGCAGAATAGTACTCCATTGTGTGTAAATACCTCATTTTCTTTATCCATTCATCTGTTCATGGGCATATAGGCTGCTTCCAAGATTTATCTACTATGAACTGTGCTGCTGTAAACACACATACATACATACATATATGTATATATGGATCACTGTGATATATTGACTTTAACTCTTTTCGGAAAACACCTATATGGAGAATAGTGGGGTTGAATAGAACTTCTAGTTTTAGTTTTTTGAGGAATCTCTATACTGATTTCCATAGTGGTTGTACTAGTTTACATTCCAGCCAACAATGTACAAGAGTTCCTTTTTCCCTGCAGCCTCGCCAGCATTTGTTATTATTTGATTTTTTTTCTTTGTCCTTTTGAGACAAGGTTTCACTATACAGTTCAGGCTGGCCTTGAACTCACTTTGTAGCCCAGGCTGGCCTTGAACTCACAATGATCCTACTGCCTCTCAGCCTTCCGAGTGCTGGGATTACAGGTGTGTGCCACCATACCCGGCAATTATTTGATTTTTTGATGATGGTCATTCTTACTGGGGTAAGGTGGAATCTCAGTGTTGTTTTAATTTGCATTTCTGTAATGACCAGCAACATTGAACATTTCTTCATGTACTTATTGGCCATTGGTACTTTTTCTTCTGTGAAGTGTCTATTCATTTAAAAGAAAATTTAAAAAATAGAAAAAAGCTTATGAACCTCATAAGCCCATGTTTTAAGCTAAGGGTTAACAGAAATGAGTCAAGAAGTTTACAAAGTTTATAAAGTAAAAAAGTTACAACAAACTAAGGTTAATTCATTATTAAAAGAAAGGGGCCGGTGAGATGGCTCAGCAGCGTAAGCGCCTGCCTTGCAAGCGCGAGGGCCCGAGTTCGACTCCCAGATCCCACATACGAAAAAGGGGCCGGTGATATCGCTCAGCGGCACGTGTGCCTGTTGGTGCACGAGGTCCTGAGGTCGACCCCCCGGTACCCACAAAAAAAAAAAAAAAGAAAGATGTTTTTAAAATATCACCACACCTTTATTGGTTATATTATGGTAGTTCAATACATGTATATATTGTGTAATTAAAACATGTAGATCTTTATGGGTTATCTTTATGGTAGTGCAATACATGTATATAATGTGTAATAATCAATTCAGGCATCTCTTCAAGCATTAATAGCTTTTATGTGTTGGAAATTTCATACTCTTCTAGTTAATCTGAAATATAGATTGTTTCAACCAATAATTACCCTAGTGTAATAAGGAGAAAAACAAAAGTAATTTCTCACTCTGTGTTTGGTGCCTCTTACTGACCTTCTTTTGTCCCTCTTCCCCCTGGCCCGTCCCAGTTTCTGGTGACCACTGTCCTATTCTGCTCTTCTATGAGACTGACTTACCAGTTACTGTGAGTTGGTAAGAACTGAGCAGTGAGTTACTGTGTCTTTCTGTCTCTGCTTATTTCACCGAACAGAATGACCTCCAGTTTTAGCCACATTGCTGCAAATGACAAGATTTTACTTTTTATGGTGAATAGTATTCCATTGTGTATTTATACCACATATTCTTTTTCCATTCATCCAGCGAAGGGCATCTGTATTGTAGTTACTGGTAATAGTGCTGACATAACATTTTGGTATAATGATTTCATCTTCTTTAGACATGTGTCAAGTAGTGAGATTGCTGGATCCTGTGATATTCTACTTTTAGTTTTCTGAGGAATCTGCATACTGTTTTCCATTTTGGCTGCACTAATTTACATTCTCACTAACAGTGTATAAGAGTACACTTTTCTCTGCTTCCTTACCAGCATTTATTTTTTGTATATTTGATGATAGCCATTCTCACTGGGGTGATATATCTCATTATGGTTTTGATTTGCATTTCTCTGATCACTTGTGCAATTGAACATTTTTAAATGTTCTTGTTGGTCATTTGCATGTCTTTTTTTTTTTTTTGTGGGTACTGGGGGTCGACCTCAGGACCTCGCGCACCAGGAGGCGCCCGTGCCGCTGAGCGATATCACCGGCCCCTTTTTCGTATGTGGGTTCTGGGAGTCGAACTCGGGCCCTCGCGCTTGCCAGGCAGGCGCTTATGCCACTGAGCCATCTCACTGGCCCTGCATGTCTTTTTTGGAGAAGTGTCTGTGTAGTTCTTTAGTCCATTTTTAAATTAGATTTTTTTAAGAGTTCAGTTTTTTGAGTTCCTACATATTCTTTTTTTTTTTTTTTTTTTTATTTTAAAGAGAAGAAAAAACAAAACAAATCAAAAGAAGAACAAATTTTCAAACAAACATAATAGGAGGGTAACAATGGTTAATACATTACGTATTACTATCTTTAAGTTAGTTATTCAGGACACCAGACATTAGCATTCAATTGTCCAAACATTATTGGCACAAACCTTACTCTTCAATGAACTAAGTAAAAATGGTAGTGTATCTATCTTAACCATCTTATATATATATATATATACAATTTTTTTCCCTTTCCCTTCTTTCTTTTCCCTATTCCAGTCTCTCTTTCCTTTTGACCAGTTTCTTTTTGATTCACCATGTCTATTGTACATTTTGGATCTTATTTACTCTTTCAGTTTCTCATACTAGAGAGATAATACGATGCTTACACATGTGCTTCTGGTTTATTTCACTTATGAGTATTTTCTCGAGTTGCATCCATTTACCTATAAAAGTCTCCAGTTTATCCTTCTTTATGGCTGAATAGTACTCCATTGTATAAAAATACCACATCTTTCTTATCCATTCCTCAGTTGATGGGCATTTGGGTTGTTTCCAAGATCTGGCTATTACAAATTGTGCTGCTATAAACATGGGTGCACATATATCGCTGTGGTACGATGTTTTTAATTCTTCTGGGAAGATGCCCAGAAGGGGAATAGCTGGGTCAAATGGGACCTCCAACCCTAGTTTTCTGAGGAATCTCCACACTGACTTCCACAGTGGCTGTACCAGTCGACACTCCCACCAACAGTGAAGAAGGGTTCCTTTTTCCCCACAGCCCCTCCAGCATTTGTTATTAGTTGATTTCTTAATAGTAGCCATTCTTTCTGGGGTGAGATGGTATCTCAGTGTTGTTTTAATTTGCATCTCTCGAATGACTAGTGATGTTGCACATTTTTTTGTATATTTATTTGCCATTAGTATTTCTTCATCTGAGAAATGTGTATTCATCTCAGATGCCCATTTTTGGAGTGGGTCTTTAAATTTGGGAGGTCTGATTTTTTTGAGTTCTTTATATGTTCTCGATAGTAATCCTTTGTCTGAGGAACAGCTGGCAAACATTTTTTCCCACATTGTGGGTTGTCTCTTCACTCTGTTGGTGGTTTCTCTTGCTGTGCAAAAGCTTTTTAATAAGATGAGATCCCAGTTATTGATTCTTTGGGATAGTTCCCGTGCGGTTGAGTTTTTATTCATAAAGTCTTTGCCTACACCAATGTCTCCAAGGGTTTTACCTATCCTACCTTCCAGCAGATTTAATGTTTCTGTTTTAATATTTAGATCTCTGATCCATTTTGAATTTAGTTTAGTGCATGGTGAAAGATATGGATCTAGTTTTAATCTTCGGCATGTGTAGAGCCAGTTTTTCCAGCACCATTTATTAAAGAGGCTATCTTTCTTCCAGCGAATGTGTTTGGCACCTTTGTCAAAGATAAGGTGGCTTAGTATGTCTGGGGTTGTTTCAGCATCTTCTAATCTGTTCCATTGATCTTCAGGTCTGTTTTTTTGCCAGTACCACACTGTTTTTATCACAGTAGCTTTATAGTATAATTTCAAGTCGGGGATAGTGATGCCCCCTGCCTTGCGTTTGTTGCCCAGAATTGCCTTTGGTATTCTAGGTCTCTTCTGATTCCAAATGAATTTTAGGATTGTTTTCTCTAATTCTGTGAGATATGCTGTTGGAATTTTGATTGGAATTGCATTAAATCTGTATAACAATTTTGGAAGTATGGCCATTTTCACTATATTGGTTCTTCCTATCCAGGAGCAAGGGATATCTTTCCATTTTCTGATATCCTCTTCAATCTCCTTTTTCAGAGTACTGTAGTTTTCAGTATAGAGGTCTTTTACATCCTTCGTGAGGTTGATTCCTAGGTATTTCATTTTTTTGGATGTTATTGTGAAAGGTATTGTTTCCCTAATTTCTCTTTCAGTAAGTTTGTTATTTGTGTACAGGAAGGCTATTGACTTTTGAGTATTGACTTTGTATCCAGCTACACTACTGAATTTGCTTATTAAATCTAGCAGTTTTTTAGTGGAGTTTTTGGGGTCTTCTGTGTAGAGTATCATGTCATCTGCAAATAATGATAATTTAACTTCTTCCTTTCCAATCATTATTCCTTTTATTTCTTTCTCTTGTCTAATCGCTCTGGCTAAAGTTTCCAGAACTATGTTGAATAAGAGTGGGGACAGTGGACATCCTTGTCTTGTTCCTGATTTTAGAGGGAAGGCTTTCAGTTTTTGGCCATTTAGTATAATATTGGCTGTTGGTTTGTCATAGATAGCTTTTACCAGATTGAGATAAAGACCCTCTATTCCAATTTTCTGTAGGGTTTTTATCATGAAAAGGTGCTGGACTTTGTCAAAAGCTTTTTCTGCATCTATTGAGATGATCATGTGATTTTTGTCTTTGGTTCTGTTAATATGGTGTATTACATTTATTGATTTAGGTATGTTGAACCATCCCTGCATCCCTGGGATGAATCCAACTTGGTCATGGTGTATAATCTTCTTGATGATTTGTTGGATTCTGTTTGCCAGTATCTTATTAAGGATTTTTGCATCTATGTTCATTAGGGAGATTGGCCTGTAGTTCTCTTTCTTAGTTGGGTCCTTCTCTGGTTTTGGTATCAGGGTAATGCTTGCTTCCAGGAATGAATTTGGGAGTATTGCTTCCCTTTCAATTTCATTGAAAAGTTTGAGAAGTAGGGGCGTTAGGTCTTCTCTAAATTTCTTGTAGAATTCGGCAGTGAATCCATCAGGGCCTGGGCTTTTCTTTGTTGGGAGGTTTTTAATTACATCTTCAATTTCATTGGCTGATATTGGTTTATTTAGGATTTTTAAATCTTCTTGATTCAGCTTTGGTAATTCATACGAATCTAGGAATCTGTCCATTTCTTCTGCATTTTCCATCTTAGTAGAACATAAATTTTCAAAATAGGTATAGATGATCTTCTGGATTTCTGCAGGGTCCGTCGTGATATCACCCTTTTCATTTTCAATTGCATGGATTTGAGTCTTTTCTTTTCTTTTTTTAATAAGGTTGGATAAGGGTTTGTCAATCTTATTTATTCTTTCAAAGAACCAACTTTTTGCTTCATTGATTCTTTGTATTGTTTTTTTATTCTCCAATACGTTAATTTCTGCTCTGATCTTTATAATTTCCTCCCTTGTACGGGCTTTTGGCTTAACCTGCTCTTCTTTTTCTAGAAGCTCGAGGTTCACCCTTAAGTTGTTTATTTGCGCTTGCTCTATTTTCCTGATATAAGTATTTAATGCTATAAATTTCCCTCTTAGGACTGCTTTCATTGTATCCCATAAGTTCCGGTATGTTGTACTGTCATTGTCATTCAGTTGTAGAAAGTGACTAATTTCTTCTTTAATTTCATCTGTGACCCATTGGTTGTTCAGGAGGATGCTGTTTAATTTCCATGTGTTTAGGGAGTTTTTGTGGGATCTTTTGCCATTGATTTCCAATTTCATTGCACTATGGTCTGATAATATGCATGGGATAATTTCAATTCCTTTGCATTTACTTAAGCAGGTTTTATGAGCTAGTATGTGGTCTATTTTGGAGAACGTCCCATGTGCAGCTGAGAAAAATGTGTATTCTGATGTTGTGGGATGGAACACTCTGTAGACATCTACTAAGTCCATTTGTTCAAAAGTTTGGTTCAGTTCTACTATTTCATTATTGATTTTCTGTCCAGTTGATCTATCTTTTTGTGACAGTGGAGTATTGAGATCTCCCAATATAATTGTATTAGTGCTTATTTGATTTTTCATGTCCTTTAGTACTTGTTTTATATAGCTGGGTGCATTGGTATTTGACGCATATATATTTATGATCGTTATCTCTTCCTCTTGGATTGTTCCCTTTACGAGGATGTAATGACCATCTTTATCTCTCTGAATCCTTCTTGGCTTGAAGTTCACTTTGTCTGCAAAAAGAATAGCTACCCCTGCTTTTTTCTGGGTTCCTGTGGCATGGAGTATTGTTTTCCATCCTTTGACTTTCAGTCTATGAATTTCTTTCTGAATTAAATGTGTTTCTTGTATACAGCATATTGTTGGATCTTGCTTCTTGATCCATTTCGCCAGTCTGTGCCTTTTGATTGGTGAATTGAGACCGTTAACATTGATGGTTAAAACTGATATGTATTGACTTGTCATGATATTTTCCTGTTGTTGGTTCCCACTCTTTGTTTTTCCGCTTTCTGGCTATTTAATTATTTGCCCTGCCTGGTGGATTCCTTCTGTTGGGGTTCCTATCTCTTTCTAGAATGTCCTTCAGAACGTTTTGGAGTGCTGGTTTGGTGGTCATAAATTTTCTCAGATGTTCTTTGTCATGAAAGTATTTTATTTCTCCATCAATTTTGAAAGATAGTTTTGCAGGGTACATCAATCTGGGCTGAAAATTATTTTCCTTTAGAGCTTGCAATACATCATTCCAAGCTCTTCTTGAATTGAGGGTTTGTGCTGAAAAGTCAGCTGTGATTCTGATGGGTTTTCCTTCATAGGTGATTTGTCTCTTCTCCCTAACAGCTTTTAAGATTCTGCCCTTCTGTTGAATTTCTGGGATCTTGACTATAATATGTCTGGCTGAAGTTTTTTTTTGATCATGTCTAGTTGGTGTTCTAAAAGCTTCACTTATAGGGGTGTCAAATTCCTTCTCTCTTCCAGGAAAGTTCTCCCTGATTATGTCTTTGAACAAGGTTTTAATGTCGTTGATGCTATCTCCTGCTTTTTCATTTATTCCAATTATTCTTAAGTTGTTTATCTTTGAGTCATCTAGCAGCTGCTGAATTGATTTTTCATGGTCCCTTGCTATTTTTAAGAATTTTTCCATTTCATGATCACTAATTGCAAGCCTATCTTCTATATCTGAGATCCTGTCCTCGCATTGGCTTATTCTGCTACAAATACTTTCAATGGAATTTTTTATCTCTTGGATATCTGCTTGAATCTGCCTTATGGATTCCATTTCTTTCCTATGCTGAGCATTCATGGTTTCTATAGTTTTCTTAAGTTCATCTATTTTTTTGTCTGTATCAGCTATAGTGTCCTTAAGCATGGTCTTCATTGTAGACATTATCTCTGCAGTTATCTGTGAGATTATTTCTGTTTTAATTTTTTCCAGAACCTCATTCAGTTGCTTTGTTGTTACCACTTCAGATAGGCCAGGTGGGTGGCTTTCGGATTGTCCCACCTCGTTGCTCCCTAGGTTTGCCTTTGGTGAATTGGATGTGTGTGGTTGCATCTTGTTTAAGTGTCGTCTCATTTTTTCTTTCTTTAATTCCTGGGGTGATGTTTGCAAATTACCTATAGTAGGTTACTTTATTGCTAGTGTTTAAGATCTTTAGAAGATGACTACTTCTCTGCAGTATCTTCCAAGTGGAGCTTGCTTTTAGGTTTTGAGCTTTCTGCCAGATCCTACCTCTTCAATTCGTTGGGTATGCGAAGTTGCTACCTGTTTGGCCCAGTCCTTGATTCTTTGGTACTGTGCCACTGTATTTTCTGTGTCCCTTAGTCAATCTCAATCATGAAATATCAGGAAGGAAAGATGTTTAGAACAATTATTTCACATTTGGCTATAATGTTAACTAAAGCATCAAACACAGCCTAAAAAATGACAGACTGAGCTAACCAGTTATTTACCACTTTTAGCTGTATAGAGTTGCGGTTATATAACAAAATCTAAAACACACCAGAAAAATTATATGCAGTATACAAGTCCTATGTATGTCAATTTTTCCTTGAGGAGTTTAAATTTAAGATGAGTTAAGGAGGAAATAGAGTATTGGGAGAAGAGGAAGGAATTAGATGTAAGGTTAGAGGACCAAGAGGGATCCCACTAAAATTGGGACACTAGTGCAGAGGACAGGTGGTAAAAAGAGAAGGAAGGGATAAAAGGAAGAACAGATCACAACCACAATCACAAAGAAGTTAGAGGCGCTGTTTACACTCATATAAAAAACCAGAGAGAATAATGAAGGAAAGAGCAAATATACATACAGAAACAAAAACAAAGATAAAAACAATAAAACAGACAGATCAAAAATAAAACCCCACCAAAAAACAAAACAAAACAAAACAAAAACAAAAAAACCCTTCGCCAGAACAAAAAAACAAATCAGTGAGAAAAAAAATAAAAATAAAAATAAAAAATAAAAATAAAAATAAAAAATATAAAAAGAATCAGTTCCAGGTGTTGACTCTGTTGTAGGCAGGTACCTTGTGACAAAGTCCTGTTCTGTGCAGGTCCGTCCCAGTAAGCCAGGAGCGCCCTCTGGCGGGCGGTGAGCAGAGGCGCGTACTTTCAGGCAGAGACCAGTCTAGCTTGCCTCCGCTCTCAGCGCCCTTTCACGATCCCTGGGCCTGAGAGGCTCAGCGCGCTGTCCGGAGCGCGGGTTCCCTGCACTGGTTCCCGCCGCTCTGGTTTTTCGCCACACCCCCCACAATGGCGCCCGGCCGGTCGCTCTCTGGCGCGGGGCAGCTGTGGCTGAGAGACACTCACCGCCGGTCAGCGCCGTTCTCCGCCGCTCCCCTGCCCCGCCGCTGTCTCAGGATCCTCCGTGGGGGCTCCCTGGGCGCCAGCTGCCACCGTGGGTCCGTAGAATTGAGCCTCCGCCGGCGCTCCAACTCCCGGGATATTAGAAGGTGCACGCGCGCGGTCTGCTCCTTCTTTCCTTCTTCTTTTTTGGAAGTCACCCGTCACTGGTGCTGGGGGTCCCAGATTGCGCTTCAGAACTTTTCTGGGTTTCGGGGAGGCATCTCCCCCCCTCCTGCGCTTTCTGGGTCGCTATATTCCCGTGTTCCAATGGTAACTTTTAGAGAGAGTTTTGCTGCCTGCTTCTTACTCATCCGCCATCTTGAGGTCTCCCCTACATATTCTTGATATCAATCCCTTGTTGGATGAATAGTTTGCAAATATTTTCTCTCGTTCTATAGGATTTTTGTTTATTATTATCTTTGCTGTGCAGAAGCTTCTTGGTTTGATGTAATTCCATTTGTTTGTTTTTATATTTGTTGTTTGTGCTTTTAGGGTCTTATCTAAATAAACCATTGCCTATCCTAATGTATTGTAGTTTCCTCCATTTTTCCTTTTAAGGAATTTTGTGGATTCCAGTTTAACATTTACATCTTTGGTCCATTTTCAGTTGATTTTTGTGCCTGGTGAGAGGAAGGGATCTAGTCTCACTCTTATGTGTCTGTATATCCAATTATACAAACACCGTTTATTGGAAAGGCTGTCTTTTCTTCACTGTATGTTCTTGACTTCTTTGTCAAAAATCATTTGACTGTATGAATATGGTGAAGAAAGAAAGTGTTTTACACTGCTGAGTACTGTAGGCAATGGTGGGAAGTTGACTGTCCCTAGGGTCAGGCCTCAGGGCCCCTTGGCATTAAAGATCCTTTGCCCTCTGTTCCTCCTCTAGTTTCATTGTTCCCTGGTGCATTGATCTGGGAATACTTGTCTCAGCTCCACCTTGGAGGAAACTTTTTAGCAAAGGTCCCTGGCCAGCCCTTGTTTCCCTGTAACACGAGGAGGCTGAAATACTTCTTATACTCTCACCCATCCACATACTAGAACATTCCCCAGGGAAAGCTCTTCAACTGGTTGCTCAACAATCTGCAACCTTATAGGAGTCATTCATTCCTTCATTATTTTTATTTCTGCCTCAGACAAGTATTATAACATTGAGTTCGCACAGCTTGTTTACCAGTTGCTGGGAATTCCTCTTAAGAGAGAAGCACAGTATAGTTTCTTGGACGCTGGAGGCTGTGTTCCTTGTGTTCAAGATTGTAAACTACCATGGCTTCCTCTTGGACAAGAGGTGAGAAGGACACATGGAAGTCCTTGTGCCTGTACAAAGACTACGCGGCATGCAGATGACAGGAAGGATAGGAAAAGCTGCTGTAGAAATGAGTGCTAAAGGGACACATCTTGCTGTGCCTATTGCCTAGACTCTCTTATTATTTCCTGCTTTCTCGGAGGCTGGTCAGGCTTTGTCCAATTCCAGTCCTGGAAAAGAAACACTTGGATTTGTTGTTATTTTCAGGTTTTGCAAGTAACTGCAAAACTGGATGGAACTTTTTCTTAAGTAATGAAAGCATCATACAGTTGGATCAGAAGTAGCCTCTCCTTAGCTATTTGTGATTTGGCTGCTGTACTGAGGCTACTTGGCCAGAGGCTGTGGGTATGGTTCCTTTTATCACACTGAGCCCAAGGTTTCTGTTTAGAGTGCTGTTAGAGTCTCTCATAGAAAGGAGAGCTTTCCATTCTTGGAGAAACCACAATGATTAAGTACAGATAAGAGAAAAGCATTATGATGACTAATCAGAACAAAATCAATGATTCCCTTTTTGCATTATAAATGATGAGGTTTATAGTTGACAGCTTTTAGCAGAAGTGAGGGTGTGACTTTGAGTTTAGGGAGGAGGGAAGAGAACTGCACAGATGCTACTGAGCACAGGAGGTCAGTTGGGGAAAGGACTGAAATGTTCATGATGTGATTATGGTGCCTGTTGAAAATCTGACCTGGGACATTCTTAACTTTTGTAATAGGAGAAAATGTTATCAGAGGAGGCCAGAACTTTTGGTTAGCATATATGTCCTTGTATGAAGACACCCAATCCAATTTCTGCCCGTTGGGAAACTTTCCATAAAACCTGACCTTGAAGACTAAAGAATTATCCTAAATATAATTATCCTAAATTTCCGTGGAGTCAAAAATGTGGAAAGAAGCTTGTGTAGGAATATGTAGGGAAGCTCATCACCTCATAAGATGGGTCTAGTTTTTGAATGGTTTTAATTATTTGGAAGATCTCCCTTGTGTGTAACTGAAAATTGTATCTATTGATTTTTGTGCTCCTTGAAACTATATGGAGAATCTTAACTCTTTACACTGTCACTGGGTTCTGGGGTGCTGGGGACTCCCAGAGATTTTGTCTAGGTTCTTTCTAGTGTCTAGGTTCTTTTTAGTGCCTAGGTTCTTTCTAGTGTCTTGAACAAAGAATGGGTCAAGACTAGCACAAAAGTAGTGAGGTTTTACATTTATTAAAAATAGGAATAGAAATGTGTTCTGCAGAATGAGTGTGGGACAATTAAAAGTAGAAAAAGAAGTGTACGCTACAGAGTGAGAACAGACCACTGTGAAAGAGAGCACAGTGGCCACAAGGTTATGGCAGCCAACGTCTTTTGTATCCCCCACGCCTCAGGCTGATGTCAGATCTAGGCCATCCTATAAAAACCTGCTTGTGTTCTTCTGAACAGAACTGAAGATAGAATTCTCTGACTGGTCCCAGGTGCAGGGCTTTGGGAACTGGTTTCCTGTGCATTTCCTGGATCTCTGTTATTGACAAGTCATGCCCACTCGCTCAGCCTGTTTACTGCACCCTAGGATTGGGCCTCCACACTACATTTCAACCCACATTTAATGATAACACTGGTGTTTCCACTGTCTTACTGTCTCCTACTTAATTCTGCTTATTGCTCTCAGATGCTAAGAAAGAACTCATCATCAGCCATTTACTTGCAGGAATTCCCCTGTTCCGAAGATGGGGAGTGCATATGTCTTTCATATATGGAGAATTGTGAAACTGGTTTGCATTCTCTGTTCATGACACCATATCTTTATTAATTAATACATCTTAGGAACTCTTTAGGTTTTTTCCTTAGCAGTCATTAGCTTCTGCTTACATTAAAGTCTGAAGAACAATCAGCCTCCTATACTCACAAATTCCCATGTACCTGAGGAGTTAGAAAAAAGCAGAAACGAAAGTTTTGACCTACTTAATATTAACTTACTTTGCTTTTAAAAAGACTTTGTCTGTGATATTTGATATTAGAATCTTAGGCAAATGGATATATTCATGTTGCATATTTTTATTACTTAATGTGATGGTATTCTATTGAAATATATGGTCCCTTTTTACAATGGTGACTGAAGCTTTGTTAGATTTTTGAAAAAACCCTTATGCGCTGGTCACACAACATAAACTGTTCAATGAACTGAAGGTGTTATTCTCAATAAGGTGCTAACCCCACCAGACTGAGAGTTTGTGGGCATTGGTGTACAATGTGTACATAGCCATAGTGCTATGAGACTCCCAAAGACTTTAAGTGTTAAAAGCTTGGTCTCCTTCTGATGGTGCTATTGGGAGGTTGTGGAAGTGTGAGGGGGTTAGGTCACTGGGGTGTGGCCTTGAAGGGGATATTGGAACTCCAGCCCCTTTCTCTTCCTATCTTTTTTTGCTTTCCTGCTACTGTAAGATCTATGCCATGTGCTTCTGCCATGATGAACTGTGCTGCTATAGGCCCAAACCAACAAGTCAGCTGTGAACTTAAATCTTTGAAACTGTGGGCCAAAACAAACTGTTCATCTCTATAAGTTGTTTATCTCAGGTATTTTGTCACAGTGATAGATGGCATCCTGGGAAAGTCCTTTGTATGGCTGGGGCTGGTGTTGGGATCTGGCTTAGCAAAGTTGCACCTGGTATAGTTCCAGCTTTCAGTATCAAGGATGGTTTTTGTAGTGACTACCCTGGAGCAAGACCTTCAAAATCATTCATTCAAAAGTATATTTGCTATAATTTCTTGAATCAGTTGGCAGTACCGACAGATGTATTTATTTTGGGTGGACTGTGCCAGAAAATCTCTGCCTATCCCTGTCATCACTGGAACAACTGTTAATTTGATGAACATCTTGGACTGGAAAGAGGGGCTGACTCAGCAATGGGGAGAGGTGCCCTTTGGGAAGGAAGGCACGGACAGCTTCGAACCCTTCCCCCCCCACCCAATCTTTAGCTTAAACCCAGGAGCTCAAGTTTGTCTCTCTTTTCTTTGAATTTCTTTAGCACTATGTCTTATATGATACACCTGGGCATTTACAAATTTAATTAATAAGTCTGCTAGCTTTTCTGAATGAGTACACCTTGCCTTCCCAACTTTATTGTTCCATTTCTCTATCCTCCAAACTTATGTATGCAGTTTTGCTCATAAAAATATTGAGATAAGTAGATGTATAATTAAACCTTAAAGATCTACAAGAGTTGATCCCTCTCAGAAGAAAACGGCAAGAGCAAAAGGAAATATACTTTTAGGAGATTCTTATGTTGTGCCAGGCACTGGTCTAAGACTGTTACATTTGTTACTTCCAATAATTTCAAGTCCCTCCATTAGTAACTACTAGTTGTCTCATTTTGCAGAAAAGGAAAACAAGTTTTAGAGAAATTAGTTAACTTACACAAGCAAAGCTCACTCAGCCCTAAATTCAAATATGTGAAACACATAGATATCCTCCTAAGATTTTTTGGTTGTATTTGAATGTATATAACAGATAAAATAAGTTGTGAGTATTCATAATACCACACGATACTTAGCATGAAAAAGATCCAGTGTAGTTTCTTTCTTTCTTCTTTCTCCCTCCCTCCCTCTCTCTCTCCCTTTATTCCTTCTTTCTTTCCTTCCTTCCTTCCTTTCTCCCTTCCTTCCTTCCTTCCTTAATTCCTTCCTTCCTTCCTTCCTCCCTTCCTCCATTCTTTTCTCTCTCTCTCTCTCTCTCTCTCTCTCTCTCTTTCTCTCTCTCTCTCTTTTGAGGCAGAGTCTTGCTATATAGTTCAGGCTGGCCTCCAACTCGTTATCCTCCTGCCTCAGCCTCCCAAGTGCTGGGATTATAGGCATGTGCCACCACACCCAGCTTCCAGTTACTCTTTAAAGAGCAACTTTCCTAATTCAGATAAAATGTGATATAGTCAATTTTTATACTTTTAAGAGCTGACTCTGTAGTGAAGTCAAATATGGTACTTTTATAATTAAAATATCTCGAAGTCCCTCCTGATTCAAGTGACTCATGATAAATGCAAATGGAACTTTTTTTAATCCATGTATTTCTCTCCATTTGTCTAATATTTTACCTAAATGTAGTTTTAGATGTTCAAACTCCTATCCCTAGCACACGCTTAGAGTTGCCTTGCATTCTGGGGTGTCCATCAGCTGAAGAGTGGAAGGCCATGAGAAAATGAAAAGGAACTTTGGTGATAAAGTAGAAATAGAAGTGTACAATTTATGCATTTTGACTAGTTCATTGAAGCAGAATTCCACAGGATGTAGTAGCAATAGTGATCTGCAGAAATGTGCCCAATAGCATAGAGTTTATAATTGAAACAATTCTGGTTTTCTACATGAACTTTATGGTGGAACAGGGATAATGTTTTGCAAATCTGTGATTAATTTTTCAGGTGCAGTGTAATAAGGATGTTTAATACCTTAGCTTTTATGTAGCTCTCTTGTTTAAAAAAGATCTAAGGACATGAATTTGAAACAGCTAAGAAAGGATTTCACAAGATTTTGCAGATATTGTATCTTATGCCTATGCTGAACTGGCCTTATTAATATCCAACTCAAGGACCTTATATATATCTTAATGTGAGGGTAGAGTTTAGGCCTTTTCCTACACTCAGCTTATGTATCACCCAGATCTGCAGTAGTGCAACCCCAGCAGTAGCTTGTGGCTTTCTGGCAGTCACAAAGTCAGCTTCCTGTGGCTACTGCTGCCACCACAGATCAAGCAGCTGTTGTGCAGTACTGATGAGCAAGAAGAGACCACTGCATCTGACGAGGCTGGGTAATACTCTTCAAAGTGTGGAGAAATCAAAACCTCATGTCGCTGACATTGGGCGGTGGCACACAGGAGGGGGCTGGTTGATTAATTCTCATCCCCCACATGCTGTTCTCAGATGCAGTGATGTGTATAACCTCTGTGAAGACATCAGGAGAGACCCAGCAATCAGCTAGGCTGTTAAAATCTTTGGTCAACCCAGTAACTTGTATCCTTGTATATGGTCTCCTTCCCCTTTGCTTCACTGGTCTTTTGCTCATATACCTGCTGTCCTAGGATTATACTTTGTAGTGAAGTGTTGCTACATAAATATATGCCTCAAGTTCTATTGTCTAGGAAACCTGAGTTGAGAGATTTGGAATGAGTATTAGCCCTAGAAAGCCAATGATAAATGGCCTTTGGTGGTGGTTAATGGATGGTGACCTTCCCCACCCCAGAATCTTTTAGCACCAAAACTACTAAGATTTTATCTGAATTTAAATCAGGAAGAGAAAGGCAAAGTGTCAGACTGTCAAGTCACTGGAGCACTTGATCCATTTGGTGCGATAGTAGCCATGAGGGCTGTGAAGGGGCTAACTGGAAGCCTTGCAAAAAGAAAATAATAGAGCTTGGTTTGGTGGATCATGCCCATGATCCCAGCACTCTGGCACTGGAAGTTCGAACCCAGCTTAGGCAATTTAGCAATTTGTGAGGCATTGTCTCAAAAATAATAATAAAAATTTTAAAAAGGCTGTGAGTATAGCACAGTGCGAAGGACCTGAGTTAAGTCCCTAGAATTGGTGGGGTGGGGTGGGGGTAAAAAAAAAAAAGAGAAAAATAAAATAATAGGTGCAAAGAACTAAAAGTTATCTCAAGGCCTTCTCAAGGCTGCAGTATTTGAGGTGGTTTTAAAGGAGGTTTCTACCTAAAGCCTCAGGGTAGAAGGTTCAAAACCTCAGAATCTGATTATAAGGGTAGCTGAATGTATAGCCTAATACATAGTTCCCTGGTGTCAAAGTAAAGTCCCTAAATGTAGTTTTACATTTCCTAATGGGGAAGGAGTTGATCTCTGTGTCCTTGGATAATGACATCTGCCTAGCTGTGTATGAGATTGCAGAGTTCCCGAGTTCCCAAGTTCCCTGAAACTTCTTGGCTGGCAAAAGCTGTTCCCAACACTTTGATGTTGGGAAAAATGCAGCAGCAAGAACCATGTGGGAGTGGATATTGAGGGTTTTGGAATGTCATAGTTATGTGGAGATGGTCTTAATAATCTATTGGGGTAGCTCCTTGACATTTAGACAGGATGGTGGCCTACAGTTAATGAGGTGGAGATACAGGAGTACACTTTATATAATTTTGAGGAAGAGATTGTAGCTTAAGGAGTTGGGAATATAAGAATGGATTTGCTATGTAAAGCCTGAGAACTCACTACCCCTGTTCCTTGAAAGACTGGGAGACAATTACTTTATGTAGCACTAAGGAAGGCACAGGTCAAGGGGTCATTGGCATTTTTCTGAGAAACTCAGTGTCTGCCTTCTGTAGAATTGGGGTTCATGGTGAAAGATGCTGCCATGGAACTAGGATTCTTAATGTCAATGGTAGTGGTGAGATTCCAGAATTATAAAACTTGGTTGTAGGTCTTAATCACTAGTGGCAATGTGGCCATTAATGATCCTGACTGAAAGTATTGCAGAGTGGTGCAATATTGGTAGCACTGGCTACTAGATCACGGTGTTCCTAGGCATGAGACAAGGGGACAGCTGCCTTGGGTGTTACTAAAGTTGTGTAATAGTATTAACAAAGAAGGCTGGAGAACAGAAAGTAATTTTAGTCTTTGCAATGGACAATGGTGGCCTCTCACTTAGTTTTCAAATATAGCCACTTAATACATCTAGAATCCATAGGTGGAGAGGAGGCTGCAGTCTCCCTGAAGAAGGACCTTACTATTTCCCGCACATGTACATGAAAGTTTACTACTCTAATCTTCTCTTTTAAGGAATTTACAGATATTTCCTTAAGTAACTAGTGCAAGAGGATAGGGAGATGGCCAGCGTTTTTGAGGATTACTGTGGAATGGTCTGAGCCAACACTGATACAAGAGATCTGAAATGCTATAGATGACCTTCTGCATTAGATTGACAGCTGCAGGAGGCCAGGTAATAAATGAAATTTTACTCCAAATTCACTGAGTCCATTAGTCTCCTGAAAACTACTCTGGCTATTTCTCAGGTCCCAAAATGTATAACTGGGATAAACATATTTAGTGATTGGCAGAAATCCCAGTAGATTCCCTAATTTGTAGAATAAGGGATATTATGGTAAGAAGGGCCAAGTAATATCTCTGAAACTGTATTTCTCCCATTAACCAAAACAGTAAATCAGGAATAATATTGCATTCTAAGAATAATTGCAGATATTATTCCCATTATCAAAAAACATAAAATATGCAAATTGATGGTCCCAGTATCTCCATTCGAATTACCTTTTTTGTCTCTGAAAAAATCAGATGAATTATAGCAGATGTTAGGCCACCATGAACTTATTCAGATGATGACTCCCTTTGAAGTTGTTGCAATAGATGTGCTATATTTGATCAGCACACATTCTCAGACTTTGTGGCTAGTGACCTGGCAAATGCTTTTTTCTTGGTCCCCATCAAGAATATACAATGGTTGCCCTTTATATGCAAGGATAGCAGTACACATTCACTGTCTATATTGCCTTCAGCAACACGAATCATCCTGATATTCCACAGAACATTGCTGTGATCCATCTATTAACGACATCATGGCACTTGGACTTGCTGATCAGAGAGGGGCAAGAATCGCAGATGTCCTCTTAACAATGATTCTTAACCAGGGGGGGATTTTAACCCCAGGGGACATTTGGGGACATTTGGGACATTTTTGGTTGTCAAAATTGGGGTAATGTGAGCAACTGGCATGTACTGGGTAGAGTCCAGGGATGTTGCCATACATCCTACAATATACAGGATATCTCCCACCCCAACAAAGGATTATATGATGCAAAATGTCAATGTGCCAAGGTTGAGAAACACTGCCCTAGTAAACACTTGTGTATAAAAGGTGAGAGGTTAACTCTATGAAAATCCAGGGATCTTCCACAGCAGTGAAATTTTTAGAGGCTCAGAAGTCTGGGGTGTGGCAGAACCTCTGTTTTTAGTTAAAGGACACGTGGCATATATTAGGCACTTCAAAATATCTGCCAAATAAATAAGTAAATGAAAGGATATAGAAAAGTTTTCTGTGCCAAGAGAAGGCTTCTTGAGAAAGATGGCTTTCCAGAGGAAGACAAAAGTTTATTATGGCCGAAGGCCAGCAGAGGGGCTGGAGGTGTGCCTGGGAGAAGGCTGTGGTTTATACAGTTTATGTGCTATTCATTTAAACACTCAGCCACAGATGGTAGAAGGTAAACAAGTGGCTTTCACCAATGGAAAAACAAGGCCTGGTTTGTATTCTAGAAAGATGACTTTAAGGCTGGTAAAAGATGTTGTCTTTAAAAGTTGTAGGGCCAGGGCCGGTGAGATGGCTCAGCGGCTTAAGCGCCTGCCCGGCAAGCGCGAGGGCCCGAGTTCGACTCCTGGAACCCACATACAAAAAAGGGGGCCGGTGATATCGCTCAGCGGCACGGGCGCCTGCTGGCGCACGAGGTCCTGAGGTCGACCCCCCGGTACCCACAAAAAAAAAAAAAAAAAAAAAAAAAAAAGTTGTAGGGCCAGAGTCAGTTAAACTAGTCTGGCTACTTTTTGAAATAATCCTGCATACAGAGAAACTATGGACACCCATACTGGGACAGAATGGAAATAGAGCAAAGGAAGACACAGATTCTGGAAAGATTTGAGAGGAACAGTTATCTGGAATTTATGACTGACTTGGGAATGTGGGCAGATGGAGGAGGAATAGAAAAAGGGTCCCAGGTCTCTAAATCTTTGGGTGACAGGAGAATATAAGAAAATAATACAGTTTTAAATTATATATTTGAGAAGTATATGAGTTTAATTTCTGGATATTTGCAAGTTAAAAATGTGGGGGATACAAAAGGAGGTGTTCAGCTGGCAACTGGACAAATGGGGAGAGTTTTAGAATTGGGAGTTGTGACCATGAATCATGATATGTCAACTTGAATGGATTAAGAAAAGCCTAGTAGATTAGTAAAGCACAGTTCTGGGTGTGTCTATGGATCATTGACAGGTAGGCCAGCAAACTGATGCGGGAAGACCCAGCCTAGGTATGGGTGGCACCAACCAATAGGCTTGTAGCCTGTATGGAATAAAAAGAGAAAGAAGAAGGAATCGTGCCTGTTTCTGAAGAGTTCCAGGTTTGACCATCACCTTTGGACATCAGTCTCCAGTTTCTTTTGCTTTCCAAAGCAGGTCTCACGTCTGGTGACACTACAGTGATATTCCAAGTCTTTGAGCTGGGACTGGTGCTACATCCTTGATGTTTCTTGTTCTGCAGCTTGCATTTTCTTAGGCGGAGCAGCTAGTAGACCTTCTGCCTCTCCAGCATGCAGATAGCCTTTGTGGACTCTCCTACTTCTGACCGCCTACCTAATAGATCCTTTTGCATAAATACTCATGTGTTTTCTATTGATTCTATTCCCCTGGCAAACCCTAATATGAGAGTCTTCACATGATGGGGTAGTTTGAAGCCGTAGATTTTAATGAGGTCATCCAAGCCACAAAGCTGAATCTTCACGTGTACTATGTTCATCTTCATAACTGCTTTGGTGGGGAGTATTATTTTCATTTTATAGATGAAAAAAAATGAGGCTCAGAGTTTATCTAACTCATGTTAACATAGCTGATAAATGATAGGGTTAATGTTGAAATTCAGTCATTTCTGCCTCTAAAGTTTACCCCACTATCTCCAAACTATCTCCAAACTTATTTTTGTTCATATTTTTAAATTTCCAAAATGAGACTTTACTTTAAAATACCTCTGGGTAGCAATTTATCAAAATTTACATTTTATCCAGTTGTCCTCCTCCTATTGGAATTGACCTTACAATTGGACCTGGACACATACAAAATGACACATGAAGAAGGTTAACTGTTGCAGTTGCTTGAAGTAGCAAAAGACTAGAAGCAGTAGAAGAGTAAGGGTTAAATAAATTATGGTGAATCCATACAATCTACTATCATGTAGACATAGGAGAGTGAGAAAGCTCTCAGTGAATGACTGAGATTTGGTATATGTCATTAAGTTAAAAACAATGATAATAGCAGCAGCAAAACAATATGTCGAACACTGTGTAATATGTTGTTTGTGTAAGAGTGACAATAAGAAAATATATTTGTGTTTGCTTTTATCTATGTAAAGAAACACACAGGATATAAGTTGCTTACCTAACTAGTTACTTAGAAGGAGGTGAATGGGGTAGAAGGACACTAGATAGGAGCAAGTCTTCTGGATGGATATCTTTAGATTTGACTATAGCACCTACTCAAAACAATTAAAACTTTTGAAATGTAGTATACTTACCCATTAGGATCCATCTGCATTTGAAATTTACTTCTGCCCCTGAAAATACCTATTTGGCTTATGAATTTATAATATGCTTGTACTTAGCCACCAGTTGATTGATTGATCAATCTGTCGACCCATTCATTCAACCATCATAATCTATGTGCCAGGTGCTGGGCTAACCACAGGGGAAAATTGAGAAAACATAGTTCCTGCTGTAAGTCTAGATATAAAGAAAGAGATTAGTCAAATCACCCCACAAATACACAAAATTATCAGCCATGCTACAAAAAAAAATGTGAAAAAATGACCAAGTTATTCTGGGATGGGCTGGGGAGAAGTTTTTAGGAAAGGTGTTCCTGAGGAAATAGCTTCTGAACTTAAGAAAATGCGGGGGGTCATAGGCAAAGAGAGAGAAGAAAGACAGAGGGAACAGTTTTCATGTATACCCTGAGGCAAGATAGAGTACAGTATTTGAAGAACTCAGGAGATAGGGCCAATATGTTAGAGAGGGAGGGAATGCAAATATGCAAGGTCTTGTAGGGAATCTTAAGGATGAAAGTCTTTGTAATGAAAACCAATTGGAAGTCACCAGAGATATTTGGACTACAGTGGAATGATGTAATTACATCTGTTTTAAGATCACTGGGGACTCTGGCGAATAATGGACTTAGTTTTTTGTTTTGTTTTGTTTTTTAGAATAATGGACTACGGACCAACTGTGGAATCAAGGGGACCAGTTGGGTGGCTATTGCTAGAATGGGAAAAAAGTGACCTGTGTTTGAATCAGGGTGGAGGTTAGGGTTAATAGAAGCAAATGGATTCAAGAGGAAATGCAGCCATGAAGACTGAATGATGCACTGTATGGGGGTGGAGGAGAGAGCAGTTGTCAAACATGGGTAAGTTTCCGGTGTGTGCAGCTGAGCAGACAAGGCTGCTGTTTCCTGAAAGAGAACTTTCAGGTAGGGTGTTTGTTGGAAACACATGAATCCTGAGGATTCTGAGCTTCCTGGAGTTGTCTTTTTCTTTTTTTCTTTTTTCTTTTGGTTCTCCCACTCTGTGAAGGCTTAGCTGTTAATCTTCCCTCCTGTTTCAAATTTCACTGTGTTTTTGTAAAGCTACCCTTTTATTGTTCTCTTCACTGGTTCTTATTTACAGGAAACTTTTTTTTTTTTTGTTTTCTTTCACCCTTCCACCGAATGATTTTTGTAACTTGAGACTTCCTTAGGGAATTCAGCCATTATATTTTGAGTCCTTCTGTGTGGCAACACTACTGCTCATATTTTCATAGGTCCTGGGTTTGGTAGTTCTGGGGTTATCTCTACTCAACTTAAAATATGGCACAGACATTATTTGTCTTGCCTATGGAAGGAGGAATGGATCATTGGAAATACCCTAAGAGGAACACTTTTCTGCAAAGAGAGAGGGTGGGAGATTCCTTTATGTTTCAAAAGCTGGAATAAAATAAATTAATTCTTAAAAAATAATTGCTGTTTGTTCCTGAATAACTTTTCCAACCACAGAGCCAAGGCACTGTGACCTCCATCAGGAAACAGAACAACCTGAACACCTGATCCAAAATTGTGGCTAAAGGCAATTCTGAAGACTAATTTCCAACAGATCTATGAGGACAGCTTGTTTGGAAAAATGTCTTCTTCTAGCAGTGCCAGGTCTATTCAACTAATGAATTCTTTCATCCACCATCTTCTTTGTTGTAGATGACTGAACTCTCACGGGGTTGGTAGTGACATATTGGTGTGTAGAGATGACAGTGGTTCATCAAGGGGAGCTGGTGAGAGACTGAAGAATACAACTTTAATACAACAGGGCCCAGGCAGAGTCTCAAAAGGCTCTATATTTTGGGGGGCATGTTATGGAGATCATGAGAATTATATTCTATTTAAGAGGCATAATTGATCTATAGCTTTGCTGCACTCTGAAATCTCTCACTGATGGGAGCTGAGGCCATGCCTTCTGTCACTGAGCAAGCTAGGATAATGAAGTGGACCTGTTTCTGGGAGAGGCAGGATGCCTCTTCTTGTGGTTTGAGACTTCCCTACTGGCCTTATGGAACATTCTGGAGGCCTGAGGGTGTAGCTCAGTGATGCAATGCTTGCTTTGCGTGTATGAGGCTCTGGGTTTGATCTCCAGCACTACAAAAAATCAAAACAAAGGAACAACAAACAAAAACATTCTGGAGAACTAACTTCAGTAGAGGAGGCAGCCTTTCAACTCTTTTCCTTCCATGTTTCCTTCACTCAGGTCAAACCTGCATCACAATCTAATATCTCTTGTCTCTTCCAGCTCTTGCATAATGTTCTGTCTGTTATGGACTGAATGTTTGTATCCTACCATAATTCATATGTTAAAATCCTAATCACCAGTGTGATGGCATTGGGAGGTAGGGCCTCACGGAGGTGATTAGGTCCTGAGGGTGAAGCCTTCATGCATAGATTAGTGCCCTTGTAAAAGAGACCCAGAGCTGGTGTGGTGGTGCACACCTGTAATCCTAGCCACTTTGGAGTTTGAGGCAGGAGGATTGTGAATTTGAGCACAGCCTGGGTATTAGTGAGACCCTGTCTCAAAATAAAATCAAACAAAAAAGTTGGGAGTGTAGCTAAGTGGTAGGTCACTTGCCTACCTTGCATGAGGCCCTAGGCTCCATCCCTTGTGAGCGAGAGAGAGAGAGAGAGAGAGAGAGAGAGAGAGAGAGAGAGAGAGAGAGAGAGACAGACAGACAGACAGAGACAGAGAGAGACAGAGAGAGAGAGAGAAAGAGAGAACTGACCCAGAGAGTTCTTGTCCTCTCTTGCCATGTGAAAACACAAGGGGAAGTCAACTGTCTGTAATGCAGAAGAGGGCCTTCCCCAGAACCCAATCATGCTGGAGTTCTGATCACACTGAAGCTGGACTTCTAGCTTCCACATTGTGTGAAATAAAGGTTTATTGTTATAAACATCTTATTCCTTTATGGCATTTTGTTATAGCAGCCTGAAATAAGGCACTCTCTTGCTATATTACTTTATATTTAATCGTGTTTTGGTTTCTGCTTTTCAGAGGACCTAGACCAATACAGGCTCTCACTTAAAAAGTCTCTAGAAAGGTATACATGAAGTTTTCACTGTGGAACCTCACTTTGTTTCCAGCCTCATTCACACTTATATTACATGCCTGGTTCTTGTAGGTGTTTGATTTTAATTTCCAGGTCTCCTATTCTCTTCTGCAGGTAGTAGAGATAGAGATATAGAAAAGGCTTACCAATGAGGAAATATAAGACTAAATTATTTGATTTATCAAAACTTAGCAATATTGTGATAATTTAATATGTAAATGACCCATATAACCATTATATTTTAACATTTCATTTAAATTATCTCTTTTTAACTTGTGAGCTCATAGTTTTCTCAAAATTAAAAGTTGTAGAATTAAAAATGCACTTTGCCTTTTATTAATTTTGTAATTTGTGTAATTGTTGAATGGCCATAATCTCTCCAGTATTTAGAAAGCCTTGGGTTATGTCTACTAATCCCTGCTCTTCCTCTGGAAGAAATAGATTAAACATCAATTCCCTTTAGTACATGGTGCATTTGTAGTAGAAATTACCATATGATTTCAATAAATCACTTCTTGAAAAGTCTCCAAACAACAAAAATAGTGTTCTATTTCTCAGTATTTCTAGTAATTATTTTTACAAAGGCATGTTCTCTGTTGTTTTCTTCCTTCAAAGCAATTCGTCACCTCCTTTACTCTCCTTAATTTCAGATTTCATTGAATCTAAGCATTTTTGTTGCAGTTTTTGTTGGCCAAAATGGCCATGTCTCTTCTAAGTTTGAAGAACATAACCAGAAGACAGAATGTATTTTCGCTACCTTCAAAAGTTTTCATCACTCTCCAGAAAGAATATACATACAGGACCAACTGCATAATTTTGGGGCCTAGGGAAAAAGCAAATATCTGTCTACTAGTTGAAAAAGCAGGGAAAAAGTCCTGTAAAAGGTACTAAGATGTGACATGTTTTTATTTCATTTATCTCTTCTCATATGTAGGCTATGCTCATGTGCATGTTCCATTGTCCCATTGGATTTCCAAAGCCTAAGTTCAAGGATGAAATTGTTAAGAATTTCCATACAGGGATAGCAGATCATGAGACCCTTCTGAGTGCAAGACCCTATGTGGTTACATGAATTGCACTCCCATGAAGCATCTTCCCTCTTCTACCTGGAGTTTTAGAGGGGTGTGGGCAGGGATCATGGTTGTCACCTGAGTCTGGTTCCTAAATGGAATAGAAGGTACAAGGCTTTTATCTGATGTGTGGGAACAGGAGCAAATTTTCTTCCTCTGTTTTGTTCTTGGTTCACCTGGGCAACAACTTCACCATACGCTCTACCTTCACAGAAAGAAAGATGATTACTTATTTACAGTGGGCAATGTTATTTTGACTTTCCATTTTAAATGTATTACCTCATTATATCATTTATTGCATATGTAGTGTGTGCTGACTTCTGTTCGAGATGTTACTGAGATCTCTCTGTCCTTATGGACCTCACATTCTTGTATGAAGAGGCATGTAGCAAATAAAGGAATAAGGACAAAATAAGAAGAATGCCATGTATAGGAGTGTTATGAAGGAAAATCAGGTAGAGAAAGGAGATGGGATGTTGGGCAGCTGGTCCACAGTTCTCAATGCAGTGGTTAGGAAGTCCGCACTAGAAGGTGACGTTTGAATGAAGATGTGAAGGAGATAAATTAGGGAGCCATGCTGACCTCTGGAAAAGAATATCTGGGACAATCATAGTGCACAGATTCTGGGGAGGGAGCAGAAAGTTTTGTTCTTTATTGACTTTGTGTAGGTATTTGGCATCATAATCTTATGGCATAATTTTATCATGTGCATATCTACTTGAAAACATCCTTTTCCTTCTTTTTAGGTAGAAAAACAGGACTTGTCTATGAATGCAATTAAACATGAGTGAGAAAGGGTTTCCACCCCTTGATTAAATGTGGTCATGTCTCCTCCAGTGGCAACACAGCTGTGTTCTGATGTCCAGTAACTTCTATAGACAGACCTTTCTCATCAAAAGACACTTCTTATTAATGCCTGACTTCAAAGCAAACTTTAAAAAATCCAATTGATTTCTCACTTATTACATTTTGTTTTGTAAAAGATTTTATGTCAGTGATTGCAGAATGAAGGTGTCAATAGTAAAATAATTGGTTTATAAATGGAAAGTTAATCAGGCATTTCTCTTTACACTGTCCTCTCCAAGGTCAGGGCATGACTGAAATGCAAAGAAAACATTTGTGCAGAAGGTAGATGACAGGTTTATGTGGAGGGCTGTTAACCTTGAGGCTCCATTCTGGAAGCAAGTGTTGAAGCAAATGGCTTGATGAACTTCAAAGGAATGGAACACAATTGTAGGTGAGAATATAAGAATGGTGTCTGCAGTTACATTAATTGGGATAACAATTATGAAAGCTTGAGAAGCCTCAGGTTTCAGAGCCCATGATAATCTCCAGAAAGACTTTTCCCCTGGTGGATATAATATTGCTATTTTCCAGGTGCATTCCTAAGATGTATTACATTTCTCAGATTCACTTTGTATAGGCCACTGCCAGGGGCCAGATTAGGGGTTGTCAGAAGCTTCTTTTGTTTCAGCCAGGCAACTCTCTGTTTTCCTGGAGCACTAGTTTACTTGTTGGAAGCAAGTGTCAAAGTAGACTTGACTTTTGTCTGGAAGTATGAGCTCCACGTTCTGGTTTCAGTGAAAAAAAGGGAAGAAAGGCCAAGGTCTATTTCCTGGAACTGTTGATATTTACACATTGATAACAAATTTCTTTAAGTTGTTGACCCAGATGTAGTCATATCTTGGCTGGTGACAGAATCTGCTTGTTAATTGCTCACTTTGGAATTTAATGAGCTTTTGTTGAACGTGGACTGTGCTTTCATGGAAAATGGAATATTAAGGTAGTTGACAATTTTCCTGTGAGCTGAGCTATATTCCAAGAACAACATGTAGGTAATCCTACCTGATTCACCTTTGGATCTGTACTTTGAATTTCTGTTGGTGGCAAAAAGGCTGTCATGAAAACCAACACACTTCAACTTTGAAACAAAGAGCTTCCATTAAAGAGGCAGATAAGTTTTAGGAAATTATCTTTTAAGGCTCCTGTATGATCCTTACTTTAGGATGAAAATCCTTTCAGTGTAGCAAACATATCTACTATAAAATTGTTACTGGCTTTTGTGACATATCTTAAAACTCTTGTAGAAAACTCTTAGTATTTGGAAAGGTTATTGTCACAAGTATTTCAATAATCACAGTTATCTCAGTCAGTAGTGTTTCTGTATTCACATTTGGGGAGGACTTTTAAAGCCTTTAGAAATGAAAACACTGGTACATACACTTTCAAGTTTTTGCAAACCAAACCTGTTATTCCCTCCCCCTTTTTCTCCACTCTTTCTTCACAGGAAATGCTGTTATGATGTGTGTTGATAGTTCTTGAAATGATAAAGCTGTTTCTTGTCTGTAGAGCCATGGGGTTAGGTGTCTAGTATATTGTCCCTAAGAGGGCCCAATTAATGATCTCTTGCTTATGTTCTTCAGAGTACTGTATTTCCTTCTTTCTTTTCTATGAGGCTTGAAATAAAACACAAACATGTGCAGAACTCTTTTCCTGGATCCTTCTTACTAGTAAGCCATTTTCTTTCCTAAAGAAACTACTATCACTTTTGGAAAATCTCTTTGATGTTGGTGACACAGGAGACTGAGAAAAGATTGATCAGGAACATGCTGGAGCCCCTAGTCCCAGCATTTCTGCTTCACTGGCAAAAATTGATGAGAGACTGAGCAGGCACAATATTTAGGCTGATATTTGGTATAGAACGTGAAGGAAGACAGGCAGCCCACTCAGTATGGAGCCATGAACTTCATACAGAAAGAAAAATGTATAAGTTGAGTTTTGAAACACCACTTCAGTTACAGCACCATTCAGTTTGTGGCCACTAGCTCTGACTCTGCAAACCTTTCCTTCCCTTTGTCCCACTACCTTGGTTCCTTTCTCCCTGTTTCAGTGTCTGTGGGTCTGGTATTGTGTACATAGTCAATTGGAGAATTACTGTTGCAGAATTTAAGAGATCAGAGAGACCAACGGGTGGGACAGGAGGACTTATTTAGGTGTGTACTGGACCAGCGGACAGAAGTCCAAAACCTGAGCCCCAAACAAAGGAAAAGCTCTAGTTCTATACATGTTGCTGAGGAGGTTGGTCTATCTAGTGGCATGAAACTTGTAGGTGGGCAAGTGGGTTTACAGAAACAGAACAAAAGCAGTTAGTCAAGCTGTGACAGTTTTGCATCTTTGCACTTCTTGGTGGGCTCGTTCGGGTAAAACAGGATGTTATGAGAACAGGAGGTTGTGACAAATTACTAATTTCATAGTAGAACAAAGAACAACAGTAGTAGGGAGGGTGGCAGTCTAAGGGGGAATTTACTTAGATTGGGAAAACTTGAATTTTATTTTTTGAGTCCTCCTTCAATACATTGCCAGAAGCTCACAGGTTATTTGGATCTTACAGATGAAAACTTCTGGAAGCCTTCATCTCTGAGCTGAATTGTCTTTCTGAGGATATGTACATAGTGACATTATGATACTTACAATTTTAATTCTTAATCTTGTTCCTATCTTTTTTTTTTTTTGTGGGTACCGGGGGGTCGACCTCAGGACCTTGCGCGCCAGGAGGCGCCCGTGCCGCTGAGCGATATCACCGGCCCCTTTTTCATATGTGGGATCCGGGAGTTGAACTCGGGCCCTCGCGCTTGCAAGGCAGGCGCTTACGCCGCTGAGCCATCTCACCGGCCCATTGTTCCTATCTTGGGGAACAGTTAAAAATCACTGGAAAACTATCATCTTCTCCAAGAAGCCAGCTCCTCTAGAAATGTAAAAATATCAACAACAAAACCAGCAATGCAAATTAGGGTAAATGTCTCTGTATAGATATTTCTATTGTAGTTTTTGACAGCACCTGGGAGAGAACATTGAAAGTATGGTTTCAGCTTCAGTGACATACAGTACTGAAGGAGGAGAGGATGCATGTCAAATTCAGTGCTTGTCAAGCAGTGGCTACCTGGCCGTGGGTTACACTGAGACTTCATTAGGGGTCAGGGTTATCTTTAAGGTTCTTGTCTATCTCTTCTTCTGCCATCTTGACTGGCTTCAGTCTTCATCTTCCAAAAAACAGGTCCAAAGTGATTACATACACTACCATGCACACCAGTGGTCACCACAGAGTACAAGGATCTGGAGTGACTACTGGTTTGCTGAGGAGCTCTGATTCTTTCTCCTTCTCTCTTCACTCTTGGCCAAGTATGAGGGAGGACCATTTGCAGAATGGCTGGCAGGCAGTCTCTCTAGGACCCTTACTGGATAACTTGCCATAGGGGATTTATCAAGCTTGGATTTGGCTCCAGGCTGGCAGTCTCAGAAAGAGGACTGGATCAACATATTTAGAGCTGATCCTTTTTTTTCCCTAGCCAGACACATGATTACTTTACTTATAAAATTGAATTCTGATCCATTGATTTTCCACAGGAAATATAACTACGGAGAGGAATTCCAGCAGGTCCTGTTATCTAGGGAATGAAATCACAGTGGTGATTCATTCCAGTGGGACTGGTCAGCTTCGTTGGATTCAGAAATGGGGGGTGTTAGTGATGAAATTTCAGTCGGGATGTGATGATGTTTTTTGTAGTGGATTGAATGATAGCTCTCCCAAAAGGAATGTGTATGTCTACCTGAAACTTGTGAATGTGACCTACTTTGATGGTGAAATTAAGAATCTCAAGATGAAATCTTCCTGGATTACGTTGGGTCCTAAATACAATGACAAGTTACAAATTCTAAGTGTTCTTACAAAGGCAGAGAAGTATACTTCTAAGAGAAGAGAAAATGGCCACATGAAGACAGAGGCAGAGATTAGAGTGATGGAATAAGCTAAGGAATATCAAAGGTTTCCATCAGCCACCAGTAGCTAGGAAGAGGCATGGATTATCCTTCTGAGCCTCTAGAAAGAACCAACCGTACTGAGACCTTGATATAGGATTCTGGCTCCCAGAACTGTGAAGCAATATACTTCTGTTGTTTTTAGTCACCTGATTTGTGGGTATGGCAGCTCTTGTAAACCAGTATACTCTCTACTTAGATATAGCTGCCTCTGGGCCAGACAGGGGGAGTGTGTAAATCGACCCTACCAAAAGATGTCCACAGGTCTGGGAAGCTTGCATGGCTGATCACCCTCTTTTGCAAGGAACACATTTTGTCTTTAGACATATTAATTCATTCTGTGAATCCTGCCTTTTAGACATATTGTCTGATGGATTTCTGGCTTAATTCCTAGAGTGACCATTCCAAGTTCTTGGGGTTGTTGATGAAATTGGTAGATATACTGCATACAGAGTATCCCACAAATGTTGTTCATACCAAAGCAAATTTTTTGTTTCCATGCAATTTTTCCCATGAAAATGTTCCCAGCTCTGACTAGTTAACTGGTCTATTTTCCTGGAGCCTTAGAGTGAAAATGTGTAGTACAGAGTCCACTTCATCAGTAGTTACTAAGTACTGCAAGAAAGAAAAAAACAGGTATAATTACCTAAGGATGTAACATTTTCTCTAAGGGTCATGCCCTTCCTTCCTGTTTCCTTCAGAGAAGGTACTGATTTAAGTGTCTTCCTAATTACAAATGGAATTTTTAAAAGAACCAAATTTTTTTTTTTTTGTGGGTACCGGGGGGTCGACCTCAGGACCTCGCGCGCCAACAGGCACCTGTGCCGCTGAGCGATATCAACGGCCCCTTTTTCATATGTGGGATCCGGGAGTTGAACTCAGGCCCTCGCGCTTGCAAGGCAGGCGCTTATGCTGCTGAGCCATCTCACCGGCCCAAAAGAACCAAATTTCATGGAAGATGGAATGCTTTTACTGCTTTGGAGGACAAGTAGAAGTTGCTCTTCTGTGATGAGGTGAGGGTGGTCTGGGTGGGGAGAGATTTTGATGTACAGATGCTTTGATGGGGCTGTAACCTTGGCAACAGAGAAGCAGGGCTGACTAGAAAGGTCATTCTGACTATTCTTGATAGGTAACATAGTGCCATTGGAGACAGTCAAGCAGGGGGAATATCATGATCAGACTTAAAATTTATAACTTTATTTTATTTATTTTTATTTGTTTTTTTTGAGACAAAGTCTCACTATATAGTTCAGGCTGGCCTTGAACTCATTGGGTAGCCCACCCTGGCCTCGAACTTGTAATGATCCTCCTGCCTCAGCCTCCATGGTGGTGAGTGCACCACCATGCCTGGCTCAGATTTCAACTTCTGACGGAGGCTTTTTGTGTCATAGTAGCAATGGGTTGGTGTGGGTGAGTGTGATGGAGGCAGAAAGAACAGCTAGAAGACTATCTCAGTCTGTTTTTTTGGTGCTATAAGAGAATACTTAAGACTGGGTAGTTTATAAAAGAAATTATTTTAACTGAATTCATGGTTCTGGAGGCTGAGAAATCTAATATTAGGTGGCGGTGGCCTGTGCTTTGTCAAAACATGGTGGAAAAGTAGAAGGGTAAGCGGATGTATGAAGGGGAGGCAAACTGTGAGGGATACATTCACCTTCTAGTAACTCACTCTTGAGATAACCAATCCAGTCTTGTGAGAGTGAGAACTTACTCACTTCCTTGAGGATTAACCCAGTCTTAAGAGAGAAGCATTATTACCTTTGTGAGAGCTTCTCATGACCCAAACATTTCTTAAAGGTCCTACCACCTCTCCTCATTATTATGCTGGGGACCACATTTCAACCTGAGATTTGGAGGATACAAACCATATTTAAACCATAGCATTGTAAATGATAACTAAGTGGAATTTGGTTTTGAGTTGCAAGGTTTTAGTACATTCCATCTCACAAATTCTATCACATTTCCTTTCTTATCTATTTTTCAAGGAGATCATGAAATACAAATGAGATGAAAATAGCAAGCGAGGTGCAAAAGCAATGAAATTGTTAGGAGCAGCTCACTAAGAATGATGTCCCATTGCCTTGTATAAACCAGAACCAACCTCTTCACATAAGGCAGCTTGGAGCAGGAGCAAGGGGAATGGATAGGATGGGAAAGGCAGAGTCCCATGTACGGTGTCATGTGTGGCCTTTCAATCCCTGTAAGAATCCATAATCCAGATGCCTTTTGGTAAAAGTTAAAATAAGCATTATGTGCAGTTAATCCAGTGTTAGTTGCCAGGTATTTCTGGAAGGTGAATTTTGCTTTCATAGATGTATTAACACCAGCAATAGGCAGGAAAAGAAATGTTGACAAGTAGGAAAAAAGTGGCTTTACTCTTCCAGGGGCCTAGGGCCAGCTTTACTCATCATGGCATTTTATGTTGCAAGTCCTGTGCCCAGCACATCATAGGTTCTCGCTGAATTAATAAAATATAGGGAGCCCACAAAGCACAGCAAGGATTTCTTTGCTGTCTGCCAGCGTATAGTTTGTTTTTCTAATATCATGCAACTGGAATCACTCAAGTTGAATCAAACTAATCAGATATTGGCCTCTACAAGTGTTTACAAAATGGAACTTCTAATTTATACTCTGTCAGATTGTGCCTCATTATGCCTGTTTTTGGTCATTTTCAAACATAGATTGAACTCTGAGCTTAGGACTCTGCCTTTTCTCCTTTTTTTGTTAGCTGAGATTGGAAATGCTGAATAAATGGAAATTCACTCTGGGCCTCAGGGTTTTTTTTTTTTTATGAAGGTAATTCTGACCTCCACCTACTTTCAGAATATTAGTAATTTGACTTCAACTTGATTTCCGTATAAACTGTCATTTTATACACCTAGAGAAAGCCAGGGAGGATATAAATGAAAAAGATATATTTCTAGTGGAACATGGAAACAGAATGAGTTACCAAAAGCTGTCCTTGCCCAAGTGATAACAGCCCATATATTTTCTCTAATTTTGTCTACAGGTGTATATTTTGAGCTTCTCTGTGTACCAGTATAGAATTTGTAATGGCTTTTGTGTTTGATTATAAAACTTTCCTGAGTTGGGCTAGCAGCTTAGTATGCAAAAGTAATCTGGTAGTCATAAACTTAAAAAGTCTTCATGTTATTAATAAGTGGTTAGGATAAAATAGAATATTTTTATTTGATTAAAAAGCAGTGCAGGGCTGGTGAGATAGCTCAGTGGCATAAGCGCCTGCCTGGCAAGCGCAAGGTCCTGAGTTCGACTCCTGGAACCCACATAAAGGAAAAGGCAGGCCAGTGATATCACTCAGCGGCACAAGCACTTGCTGGCAAGTGTGAGGTCCTGAGGTTGACTCCTGGTACCCACATTAAAAAAAAAAAAGCAATGCAAACTCATTATAGTAAATTTGAAAAATATGAAAGGTGCTGAATTGCATGGAACCCATCACTCAGCTATAATTACCATTATTTGAAGTATTTTTTCACTATGCATAAATAGAATCATTGTGATATATATATATAAAATAAAATCCTGATTTCCTTTTTCCCTTAATGTTTATGTGCAAATATTTTTCTCAGGTTATTAAACATTCTTTGACTACACTAGATATGGTTAAGCTTTCATTGGTCAACTTAAGGTTATTTGATCCTTTACATGGCTGGATATTTGGTGTTTCCGAACCAACACTGCATAAAGGATCCTTTTATCTTTGTTTATTAAAAATAAAGTATACTTATTGTAGCTACAGGGTGAGGGCTGTTAGAAGGCCATCAAGATCTATATGTTTTATATTAAGAAAAGTGTTATCAGGTGTAACACTGCCTCTTTTGCTTTCTATTTATGTCCTGTGCCTTTCTTTTTTCTCCTAGTGGTCTAAAATCATAGAAGTCGTTAAACCCCAGTAAGGGGGTAATTTTTACAAATCTGGAGGGTTTAGTTTGAGCTGGTGTTGAATATAAATGTACTGTTTATCAGAGCTGAATCAACCCGGATACCTTTGTTTGTATCCTTTCTTTCCATGACACCAGATCCCAACTAGTAGTCACAGAGGATATGAATGTGTTAGGATCTGAGGGCAGAATGACATGTTTTTTATGCAGCTGGTCAGAGGCAGCACAGAGAGGGTTGGGGTCTACAAGCCAGTAAGGTACTTGCTAGGGAAGGCTTGATTTCAAGGACAAGACCTAAGTATACAAGGAAGGACTTCTGCTTTTTCAGAGTAACAGCTCCAAGTTCAACTGACTTCATTTGCTACACATACTCTGTCAGTTATGTGAAAGAGGCAATGTAAGTGGAAGGGAACCTGTATTGATATGTGTCTGTCTCACCTCCTAGGAGCTGAGGTTGTCCTAGGACAGTTAATCAAGATCACTGTCAGTGTTAAAGGTTAAAGGGATTTGAAATGGAGGGGATAGAAAAAAGGCTTGGTTGCCTGGATGGGACTGGCCAAGGGATCTGAACTGAATGGGGATAGTAGAGGGGCTTTTCTTGGATCCACTGGGCAGGTAACCCCAGTGGGAGAGTGGGGACCACTCTGGGTACCCTCACTGAGGAAGTCAGATGGAGGAAGAGGGATGTGAATGTTGGCTGAGCTGTGTGGCTTGGCCTTTCCTTGTTGGGAAGCAGGGAGTTCAGAGATTATTTGGCTTGGGTCTAGTGCCTGACAGTGGCTGCTCTGTTGATGAACCACATCAGGACTTCATGCACAGCGTGGGGACCCTTTAGTGGCCGGGGAGGGGGATCTGCTGGTTTTGCATGAGGACATTTGGCTCCCTGTCTCTATGTACTGTCTAACCAACATATGCGTATGTTTCTTGGGCGCCCTTCAGATCTTGGCCAGTTAGCTTTCTTGGTTAAGCTACCCCACACTGGGCACCAAAATCTATATTAGTTTTCTAGGAAAAACTAACAAAGAACGAAAAACTGGGTAGCTTAAACAGCAGAATTTACTTTCTCAGTTGCGGAAGCCAGAAGTCTGTGAGATCAAGTTATCAGCTGGGTTAGTTTCTTTTGAGGACTCCAAGGAAATAATCTGGTCCTGGCCACTCTTCTTGGCTTGAGATGGTCTTCTTCTCCCTATGTCTCTTCACATCATCTTCCTTCTGTGTGTGTCTGTCTCTGTGTCCAAATCCCCACCCCCTTTTGTATTTTTTGCATATTTTTACTGTAACATAATAATTTGCCATTTCAACCATTTTTACATGTGCAGTTCAGTAGCATTAAGCTCATTCATGATGTTGAGAACCATTGTTGCTGTCTGCCTCTAAAATATTTTCATTACCCCAAGCAAAATCTCAGTACTTTCCATTTCTCCCTCCTAACTCAAACCCTGCTCACCTCTAATCTACTCTGTTTCTAAATTTGCATATTTTAGATATTTCATATAAATGGGATCATATTATATTGTCCTCCGTGGCTGGCTTATTTCACTTAGTGTAATATTTCTAAGGTTCATCCATGTTGTAGCATGTATCAGTGCATCATGCCTTTTTATAAGGACACTCACTAATGGTACTGGATCAGGGTCAACTATAAGGACTGCATTTTTAACTGGATTGCTATATACCAAGTCTGAGGATATGAAGGAGTTAGGATTTGATAAAATCACATTTTGAGTACTGGGAGTTAGGATTACAACATGTGTTTTTTGGGGGACTCAATTCAAATCATAACAGGCCCTAGTCCCCATCTACTCTCACCTTTATAAGCTTAGAGAGTCCTTCATGACATCAGTAAGTTATGGTATTCAACTGAATGTATCTCTGAAGTTAAGTCTGAATTATTTGTCCATTCTACAACTGAAAGCAGAAATTCCTTTTGAAGAATGTCCACTTTGAAGGAATAATTTGGCATTGTTTCATGTCCTGTGCTGTTGTATTAATTTTCTCTATATTTATTTGAATCAATGCAAAAGTGAATACAAAATGTAGCTTTTAAAAAATAGATGATGCAGGATCCATTGTGGTGTAAGCTAGAATTATCTGGCTGTTGATTGTCTCCATAGATCACTGTGTGGTGTATCATGGTAGTAGTAACTTTATTGTGTCCAAGTCTGTGTGCTGCCTACTACTGTGGAGATCCTAACTCAGTACCCAGAACGTGCGGCCTTAATGGCTAAAGAGAGTCCATCTATGGACTCAGGTAACGAAGAAGAATGGGATAGCAGCTGCCTGAGTTCACTCTCTGCTGCTACAACAAAATACTTGAAACTGGGTGATTTTAAAAGAATAGAGGTGGGCCGGTGAGATGGCTCAGCGGCTTAAGCGCCTGCCCAGCAAGCGCAAGGGCCCGAGTTCGACTCCTGGAACCCACATACGAAAAAGGGGCCGGTGATATCGCTCAGCGGCACGGGCGCCTGCTGGTGCGCGAGGTCCTGAGGTCGACCCCCCGGTACCCACAAAAAAAAAAAAAAAAAAAAAAAAGATCGAAAGGTGAGGTAATTCACAAGTATCTTTCTTGGGGCCGGTGAGATGGCTCAGCGGCTTAAGCGCCTGCCCGGCAAGCGCAAGGGCCCGAGTTCGACTCCCGGAACCCACATACGAAAAAAGGGCCGGTGATATCGCTCAGCGGCAAGGGCGCCTGCTGGCGCACGAGGTCCTGAGGTCGAGCCCCCGGTACCCACAAAAAAAAAAAAAAAAAAAAAAAGAATAGAAATTTATTTTCCCATGGAAGTTGGGAAGTTATGTAAGTTGGGAAATCTAAGATCAAGGCGCAGGTGAGGGTTTCCTTCTCCAAAGGGGAGGGATGATGTATTTTCTGTCTGCACAAGGCAGAATGCAGAACAACAAGCTGGCCTAATGCTAGATGAGGCCTTAATCCCACTTCTGAAGGAGGAACTCTCATGGCCTAATTGTGTCCTTTTTGTGCTGCTGGAAATTGAACCCAGACCTTGTACATTCTAGGCAAGTGCTCTACCATGGAGCTACACCTCCATCTGCCTGAGTCACTTCTTAAAAGTCCCACTTTAATACTATCACATTGGCCATTAAGTTTCAACGCATGAGTTTTGAAGAGGACGCATTGAAACTGTAGTGGTGACCTAACAGAGCAGTGAAGAGGGTGGGGTCTGGAGCCAGACTAATTGGGTAGTAGCTAACTCTGGGACTTTGGGCAGGAGATGCAAACTCTTTATATGTCAGCTCCTTATCTATAAAATGGGCATTATACTAATATCTCATGTCCATATTGGAGTTGTTTTGAAGACTAAATGAATTAGCTCAGCTTTAGCACTTAATAAGCATAACATAAATTTGTTAGGTAAAATAATGATTGAAGTAAGATGGACTCTCAGTGTTGTTTTAATTTGGATTTCTCTAATGGCCAGAGATGTTGAGCATTTCTTCATGTATTTATTGGACATCTGTACTTCTAAAGAATGGCCATCATCAAGAAATCAATTAATAACAAATGCTATTGAGGCTGTGGGGAAAAAAAGAACTCTTTTATATTTTTGGTGGGAATGTAAACTAGTAAAACCACTGTGCAAATCAGTATGGAGATTCCTTAAAAAACTGAAACTAGAAATTTCATCTGACCCAGCTATTCCACTTCTGGGTAGCTTCTCAAAAGAGTTAAAGACATCATATTGGAGTGATAAATGAATACCCATGTTCATAGCAGCACAATTCATAGTAGCTAAATCTTTGAAGCAGCCCGTATGTCCTTTGACAGATGAATGAATAAAGAGAATGTGGTATTTACACACACTGGAGTACTGCTCTGCCATAAAGTTAAATGAGTCATTTTTAGAAAAATTGATGCACCTTGAGACCATAATGTCAAGTAAAATAAATCAGACATGAAAGCTTAAATGTCACATGGTTTCTCTTATATGAGAGACCCCAAATATAGATAAAGAGCAAATAAAAGATAGATAATAGGAAGTAGGGAAATAGATCTTTCTCAAATGGGTAGGGGATCAAGAGATGGAGGGAGAGACAGAGGGAAGGGAGAGAAAGGGGATAAAAAAGATAAAAAAGGGAATTAAGATGTGTTATGTACATGTACTAGCTTCACACAAGGAATTAAACATTATGTACTGTGAACATGTTCTAATAAAAACATTTAAAAAGTAATGCTTGAAAGATTGCCAGATGCCAGGCACTGAGCTAAGCACTTTGGTTCAGTATTACAACAATGTTAAGGGGTTGGTTACCATTATTCCTACTTCACAGAGTAGGAGAAAAATCAGGTTAAGTGAATGCTGAAAGCTGAAGGGCTAATAAGAGGGTAGAGCTTGTCTTTAAAATGAGATGTGTGTAACCTCCTGCCAAAGCTCTTCCATCACTTGCAGTAGTGCTACAGATGAGGCTTGAAAAATGGTTCCCCTTAGGTTAATAAATAAGTCAACGAATACTCATTGAATGTCTATCATGAGGTGGCAGGTACTTGTCACAGTTGGACAGAATCGTGATGACATTTATAAATACAAGATTTATTTACACTTGATTGTGAGACCTCATAATTCACTTGAAGTCTTCTCTGCCACCTTGTCTATAGTCAGTCATGGTTGTGAGACTAGAAAGAGGTTCATGAATTTCATTGTGTTTAAATTGTAATTGAACCTCCATAACTGGTTTCACATGTTATTACTACTGTTTGAGTATCTTCCCTAATATTATGATAATTATTTTTTAATATGCATCAGTTAACAGTTAATACATTAGAGTTCTCCTCTATTTCTGAGCATACATTCTCAGGTTCTAATGCAGATAAGATCCAACCTGTTTGAAGGTGCAAGGTAGAAGGCAGAAGGAATGCATGATCCATTTTCCTTGAACCACCTATACATTGTCTAGCAGGGTCCACACTGGCCTCTGGGAACCACGGGCCAGTGTGTAATCATAAGCATATGTAAGGGCAAATATCGCATGCTTACATTGACTGCCACTGAATGGTGTAAAGGAAAGGTATTTTGGTGGACAGAATGTTCCATGTAATTTGGTCATGTAATTAGGTTTATAACTATCCAAAGGAAAGCTCTTTTCAGAATAAAAAGAGGGTGCTAGTAGCATTTATGCCAGGGTAATATGAATAGCCTGTGACTATCCTAGCTAGCAGGGTGATGGCCACTGTTGCTACAGTCTATAAGGCTGAGAGAGCCCGGGTGCAGACCTGGGAGAGTAGGGAGGAGCAACTCTGTAGTCCTTGCTGGAGGCCGTGACAGAGGGCAAGCTAAGGCTGCCAGGGTGGAGGTCTTGCTGGGCCACTGGCCTGTTGTAAGGTGGACATTGTTATAGTGTCAGGAATGGAGACACAAAAGAAATTGTTTGACAGTAAATTCTAAATCATCTAATTTGGTCAATCATTCTTTCTTTCCTTTTAATTTATCTGGGTAATTTTCATTTGGAAATACATAGTGCTTTCTCCTGACAGAGTAGCACTGACCTGGTCTTCTCTTTGGCAGCCAACACTTTCTAAATCAGGGACAAGCAGGCTTTTTTGTATGACAGTGGTCACCAGGCGTTCATTTGTCTCATAAAATTATTATTACCAAATACTGTGCATGGGCGTGTAGACATATGATGTGTAAGGGGGGTATGCAGGTAGGAGTGTGTGTGTGTACATGTGTGCTGTACTTGTGTTTAGGTATGCACACCAATGCTCATGGTACATGTGTGCTGCACATGTGTGCTCATGCAGTATGCATAGGATCAAATAGTCTGACCAAGGCCTCATCTTAGTGTCCTGTCCTGTTGGTCCTCTCTTCGGCCTCAGCCTGGCATGGTATTGGTATTCAAAGCCATTAGGAAAACACTTGCTGAGGAGATAGCGACACACGAACTGTGACAGAGCCATGACTGTAAAAGCTGGAAATAAAAGGCTTCGTTTGTGACAGGCCAGGAGTTTTATGCCCTGGGCCATCCTGGCTTCCTTCTGGTCAGCATGGGGCACTGGGCTGATACAGTGTAGGTTGTAAAGAAGGGTTAATGGACTATTGGGGTTTGGAGAACAAGAATGGATTACACCAGCTAAGTCAGCTCCTTGGGATGCACGTGGTGTGGGCGGGAAGTGCTTGGGAAGCTGCAGGGTGCAGAACTGGATTGGGAGGGGAATGAGGGAAGATAGTAAGACAATGGTTAAACTTATTTTTCATTAAACAATTCTGAAAATATGTATTCATCTTTTTCATCTAATGGGTTGAGATTTTCCTTAAGAAATCATCCTGCCTCCAGGGCACGTGGCAAATGACAAGGTCTCATATTCTGTTTTATCCTGAATCCTACCCACTTCTATCACTACTTCTTTCACTGAAATGTACATAAGAATTTCTATTTTTTGTACTTACTGAATACTTGTTTCTTACTCCTCATTTTTTAAAATGATGGTGATATGTATTTCTTGTTCTCCAAAATTCCTAAGTAAATGTTAATTTGAGTTGCTTTTACTTGTAGCAGTCTTAGACTATCCAGTAATTTGGATTGTCACTGACCCTCCCTGAAAGAATGGTCTCCAACTCTCTCCTCATGTGGGTTTTCACAAACTTTTCCAGTTGCTCCAGCAGTATAAGTGTTTTTCTCTCTTTATAACTGAAAAATAAATGTGATGGTATGATTTGTTATGTACCATTTTACATATACAATACATTATGAAATAATGCAAAATGAAATATATTCCAAAATTTCCACACATTGATATTTCTGAGTGATGGTAGGTACTCAAGGATTAAACACACACACACACACACACACACACACACACACACACACACACACACACACACACACACACACACTGATTACTTTCCATTGTTAGCAGAGAAAAGTTTTGATAGTGTCTTGGTGTTCTGCATTCAGAATTTTGCAGTTATGCATTTAGTTTTGGTTAGTTTGTGAGCCTGATGTTTGAACTTATTAACTTACCAAGGGTTATGACATCAATTTCTAAATTTTCAGGACAAAGTTTATTGTATTTCATTTTAAAAGCACTGTTTCTATACCATTCAGTCCTTCGCACCGGGAAAGAAAAGTTGTTTTAAAAAAATCAAAGAGGGAAAACAACCTATGTTAAATATCACAAATTGGGAATTGCTAACATAGAATATTCTTTTAGTTCTAGAGTTTTTGGCAAGCTATAATATTAAATAGGAAAGCAAATAATTTGATTTTCCTTTGAGGTATATTTTGTTTTAAGTGTAAAAATGTGTTTTGTCTTTTATAAATAGGGATACCAGAAGAAAAACATTTTAAAATGAGATATATTTCCATCAAATTTTTTTTTTTTTTTGTGGGTACCGGGGGTCGACGTCAGGACCTCGCGCGCCAGGAGGCGCCCGTGCCGCTGAGCGATATCACCGGCCCCTTTTTTCGTATGTGGGTTCCGGGAGTCGAACTCGGGCCCTCGTGCTGCCAAGCAGATGCGTAGGCCGCTGAGCCATCTCACCGGCCCTCCATCAAATTTTAAATTATGGGAAGTCCTTTGTTTTGTCAAGAATTCTTTTTGTTCCTTGTAACCCCTAAATTTAGTGCAGTGTCTAGGACACATTAGATGTTCAGTAATTATCGAATAAAATTGCTTCTTCCATGTAGTCTGTACACTGTCCTGTGTTTCACTCAGCTGGTCACTAGATGTCTCTCTGTGTCCATGCTAAGACTCAGTGAATATGCATACTTATTAATGAATGTGTATGCAACTCTTCAGACTATGAACTGTTGCTTGCACAGCTCAATTTTTTCTTTGCATTGGACACCAGTTTCAAGTACTCTGGGTTACTGGTCTACACAGAGGCATGAGCCAAAGCTGGTGACTTTTTTGGGGAAGAAGAAACAGAAGAACTATTCTTTAGTGAAGACTAGAGATGTGTTCTTCCTTATATGGAAATGCTAGAAAAGTTTTATCATCAGCAAATTTTTGAATCAGTCAGGCACAGACTTTAGTAATTTGAATGAATACTCACATGCTAGAACTCTGCAAGAGTTGTTTGGGCTGATTATCTGTGATTATTATTGAATGGAGAAAACCCATTTTGCTAGTGCTGCTTGGTGGTCACATTTTGCACCATCCTTGTAACTGAAAAGTTATAGTTGCCAGTTTCTCGCTAGTATATGTTGTGGTATTTCTCCTATGGGTATAGATACAATTTAAAGAGCAAGGCATCTTGCTGGCTTGGGTAGGAAAAATTTTAGATGTGATTATTGTAGCCTTTATTGTAGTCCCTTCTCATATCCATGTGCTGACTTGTAAAAATAGTACACTGAAAAAGAGAAGTTTTCTTTGGGACAAATCCATTTCTTTGAATAATATTATTTTTCCCTCGATTGTGGAAGTGATCCATTTCCACTATAGAAAATTTGGAAAATATAGAAAAGCATTATGAGAGCAATAATTCTTTTGGCTCTAATTTTAGAAGCAATATTAAAATCATATTTCATTTATGATTTTATATCCTTTTTGTAGTACATTATATCATGAATATACTCCCAGATTACTAAATACTCCTCAAAAACCTGATTTTAGCAATAACTTACTGTTCCATCTTTTGCTGATGCTGCACTTCCTTCAGTCATCTTCCTAGTGGACATTTAGGTTTTGTTTCACATTTTTTATTTTCAGAAAGAATGCTGACATAAATATTGTTATATATGTATTTTTCATATACCTATGGTTAATACCTTAGAATAATTTCTGTAACTGGAATTAAAGGTAGGAAAAATGTATTCTTAATGTGGAAGCAACCTACAGTATAACTTTTCTTGGAAGGAATTCTTCACTCTTTTGTTTATAAACTCAGGGCAGGATGAGAGGACTCTGAAATTAGAATAGTGTTTGTATTAGACAGATTCATGTCAATCTAATGGAATATCTGAGGAAATTATAATGAGAAAATATTTGTTTTGGCTCTTAGTTCTGGAAGTTCCAGTCCAAGTGGCCCCATATGATTGGTTTCTGGTGAGGGTGTCACATCATGGCTGGAACATGTGGTGAACCAAACCTCTCACACCATGAATCAAAGGGACAGAGAGAGAACCAGCCAGGGTCCCACAGTCCCCACCAAGGGCACATACTCAGTGACCTAAGAAACCCCCACAAGGTCCCATTTTCCAAAGTTCCACTGCCTCCCAGTAGCACCAACCTGGGGACTAAGACTTTAATCACAGTGGATTGTCTGTTTTGCGGCACTATCTGAATTCTGGAAAGAAGCTATTTCTCATGTGAACCTTTTCACATAAGACAATGTCAGTGGTAGGAAACCCAGATTGCCTTACACAGGTATCATTGATTTCCTGACAGCTTGTCTCTGAAGATTTCTTTTAGAAAAGCCTGCTTTTTCATAACCCTATATATGTTTATGAGGGCTTTTGCCACCTGGAGATAAATTGAGAGGCTTCTTGTGTGTTATTAAGGGGCTGTGCTGCTCACTGTGACACTTAACTTTAATCACTGGTGGCTTACTGTAGGCAACACATGTGGGTTTTGTCCTGATTTAGAACTAGGAATTAAAGGGAAGTTTTGGATATGGTCCTTGTAATGTCCTCATGTTCTTTCACCAAGAAGGGCACATTTTATTCCTATTCAAATAAGAGTTCCAAAATGTAGGGATTTGAAAGCATTTCACTGATAATTGCTGTTGATAAAAGCTCTGTTTTCAATTTTAAAACATTGACATTGAATAAAAAGGGTATTAATTTAACTTTAAAGTCTTTTTGAAATAAAAGTTAATTCATTTCTAAAAGTCAGCTTTTGCTGTACAAGACAACCTCTCCTATTTTTTTTTTAAATGAGTACTTTTTAAAAAATGAGTTGAAGTATATATTTCCTTCCTGAGATCTGGGATGCTCCTGCTTTTGGTGTTTTGGGAAAAGGGAAGACACTTTTTAAACCAATGTATGTCTACATCTTTTAAAGTTCTTTTTTTCCTTTGGATTTCACAAATTATGGAAGTCATAGCTCAGAAGCAACACAAATGAGGAAATAGGGGTTCTGTTCGATGTTCTTTGTCTGGCTTTCTGGTTCATGTCCAGACTGACTTCTTTCCCACATTATTCCATGTTCACTGGTAAGGCTAACTGCTGCAGAGCAAGTTGCCAGGTTCTTCTGGCCTGTAGCTACCCTGAGCCTCAGGCACTATGCAAATAGTGCTGTTTAGGGCAGCATGCTGTGGAAGAAGTTGGGGTCTTTCTGGTCTACACTGGCTGCTACAGCCCCCTGACTTCAGTGCTCAGGTCCTTACAAGGCCCTAAGCTTCTAGTTGTTGGGTTCTACCCAAACCCATCTTGTCTGAGTGCAAACTCCATGTCTGAAACCACACCCTCCTCCATTATATTTCACCATGCTCTGTTGACTCATAAGTCTGCTTCTGTATGAAGGTGAAAAGATATGGAAAACTATCTCGATGCACTGGTAGTCTCTAACATCCTAGAAGGTTGACTTGCCTCTTGTCATGGAACAGAAAGGCTCCAAGACCAAACAGACACTTAAAGCACTAGAATCCTGGGGTCTATAATGTTCACATGTTCTGTCTCTCTATCTGGTACATCAGCCTTCCTGTGAGCTGATGGATTTCAAGAACTACAGTTCATGTTTAGAAAGAGGTTTAGCTGATGAAAGAAGTCTGGAGCCAGCATGGACTTCCTCTATTTTAGAGACATGGGAACAAGTACAGGCCATAGCTGTTGCTCACTATTTAGCCTGCTGAGTGCCTGTGTTAGGCAAAATAATGGCTCCTCAAAGATGTTCATATATTAATTCTTGGAACTGTGAATGTATGACTTTATATGACAAAAGGAACTTGTAAACATGTGATAGGATTCTTGAGTTAGGGTGATTATACTATGCAGACACAAGGTCCTTCAAGGGAAGTGGGAAGTGGGAGAGTCAGAGTTAGAGAAGATGTGGTGGTGGTAGCAGAGGTCAGAGAGTGATGTTATTTGAAGTTGTTATATGCTGGCTTTGAAACTGGAGAAGGGGCCATGCACCAAGGAATGTAGGTGAACTCTATAAGTTGAGCAATCTAAGTGTTGTGGCTTGAATTGTGTTCCTGGGCTCTCTTCCCCTACCTTTCAAATTACTGTGTTGAAGTCCTAACCCCTGGTACTTCAGAATATGACTACGTTTGGAGGTAGAGTCTTTGCAGAAGTAATTAAGTTAAAATGAATCATGTGGGTGGCCCCTAATCTAGTATGATTGGTGTCCTTATAAAAAGTGGATATTTGGACATGACACTGACAGAGGCAAGATGATATGAGACATGGAGAGAAGATGGTCATCTACAAGCCAGGAAAGAGGCGTGGCTCTTCACAGCCCTCAGGAGAAACCAGCATTGCCAACACACTGATGTAGGTACAGGACTTCTAGCCTTCCAAATTGTAACAAAATGCATTTCTGTTATTTAAGTCACCCAGTCTGTGGTATTGTAAAACTGAAATTCTAGCAATGTAATATAAAAGGAAATGCATTCTTCTCTAGAACCTCTAGAAGTGAATGCAGTTATGCCAACTATTTGATTTTAGCTCATTGAGACCTACATGAAACTTCTGACCTCCAGAACAGAAAATAAACTTGTGTTCCTCTAAGTCACTGTATTTTTGGTAATTTGTTGTAGAAACTCTCTCCTTCCTACATTTTTTCCTCCCTCTCCTCTTCCTCTTCTTCTTCCTTCTTCCTCTTCTTCTTCCCCTCCTCTCATTCCTCCTCCTTTTTCTTCTTTCTCTCCTTCTATTCCTCATCCTCCTCTTTCCTCTCCTTGCCCTCCCCTCCTTCTCCCTTTTGTCCTCCTCCTCTACCCACCCCTCCTCCTTCTCCTCCTTTTCTTTGTCCTCCTTCTTTTCTTTTGGACAGTGCCCATATAGGACCAGAATAGAACCATAATGTGTCACCCATAGGCAACCAATTTATGGTAAAACTGACAACCTGGAGGTCACATGGTCTGTGTCTTATAACTTGGATGTTCTACCTAATTCTATCTATAAACACTTGTTTATTCCCTTGCCATCTTAAGGTCATAAATTCAATTTATTCTAGTGATCTTTAATACATTTTATATGTTACTCTTTACTATTCCCACATAGCACAGCTTCTGGATTGTCAAGATTCCAGGGAAATAGAATCAATAGACTCCATCTGTCCATCCATCCATCCATCCATCCATCCATCCATCCATCCATCCATCTACTGACTCATGTGATTGTGGAGTCTGACAAGTCCCTTGAGACTCAGGAGAACTGATAGTTTAGTTCCACTCCAATTTTAAAGGCCCAAGAATCAGAAAAACTGATGCTATAGTTGCAGTTTGAGGCCATCAGTCTTAAGTCCCAGGAAGATGCAGTGTTTCGTTTCAAGTTTGAAGACAGGAGAAAAGCTTACTTCCAATTTGAAGGCTGTTAGGCAACAGGAATTTTCTCTTACTTGGGAGAAGATAAGCCTTTTTGCTTTCTTCAGACCTTTGAATGATTGGATGAGACCTGTCTACATTAGGGTGGGCAATCTGCTTTACTCAGCCCCCAAAATTTGACTAAATATCTGGGTACTCTGTGACCTAGTCAACTCGACACAAAATTAACCGTCACAGTAAGTAGTACACCCTTTGATTCCCTTCCTTCTGATTTTTTTCTTGTCTTCTACAGAACTGAATATAACACAGAAAACACATGTTATAGATGCTGTGTTCCCAGAGCACTAATCCTGTTTGTGAACAATACTTACATTTGGAACCAGGGGGCTTTGTAGACAGGGCTCCTTCTGCCGTTATCCTGGCTGTGGAACTGGGTGGAATGTGTAGCATATGGAAGTAATTAGCACCTTCTTCCTCTCTTGATAGTCTCTTCTTTAAGGTTTGAGCCACATGTTTATGTATTGTCTATGACTACTTCCAAGCTACAGGCACAAAGTCGAATAATTATGACATAGACCATTTGACTCACAAAGTCTAAAATATTTCCTATTGAATTGAAAAAATTTACAGATTTCTAGTTTAGAGCCCCATAAAAGAAATATTACCATTTCAATTTCAAATTTGAAGAAACCAAGATCCTGGAAGTTTATTTACTTTCCTTAGATCCCCAACCAGCTGGAGATTGGCAGTGTTTAGATTCAACTTCAGAACCCAGGATGTTTCCAACATATTGTGCTGGTTTAAAGAAACTTGTTTGTGTAGCTCACTTTTGCTGTCTAAAGAACATGATTTTTGATCTGTCTAACTGAGGTGGTTTAAATATGACTTGTCGCTTATAAAAACTCATGTTAGAGTACAATCCCCATTGTAAGGTACTATGAGGGTGGATATTTAGTCCAACCACGGTGTTTAGAGGTGAGGTCTTTGAGAGGTGATTACTATTAGACAAGTTCATGAGAGTGGAGCCCGCATTATTGAATACTGGTGGCGTGTGTGTGAGAGAGAGAGGGAGAGAGAGAGAGAGAATGGAAATACACATGTGCTGCCTGTGTCTTGCCATATGATACTCTTCATTGCCTCTGGAATTTGTAGTGGTAGGGCTCGAACCCAGAGCTTGGCGCATGATAGGCAGACTTTGTACCACTGAGCCACACCCCAGCCCCTGCCTCTGGAATTTGTCAGTAAAGAAGGCCATCATCAGTTGTAGTCCTTGACCTTGATCATCTAGAACTTTGAACCAAAATAAAATTACTTTCTCTAAAATTGCAACAGAAAACAGACTGACACTTAGGTTACTGGATTGGAGGTTTTGTCCAAGGTCTTGATGTCTTGAACAAAGAATTGAGCAGGACGCCCAAAAGAATAGTGAGATCAAAGATTTATTTAAAATTGAAAGTATGCTTCACAGGGTGGGAGAGGGCCAGTGAGAAGAGCATATAGCGCCAAGGGGGCTTGTTGAGTGTTTTAAGAAATAGGGTTTGGGGTGGGATTGAAGAGTTTGACTTCTGTCAGTGAGTGACTTGGCTCGACCCCTCCACTGGGCAATGGAGTTTTTGATCTTTTATGGCTCTTAGTATCCAAAGCCCAATTGTGTCAAATTAGCATAGTCAGTGACATGGTAATTAGAGCTGGAGTTGGCCAAATGTTGGTGAAGACCACTGGGCTCATGCCTAGAGACTCCCTCTGTATGAGGTAAGTTACCTGGTTATTTTCTCCCATTGTGCATAAACCTGGATATCTTGGTCCTGGGCTAATGTTTAATTCAGAATGTTGATGTAGCCCAGAAAGTAGGCAGGTACTCCCTTCTTTCTCCAGCTGTTTCCTAAGCTACCTTCTTCCTCAGTACTTGGTTGAGTGAATTATTTTAATGATTAATGAACAATATTATGTCATACCCATTTTGTGTTCAGCACAATGCTGGGCACTTTTGGATAAGATAATTGAGTACTGGCATAGAAAATCATTCAGAAAAAGGGATAAAGAAGTTTTCTTCATGGAATGTACAAGAAAATAGGTTAGATAGGCAAAAAATAGACAACTTATGTGAGAAACATTTAAAAAGTACATGAAGAAATGTTCATCTTTATGGATAAACAGATAATAATCATATAATTATAATATTAATAAAGTGGTACACAAACTTAAAAATATTAATTGAGAAGTTGGTATATCAGATGTGTATGTACTTTATGATTGCAGTCATTTAAAATATGTAGTTAAAAGATATAGTCATGGAATAAATATAAATAGTGATTGTCTTTGGATGATGAGTTTGTAGGTGATTGTTTTTCTGCTTTTAGCTTTTCTACATTTTTTGGGAAAGTTTAACAGTGAGCTTGTATTAGTCTACTAGGGTTGCTATAACAGAATACCACACATTGCATGGCTTAAACAACAATTTATTATTTCTGGTTCTGGAGGCTAGAATTTAAAAATCAAGTTGTCAGCTGGGTTGGCTTGTCTTGGCCCTTGCTTTTTCTGTGTCCTCACATGGCCTTTTCTCGGTACACAGACACCCCTGCTGTCTCTTTCTCTACTTATGAGGACAACATTCTTGCTGGATTCGAGCCCCACCCTTATGACCTCATTTGATCTTATTTATCATGTTAAAAGATCCTATCTCACCGTCATATTGGAGTTTAGGTCTTCAACATATGAATTCGAAGGAGTCCCATTTAGTCCGTAACAGAGCCATATTAACCGAGGTAGTGGAAAAGAGTTAAAGTAGGTTTGAAGGACTGTTTAAAGGCCATGTGAGCTTGGGTAAATCTGTCCCTCAGTTAGCTTATTTGTCATATTGGAATAATAAAATAATTTTGCAGTTCGAGAGAAAATTAAGTGATACAATGAAATAGAATCACCTGTCATTGTTTATACTTAATATTATCTTTCTTAAAACACATGCGTCTGCCCCTGGGATTTTTACAATCTCCTTGGAAAGACAAGACTGAAGTACATTAATGGAATGAATGTCAGGTGGCATAGATCCTCACTGTAGCTATTGTAAGAGTTCTTTCCAAGGCAGCCCTCATCCCCTTGCCTGAAGTGCCTACCAAAGGCATTTGAACTCATTCTTTCAGGACCCCCTAAATGCAGACAACTGTTCAATATTCTGTCAACATGATTTTTGACCAAAGTTACCTGTTGACCTTTTTCCTGGACTCCTTGACTTCTTGAAAGATGTCTACTGCCTGCCTTGGTTCTATAGGGGTGGACATAGCTCTGTGTGTGTGTGTGTGTTTGTGAGAGAGAGAGAGAGACCCGGCATGTATGTGTACCTATGATTCAGTGGCTCTTTCTCCTGAGGCACATGGCTGGAGTGAGCTGGTCCAGGCCCAATGGAAGGAGGGCAGTTCCTCCCCACAGGAGCAGCCTTGCTCTGTTTGAGTGAGTTTAACATCTTGTTTAATGTTGATGGTTTTGCTTCTCTTCCTGTCGCAGTTGTAATGAATCACATTTGAAAATATTTTCGTTGTTTTAGTGGCTACATTGACCAACACACACTCTTGGTGATTATTGTCCTCACTCTTTTTCTTTTTTGAATGAGCATAATTCAATTATTATATAGCTTCCTACTAAGTCTATATTTAGCTTTCTTAAAATGGATTCCTGCCTAGATAGGTGGAGAAATAGTCTTTAAATTTCTGGAGGCTTAGCATTCATTATTGGAGTAATGAAAACTATGGTAGAAAAGTGTGGATAGTTACACACTACTCTTGTTCTACTCAACACTCTTCCCCCAAACCAAGCTACTTGCAGAGGGTCTCCAACACTGGGCTTTTCATTAATATTTTATAACATTCTTTGAGATAGGACAAATGACCCAGTCATTCTATAATTTATTGAGTTCTGTGATTATAAGGGACTATTATCAACTAAAGTTCTACTCCCCCTGCCCTCACTCTCACATTCTTCTAGTGGATAAGGGGGAATCACTGGAAAGCTGTAGTCTTCAGGACTGCTGCGTCATGTGCCTGCATTTTGAGTGGCTGGCAGCCACCGGCTACTGAGAAACTTTCAAAGGGGAGCTTGCCTTACTTCCCCTTTAAGCAAGAGCTGTGGCATGAATACAGCATCAATCATAATTTCTCACAGTTGTCTCTTCTTTATGAGTGTGCTTCCTCGGAGACCTCTGGGCATAGATGAATGTGTTAGGCAGAGCTCTTGCAAAATCCAGACTTGTTTTCAAATAAATGCCAGATTTCCTGGGAAGGCTGGTTACAACCCTGTCGTCCACCAATGTAGCATGTCTAAGATTGTCTGTCTGGATAATCTTCCCCTTTTAGTGTTTACTTAAAGTAGAAGTGATGTTATCCAGACCCTGGGTAGGAATGAGATCATGTCATGAGTTTCCTTCTGATGTTGTTTTTCTCTTGGTTGTGTAGTGACATCAGTATTTGAATGTAGATGGATGGCTTTGATGATATTTCAAGGTGTCTGCCAGTTTTAGTCTTCCACGATTGCTGGAAGACAGTGGGGAAATGAGGCCACCATGTAAGGTGGCAATTCAACCTACAAGTTACTCACAAACATGGAAGATGCAATGGGACTGTTATTAGTATACTGGGGAAACACTCGTCAGTAGTTGCCTCGTTAAAAAAAAAGTGTTTTACCGATATGTAGATTGACTTCTTTAAGGACCCAAACTGAGTGGATGAATAGTTAATTTTTTTTTCTTCTAAGCTTGTACACAGAAGAACATTTAAAAAAAAATGTCCCAGGAATTATTAGTGGATATTGCCTGACAAAAGTGTTCCATGGCCATATGGATTTGGGAAATATTGTGGAAGAAGAGGATGGAGTCACTAATTGGCTATTTGCATTGTTATTTTTGATTCTGATGTACAAATTTATCTTTCTTTAAATTGAATTAATTATCTAATTATAACTAAATTTCACTTCTGAGAAATTGATGAAACAACCAACACCCTGGTTATCTGTCTTCTGCCTCTTTTTAGACTAGCATTCTTTTTTTTTTATTAGTAAGTGTTTGCAGCACTTGCAGTTTACAGTCGTTTTGGGGACTAGGTACGTGTACATAATACAACTTGTTTCTTTTTTTTAAATTCCCTTCCTTCCCATCTCTCTCCCTCCTCCTCTAAATCCCTTATCTTTGTTTTCATTCTTACTGATACTATTAATCTTAGCTTCTATATATGACATATAATGTTTACATTCATTGAGGTTATTGGGTTCCTGTACATGGCATATCTTTATTCTGCTTATTTCCTCTTCCCCTCTCCCCTCACTTTTGGTCTCCTGGACTCCTTCCCATTCATGAGAGCTCGCTCCCCTTGTCTCTTGTTCATCCTTTATTATGTTCTTTATTTGTACTTTGCCTTACTCAAATGAGATACCATATGGAATTTAAGCTTGTGTGTCTGATTTATTTCACTCAACATTATATTTTCCGAGTGCCTCCATTTTCCTGCAAATGTCTTGAGTTTATCCTTCTTTATAGCCAAGTAGTATTCCATTATGTGTAGATACCATATATTCTTTATCCAGTCTTCTGTTGATGAGTATACATGTTGCTTCCAGGATTTAACTATTATGAATTATGCTGCTATAAACATTAGTATGCATGTATCACTGTAGTATGATGTCTTAAGCACTTGGGAAAAACCTAGAAGGGGAATAGCTGGGTTATATGGAATTTCCAATTTTAGTTCTTCGAGAAATCTCCATACTAATTTTCATGATGATTGTACTAGTTTACATTGCCACCAACAATGTAGGAGGGTTCCCTTTTGATTGCAGCCTTGCCAGGGTTTATTTTTTGATTTCTTGATGATTGCCATTCTTCCTAGTATAAGATGGAATCTTAGTGTTCTAATTTACATTTCTCTAATGGCCAGAGATGTGGAACATTTTTTCATGTATTTGCTGGCCATTTATACTTCTTACTTTGTGAAGTGTCTGTTCATTTCTCTTGCCTATTTCTTGATTGGGTCTTTTAGTTTAGGTGGTCTAACTTTTTTGAGTTCTTTATATATTCTAGATATTAGTCCTCTGTCTGAGGAATAGCTGGCAAAATTTTTTTTCCTGTTCTGTAGGTTGTCTCTTCCCTTTACTTATTGATTCTTTTGTGGTACAGAAGCTTTATAATTTGATATAGTCTCATTTGTTGATTCTTGCTTTTATTTCTTGTGCAATCATGCATCTGTTTAAAAAGTCCTTTCCTACACCTATGGCTTGAAGCATTTTACCTATTTTACCTTCCAGTAGGTTCAATGGTGCTGGGAAAACTGGATAACTGTTTGCAGAAGATTTAAACTGGACCAATATCTTTCACCATATACTAAATTAAAATAAAGATGGATCAAAGATCTAAACATTAAAACAGATTAGCATTCATTTAAGGATTTTATCTGTTCATTTGTTCCATTGCTCACTTAACAAATGTGTATTTTGGCTTTCTCTGTACCAGTATTTGGGAGACACAGTACCTTAACAAGCAGGAGAGTGTGGCTTACCCTTCCTTTAGCAGCAGTGAGCTCATGTAACCCAGAAGAGAGACTGTTTCCCACATTAGCTGGCCGTGAGGAGTGCTATGTGAGGTATACTCAGGCCAGTGGGATGGGATCTTGAGGGTTATGTGGAGAGCTTTTATTTGGCTTCTGTGCACATGTTAGTGGTTGGTAAAATGGAAATATCTGATTCAGATGGCAGAATAAGACAAAAAGAGCCCAGGACTCTAATATAGAATGTTTTATCAGCCTTCAAATATTAATGATTAGACTACATATAAAAGAAATAAACTTTTATCAAGTTAAGCCCCTGTTACTTTGGCCTTTTTATGGCAGTCAAACCAGTAACCTAACTGATCTAGAAAGATTTCCAATGATCAAGCATTGCTGTAACATTGAGTAGATGAGATATTTAGGAGCTCTTTTAGATCAAAAACTATAAAATGACAATCTTGCTTTATATAAAAGGTCTAGGTATAGAAAGTGAAGATTTTCTGAGCATCTTAAAGTTCTTGTTCTCACATGGGGGAGGAATAAAAGCATGAGCTGTGTTTTTTTTTTTTTTTTTTCTTTCCAGTGATGTGGAGTCAGTCATACCTTCTTGTCTCTATTTTAGCCAACATATATAGAGAAGTAAGGCTGTGTTTCCATAGCTCAATTTGTCCTGTTAGTTGAGGGTGTGGATACTTTTGACATGGATTCAAAGGTTTAAAAATAATCAACCTTTATTTTCCCAGTTCCCTCTATATATCTTTGTAAAACAAAGTTTGGCACAGAAATCTTCCTTTTACCAACAAGGTTAACTGTATCCACATAGTGGGCATATGTAAACATGCAAGTATATGTTTAGATGTGGCTTAGGCATAAAATAGCTTTTTCTTCCTAAGTGAGGAAAAGGAAAACCTCAATTCCCTGCTAAATGTGACATTTTTAGATCTAAGTAGACAGAAACGACCATGTGAAAATGTGCTAAGCTTCCACGTAGTTAACAAGATGTCACTTTGTAAGAGAATTTTCATAATTAATGAACCAGTTCAATTTGCTCTGCCATTTGACTTTGATTAATATGTCGTGGAGTATTCCCTCTGGGAGTCTTTCCAGTTAGTTTGGGAAGCTCTTATGTCTATACCCTGTGCATGTGCATGGATCAAAGTGCAGGCATCCGGTGCCTGCCATGTTAGGTCAGGGAACAGTCATGAAAGCTCAGTGACAGTGTCTGATATCCTGCACCAAACCAGCAGCTGACTAGTGCCACAACTAATTGGAGCTCCTAACACAGCATTTCCCCAAATAAATGACATAAGTCTTTGACTCTCTCTCCCATTTTTCCTTCTTCTTACATGGACACAAGATCCATTTGGACAGTCCCCAACCAATAAACACAAAATTGAAACCTAGTATTTGGAGAAGTGATTGCACCACTCATATGGCTATTTTATAGAGTCTCAAAAGCAGAATTTATATAATGAAATTTCATTCCTAATTCTTCCAGAGTTGGAGACTGAATGAAATGACCTTAGCATCAACTTTAAATCATTTAATTAAAATTTGCTTTGTTACAATCACAGTGTATAGGGATAAATTTCTTATATGACAAGTATCAGTCAGTGCTCAATCAGTGCATTATTCTGTTGAAAAACCACTGTATGCCTTCCAGTGAAGGAATTTAACACAGATGACTCGTATATGATTTGAAATGAAAGCAAGTTAACTCAAAGATTAGTAACTGCAGGAAGCCATTATCCCATTAGACTTGAATAAGCCAAAGGAAACATAGGTGACCCTCAGTGGATCCTTGCTGAATTACCAAGGTTGTTGGTAGTGAAATTGAGCTGGCTGAGCAGAAACGCCAAGCCACACTTGCCAAACTTTCCTGCTGCTGCCATCTCCAGAGGTACTAGGAGAAGGTGGAAAGGTAGCATTTCTCTTACTTTCACATTCCTGTTTGCTCCTGCTGCCTTCTGTGGTAGACTCTAACAAGGGGCTGATTGTGAGGAGATCTGGGAGATGTAGTTTCAGGGCTTTCTGCTTCAGCGTCAGAGAGGAGAAGAATACGGAGCTGACAATCTAGAGACTCTAATCAGCACCCAATTACTTCTAAAAACATACTGTATATAAATTTAGAGGTGTATTTTACTTGATTAAATGAATGAATAAGAGAAAATTCTATTACTAGGCAAGATAGCATCTCTGTAAATTGATCTTTGTGAAATCATTTAAAATTATAATCTCATATATACTTGCATTTCCAAAGTTGTATGGCTGCTAATGGGTATTATATTGAAAATGTTCATGCTAATGTTTATTCAATGTATCTAACTAGCTTTATTGGTAGAACAAGAGCATGACTGTCATATGACCTTTGCCATGCTAGCCCAGTCTCCTACAATAATCCAAAAGGATTAAATTTAAACAGAAAAGTAGTGAAGAAATGAAGTGAAATTCAGCCTAACCCTCATCTGTCTCCCATTTCAGGTAAGAACTCAGATGGCCCAAATGCTGGGCAGTTATAATCCCAAAGGCAACCCAAGCTCAATAAATAACTTAGTGTAATGGAAAGTGCTACAGGGAATCTCTTGATCAGATTCTGGTGGTCAAAGCAAGCTGAGGTCTTGGAGATCTGAAGAGGCAGTATATAAGCTCTTTGCTCTACTTTGTAGCCCAGCAATGGGAAGCCGTTAAAGAGAAAAAAAGCCTTTTGGTCTTAGTGGCGTTATATAAACAGGACCTAATAATTTTCTTTTGTGCATTTATTCTTATGTCTTCTTGTGGGTCTGAGAAGTGTGCCTGGAGGGCATTTTCCTCCTTGGTCAGAGGTGACTTAGCAGACTGGCAATTACTGTTATTAGGAGCCCAATCACACAGCTGAAATATCTGGGCAGCTGCTTATTCCTGAGTAGCACAGGACAAATGGGAACAGCTGAGACCACACTGACAGGCCGGAGGACTGTAGGCAAGCAGTCTGCTGGGGAGAGGTCCCTTTGATCTTTGCATCAGATGGCAGTTTCAGCAGAAGCAGAGTTGATGGTGTATTTTTTATTGCAGCGGGGTGGGCATTACCAACTTGCATGTGCAGGTGCCAAGAGGAAGAGGATCATTAGCTGATCTGTATCTTAAGTGGGGTGATGACAAAGGTTCACATTTTCCTTAAATAGAAGCAATCTGAATATTTAGTGAAGGCAAATAATTCGTTTTGCCTGGCAAACAATTCATGTGGCCAGTTTCAGCTTATATAAGATCGAATACTTGGCAGCCAACTTGAGACTAGACATGGCTGTTTTGATACTTGGGGTGGATGGCAAAAAAATCAATCATTTTTGATAAATTCAGTACAGAGCTTGCCTTCAGATTTCCCTGGAAACATCTGCTAGCAGACTGAAGGGAGCTAAAAGACTTGTACCCCTGGAAATGCTTGTGTGCCCTTGGAAACGCTTCTGGCTTCTGGTTATGGTTATGCTAATTTGAGATAACAGAAGGGCTGTTTATAGAAGTATGAAGAGTGGTCCAAGGAAGAAAGTGGGTGTGGGTGACGAGCATCTGCTCACCCCCTGGTCTTGTTTGCAAGATGAACATCTCATCACTGCAGTCGTTCTGACTGTGGTCAAGATCTGTGGGAGACCCAGTGCTTTCGGAGAAGCGTAACGTAATGTGCAAGGGGACTCATCCATAACTTGTTTCAGTTAAGCATCTAAGTGAGCTTATCAGAATTTTCTGGTTTCAGAATCATGTGTTTTTTTTTCTTAAACTAAATAAGCTATGGTTGCTCTAACTGAACAAGATGTAGGGTGTGTTTATGACTGTGATAGCCAATAAGCTATCAATAAATATCCAGTGAATGAACAATATAAATTCTCTACTTATAACTATCAATTTCTCTGTAGAACTCCCCTTTTTCTAGTGTCTACGGGAAATGTCTTTCCTGTTTGTGTACATATCTGCCAGGCTTGCCAGTTCTAAATCAGCTATGGGAGGAGTTGCATTCAGAAGCGCACACTATGCGACATGTCAGGCAGATCAAATGGGGTTTTATGGCTGTCTACAAAGGGAAATGGTTAGTAATTAATAAGAGGACATCAAATTGATTATGTTGACTTAAAGAGCCCAGAACCTTGGTGAGAGACTCCCAGAGGCTGCCAAGACAGTAAAGAGTGTTTGAGCTGAGTTACGCATGGGTGAAGCTTACAGGTGTTAATGTCTCTAGTGAGGGGCGTGGCAAAGAGCAGAGTCTGGGGTTTATAAGCTTGGCAGATCTCACCCAGGCAAAGGGCCTGCCAATTATAAGAACCTCTTCAGCTCCAGCCATGCTTTTGGTTTGATTTTAAATGGAACTTTTAGAGGCCACTGGGGACATACAAAAACTTGATAATGATGTTTAATTTTGAGAGTCAAGCTGTGGTTTCTCATTTATCATTTCTTGCTTTCATTGCTTTGTGTCAATACATTTTGTTTCCAGATTTAGGATCAAAGAAATCTTTTCCTTGCACTTCTCATTTTTTCCCCCATGTGCAATCTCACGAATCAATGAAAACAAATAAATCCCCAGGGAATGTGCAAGTCTGTTGGTTTCTCTGACATGACTGTACCACTATATACTTTTTTGGTAGCTTGGTCATGAGAAGTCAAGTGTGGGAAGAGGAAGTGGCATAGATGACCGATGTCAGGAGAAAGAAAATGAGAGGTGAGTCATATCTCAGAAAGAGGCTGGTGTGTATGCCTTGGTTAGTCTTAGCTAACAAGGTTGAGTCGTGAGATGTGGAAGGTCTGGGGCGTGTGTATATTTGGGAGTTGGCAAACAAATCATGGAACCTCCAGAGAAATTTTCCATTAATTAGGAGACTTCAGAGCTTATAAATGGCCTCACTCAGTTTTTAAAAACCATTTTCCTAAGAAGGTGATAATGTTTGATCACTTTTGAAATCTTCATAAATATCTCAGAGTATGATGTCCCTGTATGTGAAGTAGATTATGTTGACCATAATATCTTCCTTGTTTTTTGCCTTCTGAAGCCTTTTATCAGCCTCTGTCAATCTCTTGACAGATTAGTGACATGAGAAGTTGGCAAGGTGTGGAGGGTAGCATTGGGAGACATGATGGACTTTGTTGGTTCCTCTTTGGTGAGTGGCAGTTATCATTTGCCATTTAATGCAACATAGTGGCACCCCAAAACTCTGTGCCTGAAAACCAGAATTAACTGTGGTTGCTCATGCCACTGTGGGTATGGCTGGTGGTCCTGCTCCAGGTATGCCTGGTCCTCTACTTACTGTTGGGAGGTTAACCACAGGGTTAACTATGGCATGATGTTCTGATGACAGCAGAGGGTCAGGAGGCAAATGAAAATAAGCAAAGCCACTGAAGTTGCAGGCTAGGAACTGGCAACCTTTCCTTCTACTTGCATGCCATTTGTCAAAGCAAGTTACATGGCTGAGTTTGAAGTTAAAGGCTAAGGGTTCTTGTCATGAGAAGGCTGGGCAAGGATGTGAATGTAGAGAAGGGTTAAGATGGGGCAATCGTTTGACTACATTTTCTATGAATGTGTGTGTGCATATATGTATATATGTGTGTTGTATATGCTCATATAGCTAAATACAAAGTCATATATCTATAACATATTATTATGTGTTTTATTATATGCTATATTTAATAATACAGAATCTATATATGTGACTATGACTATCTATCTATCTATATCTATGTATCTGCCTGTCTATTTATCTGATTTCCTTGGGAATGCTCATATCTGGCTTTCTGAAAATTCTTTTGGACTTTCTTATTGTGATATGGTTGAGATGTTTGTAGTTGCCCTGTTGGGTGGAGATTTCCCTTGGAAAGGAAAAAAATATTCTAAACTTTTCATCTGTTACTTTATTTTTGATTCATTGGATAGCATGCCTCAATGAGCTTTGTGGGTTGAGAGCCTCAATTTTGAATTTTCAGGTTCACTCCTGCTAGGTTAAGCTGGAGGAGCCAATCAGTATTTAAGTCAGAGTTTTTCTTTGAAACTTAGAAGTAAGGATGGTTTGTTTCTAGGTAGGAAATAGTAATAATTCATCTGGGCCTATACTGCTTATTTAAAAAATACTTTTGCTCTCCCAAATGGCCACCTCTATCCCTACTTCCTCCCCTTTAGACTCACTCAACCTATGTGAGTCTATATCTGCATTTAGAGCAGCCATAGAGCTTTCTGCATCTTTCCTTCCCTTGACCTCTCACCTGGTGGCATGTCATGAGGAGACAACTGGATGCATCGTGAAATAGTGACATGTGTCTTCCTTTCTATCGATTGGGCAATACCCTAGCTAATTTAGACAAATACCTACCTCACTTTATAGCAACTTGTTGGCACTGAGTAAATATTGAAGGAATGAGTGCCTCTGCTTTTCTCAGTACTGGAAAAACTGTCCAGTGGGAGGTGAGAGCAATGAACTAAGACACAGAAGGAGGCATGATGACGTGGCACGAAGTGAGTGGGAAAGATTTTAAAGCAGGTGAAGGGTAGGGTAGCTTCACTGAGGAGGTGATATTTAAATTGAGCTCTGTAGGAGAGGCAGGAATCAGCCATGCAAAACCTTGGGAAGGAGATGACAAGGCAGAAAAAACAGCAGGTGTGAACATCCCAACATAATAACAATCATCCTGGGCCGGTGAGATGGCTCAGCGGCATAAGGGCCTGCCTGGCAAGCGCGAGGTCCTGAGTTTGACTTCCGGTACCCACATAAAGGAAAAAAAGGGCCGGTGATACTGCTCAGCGGCACAAGCGCCTGCCTGGCAAGCGCGAGGTCCTGAGTTCGACTCCCAGTACCCACATAAAAAACAAAAAAACAAAAAAACAAAAAAAAACCTTCCTTAAAATCTCCAACTTCCAAAGGCTACCTTCTACCATGCACCCATAATTTCCTGTGTTTTGATGGGAAACATCTCTTCCAAGTCTTTTTTAAAGAGACTGCGAGTGTACTAGGAAGGCCAACTTCTAACAGGATTGCTTATTTTTTACATCAGTTTCAGTACACAGAAAAACTGAGCAGAAAGTACAGAGGTTTTCTATGTACCCACTCCAACATGTGCAGCTTCCCCCATTATCAACAATCTGTACCAGGACGATACATTTCTTACAGATGATGAACCTATGTTGACACATAATTATCATCCAGAGTTCACAGTTAACATCCAAGTTCAGTCTTGGTGTTGAACATTCTGTGAGTTTGGACAAATGTATGACATATCCATTTTATAGTAGCATACAGAGTAATTTCACTGCACTATAAATATTTTGGTTAATTTCAAGTACAGGCAAGCCTCACAAATGTCATTTACATAGCAAAAGAAGAACAAAGAGAAGTGGCTAGTACAGCTTCCCACCTTCTTTTTTCTTTCTTTAAGATCATAAAGGTCTTTGACACGTGGAAAGCAGGCTTTTATTAACTAGACATTTGTATCATAAACATGATTCCCAGAGAAGTCGGAAAGTCCCAGAATTCTGAGTCATTGATGCTTGAATAGACATTTTGTAAGGCCAAGTATTTGCTTTCACAAATAAAGCATTGATGAACTAAACAGTTGCTTGAAATGAACCGGGAAAGTTTTATGATGTGCACTTAGCCTTCAGAAGATGGTGCCATGATCCATAACAGTTTCCTCCTTTTTAATCTGTACTCTCAGTTGAGAAAATCTCTCTTTTCTGGCCATCACTCTTAGTTAATTCCTTGGTGTGAAGGAGTCCTGTGTCTGAAAACAGAAAAACACGAAATACAGTTTCACATGGAAAAGCTAGATGTTGGAAAAACTTGATATATACTAGATACCTACCTTTGGTTTGTGGGGTATGGTGCTGCAGTAGTGTCTTCTCTCATGATGTAAGTTATAAGAAAAAGAGTTTGTGAAATATAGTTTTGTCAGGAGAAAGATAAATATGGTTTATTTCTTGATTTGGGCTGTTGGTAACACAACTGGGATGTTTTAATAAATTTGTAGCACTTCAATAATAGGAAGGTGTAGAAATAGAGCTGGAAAGAGATCAGAGAGGGACACAGCATCGGATGTTTGATGCTCCAGGCTTTTATTTATATTTATAAGAACTAAATACCTTATGTAGACTCTAATTTAACAACAGTAAATGGTGGGAAACACTGGCTATCTGTGGATACTTAAACAGATGTAATTGAAAAAAGAATAACTTAGCTTGATCCAAAGAGCTGGAGTTGGTTGAAGACTCAATGGGTAGAAATTATGGAACTAGAAGAGTTTCCTTGTGGAAATAAGGTCATTTATATTAAAATAGATATGTCATGACACGTCTATAGACAGCTAAAATAGACAGCTAAAATAGACGTGTCTATAGACAGCACATATAACCCCTGCCTCTTTATCCTAAACTTCCTATTCTCTTAACTGTTCCTCACTCAGGCTTTCCTTTTGGGCAAGAAAGTCTACCTGGAGGACTGGATCCAGCTGCCTATATCAGGAGAGTAGGGAGGAAAAACAAAAAGACCCATGGTTGGAACACATGGGCTTAGCTCATTCAGCACTCGGGCATCTTCAAGACCTTTTCTGTTGTTCAGTGGAATTGACTCATTCCTTGCCCTTGAATCCGAAGGTCTTAGAGTGGGGTCTTAAGGTTCATCTGCTCTCTCACTCGCTACAGGACATCTCTGTGAAAGCCATGTTGACTGCTGGTCACTCAGACTCTTGTTTGAACACTTTCAGTAGTGGGCATGTCAGTTCTTTGTGAATGAGCTCACTCTTTGATATTTACTGTAGTTCAGTCCAATATGGGCAATCATGGAAGTACAATGTAGTCAAGTGGTGAATTTTACACACTCTTTATTGCTTGCATCGTGTTCGCAGTGACTATGGTAGAATTGCTCCAGGAGAGCTGGCATCAGTGTTATTTAAGCTTCAGGTGATGCCATTGGGCAGTTGAGGTTGAGAGTAGTGGCTCTGGGCATTGAGAGATGCTTTGTATTCTGACAGAAGTCAAGTCTTCCTGAACTGCCGCCCATCCAGGGTCACTCTGTCTTCTGGAGCTAAGTCCATCTATCTCCTCCTTTACATGACAGCCTATCAAATATATGGAGATGACAACCTGCTACTCTCAGGCTTTCTCTTGTCCAGATGAAGTCATTTGTTTTCTTAAAAGTTACTACTATGATGGAGTTTTATTTCCGTTATCATCTTGATCATAATCCACATTGTCAGGATGCCACCAACAGTGTCTCTGTCTTTCTGCTTTTGTTTATTTGTGAGATTAATGTCAGCTAGATATCTCTAATTTTCCTCCACTAAAAGCTTACAGCTTAGTTAGGGATGTAAGTGTGCCAGTAAGCCAAAGCTGCCCATCCTGTGATTTCAAAAACTTGATTTTTAATGTCCAAAAGCAGGACTTATATTTCTCCTTACTAAATTTCTTATTGGGTTTAACCTAGTCTATCTTCATTTATGTTATTTTTTTACTTTTCTTGGTATTGGGAATCAAACTCAGGACCTTGCGCTTGCCAGGCAGGTGCTGTGCCACCGAGCTATATCCCTGGCCCTAACCTAAGTCTATCTTTAAAAAGTGTTGGTAAGTGCTATATTCTGGAATGTCTCCCAAAGGCCTATGTGTTTAAGGCTTGGTCTCCAGCCTGTGGCATTATTAGGAGGTTATAGAACCTTTAAAACACAGGGTCTAGTGGGAAGAAATTAGGCCATTGGGGGCATGCCCTTGAAAGGGGTTTTGAGACCTCACCTCTGCTTGTCTCCTTTTCACTTCTCAGCACCCATGAGATGAACAGCTTCCTTTGGCATGTGCTCCCTGCCATGATGTACTGCCTTGTCACAATCCCAAAGACAATGGGGTTGACGAACCATGGGCTGAAACCTCTGAAAAGTAATGAGGAAAAATAAGCCTTTCCTCTTATTAAGTTGATTATCTTAAGTATTTTGTCATAGTGATGGAAAGCTGACTAATACAGTAAGTATACCTGCTTGGTAAGGCATCTTATAACTTTATCCATATTTTATATAATAGTAACTATAACAACCTTTCTTTATTGACTGTGAGCACTTTGTTGACTACAGACACCACCAAATTGGATTGAAAGAGCCAGAGCCAGAGCCCTAACCTATGGAGGAAGTGGGTTGAAAAGTCTACAAGATCACCAACTTAGTATTATAGAAAAGGAAGGATACTAGGGGGCAGAACCAAGACACCAGAGGTTGCAACCAAGAAGTGCACTGGAGAAAACTGGGCTCTAGAAAGAAACTTATAACGTCTATGCTGTTGGTCTGCAGAATTGCTCTGGACCAGTGCTGACCATGTGCCTCCTTTTCCTGCCTTTGGAATGGGAGTGTCTACTGTGGTAATCCAGTGCTTATTCCACTTTTCTATGTGTAGATAACTTGTCTCTTCAGTTCATAGTATTCAGATGGTGATGAACAGTATTTCTTGTGTTGTACCCAAAGTGCCACATGCAGCGAGCTTCATTTCCTCTTGGACATGATTTAGAGGGATAAGATCCTGTGGGGTCTTGGGATGGGTAAGTATATATATATATATATATATATATATATATATATTTTTTTTTTTTTTTTGTGCATACCGGGGGTCGACCTCAGGACCTCGCATGCCAGCAGGCGCCTGTGCCGCTGAGCGATATCACCGGCCCTTTTTTTGTATGTGGGTTCCGGGAGTCGAATTTGGGTCCTTGCACTTGCCAGGCAGGCGCGTATGCCGCTGAGCCATCTCACCGGCCCCTGGGTAAGTATATTTTGCATGTGTGAGGGTTGTCAATAATTTGTGTCCAGAGGCAGATTGGACCTGGGCTTTATAACTACTTTAACAATAAGTAGTATAATATAAAGGCTTTGGCCTTAATAAACTGGCAGCTTCTATTTTCTATCTCTTTAAAGGCTTAGTCTTGCAATCCAACCACCATGATAAGAGGAAGCCCAAGCTACCCTACAGAGAGGCCCTTATGGGGAGAATCAAACAACTAGAACAAATTGTCTAGATAGTGATCCTTCAGCTCTAGTTGAGCTGTCTCAGCTTATACTAGTAGAGTGGCAATGAGTTGGCCCTGCCAAGCCCTGCTCAAAACCCAATTTGTGTGCATAGTAAATCACTGTTATTGTTTTAAGCCACCAAGTTTGGAGTGATTTGTTTTGAAGCTATAGATAATAATACATCGGCATTATGCTAGTGACTTTTCGTATATATCATTATTTAATCCTCCAGATGATACAATGATATGAGCATTATTTTCTTCTTCTGATAGATGAGAGAAGTGAGGCACAAAGAGTTTAAGTAACATGTCCAAGATCATACAAATGGTAAATGGCAATAATGGGATTGAAACTGGGCAACATACCATTTTTGTTAACTCTCTGAAACATTGAATAGGATGGGGCCAAGGACAGTAGAGCAATGTGGCCATTTAACAAATACCTACAGAGCATTTTCTGTGGAGAGAAAAATAAAACATAGTTTGCTAAAAAATAACTTAGAGGAGGAGATGCAGATATGAAAGCAAGAAAAAAAATACAGTTCATGTGATGTGTGCTAAAACAATTGTATGTTATATTCTATGACAAAGAGAAGGAACACAATGACAATTCCAGTTCTTTCCCTGTAGACATTGTACCTGCAGAGATAGATCATACATGACTTAAAAAAGATGGTATGCTATAAATATTCTATGATTTGACTTTTTCTATCATATGTATCATATGTTATATCATATATATATTTATGCTCAGTATTTTAAATTGAGGGCCAAAATTTATTAAACCTCTCTTTTATTAGATGTTCCTAGTTTTTTTTTTTTTTTTGCTATTGAATCCAGTATTACATTATCTACCTTTATATATATAGCACACATATGTGGATATTTCTTTAGAAATTGCTAACAAAAGTTATTTTGGTTATTTTAAAAAATTATTGCTGTAAAATTTTACTAACTGGATTTTACCAAGAATGCATGAAAAAGCTAAGCACTCTACCATTCTTATGAAAACATTACTTTGTATCAGTCTAAATTTATACCATAGAGATTGGAGAATATTCTTGTTTTAATTGGGAATTTCTTATTATCAGATCATTTTATTTACTTTGGTCATATACCCCAAAATCATATATATAATATATCTGTGTATGATACACTATATACATATGTTTTTCTGCTTTAAAAAAGATTCTTTTCTTGTGGATTTGCATGAGTTAAGTATTGTAGATATCACTTCTGTTAACTGCTGCAAAGATTTTCTCCAAGACTGCTATTTACATTTTGATTTTGCTTAAGGAGGTTTTTTTTTTTTTTTTTAATGGCGGCTTTAAATTATCATGAGAACATATCCTTCAATTTTTGCTTTTGGAGTCTTAGATTTGACTTGGTTAAGAACACTTTATTGGGGCCGGTGAGATGGCTCAGTGGTGTACGTGCCTGCCTGGCAAGCGCGAGGGGCCGAGTTCGACTCCTGGATCCTACATACGAAAAAAGGGGCCGGTGATATCGCTCAGTGGCATGGGCGCCTGCTGGTGCACGAGGTCCTGAGGTCGACCCCCGGTACCCACAAAAAAAAAAAAAAAAAAAGAACACTTTATTTATAGGTAATAAAACTCTCTGGATTTTCTCCTACTACTTATAATTTAAAAAACATTGCTGTTCAATTCATCTAGAATTTGTTTTGGTGTATGCTGTGGGAGAGGGAGGTATAACTTAATTTCTCTTAATAAATATATTATTGTTTGAACACCTTTTATTTAGTGATCTATTCTTTTTCCACTGAATTGAAGTTTTATAAAAATGAAATATATAGCGGGGACTGTTTATAGACTTCGTTTTATTGTTTTGTCTATTTCTGTTCTAATAGTAAACTCTTCGCTAATGGAGATTTGAAATATGTTCTGATATTTACTAGGAGTTACCTTTAAATTTTCAAAACATTTTACTGCACATAGTATTTTCTCCTCTTGATGAACTTGGAAATTGACTTGTCAGCTGCATAAAAAAATGTGTTGGATGTTGATTCAGATGGCATTGAATTTATAAAATAATTTGGGGAGAACTGGTATCTTTACAGTTTTAAATTTTCTCATCCAAAATAACTATATTTGCATTATTGAAAAACAATATCATTGTATTTTATAATAGAAAACTTTAATCCTAGATGTCTGTATTAATAATTGGATCTCCCCCTGAGAGTCTGATTTAATTAGTCTTGTAGTGTTTCCAATATAAAAAATTAAGATCAAGCACATTTTTATTAGTCTTATTCCAAGGTCTATTATGTACCTGTTTATTGTTGTTATTAATCATATTCCTAAAAATATCAGTCCTAGCTTATACCTTACAGATTATACCAGATGGATTAAAGAACTAAATATAAAAAAACTAAAAGTAGTCAAAGAAAATATGAAAAGTATTTGATTTGTTATGTATAAGTAAGCTATTGATTTTGTATCTGTAGTATTATTTTTAATAGTATTTCTGTCACTTCTTTTTTTTTTTTTTTGTGGGTACCAGGGGTTGACCTCAGGACCTCGCGCGCCAGCAGGCGCCCGTGCCGCTGAGCGATATCACTGGCCCCTTTTTCGTATGTGGGATCCGGGAGTCGAACTCGGGCCCTCGCGCTTGCAGGGCAGGCGCTTAAGCCGCTGAGCCGTCTCACTGGCCCCGATTTCTGTCACTTCTCTTGGAATAACAAGTTTTGTACAAGTAGGGAATTTTAATCTGTTTTGTTTATAGTTTATACCTCATTTCTTCGACTTCCTATTTTTTAGATCAGAGTGATAGATGGTAGCTGTGATAGTGTGTACAGTCCTGTTCTTGACCTTAATAGAAGCTATCTACATACAGGATAATGCTAGCTGTATACACTCTAAAGGCATCATTGTGCATTTTCAGGCACATATGTAATTTAAGATTATCATTTGCTTTAGCAAAAAGAAGTCCCCATAATGCATTTATTTATTTATTTATTTATTTTTAGTGGGTACTGGGGGTTGAACTCAGGACCTCGCTCTTGCCAGGCAGGCGCTTATGCCGTTGAGCTATCTCACCAGCCCCCCATAATGGATTTAAACTTGCTACTTTATTTTAAGAAATGAGAACTCTATCTTTTCAATATTTATGAGTGTATTGTTGATACACTTTCCACCTTTTAAGTCAGTTTTGATTAATTCATGTTTTTGAAAAAAGTCATGCACTTGGTCAGGTCTACATTTATTTAAATTTACTTTTTTTTTGTGTGTGTGTGTGGGTACCAAGGGTCGAACTCAGGACCTTGAGCACCAGCAGGCGCCCATGCCGCTGAGTGATATCACCGGCCCCCCCTTTTTTTTTTTTGTATGTGGGTACCGGGAGTGGAACTCAGGACCTCATGCTTGCCAGGCAGGCACTTATGCTGCTGAGCTATCTCACCGGCCCCTACATTTACGTTTTTATTTATACATTTGTATTTATTGAATAAAAATTGATATTTAGAGAAATGTCGTTTTTCTCATTGCTATCTTGTTAACTACTATTTGGAGTCAGCAGGTATTTATTTTTATTTCATGCCCCAAACAAAACCAGAACCTTAGCCATTTTCGCTTTATCCTCTCTATTCTGCCAACTCCACCACCTCCCATGTTGAGATCTTCTGCGATTTAAATTGCAGATTTTTGCTGTAATTTAAAATATATATGTCCATCCTATGGTTTATTGGTTTTTCTGCTTATTGCTTATTTTTTGGTTCCACTTCTGCTCCTTTTGGAGTGAAGTTCTCTTTTTGCTTGATTAGGTCTGTTAGAGAAAGTCTGCATGTGAAGGGTTAACTTTCAGAATCTTTGGATATCTGAAAATGCCTCTCTTGTGTTTTTCCTTTTGAGTGTCATGTAGACAGGAGTCACATTCTAGATTCAAATTAGTTCCTTCTCAGAACTTTTAAGTTATTATTCTTTTTATTGTCTTTTAACATCAGGCAGTGTTAAGAGGAAATTTGATGCTGGCCAGAGACTCATTCATTTCAGGCATCCTATTTATTCTCGTGGAGCGCTTAGGATTTTCTCTTGATATTTGAATTTCCTAACTTTATAGCAGTATGTCAAAGGGTAGGTCTTTTCACAAGTGATGAGGTTTTTGAATTTGTGTGTTTCTTTGACCCTGGGGAATTTTCTTTTGATTTCTAGTCTTTGTTCTTTCCCATTCCTAAAATTTTCTCTTTTCTCTTTGTTTAGTTAGATGGATATTGCTACTTCATGTATTTTTTTTTTTTTTTGTGGGTACCGGGGTGTCGACCTCAGGACCTCGCGCGCCAGCAGGCGCCCGTGCCACTGAGCGATATCACCGGCCCCTTTTTCGTATGTGGGATCTGGGAGTAGAACTCGGGCCCTCGCGCTTGCAAGGCAGGCGCTTATGCTGCTGAGCCATCTCACCGGCCCAACTTCATGTATTTTTAAAAAAGAAATATTTCCATTTTCTTCCTTTTTGTAACATAGTTTTAAACAATCCCTTGCTTTAGTATTCCAGATCAACAGCTTATGATTTAACTGTGAATTTTTTGCAATTCTGTTAAAATATTTCTAAGATCTCAAATACTCACAGCTGACTCCTGGTTTATGGTTGTGATAACCACTTTTATATTTCCAAAAGATGACAAATTAGTTCTCTTCTCTATATTTTATAAGCTGTGTTTCCTTTGGTACCATTTCTTCTTTGTGGTAACTTCTGTGCCTCTCTTTCCTTAAATCTTCAGTTCTTTGTTGTTTTTGTGAATCCTGTTTCCCATCTGTGGATGTGGGTTCTCATCACAGGTGTTTATCTCTGGTGTCTGGAGCTGAACACAGTGAGCTGCTGGGATAATGCCATGGCTTTCTTCAGTTTGTCTCCCGGATCCATCCTAACCGGCCTTGCTCTGTGCCCTCGAGTCTGATCTCCATATCACTGGACTCCCTGGCCTGCTGCCTTCCGGTCGCTCCAGCCAAAGGGCGACTCTCACAGAGTTTGAAGGACAGCAGGGAAGATTGGCCTGTGGATTCCCCCTCTTCTGCCCTTCCTCTGTCTCCCTGGTTGTGGCAGTGGTAGAGTTTGTCTGCCAATGGTCAGAACTCCTTGAGAAACATTCTCTTCTGTGGCTACTGCTCTCCCTGGTTTCTAGTGATTGCTGCATCCTCTCCCACTTCAGGGGAAGGTGATTATTTCCTCTGAGATCCTCATTATCTCCTGATGGTTTCCTCAGCCTTGTCTTGAACTCTTGATAGTGAACTTCTGAATATCTCTTTAGTTAGACCTTTGAGCATGTCATTTATTTCCTGTCAGTACCTTGACTGACATTATTGGCTCCTCCATATCCTCTCAGGTGTTCCTGGGCTATGGCATTAATTGAATAGCTCATGTCATCATTTTTGCGTGTATAATGCAAAAATCTTAGCAGTTCAATCGGGATTTTTTTATTTCTTAAAGATTTTATTCTTTTTCTCAAAAGATCCTGGCCTTTTCCATCTTGAGGCATTGTCCTCATTCAAGGGTTCCTCATGGATCTTAACTGGATCCTTTACTTTTAGGGAGGAAAGAATGAGCACAATAGCATGGCATATTTTATTGTGAGGCCTGGAAGAGCTCATTTCATGCCACCCACTGGCTAGAAACTAGTTACGTGACCTCAACATAACCATAGAAGAAACTGGCAAATATAATCTGCTTGTGTGCCCAGGAAGAGGAAGATGGGCATAATGATAATTTAGCCACTTTATGCCACAGCTTCAGGAGGAATGCTGCCTCCCAGGCCCAAGTCCCTACCTGTGACTTTAACCTGTGTAATATGCTGCTGTTGATCACTACTCAGTCGTGAGGAGGAGAGAGGAACCAAGAGATGCAGCTGCTCCAAACGCAGGGACCCGGTGAATCCCCTCTTGTTTCTGCTCGCCTCTTGGAGCTGTCATCTCATGGCGCACTGTGTAACATTTGTTTGGCATAGTTCTTTCACTTCTGTTTTAAAAACCAAGCCTTTTGCCATTTCTAAGGATGTGGAGTAGGAAGAAAACTAGGCAAAAATCCTCTATTTGCCATCTTTGATCCAATGTCTTCTTTTTGTGAAAAACTTAAGCGTATGGAATGACTGGTGTGGGCGCAGTTCCAGTATGCAGTGTGAACAGGTTGCTAAAAGAAAAATGACATCGTAGGCTATTTTGATGGAGATGTTTTGGTACCAAAATGGTGATTGAATGATACTGTATACTCCTATTATCTGGAATACTGTTTCTCATTCTGTATATTACAATTTGTAACAGATAAGGACAAATTGAAGTTTTTCAAGTGGAGGTCATCTATGATCGTGCTTGTTCTAGAAAACATGTCATAGGGTAGCTGTGAAAGTAACCATAGACATTCTGCGTGGAGAGTAAATGTAAAGTGGAATGATAGTGTATGGTGTCAGCATACCCAGATTTCATGTTAACTATTAATATGCTCAGATTTTAAAGGACTTGATATTATTGTGGTCTATTATGAATTCCTCCTACCCTTTTAAAATTTGAGGCACTATATATCTGTTCCTAAACTCTTTTCATGATCTAAGGTGATTGACAGTGACTGATAATCTGATATGTCAGAAACATTTTAATATTTTTCTCTACTTGAGAGTTTTGGAAGGTCCAGTCATCAAGATGACAGTAATGTGCTCTTTTAAGAACTCTATTAAATTGTTCACGGTCACTGGAAAGAATATGTAGAGTTTGGCTCAAGTTGCAAAGTGGAAGGTGTGAACAAATCCTTCCAACAAAAGAGTAAAATAATCTTCTTTGTCCCATCATATCTTTTTCTTGGTAATAATGTTTCATTGAAGGAATGAATGAATAAACTTCTTTACTATGCCTGATATTTAGGGACAGTTCTAGTAAATTAGCCTTTCTTTGCATATGCATCCATCTATCTATCCACATATTAATTCATTCAAGAAATACTTATTGCATTCTTTTTATGATATATGTATTAATTTAGACATTAAGAATACAACAGTGAACAAAACTTACTGCCCTTGTAGGGCCTTAGGTTTGGATTGGAAAATACAATAAATGAGCTGACAAATGTAGGTATAAGCATAATAAAAAAATAGAGCTGGGTCACTTAGTCCAGAGCCCAAGTCCCAGCTGCAGCATTTGATTTGCCATGGGAAGGCACATGACCGACTTTCCTCTGCTAGGGAGGACCTATGGGAGCTAGCATTTTTGGCTTCTGTAATCATGGTGGGCAGTATGTGTGGGGAGACAACCCCAAACATGGAAAGGGGGTTAAGATGCTGGATAGTTAAAGCTATAGTAAAATTGTTAGGGCATTCTCCAAAGATTTGTGTAATCCTTTCTGTAAATTGATGCCAGACGAATCTAGTTACAGGGCCCAGACTTGCAGCCCATTTCTTAGAAATGTTTCTTCAACAATCTCTATTTGGTTAACACTGTGCGAGGAAACTCTCCACAATTTTGTCTTTAACAATGTTCTAACTGAGGTTTAGAATACACATTTTTTGTTGGGGTGTGTTCTATGATCAAAGCTTTTATTACTATACATATAACCCAGAAGGTATCTGAAAAATTTATAACATGGATTGTGGAGGAGATGTCTAGCCTGAGCTATGTGTTAGATGCTGGGGGCATTTTGGAGAGACGTCGAGAAGATAAAGATACTGTCTCAGATCTTAGGTGAATAACCACATTATGGCTGAAGGCCCAACTACAGGCGATGCCAACAAATGGGCAAGGCAGTAATTCTTTCTATTGTGAAACACTGCCCTTTGTTAAAGCAAAGAAGATCTTCCTTCTTTGATTTTAGGTAGTAATATCTTGAAGCACTAAATGCATCCTGATCCTTGCTCTGAAAAGTGAGCCAAGGAAATCCTATTGTATGGCACTTTTTACTTTAATAGGTTCAAAATATCTTAACTTTTTCCTTAAAATATAAATAGGAATACTGTGAATGAATCTGTTAATTGTTGAGGGGAATAGAGTGGAGTGGTGAAAGTGTAGGCCTAAGACCCAGTGTGCTTGAGTTTGAATCTCTGCTCTGCTGCCTACAAGATTTGTTTTTTTTTTTGGGGGGGTACCGGGGGATGATCTCAGGACCTCGTGCGCCAGCAGGTGCCCATGCTGCTGAGCGATATCACCTGCCTTTTTTTTGTACGTGGGTTCTGGGAGTCAAACTCAGGACCTTGTGCTTGCCAGGCAGGCGCTTATGCCGCTGAGCCATCTCACCGGCCCCCTGCCTACAAGATTTTTTTTTTTTTTGTGGGTACCGGGGGTCGACCTCAGGACCTCAAGCGCCAGCAGGCACCCGTGCCGCTGAGCGACATCACCGGCCCTTTTTTCGTATGTGGGATCCGGGAGTCAAACTCGGGCCCTCGCGCTTGCCAGGCAGGCGCTTACGCCGCTGAGCCATCTCACCGGCCCTGCCTACAAGATTTTGAGCAAGGCATTTAACCTTTGTGTCTCAAAGGATTTAACCTTTACATTTAGGACCCAAAATAATAAAAGTTTACCATATTGTTAAGTATTAAGCAAGTTAATATGTGAAAGATTAGTGCAAGGCAAAATATAAATGCTCAATAAATAGTAGCATTTTTTATTAGTAATGATGACTTTTCCTCACAAATGAATTTCAGAAAGATAGTCAAAATAATACTTAGCAGAGCTTCTTTAGCATTGAAAGAGATAATTTTTAGTTACTTCCATCTAACAAGTCAATGCATTTTATTTCCTGCTGGACATTTCTCTCCTGGTTTATTTTGGGGGAGGGGTGTCAGGCCTTATCATGTCTGAGGTTCTTGGGAGCAAGGTAAAGCAGAATCACAGTAGAGGCCAAAAATCTTCTAATTTAAGGTCTCCCTTTCCTTCATCTTCAGAACACATCCATGAGCACTGATCATCAGAATCCATTTCTGGAACCTGAGTAAACCCGAAGTCATAGATGCTAGAGCATTCTGTACCCTGGAGCAGTCTTGAGAATCACAGAACACGATCAGATTCTTAATTTATCTCATTAAAAATCTTTGAAAGTTAATTGTATGCTTGCAATTTGGGAATTGAGGGGTATGGATCTATTTTTACTATGAAACAAAATAGACAACCTGTGCTTCTGTCACTCGTCAGTGCCTTTGTTCTGGACTGGTAACATTTGGATTGGTGCTGTGAGTGCTGATGTGAATGCATTGCATGTTACTCATAATTTTCACCAGATTTCATAGCTGTGTCCCGATGCATAGGACCAGAGCTTTACCTCCTCCTTCAGCCCTGGAAACACTACATTCCTGCTGTTATGAGATGAAATAATACCTGGAGAATTACAATTTTATAGACACAGGCAGAATGTCTCCCAGAGTAGTCCATCAGGCCAGGTTTTCTCTATTTGTTGCTCACAGACTTCTTCAGTTTCTAGTTAAGAGTGCTAGTCTGAGTCAAGAAAAATATCCCAAGATTCTCATGTGACACCAACATATTTACTAATGAATGGTTCAGTGTTATCTGGTGTGCTAACTTTAAAAAGTGGAAGACTCAGCACAAGTGACCCCAGCTGTTCTTAGTAAAACTTTTTTAATGTGCTATCTATGGATTTATTTGAAAAAAAAATTTTTTTAATGTGTGTACTGGGAGTCGACCTCAGGACCTCATGCTTGCCAGCAAGCGCTTGTGCCACTGAGCTATATCACCGGCCCTTTTTATTTTTTTTCCCTTTTTGTGGGTTCTGGGAGTCAAACTCAGGACCTCGCACTTGCCAGGCAGGTGCTTATGCTGCTGAGCTATCTCACCGGCCCAAATCCATTTTTAAATATGTTTAATATTCAAGCGGTTATTTTAATGAGATCACTATTCCTACTTTTTGTGCCTCTTGCTCCTCCTTTTTGTCATTGCAGCTTCCAAGTATGTATCGAGAGCATACTATGTTCGCAGCTTGGTTGGAAGACTCAAACCCCCAGAGATGTTGACATCCTAATCCCTAAACCCTATAAATATATTATCTCGCATGGCAGAAAGGACTTTGTGGATGTGGTTAATTTAAAGATTTGAGGCTGAGGAGATTATCCTAGGCTAGTGGCGTGGGCTTAATGCCGTCACACTATGGTTAGACTGTCCCCTTTAAACTCCTGTTGAATTTAAATGGTGGTGTGGGAGACAGGGTCTTTAAGAAGTATTGGTCATGAGAACACCACTCTCTTGATGGAGTAAGGCTGTTATTGTGGGAATTGGTTAGATATTGTAAGAATAGATTACTGTAACGGTGACTCTGGCTTCCTCACCTTTTTATTCACACCCTTTTGCTCTCTTGCATGAACTGTCTTGCCATATGATGGCTTGTGATGCCTTTTACCAAGTTACGATGCAGCAGGAAGACTCTTGCCAAAAGCTGGTGCTGTGATTTTGGACTTCTTAGCCTCCATAACTCTGAGGAATAAATTTCTTTTCTTAGAAATAATCCAGTGTGTAAGATTCTGTTATAGAAGCATCAAATGGGCTAAGCCAAATCCCAAGGATGTTAATAAGTGAAAGTGTCATCAGCCTGAACTCCAGAATTATTGATAGCAGGATGTCCTAATAGCTTTGTGTGGTTTCAGGTGCTGCTTGCTTGTTAGAGTTAAAGCTAAACATCATAACCGCATACTTCCAACTACTGACCACCAAGAGGAACTCCAGGCCAGCTTGATCTGGTTTACTCCAGATGAACTTGGACTCATTATAATATCATTATAATGATCAAAAAATACTCACTGGTGACATAACAGATCCAACTATGCCAAACTTAGGGAAGGAAAGAGGTGGCATCCTACTTCCTGGAAATCTCTCTTCTCCACGAAAAACTCAGATGATGGAATGTGTACCACACCTCCTCATAACCCAGTTCTAGGAAAAATCCAAACCATAGACCTGCTCTGGAAGAAGGTGCCTTTTACACCCTAAAAGTTCCCTTTCCCCTTTCATTGGCCACTGAATAAAATTTCCTGCCTGTTCTCACAGCTGTGTGATCCTTTGCACATGGTATTGAGTAGGGAAAGAACCTACTAATTCAGTAACAAAAATGGGAAGACTGCTTTTCATAGGAAGATTGGAAGATGTCATACATAGTTTTTAAGATGGAAGAAAGGACCACAAATAAAGGAATTCAGGTGGCCTCCAGAAGCTGGGTAACAAAAGGCAGTGGATTCTGCTCTAGAGCACCCAGAAGGAATGCAGCCTTTATAAAGCCTTTCTTTTATTTGGTAAGACCCATTGTGGACTTTGTCAGAATTACAAGGTAATATGGAGGACCACCAGGATGGCTCTCCCTGAAAGAAGACCATTTGTCTCCATTTTGGCTAACCCTTGTCCCGCTTTTGTGTCTTTATATGTACAGAGCTGGCTAGGAAAATACTCTACCCCCTCAACTGGCTTTAAGCAATGCAAATGGGTCTAGCCGAGGCACTGATTTGTAGGCTTTAAAGCAATGTGACAGGTCAGTGATGCCCCACCTATAGCTGCCTACTAGTAAGGGTAAGCTAGGCCAAGAGATGCCACGTAGTCGGCTGGGATTGAGCCTCGAGAAAGAGGTTGTGATGTCCCAGGGCAGGAAGGCCAGACATCAAAGCTGAGGCAACCGACCAATAACACAAGATACTTCCTCAAACTGTGTTATGCAGATTCTTCCAAACTTAGAGGCTCTCTGTTACTGGAATCTGGTACTCTTTTTATATATCTCTCTCTGCATATTGCAGAGGCACTATTGTGTCTCCTACCTAGCCCGGCTCATAGTACTCATGTATTTCCCACCATTCTCACGGTCACTCAACCCTGAGCCACTCCCTTCTTTACACATTAATAAAACCTGAGTTTGGCCCTGGGTGTTAGCCTTTGTTCCAGTTTGCCATTGTTTTGACTGGACTCAGGACCTCCTTGGCTCCCCACAACTATAGATATGTCTTTGTGTCTTTATTCTCGCTGTGGGTTGCACTGGAAGTGGTAGATTGGAATTTACTTACTAGAATTCCAGTAACTTTTCTTTGGGATTACAAATTTGAACTCCTCTGGACTGTGACGAGGTCCAGATTGGGTTCTCTATAGGTTAAGACATCTGTGTTGTTGTATACAGCATACCCAAAGTGAAGTAATTCAGAACAAGAAGAACATACCCCAAATGGGGTAATTCAGGACAAGATACAGTTGAAAAATGTGTTATATAATATTTTTGAGTGGATGTTTTAGTATTTACCTTTTTTTCTCTGAAAAATTTAGGATGAAAATGTCAAGTTATTGCAAGTTGATATTCGTTTAATGATTATTTGTGAACTACCTAAGGAGAAGGATGTGGCACAATGTAGTCCTGAGTTATTTTAGGCAGTGAATTTAGAGTTTGACAGATCTTGGTCATTTATCAAAATCACCCTTCTCTCTAAAGATTTGCTCCAACTCAAAACCAGTTGCTGCTCATATTTCTTGCTAATTGGACTGTCCAAGATGATCATAATATACTGTCCTTAATGGTCATGATTAGTCTGTTGGCAAGTCAGTTCACACTCTTATAAGAACAGGGCTGGCCATTAGTGAAACAACAAGAATATAAGCAGGGCATTGAGAACTTTCAGTGCTGAAATTAAGAGAGTCCTCTTAATATATTATGTATGCTCTACACTGAAGGAGAGAAACAGATTTCTCTTGCTGTTGTTTTGTTGATCCCTACCCAGCAAACTGATGACCAACAGTGAGTGCCAAGTATGGCAGCAAAGCCTGCAAGATGGTCCCTGGTGATCTTTATCTTCTCGTGATATTCATGTCCTTGCCACATCGAAGGAGCTAGCTTGTGTGACCAGTAGAATATGGAGGAAGTGACTGTAAGATGCATAGTGAACTCTGTTGTACACGGAAGTTAATTTGAAGAACCTCCAGTTAAACAGGCAGTCCATCACACATGCAGACTCTGCTACAAGTATTCTTCCTGAGATTAAGTTAAAGAAAGATTCAGAATCATTTGGGCTCACTTTGGGTATACTTTGTATATCCAGCCCTGTGGTACTGCACATTCTTGCCTTTAATCAGCAGATTCAAAATAATGCCAGCACACTGATTGCGAAGATGGAGAAAACAACCTAAGTTAATACTACTGTTCTGTGTGAGAACTTAGATTTTGAATTTAAAATTTATCATGAATTTTCAAATGCAACCATGAGAGCTACAAGGTAATAATTTTGTTTGATAAGAGCAAATTCTAGTTCATGTATGAAATAGTTTCTTCTTTTAACCTTTTTGTTTTAAAATTAAGGAATGTATTAATAAAATCATAATTATTTATTGTTACACATTGTGATTTAAAATGATTTAGTAATACAGAGGATCTTTTCTGGGTGCGAAATACATACAATATGCTGCTATTTTGAGACTTTTTGACCAGCACTTTAGTCAATGATGTGATAATGGCCAATCTATCCCAGTGTGTTCTGGGCCCTCCATTTCACTAATTCAGGCTTTCTCAACCTCCCACTAGTGACATTTAGCCTTGATAATTCTCTGGGGGGCTGTCTTGTGCCATGTATGATGTGACGCTACAACCCTGGCCTCTACCCACTAGATGGCAGTAGCACCCCCACCCCAGTTGTGACCATAAAATATGTCTAGAAACATTGCCAAATGTTTCCGGGTTGGGGGGGGATCATCTCTGATTGAGAACCCCTGCACTAATCCTTCTTACTTTCACCATTCGTGTTTAATGTGCTTAGTCTATCAATTTAGTTGGCTAGAGACAGCTGGCAGAGAAACTTAACTACAATAATCATAAACGCTGATTCTGTTGGCTGAACTTGTTTGTGAAGGCCTGAGACATCCACTGTATAATTAAAAAGCGTAGATCTGGAGAACAGGCCCAGTCAAAGGAAAACTTTCTGGCAGTGTCTGAGTTCTTTGTCATACTAAAGAGCTAGATTAAGGACTCAGGCCCTGTAAGCAGATTCTTCTGTAATTTTTTTTTTTTTTTTTGGGGTGTGTGTGTGTGCACGCGCGTGCACAAGAATTTGGCTGTCTGTTGAATGTAAAAGACATTCTTTTGAAATTTGTGTCTAGGTGAGTGAAAAGCTGCCTGACCTTTAATAGGCAGGAAGTACATGAGGAATGAGGAACGTGACCTCAGACAAAAAGTCCTTTGGGCTCACCTCTGAAGCCACTGGACCTTGAGAGACACTTATCTAGTGTTCTAGAAGTGTGTGCAGGTAACAGACCTAACTGAAAATGTAGGTTGATAAGAGAAGTAAATCTGTTCCCCTGACAGTCTGCACTGTAGTCAGAGTTCACCTTTCCTGGTAGCACTACTTTCATATACACAGTGCTTATTTTAGGCTAGTGGTGATGCTGGAATTCTGCTTCTTTTATCTTCCCCTTGTCCTAAGGAAGACCCCCAGGTGCCTCCTAATGGGCCATACTAGTTCATGATCGTGACGGCAGCAGTTCCTAGCTTTGTATTCAGTGACAACACATTGCTAGCTTGAAACTATCAAGGAAATTGGCAGATACTACACATCAAGTTTCCCTACACCCACTTCTGAGGCCTGCTTATTAAACAGTTACTAGCAGGTGTGCCAGAGACCCTAGATTCTGTGGAACAAAATTTGAAAACTATTAGTATATTGACTTAGTATACTATGAAGTAGTTGTATTACAGTAGTTTGCTAGGCTGCTTAAATAAAGTACAGATGGTCTCTGACTTAATAGTCCGTTATGGCTTTTATCTTGATGTACCCCCAAAACCTCATGTGCTCATAGGTGGGCTTTTGGGGGGTAGACGGATCATAGGTGTGTGATACTGAACTAAGGGTATGATAACTAATCATCCACTGATTGGTTTAGCATAGTTATGGGATAATGGGAAGGCCTACCCTGAGTGTGGGTGGCAGCAACCAATAGGCTTGTAGTCTGAATGGTACAAAAGAGAAAGGAGACTCACGCTTGCTGCCTTCTGCGTGCTCTGCCGTGGACTGTTTCTCCTCTGTGGTGCCCCTCTGCTGTGCCACCCTGCCTTAGAGTCAGGTGACTATGGACTAAAACTCATACAAACTGTAAAGTAAAATAAGCCTTTCCTCCGTTAACTTGTGGGTGTCGGGTATCTTGTCTCAGCAACAAGAAAGTAACTAAGATGCAGTCTTTCCATGTAAGATTTTTCTAACCTTCAGTGGTGCATAATTGATATACATTTACTAGTATCTGTACCAAATACTGAGTGGCTTTAACAACAGACATTTGTCATTTCACATTTGTGAGGCCGGCAGTCTGAGATCAAGATATCTAGAGGGCTGTGTTCCATCTATAGGTGTTTGGGAAGGATCTATTCCAGACTTGTCTCTCAGCTTCTGAGAGTTCCTTGATTTGTGGTGCTGTACCTCCAATCTTTACATGGTGTTCCCCCTGTTTGCATGTCTCTGTGTCCAGATTTTCCTTCTACAGGTGTATTGGCTCAAGGCACACCCTGATGACCTTGTTCTGTCTTGATTCTCTCTGTAAAGACTCTTATCTCTAAATAAGGCCACATTCGGAGGTACTAGGTATTATGGCTTGTATCTAGAGGTCCCCCAAAGCCTCATGTGCTTATAGGTGGGGCTTTGGGGAGGTGATTGCATTATGGGGGCATGATACTCATCGGTGGATTAGTCTGTTGGGAGATGGAGCCTGGTTGGAGGAAGTGGTCAATGGGGGTGTGGCCTGGAATGCAGTAGCTCCCTCCCTCCTGTCTTGATCTCTCTCTGGTTCCCACCATCATGCCATGCCCTTCTGTCCTGCTGCCCTGCCTTGGAGCCAGCCAACTGTGGACTGAAATGTGTACAAACTGTGAGCCAAAGTAAACCTTTCCTCCTTAACTTGTGGGTGTTGAGTATTTTGTCCTAGTGATGAGAAAGGTGACTAAGACACTAGGGTAGGATCCAACATATCTTATTTTGGTGGACATGATTTAACTTACAACAGTAGCAAACATGCATTTGGATTCTGTTCTGTCCCTCATTGACTGTGTAGCCTTACCTTGACCCTTAGCCCCCAGTTTACATCTAAAACATGAGGGAGCTGGACCATGCATTCTATAGATTTTATCTCTTGAATTTTATGACATCTCATATACACTTACTGTTCCTGACACACTGTAAGTAGGATCCCTTTCTAACTTATTTCTATGGTTTCTTTATGTATAGGGGAAGCTGTTTAGATTATTCATGGGCTTAGTCACCATGTGGTGGGTGCCATTTTATTTCTCTGGTACCTAAGAAGCTACTTGTAGGAACCTCTACATCATCATTCGAGTGTATAGGAGAGGTTCCTCCACCCTGAGGGACTAATATCTCCCTGTCAGGCTCCAACAGCCTCAGTTAGGTGCTGTGTCCTCTGTTACTGCTGCAGATGTGGTAGTGTGCTTAGAACCACAGCAGTGTGGTCTTCTACGGAGAGAAGTCCTTGTTTCACCTAGTTGTGACTTCATGAAAGGTAACCAAAGCAGTGATGTCCTTTCCTTAATCCTTAGGTATCTTTAGCGAAAAAAATCTGTTTTCATTTTCAGTCTATTAGTTAGCTTTCCTGTCATTGTGACAAAATACTTGACATTCACAATTTAATGGAGGAGAGGCTTATTTGGCTCCTGTTTTCAGAGGGTTCAGTCTACCCTTGGCTGGCTCTAGAGCAGGCACATCATAGCAGAAGGACTTGGTGTAGGAATCCTGCTCACCTCATGGCAGTCTGAAAGGAGAGGAGAGGGACAGCACCAGAGAAGAAAGGGCCAGGGATCAGATATAGATCTCAAAGTCATTCCTCCATGACTCACACTAATATACTCAGAAGAGTGCTTTACTAATCAGCTAGGTGGCTCCCAAGGCAATCAAGTAAAATGTTAAGCTTAACTATTACATTTCGCCCCTTGTCAACTTGACACTCAAAAGTGTCTCCTTTAACCATATTTAATCTCCAAATAAAGAAAATAACAAGTTCATAATTCCACCTATCATGATACAAATGTTCTGCATACAACTGAAAACACAATCATTCCCTTTCAAAAGTCTCAACAGTCCCAGTGTTGCTCAGAAGTTTAAGTCCAAGATTCCTCTGGGATTTGAGGCAGACTCCTAGCTGTAAAGCCCTATAACAATCCAAAAGCAAGGTATATTCTCCCAAGATACAATGGCATAGGGTGAACATTCTCATTTCAAAAGGGAGGAATGGGGTATAGAAAAGAGCAGGACCAGAACAAGACTTACATGTCTTTTCTGCATCCTACAGGCCTCAACTTTCAAATGGAGATTCTAATAAATATCTTCCAGGACTTTTCTGAGGATTAAGTTAAAAATGTAAAACTCCTAATGGAATGCCTGGCATATAGTAATTGCTTTAAAAAAAAAAACCAGTAGGACAAACATTAAGTCCCGTAGTTCGATGTTCAGCATCTGGGGCACATGATAGTGAGATGTGAATTACAAAGGGTTTGGGAAGTCCCACCCCTATGGCTTTGCCAGTTGTAGCCCACACGGCCTCTCTCTTGGGGCTGGGTTCACTCTTCTGTGTTAACGAAGTCACTGGGAAAGTGGGCATTCTTACATTGATTAAAGAAAAGGCTGGGCCGGTGAGATGGCTCAGTGGCATAAGTGCCTGCCTGGCAAGCGTGAGGGCCCGAGTTCGACTCTCGGTGCCCACATACGAAAAAAGGGCCGGTGATATCACTCAGCGGCATGGGCACCGCTGGCATGTGAGGTCCTGAGGTCGACCCCCGGTACCCACAAAAAAAAAAAAAAAAAAAAGGAAAGGCTTGGGCCAGGAAAGAACAAAAGGCTTGTTCCTTTTAGACAGTCTAATGAATTTTCTCCTAATACATGAGACAAGAAACATATATTTGAAATATTGTTCTCCAGTCTAACTCTCACTGCTGTTGCTCTCTGGGAGTGAGGAGGCAGAGACTGTCTGGCACCCATTCCCTTGAGCACATTCAAGGTTCGGATTGGGGTGGTCTTTGTCCCTTTCTGTCTTTACTTACTATCTTCCCACACCCAGAAATCACATGACATTCTTTCCATCCCTGTTTCATTGGCTATTTTTAGAAAAAAATTTTTCTTGAATGAAATACTTTTCTCCCCAATGGAAAACCTTTTCAATTGAAAAGATGAATTTTAAAGATTCCGAGGGCTGATTTCAAACAACTTTTGTTAGATCTCTCTTGAAAAGGGGAAATTGATAGTTCCACAAGTTAAAAAAAAAAGACTTGGCTCCCACTCCCTGTCTGAAAAAGGCTTCTTCTGGCTGAATAGGCTGGTGGTTGGGGCCAGGTGACTTCGCTGGGGTTGGCTGGGTCATGCCCCTACTTGGTGCATGAACTCCTGGCCACTTGTAGGGCAGCTAGTGAGTCTGCTCTAGCAGTTGCAGACTGGGCTTTTCAAACATGTCCACAGTCAGTTGCTGGTGTTGCTGCTGCAGATAAAATTCTTAGTTTGGCTGCAGATAAGGTTCTTAGTTTGGCTGGAGGTGGCTGCACTCCCCTAGGAAGCCACCAGGTGATCATTCCTCCCAGAGTCCTCTTGACTCTGGGTGCTGGAAGACCAGGAATGCCTCTGTGGGTCACTGAGCCTTAGAAGAGTACTGGGTATCTTGTACCAGCCTGTGCTTGGTTGTCTCGTGTTGTGTAGCCCATTTCAGTGGAGTCTACTGTGAGGGCTCCCGTGATGATGGACAGGGAAAGAGGAGGAATCAAAGTCTGCAGTAATAACAACAACATCATCATAAGGGCTTACCAGACATTGCCTGAATCCATCTGGGTCCAGTTGGTCCCTGGACATCTCTGCTGATCTGGAGTCTCATATCAATGGGCATACAATCTGTGGGTGGTGGGATTGGAAGCGTTAAATCAAGGAACTTTCCATGTCTAACCTGAACCTTTTTTTCTTCTGTTGATGAGGAAACTGATAACCAGGTATGAGGAAAAACTGAATGAAGTATAGAATTCAGACATTGGGACTCATGGTTCAAGTTACTGTCTGCAATTTCTGGGTCCCCCCCCAAAAAAAAATTTGTAGTCATCTCAGGTTATCTGAATGCTTATTGACCTTGCAGATTCCTGGACCACCTCTGTGAAGTTTTGATTTTTATCAGTACTCTGGCTCAGCCCTCTACAATGAAAATATAATGCGAGTCCTCTGTGTAATTAAATTTTTCTAGTGACCACATGATAAAGTAAAACGAGTGAAATTTTAGTAATTTATTTAACCCAATATAGACACATTATTATTTTAAATATGATCTCTATAAAAAGATTATTAATGAATTATTTGACTTTTTGGTACTATGTCTTTAGAATTTGATATACGTTTTACAGCACACCCTCATTTGCATTGGCCACATTCAAGTGTAAAAAGCCACAGTGCTATCGACTCTCCTATGGAATGGTGCAGATCTGCAACTTTCCTTCCCAATCAATAGAACTTTTCTTAAGAAGGCACGAGCGGCCAACAAATTAGTGAATTCACCATTGCTTAATGCAATCAAGCATCTGGTTTTATAAAGCTCAAAATCCAAGTGCCCTGCCATGTGAGCCTCGTTAAAATTATGGGCACATCACCAACTCAGCACATCAGAGGACAGAGATGTGTTTACACAGAAAACGTGCAGGTGACTGTTGGCCACAGAATGATGCAGACATCTTGAAACTACACACCATTTGTGTAACACCGAGCATGTGTGCCTGCATGCATGGACTATTGTGCAAGCATTGGAACTCCATATGCTGAAGGCATGGGCACCCGTGAAGTGTTTGAGTGGAGTTTTTAACCAGGAGCAACAATAAAGTTTTTCCAATTTAATCCATAAATGTAGTTGGGGTATTTTTGCACATGAATCAACTTGTTTGGCTTGACAAACCCTCTCTGTGCTCTGCCTGTGCCCCAGTCCCTCACTCACAAAGGTGCTCTGTGTGTAAATTTGCAGGGAGTTGGAAGAGGTGTATGGAAGTTCAAGGCAGGCTTTCCTGAGAAATGCAGCACCAGGGAGCCAGGGTGGAAAGGCAGGAAGGGTTCCCTGTCTGAATTTCCATTCTTCAAGAAGTACTTTTCCCGGAATTAAGGGTAGAAACACAGTTGAATTCCCTCCAGAGGCACACACGATGGGATGTACACCTGTGTGTGTGTGTGTGTGTGTGTGTGTGTATTTAAATATATATAAATGTAATATCTATATTTGGAGAATAGTTATAAGGACATCAACTTTTAAAATATGCTTCTCACCTTGTAAAAAAGTCTATTTTATGTTACATTTTGATTAAGAAAGGAAAGAAACACAATGAGCCTTAGAAGAGTACTGGGTATCTTGTACCAGCCTGTGCTTGGTTGTCTCGTGTTGTGTAGCCCATTTCAGTGGAGTCTACTGTGAGGGCTCCCGTGATGATGGACAGGGAAAGAGGAGGAATCAAAGTCTGCAGTAATAACAACAACATCATCATAAGGGCTTACCAGACATTGCCTATGTCTCAGATCCCTTACAAGGGCGAACTCACTGAATCCTAACTCTACAGAAGACACTGATTTTTATCCCCATTTAAGTATGGAGGGGACTGGAGCACAGAGAGCTGCATCACCTAGTTGGGAAGGGGCAGCAATGGGGTTCAAACTAAGGTTTTATCCAAAAGACCACACACTGTTATGCTTGGAAGTGTACTTGAATGTCCTCCCACCAACTTGCCACTCAGGTGGACATCTCTCTGACCTTCCAGCCCACTGGTCATCCAGCCCCTGCTTGAATACATACAGTACAGCCTTCCCAGTTGGGAATTTACTCTCTACTAAGCAGAGCTCTGTGGTCTGAGATACCTCCAGTCCTGGATGCTTTTCAGGCATTATTCTGCTTCTTCAGGTTCAGCATTTTGGTACTTTTAACATTGAGAGAGCTGCAGGAGAGCCTGTGCTTTTGTGTGACTTTGTCTCCAAGAGTGAAAGCCACAGTACGACAGCCTGGAGGAGACAGACCACTGGGTACTACAGCAACTTCAGACTCCAGAGGGCTCCTCTCCCAGCAGGGCATTTTCCAGTGGGTAGCGTCCTGCAGCCTATGCAAAAGCCAAGGCAGCTGAATGGCCGATCTCTGCCCTCTCCCCATGGCACTCTTCCTCTGACTCTTGACATGTGGGCTGAGGGAGAGGAGGCACAGGTGCAGAGAACTTTCAAGAGTGACAGCTGACATGTTCTCTGCCAGTGTTGTCTAGTTCCCGCTCCCACTGCAGACCTATGAATAGCCTGTGTCCCACCTTCTTTGATGGAAATGAGCTGCAGCACATGGGCATGTTTTGAGAAATTAAGAGCATCATGTAAGACTCAGGATTATTATCTTTCCTGACTGGCATTTGCTTCTCTGGAATTCTTGGCTTTTCCCCCATTGTTGTGAAACTGCTCTTCAAAAATGAGTTGAACTTCTTGTCACTACTTAGAACCTGCTGAGAACTGCAAGCTTCCCTGATGAAATGCTCCATAAAAACAACGAGCAAGTGCTCACAGATATTGGAGATAGTTCTTGGCTGGGGCGAGGAGCAGGCTGGGGAAGAAGAGGGCCAGTGGGCTCCCTGGAAGCCTGCTTTGTTATAAGTGCCCTGCTATGGATGTGCCGGGTGGGAGGGAAGAGCCTATGAGCCAGACTCTTCTTGCTGGGATGATAGCCCAGCTTTGCCATGAGCTGTGTGACCTTAAGCAAGTGACTTAACCTCTCTGATCTCAGCTCTCTCATTTATACAATGGATAAAGTGGTATAACCTACCTAGGGATGTTATGAAGATTGAGTGGATCAGGGGTAGCACACTTAGAATAATGCAATTGTGCCAATGCTTGTCACTATTAAAAGAATGGTGTATGGTAACCACACATGCTGGTGCCTGTGTGTAGTGCTGGTGACCCCCTTCATTCCTCACAACTGCACTGCAAGGACGGAAGTAACCATTTTGACCTGGAGGAAAACAGAGGCTCTGAGAGAGAAGGTTTCTTTATGCGGTAGTAAATGGCAGAGCTGGAGTGTTTTCCCTTCTTACTACACATTACAATTGAACGTATAAATGGGATACCATATGATGTTTTGATACATGTACTCATTGTGGAATGTTCAAATCAAGGCAAGCATATCTGTCTCCTCAAAACATTCCGCATTTCTTTGTGGTACAAACATTGAAAATCATTTCTTGTAGCTTTTTCTTGGAAAATACACAGTATGCTATTTTTCTCTGTAGTCACCCTACTGCACAGTAGAACACCAGTTGTACTTAATATTAATTGACCAACTTTTCCTCTTCTGTCCCGCTCCCTCCTCTCTCCAGCCTCTGTTAAGCATTATCTACCTCAACTACTATGAAATTGACACCTAAGTGAGATCATGTGATATTTCTGTGCCTGACATTTCACTTAATACGATGTCCTCTAGTTCCATGTATATTACCACATATGACAAGATTTCAACCTTTAGAGGCTGACTAGTACTCCACCATATGTATGTACCACATTTTCTTTATCTGTTCACCAGTTGATGGACACTTAGTTGTTTCCATGTCTTGGCTATTGTGGACAGTGCCACAGTAAACATGGGATTTCATATGTCTTTTTGACATACTCATTTCATTTCCTTTGGATATATATCCATTAGTAGGTTTGCTGGATCATATGGTAATTCTATTTTTAACTATTTGAGAAAATTCCATACTGTTTTTCATAATGGTTGTACAAATATACATTCCCATCAATAGTCTAAGCATGCTCTTTTCTCCATATTCTCTCTAGTACTTTCTATCCTTTGTCTTTTTTGGTAATAGCCATTCTAATTGGAGTGAGAAATATCCTACTGTGGTTTTGATTTAATTTACTTGATGATTAATGAAACTGAAGATTTTTTTCCATGTATCTGTTGACCATTCGTATGTCTTCTTTTGAGAAATGTTTAATGCTCACTTTAAAATCAGATTACCTGGGGCTGGTGAGATAGCTCAGCAGCATAAGCACCTGCCTGGCAAACGCGAGGTCCTGAGGTCAACCCCCAGTACCCACACACACACACACAAAAAATCAGATTACCTGGTATTGAATTGAGTTCCTTATATATTTGGGATATTAATCCCATGTCAGATGTATTGCTTGCATATATTTTCTCCCATCCTGTATGTGTCTCATAACTCTGTTGTTTCTTTTGTGTTCAGAAGTCTTTAAGTCTGATGTAATCCTCTCTATTTTTGTGTTTGTTTCTTGTGCTTTTGAGGTTTTATAAAAAATCTTCGTCTATTCCAATGTCCTGATTCATTCTCCCTATGTTTTCTTACAATAGTTTAATAGTCTCAGGTCTTACATTTAAATCTTTAATCCATTTTGAGTTGATTTTTATATATAATGAGGGAAAAGTTTCCAGTTTCATTGTTCTGCATGTGGATAATCGACATTACCAGTGTCAGTGGTTGAAAAAACTGTCTTTTCTTCAGTGTGTGTTTTATGCACCTTCACAAATATCAATTGGCAATACATACATAGATTTACTTCTACACTATTCTGTTCCACTAATCTATGTATCTGCCGGTAACACACTGTATTGATTAGTGTAGTTTTGTGGTGTATTTCCAAGTCAGGTATTGTGACATCTGATTTGTTCTTTTTCCTGAAGATTACTTTGGTTATTCAGGAGTTTTTATTATTCCATAATATTTTGGGGTTATTTTTTCTACTTTTGTGAAGAATATCATTGGCATTTTGATAGGAATTTCACTGAATCTGTAGATTGCTTTGGGTAGTGTGGATATTTTAATAATATTGATTCTTCCATTAATATGGAATGTCTTTCTATTTTTTTGGTGTTCAATTTCTTTCATCAATGTCTTATACTTTTCTTTGTAGAGATATTTCACCTTTGATTAAATTTATTCTTAGATATATTATTGAAGGACTTAGATTTTAAAACTTGGGACAATTACCTGCAACTCAGTGTTCACCTTAAAAAGTTACAAATAGTAATTTTTATTTCCTGTTTCTATCTTTTGCTCTTTAAATTATTTTACTTTGTATTTCTCATATAAGAGAAGTTATGTGACATTCAAGCTTATGTATTTGACTTATTTTACTTAATATTATGGTCTCAAGTTGCTTCATTTTCCTATAAATGACTTAAATTTATTCTTCTTTATGGCAGAGTAGTACTCCATTGTGTATAAATACTACATTTCCTTTATCCATTCATCTGTTGATCATAGACTGCTTCCAGGATTTAGCTGTTATGAGTTGTGCTGCTATAAATGTGGGTATGCATTGTATCACTGTAGTACGACGTCTTTAATTCTTTCAGGAAGATACTTAGAAGGGGAATAGGTAGGTTGAATGAAATTTCTAGTTTTAGTTTCTTTGAAGAATCTCCATACTAATTTCCATAGTGGTTGTACTAGTTTACATTTATACTAACAATGTAGAAGGGTTTTCAATAGTTGATTAATACAATCTGTGTTCTTTGTGTTTGCACCATTTCCTTACATTGTGAGGAAAGTGCAAAGGGAGACTTCCTGGGTATTGTGGGCTTTTCTAGTGGTCATCTATTTAGCTCTACCAGGACTTCCATGGTTTAGTTCCTTGTCTCTTTAGCTCCTAACTGTTCTGTGGATAACTCCACCTGGGCTCCCCCCAAGATAGCCTAGCTGCTACATATCTCAAATGGATCTCACTTACCATCTTCCCAAAGCTTCTCCTTCCACGGTATATTGGTCAGTCTGTTTTTTTTTTTTTGTGGGTACCAGGGGGACGACCTCAGGACCTCGCGCGCCAACAGGCACCCGTGCCACTGAGCGATATCACCGGCCCCTTTTTTGTATGTGGGTTCCGGGAGTCGAACTCGGGCCCTCGTGCTTGCAAGGCAGGCGCTTACACCGCTGAGCCATCTCACCGGCCCGGTCAGTCTGTTGATACGACAAAATACCAGAGAAAAACAACCTAAAGAGGGAAGGTTTATTTTGGCTTGTGCTTGCAGAGGTTTCATTTCATGGTCAGCTGGCTCCATTGTTTTTAGGCTTGTGGCAAGGCAGAAACATCATGGCGGAAGGGCCTGGTGGCTCACCTCATGGCAGCTGTTACAGTTTAAATCTAGAATGTCACCCCCAAATATCATGTGTTCAGAGGTGGGGCTTTTGGAAAGTGATTGAATCACAGGATCAACCCATTGAAGAGTTCATACCTAAATATGCTATGAGGAAGTGGGACCTGGTTGAAAGAGGTGTGTCATGGAGGTGTGCCTTTGGAGGTTATATCTCCTTCCCCAGCTCCTCCTTTTTCTCTTTCTTCCTGGTTGCCATGAGGTGGAAGCTTTCCTCTGCTATGCCCTCCCACCATGCTGTTTCTGCTTTGGAGCCAAATGATCATGAACTGTATCTTCTGAACTTTGAGCACATTAAACCTCTTCTCCTTTAAGTTGTGGGTATCAGGTATTGTGTCTCAGCAATGAGAAAGCTGACTAATACAGAAAATTGGTACTAGAGAAGTGGGGTCATTATTGAGACTGTACCTGACCATGTGGGTTTACAAGGCTTTGGAAGTAGTTTATGGGAAGATTTTGGAAAGGTTTAGAGATGTGGGCTAGAGAGGCCCTAGAATATTGTGAGAAGAGGTTGATGGATGACACTGGTCAGAGCTCTGGAGACCAAAATGCTGAAAGGAATATTGAGAGTAAAGGCCAGTTTGTATTATGAGGTTTCATTTGGAAATGAGAATTCTATTGGAAACTGTACTAGAGACCATGTGTGTTTCACTCTGGCAAAGAATTTGTCTACATTTTGTCCATGTCCTAAAACTTTATGTGAGACTGAATTTAAAGGTGGTGGACTAATTAGTCTGGAGGAGGAAATTTCAAAGCAGCCCAACATTCAGGTAGTGGCATGGATGCTGTTGGCTGCTTTCAGTCAGATTTATAGTAAGAATCAGGGGCCAAAAGATAAAGCAAAAAAATTTGAAAAATTTAAAGCATGGCCATAAAGGAAGCTATGTAAAATTTGGGGACATGGAGAATGTGGCTGCTGAAAAGATTAGCATTAAAAAGAAGCCAAGTGCTTTGCATTAGGACAATAGGAAAGATGGCTTGAGGGCATCTTAGGAAATGGCCAAAGCCTGTTCTTGGTACCAATTTTCCATTATTAGTCACTTTCCCATTATTGGGACAAAATACTCAACACCTAAAACTTAGAGAAGGAGAAGTTTATTTGGCTCAGTTTCCAATGGGTTCAGCCCATGGTTAACTAGCTCTAAGGCAGAAACAGCATGGGGGAAGGGCATGGAGAGGACTCCTGCTGGAGCTGGGATAGTCAGGAGGAAGAGAGAAAAGGGAGGAGCTGGGGACAAGAATATAGGAGGTCATCCCCACATCCCTAATGACCTACCTCCAACCAGGGCCCACCCTCTACCAGCACATTCAGCTATGAACTCCTCAGTGGATTAATCTACTGATGAGTATAATGCCCCATGATCCAATCACCTTCCAAAAGTCCCACCTCTGAATACATGAGACTTTGGGGGAACATTTTAGATATAAACCGTAACAGCAGCCATGGGGGTGGGGAGAGAACAGGAGAGAGAGAGAGAGAGGGAGAGGGGAAGGGAGAGGGAGAGAAAAGGTCAGAGACAGAGAGAGGAGAAAACACCCAGGGAAGAGGCAAATTATAAATCTATCAGTGTATTAATCCACTGGCAATGTTAGAGCCTTCATAATCCAATCACCTTCTAAAGCCTATCAGCTAGCGATCAAATTGCAAGCACCTGGCCTTTGGGGAACATTTTAGATTCAAATATAACACACGATCACTCTTTTAGATTAGTGACTTCACAATCTTTCCCTTCCTCCAGGGTGGAAATGTTGGTGCCATTTTTGGTTGGCACCTTGCACTGAAAATGGGCAGCCACAGTGGACTACTTACCACGGTGTCTCTTTACAGTACTTTGTCTCTTAGTTAAGGCTGATGTTAGCACGCCTTGTTAGTAGGGTAGGTACTGCCATATAATAAATACAACCCAGACTATAAAATGGCACAAAACCAAGAGAAGGTTAGTTTTCACTCATGTAAAAGTGCTAGATGAGTAAGCTCTTCATCACTGTGGCCCTATCCACACAGCCATTTAGGAATCAGACTGGTGATAGCTCAGCCATGTTTACTGGACTTTCAGGGTCACCTGGGGTCAGTTTCATCCCTGCCAATTAGAAGGGAAATGGCAATGAAGATGTGCTCCAGGAGGGTCTGGCATTTCAGCACATCACTTCTACTCACATTCCATGTGGCTCTTCCTAGCTGTGATGGAGGCTTGGAGGCATGGCTCACTTGCTTCGACAGCTGCAGTCACAAGTTCTTTTTATCTTTCACCTAGCTTTTGCAGTGGCCTCAGCACTGTTCTCCTTGACTAGTCTTTCTCCACATCAAACCTGTGTTCAACAATGATGCCAGAGTTAACTCCCAAACCCCTCATCTTGCAGGCTTCCTGTTGCCTTCGGAAGAGCATCCTGAACACAACATTTAAAGGCCTTCTGAATGTGATCTCAGGTTATCTCCTGATCCGACCCGACAATAGCCTCAGGCCAGCCCCAGTGGATCTTACGCTTCTTCCTGAACATGCATGCCTACTGACATGTGTCTCTGCTCTGACCAAGGAACCCCTCCCCCTCACTCACATTATAGGTTGTGTTCATCCTAAGGCACTGATCAAAGGCTGCCTTCTTGAAGTCTCCCCTAAATGGTCCTTAGTTGAAAATGATTCCTGCTTCCTCTTTGTTCTCCCACATATGCTTTTCCCGTTGCCCTAGGGGAAACATGTTGTATCATGGTTTCTATTATTGCTTCTTGTTGAGCCTCTTGCCAGATTGAAAGCTCATGTTGTATTTTGCCCTCCTTTTCATGCAGGATAAATCCAACCTCCTTGGCATAACATGGCAATGCTTTAATCTGTTCTTAACAGGTATTTCTAGGCTTCATTTTTGCTACTCTTCCCCATGGCCTGTTCTGGCCACTTTGAAGTGGCTATGTCTTCTTTGTCCTGTGTCCTTTAATGTTTCTGTGCCCTCACCTCTGCTGGTCTCTTCCTTTGGAAAGCCTGTTACACACCCGCTCCATCTAGTGAAGCAGAAGCCACACCACAGACTATGTTCCCTGGCCTTTGTTCTAAAACATGTGTCCACTCCTCTGTTAGAATCTGGGCCTTCTTCTATTCTAGTTCATCATTTCCAACAGATGTGAATTCTTCCTTAACGAGGAGAACGTCTTGATTAGTTCCTTGGAACTTCACTATAAGCACAGAGAAGGAATTAAATAAGCATTTTTGAATGAATTTACCCACCCAGTGAGTTAGACACATGTTCCATCCTTGCATCTGGAGGCAGACAGATTAGTGCAAATCTAATGATAAAGTATAATCAGGACTTCTTAAATGAGCAGTTTCTTTTGTTATTTGATGCCTCTGCTAAGGTGGGAGAATACAATAACAGATTTCATATGTCAAAAAGAAGACAGTGTTGGTAAAAATCTGGGGAAAACCCAAAACACACAATGAAATACCAAAGGAAAAAAAAAAAGCCTAGGAAAATATATGTGAGAAATGAAGTTCACATTCTTGGACCATTTCTTCTTTTTTAAAAAATTGAACCACCTCCAAAGAGTACAGCCTTAAGGAACTTGGCCCAGGTGTATTTAATTTTGCAGAACAATATACTGATGATTATCATCTGGGAGTGTGAATTCTTAACCCTTAGGCTGACACCTACTGTTTGTTAACCATCCTAAAAGCTTTCGGGTTTCTGCCAAGGCAAGAAAATGTCAGAGGGGTAGAGATTAAAGTTTAGTAAAGTTAGAAGAAAAGAGCTCTGTGTTGGCTTGGAGGTGGTTCAGGAAGAGGGGATAGAGTAATACAGGTGGGGTATTGAGAAGTGAGTGATTCAGAAGGGTAGGAGAAAGTTGGATGTGTGTCAACACCACGTATATTTCATGGGATTTGGTTTTCGAACATTTCTCAGTCTTATAAACCAGGGCAAGAGAAACCAGACACATATTCATTTTTTTTACTTTTATATAAATGAGTTTAGAATGCTTTTGTTCTGCTTGAAATGTCATGTTAGGTTATCCTATAGATTACTTTAAAGTGGAAATTTTAAAGATAAACAAAAAAATTTTCACCTCTAGTGCTGGAAAGGGTTGAGTGATAGCTTTTTGGGAGAGTGCCAATTTTTTCCTCGAATTGTTAGAGTCTCAGTTTCGTCAAGATGCCTCATGAAAGCTTTGTTTTAAATGTAGGCACACATGTGAGAGAAATGTTCATTTTTCACATCTTTTGTTTTCTTTTTAAATGAACACACAATTATCAAAATAGAAAAGGCTCATGGCTGGGGACCTTTCAGAATGCAGGCAGACATCCCTTGATTGTTCTCTCCCCTGTAGCAGATCTGGTTGCCGTTCTCAGCTGAGCAGTTCTGTGTTTCTGGGCAGGGTAAATCTCTTCTTACTTTCCATTTGAAGTATCATGTGGCTTTTGTGACACATCACAAACCTCTATCTAGTCTCACTTCCTTGGACATCTTGAAGAAAGGCTAGAGACTAAAAATTTTCAACAGTTTTTTTTTTTTTTTTTTGTGGGTACCGGGGGGTCGACCTCAGGACCTCGCGCGCCAGCAGGCGCCCGTGCCGCTGAGCGATATCACCGGCCCCTTTTTCGTATGTGGGTTCCGGGAGTCGAACTCGGGCCCTCGCGCTTGCCGGGCAGGCGCTTAAGCAGCTGAGCCATCTCACCGGCCCCTCAACAGTTTTTAAGCTGTATAATTTTTTTTTTTTTTGTGGGTACCGGGGGGTCGACCTCAGGACCTCGCGTGCCAACAGGCACCCGTGCCACTGAGCGATATCACCGGCCCCTTTTTCGTATGTGGGTTCCGGGAGTCGAACTCGGGCCGTCGCGCTTGCAAGGCAGGCGCTTACGCCGCTGAGCCATCTCACCAGCCCTAAGCTGTATAATTTGTAAGGGATGTAAACACGTGTGTATTTATGAAACCTTCTTGTTCATTTTTCAAGACTGTAGATGAATGCAATTTCTGTCCGGTGGATTCTAGCACATTTACATTTGTCCAGACAGCTTTAGAATGTTTTTCAGTGACACTTTCCTCCTTTCTATCCCTCATTGCCCTACTGTAGGCCCTCCACTTGAAAGCTGAGGTTCTCTAAGTGGTGATATGAGGGGAAGGTGACCAAGTTTTGCACCCTCTCTTCCTATTGAATTTACTAGAAGTAACAAGGACAGGATCTTTGTGGTGTTCTTGTAGATTAGCACCTGGGGAACAAGAGCCTCTCTGCCTTCCTTTGCCATGCTCTGGGATTTTGTCCTCCAGAGTCATTTTAAGATTACAATTAAATATTCCCTATTCCTCTGTTAGATAAGCCACATACGTGTCCACATTCATCCATTCATGCCTTCACACAACTTTTTTTTAGAATTTATTTTTTACTAAATGCCTGCATTTTGCCAGGCGCTGGGCTTGCTAGTGAGGATACACTGCTGGGAAACCAGACAAGTCCCTGTTCTTCCTGAACTCATAGTCTAGGAGGGGCAGACAGTGACGCACAGACATAATAGTGAGGGAACAAATATAGACCAAAAGGAGAGCAATGAATGAAAGAGATACAGTTCCAAGAACATATGGAACCGATGCATCTGATCAAGATAATTTCTTGGAGGAGAGATTTTTGAGCAGAGGTTTGAAGGGTGAGTTGGAAGGGTCCAGGTAGAGGGTCAGGGGAAAGAGAATGAGCAAAGAGCTGTTGACATGAGTAGTCCTGTATTGAAGGGAGGCTCTGGCTGGAGCTTAGAAGAGGTCTAGAACATGCTGCATGTTCTAGGACATGCTCAGTGTCTTCTCCTATACCTGAGGACCAGGGAAAGCCAAGGCGGGATTCAAGGTGGAGCTCTGAGTTTGAAGATCATTCTGGTAACTGTGTGAAAGAGAGAAGGAAAGGGCCAGAGAGGATGCTGGGGACTAGTTCAGAAAACAGTATTGGATTTTTGGCCTTGTAGGTTGGAGGGCAAAGATTTGGAGAGAACTGATATTTGGAGGGAAAATGGACAAGAGTTGGTGATGGATCGGCTGGGATGTGTGTTGGGAAGACAGAGAAAATAGTGCCAAGGATGGCTGCTTCATCTCAACCCACCAAAGCCAGACACAGGAAGAGGCGCTAAGAGAGATACAAGGGGGAAGGGGAAGAACAGTATTTGGGGAGAACATCACGGGGTCAGATTTGGACACGTGGAGTTTGAGGTTCCCAGGAGAATCTATGGTTTGGGGATTCATAGGTAAGATTTGGGCTGGAGAAACAGAGATTTGAAGTCATCAGTGGATATTCAACTGCACATTTCCAATTTTCTAGCCAGGCCCTATTTGATTGCTTGTATTTAAATAAAGATATTGTCCAACATCTGCAAACTAAAAGAACTTTATTTCACATGTCTAAATTCTCTGCTGATGAGAGAACGATTGTAAGCTTCAATGTTCTTCACCTCTTATCTTTACACACAAAAGTAGCAAATAACTTTTAGCCTCAAATCAGTCCTTCTTAGCAAGTCTGTCTCAGAGAAATTCTTTCCACAAATGACACCACCTTCTCATCCATGCCAAAAATGGAAATAAAAGTCCAAATAAAAAAAAGGAAGTAAGTGTGGTGATGGATCAAGGAAGAAGCCTGTATGGCTTTAACACGGTGCATGTATCACACCCGGCTTGACACAAGCAGCTTGAAGGCCCTCAGCATACTCTGTTATGGTATTAGCTGCAAAGCCTTTAAAAATCAAATTGCTCAAAAATGCAAAATACTTATTACTTTTTCAATGTTTTCAAAGATCCATAAATTAATGCTTTGGAAAGATTTACTCCTATAACATAATAAATTTTGCTTTAAAAGTTGGGTCATCAGTGTGGGGCATATTATTCTTACTACCACCACAATTACTGACAATTAGGCTGAATTCACTAAAACCTGTGAGTTTTTGGTAGGTGGTATTATTTCTGCCATTTTCCAATGAGGATATTGGTGTTTTCAGAGGATATAGAGATAGTAAGAGGCAGGGGAAAATTTGAGGTAGTGTATGTCTTACTCCAAAGTCAGTGATCTTTAGCATATGTGGGTTTTACTTTTGAAGTCTTGATGCACATTCTATTACTTATTATCTTTTGCTGCATAGATAGTTCACTCGCTACTAAGAACTTGGGACTTTGTCTGGTTTTTGCTTTATGTAGATACTGAAAAGTATAAACTCATCTCCTGAAAGGTAGTGGTCTAGAGTCAACCTAATACTCCTGCCCCACCTTTCCTGACCCATGTAAAGTGCCTTGGAGCTGCAAGGCACAACACAAATGCTTAATATAATTGTCTTCATCTGAAGCTATGAGAGAAGCTGCAGTTTGGAGATGAAGTTAGCTCTTTTCTCTGAAACACTCAGTTTTTTTTTTTTTCTTTTTTCCTTAGCTGACATATGCGAAAGTAGAACTCTTCTCTAGTACAAAAGATAAAGCCATTGACTCTGAAAAATGATTTTGAGGGTTGGTTAGAGAGGTTAGCTATTGTACTGGGTCCTGGTGTCAGTGATGGAGGGAGGGAGGGAGGGAGGGAGGGAAAGAAAGACAGAGAGAGACAGAGTGCTCCAGATATTTGTTTCAGTTGAGAAAGAGGAATATTCGAGGTGTGAAATCTGGTATTTACCATACATGGTGATTTTTGCCCAGAAGGCTGTCAGAAGAATGCATTCTTGTTTTTTCCCTTGTCCACACCCATCACTGATAATCAACACCACTTGGGTGATTCTGGAAGCTAGTCTAAACCAAGTACAGCACTTCATATTTGCAGGGGTGGGTAGAAGAATAGTTTCTCCATTGAAAACTATTAGAGGAATTTATAGGCTGTCAGGGTGTAATTAGCTATGAAAGATATTGGCGAGGGCATGAAACTAACATTCCTCTCTCATCTCTTAACCCTGTCTTCTTCCATAACTGGCAAATCTTCTCCACATCCTGGCATTCTTGTGTCGTTCTGCTCTTTGAGTCTCCTCTCTGACTTCATTTTTCTGGAGCCTGTTATGTTTTCATTCCATCTCTGTTTCTATGACCTTGGCTAATCGCTTCTCTTTCAGCTTGCTCCTTTTTGTTTCTCTAACCTGCCTTCCCTTGGCTGTAGATCCCTCCAAGCAATTACACCAGACAGGCTTTCTGCCATTTTGCACTTGTATGTATATCGAGGCACATGATTTAAGACCTAGATATATATTTTATTAATTTGATGCTATACAAAATCGTTTGGCCTACTTAGAAGTTATTAGCATTAATTAAGAGGGTAAGTTTCTTTACTTATAAACATTTAAAATATGAATATTTGGAGGATAGAGTTTGTTTTGAAATTTGAGATTTAATTGTCTTGAGTTTGCCATCATCTATGAAAATCGTGGCTACTTCTGTTTTTGAAGGAATGGCTCTCATTCACAGTTAGCTATAGAGCGGAGGCGATGGCTCATGAATGTTTATACCACCTCTACGAAACAATGCCTCTATCTATTTAGTAGGTACTGAAATGAAAATGAAAAGCAGTAATTGTTTGGGTTCCTCAAAAAGTTAAATATAGAACTACCACGTGAACCAGCAATTTCATTCCTAGATATATGTTTAAAAAATCGAAAGTACTCGAATATCAAATAGATGTACCAGAATGTTCATAGCAGTGTTATTCACAAGACCCAGCAGGTAGAAACAACTTAAATATCCATCAGCAGATAAATTAATAAAAAAGTTATGGCATATACATACAATGGAAAATTATTCAACCATAAAGAGGAATGAAGTAGTGGTACATGCTTCATTGTGTCAAAAACCTTATGCAAAGTGACACGGAAGGTCACTGTATTAGTCTTCCCCAGCTGGCAAACAAAATAGAAACTTAGTGCCTTAAACAACAGAACTTTATCTCTCACAGTTCTAGGGGTGGAAGTCCAAGGTCAAGGTGTTGGCAGTTCTACTTTCTCCCACGGGCTCTCTTCTTGGCTTGCAGACAGCCACCTTTTCTTTTCTTGAGGGGGGAATTGACAGTCACCTTCTTGTGTGTCTTCACTTGGCTGTTTCCCTGTGTGACCACATGTCTGGTGTCTCTTCCTCTTTTTATAAGGACAGCAGTCATATTGGTTAGGGGTCCATTCTTATAACCTCACTAGGTGTTAATTACTCACTGAAAGGCCCTATATCCAAAGATAGTCCCATTAATGCTTTAGGGCTTCCACATATGAATGTTAGGGAGACATAATTCAGTCCCTAATAGTCACATATTGTGTGGCTCCATTTATATACTATATCTAGAATATTCATAGGGGCAGCAGGGGCTGACGGGGGTGGGGTGGTGCTGGGTAGAGGGGGTAACTGATGAATGAGCACACAGGTTTTCTTTTGTGGTGATGAAAATGTTTTGGGCCTAGAGAGAAACGGTGGTTGAACAGCACTGTAGATATACTAAATGCCACTGAATTATTTATTTTAAAATGATTAATTTTATATTCTGTGGTTTTCACTTTGTAATACAGTTTTTAAAAAATGCCGTCTTGACCCAAGCGTTTTGTTTTCATTTTTGTTTTTTGTGGTGTTGGGGATAGTACCCAAGTCCTTGAGTGTGCTAAGCAAATGCTCTACCGCTGAGCTGCTTCCCCAGCTGTTGACAAAGTTTTGAGGCCTTGGCTAGAAGCCACTCTGGTCTCTTTCCTGAGAAGCTGATGAAGCCCGCACTCCAGCCACCTGCTGTACTAGGCTCTCACACTCTAGGCCACTATCCACTTGCCCTAATCACTAGGCCCAGGTACCAGACAACTCAGGTCAGCTCCAATGCTCCAGCATCTGCTGAATTGTTCAAATTAGGTGACCCCGAACCTGCTTACCCAGCCTTACCCATTCCTTCCTGCAGAAACCGCAGTACAGGCACCCACCCTTTTTCTTCCCTGTCCCTCTTCTGACCGAACCCAGGGAGCTGTGAGTGACAGAACTTTAAAACTCTTTCCAGTTTCTCTGTTCTGATCTGCAGCTGGACTTACCACATCTTATGCAAGGTAATATGGCTAAAATATCTCAATTAAAAACTTAAAAATGCAGCAAACACCCTCTGAGAACGTTTTGTATACAAAGCACCATATTAAATGCTTCACATAATTTCATTTCATCTGCATAACCCCTTGGCTATAGATGAGGACCCTTACTGATGCCAACTTCTCATCCTCCCTCTGACAAGAATTCTGGAAATTTGGGTTCCAAGAGTTACTTCTGATGATTTTTAACTGGACATAGGGTTGTTCTTAAATTACTTCAACTTTGAAAGAATGCTACTGTACTCTGAATTTGGACACTGGGTTTTAAGCTATTTAGAGGCCACGGTTCTGTTTTTAAGGGAATATCTGTGAAGAACTTGTTCTGGGTGATGCAGAGGTGTGCTTTCTAGTACTTTGGAACTTCTGTAACATACGGGGGCATCAGAACTTCTTGGTAGGCTCGCATGAGTCGAGGTTTCCTGGAGGGCAGGCAGGATGGTGTCAGGATGGGCACAAGGATTGTTCAATGTGGTTCTGAATTCATACTTGATTGGTTTTGATTGAAGTTTCCTTGCAAAGTTTTCACTTACAAAATTTTAGCATATCGGTCATTGAAAAATTTAATATCTTCAAATATGCAGGCTCTAAAATATCTGGATTAACCAAATTTTACATGATTTGTTTTTCTTTCCTGAGGTTCACTGAATATAATTTTATGATGACTTTACTATTAGGACCTGTGTACCATACTGAGATGCTCCTTTCTTTTTCCACTTATTTGTTCACTTATTATTCACTCACCTCTTCATTAACTCCCTCCCTCCCTCATCTGCTCATTCAGCTGCTCACTTTCACTCACCCACTTGCTCAGGCACTCACTGTTACTTCTAGATTGATAGTCATTTAATTTGTGAAAACAATACAGGAAAAGTGGTTTGTAGAGTTGCACATGATACAAAAATATATTGAGCAAAAGTGCACATGCTCCTGTACTCAACCACCTGGTTTCCTCCCCGTCTTAATTCTCAGTCCCTCTGCTCCACCCCATCATTCATAATGGTAGTTTGGTATGTGAGCTTCATGACTTCCTCCAGACATTTTTATTCATTGATGTATAGCCTAAGGGCTTCCCCATGTCATATCCATTGTCATAATGAATTCCCTTTTGTGATATTATTTTAGAAATAAGTACTTTTTGACTTTTGTATTTACATTTAAACCCTTTTATTTTGTTGGAGTTTTTCCAGTTACTCCAGAATATTTTCTCATTCCTGCCAAAACTGAAAATACTATTTTCTTATCTTCTATGTTAATAAATTCTTTGCATTTTTACAGATTATTTAAAAGTACATCACCTTAAATGCTATACTGTCTCTTAACCTGAAGTTTTTCCATCTGACCCCTGGAGTGTCCCTCAATATGGATTTTGCTGATTGTGTACCCATGGTGCAATTCAACATGATCCTTTAATCTCTGTCCCCCTGTACACGGACAGTCTCAGGTTCAGTCCCCTGGGCCAGCTGGTGTAGGCGGGGCTGTGTTTTTTCACATACCTGATTCCCTCTTTTATGTGTGTATGTGTTGGCGGATGTGACGCATGTTGCCTAGATCTATTCATTCACTGGGAGTTGCAGAGCTGAGTTGCCCTAAATCTATCATTGTCTTTTCATCTATTAGTCGGAATGATTTTACAAGAAAAAACATCCTTTGATCTACTACTTGGTTATCTAGTGGTATAGTTTATGTAAGAAACTAAGACCACTTCCTTTTATTCTTAGTTTTAAGACAAAGCATCAATTCCCTGTTTTCCTCAAAAGTTTACTGACTAGGTTTGAAAAAGTACTCTTCTGAACTCATGTATTTTAACATATTTTTGCATTTATTTATTTATTTATTTATTTATTTATTTATTTATTCATTTATTTTTTGAGACAGGGCCTTGCTATGTAGCTTGGGCTAGCTTTGAATTCACTATGTACCCCAGGCTGGCCTCGAACTTGTGGCAATCCTCCTGCCTCAGCCTCCCCTCCTGAGGGCTGGGATTACAGGCATGCTCCACCATGCCCGGTAATTCTGTGCATTTTGATCCACTGCAGTTCCCATCCTTATGGGAGTTCAAATTGTGCCATTCTTGTCTATTGACTTTTGATTATTCCATCATTCAAGTTAAGCCACTTTGACCAGTGGCCGTTGGGTCTTCCTGACATGACCCTAGAAACCTTGGATAGTTGCCTTGCTGTTACATCTAAAGTTTCAGCTCATCTTACACATTTATTTTTGCCTCAGATTTGGAACCTGCTACTTAAGAAGTCCTACTTTCTTAAAAGAGAAATGATATTTCAAGACTACTACCTAGGTCTGATGGTTGTTTCTAGCTATGAGGTTGGCTACTGTTCCAAACCTTTTCACTGGAGAGAGCTCGGAGAGAGCTAGGAGAGAGCTAGGAGAGAGCTCTCATACATTATCTGTCTCTCTATCCATCTATCTATCTATCAAATGCCCTGTGGATTCATACTCAATTCTAATTTAAATTCAAGACCACAGGACTTTTACTTCATTTATTTATACTACATTTGTATTTCCTTTCTTTCCTATCATGAATCTTATTTCTCAAGCACACAGAATTGGAATTAGAATTAGAATGACTACTTGCTTTATCCTAATATACACACACAAACCTCAGAATAATAATGTAATACTGTATATCTACCACTAATCATGATTGCTGAAAACAGCTAACTTAATTTTTTTGCATATACTGTTGACACTCTGGTTCTACATCAATGTATTCAGATACCTGAAGATCAAAAATATTTGATAAAACTGCATTTATATTGATCATGTATAGACTTTTTGCCTTGTCATGGTTCCCTCAACAATACCATATAGCAGCTACTTACAGAGCATTTACATTGTTTTAGATATTATAAGTGATCTAAAGATGATCTAATGTATATAGGAGGATAAGTGTAAGTTATATACACATACTATGCCATTGTCTTGGTCACTTTCCTCATTGCTGAGACACAATACCAGCCACCTACAATGTAAAAGAGGAGAAATTTATCTGGGTTCACATTTCAGCCCATAGTCAGCTGGCTTCAAAGATGGAGCAGCATGGCAGAGGGCCATGATGGAGGAAAACCTGGTTACCTCATGGCAGCCAAGAAGCAGAGAGCAAAGGGAGGAGCGGGGAGGAAGACATACCCTTCCAGGTCACACTGCCAGTGACCCTCCTCTTTTGACCAATCCCACCTCCTAATAGTGAATCAATTATAATGTCCCTATAAGCTGATTGCCTTCCAAGAGCCCTGCCTATGAGTGAACAAGGCTCTTGGGGACATCTAACTATAAATCATAACAATCATTTTATATAAAGGACTTGCTTTTTTGCAGATTTGATATCCATAGGAATCTTGGAACCAACCCATTGTGAATACTGAGGAAGAGCTCTACTATCTTTATTCTCTCTCCATTTTTCATGGCTTTTACTATGCCCACATTTTCAGATTTATATAAATATAGTTATCTATGTTATAGGGTCTCCCTTTCACCTTCATTTCATCTTAGTTCTACAATACACTATATGTTAAAATATTCACCACCTGTCCTTGTGTATGACTTTTGAGTCATTTTGGTTGTTGGAAGCATGTGTTCTAGTAGATTCCTTAGGAAGAGTTCCAGAGAATATTTTTTGAGTTCCTGCATGATGTAATAGTTTATCTTTGCTCTTTACATTTAAAAATTGGTTTTTCCAAACATGTAACAAATAAATATATGTATGATCTGAAATTTTCTCTTGCTTTAAAGATCATCATTTCGTCGATTGACAAACATTTGCATAAAGTCTGTATAACAAATGCAAACATTAGTATTATTAATTTTTTTACTTTGATAATTATATTGTGGCTATGTAAGATAATGTCCTTGTTTTTAGCAGGTACTCTTGTTTTTAGGAGACGTAAACTTCCGTGCTTAGGGATAAAATATCATCATGCCTACAACTTATATATCTGTCTAAACATAAACACAAATATGAAATAAATGTTGATATTTAGGGAATTGAAGTGAAAGGTATATGGAAATTCTGAATTCTGCAGAATAGTTCCTCATTTCTATAAGCTTAAAAACATTGAAATAAAAAGTTAAAATACTTATATGTATATGTGTTTTAACTAGACGTATAAATGTGAATGCATGCCAATTTATGCTAGGACCCATAATTTTATGTTACAATTTAATTGTCTATTTTGAGTTATAGTTTTTCAAATAAATGGTAGAAACATTTTTGGATGTTTGAGGATTTATACTTGGCACTATAAGGTATGGAATATTGATTATGATCAAGAAAATATGCAGAGAGAAACATGTGTTTTATTTGGAAAGAAGAAAGGATCCATTGTCAATATAGAGATATAAAAATTCCATCAAGATTCATTTCATGTATATGCTAACTTTTGCCATATTGTCTTGATAATTAACTGAGACCTTGTCATCCTTATTCCATTGTTTTTCTTTTCCTTAAACCCTAATAAAGATAAACAGCACTATTATTATTTTAAAGTGCATGTTCCAAGTAGATTTAAAGTGGTAGTTTCAAAGTAAATAAATGAGAGACAGAATTTTATAACTATAGTCTTTAGGGTGTAAGAATTTTCTTAGGTAAGTTCATAATACAGTTTTTCCCCTTGTAATCTGTCCCCAGGGAGTAATGTTCTAAGAAGGGAGAGCAATTTTCCAGTAAAATTAATTTTGTGAGTGCTTTATAGATTTTAAAGACATACCATTGTGTGGGTGTTTAGAACTCAATAGAGAGGCCACTCTGTAGTTAGTAAGTCTGGGGAGTGGTGGAAGCTGGAGATCAATTACACATGCAGGGCTGAAGCAAGGCCAGCCCTGAGAATGCAGAGCACCTGAGGCAAGCCACATGAACAAGCTGCTCTAGCCCCAAGAACACAAGGTGCCCAAGGTGAGCCAGGCAAACAAATTGTTAGGCAGAGGGGTTTTACCTCTCATCAACCTCCCAAGTGTATAAATAAATGTGCTGCAGTCATTGGGCAGTTCCTTTTCTCCCACCAGGAGAGGGGGTTCCACCTGACCTCAGCTTTCTGCATTGAGTCTTGTCTTCATTTCTTCATCCTCCACTGCCCTTCCCCTGGGAATTTCAAGAGCTGCGCTAGACACAGCATTTTGGTGCCTGAACCTGGGGCATGAGGAAACTTGTCATATAGCAGGTGAGAGGACACCTCCGAGTGCGCGCACAGACAAAACAGTCTCACAAGAGCAAAAGAGCAAAAGAGCAAAACAGGCTCATGAGAAGCATAGGGGAGAGGGGTATTGATATCATCAATATTGATTTCATGAGGTGTAAAACATGGGGCAAACAGGTTCTCAAGAATAATAGATGTATATACAAATGCTTCTTGTATTATTGATTCCTGTATTTAGTTTGGTTTTGTGGACCCTGATTAGGGAATGTCTCGATGATCGTATGCCTGTTGAGACGACCCCATAGAACTTGAATCCTCTAGCCTTGCTCAATTAGATAAGGAAGGAGCTGTGGTAGCAAAGATCTTTCCCCACTACAGAAGTATTTCACTGCGACTTCCATTTCGCAGCTGCCCAAAGTAAAACCGATAGCCTTAACTGTGCCACAAGCGGCTACTTCCGCTTTCTTAGTTCAGAAAAATTTTTTCTGCGTCACAGGCTGAGACTTCCACCCTCCATAGAATAGAGTCATCATTTCTCTCTCCCTTGCAATTGATGCTTAAAGAAGCCGGGGGGTGGGGTGGGAGAATCCCTGGAGGGTTTTCAACATGTCTACCCTGTTGCTGAAGTCTAAGATCCCAATGATTCGGGACAAGTCATATGTCTTCATGAAGTTGTACCCTTTAAGACCTTAAAAGAACTAAAACAAGCAACTGCTACCTATGGCTCTACAGCCCCTTTTACCTTGGGTTTTATAGAGCTCATAGGACAACAGGTTATGGCCCCAAATGATTGGAAAGGAATAGCTAAAGCATGTTTAAGTCTGGGGGATTATTTGTGGGAGAGAAATTTTTTTGAATTGTGTGCAGATCAGGACACTTGCAATGCTGTTCACAACATGGCCATTACAAAAGACATGTTAACCAGAGAAGGTGCCTTTGCTGCCACAAATAATCAACTTACTTTTGAATTTCAAGCATATGAGCAAATTAAAATAACTGCCACAGAGGCTTGGAGGGAACTTCCTTTAAAGGGTGAGACATCCCTTGATCTGACCTACCTTTGCCAGGGTCCTGATGAACCTTTTTAGGATTTTGTGATGCACTTATTGCAGGGTAGTGGGAGGATTTTCAACAATACAGAGACTAACAAGTTAATTGTTCAACAATTGGCCTTTAAAAATGCAAACAAATGGTGTAAAAAGACTTTAGCTTTTGGTACCCTTGGCTGCCCACAGGCACTTAAGACTGACAATGGCCTGGCTTATATGAGTGCTGCCTTCCAAATGTTTTGTAAAACTTTTCACATTTCCCTTACCACGGGAATTCCTTATAACCCTCAAGGTCAAGGAATTGTTGAATGTGCTCACCATATGCTCAAAATTCAACTACAAAAACCAAAAGGAGAATCCTTCCCTACAAAATTCACACCTCATAATAGACTTCACATGGCATTATATACTATTAACTTTTAAATCTTACTAGGGATGGGACTATAGCAGCAGAAAGACAATTCAATCAGGTAAAGGAAAAGAAGCTAGGAAGGGTCCTTTGGAAAGATCTTCATATTGGACAATGGAAGGGACCCAGCCCAGTACTCGTATTGGCTGACGTATGCTTGTGTCTTGCCAGAGAATGCTGAATGGCCTATCTGGGTGCCAGAGCATGCTGTACAACTATATCATGGACCCAGACCCAGAGAAGGAGTTGGTTCCACCTATGAAGAAACTGAAGCTCAATCCTGTGACGGTGACGTCGACGTCTCAGAGACCAAGCCACAGCCAATAGACAAGGATGGGGCTAGACCTGACCTGGGACCAATTAAGGAAATTGACCCAGAATGCCCAGGAAGTAACCAAAAATGGGAATCGAAGGTCTGAGTGGGTGATAGAGCGTGTGGAGATAACTGAGCTGAAAGCTGCATGAAAGAAAGGGACATGAAAGTTACCAGTATTCTGCAAAAAAAAATTATATATATATATATATATATATATATATATATATATATATATATAAATTATAGATAAAAGATTTTGTTCCTTCCAAATTTTTCTTGTAAAAGATCTCTGCTAATTGACCTTCAAAAATTCTGACTAATCTATTTATAATTATAAACTTCTAAAATTGTAAAAGGGCTATTATAATTCAATTTGGCCAAAAAATGTATGTGAGCACACTCTGATATTGTAAGCAGATTGTCTGTGTATTTGTTTGTTTGTCTGTTTGTCCTATCTGTGAACAGCTGTTTTTTATTTGAGCTCAATGATTTTTTTCTCTTTTCTTGTTCTTTTTCATTTTTGGATCATTTGTTCATAATTTAATTTGGTTTATAGATTTAATTTGGTTTAAAAAGCATGCTTCTACCTGGGGTTCCAGCTGATCAAAGTGATATCAAAATTAGTTTTCTCATAGGTCATCAGAAATTCGTTAGGGTAACTAAATGGAGACACTTCAGGCTTGGAGAATCATTGGTCAGGGCTCCCTTTGGTGAATAAAGGAGCAGCTGCCTGGGAAAAAATAAACCCCAGCCTTTGTTCATTAATAGGAAACACCAACAATCTCCATAGCCTTATGAGAGACACCCCAATAAATGTTATTGAAAATATATTATTATGATATGTGTTTACATTGGTCATCGTCAAAAGATTAAGTTTTCTAGAAATGAGGCAGTAAGGTTTTCTGATTTGGAGGTGCTCTGGTACAAAACTAAATTGAAAAACAAAAGTTTCCATATGGCTATGACAATTGAGTGTTATTAATCTCGTGATGTATTAAATGTATTCATGCCTTCAGATGTACAGGTCTTCCAAAATGTAAAACAGGGATTGTTTATGGTGATAGACTTTTTCTTTCAGATTCAGACACTTGCCTTTCTTTTGTGCTCCAGCTACTTGTGTGTGAGGTTCATGTCAAACCAACATGAGGTCACCACTCAATAATAATTACAAAAACTTATGTGATGTATATGCTATGTATGTGCCACTAAGAGATGTGTAGACATTAAGCAGTATAGACAATGTCGTGAATTTCTTCAGTGACATCCTGTTAAAGGTCAACAAGTTAGTAAAAGCTTTTTATGTAATAGATAGAAATGATTGACTAAAAAGGCTATTTTATGTCAAAATGGAAATTTAGGTGTGTTACAAAGATGTCATCATGATTGTCATGCTATGATATTATGTATGGCTTTTGATTTCTAATTTTCTTTTTTGATTTCTAATTTTCCATGTAAAACTATACAACTGTTGTTTGTTAACATTCTACAGGGGTTCAACTACTAGAACATCCATGGTTGTTGGTTCTACTTCGTGTTTTAAGGTGCCTGATATTCAGATAAAATTATAATATTAAGTTCACTGCTCCCATTACAATGTAATGTCATTGACTTTCTCTTCTGGATGTTCAACAACTGAGGTTTGGAGACCAAAACTGGAAAGATAGATGGGCTAGGAGTATAGCCAATATTTTGACCCCAGCCCTCCAAGGTTAATGAGGACCCAGGTCATAAGGGAACCTTTGCTAGGACATCCTATAACTCAGTGAGTCCCTGATCTTCTGACCAAGGAGATTGTTAGACCACAGAGGAAGGAGATCAGTGGTGTACAGTGTGCCTAAGGAGAGTCACCAGGAGAGAAAAATCTCCCAAGTTTTCACAGAAAGCAACTGGGTCAGGCAATGGCCATGACTTATCCAGATGGCCGACTCTAACAGGAGAACAGAGAGGTGCTATACATGGTTCCAAGGTAAAGCCTGGGGAGACTTAACTGACCTTAATAGATAGCAGAAAATTAATTTTAATTAATACTGGTCTTACTTTAACTTGGTGTTGAACATCCAGCAGATGGTATAAACCACAAGATCTATTAAAAATGCCATAGTAATATGCTAGCTATAAAAGAAACTCAAATCACTAACACCTTCTGACAATTTCTATCTACACTGATAACTGACTACAGTTATGGGATAATGGTCTATATAGGGTCAAATTGCTAAATGCAGGGACTTGAAGTCCTTGGACTAGGAATCTTTAGCCTAAATGAGTAAGTTTACTTAGAATGGAAAGGGTTTAAGAATGAGAAGGTCTTCTGCAGAATCCTCCAAACACATCTCCTCCAACAGATCACCCATCACTTCAACTACAAAACAGAAAAGGGGGAGATGTGGGGAGCAGCTGAAGCTGGAGATTGATTACACATGCAGGGCTGAAGCAAGTCCAACCCCAAGAACACAGAGTGCCCAAGGCAAGCCATGTGAACAAGCTGCTCCAGCCCCGAGAACACGAGGCCCCTGAGGTGAGCCAGGCAAACAAATTGTTAGGCAGAGGGTTTTTACTTCTCATCAACTTCCTGAGTGTATAAATAAATGCGCTGCAGTTGTTGGGTGGTTCTTTTTCTCCCACCAAGAGAGGAAGCTCCACCTGACCTCAGCTTTCTGCATTCTGACTCTTGTCTTCATTTCTTCATCCTCCACCATCCTCCCTCCAGGAATTTCAAGAGCTGTGCTGCACATGGCAAGTAAGGACCTCCCTGGTGGCTTATGTCCTTGTCCTGATGTCATGGGCACAAGTGGATGTAAATGCCTTCATTGTTGGATTTCTTGGATCTTTGACTAACCTACTTTCATCTTTTTCTGTAGATTGCAAGTTCTTAAAAGTAGAATGGTCCCTTAAAGGTATGAAGCAAATCTTCATCATCTGAAAGGCAGTCCATAACTCCCAAATGGGTTGTATACAAAGGTTGTTTCTCAGGCAAAGACAGGAAGTGAAAAATTGCATACATAACTATTAGGTTCCCAGCTTAGCTGAACAAGACTTCCCAAGGCTGTCGTGTTACTTTTTGTAGCACTGAAGCAGCACTACAGACCTGGACAGGTGTGACTGTGTACTGGAGCAGTGATTCACAATTGGGCTGACAAAGGCAATTTCTTAAAGCTCCTGTTGGCCTAAGGCATCTGTTGCACCTCTCCACTAATCTCTCCTTCCTGTAGCTTTTCTCACCTTACTACTGTGCTGTTTACCAACTATCAAATACATGTGAACTCTTTAAGTAGCATTCAAGGCATTCAACCACAAAATAATTTTTTCTGTCCCATTGTATACTCTTTCCCCACATGAACACATACTATCTAAAGCTTTGCTGGAACATGCCATGGCCTTCCTCAGTTTCCTTCCTTTGCTTGGTGCTCTTGGCAGCCAGAATCCAGTTCCCATTTGTATATCTCTTCTTTGCTGCTCATGTCATATGCTGCCTCCTCTTATGATTTCTCCCAGTTGCAGCTCACCTTTGCCTTCTCAACGTATTCTCATCCCATGATTATCTTCATATGGTAATTAATGTATTCTTTATAAGATAATGTTTTGTAGTCTATTATTCATCCCTGTGCATCTCTGTAGGGTAGGGGCTCGTGTCTTCTCCAACTGTGAGGACCTAGCAGCTCCAAGCAGTGCTTTTGAAAGGGAAAAACTGTACAAGAGAAATTGTTCTTTTTAAAATTTTGTTCTTTTGAAACTGCCTAGCTCTGTAACTGCTTCATGGTTTTGTAATTACTTTCTTGACCCCTGTAACCATGAGAGCATAATCGAACATGCGGGATGCCTGACTGTGTCATTGTACCAAGCTTCATGAACTTGGTACAGCTGATTATCATTGATCTACCCTTGTAACCAATGATTTCACCCTGCTAGCTAATCAGAAGAACTGCCAGGCCGTTCTGTCTTGCCTTGGAACTTCCTTTGTGTCTGCTGTTTGTGCATCATATAAAAGCCCTAGTCCACCAGAGATCAGTGCCTGATATTCTGGGAATGATCCCGATCAGTGCCCGTCAGTGTAAATAAATCTGCCTCCAAATCCTGGGTGACGTTTCAGTGTTTCTGCTTGCCATTGCACTTTGGATATGGTAGTTGGCCTACAAATTCTGGAGGTGTTGAACTGCTTCTCCACCCCACTCCACTCACATATGTTCTGAGAAGGGGTGGGCAGCCTGCGCAGGTGCTGGTAGGAAGCCAGAGAGGGAGCTGTCCACGTTGCTTTCAAACATTAATGTCCACAGACAGCTGTAAGTGCTGTCTACCTTTGGCTTTGAGTCAGATATAATAAAACAAAATCAACCATTAGGGGTAATGCTTTTTAACTTTTGTTGTAAGGCTTACAAAAGATGTTTGCTATCCCTGACTGGTGTCAGATGCAATAAATATAATTAATCTCTGGAAACACATAGATGAAATTACTTTAATCATAGTTTTCATTTGTTTCTGACTCTCTGAATCTCTCGGGCATAGAGCAGAACCCCCTAGCCCTCTGCCACATGAGGCACCTTGAGGCCTTCTCCCAGGCTTGACTTGGGAATAGTGGATCTTTCTAGGCATTTGAAACTTGCAAGTGGAAAACATTTGGCTTTCCATATCCATCTCCTGGGGACTCACTGAAAGAAAGTTTATTTGCCCTGGAGAGGTGACCTTTCCTTTCATCTCTTACCATGTTTTCCAGCTAATAAAGTCATGAGAGAACTTGGCACCTTCTTGCCTCGGGACAGATTCAGTGAGACCACAGTCCTGTAAGTGGATGGCACTGAGTTCTTTCCTACATTTTCATATTGCCAAAGAACTTCTCTCCATGTGTTACTATGACTCTGAAGCTACTGTATGTAAAAGTTGTCAACTGTGTGAATTAGAGCATCCTTAGAGTTCATCCAGTCCAACAGCTCCATTTGATAAATAAGAAACTTAGGCTGACAGAGCTAACATGTCTTGTTGAAATGAAAATCAGCTTTACTCCAGGATCCTTTCCACCTAATAGATTTTCTTAAAAATTTTCCCAAGTGAGACTCTGTTTAGTATTTCACAAATTCCATGATGGAAAGATACAGCTACCAAGAATTGATTCCTTGCATCATTCCTTGCATTGATTTAATGGAGTCTTATGGAAGACTCACTCTCTGTTAGGTACTTCTTTCAAGGTGTTTGGGGTACAATGATAAATGAGGAAGATGCCATGCTTGGTGAATCTTCCAGTTTACTGGAACGGTCAGATATTAGAATTGTTCAGTCAATGTTGATGAGTGTTACAATGGGAAAGTATGGGTCACCTCTACTTCCTAAATGAAGAGTAGCAGGATTGGGCTGGTGGAGCCTAAGCATATTCCAAATAAAAGGCAAGGGTCATGCGGAGGCCCCAGTTTCAGTGGGAGCATCAGTTCTACTTATTCTCCTGTCCGCACTTACTCTAGACACCTTGGTGGCCGTGCTCTGCTTCTCTCTCCAGCCTCCCCTCTCTGGACCGCTTACTAACATATACCTGAAGTATTATTTTTTGATCCTTTCTTCAAGCTTTTTAAATTTTCATGCCTTTTCTATACTTGTTCCTCCATCCAGCATCCCTACCTCTTCCTTCTCTCCCTCCTTCCTTCCCTGTCTTCTTCCTTTCCTTCCTTCAGTTCACCCAATAGATGTCTCTGAGAATCTCCTCGGAGCTTGGCCTTCAGCTGCTCATACTGCAGTGGAATTGGACTGGCAATTATATAAACAATAGTTTTATGTGGTATTGATATTAAAGGAGTTTAAACAAAGAACTCACAGCACCAAGGATAGATTGAGTATGTTTGTTGGAGGAACCCAGGAGAGTTTCACTGGGGCAGCGCTGTTTGAGCTGAGTCTGGAGAGAAAATAGGCATTTGTCAGCTGAGAAGGGAGCAGGAGGAGCACTGCCTTGGAGGCTTCAGGGCCTGCAGAGAAAGACCCCGAGTTGTTGAAAGTAATAAACTAATGTTCATGGAATGAGGGTGTGTATGGGTGTGGGGAAATGAGGGTAGGGAAGGGTTGGGAGGAGGAGATGCAGGGAATGAAGGCTGGGTGAAAAATGCTTTTGCTTGCCCTTCTAAACAATCTGAATTTTGTTATGTAGACACTGGGAAACCTACTGAAGTTTTCTTAAGCAGGGGTTCTCCTTTGTTTTGTGGGAAGCTGAGGGTACCTTCTTGGGCTATGATAAGAGGAAATTCCAGATCTTGGATGCTAATTGGTCATGTGCTCTCCTGCTTCTCCATCTTCCTTCTCTGGGGACACAGGCCATTGCTAGTATAGAACAGAGATCACCATAGCTGGCAGGAGAGAAGAAAATGTTAGAGGTGTAACCGCCCCCCTGCCACACCTTTTGCAAGTATTTGTGAACTCTACCTCTGAAGAAATGGGACTTTTGAAATGATAGTTATTGCCAGCCATTTACATTACTTATTAGGCGTCTCATTTTCTTAATAATCCTAATTAGAGCCAATGAGATAGCTCAGTGGTATGAGCGCCTGCCTGGCAAGCACAAGGTCCTGAGTTCGACGCCCGGAACCCACATAAAGGAAAAAAAGGGCCAGTGATATCGCTCAGTGGCACAAGCGCTTGCTGGCAAGTGTAAGATCCTGAGGTCGACTCCTGGTAACCACATTAAAAAAAAAAAAAAAAAAAGCCCAATTAGGCAGACAATCTGTTGTTTGGCACTGATTTAAATATATGCTCATCTAATTTTCCTATTTTAGAGCTATGAACTCATTCATCCTGGGATCCTCTTGGTGCTACAAAACAGTGGTAAATCCTCTCTGACTGATTTGAAGAGGCAGTTAAATTTGATAGTAACAGTTATAGAACTGAAGGCTTACATTAAGGCACCCATGATCCACTGAAGTGCTCCAACTGCATAATTAATCAGGCCAGCTAAAATTGTACATCAGTGTAATAATATTTACTCTGAAAACTCACAGTTGGACTAAAGTTTCTGTTGCAGGCTCTGCTGACATCAAGGAATCTTAAATTTTTTCTTTGACAAGGAGTTTTATTAGGACATTATTTTGGCAGCTCTAGCACAATTCCTCTTGCAGATGCTCATTGAATTCATGGAATATTAAGAATTGACATTGGGTTAGAGTTGTTTCCACACCTGGCTGACCCAAAGACTCTGAGAAGATTTTAGAAAATTTCTGTACTTCTATATTCTACCTCTGGGAGCCTGATTTGGGAGGCAGGGAGGAAGCAGGAAGTTGTAGATATGTTTTCTTAATACCCAGGTTATTCTAGTTATGAGAATTGCCGGGCTTGTTGAGAACATTGAGAGCTACAAGACTGAAGTCACTTGGGAGATTAAATCAATGCAATTTTCTAAGGGGAAGAGAAACTGATATTAAGGGGCCCTAAGCTTTTATTACCAATGTACTATTGTTTTTAAAATTTGCCATTTTGACTTAGTAGGAGGCACTTTCTCAGTGTTTTTAAGAGTGGATTTGATGACTACACTCGTGGAAACACTTGGGTGCTTGTTAAAAATGCAGGTTCCTGGATTCTTTAATGATGATTCATGGTATCAAAATCTCTGAGAGAGGGCCTATGAACCTGTATTTAAATAAAACTCCGGCATTTCTGACACACAAGGTCTCATGCGTTGAAAGCTTGGTCCCTAGCTTGTTGGTATTGGGAGGTGGTGTGGAACCTTCAAGAGGTGGAGCTTAGAGTAAGGCGACTGGGCCATTGGGTACTGCTCTCTGAATGAGCTGATACAGTTCTTATGGGCCTGTGGCTAGTTCTCACAAGAGGTTGGCTATGAAATAGCTGGGTGCCTCCCCAGTTTCTGGCTTCCTGTCTCACTCTGTGATCGCTCCCTCTCACATACATCCCAGCTATGCCATCTGCCGTGATGTGATACAATCAGAGGGACCTTTGTGAGAACCAGTGCCATGTGGCTTGGATTTAAAACTGTGAGCTAAATACACCTCTTTTCTTTATAAAGTACTTGGCATCAGATATTTTATTATAATAATGGAAAACAGACTAACATGATGGTCCCCGTTTAAAACCCACCAGAAATTCTGCATTGCCTTTAGCATGAAGCCCAAGCTCCTTAGTGTGATGCTCAGGTTTCCTAAGATCTGGCAGTTCCTCTTGAACTCCTGTTCATCACTTGCCCTGTCTCCCTGGACCTTAAATTCTAGCCATGCGGAATTACGCAGCTCCCTGATGTCTTGGGACATTTTTTCATAGGTAATTTCTGATCTTTGAATGACCTTCTGTCACTATACAGTCTCTCCCCATCTATCTAGCAAGTGAGTCCCTAATCACCCTTCTAGCTATAGCTCTGCCCTTCTTCAACCGTGGCAACCTTCTATTCAGAGTAGGTTCTGACTCTGTGTGCTGTCTCAGCCTATGTACACTTCCTTCATAAATATGTGTGTAAGAATTTGTTTGCATATCTGCTGCCCCACCTTGACTGGATTCATATATAATATCCTATGCCTAGAATCATGATTGGCTCTTAGTAGGTACTTAATTAACACTTTTTGAGTGAATGAATGAGTGAATGAGTGAACGATTCCATATCTTACTTTCAAAATCATTTATTATAAAACAATCTATACTTACATTTTAGCCAACTGCCAAATTTTGAAACATGTCATAAATTTATGCATTGGCAGTACAGTTCATAAAAATAACTATGCATTTCAATTAACTGACTCATGTCACCCAATGAATTTTCTTAGTAGGAAGTTAGCCAGAAGCAGGAAGTGAGACAGATACGCCGTGCTATGGATCAGCATCACAGCTGGTCCCTTAAGCAGTTGATAGGAAAGGGTTTTACAAAACAAGCAAGGTTACTAAGCATTACTTCATCTTTTACCACATATTGGGCATTATTTTTTTTTAAACCAAAGGAAATCATATTTCATCTTAGTAAGAATCATGTTAATAATGGAAAACAAAATTATTCTGACATTTTAGCTAAAACGATGGTGTTGGCTGTAGGTAGAAAGGAGTTGAAGATGCCATTCGTTTGCTGCAACACTAGAGTAGCTGGAGCCGAGCCCCACAGGCAGACAGGGAAGAGCGTTAGGCATGAGACAGGTGGTGTCAGATGGAGGGGGCAACACATCACAGATGCATCCTGGGAAATAATTAGGTTTGAGTACAACATACACAGACTCCAAAGCAGTGAACATTTATTGACTTGTCTCTCTGGGCCAGACACAGGTTTCATGTTTTTTATAACCTATGCCATTCAATCCACTCTGCAGCTCTATGAAGCTATTACTAATTTCTTAATTTTACAGACTCAGGAACTGTTAATTGATCCTCAGTTGTTCAGGAAGTAGCTAGGGAATTAGAAAACATGAACCTCATTGATTCTACCATTTAAGATTCAGACAGCAATGTGATTATCTTGTTTGATTTTGAAAGGAAGAAAGACACCCCCTTAAACTCCTCTACCTTCTCATTCCCCCTATTAAATGATCCCATGATTCTCTCAGAACTTGGGCTTCATGGTTACAAAGGAGACCACCAGCCCTTCCCTTGATGACATAGGCAGCTGTGTGTTCAGCTGCTAGCTGTTGAGGCTGGGTGCTCTCCCTTTGGAAAGAGGCTTGGAGAGCAACCAACACCACACATGCTACGCTAACAGAGGGTGAACAAAGTGTGGTGTTTGACCTCAAAATGCACCCTTGGCTCCAGCCCTGCTTGGCTCCACACAGATGTGGTGTGAATTTCACAATATCATGTACCATCAGGGTGTTGGCATGGGGAGACTTTATGGTCTTGTCACTTCCTCTTATTTTACAAATGGGATGTTGAGTCCTTGGGGATTAAAACAGAGAGCAGTGTGTGTGGAGTCTGAGTTTCCTAACATGCTCAGGGCTCTCGCCCCAGTACTGCATTGGATTCAGCACAGTATGCCACGTTCTCGGCCCTGCTCCTTGGTGCCCCTTTCCCTTCTTGGTGAGCAGACGAGGCAGCCTTTTTATCAGCTGGAGTCTAATTCACTTATCCTCTTCCAGCAACAGAAGTCTGTGACTTTGCCTTAAAGTTGAGTTCTTGTTTCCCATGCATCCAAAGTGATGAGGTTCTTACTCATTGTTGAGTTCCAAGTCTCCTTCCCACCCCCTTCACCCTCTCCTCTGAGGTCTTTTGGTTTTGTACACAGGACACTTTCCATACCAGTCTTCTGGTGTTCTTCAAATGCAGCATGTAAATTTTCCTTTGTTGGAGCAGTTTTCTCAGCCCAAAATCCTCTTCTCTTGTACTTGCTTCTCTAACTCAAGCAAGTCCTATCTGGCTGTGTTTTGCACTGTAATACAAATCATACTATTTTATTTTATTTTTGGTACCGGAAATTGAACTCAGGACCTTGTGCTTGCCAGGCAGGTGCTGTGCTGCTGAGCTAAATCCCCGGCCCTACAAATCATACTATTTTAAAGACATCTTCTCCAACTGCTTCAGCTAATGGTGAATAGTCCTTATGCAAATAGCCTTTATGCAAATAGGTGCCTCTCCTTTAAAATTCATCAGTTCATTGCTATACTAGTGTTTCCCAGAATATTTCTTGAACATTTAACCCTTGAATTACATCCTATATCTCTACTCCATTCCACCATAGGATGATCCCATGGCCAAATCAATCTATGCAATGTCAGTATTCTATTTGCTGTGTGGAGATTCATGCATGATATTGCATGAATCATGATATTGCATGTTAGCACTTTAAAGCCGCTGAAAAGTACTGTATACAAACTGGCTTAACACTGCATCTCCCAAATATGTGCCCTTAGAACCTTTCATTTTTGTGACACTTTTAGCATTTTATTGAATGCTTTATGAGGAATGTTCTTCTAAGGCTTTATGACACACTAGTGCAAAATTAAAAGTCTCATCTTCCTGGTCATACTGTACATGCTTGTGCTTCTTCATCTCTCCCCTGTGTTCAGTGAGATGTTTCTTTTAAAAGTTTGTTTATGTAGTGAGAAAAAGGGCTAAAGAAGGTTCACTTGTTTGCCACTGTGGGTTTCTGGTGGATAAAAGAACTTTCCTCATGCTGAGATATGGTACAGTTGAAGAGTGGTCAAGAGCAAAAGGAAAAACTGTCCTGGGGTGACAACAACTTAGAGTGTATACTCATCCTGAGCTGTGGGTGAGCTGCGTCTAGAATGGCCAGATCTGCTGTCACACAAACTGAGTGGAGAAGTAAGAATTTCAGAAACCCTTATGTGAAGAAAGCAAATAACTGGTGAAAGGAAACCCCTTGGAACCCTGGAGGATAAAGAGCAAAATTTAAAGATGGAGAGAAAGAGGGGGAAAAAAAAAAGAAACAAAAGGGATAGTCATAAAATAATCATTTTATTTCAGTTTCAAAAACTTTCCTGGGCTGAGCTCCCAGATCTTCACTCTGCTACTAGAAGCTGAGGTTCCAGCTGTTAAGGTTCTGTTCTTGCCAACACTTCCTACTTTTACTCTTTTTTTGCTTCATGTTTCAGTAATGACTTTGAGTAGCCCTAGATTCCTATCTGTACAGTTCAAGTTGGTTCAGTAGTTATTTATTGAGCACTTACTACATGCCACTATGTGCTGAGGCTACAAAGATAAATGACACAGAATCTTTCTGCTTGAGTGTGCCCAGCCAGGAACAGGGTGAGGCAATCACTAGACAACAGATAATTTAAATAGGGCATCGAGACAGAAGAATCCCAAGGAGGCACCTAAGCCTGAGGATTTCAGTGACTGTTTCTACAGGGCAGAATTCTCTATGAGACACTGCCCAGGGCTCATGAAACTTTTTGTGGCCCATGAAAATGTTTTCATTTCTTTTAAAATCAGAAGACAAAAATTATTATGATTCACTCTGGATTTTGGTGTGTCTTTATACCAATATAGTTGTAATTTTGAAAGTTTTTTATGGAAGAAAGAGCACATGAAAAGAAAAGTGCTTAGGGCCCATGAAAGTCATGTGTGCTGTATTAGTGTCCTGGAGCTGCCATAACGAAGTACCACAGGCTGGGTGACTTAAACTGCATTCATTGGCTCGCAGCTCTGGAGGCCAAAAGTCTGGAATCAAGTTGTTGGCAAGACTGGTTCTGTCTGAGGGCCACCAGGGAGACTGTCCTGTGGCTTCTAGCTTCTGTGAGCATCAAGCATCTCCTAGCCTTTGGTGGCCCTCCTTCTCTGTGTCTTCACATTGTTTTCCCTCTGTCTTCATCTCTGTCTCTTTACACGGTGTTCCTTTATATAAGGACTCCAGTCATACCTGAGTAGGGGCTAACCTACTCAGGTATGACCAAATATTAACTAATTTTCATCAGCCACCATCCTAGATCCTATTTCCAAATAAGGTCATATTCAGAGTATTGGGGCTTATGATTTCAGCATGTGACCATGGGTGCAATTCAATCTATACCAGTGTTCTCAGGCTCCTGGAAACATCCCTATTTCTTTCTTCCTTTGTAACCAGCAGGATGTGGTTGATGTGGGACAAATGAAGGAGTCACATAGCTTTCAGTCATCTGTGCTTAGAAGTCCGCACATTTCCCCTCCAGAAAAGTGAAAGGAATTGCCAGTCACTCTGGTGCCAGTGTTGCTAGTGGGCAAGTGTTCCCATAAGAAAACTGTAGATAATTAAGTTTCAGAATTTGATTGGAATATTTTATTTTTAACTTAATTTCCAAGTAGAAGATGGCTAGATTTAGCAATTTAAAAAAGTAGCCTTTACTCAGCATGGCACCTACAGAAAGTTATCTTCTTGTTGAACAGGACCCTGGCTTCTGTAGGCTGCTCCTCTGCCTGTGCTCGCCCCAGCAGGGGCGCTTGCCTCCAAGGGCCCCAGGACAGAACTCTCAGGGCTCTGCTGCTGGGAGCTTGTGATCTTTCCCCATTTCTCAGGATAAGCCCAAGCCAGAGAACAAATACCAGTAAGCAGTGATAAGGACTTTCAGCAAATCCACCCTAGTTCTGACCATCATGTCTTCCTTGTGGGGGTCTATCAGGGGGCAGAGAATATTTTTCACAAGTCCCATGCGCTATTTTGGGGAAAGGACTAAGCAGTCACCCAGGGCAAAACCTGGCACAAGCCCCCATGGCCTGGTCTGAATTTCCATCTCTAATGCTGCCTGTTGCCCAGAGAGTTCCCAGGGACAGTGCATAGCCTGTGGAGCATGTGGTGGGGTGAGGCCAACTCACTGCTCCTTACTCCCCCACCACCCGGTCTGCACATACTTCTGGGTGTCTGGTCCTCATTAGGGGTGGCTGAGTTGACAGTCTGCAGGCTTCACTCTGAATTGCCACCTCACCTGTGGTTGAACAGATGCCCCCATCTTCACTTTTGAAGAAAAAGCCACAGGGGACTGCTCAGCGGTTGCCAGAGCTTGTCCTCCAGGCTAGAGCACCATGTAACTCAGCTGCTGTTGTCACCACTTTCTTCCCCAGGGGACCAGCTCACCATAGGCCTCTGAGCCTCACCCGGGGGCCCTGCCAAGCTCCCTGGAGTAAGGCCATTCGAAGTTCTGTTCTGGAGCCCATCACTGTCTGGGTCCTCCCACAGGTTGTAAGAGAAACAAACTGAAAATGTGCTAAGTCCTTCATCACCTCCTTTTTCCAGCCTCTCATTCAAAGTTCTCTGCATATTCCCAGACTCATACTTCTTAGTAATTTTCACAAAAAATAACTCCAAGTGGCAGCTCAGAGTAAACATCTTAGCTTTAAAGCCTTGACAATTAGACCTCCTATTGCAACTGGAACGGAGCAGCTGTAATTAAGAAGCGTACACAGAAAAACAAAAACGTTTTGAAGTCTGTCCTTTGTTTCTGAAGCATCTGAACCGTTTTGCTATTAACAGCAGGAAATATTTAGAAAAATCCAGGGCATTTCCAAACATCTGACTGCTTAGCTGGGTAAAAATACAATCTAAGTATTTCCTTTTGAATTTGCATCACTTTATGATTAGTCAGGCCTTTTTTTTTTCTTCCAGAAATGGTTTCTATTACAGCTGTGTCTTTTTTTATTTGGTGACCCAGTTACATGACTCTTTAGCATGAAAAAATTCACATTATTGGTTTAAAAATATATTGTTGAACCTCAATAACAATTTTTATTTCATAAACTTTTATAAAGTTTAATATTGTCATTTTATTCTAGATTGTAGGACAAACCGTTGTGGATGAATTTTAAAGTGTTTTGAGGTAGGACAGAAGTAGACACTAGAAAGGGTTGTGGGGATCCCTTTGCATCCACTCTTTTCATATGCTCATTACTCTAAGGGTGAAAGTTAGCAATAGTTTGAATTGTTCCTAATTATTCTGGAGGTGGGGCTTCTTCTCGTTGGATGATTTAGACTGATTTTCAGTTTATTTTGGCTGCATGTACTCCATGCGTGTCTGATCATCCAAATCCTCAGAGTATCTCTTCACAGTGGACTCTCTTCACAGTGGACTCTTTAAAAGATTATTGAGTTTCCTTCATTGCTTAGACACATTCCAATAGCTGTAGAAACACATTGCCTCTGATAGAATATAACCTAGAGATTTACATTCTTTAGAATTTGCCAGTTAGGAGATATTTTAGTACAGTTTCTTTAAAAGTAAATTATGTATAGCTTCAATATTTTTCTTGATGATGTGTTCCAAACTAGTTCATCATCACTGAAGCAAGTATTATAAGCCTCTTTTTAAGCCAAGGTATTTGCTTCCAAGTTAGAATTTAAAGAATATTCAGTGTTTGACTTCTTTTTTTGCTCCTTATCTTTCTGGGAGTAGATATATTGTGTGAGTGATCAGCACCTCTGCCAAAGTCAACTTCTAAAACAGACATAACGTAAGAGTTGCACAAAGATTGGCCTTGTTTCCCCGTGGAGCTTTGTCTCTGAGGACTTGGGTTCTATAGGATTGGTTTGCTAACCAGGAAGCCTGCAGCCTACATTCCCCAAGAAAGAAAAACGATTACTTTTGTTTGTTGACGAATGACCCACCTCATCCATCAATGGCATCATTCCATGCAACTTGGTATAGAACTTTCAGAAGTACATTTCCCCACTGCAGATGTATTTAAAACATGACATTTGTCTGGGACGTGCTGGGGACACCATGTGATATCTGTGGCCACAGTGGTGCTTCTGGTCTGCTTGCGAGACTGATCTGTTTCCCCTTAAACAGGGCTCAGTAAACATGGAGGTCTCTATGCGCTTCTTCCAAGGGTCCTTGTCTTACTGTCAGGGACCTGAAGGCACTGGGAAAAGAAGAGCCAATTGGGACCCAGACATGCCCTCTGAGGCAGAGCTTCTGGGGATTTGTAGGCTGTGGATCAGCAGAGGAAGTCAAAATAATTGCTCCTGAAGCATGGCAGTAGTATTTAAGATCAGCATTTGAATGTTGGAGACCAACTCACTGCCAGTATTTTAAGAAATGAAAAGAAGTAAAAACTTTAAAAAATACCTGTTAGCCTTCAAGTTAAGGGTGGTTGGATAATCCACAAAATAGAGCTACAGGTAATTTCTTAAAAAGGAAAGAAACATTCCATTCAGCTTAGTTGTATTTTCTGTATAATATCTAGCTAGGCTTGAAAAATGAATAGAAACCCACATCTTGTAGTGAGTAGAATTATCTACCCCCAAAATCCCTGGTAATTGAGAATGTAACTTTGTTTGAAAATAGGATCTTGGCAGCTGTTATCAACTGAAGGATTCAGGATGAGAATCATCTTGGATTTAGCATGAGTCCTAAATCTAATGACTGGGGTCCTTAGAAAGAGAAAGGAAAAGGAGATTTGAGACACAGCAACACACCTAGGAAAAGGTGAGATAAAAACAGAGGTGGAGATTGGAGAGATCTTGGCTTCCACAAGCCAAGGAATGCCAAAGGTTGCCAGCTGCCACCTCTGGAAGCTAGGAGAGAGGCATGTGGCAGATTCTCCGTCAAGGCCTTCTTCAGAAGGTACCAGATCTGCTGATGCCTCGACGTCTGTCCTCTAGAATAGAGGACATACTTCTGTTACCTTGCCTAGATTGTGGTAATTTGTTGAGCAGCAGCCCCAGGAAACAAATATGGAATTATAATGGGTCATGGAGACATCTGATCTAAGGGACTCAGTTTGTCTTTGAGAGGCCCAGGGACTCACCCAAACACATACAGAGGCACATGGCTAAGGTCAGAGTGAAATGCTTCACTGTGGACTCTGAGATCAGGCTCTGTCCATGCATTCACAACTGTTTACAGCATACTCTGCATGTGGCAAGCATGGGGACAGTGGCAAGCAGAGGAGGTACACTGGAAGACATATCAATTTAACTACTTTCAAAGTGCCTTCAAATAAGTCACATGCTCAAAAAATTATGAAAAATGTGCTCTGTGGTATCATTAAAAGGGTATAAATCCCAATATTTAAGACAAGAACATGTAGTTGGAAGTATTAGAAAAGGCTCATCTTGGGATTGGCCTTTGAGGCTGGAGTCTAAGAGGTGAATTTTAGTGTGAAAGAGAGAAGAGGGGTCAAGCAAAGGTGGTGGGTGGGAGGGTACATTTCACCTTCAAATTTGTGGACACTCAGAAGTAGAGGGAGGTGAGACTCTTAAAGGAATGTAAACCAAGTGCAAAGGACAGTGAAAGTGGCCAATTTTTGTTGCTTCCCATTTCTTTCCAAATGGAATCTGGCTTTGATCAGGTAGCCACACTGTCTTTAGCATGTTCGTGCACCTCAGAGGAAGCTGACCTGACATCCAGCCTGGTGGGGGCTGGGGCACCAAGATCTGACATTATTCATGCCACACCCCTTGCCAGTTGTTGGAGAGTGATAAGCATGTGAACTAATTTTGATCAATGAAATGTAAGGGGAATTCCAGTAGGAGACAGGGAAGATGGGTATGCTTCCTTTGGACAGTTAGTGTCTAGAACTGAGGCAGACATCTTGCTACCAACCTGAAGATAAAGCCAATACCAGGGACAGCAAAGAAACAAGAAGGAAAGAGACAGGGTCTTGGATGACAGTGGGATACCACTGACCTATCACTTTACATTTGAGGTTCTATTAATCTATTTCCTTGTTGTTTCTGCCATTTGGAATCAGTGTTTTTGCCTTTTATTGGTGAAAGCATGGTGACCTTTCTGGAGGAGGTGACATTTAGAAAGATAAGCAGAAGTTAGATTTGTGAAAAGAGGACAGAGTGCTCTGGGCAGAAAGAATAGCTTCTGTGAAGCTCCAAGGGGTCAGTCTGTCACTCTTGCATTTGAAACACAAAAATGTAGACTGTCTGCCATGTAGCTGTGTTGATGATACCTTTGCAAAGATGGGAAAGGAGGGAGAGAGGAGGGGAATATGGACAGAAGAGAGGAACAAGAGTTAGATTAGAAATGAGGATAGAAGTTTACTAAGATACACATGGGGGAGATTGAAGGTAGCGTACTAACTGGAAGAGCACTAAATTGGTTCCAAATGATAGTCCTGAATCAGGTAGTGCCACTGATAATGAAAACCATGGATGAATGGAAGATACGGCAGGGAGGTAGAGCCCATAGTATTTGGCAATAGATGAGACGCGGAGAGGGAGATGGAGACAGCAGAGCCAAGGCCAGAGTTCTCCTCCAGTGACACAAAAGATGGATTATCATGAGCAACCAGTTAGGGGTGGCTGGGATGGTGTGTGTGTGGGGGAAGGGACAGATGTGATGCCATCAGTGTGGGCTTTCCTGAGTGTGAGGTGCTGGTGCGACACTGCAGGCATGGAGACAGCATGAGCATCTCCCTGGGGAGGAGGGGTGGGCAGGGCGTAATCGCCGTCAGGGGCAAGCCTGCGCTGCTCTGGTAGCTGAGGAGGTCCTTGAACTCGGAGGCCTCTGGACTCTCAGGGCTGAACTGGGGTGGATTTCTGTTTCCTCTCAGCTTCCTTTCTGAAGTTGGTGACAGGTTTGTGCACTATGTGCCTGTCTATGCTGTCCCTCGGGTCTTCATTGGGCCCAGCACCCACACAAGCTGTCTCCCACTCCTCAGCCTGTCCTTGTCCAATGTTGGATGGAGCACTTGGGTCTTTTTTTGTCTCTTATGGCCAAAAATTGAGACCCAGTGACTAGGCTTAGCCTTGTGAGTTCCAAAGTTCCCATCTTATTAATCAAAAGACTTGATATTCAAGACTTAGCCCCTGCTTTGTTAACCTGTAAAGAGCTGTCTGGAAAGTTCGCAATTTTTGTATCTGTCTTCTGACAGGCGGGACCTCTCTGAATGCCTAGTTTTAGCACGTGAGAAGGTATTGTTAATATAGTCAATTGTCCTGCGGTATGGCGGGTGGTGGAGAGAGAGGGAAAGAAGTGGAAATGTGGCCTGCTAGGCCAGCATACAAGGAGCAACCAAACAGTGGGTTAATCGGAGGTGGAGATGTAAAAATCATTTGGCCCTCATGAAATCCACAGCTATCTAAAGCTTCACTTAGGATTTGAGGGTAGGAAAGATGTGGCTCCTTCAGTGTGAAGACTGTTTTTTTTTTTTTTTTCCCTCAAACTGTACAGGATGTCCAAGGAGGGGCGCAGGTGGTTTGGGGCCAGTATCCCAAGTGAAGTGCCGACCCCAACTCCCTGTTCTGGGAAGATGTAGAGGAAATCCTTTGGCACCAAGCAAACAAACAAACATGCACCCAAACAAAACAACAAGAGAAGCCCCACACTGAAAACTTTCCACTTGCAAACATGTTTTTGTCACTGCCAAAGGTTTAGGATTGCAACATTTGGGTGTCTTTGGCCCCAAATTTGAGGACTCTGCAGTTTTCCTAAAGCACCTAAAATAAAGATTTCTCTTTGGCAAAAACAGTATGTTTGTAAACAGAAAGGTTTTATTTTTTTTAGAAATTCAATTCCCCTTTAGATGTAGTGTATTTGGGTAAAGTCCCTAAGGCGATTTTCCATCTGCTTTTCCCTCTCTTCATTGTTGCAGGCAGGTAGAACGCATCTCTCCTTTTCCTGTGTGTGGTTTTCATTAACTGGGAGTGTGTTCAGAACGCCTGCTTGTTGGCCAATTGCTGATTTCCCTCTGATGTTTGAGAGAAAGGGCTGCAGAGGCCCCAGCTTCGTTCAGACTTGGTTTTCTCGTGTCCCAGGATCACGAAGCGGGAAACTTTTCGGGGGCGGGGCAAACCTTCTAGATTCATGTCAGGAACCCTGCCCTTTGGCTTTACCCAGCAAAGAAGTTGCTTGTTTTCCAGTCGCTTCTTTAAACAACTTCACTGCTAAAGATGAGGTCTCTATTCCTTTCCTAGCAGGCCAGGCATCATTTCTTTTCTCTCCCTTCTCACTCTCAAACCTTGTTTTCAGGGAAGCCCTAACAACCTTTACTCAGCAGAGTGTGGCCTGAAATTCACACACCCCCATCTATCTGTCTTATATTTATCTAGAGAAGGAGATGGAACTAGGAGAAAGGATTTACTAGGAGACTTGGTTCGCTCAGTTATGGAGGAGGAGCGGTCCCACCATATGCCATCTGCGAGTTGGAGAACCAGGGAAGTAAGAACTGTGACTCAGTTCAAGGGTCTGAGAACTGGGCCTGCTGATGGTATGATTTTTACTTGAAGCTGAAGGCCTAAGAGTCTTGAGGGGCCACTAGTGTGAGCCCCGAAGTTCAATGTCAGAGAATCTTTGGACATTTAATGTTCAAGGACAGGAGAAGGAGGGCAACTGGGCTCTGGAAGACAGATCTTGGATCTGTTCTTCTCCCACCTTTTTATTCTGTCTGGACCCCAGGTGAGTGGATGGTCCCCACCGGCAATGAGGTGCTCTCTGGAGATGCCCACTGGCATTCTGGGCAGCCTAATGGCTTTACTCAAATGCCAGCCCACCTGGGCTCCCTTTCAGCAGATCAGTCTCAGACCCTAATGAAACACTGAGGACAATTACTGTGATACCAGCCGTAGGATCTTTCTTAATCCAGTCAAGTTGATGCCCCAATTCAGCTAGCACAGTGTTCACACTTTGAAGGACTCTGGTCTAAAAATGTAAGACAGGAGAGAATTTTAAAATTTGTGATATTTTTGGGTTGGCCATAGAAGGAAATATATATGTATTCATTGAGGTGAAGTTTAAATAACATAAAATTAGCTATTTCAGAGTGAACAGTTCAGTGGTATTTGGTGCACACACAATGGAGTGTAATGGCATATCTTGTTTGAAACATTTCCATCGCTGCAAAGTAAAAGCAATTTATCCTCATTCCCTCCCACCCACAGCCCCTGGCAACCACCAGTGTACTCTCTATCTTGATGGAGTTACGTATTCTGGATATTTCTTATAAATGAAGTCAAACAATATGTAGTCTTTTTGTCCCGCTTCCTTTACTTAGAATCATGTTTTCAAGTTCATTCACATATAAATCTCACCGAAGAGCTAGCTATCACTTCTCCTATTTAGGCTGAGAGGGAGCTTTACAGACCCATGGGATAATCTTGACACACATGAGTGTCTGGACAGACCCTCAGTGGTTGCAGCAGCCAGACTCTATTCACAGGTCCACATTTCTGTCTTCTGCTGTATGGTATCCTGGCTGTGGCCCTGGTGTAGGATCCTTGGGCCCTTTGCATCTTCTGCTGCTGTGGCTCCTGCTACCTTCTTCCCATCCCAGATTCTACATCGTGGAATGGCTCCCTTTGTGTGCACTCAATACCGACAGTGCTCGTAGCTGAGGCTGCCTTGCTTTGTTTTTCTATACTGGGTTCAGTAGATCTAGAGAGAAAACCAGGCTCACAGAGATCAGGGAGGGAGGGCTTCTAAACTTCTAACAGTTTTCTTCTTGTTACGTGGTCATGAGGCCTCTTGGATAGTGGTGGGAGCAGACAGCATCCTAATACCGGGGCAGGAAGAAGATACTGAATTTAGATAACTGGGAAACTGCGATTAGTCATGAGAAGTTTTTAATGTATGACTGTAATAAATTCATTATAAGAATATAAACTTAAAAATGATTTGCATATGGCTTTTTCTTTTTTAGGTCTTATTACTATTACCTTTTCATTAAAAGCTGTTAATCATTCTTGTTACTACTATTGACTTCACCTGTTTTGATCTTTTTCCTTTTTATAACACCATTATATTTTAAAAATATTTTCCAGAAGTTAAAGAATTCATCCTTCTTGAGTTAGAAACTTGCATCTGTTAGATTTTGATAACTTTTCCACTCTACTGAACTGATCCAATTAATTTGAGCAGTTATTATCCAAACCATCCCATGTAGCCACTAGGTGGTGCTCATAGGTTATTGTAAATGGATTCTGATACTGAAGTTAAATGGGGAAAACAGTGCGTCTTCATTGTAGGTAAAAACAGAAATGGGCCCAACAGGCTGTATGTGCTTTTTGGATTACAAATCTTCCAGCACATTCTCTTTCCTTGACTGCCTTTTTAACTGTGACGTCACAGTTAAGCAGAAGGTCTCTATAGAGTGAGACTAAGTTACATCCTGCCTCTCTCATTTACTTGCCTGTGAATGTAAGTCACTTAACTTCAGTTTTCTCAAAAGATGTGATTAATAATACATAACTTGTAGGGTCACTTTGAGAAGCTGAAAGTAAATACATACTAAAACGCATAGTGTTATATACTTGCATTTATTATCAGTGTTTTGTTTTTCATCGGGCCATTGCTAATCACTTAGACAAATGTCTCCTAAATGTAGTTCAAGGACTAGCAATATCAGAATCACTTAAGGATCTTATTTAAGATGTAGATTTCTGGGATTCATATCTGGAACATCTATTTCAGTAATTTTGGTGTGGGGCTTTTGAAGAACTGAGCTCTCTAAAAGCTTCTAAGGTGATTTCAATATTCAGCTAGATTTGAAGGTACAGACGACCCAAGGATGTTATTGTCTTCTCAAGTTTAGTCCAATTTTAAGGGGCTAACAATATTTACACTCGAGCAATTCCCAGTTTCCCTTCAACATAAAGTGTGTACTGTCCAAAGCTCTGTTGTCTTTGAAGGCCACCCCCTGAGCAAGGTGTACTGCAGACATTGGCTGCTTTTTGCTTGTACCCTCAAACTCTGATGCCTCATGGCAGACCAAGCTTGGGTTTTTTCTTTTTATATCAGCTGTTCATAAAGCACCTGCCATGTGGACAGCAGTATGAGCTAAAGAGAGGCACTGATGCAACCTAAGTCAATAACATGGGGTTCTGGGATGTCAGCTTATGTAGTTTGCTTATGCCCTTGGTCTGGATGTACAATGGTATTGTTCAATTGTGTTGCCTCCAGAATTTTGCTGTTGAAATCTAAGAGCCGTTGTGATAGTTTTAAGAGGTGGGACCACTAAGAAGTGATTAGGTCACAAGGACCATTCCCATTGTGAGTGGGCTGAGAGACCATATAAAAGAGGCTTTGTGCAGCATTTGGCTGCTTGCCCTATTGCCCTTTTCCTTTCTGCCACATGAAGCCACAGCATTTCTGGGCTCCAGAGGATGTGACGTTCAAGGCACTGACACTCACCAAACAAGCAACTTATTGATTGCAACAATCTTGGGGCTTTCCAGGCTCCAGAATAGAGATATAAATTTCCATTTAAATTACCCAGTCTCAGGTACTTTGTTACAGCTGCAAAGCAAACTAAGGCATACCATCTCCATCTTACAATGGATCTGCTGAATCTACCCAACCTGTGGCTTTGTGGGTGTGATGGAACCTGGGTCATCATGAATGATTGGTCACTGGGTGTCCCATGGTCAGGTACTCCGTCTCCTCTGGGCCTCGGTGGCACGTGAGGAGCGTTCTTCCTATTGCAATACAGTTCTCTGCTCTTGTTGACATGGTATTGGCCCAGAACTTTCAAGTGTCAGAGTTGTGATTTGCCAAATGTGGATCTCCAAAAACCCCACACAGTTTCTTTTTCCATTGCCAAGACCTCTAATATCATGGTGGCTTAAGGTCCATGTGGCCAAGCTATTAAGCCATTTGCCCTGCCTGGACCTTTTACAAAGTTGTTTTCTGTTTTTTTTTTTTCCATTAAAAAGTGGCTACCTGTGTGTCCCTTGCTATAACTAATAGACCCAGCTGTGGAATTAGTATTTTCAGAACCCAAAGAAAGCTACAAGGTATGCTACATTTTTTTTTTTTTTTTTTAGGAAAAACAAGATGCAATCATTCATTATTTTCCTTCACAGTATGCCCCACATCCTGCACCTTTAAAAACGTACTGATGTGGCAGCTCCCGAATCTTGATAGAGGTTATTTCCCACTCATTGCTTGAATCTGACTTATGAAGGCCCCCAGCATACTTGGCACATCTTGCTCACTGGGTCTGGCTTACATGATGTCATCACCAGAGTGATGTTCTGCAGGAGTCCAGCTGGTCTAGGTCTCCTCAGACTATGTTATGACAGAGAGGGGAGCATTAACATACCCCTAAATCAACACTTAAGTGAATACTATTGCCTGTTCTAAACAAACGTGAATGGTTTCTGATCCTCCTTTTTCATAGATGAAAAGAACACAGTCCCTAGATCAAAGGCCGCATACCATGTACCTGAGCCTGTGCTTTAGTGGAAATGCAACGTCTGGTGAGAACTCTTCAGTGTCAGCTGGGTGCTGCTACTTGTTTAAGTTTACAGGAGTCTCCTCTTCCAGGATCCATCTGGTTTCCTCAGGGACCAGATTGATTAAATAGTGATGTGATAAGAGCCACACCTCTGCATCCTTTAGATATGTAAGGGTAGCTCCGAGCTTTAAAATCCTGACTGCACCCCAGGATGTGATTTTTTAAAAATTACTATTTTGGCTGTGGTAAGGGCACTTTTGGAAACTTTCCTTTGGTCATTCTCAGTGATAGCTTGCAACTACCAAATATTTCCATTCCCAGTATATATTTGGGGACTGGGGATAGGACTGTGGGATGGTTTCACTCACCTAGCAGATCTACTATGAATCAGATGCTACTTATTACCTGGGAGGAAATGGCATAGAATAGGGAGCCATGAAGATGTGTTGGGTCTCCAGGCATCAATGTCAATCACTCTGGATCTGAAAATTCTTTCAGGTCTGGCCACTGGGATAAGTATCCTTATTTTTTATTGGTGCAGTGGTCTTCAGATTTCTGATCATCCAACATTGATTCTTCTGATGGTTGCTCTCTGTCGGTTCCCTGAGGGATTCTGTTCTCTGACATTTATCTTTTATCTCTTCCTGGGTGACTTTCAGGATGCTCAAGATTGTTATCTGTCATCTGGTAGATGAGCACAACCATCTTGTGTCTAATATTTTGGGATCACATCATCCCCATTGTTAGGTGTATCCTACCATCAGCCTTACCTACAGAGGACTGCAGTTGCTGAGATGGGTGATGTTTGTGTCTCTACTTCAGTAAGAGGAGTACCCACTGACTTTCCCATGCAACAGCCTCTGATGAATTTTTTGGCCATAGATGTAGGTCCACTCTAACTGCCCACTTCCTTGACCTTTTGGACTTCTTTTGCTGTCTGCAATGGTAGTTTTGACCTTTCTACTTTATGTTGTGTGGCCATCTCTTGCTCCAAGCTTCCAAGAGCCACCTTAGCATCATGCTAATACCACCTCCTGGGATTCTTATTGGAGTTCTGTGTTCCACTTCCCCAAACTTCTGTGTTGATGCCCTAACCCCCAGTACCTCAGAATTTAATGGTATTAGAAATGGAGTCTTTGAAGAGATGATTAGGTAAAGTGAGGTCATTAGGGTGGGCCCTAATCCAATATGACCAGTGTCTCTAGAAGATAGTGGATATTAGAAGATAGAGGATATGGAGGAATGACCATGTTGTGGACACAGGAGAAGATGGCCACGTATAAGCCAAGGATAGAGACTTTAGAAGAAACCAATCACGCTGCCATCTTGTGTAATGGTTAATTTTGTGTCTTGTAAAATGGTTAATTTTAACTTGAACAAAGGATGCTCAAATAGCTAATAAAACATTATTTCTGGGTGTGTCTGTGAGGATGTTTCTGGAAGAGATTAGTGTTTGAATCAGTAGACTGAGTACAGAAAATTGCCTTTATCAATGTGGCCAGGCATCATCCAATCCACTGAGGGTCAGAATAGAATGCAAGGTGAAGTCCCTCTCTTTTCTTGAGCTGGGCCATCTTTCTTCTGCTCTTTGACTTTGTACCTCCAACATCTTGAGTCTTTGGACTCCAGGACTCATACCAGCACTCACCATCTCCACTCCCACCTGGTCCTCAGTCCTCCAGCCTTGGACTGAATTGTACCGCCAGCTTTCCTGGATCTCTATTTTGCAGTGGGCAGATCATGCAACTTCTCAGCATCTATAATCATGTGAACCAATTCTCTTTATCTATCTATCTATCTATCTATCTATCTATCTATCTATCTATCATTTATCATCTATTGATTAGTTTTGTCTGAGAGGCCTGGCTAATACACTTGATATCAGACTTTTATCTGCCAGAACTGTGAGGTGATAAATATCCATTATCTGAGAAAAGAGTCTGTGGTGTTTTGTTATGGCACCTGGAGTATATCAACCCAGGTGACCCACCCCATATCTTAGAATATCATTCTTTCCCAATATGTCTTTGTCTGTTTTGTACTGCTATAACAGAATACCTGAGATCATGTAATTTATAAAGAACAGAGATTGGTTCTTATAGTTCTGGAGGCTGTGAAGTCCAAGGTTGAGATGTTTATATCTGGTGAGGGTCTTTGTGCTGCATCATCCAAAGCAGAAAAGCATCTTCTGCAGAAGGGCAAGATAGCTCAGGTGTGAGAAAGCAAGAGGTAGCTGAACTTGCTTTTATAACATACCTACCCCCACCTACTCCTGTGTTACTGACAGTAATCCATTCTTTTTTTTTGTGGGTACCGGGGGTGCACCTCAGGACCTCGCGCGCCAGCAGGCGCCCGTGCCACTGAGCAATATCACCGGCCCTTATTTCGTATGTGGGTTCCGGGAGTCGAACTCAGGACCTCACGCTTGCCAGGCAGGCGCTTATGCCACTGAGCCATCTCACCAGCCCGAGTAATCCATTCTTAAATGCAGAAGCCCTATGACTTGAATACCTTGAATTAGGTCCCACCTCCCAACACTGGTGCCTTGGGGAGCAAGTTTCCAACACATGAACTTTGGGAGACACATTCAAACCACAGCACAATGGGAATTGTTCTGATTTTTCTTACAAGAGCTCCGCTCTTTTTTTTTTTTTTTTTTTTGTGGGTACCGGGGGTCGACCTCAGGACCTCGCGCGCCAGCAGGCGCCCGTGCTGCTGAGCGACATCACCGGCCCCTTTTTCATATGTGGGTTCCGGGAGTCGAACTCGGGCCCTCGCGCTTGCCAGGCAGGCACTTATGCCGCTGAGCCATCTCACCGGCCCAGCTCTGCTGTTTTTATAAGTCCTGGGTGCCATCCTTAGCTTTCTCTGCCTTTGGAACACAAGTGATAGAGTTCCTCCCCATGCTGGCCAGGATGGCTCTGGACTTCCTATGCAGTGTTTAAGTCATGGTTAATGTACTTAGCTTTTCTTTGTCCTGCTCGCAGGCACCAGTTGCCCTCAGCAAGAGCCATGCGGTTTCACCAGCTTTATTATTACTCTTTTCTATATGTATTTCTCCAACAGCTAATGCTTAGCAGGGGGCTTATGTACTTTCTGCCACAACAGACCGCTAACAGTTCATTGTGGGGGTAATATCATCAATTCGACTGCTACTCTGAGCTGGGGCATTGCAATGGGGTCTTCATTGCTGGCTGGCAGCATGATCAGGCTACAATATCCTATCCTCTGTTCCCAGAAGGCCAACTCTGAGGTGGGGGATCAGCCTTCAGAATGTTTGTTAGGGTAAACTCCTGTAGTCAGGAAAGGAGAAAGCAGGAGTGGATGGAGGAGGTGAGGTATTGGAGTTTTCATTACCCAGTGGGAAATGGAGTGGCATTCAGAGTTGTACTGAGTTAGGGCTGGAGTGTCACAGGGTTGTACCTCTGACCTGTCAGTCAGTCATTGGTGCCAGCTACCCCAGGAAAGGGTGTGATCTTGGGCAAGGTGGCTTCCTTCTGCCAAGGGCAGCATCAGCTGAGGACAGACAGCTGTGCACTGTTGCCTGACATCGTCCTGGCCCCAAGGAAACACCTCTTTTAGTTCCAAGCAGGGGCTGGGAAGTGCAGAGGGCAATAGTGACCACAAAAAACATTACTGATAGAACTTTGAACTACACTTGGCCTTCTTTGGTGGGTGGAGCAGAATCCTGACACTGTGCCACAGGTAGAAAGCAGCACTTGGACCAAGTGTAGTGTCATTCAAATATTTATCCTTTCTATTTTCTTTTTTTTTTTTTTCCAGGAGTAACTGCATTTAATTACATATTTCAGTGGATGGTTCAAGTCTTTTACAAGCATATGTTTCTGACTAGGAAAACACATACTGTGCTAATTCTAGCTTTCTCACCCCCCGCTACTTAACAATTTTGGAGGAGGGTACCAGGAATTGACACCTTTCCCACGAAGGTGTGCTCTCCTAGAAGGCTCAGGCCATACTTCACCATCTCTGTCTCTTGGGCACGAGTTCTTGGTGTGACACAGAGCCTCCACCTGCTGCTGGGCTGTCATCCAGCCAGAAGTGACACTGAGACAATCTAGCTGTCATCCCACACTGGGAGCCGGTGAAGGTGAATTGGGGAACTGCAGACATAGATGACACAGCCGGCTCACATGGGTTTGAACTGCACAGAAGCGGGAGAGGAAAGGTCAGACCCATGAAGTGCTATTTGTTTTCACTGAAACTTCATCCCTCCCACTTAACACCCGTCTAACCAGCAATGGAATCAATTACCACGTGTCAGCCTGAAACCTGACACAAGAAATGAAAGAAGGACACAACCTCCCTGGGGGGCTGCAGGCAGGCAGAGAGACAGGAGATAGAAAACTCAGGGCGGGAAGCCACGAATGAGCCTTTCCCATCTGTAATTAAGGGTTAATCTGTGACCCAGGCTCTGGCTTTTCTTCTCTCTTTCTCTCCTCTTTGGCTTGGAGCCCCGGTGTTACTGATCTGGACTATTGGCTTCTTTCATAGAGGATGGTTATAAGCCCATGAGGTTATTTGACTTTGGTTACATTGGTCGCTCCGTTTAATAATTGAAGACCACACGGTTCTGGACATTTGTCATTTTATAGAGCTCCAGGAGGACAGATCATGTTGAGTGGCCATGCTGATGGAGTGGCCTGAGTCGCTGCATTCTCAGGCTTCTGTGAAGTGTGGTGTCAGCACCTCAGAGAGCACCCACTTAAGATGATGTCATTCCCTTTCTATGCTGATGTGAGTTGCAAAAAAGAGAGCTCCATGCACTGTGCAGGTGGGACCCGTACAGGTCCTGCGGGTGAGTCCAGGTGACAAGAAGTTAGCCTCGTGCTGTTTCACCAGCTCTGTTAAGAAAAGGTCACTTCTAGTTTCCCAAAGATAAGGGTTTTGTTAATAAAGGACCCTTAAACTCTTAAACTTTTCTAAATAGGATCCTAGGATTGAGACTTCTCTCATCTTCTCCTAGAGTATTAGACAGACTTTTCCTAATCTGCTCTACAAAGGGCACTGCCACTGAGATTGCTGTGCCCAATTGGAAGGTTCAAAGTGCGAGGCTTTGATTAAATTGGAACATGTATAATAGCATGCAAGACAGGATGCATCCCCCTAGATGTCCAGGTGAAAATACAAAGACATTTCCATTGGTTGGAGTTGATGACTTCAATAACAGACAAAATTTTCGCTCAACGATGATAACAAAATCGTCAATGTAATAGTAAGCAGCACACTAATGGATGAATCTGAAAATTGCCCTTTGCCACCATCGTCATTAGTTCTATTTAGTCTTTAGCTACCGCTTTATGATATGCTAATGGACTATTTCTTTTGCTCTAATGTAAGTGGTGTTCAATCTTTGGTTGTTTTGTCTGCAGAGAGGTACTGCAGGCTCTCCTTACTTTCTCAGAGTGACATCACCAACACTCCTGGTTTTATTTGCCACCTACATGGTAATGCCCCTCACATCTTTATTTTTATATCGGGTCTTTATTTCTCTAGGTTCAGCACTGCATCACTGTCTTTAGAAAGACAACATGCTTTTGTGTCCCAGGTAGCTTGCACTTAGCATGATCAAATGGCATCAGCCATCTTCCCTCAGTGTGTCTCCTCCTCTGCATCTATTCTCCATTTCAAACGTGGGAGCAAAAGCCTAGAGGTCAATTAAGCCTGGGACCTGAGAGACTTTCTGGATGCCTCTGTTTCCCTTATTTTAACCCCATATCTGAGCAGTAATCTGATGTGATTGAATCCCCTCCCCACCCATTTCTTATTTTTGTTCACTATTCCTGCTGCTGAGGCCCTACTTCATGTCACCATCCTCTGCCCTGACTTTGTGATGTTCTCAGAGTTTCACTTCGGTGCCTTTGCTCATATCTTCCCATCTTTCTGGAGTATGGTCCCTCTTCCTCTTTTATTTCTTTTAACCAGTGAGCTTTAAGAGACTCATATTAGATAATTTTTTTTTAAGGGAAGCAGTGGATGCTTAAATGTTTTTAAAATCAGATTTTCTCTTATCTTTTCCATCTTCTTTGACTACACCCTTCTCTTCCTCTCCCAGATAGGAAATTTTGAATCATGATCTCCTCCTCCCGAATGGTAGGACTTACCACTGAATTCAGCCTGTTCTTCCCTTCAACCATTGCCACCTTCCAGGTTGAAGCCCACCTGATTTTCATGAGTCAATGTACTCGTCTCTTAGTGGATCTTCCTTTCTCCAGCTTTTGCCAGATCCATCAGATTCACCAGATCCATCAATCTAAAGCACTTTGCTCAAAAACTCTGGACTCGTTCCTGCAGAAAAATGTCCCCACCCCTTAGCCTGGCATTTGGAGCCCACTACATTGTGACCCCAATTTACCATCTTAATGACAGATGTTGTCAGATGCCCTCACTTCCAGTCCTCAGGCTGCCAGCTGCCTCAGAGCTGTCATCTCATGCCTTTGGCCCATGGTCACGCTGTTATGGACTGAGGGCCCTTTTCTTGGGTGTTGAAATCTTACTTAACCTTTTAAGACTTAATTTAAATGGAACTACCATGACAGGACCCTCCAGATTCTAGCAGTGAGAATAGATTGACATTTCTTTGCAGAATCTGTGCCACCGTTGCCCCTATTTTGCTACTTATCACAGTTTTTCCAGCCTTTTGGACAGTTAGGTATGTATTTTCTACTGGAAACCTTAGGGATATGTTTCACTGCTGTTTGTCCTCCTCAGTACCTTCATTTTGTAGCCACCCATTTAATCTATTGTAACCAATGGAAGACCTTGTATTTTAAATTTATATTTCAGAGAGCCCTTTCATTTGAATCCATGTATTCCTTCTTAAGTCTTTACTATTATTATTCTAAAATCCTTATTAAACTATCAACACACTTTTATCTTTTTTAAAAAATTAATATAATCAAACACTTAGATACTTTGAGAACATAAGGTTAAATTCATTTAAGTATGATTGAAAAATGTTTCTGAATTGTTGATTTAGAAACATTTGATGGATTTTTGCCTTTATGTTTCAACTGGAGCCCGTATAGACAAAGTTGGAGTCAAGTACTGCATAGTTTCTCTGGATTTTGCCAGGCATGGATCCCACGCTAGGAAATCCACCTTATTTTTCTTCTGTGGTGACCTCTGATACTCAGGGAATGGATTGGTAGAAATGAATAGCCTAAGACATGTCTTGCTACATAATAAGTGGATGTCAGATGAAATGCATGCACATGCTATATATATGGATGTTAACATGTGGACAGCACATGACTTTTAGATGTGACTAACATACTCATTAGGTCTTCTTTAGCAAAATTCTCTAGTAGACTCATTATCCTGAAGTTGAAACACAAGGAATTGACTCTGGTATGCATTTCAGAATTCTAAAGTTTAACTTGGATCCCTTTGAAGTCTTTTATTATGATTGATGAATCATTTCAATATTTTGCTAAATTCAAAGGCTCTCAGTAAAAGATAAAATCAAATGGCTTACCAATCGAAGGTATCAGAAAAGACTGGAAATCAAGAGAAAATGTGACATGGGCAGTTATACTGAACCTAAAAACCCATATCAATCGCTACACATTTCAAAAGAGCTTGGAAACATTTAAAGCTTTGAAAAAGTACACACAACTGATTTCAGAAACCATTTGGAAAACATTTAAGTACTATTTGTAGCAGCAATAAATTCCAGTTTGGTACCTTTCTCCAGTCAAAATTCTGTAATCGAGTTTGGCATCTCAAAGCGAGGGTGGAGCAAGAGCTGTACCTGCCTGTTGGAGATCCGAGATTCCCAGCGCAGGGAGGGCTTTGGCTTCTATGTCTGTGTCAGCCACTGTGGAACAAAACTCACTTTTGCAGGGCAGATGGTGTTACGTCTAGATGGGGAGGATTGTCACCCACAGACTAAGATTTTGGGGTTCTCGGCAAGAATGCTGAGGATGTGACCGCCTCTTCCTTCCACTCTTAATACCTCAATACCTGAGGCCTAAAACTGCACTCTAAGAGCACAGGACTGCTGTGCTGACACCCGGGGAGGGGAGTTAGGATGAAGTCGCGTAGGAAACTCCAATGTCGGAGCTGCTCAGCCCCCATTTCCTAATGTCAGTGAGAGCATCATGATTTTTAACCAGCCTAGCAAACAAAGCACACTGAGAGTTTTAAGATAGCCCAGGGAAGCAAATTTGAGAAATTTTGAAAGTGAAGATCAGCATCTCCCTGAAGTCTTGTTTTATTTTCCTCTCGTTTAAAAAACAAAACAAAACACAGAATCAAAGAAGCACACTGTGTGCCAGACAAGTCAGCCAGTAATCTGTAGACTTGTTTCATTCTGTCATTCCTTAGGTCAGAAATAGGCACTGACTCTCTTTTCTGATTAGCAAGCAATCTGCAGTCTTCAGCTGGCGTTCAAGCCCACCAAAGCCTGGCTCAGACTGACTCTTGCAAACTCATGTCTCCTACTTCTCAGGATTAACTTTATCAAAGTTACCCTTACATGGACCTTTAACTTGCCTTTCTCAGTAACTCTGTGGGTGACCTTGACCCACTACCACTATATTTTTCCTTGTCCAATAGAGACTTTGACTGGACTCAAAGATCCACTCATATCTCACCACCTTTAGGAAAGCTTCCCAGATCACCCAAGATAAATGAGGTGGTTTCCTCTTTCTGTCTCTGAAGTGTCTTCGTGCTCTGTCACCTTCCTCACACTTGCCTATGCTGTCTAGTGCTGTCATTGTGTACATACCTGCTGGGAACCCTGGGCTGCTGTAAGCTCATAGAAAGAAAAGAGCCACCCCCTTCTATTCATCAGCACCTGGCATAATGCCTAGCACACATAGCAGCTGCTCATTGCTGTTGTTGAACCATCTGGGTGTGTTACGACTCTTTGTACCTGAAGAACTTCACATGTAGATTCGTTCATTTCTTCCTTGAATATCATTTATTATATGAATACCGTCTCGGTCAAGCTCTGTGCTTGTCCCTGGAATTACCACAATGTACAACAAAGTCACGGTATCTATCTTCACAGAATTTATAACTTTGTGGGGAAAACAAATAATCACACAAATAAAATCATAGTATTTAATGTGTCTTACTGACATTTCACTCTATGTCTGTCCTTGTGCCAAATACTTTCTTTATATTATTTTTAAAATTCTCAGTATAGCCTTTGGAGATCAGAATTATTATTTCCTTCTTACATATCAAGGAATCTAAGCTTTTTCTACCCAGAGGCTGCCCACATTCCTTGGCTTATGGTGTAACAGAAAATGTTCCCCTCCCCCCCACCAGTATAGTTACCCAGGTAACAGTTCCTGTTCCACTTCCAGTTGCTTCTGTCTCTTAGAAACGGCTGGTCACTGTGATGCATAGCTGGTCACTGTAATGCACATTGTATAAACCAATCCCCAGTTGACAAGCCATTCTGCCTCTGTACTTCCTGCTTGCTTATCTCATATAAGCCCTTGACCACCAGAGATCAGGGCCTGATATTTTGGGAATAATCCTGATCGGTGCCCATCGATGTAAAATAAATCTGCCTCCAAATCCTTGGTGTCATTTCAGTGGTTTCTGCTTGTTGTTGCAATGGCCCTCCTTTATTCACCTGCAAAACCAGCAGTGTTACTTCTCTCTGATCCATCTTCTGCCCTCTTGGTGCTCTTGACTACAGAGGAGAAAGGTTCTTAGCTCCTAAGGGCTCGTTTGATTACATTTGACCCACTTGGTTAAAGGAGAGTAATGTTCCCATCTCTAGATGCTTAATTCAAACATATCTGCACTCCTTGTTATGTTAGGTAACATACCACAGGTTCTAGGATTAGGATGTGCACATCATTGGAGGAGCCATTACTATGGTTACTGCACCATGAGAGACACAGCAAGGGGAATAGTCTAGAAATATAGGGAGAGTTTGGGTTTCCTAGGAGGAAGTGACATTGATGGAGTTAGTCAGATGGACAGGAAGGAACAGGCACCTCAGGCTGAGGACCAAGGATGTGTGAAGCTGCTGCAAGGCCACAGAGCATGGACCTATAGCAGGTCTGAAAGAGCTGCCCAGGAGAGGCTGTGAAGCGAGATCGTGAAAAGAATGCCTGGCAGGTGGGGGGAGGATAGTGGTTATAATTCTTGGATGAATGGGCAGTAAGTCAAAAGGTCAACTGTGGGGACATGATTGATTTGCATCTTCATGCTGGGTAGAGAACATCTTCAGGAGGCAGCAAGGGTGGATGTAATTAGGTGTTAGTTTCAATGGTGCAGGTGGGAAATGTGATGGCTTGGGCTGGAATGATGCTGATGCAGGTGAAGAAGGACAGTTTGGGCTTTTACATACAGATGATGTCAGGGCTTGGTGATTGCTTGGAATTGTGATAAAGGAGGAAGGAGGCATGGAAGATGGCTTCTAGGTGTCTCCGAAGGATCACTGGAAAGCATGGAACCCTCATTTTCACACAGACTTACTGGAGGAAGATGAGGCTTGGAAGGGAGTGAGATGATCAGAGCCAAGAGGTTCTAGAATGAGCAAAGGCAATTAATGTAAGACAGATTCCTCTTTGTAACAGGGGGCCGGAGCTCAGTGGAGAGAACCTGGGGAAAATGTAACAGAATAAGCCATTTTGAGTCTATTTATTTTATTACTTATTTTTTATATTTTTGTTACTTTAATATTTGATTCTTATGATTGAATGTTTGTAGAGACCACACAGAGCAAATATTCTGGCTGTTGGGTTAGTTTGATTAAGGTCAATAGGTCCATTGTCCTATTTAGCCTCTATCTCATAACACGCATTGTACATGTGCGTGGCACTTTTATGTGCAACATATATGTCTTTTGATCCTCAGTCCAATGATGGCCTAATTCTTTGGGCACAAGATGCTATCCTTGATTTTAACAAGATTCATTTTTAAAAGTAAATATATAAATATATATATATTATATATATATATATATATATATATATATATATATATAATTTACTTTTCAACCAAATTAATCTTCATTGCACAAGGAAGATTTTAGGAAAAAAATTTTTGGCATGAGTTAATTATGAGGAAATATGATTAACCTCCAATGCAGTGTGGTTTACACATTTGCATTACATGCCATTTTAACGCAACAGTTTCCCTTACATACTTGTTCTAGGATGAGACTCCACAGCCTTTTTGTTTAGAGCTCACAACATGACTGGATCTAAGAATGAAATTTTACATGTTATGTAAGTAACATTCATGTATTACACTTTGAAGCTCAGTATTGGAAAGGAATGAAGTAAATTCTTACAGCAAATAAGAACACTTCAGACTTTTCTACTGGCCTCCTGTTCAACCTGTGAGACTAGAGTTGTCTAATGTGCAGGATGATTTGGATGCCCAGACTTCAGTGGAGAAACTTTTTTTGTTCTTTCCCTTAGTTTGTGTATTAGTCAGTGTAGGATACTGTCATAAAATTCCTTTAGACTGTTTAGAGTGTTTTATTAACCACAGGGAAGCAAACAAACAAACACATTATTTCTCATGGTTCTGGAAGCTGGAAAGTCCAAAATAAAGGTGCTGATGGATTCCTTGTCTGGTGAGGGCTTGCTTCCCGGCTCATAGATGGTTGTCTTCTCAGTGAGTCCTCAGATAGAGTAGAGAGTGAGGGAACTCCCAGGGTCTCTTTTATTTGTAAGGACCCTAACTCCATTCATGAGTACTCTGGCCTCATGGCCTAATCACATACCCTGAACCTTTCAGAGGCATCACCTTGAGGATTAGGATTTCCATATATGAATTTCAGGGGGACTCAAACATTCAGTTTAGAGCAATCTATTTCAATAGTTTACCAACTTTAGTGGAATAAGACTTCTGATACATAGCTATATAGGTAAGCCATGTATCTGATGCTTGATTGACAATTTAAGAAATTTCAAGGGTAATTAAATGCTAGTTTTCTGTTTTTTTTCTTTTTGGCCTGGTTGCTTGTTTTAGAATCTATACTCCATAAGCATTTTTGGAATCTAGCACAATATGGGACATGATTCCAAGTTTGATTTTAAGAGACATTTTAGCAGTATGCCTCTGAACAGAAGAGAGACTAAGGCTAGAGACAGGGGAGAGATGGTGCATTGTGAGGTTGCTTAAGTAGATGATGGTAAGCATTCTGTGGGCATATTTGTGGTGGAGAGACTCTTGTATAACAAAACAGCAGAGACTTGAATATGGTCATATGCCTATGCCAAAAAAAAAAGACAGCAGTAAAACAGGATATGAACACTGAGATTTCTCTCCATGTGAAGGACCCACGTTGTCACTTATTGTTGTACAAATCCAAGATCATTGCAGTTTGAGTAGAGGGAAGTGTGGCGAGAACCACACAGTTCATGGTACATGGGGTGATGCCACAGGTCAGCCTCAGACCACAGCAGCCTCGGCAGTCTCACTTATGGTCACTTCACCACTTGACATGTAGAAATATATTCATTGATTTGAAATTTTATGGCTCTGTGTGTGTGTGTGTGTTAGTTACTGGGGATTGAACACAAGGCCTTTGGGCTGAGCTGTATCCTCAGCTTTTTCTTATTTTGAGTCTTACTAAATTACTAAATGGCTCAAACTTGTGATCCTCCTGCCTCAGCCTTCCAGAGTGCTGGGATTATAGGGGTGCACCACTGTGCCTAGCACAATTTTATGGCTTTTCAACAACTTAATTTCATTTATTTAAAATGTTATTTTAATTTTATAATTAGAGAAGTACTCTCATCCAAAGGAATTTATTCCTAGCTTTTGATGAGTTCACATTTAATAAACATGATTTAAACAAGTTGCCCATACTGAAGAGCTGATACATTTGGCATTGAATAGAAATCACTCCACGAGCACTGTTTTGGTTAAGGTTCTCCAGAGAAACAGAACCAATAGAACACACCACATGCATATACAGTCATATGCCGTATAATAGCACATGTTGATGAAGAACCACTTATACCACACACACCACAGTAGTCCCATAAGATTATATCCCTTGGTGACTTATAGCCATCTTTGTTTGTGTAGGTATACTCTATGATGTTCACAAAATGATGAAATTGCCTAACAGTGCATTTCTTAGAACATAGCCATCATTAAGCAATGCATGACTGCACATGTACACACACACACACACACACACAGACACACAAATTGGCCCACTGTGTTACAGAGGATGAGATGTTCTGTGATGTGCTGTCTGCAAGCCAGAGACCCAAGAAAGCTAGTGGTGTAATTCAGTCCAAGTTTACAGGCCAGAGAACCAAGGAAGTTGATGGTATCTTTCCTTGTCTGGAGCCAAAAGAATATGAGGTGATCTTTCCCAGCTCAAGCAGGCAGGCAGCAAGCAAAATGGGTGACTTCTTCTGTCCTCTGCCTTGTTTCTCTTCAGGCCCTCTATGAATTGCCCTAGGCCCATGCACCTTGGGTAGGGCCATCTGCTTTACTCAATCCACCAGTTTAAATGCTAGTCTCATCTGGAAACAACCTAACAGGCACACCCAGAAATAATGTCCAATCTGTCCAGCGAATCGACATGTAAAATTAAACATCACAAAGTGTACACATCATTCTATCCTCAAATACCAACTAAGCATATGGGGTCTAAAGATGAACAGAGGGTCGGTGAGACAGCTCAGTGGCATAAGCACCTGCCTGGCAAGCGCGAGGTCCTGAGTTCGACTTCCAGAACCCACATACAAAAAAAGGGCCGGTGATATTGCTCAATGGCAGGGGCGCCTACTGGCGCGCGAGGTCCTAAGGTCGACCCCTGGTACCCACACACACACACACAAAAATTAAAAAAGTAAAGATGAATAGAAGGAAATGAAAGAAATTATTTTTTATAAAAGGGCCATGTATTACTCAATTCAATGGAACATTGCCTTATAAAGTACTATTCATACAAACAATGAGAAAGTATGAAATATCCTCTGTAGCTGCATTTCTGTGTCATATGTTAGCTGTGTGACGATTGGTACCAAGTGTAAGTAAAATAAAAAACATTATTAATTTCATACTTTCTAAAGTGGTATTAGATTCCAAAACCTGCTGCACATCCCTTAACACAGTGAGCATTACATACATTATAAAACTTCCCAATGAAATATGTAGCATGTGTAAATGAGTTTAGTATACATGAAAAAGAAAAAATGTCTTAAAAACAACCATGGAGATAAAACTTAGTTTAAAACAAACAAAAAATCCCCCAAAGACCAATAAAACTTGGAAAGGCTATTGTCAACATGATTCTTAACTCTTAAGTTGTGAAGCCTTTGTTAAATATAAAGTAAGAAGTGTACAAGTGGGGCCTTAACTTTTCAGTGTTCCTTTAATTCTTGTGGAGATCGATGTGTTCATATTCGCCACCAACTCATGTTTATATACCGGCATCTTGCACATACTCAGTAAGGGTTTGGAGAATGAAGGGAGTATGTGTTTCTGCAGTGATTTCTAGTCAGTGAACAAGTGCATCATTTAACCTGTGACTCAGACTCTTGGCAGCTCTCGTAATTAAATTTCTGTTTCCAGACTTGTAGGCTGCAGATCTTCCTCATGGAAATGAAATGTACCTGGGCTGCTGTCCACCTTGCCTCTGGGTATCTGATTTGTCATGACTATGTCCATCCCGGCCTAACTCAGCTGTGTGTGATAAAATCCCATTGATCTGCAGGTTCACTCCTGCTCAGTCTTTCTACCTGTTCCAGCCTGCACTGAGCAGCCCATTTTCCCCAGCGAATGAGGCCTGCTCTAACTTCCATTCCCTTCTACTCTGAGTATGGTGAGCCCCAGTGTCCTGAGTATGGTGAGCCCCAGTGTCCTGCCTGTCCATTCCATGTGCATCTCCAACTTTATTTTACCCTCTTCTCCCCTGAGACTTTCAGTGAGCAGTCAATTGGTAAGACTTTTTTCTCAGCCCTGGTGTGTGCACTGATTACCGAGGCAGTATGGACCTCTGAGTCTTGCAGCCTGCTGTTCCCAGAAGCACTTAGGCGCCGGCACAGGCTGGGTTACTGGTGGGGTAGGTGGCCCAGAGCCTTGGCTCGCCTGCTGTTTCCAGGCACAGCCTTCAGGTCTAGGTCTTAGTACTTGGCCAAGTTCTCTGCCTCTGCACAAGTGAGCTGAGTTTTAAGCTTTACGAGTTTTGTATCTATTGCCAATTACAGAAATAAAAATTGTGTTACTTCTAACCCAAAATGTACTTGATACAACAGGAACATTATTCCTATGGATTCAGAAGTGATGTCTAAGCTATACAGTTGGATGATTTACTTTTGGAGTCTCACTAAGTGATCTCACAAATGTGATTTTGGATCTTGGCATTTTGTGCATCTAAAGAAAGGAAATTGGAGACTTCACACTGGCTTGCAGGTTTGTAGTCCCTTACCATGAAGGTTTTCATTAGATTCTTTGGTTTTTATATTTATAGGTCATTTTGAGTGAATAATTATAAACAGATGGCTTATTAATACTAAAAAGTAGGTTTGGTGAGAATAGAGGATCACAGTTATTGGCTTTGCAATTTTCATAGGAGTGGTCTACTGCCGGAACATAGTAGGAGGAGTTTAAGGCTGGGAGAAGGCTGAGAATTGGATAGCAACACAGGGCTGGATAAGATTGGGTGCTGTAGTTACTTGTAATTATTACTGGCTGTTCCAAAACTCTGAAGTTTCCCAGCATTTTCCTTCACTAATGAAAAATTTGTGACATCTGCAATTGCATTTATCTTTAAAATTTCCTTTCTAAGCATTGCTTCACATAGTCTAGTACTTCATTAGTAATGATTTTCATGACAGTTCCTTCAAACATACTCTGAATTCAGGTGGAGGAAGATGGATTTTTAACTAATCTTTTTTTGGCGCAAACATATATCATATAGGAGACTAACTATTTTTTCTATTTTTCATTTGTTTTCTTTAGCAGTATCTGACATTACATTGTCAGTGCAAATTAAAGTGGTGACTGTGCAATAATTGCTTTGTGATGTAAAAAGATGGGTAAAAATGGCTTTTTAACACAGTAGATGTTCTACTTCCATTTAGGCGAATTTCTTCGAAGTTAGCCCACAGGCTTGTGGATATATTTATAGACCTGGCTCATCTCTTGCAAATGGGGATTTGTACTGAATAATTTGGGCTTGCTGACTTCATACCTCAGGTTTCCTGGAGGTGTGCCAGCCTTCTCTTCCTTTTGCGTGATGCAGACATGCTCTCACTGTTAATGTTAATCTTGTCTGTCTGCTGTATTATTTCTTCAGAAAATCCAGTCTTATCCTCCTATGCTGTGTCAGCCTCCCTTCTGTTTACCTCAACTTTTCAGACTGGCCTGATTTTTTAAGATAACCTATTTCAAAATCCAAATAGAGAACAGAACACCAAACTTGTTAGAGCTGTTAGTCCAAGATGCATTGAGGAACACACAGAAATGAAATACTTTCTTTTACCATTTCTTCAAATATTTATTTCAGTCACTTGGTGGATTCTGGGAGTTTTTATCTATGTTATAATTTCAGTGTGAGAATAATGAAACACAACCATCTCCTTTCCCCTTCAATTAATATATGTAGTATTTAGAATTCTTAGAGCTATTTTTATTTCCATGTAGACTGGCAAATTACTGAGTGGAAGGTGGCCATATTAGTGTGGTCTTGGTTTGTACAACTGGGTACAGGCAATGTGAAAATATATAAAGTTACCTCTTAAAAGAGAAGGAAGTTTACTTGGGTTTTGCTGATGGAGACATTTAGGCCATTAGCTGAGTAAGGTAAATTCTTGGGGTTAAAGTTTCATTTGAAGATTACCCCTTACCAGTGGGTTATTGAAATGGGAAACCTGGATTAGCCTAGTTGCGTTTTCTCATTGTCTACACAGATGAAACCTACTCAGGAAGAAAAATGACAGTGGAATGCTTTTTAGCTTTTGTTCTGCAGATTCAAGTCTTAAAAGCTGAAATCAGGAAATCCTTTAAAACTTGCTTGATGTGTATGTGCGTACATGAGTGTGTATGTGTCAGTATTTCAGACTTTTTGGAAGAAATTCTGACTCAGGAATTTTGAATTGCTGCACAGAAATCAATACAGATATGTACTTGCAAATTTTTTTGGTATATCGATTAATGAAAGAACACTGAGTGCTTACTCTGTGTTGTAGGGTGGGATAATGAAATTATATGACACAAACCAGGGCCTCAGGAGTTTGTGTTCTTGGGGTGACAGACAAGAAAATAATTATCAGGACAGAGGATTCTGAGAGTTTTGCTTGGGGGCCAGGAGAGAAGGAAGAGAAAAGGGTGTTAGGAACTTTCAGGGTGGGGACTGAAGTTGGACTTGAGTGTTGTCCATGGCTTAATAGAGGGGCAATGACCTGTGATCAGTGACAGTAAGGCCGGAGCTCTGGAGGCTTTCTTGGGTGGAGCGGGGAGTTTCTATTGCTCATAATAATGAGGATGGGCCTTGAAATATATTGTTCATCTTTCCTGGATGATAGACTTTGAATATTTTAGTCCCAGATATCTGGATAGTTACACTTTGACTTTCTTAAGGAATTATCTTGGATGCTTGTGAATTTATTTTTACTCTTCAATATCTAGATAGAATGGGAACAGCTGACTTTAGGGGATTCCTTGATTTGGTTGGATGCTACATTGTTTTAATTGCCTCTGATGTGTCATATTAACACAGTGCTTCATTCTGAATGGTCCATGGGTTCTGTGTGTGGATCTTATCATGGTGGGTTATTCTTGCAAAATAATTTGAAGTGCACTTTGTGGTATTTTATTTAGATTTTTTTATTTCTATAGTTAAGAAATCAGGCTATAGGTTTCTAGATATTTTCTTCTTTTGGTTTTTCTTTCTTCTCTTATCTGGTTTTGGTTTTAGGATTAGATCAGTTATGTAAACTGTTCTGGCTGGCTTTCTATACTTTATATGTTCTGACATGATGTAAATATAAAAATAATTTATTCCTTATTTAAAAGAGCTTATCTAAAAAAAAAAAACCCGTTATGCTCTGTAGCCTCTTGGAGGAGAATTTTGGATAACTTCTCCAATTTTTTTCCTACAGTTTTTGACTTATCCAAGGGAGAGGTTCATGCTTTTGCTTTGATAATGAATATTTTCTTAGAAGAATCTGCTGTTTGGTAAAGATTTCCTTAGCATAGATCTACATGCTTTTATATCTTTAAACCTTCTTTTTATTTGTGATAATTTCTAGCTTTCATTTACATAGGTCTTTTATTTTCTTTGTTTGTGTGACTGTAGGTGTTTATTTACATCTATATGTTCCGAAGAGTCTGCCCCAGGACTTACCTATTACTGGTAATTTTACAGTTTTAGAGCACTATTTTTTAGAAAGTATTTTTACTTATCTATGTTTGCTTTTTGGTTTGAGTGCTTAGTTCATTTAATTTTATCCTTCTGTTTTTAATTCTAAGAGAATTTAAATAAACTTTCCTAGAGAGCTGTCTGAGTCTATCTCATAAGTTTTGATAATATGGTTTTAAAATCTTTTATATTTAAAAAATATATTGCTTATTGGTTTGTTTTAACTTTCTAGTCAGGGATTACTTAGCAGAATTTGTATTAGTTTCTATAAAAAGGCTTTTATTCTTTAGATTAATTTGTAGTAACTTTTGCTTCATGTATTTAATGTTATGCTATACAGCAAATATTTATTGTTGTTTTCTATTTAGTTTGGATTTATCTTCCTTTTCTTTTTTTTATTGTATGTAGTAAGTAGTTATATTTATTGAAGATCACGGGATGGTAGCACAAACAGAAGGGCAAAAGGAAAAAGAAGGCAAAAGGAGAAAGGGACTCAAGTGTGAAGGGAAAAAAAGGGCGATTTCTATCTTTATTGATATAAAGCTTCAGTCTGTCTTGTTTAATAATCTACGTGGAATTTGACTTTGTCAAAGATAATAATGCTATGCTTTTGTAGTATTTTAAATCTACTTTTAAAATTTGTCTGATTAATATTTGCACATTTAAAATATCTTTCCCGTCATTTTATTTTCAACTTTCTTGAAGGCAAAGTATGTGTAATTTATCAAGTCTAATTCAATCATTTTATTATTTTTATTTATTTTTGCCATTATACTTCTGCCTTTCAAAGCAAAAAGTTTTCTTCCTCTTTCTACTGTTTTCTGTTCTTTATTATGTACTCCTTTTTAACCTGCATATTCTCCTGTGATTAAGTTGGTATATTTTAGTTTTAATTTTATTGATGTGTCTTTAAATTTATAAAAATATGTAAAATATGTATTTCTATAAAAATAAAAATTAAGAATGGAATAACTTAAAAAGTTTTCTATATTGAACAAGGGTTTAATCTGTTTTACCTTCCTTTCTCAATTATGAGATTTTAAAAATATAAACTGAGTTTTAGATTCCGATTATTGTTACTAAATGATTTTTCATATATTCTATATTTTAAAGAGGTGTTTTACATATTTATTTAGTTTGGTCAGCATTTAAAAAAACATTTATTTAGATTAGTAATTTTCAGTGTTTGCCACCAGCCTTTTACAAAATAAAACTTTTTTTTCAGTCATCTCTTGATCATTTAGTGTAAGTCTCTTAGAAACTTATTTGTCAGCTTAAATTTAGTCATAATTGTGGTTGCATTTTCTCTTAACTTTCAGTGCCAGCAGAGGGACAGCTGAAACTGCTTTATTCTTGTTCTGCTGTGGGTGACCTCTTTCCGTGGTGGGTAACCAGTTTCCCTTTTCCTTCTGGCTGAATGAGTTTGTGTGTGTTTGATCTCTCTGTGTGATTTAGGAGTTGTGAATATGTGTCTCAGTTGGGGCTTCTCTCATCAGTTAAGGGTGGAACTAGGTGAAGGAATCTTTTCCTCTAAGTACTTGAGTGTTTTTTGAACTCTCTGTCAAGTTTTCACATATTATTTTATAATTATTTTATTTCAGCTTTTTTTTCCCCAGATCCTTTGGTTTCCTCCCCAGTAATTCATGGTGTTAAGGTGGTGGTGTTGATTTTAGTATTCACTCTTTTCACTCTTCATTTAGCTCTCCTTGTCTCTTCCCTTTCATCCTGAACACCAAATTTTTCCTCCAAATCCTGGTTTTGTCTTCTGTATGATCCAGTCTTCTTACCAGACCTGAAACAGATATTTAGTTAAAATGACAAATATTATTTCCTTGCCATTTTTCCAGGTCTCACCAGTAACATTTTAAATTTCAGCCATTTAATTTTTTCTCCCAGTGCTTTACTACAGTTGATCCTCTTGGGCCAGGGATGTAGCTCAGCGGCACAGTGCCTACCCGGCAAGCGCGAGGCCGTGAGTTTGATTCCTGGTACCAAAAAAAAAAAAAGTTGATCCTCTCATTGTCATTGCTTTCCTGACACTCTGACCTGGTGGAATCCAGGAGAGCAGGCCCCACACCTCATCTCTTGCTGGGGCTCTGGCTCACTTCCGGCCTTGGACTGTCCCCCCAGCCTACAGTGCCCCGGCCTATTCACCCCTCTTGCCCGTCCCCCAAGTTATTTAATTAGTTTCCTCCTTGAGATAAAAGTATAAGATGAGGCTCTGAAGAGATTAAAGCTGCCTAAAATCTTGCATCTACACGGAGTGGGAATGGCTGAGTTGTTCTCTGGCACATATAGATGTGGGTTTCTGAGGGTAGAGATGGGTGAGAATTGGGGCTCCAGAGAGGCAGGTGTTGGATTTATCTTTGTAATTAGTGGCATCTCCTTCCATATTCTGGTAAAAGTTTGTCTGCCAGTCAGAGTTTTACTAATCTTGTGAGGGTCCCTATACTACTTTTTGGTATCTTTTTTTTTTTTTCTTTAGTGGAGACTAGAGAGACACTCCATTTTAAACCAGGGGAAAATAGCCACAGAATTTTATTTTTAAAGTGGATTTTTCACCACCGTTTGCCACTATTCTTTGGGGACAGATCCTAGTTAGAATTATTTTGAAACTGTCTCTAAATGCCAGAAGACATAGAATGGCAAAGGTGAGATGACATTCCTGAAATGAATTAGGCTGGGTAGTTGAAGTTTTCTCCTTAAGTCATGTTGTGGGGAAAAACGACAGTGTGGGTGGTGATTCGCTGTAGTGGAAATCAGCCTGGTTTGGAAATCAGAAAGCTAGACTGTTAACCTCTAGTACCCTATGTGGCTATGGGTTTCTGTTTCCTGGCCTGGAAACGAAAGAGGCTAGGCTAAAGATCTCTACAGTTCTGTTGTATCTAGTGTTCCACGTATTTCATGATTATCACAATAAATATTCTACACCATTTGATTTTTCTTGTACTCAGCAAAGCGTGGGTCAAGAAGACACTACTGTTTTATGATAAGAGCATGGGATGGTGAGTTTGTGGATTGCCAGGAGGTGACCTCATTTTCTGGTGCCAGGTCTTTGCTGTCTTTATTCCTTGCATTAGTCCATGGGGTGAAAAGGGGGAGAGTTGCATACCAAAGGAGGAGATTTTACTTTAAGGAATTAAGAATGAACTCAGGATAGGTTGCTCTTATCAGACATTAATGGTCCCTGATAACGGATAATCAGTTTGAAAGGCAGGGTTAAGCTCAAAGTACCAAGAGATACTGGGTAACCATGTTGGGAATGGGTTATTTTCTCTGTAAATTTTTAATCAGCTCAAAAAAATCTCATGGAACAATGTTGTTTTTTCCTGTCCCCTTACATAGGTTTTTTTTTTAACTTTGACCTTGTAGGAATGTGGATATTTTGAAAACAATTACTATCTGTTAAAGATTTTTTGCACAAATCATAAGACTTTGATATCTCCCCACTGTGGCTGTAAGAATCTATGATTCCACTTGAATAGGCTTTTCTTAGTCAAAAATGTATGTTTTATGGAATTGATCCATATTATTTGAAATATCAAGTTTCCATATATTTATTGCAAATTTGTTGAAAAAATAGTTATATGGCCTTGCAGATTGCTTCTCCAGATAGCAGAGGGATTCCTTCTGAACTCTCCTGGGAAAATGAACTCTTACATTTAGTGTTACTTGATGAGGTTCCTACTCCGCATTTTAAGTCAATGAGACCTCAAATCTATTAATCAATGGGTAGAGGTGTTTGCAGATATTTAAGCCCTTGCTCCATACCCCATTGCATTTCTTCCTCCTGGACTTAAATTACAAGGGCCTAGACATCAGGATCTTTGGCTCCCAGCATTTTATCAGCTTCTTATCTTTTTTTTTTGTGTGTGTGGGTACCAGGGGTTGACCTCAGGACCTCGTGCGCCAGCAGGCACCCATGCCGCTGAGCGATATCACTGGCCCTTTTTTCGTATGTGGGTTCCAGGAGTCGAACTCGGGCCCTCGCGCTTGGGCCCTCGGGCCAGGCAGGTGCTTATGCCGCTGAACTAGCTCACCGGCCCCAGCTTCTTATCTTGACTGATATCTCTCCTGTCAGCAAAACCTTATGAATTCTTGGGAAGCAGACAGACGTGGAGTTTGGTGTGCAGCAACATGTTTGAGGAACAATCTCTAAGAAAAGAAGAAAGGTAGAGAGAAGTATACTTGGGCAAGAGATGCCTATCCATGGTAAAGGCCTGCTATGGTTGAAGGTGTCCTTTCCAAAATTCAGGTGTTGTCAACATGACAGCAATAAAAGGTGGCATCTTTAAGAGGTGATTAAGGCCATGAGCATTTTCCCCTTGTGAATAGGGTTAAAGCCTTGATAAAAGAGTTTCACTCAACATTTTTTTTTTTTTTTTGTGGATACCGGGGTTCAACCTCAGGACCTCATGTGCCAGCAGGCGCCTGTGCCACTGAGCGATATCACCAGCCCTTTTTTTGTATGTGGGTTCTGGGAGTTGAACTCGGGCCCTCGCGCTTGCCAGGCAGGCGCTTACACCGCTGAGCCATCTCACCGGCCCTCATTCAACATTTAATTCTCTTGTTCTTATCATTTCTGCTATTGCAGGATGCAGCAAGAAGGCCCTTACCAGGCACCAAATGTTAGTGCCTTGATCTTGGGCTTTTTAGCAACAGGCACTGTGTGAAACAAATTCCTATTCTTTATAAATTACCCATTCTGTGGCAGTCTGTTACAGCAACATAAAGTGGACTAAGATAGAGCATGACTATCTCTGTCAACTCAGGAGGGGTAACTTTAGAGCAGGCAGAATCCTCCAGTGGGCTGGCCTTTAGCTGGAAATGGCCAGCCCTCTAGCTCAGTCACTGGGTGTAGACTGCCCTGGAATTCTCTGATGTTGGATGAGGTCTTTCTGTAGCTCGGTTAACTTGAACAGGGTTGGTATCTGGGGAAAGAACCTCTTCTTGGAAAGGGGATCTGGGGAACAGCATATCTTGTGCCCACCATATATTCTGCATTCCAGTTAGCTATTCTTTTAGTGCAATTGAGTTATAGAATATAACTCTGGAAGTCTATGTTGTGAAGCATGCCACCGAAGGTTTAGGAAATAAGCCCTAGAATGGTATGGTTGACTTACATTACATATTCATGTGGAAAATTGCTTTCAACAGCTCTGACTACTTTATTCCTCCAATGCCATTGCTATATTCAGTGACCACTTCCTGTTTGTGACTTACTTACTTCAGTAGGCTCCAGTTTCTTTCTCTCTAATGTGGATTCCCTAATTCCCTAATTCCCCATATGTCATAATACCATTATAAAATTATTGATGAGAACATACACAAAGTTGTTCGGATAGAACACTTACCAGTAGTTCAATAAATGATGTCTAGACTTTTAAAAAATATTTATATCTTCAACACACATTTTGGAGCATCCATTATGCTTCAGGCATTGAGCTATGCAATATCTTTCTATTGTTGTATTGAATCTTCACTATATTCGTTTGTGACACCTGCTGGAACAAAGTGCCACAAGTTTGGTATCTTATAAGAACAGAAATCTATTGTATCACAGTTCTGGAGGCTGGAAGTCTGAACTCAAGGTGGTGATAGGCTCATTCTCTCTTTGAAGCCTCTAGAGGAAGTATCATTCTTTGTCCTTTTTAGCTTTTCTGGTAGCCCCTGGCATTCCTTGGTCTGTGGCAACATAATTCTAATCTCTGGCTCTGACCTCACATTGTCTTCTGTGGATGCATATCTGTTTCTACTTCCCAATTTCTCTCTTTTTATAAGGAGACTGATCATACTGGATTAGAGCCTACCCTAATGGCCTCATCTTGATTCCTTCTGTAAAGAATCCATCTTCAAACTAGGTCACATTCACATGTATTGGCTAGGATTCCAATGTATCTTTTTGGAGGTCACAATTCAATCCATAACACTCATACATTTCTGTGTGGTGGTGTTATCGGGTAACTTTTTTTCTAAGAAGTGGCTCACCAACTGTTACTGGGTTCTGGATTGCTCATCTTTCCTTCTGGAGTTGTATTCTAGGTTCTTCTCACGTTCAACAAAGAATTGAATGAAATGAGAAAGAGTAGTGGCAAAGTTACTCAAGAAAGCAAAAATGAAGAGTGGGAGAGAAACTAGCTCTTCAGAGCAAGATTGGACCAAGTAACTAGAAAGAGAGGATGAGAGCAAAGATAAAAGTACGTGCCACATCTGGGAAACACAGCATGGGCTATCATAGAAAGTTATGATAGCAAAGCCTTTGTGGCATCCATGTGTCCTTTTATTCTGTCCAAATCTCAAGGAAACCTGCAAGAGCTTCTACATAAGGGTCCTGAGAGTTGGTGACATTAGGTCTAGGCAGTTCTATTGAAAACCTGCTCCTATTCTCAGGAGAAGTCCACATGCAGGTCTTTGGGAACTGTTTCACGCATGTGTCTGGGATCTTGTAATTAACAGGTCATACCTCCTACCCCAGCCAGCTTTTGCCATACCCTAATCTCCTATCTCAGTAGGTGCTGTTACCCATGTTTCATAGACAAGAGAACTGAAATCCAGAGAATTCAAATAACTCACCCAGAGCCAAACAGCAGGCAGGTGACAAAGCAAGAACTTGAACTCAAACCTTTGGGACTCCTTTGTGCATGCACTTTCTGGTACAGCGTGTTTACCTCCACATGTAAAGCTCCTAGAAATAGAAGACATTTGAAGTTTAGGGATGATTTAAGAGTCCCAAGTTGCTCCAGCAAAATACATTTTTATTGGACAAAATGTTTGAAATCCACAAGCAGCTTTGGGTCATTTTGCTCAAGAAAACAGGCATGAGAGGGCCCTGTACAAACTTACACTTGTTGAGGGTTGAAAACCTGGCTATAACGTTCCCTCCTGTTACCTGGAATTCATGGGTTGTAAGACTTTTAGCCACTCAGATCTTAGTTTCTTTCCCTGTGAAGGGAGCTGGCAATTCATATACCATAAACTATGATATGACAGGAATTAAAAAGTATTTTGTATCTTTGTTTAACCATGATGGTTGAAACGACTCCAGTAACACATCATACTGATCTAGTTTTAAAAATAATGCTCTCATTTATTTGAGCTTGTCCTTCCCGACAGGCAGTAGGTCCTGTTAGTGACGTCAGGGAGTGTCCACGTATAGTGTCTCTGAGAGGGAAACTCTGGATCTGGTTGTGCAGGGCATCAGTGTCTTCCTTCATGCCTGCACTATACCCTTTCCATCCAGTTGATAATGAGCACACATCTTGCAAATACAAACATCCTTTCATCCTTTGGATTTCTAATTAAGAAAATAAAATAGAATGAAGCTATTGTAAAAAGTAGGGGATCAATAAATTAAGACACATGGGTCAAATTCATCATCTGTTTTTATAAATAAAACTTTATTGGAATACATCCATGCCTACTTATTTATGCCTCACTCATGGTTTCTTTTGTGTTACAATGGGCGAGTTGAGTGATTGAAGGAAAAGCTAAAATATTTACGGTCCAGACGCTTGTGGTCTCCATCTCTCTCTGTATCGCGCTCCATCTCCATCTCTATCTGTATCACTCTTTCCACTTCCATCTCCACTTCCTCCTCCACTTCCATCTCCATAACTATTTCCATCTTCATCTCCATTTCTGTCTGTACCTCTATCATCTTTATCTCTCTTATTTCTGTTTCTCTGGAAAACCCTAATATGTAACCATAAAATTAACCCAACCCCAGGTGGTACAAAAAGAGACTGCTGCCAAACTGTTCGAAGACAGAGGAAGGAACATGTCCAGGACCAGTGGTAACAAGTTCTCAAAGTATTCTGTAAATGTGTTCTGGGGAAAATCCACTCTTCTGTGGCAATCTTGGAGGGTGACCCTAAATGGGGCCACATTAAGCTATTGAAATGATCTCTCCTAATGTTTGTTTCTCAGTAGACTCTGATCTGCTCCTCCTAGTTGTCTGGAACCCAGCATAATGTCTGGCTTTTCTTAGCTGCTCACCGTATTGGAGAATAAATGAATGAAAGAAAGAGGGTAAGAGTTTCCAGTCCCAAAACCTATTATTTTCCTTGTAATAGAAATGGATGAAACTATGTTTTGGTCATAATTTAATGGATTTTCTTCCCCAGGATTCACCAGTTACACAGAAGGCACTGCCTCTAGAAAATCTTATCACAAATGTGAAACGTATCAGCAAATTTTGAATGTTACATTGTTTTTGCCCAAGTAACTAATATGTATTTGCTGACAGACTCAGCATTCCTGTGGATGCTTCTCCACTGGATAGAAGAATTGCAAGCATGGTAGCTCATTGTTCTCCATTCTGGTTAAGTTAGTCCAGAAGTATATTCACCACAATTTTAAGCTTAAATTTACCATTTAAAAATGATGAAAAGTTACTATTTTTGACTGCAGCAGATTATATGTCTCTGAAGTTAGAATATCACCAAGGTTAGCACTAGAGTGATTTGACATTGATTTTTTTAATTTGCTAGACAGATAAAACTCTCACTGTCAGAAATATTAGAGAATATATGAAGATAAAAATAAAAATAATAGTAATAAATCATATAATATGTTCACATCAGCATAATTTACAATAGCCATTAAGTGTTAATCAACAGGTGAATACATAAACAAAATGTGGTACATACCCACAATGAAATAATGTTTGGCTTTAAAAGGGAAAGAAATTATCACACACAACATGAATAGACCATAAGGATATTAGGCTAAGTGAAATAAGCCAGTCACAAAAAGTCTAATACTGTATTATTGCACTAATATGAGACATGTAGGGAAGTCAGGTTCATAGAGAGAGAAGGGGGTATGGTCATTGCTAGGGTACAGGGAAAAGGGAATGGGGAGTTGTTGTTTAATGGGGACATAGTTTCATTTATGCAAGATGAACAGATTTCTGGAGATGAATGGTGGTGATGGTTGCACAGCAATGCAAGTATACTTAACATTACTGAATTTAAAAATGGTAAAGATAGTAAATCTCACTTGTATTTTATCACAATTAGAAATTTAAAAATAAATGAGAAGATAAGCCATACTACTAATGTTAACAATGGCTATCACTTATTGTATATTTACCTTGTGCTGGGCATTTGATGAACATTTTTGAGAGAATTTTATGGATTAAATACTTCTAAAATCTCAAAATTCTCTGGTGGGTAATGGAGGTCCAAATCAATTAAGTAACTCTTAATTAGCATTGCTGTGACAAAATACTTACATGAACAATTTAAAAGAAGGAAAGATTTAATTTGGCTTTGGCTTCATGGTTTCAGTTCATGGTCACTTGTCTTGCTATTGTTTCTGGGGCATGGTGAGGTAGAACATTGTGGGAAGGGAGCACGTGGTAGAGCAAAGCTGCTCACCTGATGGCAGCAAGAAGAGAGAGAGAGAGGGAGAGAGAGACAGACAGACAGACAGATAGACACCAGGTTCCAATAGCCCTTTCAAGGGTACACCCCACAGTGCCTACTTCTTCCAAGTCAGCCCCAACTTCCTAAAGTTTCCACCACCTTCTAATAGAGCCACCGTCTGGGAACCAAGCCTTCAACATTTGAGCCTTTGGTGTCATTCCAGACCCAAACTATGGCAGTGATTTGATGAGGTTGTACAGCTCTTGAGTGGCTGGGGCAGCTTCAAGTCAGGTCTATGTGACTCCAAAGAACCTATTGGCTTTTAATCAGAAAAAGAAACTGGGCTAGGACTAGAGTGTGTGGGAAGTGAGGCACTTGCCTTGGTCACAAAACTCACCAAAAATCTCAGTCATCAAAACAAGTGATACAGGCATGTGATACTAAAAAATACAAAAATCCATGATAAACAAAATATTAACATTTTAAACAAAAACAGTCTGAAAGGATGAGGGAGGGGAGTCATGCAAAGGAAATCATGCATTACTGTTGGAAGAGCTTCACATCACTAACTGAATGATAAAATCGTCTTTTCCAACCATTGTAATATGATAGGATATTTGTATTATTTAAGATGTGCAACAGCAAAATTGTGAAGAGCCATGTGAACTCATGGAAAGAAAAAGTAACACAACAGTGTGAAACACGTCTTTAGGACCTAGTGCTTTGTAATGACTTGGCATCACACTCAGAAGGCAAGAGATACCCCAATGAATGCTGATCCTAATTCTCTAATAGGCCCTGTTCTTTGTACTGAGGCTACATTAATCAGTCTTAGCTGAGGTTGTGTGCTGCGCTGGAACCATCACACCATCGGGACTCTACTGCTTCCCTGCTAGGGGCTTTTGGGAAAGTAATTAACCTCCTTGGGTCCTGATTTCATAGTCTTTAAAATATAGCTAATGCCTCTTTGTCAACTTCATTGAGTTCTTGTGAGGCTCAGATGAGATAATGGTTGTCAAGGTGCTTTGTAAAATTGTGGTGATCTGCAAAGTTAACCATTGTCATTTTATGATGGATTCTTTTGTTTAAGGCAGAGTAGGGAGCCAAAACTAATAGCCTTCATACAAATGTGTCATGCAAAAGTTTTCTACGCATAGTTATTTTTGGGTGGGCAGGCGGCATGACTTGACTCATGGTCTCTCTGAATCCATGTATTATTGAGTTCCGCACACAATAGGTAACAAGTTGATGCAAACATAGGTAAAGATTATGACACTGAGAACTGGCAGGAGATTGCAGATGTTAGGTGTTTTGCAAAGGTGGCTATCTTAAAATGTGGATGAAGTTTCTGGATATGGCTAAAGTTGAAATGAAGGACAAGGATTGGGTTTACAATTTAGATGAATGAAAGATGAAAATACTCTTGGCTCTGCTCACCTCTTTATTCAGGTTAAGCTTCTGGGTACCTGAAAAGTGGTGAGATGCTTGACCAGAGCTAGACATACCAAAGAAGATGCACAGTCTTCAATCATCTCAGCAGTCTTGTCAATTGCTCGTGTGAGCAAAAGGTACCAAGGTACCACCGTCAATGAACATTTGGAAGTCTATAGAATGTGATTTGAAAAAATGCAGTATCTGTGCTAATATGTCAATGTAATTTAAGTAATTATAAATAAATGTATTTATGCCAAAATAAAGTATCAAAGAAACTACTCACACAATCTAAGCCCTTGAAACCTTTTAAAAACTCTGATGAAAGAATAAGGAAACAGGTTACTTGTTGAAGGAACAATATTGAAAGATCTTTGAGCAGAACCTCTTTGACCTTATGAAGTCTGAGCCATCTAGCTCAATCTAGCATGCTATTTGGCTGCTGGAAATGCTTGGCAACATAAAGTGTTTTGGTTTCATTTGATCTATTATACCACACACCTGATTTTTTTTTCCCCTGAAAAATAGAGCCTTAGATTTGGTGGGCCCCACCCAGATTTCAACACAGGCCAAGCTTTTGTGTGAAGTTCAGAGTGGGAGATTGTTTGGACAAATAATTCATACCCTTTGATGGGAAGAGAAGAGCTGTTTCAGGAAGGAGATCACCTATTTGTGTGCCAGGTACGGGGGCCCTAGACCTCAATTTGTCAGTACATTAACCTATCCATTAAAGGGATTGCATTTTTACTGGCTCCTATCAAGCTGTTGATTGAAAAAATAAAAGTGGCCTTTAAATTTTTCACCACCTATGACAGGCTAGATATGGCACATCGAAAGAATGGACTGGGAATGGAGAACAATTAATGCTAGCATTCTTCTCTCAGTATGTCCTATATGAACTACTCACTTCCTCAATTGCTTTGGTCAGATCAGCACTGGCCCTGTGCATTAGCTAAGGAGGGCTGTGCCTTTCTATTAGGATCAAAGGGCCTTAAAATGCCTCTTTTTAAAATTCCATTTGACTATCCTTGTAAGTCTCTACCAGTGAAGGTTCATTAACATGGTAGGGTGAGAGGAAAGGGCAGTAGTAAGTCTTGGAAGGCAAAGACAATATATTTTTAAAGAGAAACACCTTGAAGAGGGCCTCAGCAACTTAGGACAAAAGAAGGTTATCAGGTGATTATAGAGGGGTTCTGAAAAGGAAAAATATCCGTGGAGATGGGGAAGGTTCAGAATTTAAGATAAACATCATGTACTGAATAATTATAAGAAAATATAAGGACTTTTCACAGTTTTAAACAAGAAGCAGCCTTGATACCAGAGTCATTATATTCCTAGGAATAAAGGGCTACAAGGACCTCTTAAGAAATCTTTCACTCAGTCCTGGTGGATCCCAGCACTCATTTACCTAAGTTGCATTGATTAGATGTGTACGTAAGTTGTGTGCAAAATTCTCATTTCTGTCTTTCTGTCTTTCTCAATGCAGCAATTTGTGCATGCAATTTATTGGAGGCTATTTTTACAATAACCTTATGTAGCCATATTTTCTTTTAGTAGAAGGAATAATCTGTTGTAAAATTGGCTGCTTTCCAGTTTGTTTGTTTTAAGCAATCCTTTCTCTGTTATGTCAGTGTTAAGTTTATTTTGACTGGAGATAGGCTATGAATCAATATTATTCTAACAAACCCAAATAATTTATTACCAGTATGTCTTAATCACAAGGGTAAAACTTATAGGTAAAACAGTTCTCCTCTGATACAATGGCTTTATCTTGATTTGTGATTTACATGAATGGCATGATTAAATTATATCTGAACTAGAAATTGTGATTTAAATTCTGTCATCCTACTCTGTAAGAAGCAGTTCTTATACCAAATGTAATGTTTTTCTGGTTTGAGAATGAAACAGACAGCATTTAAAAGTTCCATAAAAGCCAGTTATCAAGCTCTGTGTGATCTTCTTTTATTCCAGTTTACTTTGTTGTTAGTCACAGATTTCAAGATTTTTAATGAACATTTACTCACTAGTTACATCATTTGTTACCAAAGGGGATGTTGTAGTCAGGGTTTACAAGGGAAAGGATTTAATACAGGACACTTAATTTACAGGACTATTTTATAATAGTCACCCAAAGGGTCAAATACAAAAGAGTGTGGAAGATCTGTCTACACACTAGAGACCCAAAGAATTCAGCTGAGGGCCTGGATCCCACAGCTATGTCCTGCATGAGTCCAGCTGAAGACCTGGAGCCCATGGCAGTGTCCTCCATGAGTCCAGCTGGAGGCCCAGAGCCCACGACGATGTCTCATGCAAGTCTGTATTAAGGACCTGAACTGGGAAAGCCCAAAGGTCAGTAGTGGAAGCTAGAAAGTCTGCACCAGTGGGGTGAAAGATCTGTGCCAGAAGGCTGAGGGATCTGCACTGGAGCCAGGAAGTGATGCTCAAAGTAGGACCAGAGTTCCCCCGAAAAGAACCACAGTCATTGTCAGTGACAGCAAGGACCCGAGCTCCTTTGAGGATGAGAACAGCTGAGTTTGTATTAGGAAAGCCAGCATGACAAGCTTTTCCAGGAGATCAACAGTACACCATCTTCCTCTCCAGTTCTCTTTTTATGCTGTTGGCAACAATCCTCAGGTGGGCCTTCCACATCCAGCACCACGCTGATTCAGTTCAGCTGGGTGTTACAACTTGACCATTAGTTAATCCACCATAGGGGACTTCCTTTCCTAGGTAGGATGCAGAGGGTCCTGGCTATTGCTCTGGCTGAAACAATTAGAAAGAAACAGAGACTTAAAAAATTTATAAAAAGCACGTTTTTAGAGGCAACAGAGAGCTATGAAAACATTGCAGGATAGATGAAATAACTTCCAAAGAGGAAACTCTCCTGGGTGAGGTGGCAATCGTCAGCTATTCCCTTTGTGGTTGTTCACCAAAGATGAGCATGAGGTAAGAAAACAGAGGCCCTTTCCCAGTAGGCAAGAATTAGGATCAAACACTTGGCTGGTTTTTTTTTTTTTTTTTTCTTTTTCCTTCAGAACATTTTCTGAATTTGGGAGCTATGCTAGTGGGAGAATAAAGTGTTAAGCTGAAAACCACTGAAGGCATAACTCAAACTCCCAGAATCTTTGAGGGCTGAAGAGACAAAGGCCTCATCATGATTTCAATAAAAACCTAGGCTACCTATAACATAGCTATAAGACAGGAATGAAGTATAATGACTTTTCCTAAAACTAAACTCCTATCCATTTCCAACTTAACCCATTACCGGACTGAGATGACCAGTCCTTCATACTATCTCTCATAGTATCCATGTTTTCCTTTAACAAAGGACAGAGAAATTCTCCTTGGTAGATAAAATCACCTGGACTGCCTGCAGATTTTTATGTCTGGTACACAATTAAAAATTATAAGACATATGAAGAGTCAAGATTATATGAGACTAATAATCAAGAAAAAATAAAAAATGAACAGATAGTCAATATTGAAATTAGCAGCTAAGAATTTTAAAAATAACTATGATAATTATGTGAAATAATAGAGAAAACAAAAAACATAAAAGGATAGAATTCTATAGAATTGAATTCTATAAGAAATCAAATGGCTGTTCTACTGTGGAAAAATACAATATCTGAAATGGCACAACAGAATATAGAACTAGTGAATGCTGAAGTTCAGATTTTGAAAAGATAGATGTGTAAGATATTTCATGTGAGTATGCTAACAAGGTCTAATATACACATAATAGGTTACCTTGGATAAGTGCAGGAAGGAAATGGGGCAGGAAAAATTTTCAGTGATAATAGCTGAGAATTTCACCAAACTGAACCTTGATTAAAGTAGTTCATGGAATCCTGGGCAATGGAAGTACAAACAAAAAAATACCTAGGTACATCACAGTGAAACTACTGAAGACCAAAGTAAACAAAAAATCATAAAAACAGCTAGAGAAAAAAAGGCACACTACCTTTAAAAGATTCATAATAAAGCCGATAGCTAAATGCTCATGAGAAACCATAGAATTCAGAGGCCCGTAGAATGACACAGGAAAAGGAGATAGAACTTTTGCAAAAAGGAAGGGGACCAAGTGAAGAGGGGAGAGAGGGGAAAGGAAAGGGATAAAAAAGAATTAAGATGTGTTATTTACATGCACTGACTCCCCAAGATGAATGTAAGCATTATGTAGTGTAAATATGTAGTATAAAAATAAAAGATAGTGATGAAAGAAAAATAACTGTCAAACTAATAAAATTAAGACTATTTTTCAACAGTGAAAATGAAGTACAGATATTTTTAGACAAAGAAAAATGGGGGGAATTCATCGTAATAGTTTTATACTGAAGGCAAAACTTTTTCTCCAGGTAGAAGGAAAACAATATGGTAATATGGAGATGCAAGAGGAAACGAGTAATACTAGGAGAGGTAAACATGTGGCTAAATGTAAGTTATTATCGATTGTACAAAGCAATAATTTTAGTGTCTTACAAAGTTTAAAATTAATGCAATAAAAAGTATATAATAACAAGCAACAGGTGGGAGGGAGAGAATGGAGTTAAGTAAGATTAGGGTGATAAAAAGCATAAGGTGTATTAGACTGTGATAAATAAATATAAAAGTATGTGGTAACCTTTAGGTTAATCATTAGAAGGCTATAAACAAAGGCATATCTATCATGTATTTAAAAGAAAATATATAAAATAGTAAAAGTATTCAAGTAGTAGAAAGTGAGGGAAGGAGAACATCTGATGCATACTTTTTCCCTATGTTCTAGTCACTCTTACCTAAGTGTTCAAGTGATCTTCAGTGTTTTCGTGATTGAACATCTTAGCATTGCTACTTGACAAATGAAGCAGCTGAAGTTTAAGGTTCTTACTTGGGACCAGCAGAATATACTCTTAATTTGCTTATATATAAATGGAATTTAGTATACAACTTACTTAGTAGCTCATTTTCTCTTGTATGGGTGGAAAGTCTTTGTGACAAGTGCTCTGCCACCTTCACAGGCCACAGATGTCACAGTTTTTTTGTTTGTTTGTTTTTTGGTTTGTTACCTCAGATGCTTGGAGGCCCCTTCTGATGATGTTCTCCAAAAATGGAGATTTTTAATACCTCTCTCACAGAAGAGAAAATTGCAGGATGCCTAGGCTTGTGCATATTGCTCTTTGTTGTTTTAAAGTCTCTAGAGAGTATCTAATTCACATACAGGCATCTCTCAGTATCCTAGGGAGCTTTGTTCCAGGACCCCTCACAGACACCAAATCCGTGGATGCTCAAGTCCTCTCTATAGAGGAATGGTGTAGTGTTTGCATATAACCTATGCACATCTTCCTGTATACGTTAGATAATCTCTGTATTACTTATAATACCTCATTCAATGTAAATGCTATGTAAATCATTGTCATAATATTGTTTAGGGAATAATAACAAGAAAAAGTGTTTTTACATGTTCAGTACAGATGCAACTGCTTTTGGGAGTTTGTGATCTGTGGTGGGTTGAATCCATTGGTAGGAAACCTGTTAACACAGAGGGCTCACTATACCTGTACTCTTGCTGCAAAGAAGACTGGAGAAATGAATTTTTGGTTTGTTTTAGGGGAGTTAGGACTGCTAAAGTAGAAGTCGCCTAAATACAGGCAGAGCATTTGAGAAATGTGTTGTGTGTGTGTGTGTGTGTGTGAGTGGGCTCACTCCCGAAGCATGCCTGACAGATATCCTTACAGGAAGTGAAGCTCGTGGATGCTGAGTGCCATCCAGGGGTTTTAGAACATTAAATAATGGCCTGGGGGTTGGAGCTCAGGACTGTTGGCTCAAGAACTCGTGAATTATTCCAAACTGTCATTCATTTGATCCCTTCTGGGTCTTTGTGAGACACACTATACATAATGCTTATGGGGAGGATGCCAGAACTCGCTGGCACTTCAGGACTGACAGGCTAGGGCTTGAGATAGACAGTGAACTTGGAAGGCAATCAGTTTGACCTTCTGTTGTGGTAAGGTCCTCTGCTTGTGTTCCTACTTAAATCTGACATTGCAGGAGCAACACAATAAAAACTTCCATACCAATTGACTGATAGTTCCTCACATCTCAAGTATCTTATATTTTCTACCCAAATGACAACATGAAAACGAGGTTCTAAGTGGGGAGGGTGTCCAGCCACTTAGGAATTAACAAATGAAACAAGGGATGATGGAAGTATTTATGGTCCAGTAACAAAGTAAAATCTCATCCCATATAAAAAGACCAAATGTTGTGGCTAGCTTGCCATGGATCTGATTATGTATATAAATACTTTAACTCACACTGTATAATTATAAACACTAGTTTGATAAATGCATCTTTTAGATTACACAGGTAACATGGAAACATATTTGGGGAGACATTTTCAAATGACTGGATATACCCTACTATTTCCGCAAATAATGACCCACTTGCATTTGGAGCACATTCAGGTTTTCATCTTCTAGGTGCTTTTCACTTTTCTCAGCACGGGCAGGTGTGCAGTGTCATCCTGTTTGATGGAGAGGAAACCAAATATAGGTATGTGACCACACTCATTTGTTTTAAGTTGTCTTCTGATAAGAAAAAAATGGGATATAAACATAAAACATAGATGGAAAAGAAAGGAAGTGTGAGAAGGAGGATGTTAATGAGGATGAGCAAAAAACAGCAGTGATCAGGAACAGGTTCCAGTTACTGATGTAACAAGTACATCAGTGATCAGTTCATAAAGATAAAAGGTTTACTTTGGCTCATAGTTTCGGAGGTGTCAGTCCATGATTGATTAGCCCTGTTGCTTTAGGGCCTGTATTGAGGAAGCATGTCATGGCAGCAATGTGTGGCCAAACACTCCCCTCATGAGCAGGGAGCAAAAGAGAGAGAAAGGAAAAGACCAGGATCCCACAATCCCCTATGAGTGCACACATCCAATGACCTAAAAACCTCCTACTAGGCCTTGCCTCTTAAAGGTTCCACCGCACTAATAGCACCAATTTAGGGACCCAGCCTTTAACTCGTAGGCCTTTGGGGGATATTTCAGATCCAAACTATAGCACCCCATCTAACACTGGCAATAATTATGGTTATGCATTTTTAGAGCACCAGAAGCATAACTTATTTTTCATCATAAAGATAATCAGCCCAGACCCCTCACCTCTAGGGAAATAATAAATCAATGAAATAAAACATCTGATTCAAGAGGCAAAATTACATGACTTAAAATGAACCAACCGCAAAGGTTTCATTTATGAAACTGGCAAGCAGACTGTTTTGGGTTTTATATCATAGGGACTACATGGCTTGGGTAATACCAGCAATATTTGCTGCTATGTGAGGATCCAAATATCAAAATAACATTTTCTCTTTGGTGCAAGATACTGTGTTTTGACGCCAACACTTGTGCACACCTAGACCGATAGCCTTTGAGAGGCTCCTACTTCCAAGGGGACTCAGTCTTGCTTCCATGTGTGGGTACATTCAAGACCATTCAAGGACAGTGCATATATGGCAGCCTCTGAAATGGGCTGTTAGTAGCAGTGCAGACCTGAAATGCTTGAATAGGAACAATGGAACCTGACTGAACACCAGGAGTGACAGTCTAGTTATTTCAAGTCAGAGGCCAGCAACTAGTGCTTGTGATTGATTTTAGATAATTGAACGTGTTTTACAGCCTAGAGGGTGATCTCCTTTAAAAGAAGTAATTTTCATATCAACTCCAAGAGCAGGCCAAACCCGGCCTTCTGCCTGTTTTGTAAGTGATGTGGAACACAGTCATGCCCATTCAATTAGGTATTAACTCTGACTGCTTCCATGCCTTAACAGTGCAGTTAAATAGTTGTGACTGAGACTCTATGGGTAGAAAAGCCTGAAATATTTACAGTCTGGCTCTTCATAGAAAGGTTTTGCCACCACCCTCCCACTGTGACGATTTGGAGACTACAGACACAGGGGCAGCTGTGCGTGGTTGGCTGCTGCTGGAACTCGTAACATCCCCTGCCCCTATACATCTTCCTTTGAGCTGCAGTTTTAAAACAACTCCTTCAAATGCCAGGTCTTCTTCCTTTCTTAGGATTCATTGTGCGCAATGTAGCCCTCCACGTAAAATGGTCAGTGGGTTATAGTACTGAAGAAATTCTTATCAAAATATTATCAGTAGTTCAATATTCTGTCAATTTTTCTGTAGGGCTGGAGTTTTTTCAAACTGGAGTTTCACAATAAAATAAGAATTTCCTTGAATTTTATCCTCAAATACACAAACATATGTTTGTAGAGACATAGGACAATATTTATAGCACTTCTTGTGATTGGAGAAGCTTACTAGTAGTAAATGTCTGTCGGTGTATAATGGTTAAACTTTGGTACATTTATTCATATGGTGAATAAGTAAGCAGCTTTGAAAAACAATAAGGACGTCCTTTGTTTAAGTCTTGGGTGATTAAGGTATTAAGTGTAGAACAGTGTGATATGCTTCCATAGGTCTGGAAAGGAAAGAAGGTAAAATGGAGTAATATAGATATCGTTAGTTATGGTTTACATCCCTCAAAAGCCTTGTGTGCTCGCAGGTGGGGTCCTGGGAATGCTACATAGGGATGCTATGGCTGACTTGCTTTTAGGAGTTGGGGCTTGGTAGGGGGAGGCTAGTCGATGGGGTGTGATTGGCAAGGGTGGATCTCTCACCTCAGCTCCTCCCTTCTCTCTCTGTTCCTGGCCACCATGACATGAGCAGCTTTTCCATCACCATCCCTCTCTGCCATGTTGTTTGTTCTTTGGAGCCAGTGGACCATGGATTGAAACATGAGCCAAAATAAACTCTCCTTTAAGTTGTGAATGTTGGGTATTGTGTCTCAGAGACAAGAAAGTGACTAAGACATGGCTATAGTATTTTTCCAGTTGTTATTTGTTGTTTGAGCTAAAATATTCCCTAAAAGGCTCATTTGTTCAGAGACGGGGCTTACAGAAAGTGATTGGATCATAGGAATTTTATTAACTTCATCAGTGGATTAATCCATTGCTCAGTTTATAGAAGAATGTGTTGTTAAGAGGCAGGGCCTTGCTGGAGGAAGTAGGTCACTGGGAGCATACCTGTAAGGGTGTATCCCTTCCTTTCTCTTTGGCTCTCTTCCTACTCTTCGCTTTCCGGTTGCTATGGGTCGAATAGCTTTACTTTGTGATACCCCTTCCACCATGATATTTCTGCTTTGGAGTCAGCTTACCATGTACTGAAATCTCTGAAAATGTGAGCCAGTGTTAATTTGTGTATGTCAAGCATTTTGTCCCAGTAATGGAAAGTTAACTAATACACTTTCAATTCCTGGGAAGTTATATGGGACACTGGTAATACTGATTGTTTTCAGGGAGGGGAGCTAAATGACAGAGGAATAGGCTTAGGAAGGAGATGTTTTTCTGCATAATTTTTTCTATGTTTTCAGTTTTGAATCACGTGAGAAAATTATCTTTAAAAATACAGAAATAAATCTAAAGGAAAAATATGTAGGTTTGTAGCTCCTAGTGAGTTACCCAAGTGTTGCAACTGTTGGTAAAGCCAGATTGAATCCTTGTCTAAATCAGAGCTTCGAGGCTCCTCAAAAGGAAGTTCAAGGTGGAATGAATGCTTTGGTGGTGGCAAAGATGAGATGACATTCAGTCCCTTTTTAAAAATCCAGTGGATTTGCTGACAAACATATTAGCAAACTTCAGCTGGAAGCAAATATCCGCTTGTTAATGTGCTTGACCTTCCCCTTTGCTTCTCTCATTCCTCTGATGGGTGCTTAACCTGACTGAGTAGGTTAATGCAATTACCGCCACTGGACAATCCTATGATGTTAAGGGATGTATAATATAGTGCTTATGTTTTAATTATTAAAGCATAGCTTTACCAATGAACTACATTTACTGCTGGGTTTCCATTGCCCAATCAGGATTCAGGGACATTATTAGTACCTAGATGAACCAGCCATTGGTATTTGATGTTGTAAGCTTTGTGATTTTTATGTTATTGAAAGAAACTTCACCTATGCTAAGTTCAAGAGATGTCCTTTTATGACTTTCTTTAAAAGATACACTTACTCCCTCTCATATTTATGTTAAAAAATCATCTGACATTAATATTAGTACTGTGTTTAGTAGTGTTTCAACAAGACTTTTATATGTTAAAGTAATCTTCCTTAACATCTTGTTTAAAAGCCACTTATTTATATTCATTTAAAAATATTATTTAAAGATCAGTGTTATGTAGAAACTTTTAGAAAATTCAAGAGATTTTTTTAAACTATGGATGTGTTGAAAGTAATACTTGAAAAAATAAATGCTTTCTACTTACTCAGGATAGGCTTACTTTCAGCTGAGCCAAATTTAAGGCAGTTATTGAAACTTTTAAGTAACATAAAGTACTTTTCTCATCTTGTGCCAGAACTAGGATGCCCACAATAATTTATATTTAATTTTTGATACAGTTATCTATCATAAGTAATGGTGTGGGCTGCTCACCCTATTCCATTCTCTGTTATGTGGTTTTCTGAAGACTGTGGTTTCTTTGTATTGCTACTGGGAATTAGGATCTTGCTGATGAATTTCTCTTCTGAAGAGATATCAACTATGAGTTTCAGTGTCATATTCTTGCACTTTAACTTACAAAACAGGTATAGGGTCTGGATACTCCCTTTATTTTGTGGAGGTTTAGAAACAAAGCACTCTTTGTGTTTAAAGAAATATTTTAGCAAGACTGTGGTACTTTGTGATGCATAGTTTTGAAATTGGCTGAAAGAATTGATTAAAAACGGTTTGTGTTTTGCCATATCATTTCCAGCAGCCTGCTTTCTTTGGCCAACAATGTACTTAAATAGTTAAGAAAGCCTCTTGTTAATTGGTGGTCACACTGGCCATACCATTGTGGACAGAATAAATACAATTTAGCTTAGCAATTAGACTGGGAACAATCAAGAGTTTTTAGAAAGATTGAAAAATATACCATACACCATTTGTGCAGTATATCACTCAACCTCACTTTTCTCACCACCAAGAAACAAGCCACTCTGGAATGCAGGTGCCATGTGGGCAGGGACTTTGCTTGTTTGTTTATTATGTTACCTCCATCATCAAAAGCACAGTGGTGCTTAGCACATTGCAGATGTTCAATTGATATTCCTGAACTGAAAGTAGGAATGTACCAAGCTTTATGTCTCCCAAGGGTAGAGTGCATATGTGTATGGAGTCAGGGGCTGATCAACAGCTTCTATCTTTGCCCTGTCATCTTCCATTCACTCTAAGGGCCTCCTGGAGGCAGTGTCAGGCACAGTCAGATGGAGTGTTTCTTACTGAAGCCTTTTACAGCTTTATACTTCAGAGGACTTGTAGATGTGCAGTACTTTTTCCATAGAATTTTGTAACTACTGACAGGCTATTAACTTTGGGAAAATTACAGCTAGTTTGTGATGGTGAATTATTTTATATAAATATTTAAAATATTGTACAGACTACTCAAGAAAGTCCTACAGGGCTGGTGAGATGGCTCAGCAGCATAAGTGCCTGCCTGGCAAGCGCGAGGTCCTGAGTTCGACTCCTGGTACCCACATACGAAAAAAGGGCCAGTGATATCGCTTAGTGGCACGGGCACCTGCTGGCACGCGAGGTCCTGAGTTTGACCCCCGGTACCCACACACACACAGAAAAAGTCCTACAGAAATTTGCACCCAAGAATTTGCATACTTTAATGTTATCAGGGCTGGTGATATAGCTCAGCAGCGTAAGTGCCTGCCTGGCAAGCGTGAAGTCCTGAGTTTGACTCCTGGTACCTGCATATTAAAAAATAAAATGTTATCTGTCCCTGGAAATTACAAAACTACAGGTAATTTTTCTTTGATATTAAATGGAACAAAAATAGCTTAAAAATTTACAAGCAAGAAAAATTTTCAAATGATACATAACACAATGTTTCATTTGCAAGGCAAGCTATAAGATTATTCTAAAGTTAGATAGATAGATAGTCAGGTAGATAATAATGGTAATGATTTGCAGTAGTATTAATAATAAAGTAGTCATCATAAATAGACTTTATTTTCAAGCTCTTTGCTAACTATTTTATATATATCATTCATTAATCCATTCATAGCCTTGTGATATAAGTATGATGGTGCTTTTCAGATGACAAGGATAAGGTTCAGAGAAATTAAGCTACTTGGTGAAGGTAATCATAATAGCAAGTGGTAGAAGCAAGTAGTTGAACCCATGCCTATCTGACTTCAAAGCCCAGTGCTCCTTTACTAAGCTAAATAAGATGACCTTTGGGATGCAAGAGAAAACTACTAGTTAGAAGAAAAGAAGTTGTGCTGGGAAACTCTTAAATAGAAATCATTCAATAGAGTCGTAAGATAGAAATTATTAAATAGATTCAATCTTTTTTTTTTTTTTTTTTTGTGGGTACCGGGGGTCGACCTCTAGATTCAATCTTTAAAATGATCTTTGTGAGAGACTTGAGGAGAGTGGGTGGTCAGAAAATTGAATGAGTCCTCATAAAGAGTCATTCAGCATACAGCACATTTATTGAGCAACTCATATGTGTCAGGTTCTGAGCTTGATACTCAGCATTGACTTGATCACAGACCTGCTCTCCTGCTCTTATAGCCCCAGTAATTCTCTGTGCTTCACTCTTTTCCTCCCTAATATTGAAAAAGGGAAATGGAGAAATTCATTGCACTATGAAGTCTGCTTGACTTTCAGCTTTGTAGCTTGCTAGTTTCCTGAGAAGAATGGAACATTTTTGTCCAAAACAGGAAACACATAGGGAATGAATAGATAGGCATCTTTTGAGAATTATTTCTTTTCTTCTGTTAATATTGGAATATCATGCAGTTATTTTCCTAGACAAATGGAAGTGGTAGAAACTTTTTAAAAGCCACCCAGTGTAGATGTCTTTTTGCCCATCCTACTTGCCTGGAGAATCCTGGCAATTAGATACATTTCTTAAAGAGATTGAGAAAGAGTGAGGATGAAGAGAAGAACAAGAACAAATTCCAATCAGCCCTTTTTGTTGCTGTCAAAACTGTTCAATAACACTGTGGGTTCCTTGTCATGGACTGTCATGGGAAATTAGATCTGATAGCTGGAAATTGTTCACATAGATTTTTCCATTTTTTCTTCTATGTAAGGTATATTAAATAATGCCCCCAAAAGCTGACATATTTACATTCTGTGCTATAAAGTATGAAAAAATCTTCCTGATTTTCACAATTATAGGCCACCTGACATAGACACTTTGTGGACATATTAGAATTGGTCCATTCTCCAGGCATGTCTTGCATTGCACACTGAAAGGCTACCTGGGCTTTAGTTTTACCTTCTCATTGATGCAGCAATGGCTGAAGCAACAAAAAGTATTACATAGCTGCTGTCTGCCATTTGCCCTGTTAATGGTCCGTGTCCTGGTGAACACTAAAAAGTGGTAATTGAGAAGGTAAAATCTGATAAGAACAATCAAGGAGTGAGAAAAATTAGCCTCAGAATGATTAAACACAAAGATTTGCCTATAACACAGTAGCCTATATATCTGTGTTTTTCAAATAGTCGCATTTTAAAAACCAGAATTAGAACCCCATAGGTATCTCTGGAGACAAGGTTGGTGTACCTACAGACAGTCTCTTCTTTGGGGCCCCCTTTGTTGCCCCTGGTGTCTATTTTCAGTAGAATTCATGCCAGCAGTTGGGGTACATGCCACCACCATCTGAAAAATCAGTGTGTGCAGCCACAGTAGTACATTTAAATTTTTCCATGAGTGTTTTTTAATAGAAAGCATTGAAAAAATATTAAGTTTATTTTAAAAGACATTTTGTATCAATTTTTGTCATCAGTTTTGCTTGTTTTCCTGGCAGTGGTTCCATTTCTTTATCTCTTGTGGCAATGTGCACGATGTACTAACCAAGAAGGAAAAAAAGATGAGCAGAAAGAGTGAGCATTTAGCAAATTATCAGATGAATGGATCATTACTCCCAAAGAACCAGGGCTCCTGTAATTTTCTGACCGCATGTAATTTTCTCATAGAAGCCCCTTGGCTCTTGGGAGCAAATGAAGCAATTGGAAACTTCGGGAATGATGAGTGTTGCCATGTGTTCAACACTGTGCTTTGGAATAAAACCACATTATTTTTTACCCTGCTTTGTGAATCTGAATGTATACTGAGATGTCCTTGAGGGATGTAATTCTAACTCAGGTATATTTAAGTTCATTTTTGGAGAAGTTAGGTTACATATTAACTCCTAAAAAACATGAATGTAACTTCTAAAGTTTCACTCTCTTTCTCAGAAATGAGAGCTAGAGTTATTTTTAGAGATTACAGTTCAATGTAGACAGTGATCTATTGGTCTGATGCCTCTTTTTATGACATTACTCCTGAAATGTTGCATATTTTCATGCTTAGAAATACCCTGTAACTTTGTAACATACTCTGAGGATTGTATTGTGCCTATTCTCTGCTCCATAAATCACATAATGGCCATTGTCCAAAAGCAATAAGATCTGACCTGATGTTTGAGCCGTAGGATGAGTGTCGCATGGTTCATCTTGGGCCTGTGAGAGGTGGAGGAGCTCTGCAGAGACCCACATTCTGGGCATGTGGCCATGGCAGTTCTGACTCCACGGGAAAGGTGGCTTGAGTATAGGAACAACCCCAGTGCTGCCTATCTCTTCAGGCTTACACTTTCTCCAGCAGCCAGCCTAAAATCACAGTGCAGTTTTCCCATGAGTTTAAGTCAACATGATTATTTATGTGGAAATTCGGTTCACCAAACACAGGGCCACAGCATTGCCCATTCTGGGGAGCACTGTAAGCCCCAGAAAGTGTTCTGCAATAGAACTAGGACTGATCAAACAGCACTTTCTTTAACTGCAAGAGAGGAGGAAACTACTGCTTAAAATTCACCCTCGATCGAGGAAAAAAGATGGCGGATGAGTAAGAAGCACGCAGAGAAACTCTCTAAAGGTTGCCATTGGACTACGGGAATATAGTGACTGGGAGAGCGCAGGAGGGGGACAGATGCCTCCCCGGGACCCGGAAAAGTTCTGAAGCGCAGCTTGGGACCCCCGGCACCAGTGAAGGGTGATTTTCAACAAAGAAGGAGCAGACCCTGCGCGCGCGCACCTTCTACCATCCCAGGAATCACGGCGCGACAGAAGCTCAAAGCTGCAGACACACGGTGACAGCTGGCACCTAGGGAGCCCCCACGGAGGATCACGAGACAGCGGCGGGGCAGGGGAGCGGTGGAGAATGGCGCTGGCTGGCGGTGAGTGAGTGTCTCTCAGCCACAGCTGTCCCGCGCCAGAGAGAGACTGGCCGGGTGCCATTGTGGGGGGTGCGGCAAAAATCAGAGCGGCGCGAAAGCAGTGCGCTGACAGCGGTGGGCGAAGGAGACCGGTCTCCACCTGAAAGTCCACGCTCTGCTCACCGCCCCGCCACAGGGCCGCTCCTGGCTCGCTGGGATGGACCTGTACAGAACAGGACTCTGTCATCACACGGTGCCTGCCTACAGCAGAGTCAACACCTGGAACTGATTATTTTTATTTTTTTTTATATTTTTTTATTTTTTTTTCCTCTCTCATTAGTTTTTTGTTCTGGTGAAGGGATTTTTATTTTTGTTTTTATTTTTGTTTTATTTTTATTTTTTTATTTATTTTTTTATTTTTTTTCTTTTGTGGGGTTTTATTTCTGTTTTATCTCTTTGCTTTGTTGTTTTTGTCTTCATTTTTGTTTCTGTTTGTCTATTTGCTCTTTCCTTCATTATTCTCTCTGGCTTTTATATGACTGTAAACAGTGCCTCTAACCTCTTTGTGATTGTGGTTGTGATCTGTTCTTCCTTTTATCCTTTCCTTCTCTTTTTCCCACCAGTCCTCTGCACCAGTGTCCCAATGTTAGTGGGATCCCTCTTGGTCCTCTAACCTTACATCTAATTCCTTCCTCTTTTCACAATACTCTATTTCCTCCTTAGCTCATTTTAAATTTAAAATCCTGAGGGGAAAAACTGACATACTAAGGACTTGTATACTGCATATAATTTTTCTGGTGTGTTTTAGATTTTGTTATATAACTGCAACTCTACTTTATACAGCTAAAAGTGGTAAATAACTGGTTAGCTCAGTCTGTCATTTTCTAGGCTGTGTTTGATGCTTCAGTTACCATTATAGCCAAATGTAAAATAATTGTTCTAAACATCTTTCCTTCCTGATATTTCATGATTGAGATTGACTAAGGGACACAGAAAATACAGTGGCACAGTACCAAAGAATCAAGGACTGGGCCAAACAGGTAGCAAATTCTCACATCCAACGAATTGAAGAGGTAGGATCTGGCAGAAAGCTCAAAACCCAAAAGCAAGCTCCACTTGGAAGATACTGCAGAGAAGTAGTCATCTTCTAAGGATCTTGAACACTAGCAATAAAGTAACCTATCATACGTAATTTACAAACATCACCCCAGGAATTAAAGAAAGAAAAGATGAGACGACACTTAAACAAGATGCAACCCCACACATCCAATTCACCAAAGGCAAACCTAGGGGACAACAAGGTGGGACAATACGAAAGCCACCCACCTGGCATATCTGAAGGGGTAACAACAAAACAATTGAATGAGGCTCTGGAAAAAATTAAAACAGAAATAATTTCACAGATAACTGCAGAGATAATGTCCACAATGAAGACTATGCTTAAGGACACTATAGCTGATACAGACAAAAAAATAGATGAGCTTAAGAAAACTATAGAAACCATGAATGCTCAGCATAGGAAAGAAATCGAATCCATAAAGCAGATTCAAGCAGATATCCAAGAGAACAAAAATTCCATTGAAAGTATTTGTAGCAGATTAAGCCAATGTGAGGACAGGATATCAGATATAGAAGACAGGCTTGCAATTAGTGATCATGAAAAGAAAGAATTCTTAAAAACAGCAAGGGACCATGAAAAATCAATTCAGCAGCTGCTAGATGACTCAAAGATAAACAACTTAAGAATAATTGGAATAAATGAAAAAGCAGGAGATAGCATAAATGACATTAAAACCTTGTTCAAAGACATTATCAGGGAGAACTTTCTTGGAAGAGAAAAAGAATTTGACCCCCCAATAAGTGAAGCTTTTAGAACACCAACTAGACATGATAAAAAAAAAAACCAGCCAGACATATCATAGTCAAGATCCCAGAAATTCAACAGAAGGGCAGAATCTTAAAAGCTGTTAGGGAGAAGAGACAAATCACCTATGAAGGAAAACCCATCAGAATCACAGCTGACTTTTCGCACAAACCCTCAATTCAAGAAGAGCTTGGAATGACGTATTTCAAGCTCTAAAGGAAAATAATTTTCAACCCAGATTGATGTACCCCGCAAAACTATCTTTCAAAATTGATGGAGAAATAAAATACTTTCATGACAAAGAACATCTAAGAAAATTTATGACCACCAAACCAGCACTCCAAAATGTTCTGAAAGACATTCCAGAAAGAGATAGGAACTCCAACAGAAGGAATCCACCAGGCAGGGCAGATAATTAAATAGCAGGAAAGGGGAAAAACAAAGAGTGGGAACCAACAACAGGAAAATATCATGACAAGTATAAGTCAATAAATATCAGTTTTAACCATCAATGTTAACGGTCTCAATTCACCAATCAAAAGGCACAGACTGGCAAAATGGATCAAGAAGCAAGATCCAACAATATGCTGTATACAAGAAACACATTTAATTCAGAAAGAAATTCATAGACTGAAAGTCAAAGGATGGAAAACAATACTCCATGCAACAGGAACCCAGAAAAAAGCAGGGGTAGCTATTCTTTTTGCAGACAAAGTGAATTTCAAGCCAAGAATGATTCAGAGAGATAAAGATGGTCATTACATCCTTGTAAAGGGAACAATCCCAGAGGAAGAGATAACGATCATAAATATATATGCATCAAATACCAATGCACCCAACTATATAAAACAAGTACTAAAGGACATGAAAAATCAAATAAGCACTAATACAATTATATTGGGAGATCTCAATACTCCACTGTCACAAAAAGACAGATCAACTAGACAGAAAATCAATAATGAAATAATAGAACTGAACCAAACTTTGGAACAAATGGACTTAGTAGATGTCTACAGAGTGTTCCACCCCACAACATCAGAATACACATTCTTCTCAGCTGCACATGGGACGTTCTCCAAAATAGACCACATACTAGCTCATAAAACCTGCTTAAGTAAATGCAAAGGAATTGAAATTATCCCATGCATATTATCAGACCATAGTGCAATGAAATTGGAAATCAATGGCAAAAGAAATCACAAATACTCCCTAAACACATGGAAATTAAACAGCACCCTCCTGAACAACCAATGGGTCACCGATGAAATTAAAGAAGAAATAAGACAATTTCTAGAACTGAATGATAATGACAGTACAACATACCGGAACTTATGGGATACAATGAAAGCAGTCCTAAGAGGGAAATTTATAGCATTAAATACTTATATTAGGAAAATAGAGCAAGCGCAAATAAACAACTTAATGGCGAACCTCGAACTTCTAGAAAAAGAAGAGCAGGTTAAGCCAAAAGCCCGTACAAGGGAGGAAATTACAAAGATCAGAGCAGAAATTAATGTATTGGAGACTAAAAAAACAATACAAAGAATCAATGAAGCAAAAAGTTGGTTCTTTGAAAGAATAAATAAGATTGACAAACCCTTAGCCAACCTTATTAAAAAAAGAAAAGAAAAGACTCAAATCCATGCAATTGAAAATGAAAAGGGTGATATCACGACGGACCCTGCAGAAATCCAGAAGATCATCTATACCTATTTTGAAAATCTATATTCTACTAAGATGGAAAATGCAGAAGAAATGGACAGATTCCTAGATTCGTATGAATTACCAAAGCTGAATCAAGAAGATTTAAAAATCCTAAATAAACCAATATCAACCAATGAAATTGAAGATGTAATTAAAAACCTCCCAACAAAGAAAAGCCCAGGCCCTGATGGATTCACTGCCGAATTCTATAAGAAATTTAGAGAAGACCTAACGCCACTACTTCTCAAACTTTTTAATGAAATTGAAAGGGAAGCAATACTCCCAAATTCATTCCTGGAAGCAAGCATTACCCTGATACCAAAACCAGAGAAAGACCCAACTAAGAAAGAGAACTACAGGCCAATCTCCCTAATGAACATAGATGCAAAAATCCTTAATAAGATACTGGCAAACAGAATCCAACAAATCATCAAGAAGATTATACACCATGACCAAGTTGGATTCATCCCAGGGATGCAGGGATGGTTCAACATACGTAAATCAATAAATGTAATACACCATATTAACAGAACCAAAGACAAAAATCATCTGATCATCTCAATAGATGCAGAAAAAGCTTTTGACAAAGGCCAGCACCTTTTCATGATAAAAACCCTACAGAAAATTGGAATAGAGGGTCTTTATCTCAACCTGGTAAAAGCTATCTATGACAAACCAACAGCCAATATTATACTAAATGGCCAAAAACTGAAAGCCTTCCCTCTAAAATCAGGAACAAGACAAGGATGTCCACTGTCCCCACTCTTATTCAACATAGTTCTGGAAACTTTAGCCAGAGCAATTAGACAAGAGAAAGAAATAAAGGGAATAATGATTGGAAAGGAAGAAGTTAAATTATCATTATTTGCAGATGACATGATACTCTACACAGAAGACCCCAAAAACTCCACTAAAAACTGCTAGATTTAATAAGCAAATTCAGTAGTGTAGCTGGATACAAAGTCAATACTCAAAAGTCAATAGCCTTCCTCTACACAAATAACAAACTTACTGAAAGAGAAATTAGGGAAACAATACCTTTCACAATAACATCCAAAAAAATGAAATACCTAGGAATCAACCTCACAAAGGATGTAAAAGACCTATACACTGAAAGCTACAGTACTCTGAAAAAGGAGATTGAAAAGGATATCAGAAAATGGAAAGATATCCCTTGCTCCTGGATAGGAAGAACCAATATAGTGAAAATGGCCATACTTCCAAAATTGTTATACAGATTTAATGCAATTCCAATCAAAATTCCAACAGCATATCTCACAGAATTAGAGAAAACAATCCTAAAATTCATTTGGAATCAGAAGAGACCTAGAATAGCAAAGGCAATTCTGGGCAACAAAGGCAAGGCAGGGGGCATCACAATCCCCGACTTGAAATTATACTATAAAGCTACTGTGATAAAAACAGTGTGGTACTGGCAAAAAAACAGACCTGAAGATCAATGGAACAGATTAGAAGATGCTGAAACAACCCCAGACATACTAAGCCACCTTATCTTTGACAAAGGTGCCAAACACATTCACTGGAAGAAAGATAGCCTCTTTAATAAATGGTGCTGGAAAAACTGGCTCTACACATGCCGAAGATTAAAACTAGACCCATATCTTTCACCATGCACTAAACTAAATTCAAAATGGATCAGAGATCTAAATATTAAAACAGAAACATTAAATCTGCTGGAAGGTAGGATAGGTAAAACCCTTGGAGACATTGGTGTAGGCAAAGACTTTATGAATAAAAACTCAACCGCACGGGAACTATCCCAAAGAATCAATAACTGGGATCTCATCTTATTAAAAAGCTTTTGCACAGCAAGAGAAACCACCAACAGAGTGAAGAGACAACCCACAATGTGGGAAAAAATGTTTGCCAGCTGTTCCTCAGACAAAAGTTTACTATCGAGAACATATAAAGAACTCAAAAAAATCAGACCTCCCAAATTTAAAGACCCACTCCAAATTGGGCATCTGAGATGAATACACATTTCTCAGATGAAGAAATACTAATGGCAAATAAATATACAAAAAAATGTGCAACATCACTAGTCATTCGAGAGATGCAAATTAAAACAACACTGAGATACCATCTCACCCCAGAAAGAATGGCTACTGTAAAGAAATCAACTAATAACAAATGCTGGAGGGGCTGTGGGGAAAAAGGAACCCTTCTTCACTGTTGGTGGGAGTGTCGACTGGTATAGCCACTGTGGAAGTCAGTGTGGAGATTCCTCAGAAAACTAGGGTTGGAGGTCCCATTTGACCCAGCTATTCCCCTTCTGGGCATCTTCCCAGAAGAATTAAAAATATCGTACCACAGCGATATATGTGCACCCATGTTTATAGCAGCACAATTTGTAATAGCCAGATCTTGGAAACAACCCAAATGCCCATCAACTGAGGAATGGATAAGAAAGATGTGGTATTTTTATACACTGGAGTATTATTCAGCCATAAAGAAGGATAAACTGGAGACTTTTATAGGTAAATGGATGCAACTCGAGAAAATACTCATAAGTGAAATAAACCAGACGCACATGTGTAAGCATCGTATTGTCTCACTAGTATGAGAAACTGAAAGAGTAAATAAGATCCAAAATGTACAATAGACACGGTGAATCAAAAAGAAACTGGTCAATAAGAAAGAGAGACTGGAATGGGGAAAAGAAAGAAGGGAAAGGGAAAAAAAACTCTATATGTATATAAGATGGTTAGGATAGATACACTACCAGTTTTACTTAGTTCATTGAAGAGGAAGGTTTGAGCCAATAATGTTTGGACAATTGAATGCTAATGTCTGGTATCCTGAATAACTAACTTAAAGATAGTAATACGTAATGTATTAACCATTGTTACCCTCCTATTATGTTGTTTTGAAAATTTGTTCTTTTTTTGATTTGTTTTGTTTTTTCTTCTCTTTAAAAAAAAAAATTCACCCTCAACCCTATGACTTTTAAAATAAAGCAGGGAACTGACTTGGAAGAACAGCTTGTGTCTGTGGTACGGTACCCCAGGCTAGTGGGGAAATTGGAAGGTTATTTTCCGATCAAAATCCAAGTCCAAGCCCAAGGCTAAAGGGGGTGAGTAAAAGTGATTTTAAAATCTTGATTAAAGAAGCTGAGAAAAGCAGGAACACCAGGCCATAAGTAGATGTACTGGGGTGGGGGTTTAAAAAAATTGACAACAATTTATTTGATTTTATGTTCTTTTCATTCCCTGTTACCTTTTCTTCTAACTCTTTTCTCCCCACACTTCTTCTCCCAAGTCCCGGAGACTGGAAATTTACTTCATTATCCATTTCCCCTGTTGTCAAGCATTACAGAACCTTCATTTTTAGCCAAGAACATGACTTGTCTTTCCCCTATATGTTTCCCAGTCTCCTTGTAGTTGGAGAGAGCTACGTGAGTGAATTTTACAACATGAACAAGCATGTTGAGAGCACTTTCTGGCTTGGTCCCTTAAGGGGAGGGGCCTCCTCCTTTCCTTCTTCTCTAGTTTGAATGAGAACAAGGAAATGAACCATCTTGGACCACGCACATGAGAAAAATAGTCAAGGATGGCAGGGCAATGAACTGGAATCCTGGGTCCCTGACAGAACTCCCCGGTGTCAGTCCAGGGCCACATACACCCAGACTATTATATGGAATAGAAACTCTTTTGCTTATGCCATTATTGTATCAGGTCTCTTTATCAGTAGCTGTCCCTGTGTCCTAATGCTTCACTCTGTCCACCCACTTGAGCCCCTTACTCCCTCAGCACCCACTTCCACACGCTAGTTTCCACCTTCTGTGGGACTGTCCAAAGTGTAGCTGGGTGGCTCTCTTTGTCTTTAGTTTGAATAAATATCAGTGGGATGGATCTTCTTAAATGTGGGTGTTCATGCCTTGCCTCTAGAGGCTCTAGCTTAGGACATCTAGGGCTAGGTACAGGAATCTGCATTTCTAGCAAAATCCTCAGGTGATTTGAATGAAGGTAATCCATGGCTACATTTTGAGAAGCACTGATGTGGTTCCCTGCCTGGTATGAAATACATGCTCAAAAAAGCACCGAGAGACTTGACTGCAGCACCTCAACAGGTTCTTCCAATGATGCGCAGATACTTCAGCAACTGCTTTGTCGACCCACCTGCCTCAAAAGTATCAGTAATATGATGGCTTAAGCAGCAACAATAGCAGCCACTACCGAATCAGGTACTCGACATAATGTAGTAAAAAGCAAGTGGTGGACACAAATTTTTTTATGTAGCAAGCTGCTTTTATATGATAGCTATATAACTTACAGATGCAGATTGTTCTTTTTGGCTCTTTGTTTTAGAGGAATAAGATCTGTAGGATAGTTACAATGCTTCCTGAGGTTTTAACTATTCATTCTTGAGTGGGAATAACTGTGAAGCTCAGTGAAAAGCCATGCTTCTTTAGGATAATCTACAAAGAGATGAATTCTTTCTTTTGTTGAAGAGGCGTGTCCTGGGTTTGATCCGGAGAAGACAGCCTATGTCAAGGTGCAGGATGAACCGCATGGGCAGAGCTGAGTGCCTGAGTACCACTTGATGGCAATGGGAAAAAGGCTGGTGGGTGAGAGGCTCAGTTTCTGACGGAGGCAGAATTGATCCTGAAAAGCTGAGGTACCATTAGAGGACATTAATCAGAGAAGCAAACTCACTAGCTGTCAGTTAGGACCCACAATTTTGGCAGGAGCACAAAGGATGAACTGAAAGGAATAAGACTGGACATGGAGATGCCAGGTAAAACAGGCCAAGAGAACTGAGACTGTGGGTTTGGAAGGTTGAGGGTAAAATGCAAGGGGAAGAAGATGGGCTTGGTGATAGGGATACAGTGAGGAGAGGGGGGAGTCTGGGATTATGCATAATTTCTGTTTTAGGCACCTGGCTGAGGGGTGATGTCCTTCATTGAGAAAACAAACAATAGAGGTTGAAGAGATTTGGGTTGAGGCTGGAGAGGGGGGAAAGGTTGATGGCTTTAGATTTACATATGATGGATTTGAGGAGCTTGTACATAAAGCCAGAAGGTGGTCTGACTGTGATTCTGAAAGCTGGACAGGAGGTTCTTGTCTCAGGACTTGATTTTGGGAGTCACAAACATATAGATTATGATGATAGTGAACACATGTACTTGAGGGGCTCACCAGGAAGGGTGCATAATGAGAAGGGAGCAGAGGGCTGAAGAGGGAGCTCCATGCAAATGTTCAAACAAGAAATGCCCCAAGCTAGGGCTGCTTTAACTAGAGACTTGCACAGAACCAACATTTGACTGTGTGCGAAACACTCACGCCCTGTTTGAAGCTATGTTTATCACAGTCACCGGGAGGAAGCCATCCTGCCCCTCTTATTCTCCTGGAACCACTGTTTCATAGACAGGTAACACACACGGTGCTGTGCCATGAGTTGTACAGTTGTCTGTCACTTTACAAGCAAGGTAGTGAGTACCTTGAAAACATGGGCTGTATTTTATTCAACCTGTTTCCTTAATGTAGATACCGTATCAGTGCAGGGCATTTGCAAGATATTAGTTCCCTAAGGGAAAGGATAATTCAGTTGCTACTTATTTTCAAGTCTTTCAGTGATAGCCTGGCTGATCAGCTATTTTAATAATCATATTTCAGGAAAATTTTTATATAAAAATTCCTTTTATGAAGTAGTAAAAAAACCTCAATGGCATTTTGGAAACATAATCTTTCTTTTTCTACTCTTCCACCACAATTCAACACAGAGCATTTGCTTGGTTGGTTCACAAAGAGACAGAGGCTTTGGTTGCTTATCATTAAAACCTTTATTAAATTTTTTTTTTTGCCTTTTTAATGCTGATCACACATCACACATAGTACTTATTTATTGGGGTTCCACTGCAAACATACAAACTTTAAAATCATTCACATCAAACACTTCAAACCAAGTAACTAATATGCATACAATGGCATTTGTTTTCCTGGAAGGACGCGCATTTCAATTGCACCTTTGTAGTTCGGTATGTATCCCCATTCACTTGCGAAGTCATATAGTGGCACCGGAGGATTAAACGTATGTGGAGCTCTTAGCCTAGCTTTAGAGGTTAGCTTTCCTCTCCAGTAAAAGCTTGCGAATGTTTGAATTTTTGCTTTCTTTAAAGTGTTTTGCTTAAATTGGTTAGTGAATAGTGGCTTAGTCTGAGGACTATTCGACCTGGCACATCGTCTCTGACAATGAATAGTGCAGCTTGTCTGAGGTTTGGTTGTTTGTCACAGTGACCTGCTTTGCCGAATATTGGACCGTGTGGATACAGTGGCCCCGCGGTATCAAGAGCGGGAAAATCGCTGTGTGCGTTTACTGTTTGAATGTCACCTTCATCTTGGTTAACTGTTGGGCTCTCATCACTCACCGATTTGGTTGCATCACCTGGTAATGCCTCCACAGTATCTTTGCCACCAGCTCATTTTTGTGTTGCTGGCTTGGGCCTCCTGCTACCACTGAGTTTCAAGAATTTTATTTGAGCCTATTACCTCATCAGTGGGCTTTCCGTCAGGAGTGTAGTCATAGCATATTCTCATTGTGCCATTATCATCACCGATCCATTTTTTGTTTGCATCACCGATAACTGTTTCTTGAGCCCCAACCGGTCCTACTGCTAATGCTGGCCCACCTTTGCCAGTTTCAAATATATATTCTGGATATAGATGCCCAACCTGATGTCGCCTTTTTCTGATGGCCTCACTGTAAAGTTTGTCTGGGCTTCCTGATCTAATTCCAACATTCTTGGTAGATTCTATGACTTTAGCTTTTTCGTCTTCATTGTAGTTTGGCGTGATTCCAGGAGCTCTGCCTAACATTCTTGCGTCCTGAACATTTTTTCTCAGGTTGATGGGTTTGGTGTCAAATTTGTAAATTCCAGAATACCAACTGTCTCCTGTTCTTAGCATTTCAATTGGGATTGAATTTTCAAATGTCATGAATAATTGTTTCCAGCCAGGCACGTGTATGGGTTCTCCCATGCCTTGGTTGGCTCCGCTGGCAATAAACTCATTAAATAAATTAGCATAATAACCATATTGTTCTAATTGGTTAGTTTGCCATGGCTTATATCCCAGTGTTGCTAGGAGCCCTCCATCACTTGCCCGTGGAAATACCTTGCTTGTGTCCTCTGCTATGAGCATTGTGGCTGTGAGGTCATTTGTGTATTGTGTTTGTTCTGGTTGTGTGGCTGTTTGAGTGATGGTTTTTATGCTTAGGTTAAATATTTCCTGTTCTAGTGATGTTAGTTGGAGATCTTTGCATATTGTGGCCATGCGGTAAAAGTCGCCTGGACTCATCCAGACTCCCCATGCATTCACATCTAGTAAAAACCAAGGTGCTAGTATTTGTGCGTGGCCATTGTCTGTCCAGCCATTATGTTTTGGCATGGATGCCCCAGAGATTTTTTCTGTTTGTCATAGAGTGTATTCGTCATTGTCAGCCTCAGTTAAAATAACGTGTCTGCTAGCATTGCATGTTATTATTACAGAATCACCCTCATATTGCCACTCAGTTGTGTTACTGTAATTTCCTGTGCTTTTACCAATGCCACCGCTGCCTCCCGCAGTTCCTGGTTTGGTTGGTTCTGCAGCCACTTGTTGTTCTGTGTCCACTTGTTCTACTTGGTCAGACGTGCTGTTTCTGGCTGCAGCTCCAGCAATCCTTTTTTTTAGCTAACTTAACAAAAATGTGTTTAGGTGCAGGTCTCTTTTTACTCACAGTTTGTTGGTTGTTTTTTTGCTTTTTGTTGGGTTGAGCCAGTTCTGGTGCTATGGCGCGCTTGATTTTGAATGCCCTGTTGCCGATCCAGCCTCCTCAATCTTGTGCGTGTTCTGTTGCTTGTATAAATTGATGGTCAGCTTCGCTGAAGTAGAAGTAAGGGTTATGACCACTTTGTGGGATAAGATGATAGTGCACATCGTGTTCTCTGGCAGCCTTATCACTTGGGTTGGTTGGTTCTCCTTGGTCAAGAGTGTTGCCCGGTCCAAGGTAGTTATATCCTGGTAAGGTATAACCTGTGAGTCAGAGAGTTACATTTAATTAGTAACATTAAATGAGGTAGATTAGAAACCTTATATAACTTTGTGACTCACCTTGTCTTGGTCGGTTGATGTTTGGCATTTATATTTTGGGGTCTTCCGTGATGTCATCGAACCACCAGTCGTCCAGCTCCCACACGAATGGCTGAGCTTCAGTTGTCTCTGGTGTTGTGTCGGTACCAGTTGGAGCTCCTCCGTCTGAAGTGGATGCTTGGTTGCTGGAGTTCTCGGAAGCTGTCGATACTTCAGATGTCAAACCAGTGTTTGGCGATCTTCTGTCCCAGGCATCAATTTCTGTCGAGGAGCTGGAGAAGCAGCTCCCGTCTTTCAGGCTGAGTTCTGCTATTTCTTTGGATGGTGAAGAGCTTTTTATATCGTTAGACTCCTCCCATCACGCCTCCCAAGATGGCATATCAGACCAATGCTCTGCATAGCTGCTCATTTTTGGATGGTATCCCATTTCTTCAAGAGTTTTGAAGATATTTGGTATTTCTTTATTTTCAATCAAACCAAACCTACCATCTAACGTCTGGATGAGTCTAACATTGACACATCTATATTTAATTGGTTCACTGTGTTCAGGTCTGATCTCGCAACCAATTCTACCTCTGATAGCAACCAACCATCTCTGACAGCAACCAACCATCTTCATGTTTGTATCATCAGAGCTCAGCTGGTTGGTTTCTCTCATCACAGCCCAGCTGGTTAGTTGCTCTCATTTCTGAATCTGTGATAGCAACCAACCATCTTCTGTCAGAGTTCAGCTGGATGCTTGTCCTACCTGATAGCAACCAACCATCTTCTGATAGCAACCAACCATCTTCTGTCGGAGTTCAGCTGGATGCTTGTCTGTGATAGCAACCAACCATCTTCATGCCTGTGTCCTCAGAGCCCAGCTGGTTGGGTGCTGTCATCTCTGACAGCAACCAACCACCCGAGCTCTGATAGCCCACCAACCAGCCAAACTCTGACGATATGAGCATGAAGATGGTTGGTTACTATCAGAAGATGGTTGGTTGCTATCAGGTAGGACAAGCATCCAGCTGAACTCTGACAGAAGATGGTTGGTTGCTATCACAGATTCAGAAATGAGAGCAACTAACCAGCTGGGCTGTGATGAGAGAAACCAACCAGCTGAGCTCTGATGACAGAACATGAAGATGGTTGGTTGCTGTCAGAGATGGTTGGTTGCTATCAGAGGTAGAATTGGTTGCGAGATCACACTTGAACACAGTGAACCAATTAAATATAGATGTGTCAATGTTAGACTCATCCAGATGTTAGATGGTAGGTTTGGTTTGATTGAAAATAAAGAAATACCAAATATCTTCAAAACTCTTGAAGAAATGGGATACCATCCAAAAATGAGCAGCTATGCAGAGCATTGGTCTGATATGCCATCTTGGGAGGCGCAATGGGAGGAGTCTAACGATATAAAAAGCTCTTCACCATCCAAAGAAATAGCAGAACTCAGCCTGAAAGACTGGGGCTGCTTCTCCAGCTCCTCGACAGAAATTGATGCCTGGGACAGAAGATCGCCAAACACTGGTTTGACATCTGAAGTATTGACAGCTTCCGAGAACTCCAGCAACCAAGCATCCACTTCAGACGAAGGAGCTCCAACTGGTACCGACACAACACCAGAGACAACTGAAGCTCAGCCATTCGTGTGGGAGCTGGACGACTGGTGGTTCGATGACATCACGGAAGACCCCAAAATATAAATGCCAAACATCAACCGACCAAGACAAGGTGAGTCACAAAGTTATATAAGGTTTCTAATCTACCTCATTTAATGTTACTAATTAAATGTAACTCTCTGACTCACAGGTTATACCTTACCAGGATATAACTACCTTGGACCAGGCAACACTCTTGACCAAGGAGAACCAACCAACCCAAGTGATAAGGCTGCCAGAGAACATGACGTGCACTATCATCTTATCCCACAAAGTGGTCATAACCCTTACTTCTACTTCAGCGAAGCTGACCATCAATTTATACAAGCAACAGAACACGCACAAGATTGAGGAGGCTGGATCGGCAACAGGGCATTCAAAATCAAGTGTGCCATAGCACCAGAACTGGCTCAACCCAACAAAAAGCAAAAACCAACCAACAAACTGTGAGTAAAAAGAGACCTGCACCTAAACACATTTTTGTTAAGTTAGCTAAAAAAAAGGATTGCTGGAGCTGCAGCCAGAAACAGCACGTCTGACCAAGTAGAACAAGTGGACACAGAACAACAAGTGGCTGCAGAACCAACCAAACCAGGAACTGCGGGAGGTGGCGGTGGCATTGGTAAAAGCACAGGAAATTACAGTAACACAACTGAGTGGCAATATGAGGGTGATTCTGTAATAATAACATGCAATGCTAGCAGACACGTTATTTTAACTGAGGCTGACAATGACGAATACACTCTATGACAAACAGAAAAAATCTCTGGGGCATCCATGCCAAAACATAATGGCTGGACAGACAATGGCCACGCACAAATACTAGCACCTTGGTTTTTACTAGATGTGAATGCATGGGGAGTCTGGATGAGTCCAGGCGACTTTTTCCGCATGGCCACAATATGCAAAGATCTCCAACTAACATCACTAGAACAGGAAATATTTAACCTAAGCATAAAAACCATCACTCAAACAGCCACACAACCAGAACAAACACAATACACAAATGACCTCACAGCCACAATGCTCATAGCAGAGGACACAAGCAAGGTATTTCCACGGGCAAGTGATGGAGGGCTCCTAGCAACACTGGGATATAAGCCATGGCAAACTAACCAATTAGAACAATATGGTTATTATGCTAATTTATTTAATGAGTTTATTGCCAGCGGAGCCAACCAGGGCATGGGAGAACCCATACACGTGCCTGGCTGGAAACAATTATTCATGACATTTGAAAATTCAATCCCAATTGAAATGCTAAGAACAGGAGACAGTTGGTATTCTGGAATTTACAAATTTGACACCAAACCCATCAACCTGAGAAAAAATGTTCAGGATGCAAGAATGTTAGGCAGAGCTCCTGGAATCACGCCAAACTACAATGAAGACGAAAAAGCTAAAGTCATAGAATCTACCAAGAATTTTGAAATTAGATCAGGAAGCCCAGACAAACTTTACAGTGAGGCCATCAGAAAAAGGCGACATCAGGTTAAGCATCTATATCCAGAATATATATTTGAAACTGGCAAAGGTGGGCCAGCATTAGCAGTAGGACCGGTTGGGGCTCAAGAAACAGTTATCGGCGACGCAAACAAAAAATGGATCGGTGATGATAATGGCACAATGAGAATATGCTATGACTACACTCCTGACGGAAAGCCCACTGATGAGGTAATAGGCTCAAATAAAATTCTTGAAACTCAGTTGTGGCAGGAAGCCCAAGCCAGCAACACAAAAATGAGCTGGTGGCAAAGATACTGTGGAGGCAAACCAGGTGATGCAACTAAATTGGTGAGTGATGAGAGCCCAACAGATAACCAAGATGAAGGTGACATTCAAACAGTAAACGCACACAGCGATTTTCCCGCTCTTGATACCGCGGGGCCACTGTATCCACACGGTCCAATATTCGGCAAAGCAGGTCACTATGACGAACAACCAAACCTCAGACAAGCTGCACCATTCATTGTCAGAGACGATGTGCCAGGTCGAATAGTCCTCAGACTAAGCCACTATTCACTAACCAATTTAAGCAAAACACTTTAAAGAAAGCAAAACTTCAAACATTCGCATGCTTTTACTGGAGAGGAAAGCTAACCTCTAAAGCTAGGCTAAGAGCTCCACATACGTTTAATCCTCCGGTGCCACTATATGACTTCGCAAGTGAATGGGGATACATACCGAACTACAAAGGTGCAATTGAAATGCGCGTCCTTCCAGGAAAACAAATGCCATTGTATGCATATTAGTTACTTGGTTTGAAGTGTTTGATGTGAATGATTTTAAAGTTTATATGTTTGCAGTGTAACCCCAATAAATAAGTACTATGTGTGATGTGTGATCAGCATTAAAAAGGCAAAAAAAATTTAATAAAGGTTTTAATTATAAGCAACCATAGCCTCTGTTTCTATGTGAACCAACCAAGTAAACACTCTGCCTGCCTTCCTAAATTCATATCATTCTGGGCTTATCTCAAGCATTAATATCTTCTCACTGATCTTTATTCATAAACTTGATATCTCACTTTCAGGAGAATTTATGGTTTTGGAAATCCCTTTTCTTTTACTTGTGGCTATTGACAACATGCTTTTGAATCGATATTACATGGAACAGCAAAATTAGATTTTGTATGAATATGGTTATTTTTCCAGTTGTCTGTTATTTAAAAATGATAAAAGAAAACCAAAGAATTGATTTGAGGGTCAAGTGAAAAACTACTTTCTCTGTAGATTAGCTTGGATTTGAAGCTGATTTAATTTCTGTTGTGTATTGTTGAAGTATTTAGTATCTGGATTAACAAATCTCTTATGCTTAAATATTCATGCTTCCTAAAGGAGGAGTAACCAAATAAGCGTTTTTAAAAAATGAACAACGAATGAACTTTTGTGTTAGTTAACCTTGGCACATATATTAAGATTATGTACTAAGACAACTCCTTACGAAGAGTTTAAATCTAAGTATTGTGAATTTTATTTGCAGAATAGTTTGTGTCTTTGTGTCTTTGGAGGCAGGAAAGGTGTATGACTATGTGAATATTTGTGCATAATTTTTGAGACACTCTGAAGCTGATGTAGCATATCAATTAAATTATGTTTTTATTTGTCTGAATAAGAATAACTGGAAATTTTAGTTCCTTTGACTCTGGGTTGCAGGATTTCTCAGGGCAGTTCACATATTTCCTGCTTAGATCCACTCAGGTGCAATTTTCAAATACAGAACAGACCTGTCCCATTATAGACTTCAGAATTTCTGGGGGAGTGAGGCTAGGTATCTTCCCTATAGCTGCAGGTGATCCTGGCCTCCCTGCCAGCTGAGAAACACTGCTTAATAGAGTGGTTCCAAGGAGTGAGCAAGCACTCAGTACTGAGGCAACAGGTCTGCCTTCCTGGAACTGAGACAAACCTTTGCAATACCACTCATTGTGAAGACCAGGGCCATAATCCTCTTGCTCACAATAGTAGCTGCTGGAACACAGAATAGAGGTAGAGTCACAGTATGGTAGCTGTGTAGACTTTAGTATTAAACTTGTTACTGTGCTTTAACTCTGCGTGTGTTATTGTGACCATCTAGACTCTAAGCTCCTAAGGACATGATCTGAGTCTGCATGTTACAGGCATTACTGAGGGGATTGACTCACAGCCAGTACTCAATATGCTCTTATGTACTAACAGTCAGGAAAGCTACCAGTTAACTTGCACCAAGAATCACGTATGAGCTGTACACCCGATTGCCCCATCCCATGCAAGGTCATGCCCCTCACACAAACCTTGCAATGCCGCAAATCTAGTTTGCAAGGTCAGTGGTGATAGTTCTTGTCTGTTAGGCCCCAGTAGGAGCTTTTCCTGCTGTTGCATGGTGAGACTTAGTCTGCTCAGAGCTAAGAGAAAAACCACCATGGTATGAATTCGAGTGGGCACAGTTCTCATTTCTAGAGATAGTGGTTATGGATTTTTCTATTCTCTTCCAAGTATGACCCCAGAAAGTGAATTTAGGGTGAACCATGGTAGCTTTCTCGGAGAAACCGTCCCTGAAGCTCACATCCAACTGGCTTCCTCATGAACTTTGCATTGTTCTTTGGTGTTTGGAAGTCTCCTGTATCTGTTCAATATGACAAATATCTACCTTATTAAATTATGCAATCGTTCAGGGGAAAATCTTCTCAGAGTATATAACTGTAACTAAGTTTTGAAGTATGGTTTTATATCCCCTTTTGCTTCAAATCATAACCTGACACAATTCTGTATTATTGTTCATTGTTATGATTATCCCAAAGGGAACAATATCGGACAGGTTTTGAATACATAGGTAATACATAGCAGGTCCCTTGAGAGTGACAAATGTTATAGAACTTTCGCTGGGAACAAAGAAAAGAAAGTTCTAGAGACCAGGGCCTGATTAGTGAGGATGGGCTTGAGAAGAAGCTACCGTGTGAGGCCACCATGACTTCCCAATGCTGTGAAAACAGTAAGTGTCTTCGCAGGAAATTCTTGCTTTAGGCATGGGGGAGTCATTGGGAGCTAAAGCTGGAAGAGAGAAGGAAAAACCCACACTTTCAGAGTTGGTTCTCTGTCTGCGATAGTTAACTGGTTGTGTCAACTTGAGTAAGAAACACCCAATTCAATTGGCTCAGCATAGGTCTGGGTATAGAAGACCCACCTTAGGGAGGATTGCCACCAGAATGGTACAAAAGGGAAATGAAGAAGGAAGGCTTGCTTCTGTTTCTTCGGGGGAGCTCCAGTCTTTGCCTTCACCTTGGACGTCACCTCCTGGCTTCCAGAGCAGACTCTAGCCTCCATCATGGGCCCTTCAGCCTTCCAGCACAGACCCTTTGGCCTCCTGATACAGACTCACATGGGACACTACACTGAGCTCCAGGCCTTCGAATGGATCCTTCGGATCTCCAGTGTGCAGACAGACTTTTTGCACTCTTCCATACCTGACTCTGTGGGTGGCCATTGTAAGCAATATTGTAAATTCTTACATATTTGTATATCTTGCATTAAATCTGTTTCTCTAGTGAGCACTGACTGATACACTGTCTTAATCTTTGTGTGTGGCTTGCTGTAACAGACTTGATAAATTATATATCTATATCATGTGTTTCTGGCTCAAGGTTCTGGAGGCTGTGAAGGACAAAGAATTAAAGGGCTCACGTCTGGTGAGGGTCTTCTTGCTTCTCATCCCATGGCAGAAGGCAGAAGGGCAGGCGTGTGTGAGCGCATGAAAGAGATCATACTCCAGCCTCGAGCCCTTTAATAATGACATCAATCCATTAATCATTACCTAATCATCTCTCATTCAGCCCCACCTTTAGCAGTGTTGCACTGGGGATTAAGTTCCTGACAAATGCTTTCTGGGGAAAACATTCAACCATAGCGAGGAGGGAATCTAGACCAATTAAAGACTATAAAGGCTAGAATCTCTAAGTCTGGACAGGGGCTGTAAAAATTAACAGATGCTCTAAAACAAAGAGGTCAGCTACTTGAAACAAGTGCTTCCCTTTATGACATTCATGGCCCACACCTTGCTTGTGCCTGTTAATCAGTGCCTGACTTTGATTGAAAATAAATAGAGAAATAATGCCATTTGAAGTGTTGTTTAGAGATCGTCTACCCATACCAGGATGGTGAAATGCAAAGCAAATATCATAGGTGATGTTAACTTTGATTTAACATTTAAATTTAAAATTTAATTTAGTATTGTAACATTTTAGTATTCTGCAGTTCCTCTAAATTCATAAAAATGGATGTAATCACTTTAAATTGAGAGGGAATGAGCAAATATGTTTAAACACAAATTTCCCCATACTTGACTTGGAATGTATGCCTGCTTGTTTGGTAAATTAGGCTTTTACAGGATGATGGTACTAAATTTCACTGGTTGAGGTTATGATCCCATGAACTGAATCAACTAACATTTATGTAGATATTCTATAGTGATTAGGTCATGAGTGCTGAAGGATCACCTGACAAACTTCAATTATAGAGTCCAAGGCCCTACCCAGATCTGCTTTTCTACCAAACACTTACATGATGCTGATGCTGCTAGCCTCCTGAATCCCCTTTGGGTAACAAGGGTGTCACGAATTGGAAAATGCAGTTTCAAAGGAAATGGAAATTAGATGTATGTTTCTCAGACTTCTCATCACCAAATAAACCAGTATGATGATGATTAAATTGACTCTATAGTTTTCCAAGAAAAGAAGTAGCATGAATTCCTATCAAATTTCTTTAATAGGACAACTTGGCATTGAGTTTGACTGCTGAAAACAAAAATTTAATCGATTTTCAATTTTATTAAATAAATGTTCCTTGAGTTTGTTTTAGCTGGGGGAAGAGTTTTCAGTACAATGTTATTGCCTGATTGTTGAAGGGCAAAAGTATTTATTTCTACTAAACCAAATGGTCACAAGGAAGAGTCAAAAAGGGAATAAACAGAAGTTGTATTATCACTCGTATTGAAACAAACAAACAAATCTAAAACTGTATTTCATTACCATTTTACCTGGTCACTGTGATGCTTAATTTTATGTGTCAAATTGACTGGGCCATGGGCTCAGGTGTTTGGGCTAACATTCTGAGTATTTCAGTTAGGGTGCTTTTAGATGAGCTTAATATCTAAATTAATAGACTGAATACAGCAGATCGTCCCCCCTCTTGTAGGTGGATCTCATTTAATCAATTAAAGGCCTGAATAGAACAAAAAGGCTGACTTCCCCAGGGTAAGAGAGAACTCCTCCTCCTCGATAGTCTTCCACTTGGGACACTGACTTTTTCCTGCTTCAGATTTAAATGGAAACATCAGATACTCCTGGATCTCCAGCCTGCCAGCATTTGAACTGAAACTGAAACCATAGATTCTTCTTGTTCTTAGGCCTTGAGGCTCAGACTGGGACTGCACCATTAGTTCTCTCCAGTGTTCAGGTTCCTGACTCATCTTGTAGCTCCTGGGACTTGTCACCATCCATAACTGTGCAAGCCAGTTCCTTATAATAAATTTCATTCTTCGTATGTGTACATTTATTGGTTCTGTTTCTCTGGAGAACTCTGATTAATACAGATACAGCATACATTTTCCTCCCTCTTTTTATTGTTATAATTTCCGTGGTGTTTGGAAAAGGTAAGTGTTTAAGGCCCTACATACATCATGATTTGTGCCTCCGCCACTTCTTGCTTGTCAGTCTGTGCACAGAGCATAGAAATGAAGTTCCAGTTGGACATCTTGCTGTCAGCTCAGCCTAATGCAAAACTCCCAGTGATGGGTCTTGGAACATCACACAGACTATACTGCCACCTGCCTTGAGATGAACTGTCAACCCAACATGCCGTATCATTAGGGGATGAGCACGGCAGGCAGGACAGAGGAAGGACAGAGAACAGGAAGCAGGTGCTCTTGCCATGTAGCATTTACAGCTAAATCATGGGCTGCCTGTCTAGTGTGGTGTCTTACGTCTCCAGAATCATCTTCTGAGAACCTTCATTAGGACCACAGTAGGCAGTTTGCGTACGTAGCTCACTCCAGTCTTGAAAGCCCATCATTTTCCAATTCTCTTGTTTTGTTCTGTTTTTGTAGTAATGGGATAGGAGCCCAGGGCCTCATGTGCGTACCCTAACTCTGAGCTACATCCACAACCCCATACTCCACTTTTAAAGGTGCTGATGCCCTGGTGCGGTTATTATTTTAGTCTTCTTAAAAAGAAAATTGGCTTTAAAAAGATGTGCCCTCAGTACTAGCATGGAATGCACACATAAAAATGTATATGTACTCAGAATCCTGTGTAGAGTATACATAGAAAATTATATTCCCTCTTCTTTTAATATTGACATCAATATTAAAATGGAGAAGTTTTCTTATTTGTAAGAAAAAATAATCCTTTCAGCTCAAAATTGGAAGGAATTTACTGAGTTTGAAAAACTAAAAATAATTCCTGGCTGGACTTATTCCTGTCCTCTGTCTTTAGAGGAATTTACTCCTGGTACTATTATTACAGGAAATTCCAAAAGCCTGAACATTTTCTGCTATTTTCATAAAATCAAATGTTTATTATGTTTTGCTTAATTTAGTCTTGGAGGAAAACAGCTTTGCTTTGTATGCATTGAAGTGTCTAGTAGGTGACATGACAGTGTAATTTTGTGTAAAATTTAGATAATGAAAGCATTTAAAAATTCATAGAAGAGTAACAGAGTATCATACTTACATAAAAATATTTCTCCAGCTCTATTGGAGTCCATTATAAACAATGGCTCTTAACACAAATGCAGTGCCCACTTATATTCAATATTATTGCTCTGAGGAATGGAGTTGATCTCTCTCCAATACCAGTTTTTAGGTCATTAAAAAATTATCAGTGGGCCGGTGAGATGGCTCAGCGGCGTAAGCGCCTGCCCGGCAAGCGCGAGGGCCTGAGTTTGACTCCCGGATCCCACATACGAAAAAGGGGCCGGTGATATCGCTCAGCGGCACGGGCGCCTGCTGGCACGTGAGGTCCTGAGGTCGACGCCTGGTACCCACAAAAAAAAAAAATAAAATTATCAGTGATTAATAGTTATGAACATTTCGGGTTACTGTGAGATTTCCAGCTAAGTAATAAGTAAGTAAAGGGAGTGAAGAGCAATGAAATACTCAGATGTCTTTTAAAAGTACAGGCCAAAGTTTGGTTAAAAGCATTTCTCTTGCTCCTGGTCTCAGCCCCTCTTGCATCTTGTCTATCAACTCTGGAGTATGGGAACGTTGTCCTCAGATGTGTCAGTGTTGTACTTATGTAGGACGAGGATAGAGACACTGCACATGTCAACCTCAGTATAGAATGTCTTTGGACCACAGCTATGAATTTCTCAGTTTACCTTGCCCTTCCAAAGACCCATAAAATTTCTGTCTTCTTTTATAGCTAGCATTTTTTTCTACACCATCAGTAGATTTCTGGAAAGATAAGCTATGTAGTGAAAAAAACTCTTTGCACACCCATGAGTTCAGTTCTTGTGAGTTTTGTGCTATCACTACCAAGGGTCATGTCAGTTAAGAAAGTTGAAAGAAGCTTTATTCATGGGACAAGCTTGTGATATTTACTTCTGATATTTTAACTCTGTTTTTAAAAGTCAACTCTAACATTCATCAGAACCTCTGCTGCTGCAGATAACTATAAAAATCTTATTCAACAACTTTGAATACACATTGAACAATGATTTTGTATTGTTGGGCCACATTAAATTTTTTTTTGCAACAAAAAAAAATCATTATTTGGAAACTTGGTATTGCCTTGGTAAAGTAGGTATATACTGACCATCCCCAATCCAATTCTTTCCTCTAATATGGTAATCTGTTATCTGTATTTAATTATCTGGAAGGTGAAAGTTGATGGGCAGCCCAATGGAAATTTTTGAGTCTTTTCACTGTGGGTCGGCTGTCTTTTCAGATCAATCTTTCTGCTAATGACAACCAATACTTTCATATGTGATTACAGGCCTGCTCCATCTTTTCATGAGCCGAGACTCTTTGGAATCATATGTATTGATCTTTTTAATAGAAGTCAGGAAAAATAAAATTACTCTGGCTTCTTGCGGCAAAACGATGATAAATGAGAACTTAGAAACTTATGGGAGAAATTTTTTCTGCCTTGAATTATTTTAATCACTAAAAATGATTGTCTTTTTAATAATATTTGCTTTCCATTATGCACATTTGCAGCAAAGCCAAAAATTGTTCCTGTATTACTTTATGAAACCGCATTGAGGCAGAGGCCCATGGGTGTTCCCGTACCTGCTAGTGACTCAGGTACAATGGTCATTAAAAGGAAGCAAAGAGCCAAGTTTTGTGGCCTCTGCAGTGATCCCAGTTGGGTTTCAGTAGAGAAATTTCAGTGAAAAAGAATTTGCTATGTATTGTTTATAACATTCCCTTAGAAGCTCATTGTTAGTATAATACCGTTGTCAGATCTATTTCTTTTATGCACCCTCCTCCCCCTTTTATTTCTCATCTGGCCAGGATTATTTTCCAAGTGGTTTTTCTTTTTTCTTTCTTTCTTTTTTTAGGGGCTTAAGATAAAGTATGTGTAATGTGTAAATGTGTAATTCCTTGCTTATGATTTTGGTTGCTTTTTATGTGTGCCTGGAAGCTGCAGGTTGTGCCATTGATAAATTTCTCCAAAATCTAAAATTGCAGGTGTCACTTTAGCTCTGGTTTTGGGACCTAGGTTTTCTTTTTCATATTTGAATCAAGTCCCCAGTCCCTGGCTGAAGACAGGATTGCTTCCTGGGCTTTGGGAGAATATGTTACCAACACAGATCAAAGAGCATCAGTGCCATGATACACAGACAAGATCTCTGAAAAAAATGAAGTTCAAAACATCACAGATGTCAGGCCAAAGTATACATTGGTTTGCTTTCATTGGCCTTGGAGATTTGTCTGTAAGAAGAAAGACTTGAGACACTGGGATGCCTTGTAAATCGCCTTCACGGCCTCTGGCATTGATTGCATCACTGTGATGCAGATGTGAATCAATCTTTCTCTCCCTCCCCTCTAAACATGACAAAGGAAAGTTAATCTAGTTCTATGAAGAAGACTTGATGAATGCCTACTATGAGCCAAACAACTGGGGTCTAGGACTACAGGAGAGAAGCTTCCAGGTTATGTGTGTGAGTCAATGGTCCTTTGAGGGAGAAAGTCCCATACCACTGTCATACACCTGAGGAATGTTGCTGAGCCCTAAGTATACAGTAACCCTGGATGGCATACACCTTCTGATGGGACGGTCCATGGGAGGCTACATTTGAGAAATGAAGAGTAGGCGTAAGCCAGAAAAAAATTAAAGATAGACAGGGAGAACGCTTGTGTGAAAGCTGGAATTTGAGGGAGACTGGTCTTTGCAAGGGACTGAAAATACCCCAGCATGGCTGGCACACAGAAAAGGCCCGGGGTCCTGGAAGTACAGGTGATTTCTGGGTAAATAATTCCTTAAATGTGGATGACACTGATGATGCTAAGGCAGACAGGATGCATCTGGCAGATGAGCCCTGCATGTGGTGGTGCCTTTGATTACACATTTGGCCTTGGCCACTTTGCTATCTAAGGGCAATGCTTGTGAAATTGACCATTTCTAGAATTTTAACTTTCATTTATAGCAATAAGCGAAAAATGCTAACACCAAAATGCTGATACCTGTGACAAGAGGTGTAGGTTTTTAAAAAATTATTTGAGTAGAGGAAAACATGGAAAATTTTGTGGTATATTAGCTTTTGTCATGCATTAGTTTAAAGTTTGTCAATTGTGTATTCATTTGTGAATAGCAAACAAAATATTAAGGGAAATTATTGAAATATTATACATATTTGAAGAATATATCTAAGAAGACCTCTTAACATGTTTCTTTGGGAGATCCTATCATTTTAAGGAATTTATTTATTTTTTTTTTTTTGTGGGTACCGGGGGGACGACCTCAGGACCTCGCGCACCAACAGGCACCCGTGCCGCTGAGCGATATCACCGGCCCCTTTTTCGTATGTGGGTTCCGGGAGTCGAACTCGGGCCTTCGCGCTTGCAAGGCAGGCGCTTAAGCCGCTGAGCCGTCTCACCGGCCCATAAGGAATTTATTATTTAAGTTGTACTTAACTTTAGCTGTTTTTGCAACCTTAAAAAGGTATGTGTATGTATGTATGTGTGTGTCTCTGTATGTTTGTCTCTATGTATGTATATAGTATACAAACATACACACATAAGGATGTTTATTTTATATGAAAGTACAGAATTACTGTATCTTCATTTGTAACTCTTAGGGAGTTTGTTAAAATGATTATAAAGCAGACTATAAACTTATTACCTTTTTTTGAGATAGATAGATAGATTTTGCAGTACTCAGGATTGAACCAAAGGCCTTCACACTGAGCTACATCCCCAGCCCATTAAATTTTTTTTGTTTAGAGACAGGGTATCAATAGCTAATTTTCCCAGGCTGGGCTTGAACTTGTGATCATGCTGCCTCAGCCTCTGAGACTGCTGGGATTATAAGTATATACTACCACACCTCACAAAACTTCGTAACGCACATAATATCACTCCTTAGTTCTGTGCATTAGTTGAAGCAGTGGAAAATGTGAGCTCAGTAAAAGCAACTGTAAATACCTGCTTGTACCCACCTTATTGAATTGTTCTGCAGACACCATTAACTCTTTGATTTCAAAATGTTAATCTTGTTGTTAGGAAGTGGTAGTAGTTCCTGGTAAAGGTAAGCACTACACAGCTTCATAAAAACTTGGATAAACAGAAACAGATTGAAAATATAGAGGCAAATTATAGAGGCAAAAATTGGGAAGAAAGAATAACAGAATCTTTAATTCAACTGAATTGGGAATGCCCGAGATTTACTGAGGTCAACTCTGTTATGAAATGTTGCCATATACAGTAGCTCTTCAAAGAGTACTAGAAGAATTCTGTGCTTCAGTGGCATGCTGTGCTGTCCAGGGAGGGCTTAAAAACCTTCACGCACAAGGGCTCCTGTTGACGTTGGAGCTTTCAGCTACTGACTTTCCCCAGTTCCATTTACGTTTTATCTTCATGAGATTGTTTTGGTTCAAGCCAACCTATGACTTCATCCTCTAAAGGCTACAATGAGGCATTAAGAAGATTCCAGAACCTTGGATAATGTGAAAGCCCTTTTGTAGGTTGAAGATCGGCAGGTGGAATATGGACTCTAGGTTATCACGTTTCAGGCTTGTAATTAACATAGTAAAATATGCAAAAGGAAAAAGTACCTTCCCGGTCTGCCATCTAATATTCATTAGAGAATTTTCCTATTTCTCACCCCCTTGTGAGATATGCTGGTAATTTATTTCCAGTATCGCTTTCTCTTTTCTTCATCTGTGGAAAACAGGAGGTCGCTATCATCACATTGGTTGTAGTTCCATCAACACACGGTGCGGTCTTTAACTCTCTAGGACTCAAGCCTTCAGAAAAGCACCGTGGGACATTTTCCTTTGCTGGCTTTGCCCACTGCCTCTGACTGGCTAGTGTACTTCATAACCACCTGTCAGCCTTTGAACCCTAAGGTTTCTTGTGTCCCTTGGAGTTGTGGAGGCTAAAATACTGATGACAGCCTTACAGGCATTTGCTCAGCTCTTTTCAGAGGCCTCTCAAAGCTGGTGTGTGCGCAGCCATCTCTCTGGACAGCTCTCACCTGGACAGTAAGTGGAGGAGACCTTGCCACATGAACACGGAAATGCACACCAGAGGACCTGCTTGTGAGGGTGCGTGCACTCTTGAAAATGCACTCTTCGTAGAGTTCTCTAGTACTTGCAGTTTGGATGTTCTGTGTCCCTGTAGTTGGCAACCTATTCTTCCATCAGATCCAGAGCTGTTCCTATTCTTTAAACTACATAATTTATCTTTTAGCAGTCTTTAATCATCTGGGGATAACTGTTTAAAAAGTCTGCCAGTTTAAGACATTCTTAAGTGGGGTGTCCGGTACCTGTTCCTAAGTCACTCTAATGTGAACTGATGAGCATATCAGGGTCTTGGGAACCTTTCGATCCTCTCTTCTGATATCAGAGGGCTCAAGGTTTATTCAGAACTAACTAAAAATACCCGAATGGACTGACACCAGCATATAAGGAGCACAGGTTCCTGAACATGTTTCGGAATCATCCATAGGGCCCAATTTGGGAATTATCTAGACAAGGTTTTAAGAATTCAAAAATACCACTTTAAACCCTTTAATTCCTTTTATTTGTTTGCTCATTTATTTCACAAGCATTTACTTAGCACCATTGAGATGCTGGGTTTTGATGTGCACTTGGAGACCCCAAAGATGCATGAAACATCTACTCCTCCAGGAAGCACAGGGCGGGTGGAGGACACAGGTTGTCAGCAGTGATCGTGACCACCCCACCTTGTCTGCAGGTCTGTGGAGGGATGTTTAGCTGACAGGAGAGAAAGGAAGTGTGTTCTGCCTTGCGGCTCATGGAAGATATGGACATTTTTCCCTCTGGGCTACAGAGCAGGAAAAGTTGGATATCTGCAGGTAGTGATATTAGGACTGAGCCTTTCTTGTTGAGTAGGAGTTTTCTAAGTGAACAAGGCTTTATACGGATGAAACAGTGTTTCCAAAGACCCGGAAATGTAGTGGTGATTGAAAGTCCACTCAAGTATATTTTCACATGAATTATATTTATAGTAAGAAAGAATACTGTTTTTCTTAAAACCTGTGATTGATATTTGTTGCTGGTATTACTGCTTGATTTACATACTTAAAACTCTGAACCCTGTTTTAAAATTTGCCAGTGGGAAAGTAAGATGCAATGGCTAATTTTCTTTTTTTTTTTTTTTATTTATTTTAAAGAGAAGAAAAAAACAAAACAAATCAAAAGAAGAACAAATTTTCAAAATAACATAATAGGAGGGTAACAATGGTTAATACATTACGTATTACTATCTTTAAGTTAGTTATTCAGGACACCAGACATTAGCATTCAATTGTCCAAACATTATTGGCACAAACCTTACTCTTCAATGAACTAAGTAAAAATGGTAGTGTATCTATCTTAACCATCTTATATATATATATATACAATTTTTTTCCCTTTCCCTTCTTTCTTTTCCCTATTCCAGTCTCTCTTTCCTTTTGACCAGTTTCTTTTTGATTCACCATATCTATTGTACATTTTGGATCTTATTTACTCTTTCAGTTTCTCATACTAGAGAGATAATACGATGCTTACACATGTGCTTCTGGTTTATTTCACTTATGAGTATTTTCTCGAGTTGCATCCATTTACCTATAAAAGTCTCCAGTTTATCCTTCTTTATGGCTGAATAGTACTCCATTGTATAAAAATACCACATCTTTCTTATCCATTCCTCAGTTGATGGGCATTTGGGTTGTTTCCAAGATCTGGCTATTACAAATTGTGCTGCTATAAACATGGGTGCACATATATCGCTGTGGTACGATGTTTTTAATTCTTCTGGGAAGATGCCCAGAAGGGGAATAGCTGGGTCAAATGGGACCTCCAACCCTAGTTTTCTGAGGAATCTCCACACTGACTTCCACAGTGGCTGTACCAGTCAACACTCCCACCAACAGTGAAGAAGGGTTCCTTTTTCCCCACAGCCCCTCCAGCATTTGTTATTAGTTGATTTCTTAATAGTAGCCATTCTTTCTGGGGTGAGATGGTATCTCAGTGTTGTTTTAATTTGCATCTCTCGAATGACTAGTGATGTTGCACATTTTTTTGTATATTTGTTTGCCATTAGTATTTCTTCATCTGAGAAATGTGTATTCATCTCAGATGCCCATTTTTGGAGTGGGTCTTTAAATTTGGGAGGTCTGATTTTTTTGAGTTCTTTATATGTTCTCGATAGTAGTCCTTTGTCTGAGGAACAGCTGGCAAACATTTTTTCCCACATTGTGGGTTGTCTCTTCACTCTGTTGGTGGTTTCTCTTGCTGTGCAAAAGCTTTTTAATAAGATGAGATCCCAGTTATTGATTCTTTGGGATAGTTCCCGTGCGGTTGAGTTTTTATTCATAAAGTCTTTGCCTACACCAATGTCTCCAAGGGTTTTACCTATCCTACTTTCCAGCAGATTTAATGTTTCTGTTTTAATATTTAGATCTCTGATCCATTTTGAATTTAGTTTAGTGCATGGTGAAAGATATGGATCTAGTTTTAATCTTTGGCATGTGTAGAGCCAGTTTTTCCAGCACCATTTATTAAAGAGGCTATCTTTCTTCCAGCGAATGTGTTTGGCACCTTTGTCAAAGATAAGGTGGCTTAGTATGTCTGGGGTTGTTTCAGCATCTTCTAATCTGTTCCATTGATCTTCAGGTCTGTTTCTTTGCCAGTACCACACTGTTTTTATCACAGTAGCTTTATAGTATAATTTCAAGTCGGGGATTGTGATGCCCCCTGCCTTGCCTTTGTTGCCCAGAATTGCCTTTGCTATTCTAGGTCTCTTCTGATTCCAAATGAATTTTAGGATTGTTTTCTCTAATTCTGTGAGATATGCTGTTGGAATTTTGATTGGAATTGCATTAAATCTGTATAATAATTTTGGAAGTATGGCCATTTTCACTATATTGGTTCTTCCTATCCAGGAGCAAGGGATATCTTTCCATTTTCTGATATCCTCTTCAATCTCCTTTTTCAGAGTACTGTAGTTTTCAGTATAGAGGTCTTTTACATCCTTCGTGAGGTTGATTCCTAGGTATTTCATTTTTTTGGATGTTATTGTGAAAGGTATTGTTTCCCTAATTTCTCTTTCAGTAAGTTTGTTATTTGTGTACAGGAAGGCTATTGACTTTTGAGTATTGACTTTGTATCCAGCTACACTACTGAATTTGCTTATTAAATCTAGCAGTTTTTTAGTGGAGTTTTTGGGGTCTTCTGTGTAGAGTATCATGTCATCTGCAAATAATGGTAATTTAACTTCTTCCTTTCCAATCATTATTCCTTTTATTTCTTTCTCTTGTCTAATCGCTCTGGCTGAAGTTTCCAGAACTATGTTGAATAAGAGTGGGGACAGTGGACATCCTTGTCTTGTTCCTGATTTTAGAGGGAAGGCTTTCAGTTTTTGGCCATTTAGTATAATATTGGCTGTTGGTTTGTCATAGATAGCTTTTACCAGATTGAGATAAAGACCCTCTATTCCAATTTTCTGTAGGGTTTTTATCATGAAAAGGTGCTGGACTTTGTCAAAAGCTTTTTCTGCATCTATTGAGATGATCATGTGATTTTTGTCTTTGGTTCTGTTAATATGCTGTATTACATTTATTGATTTACGTATGTTGAACCATCCCTGCATCCCTGGGATGAATCCAACTTGGTCATGGTGTATAATCTTCTTGATGATTTGTTGGATTCTGTTTGCCAGTATCTTATTAAGGATTTTTGCATCTATGTTCATTAGGGAGATTGGCCTGTAGTTCTCTTTCTTAGTTGGGTCCTTCTCTGGTTTTGGTATCAGGGTAATCCTTGCTTCCAGGAATGAATTTGGGAGTATTGCTTCCCTTTCAATTTCATTGAAAAGTTTGAGAAGTAGGGGTGTTAGGTCTTCTCTAAATTTCTTGTAGAATTCGGCAGTGAATCCATCAGGGCCTGGACTTTTCTTTGTTGGGAGGTTTTAAATTACATCTTCAATTTCATTGGTTGATATTGGTTTATTTAGGATTTTTAAATCTTCTTGATTTAGCTTTGGTAATTCATACAAATCGAGGAATCTGTCCATTTCTTCTGCATTTTCCATCTTAGTAGAATATAAATTTTCAAAATAGGTATAGATGATCTTCTGGATTTCTGCAGGGTCTGTCGTGATATCACCCTTTTCATTTTCAATTGCATGGATTTGAGTCTTTTCTTTTCTTTTTTTAATGAGGTTGAATAAGAGTTTGTCAATCTTATTTATTCTTTCAAAGAACCAACTTTTTGCTTCATTGATTCTTTGTATTGTTTTTTTATTCTCCAATACGTTAATTTCTGCTCTGATCTTTATAATTTCCTCCCTTGTACGGGCTTTTGGCTTAACCTGCTCTTCTTTTTCTAGAAGCTCGAGGTTCACCCTTAAGTTGTTTATTTGCACTTGCTCTATTTTCCTGATATAAGTATTTAATGCTATAAATTTCCCTCTTAGGACTGCTTTCATTGTATCCCAGAAGTTCCGGTATGTTGTACTGTCATTGTCATTCAGTTGTAGAAAGTGACTAATTTCTTCTTTAATTTCATCTTTAACCCATTGGTTGTTCAGGAGGATGCTGTTTAATTTCCATGTGTTTAGGGAGTTTTTGTGGGATCTTTTGCCATTGATTTCCAATTTCATTGCACTATGGTCTGATAATATGCATGGGATAATTTCAATTCCTTTGCATTTACTTAAGCAGGTTTTATGAGCTAGTATGTGGTCTATTTTGGAGAACGTCCCATGTGCAGCTGAGAAAAATGTGTATTCTGATGTTGTGGGATGGAACACTCTGTAGACATCTACTAAGTCCATTTGTTCAAAAGTTTGGTTCAGTTCTACTATTTCATTATTGATTTTCTGTCCAGTTGATCTATCTTTTTGTGACAGTGGAGTATTGAGATCTCCCAATATAATTGTATTAGTGCTTATTTGATTTTTCATGTCCTTTAGTACTTGTTTTATATAGCTGGGTGCATTGGTATTTGACGCATATATATTTATGATCGTTATCTCTTCCTTTTGGATTGTTCTCTTTACAAGGATGTAATGACCGTCTTTATCTCTCTGAATCCTTCTTGGCTTGAAGTTCACTTTGTCTGCAAAAAGAATAGCTACCCCTGCTTTTTTCTGGGTTCCTGTGGCATGGAGTATTGTTTTCCATCCTTTGACTTTCAGTCTATGAATTTCTTTCTGAATTAAATGTGTTTCTTGTATACAGCATATTGTTGGATCTTGCTTCTTGATCCATTTCGCCAGTCTGTGCCTTTTGATTGGTGAATTGAGACCGTTAACATTGATGGTTAAAACTGATATGTATTGACTTGTCATGATATTTTCCTGTTTTTGGTTCCCACTCTTTGTTTTTCTGCTTTCCGGCTATTTAATTATTTGCCCTGCCTGGTGGATTCCTTCTGTTGTGGTTCCTATCTCTTTCTAGAATGTCCTTCAGAACGTTTTGGAGTGCTGGTTTGGTGGTCATAAATTTTCTCAGATGTTCTTTGTCATGAAAGTATTTTATTTCTCCATCAATTTTGAAAGATAGTTTTGCAGGGTACATCAATCTGGGCTGAAAATTATTTTCCTTTAGAGCTTGCAATACATCATTCCAAGCTCTTCTTGAATTGAGGGTTTGTGCTGAAAAGTCAGCTGTGATTCTGATGGGTTTTCCTTCATAGGTGATTTGTCTCTTCTCCCTAACAGCTTTTAAGATTCTGCCCTTCTGTTGAATTTCTGGGATCTTGACTATAATATGTCTGGCTGAAGTTTTTTTTTGATCATGTCTAGTTGGTGTTCTAAAAGCTTCACTTATAGGGGTGTCAAATTCCTTTTCTCTTCCAGGAAAGTTCTCCCTGATTATGTCTTTGAACAAGGTTTTAATGTCGTTGATGTTATCTCCTGCTTTTTCATTTATTCCAATTATTCTTAAGTTGTTTATCTTTGAGTCATCTAGCAGCTGCTGAATTGATTTTTCATGGTCCCTTGCTATTTTTAAGAATTTTTCCATTTCATGATCACTAATTGCAAGCCTGTCTTCTATATCTGAGATCCTGTCCTCGCATTGGCTTATTCTGCTACAAATACTTTCAATGGAATTTTTTTATCTCTTGGGTATCTGCTTGAATCTGCCTTATGGATTCCATTTCTTTCCTATGCTGAGCATTGATGGTTTCTATAGTTTTCTTAAGTTCATCTATTTTTTTGTCTGTATCAACTATAGTGTCCTTAAGCATGGTCTTCATTGTAGACATTATCTCTGCAGTTATCTGTGAGATTATTTCTGTTTTAATTTTTTCCAGAACCTCATTCAGTTGCTTTGTTGTTACCACTTCAGATAGGCCAGGTGGGTGGCTTTCGGATTGTCCCACCTCGTTGCTCCCTAGGTTTGCCTTTGGTGAATTGGATGTGTGGGGTTGCATCTTGTTTAAGTGTCGTCTCATTTTTTCTTTCTTTAATTCCTGGGGTGATGTTTGCAAATTACCTATAGTAGGTTACTTTATTGCTAGTGTTTAAGATCTTTAGAAGATGACTACTTCTCTGCAGTATCTTCCAAGTGGAGCTTGCTTTTAGGTTTTGAGCTTTCTGCCAGATCCTACCTCTTCAATTCGTTGGGTATGCGAAGTTGCTACCTGTTTGGCCCAGTCCTTGATTCTTTGGTACTGTGCCACTGTATTTTCTGTGTCCCTTAGTCAATCTCAATCATGAAATATCAGGAAGGAAAGATGTTTAGAACAATTATTTCACATTTGGCTATAATGTTAACTAAAGCATCAAACACAGCCTAGAAAATGACAGACTGAGCTAACCAGTTATTTACCACTTTTAGCTGTATAGAGTTGCGGTTATATAACAAAATCTAAAACACACCAGAAAAATTATATGCAGTATACAAGTCCTGTGTATGGCAATTTTTCCCCTGAGGAGTTTAAATTTAAAATGAGTTAAGGAGGAAATAGAGTATTGGGAGAAGAGGAAGGAATTAGATGTAAGGTTAGAGGACCAAGAGGGATCCCACTAAAATTGGGACACTAGTGCAGAGGACAGGTGGTAAAAAGAGAAGGAAGGGATAAAAGGAAGAACAGATCACAACCACAATCACAAAGAAGTTAGAGGCGCTGTTTACACTCATATAAAAAACCAGAGAGAATAATGAAGGAAAGAGCAAATACACATACAGAAACAAAAATGAAGGTAAAAACAATAAAACAGACAGATCAAAAATATAACCCCACCAAAAAACAAAACAAAACAAAACAAAAACAAAAAAACCCTTCGCCAGAACAAAAAACAAATCAGTGAGAAAAAAAAATAATAAAAAATAAAAATAAAAATAAAAATAAAAATAAAAAAATAAAAAGAATCAGTTCCAGGTGTTGACTCTGCTGTAGGCAGTTACCCTGTGGTGACAGAGTCCTGTTCCGTGCAGGTCCGTCCCAGTAAGCCAGGAGCGCCCTCTGGCGGGCGGTGAGCAGATGCGCGTACTTTCAGGCAGAGACCAGTTTAGCTCGCCTCTGCTCTCAGCGCCCTTTCACGATCCCTGGGTCTGAGAGGCTCAGCGTGCTGTCCGGAGCGCGGGTTCCCTGCACTGGTTCCCGCCGCTCTGGTTTTTTGCCACGCCCCCCACAATGGCACCGGGCCAGTCGCTCTCTGGCGCGGGACAGGTGTGGCTGAGAGTCCAGTCTCGTTCGCCTGCTGACCTCAGCACACTTTCGTGGGCCTGAGAGGCCCCGTGCTGTCCTGTCCGGAGCACAAGTTCCCAGAGCAGTTTTTGAGCCGCTCTGAGTTTCGCCACACCCCCCACAATGGCGCCCGGCCGGTCGCTCTCTGGTGCGGGGCAGCTGTGGCTGAGAGACACTCACCGCCGGTCAGCGCCGTTCTCCGCCGCTCCCCTGCCCCGCCGCTGTCTCAGGATCCTCCGTGGGTGCTCCCTGGGCGCCAGCTGCCACCGTGTGTCCGTAGAATTGAGCCTCCGCGGCGCTGCAACTCCCAGGATAGTAGAAGGTGCGCGCGTGCGGTCTGCTCCTTCTTTCCTTCTTCTTTGTTGGAAGTCACCCGTCACTGGTGCCGGGGGTCCCAGATTGCGCTTCAGAACTTCTCTGGGTTTCGGGGAGGCATCTCCCCCCCTCCTGCGCTTTCCGGGTCACTATATTCCCGTGTTCCAATGGTAACTTTTAGAGAGAGTTTCGCTGCCTGCTTCTTACTCATCCGCCATCTTGAGGTCCTCTCCGCAATGGCTAATTTTCACCTAATGCAATGTTTAGGAATGCATTTAATTTGTAATTTGAGATTGGTTATGTCCCATCTACATAAGCACATAAAAGTAACTTATCCTCTGTGGTGCATTCTAGATTTTTCTTTTTTTTTTTTAGTTAACATACATTTATTTAGTTTTTATTTATTTATTTTTGGAGACACGGTCTCGCTATGTAGCTCAGGCTGGCCTTGAACTCACTATGTAGCCCAGGCTGGCCTTGAACTTATTCAAATCCCCCTGCTTCAGCCTCCCAAGTGCTGAGATTACAGGCATGCGCCACCATGCCCATCTTAGTTAACGTTTTTTTTTTTTTTAAAGAGGAAAAACAAAACAAAACAAATCAAAAAAGAACAAATTTTCAAAATGACATAATAGGAGGGTAACAATGGTTAATGCATTATGTATTGTTCTCTTTAAGTTAGTTATTCAGGATACCAGATATTAGCATTCAATTGTCCAAACATTATTGGCACAAACATTACTCTTCAATGAACTAAGTAAAATTAGTAGTGTATCTATCTTAACCATCTTATATATAAAATTTGTATTTATATATTAGATATTTTTGATATGAAAATTATCTTAAGTTGTTATACTTTTCCTACCTAGGTGACAATTGGTTGCCTGCAAATGTTTGGACTTGTTGTTGGGCATGAATATACAATGTTACCAGTGCTCTCATTCCCGAATCTGGGATTAGAGGCAGAGTTTTGAAAGTGCAAATTGGGTGTATGACAATTGGCAAGAGAGAAGCCAAGAGAATTTGTTCCCCCTTTGGGATTTGATAACTGTTAATTCTTCATGAACTTGGCTTCTGCCAAACATATATTGTACTTTTCTCTGATAGGAAATTCATATTGTTAAACTCTATGTGAACTCAAGGTATTAATGTAGAGTGCTTACTAGCAAAAATGACTTTCAAATGTCAGATAAAATTAAATAACATGGCTTAATAAAATAAGCTTGTTTCTGAAAATCTGTTTTTCATATTTGTGAAAGAATTATCTGTTCTGTTATTCAAACCAAAATATTGCCAGCACAGGGAAAAGAGACACTTTTTTCTTTTTTAACAATTATCAAGAGAACCATTGATTTCACAAAGCCAATTAAAGTATTTCTGGAGGAACAAGTAAATATTAGTTTTAGAAGCATTTCTTTTTAAAAAGAGATTTGATTGAGTAGAATAAAGAGCACTGAATAAAAATAAGACATCCTATTCATTATTTGAAGTTCAGTTATTTGCTTGGCATGATTGGAAATAGCTATTTCTCCAAGCTGTTAATTTAACTGACTTCCCAGACAGTTAGCCTTCACTATAATGTGCACATAAACTACATATGCAGATTTCATGGCCATTCAGGAAGAAATCAGACATGAGCAAATGTCCCAGTATTTCTTTAGATATTTTGTGGGCAAAGAAGAACTATCAGAAAAGCAAGTCTGACTACTAGGAACTTTCTATAGATGCTACTGTTGGTGGTCTTTGCTGGCATTCGTTATGAATAACTATTTGCAATGCCTTTTTTAACCAGTGTAAATGCCACCTGGGAAAGGAATGAGGCGCTTTCTGTGACCGTCTACGAAGGGATTGAAAGTATAATAGAAATAGAGAAGCTGTGGGAGCTGGGATCGGCGGGATGGGCTGTTTCTGGAGCCTACTGGCTCCTACTTTGAAGACACTTTGAGAAAAGTGTTTCAGTCATCTTTCTGTTCTTGTAACAAAACATATGAGTGAAGTAACACACAAAAAAGAAAAGCTTATTTTGTTCCATAGTTTTGGAGGTTTCAGTCTGTGGTTGGCCCCATTGCTGTTGGGCTTGGGGTGAAGTAGTTCAGTATGGGTGTGTGGTGGAGCAAAACTGCCCACCTCATGGGAGGTGGAAAGCGAAAGAGAGACAGGAGGGGCTGGGGTTTCACTGCTCGCCTTTGAGAACACGCCCCCATTGACCTGAGTACACCTATGAGACCCCACCTTTTAAAGCCACCTTCCAATAGCAAGCACCAAACTGAGGACCAAACCTTTCACACATGGTCCTTTGTAGGACATTCTAGATACAAACTATAGCAGAAAGCATGCTGGGCTGGTTGGTGGCAGTGATTGGGAGTTGTCTCTTGGAATAATGATTCTCTTAGAGAATGCTGACTTGATCTATGATGCTTAAGAAATGTTTTTCCTGATAAGATTGACCTAAGGTGACTCTGACTATGGTGGAATGATCTATGACACTGATCTCTAATGAGAAGCCCATCCAGCATCTACTGGATCTTTATTTAGAACCAACTTCCTCAGAATAAAGCATAATTACATTGTTGCTGTGGGTGAAGGTCAAGGTCTGTCTTCTTGAAGGCTGTGATATCAACCTCAGGCAAACCCTGTACTGACGGAAACCTGTCACAGTAATGCCTGATGATTCCATCATCTGTAGATGACCTCATATCTCTCCTCTTTCCTGGAGATAATGGATGTCAGACTTCCCTACCAAATACACAAGATAGATCCCAATTTTATTTATTTTAATTTTCAAATAGTCTATTTTATGTTTCTTTTCTCTGGTTTAAAGAGGTGCTTAAAGGGTGCAGTTCACTGAAATTTGGTAAAGAGCCAACAATGGCTGTGAATGGAGCAGGAAATATAACTCAAGAATTTTCCAATTATTTTCCTTCTCAGTAGACATTAGCTATCAACAATCTTTTCATACACTGAAGATATGATCAAAAAATGTGACTGTGAATTCATGTATTTAGGAATTATTCTTCTCTCCTGACTTTTAGCTGATATTTGCTTCTTAATAGTTTTCTTTTAGATAAAAAATTCTACTACACTTCCTTTTGAAATCATTATCTATTCAATCTAGATATTCAAATTGCATTCAGATATTTGAATTTTGATTTTTAAAACTAATGAAATACTATTTGATTAATAACATGTATATTATGTGATGACTATATGTATATATATAGTAAGTAGAAAATGTTAAAACAAAAATATGTCACTATAAAGATCCTGGATCTCACGTAGGACCCTGGATCTCACGTAGGAGACAGTAGTTGGTGCTGCCTTGTTTGTATCTTGCCCTTGTATTCTGACAGAGAAGCTTCAAAATAGAGTTCTTGCCCCTCCAATGGCCTTGGTGGTAGGACGCACAAAATAACCTATGCTGTAATCTCCATCCGGGTGTTTGCCTTAGCAGACAAACTCCGTAGGCTTCTGTGATGGTTAATTTTGTGTCAGCTTGGTTTGCTGAAGTGATATCCAGATGGCTGTCGAAACACTGGTTGGGAGTCAGGCTAATTGATGGCTCCATTGATGTCTCAACTCTTATTCCCCTTTAACTCTACTTTTCCCTCCTCTAATCTGAGAGATGCTTTCTGTTATCAAGGGCAGAGCAGTCTAGCTCACATTTCTTTTTCTTCCAGTCTTTTGTTTGTTGTATAAACTTTATTCCCTGAACCTTTTGTTTGTGTGTGTGGTAGCAGAGAGTAATCCTACATGGATGTACACATGTCAGAGTCTATAAGTAATTTATTATTAATAACAATAACTTATTCATTAAATATTATTGAACACACATGCATAATGGTTCTGCATATTTTACAAGGACGCATGCATATTTAGGGATAAGCAAACCCTTGAGAGTGGATTATCTATGAGGATCCAGGGAATGGAGTGGGGATCATGGATCAAAAGGGAAGATAAAAACAGAAAGGAATTTTTCATGGAGTGACTCTGGTAATAAGTAGCTCAGAACTGGGGAGGATTAGCTTGATTTCTCTAGCTAGAGACCAACTAGGCTTTACTTCCTGAAGCATTTAGGGTATGTGTGCTGTGGTTTGGGTGAGTGTGTTCCTCAGGGGTTCATGTGTTGGAAGTTTGGCCTCCAGTGTGGAAATGTAAGAAGTGGAATCTTTAAGAAGTGAGTTTGCATAGTTCTTTAGTTCCTAAGAGGAGGTTGTTATACGTAGAGTAAGCCAACTCCTTCTCTTTGCTCTGGCTTCCTGGCTAATGCCATCTTTCCCTCTTTGACCTTTCACTGTGGTGCCATCTGCCTTGAGGCCTACACCAGAGCTGAATTGATGCCAGCACCATGTCTTTGAGCTTCAGAACTTGGAGGAAGATAACCCCCTTTCTTTGGAAAAAGCTTACTTCTGGTATTTCATTATAGTACCAGAAAGTGTACAATGCAGTGGGCAATTCGAACTTGAAATCTTGGTCTCTGAAAAGGTGAAGGCTGTTGATTCTGAATAAGGCTGAAAATGCATGTTTGTATTAAAAGTCCTCTTTTGTCCTCCTTATTCTGCTATAAATGCTTTGCCTGACTCACTGATGGCCTATTACTAAGCCCAAGTTGAGGAAGATTGGGGAGAATTGCCATGAGTACAAGGCAATGCAAAGAGAAACCCTTGGTTAATACTGAAGTTTTATTCCATTGCATCTCTCTCCCTGGAGCCTTGGCAAAGAAGATAGACTTGTGATCCAGATGTCCCCACCTTCCTTTTGAGAACATGCCATTGCTTGCATGGTTCGAGTGGTCGAAGGGCTGGCTCTCTTTTACTGTATACATCGTTTAGCAACACGACCTGGGATAAATCAAGTGAGTCTATGTTCTTTCCATGTGGGAGATTCTCCAGCAGTGGGGAGACATATTTATGGGACAAAGAGGTTAGTTCTAGGCACAGTACATCATCTCTAACATTTTCCTTAAATTCACCCAGTAAACAGATCCAGAGAATCTTACAATCATGTATTTCAACATTTGCCAGCACCCTTGAACATATCTGCAATCCTGGGCAATAACTCCAACCTCACACAGTTAAGAGGTTTAGTGAGCAGAAATTATTACCTATTCTACATAGTAGCCATCGAACAGGAAAGCTATGTCTGTGGGCTGAAGTTCCCGGGACGTAATACCTTTTACAGAACAGAGGTGCCTCAGGATCAATAATAGGTATTTTTATTCCTTTCCAAGAAAGTTCAAGAGAGTGTATTTGTAGTATTATGATTTCTGTGTTCAGTCTTCTCATCCACAGTCCAAGACTCCTCTCAGTGGAGTGGACGATTCCTTTCCAGCTCCGGGCAGCTTGTACCTGCTGGCATCTGTCCTCCCTACATTTGTGCGGCACCCTAACTAGAATAATGCCATAGCTTCTTGTCGTCCAGAAACTACAGGCCAGGTGGTTGCTATATCTTGCTTCTTTAATCTCTACGAAGTCTCACACACCGCTGTATTTCTCTCATCTTGTCAGAGAGGGAGATCTTAATGATGTTTGTTGGTATATCTTCTCTCTTTCTGTATCTAATAGTCTCTTGAATGACTTCTTCGTTCCTTGGGTTTCTTTGACTTGCTTTCTGGATTTCCTCCTACTCTTATTACTTAGGATGAAAACTAGAACTGAGACTGTAAATTTCTGGAGTTCTCCTCTTTAATAAAATGCTTGTGAAAGGAACCCAATCCCGGCTGATCCTGCCATCTCCTTGCCCACGACAGTCTCTCCTTGACCCAGCCCTGCGGATGGCCTCACCTTCTGGATCTTGCTTCCTAAGCAGCTTTCACAGCTCCCATGGCCCTGCCCTGCCTCCTCTAGCCTCCTGCCTCTCTCACCATGCACACTTTTGTTCCAGATCATTTCCTCACACCCTGCCACCAGCATGATCTTTAAAAGCCCACTTCTTGATTCCTCTACTTATAACCGCTTAGTGGCTTTCTACTGCCTTTAGAGCAAACAACAAGTAAGGCCCACTTCTAAGGCCCTAACTGCCTGATCTTTCCTTTGTGGCCCTCTGTTGCCTCTGCCACCATTCTTTCCCAAAGCCCTCCTCTTTATGCCCTGTTCCTCTGAGTCCCTTAAACACGTCCCACTTTTTTCTTCCTGGCCCTGGTGATTGTTGTCTCATTGGCAGCCACTCATCCTTCCTGTCTCTTCTGCCTGATTCCCTGGACCAGATTGGTCTCCCCATAATGTACTCTTGTATATCCTTGTACTTCTGCTTTGCAAGTGTTTCATTATTTATAATCACTTTGCTGCTAATGCCACCTTTCTCCTCAGACCACAGGTTCCACAGGGGAAGAGGGCAGTTATATTTTGCTTCCCACTCTGCCCTTCAAGGCACTTGGAAGACAGAAGTGCCTCAACAAATATAGTTGCCTGGATGGCTTTCCTAAGTTAGTCAATTGCTTATCCAAAGTTCAGTGCTCTTGAAAAATGCTAAGAAAATCCAACTTTGAAACACAACCACTGTGTGCCTGAATTTCCTTTTTCCTTGCCATGCCTATAAATACTACATCTTGGGTGAACTAAGACATTTTCTAGTTCATCACAAGAATGTCTAATGTTTGTGTCCCAACGATTTCCTTATGTCTCATGTGCTTCCTTTGAGCCAAGTCTGAGCTTCAGTCCTGTAGGAATGATTTCTCATCTGTTTCTTGTACTAGATAACACCATATTAGTCTTGAATGAATGTGATGAATTTCTAGCCAAATTCATCATCCTAGTAGAAGCCATGCCCAGGATTTCAATGAAATGGAGGAAAAAGAAAGATAAATAGGCTATGCTAAATTTATTTATGAATTGTGTGCTCCCAAAATTACAGCCTATAAGGGCTAAAATAAAATAATGAAGCTACCATCTCTCTCTACCTAGGAATATGTCCAAGCCAATTCTGGATTCTGTCTTCTTCAGACAATAGAGACAGAGGGAATTTCATATGTAAAACAGTCTTTTTATCATGTGCATCTGGAGCAGGAATGTCCCAATAAATGACACCACCTGACCATTTTGGTTGAAGCCCCAAAATAGGAGTCATCCTAGATTCCTTTCTTTCCTTCAAAATCTATTTTGAAACTATTACTGATCCTATGGTCTCAAACTCCAACACGTTGTGGACCAGTGTGCATTTCTCTTGTCTCTGTCTCGCCTCTATGTGCCATCGCTTGTCTTTTTCCTGTACCTCTTGACTGCCATTCTTGCCTCACTAAAATGCATTCTCTACACAGCAGCTGGTGTGATCCATCAAAAACAAAATGAGATCATATCATTTTATTGCTTAAAACCTTCTAATAAGTTTTGATAACTTAAGAAAAAAAATCTGAATTTGCACTCTGATTTATAAGGCAAATGCCCCCCCTTTGGGAGAGCTACATAAAATGTGTTTTGGAAGTGATAGCTCTCACCAAGATCAGCCTTACCCTTCCTTGCTTTTCCACAAAGAACCAATCAACCCCTGACATTTCTTTGTTTCACCCAGCAGAGTATCAACTCCGCATAAGCGCCCCAGGGATTTGCAGATCTTGTTTAACGTGGCAAAGCACCATGTCTGGTGCAAAATTGTTAGATGAATGTGTGAGACAAGCATATGGATGGAATATAGTCTTCCTGAGGTCCCTTCCCCTTAATTTCTCTGAAGGGAATATTTTCCTAAGTCAGAAGGAAAAGTGGTGTTTGGGCAGTGAGAATCTAGCCATGACCATTCTAAGTGTGTTACTTTCTTGCTGTGTGCCTTGATTTTTGGAGAAACCAGAGATGAGGCTTAGCATTGCCCCTGTACTCTGCCTACTATAGCGTGGTGAGTGATCTAGACCTTTTTTGCCAAGCTCACTCACAATGAATGCAGGACTGTGCTTCCTGGCTGCTACCTGCCAGGCACAGAGCTCATTTGCCTCTGTGGAGCTGCTGACTGGAGCTATTTGTCCCTCAGAGGGTGCTAAGCCCTCATTAGCAGCTTGTAACTTTTTTCTGCTCTTTAGGACTGGCTCTTTAGTAAACAGTGGGGGACATTGACTCAGACCTTTGGAGAAATAAGTCAGAGTTTTGAGAATGTGCATATTGAAAGGGTCTGGAATAAAAATTTTACCTCTAATGATGCAAATAGTGTTTCTTTGTAGGCAGTCACCAAGCTTCATGGGGGGGTACCTCAAGAACACTTCAGTGGTCTAATTTCAGTGGTCTAATATCATGCACTTGTGTGATTTGGTGAGTAAACTTCATAGATTACTGATAATACATTTATGTGTGTGTTTGTCTGCAAAGACAAGTGCTTATTGTCATTTAGCAGACATATAAATTGTCTTATTTAATTATTAAACTTGAGCTGGTATTATTTTATAAAACAATTTTATAAGTTAAAACATAAAGGAAGTGCCGGTGATATAGCTCAGTGGCATAAGCACCTGCCTGGCAAACGCGAGCTCCTGAGTTCAACTCCCGGTACCCGCATATAAAAAAAAATAATAATAATAAATAAATAAATAAATAAAGGAAGGAAGTTTTGTTACTTGAATACATTAACTATATTATATATTTTACAGGCAGTTCCTGACGATTCCTCTTGTCAGTGAAGCCAGGGCAATCCAAAAGCCTGGATACCCTTTACTAAAGCAAGGCCTGTAGGTAGGTATTAGGCTGGTGGCCTCTTTCTGATTGTGTCAGAGCATCTTCATTAAGCACCCTCTAACTGCTGCTTCTCCTCTGGAATAACCTGCTGCTTTTTATTGGTGGGCCCAGGTGTCCCTTGGATGCTAATTTCCCATCAACCAAGACCTGAAGGAGGTTCTGGGGTCAGAGGAGGACTAAAGGCTGGGCCAGCTGAGCAGTTGCTCCAGCTACTGAGTTGTAAAGATGAATTTAAACATCTCTGTCATTACTGCTCCAGTGGACTCAGCCTTCCCTGGGTTGTAGCTGAGAGTGTCACCAAGTGTATGATATAACCAAGGGAGTCTAACTTGGCCCAGCACAGATAGCACTTGCCAATGGAAATAAAAATGCATCCTCACTTGCCCAGATCCTATCTCATGAAGGTTATTGCCAGATAAACATGCAGGCAACTCTGAATGCAAACAATGCATTCTGCAGTGCCAGTGACCAGTAATAATGGGGTTGATTTGCTCTATAAATGTTAAACGTTTTACATGCCTCCCAAAGATGTGTCTGGCTAATGAGACAAAAGAACGAGGAGTGTTTTGCCTTCATTTCTTTTAGATTGTGGATACTGAACTGTACTGAGAAATTTGGGGAATGAATTGATTTCTGTATATAGCTTATAGATTAATTTAAATGAATTTTGTCCTTTGAAAGAAATATAGAACAGGTATTTAAAGGCTGTTATTGAAAGAGGTCAGATTATTGGCTGATGTGAAGCTCTTGCCTGCGTGACTGGCCTTGTCTGTCATGTTGACCCTGTGCTCCAGAACCCTGGCCAGTGTGAGGAAGGTGATGGAAGAGGTAGTTTGTCCTTGAGGAATGGAGTGGATAATGTAATCCTCTTGGTCCTTGGCCTCTGCATCCCAGCAGTGACAGGATTAGATGAAATGATTCTGAGATTCTTTACAGCTTTGACAGTCTGCCAACCAGACAGTGGTGTGAACTATGCTTTCCAAGCTTTCATTTTCCATGGTTTCAGTTAACTGTGGTTAACTGGGATTTGAAATACTAAATGGAAACATTTAAAAACAAGCAATTCATAAGCTTTGAGCAATTTTTATTATAGTACAAGGTGTGAACATAATCTATAGTAATGTTTAAATAAAAAAATTTATTCCAATAAAAGATACATTGCCATTAATCCCCCTCAAAATATTGCCCTTCACTTCGAGCACACTTATCCCACTGCTCTTGCCACTTTCTGAAGCAGTTCTGGAAGTCCTCTTTCATGAGTGTCTTTATGAGGTTTGATCAAAAATACAGTGAATGTTGCTGCTGAGTGCCACCCAACAAAAACGGTAGACTTGGCTCATAATATTACAGTGTGTCCTTATTCACCTGATCTGGCATTGTACAACTTCTGACTCTTTGCCAAAGTCAAAATGACAATGAAAAGTAAAGGTTTTGAATAGATTCAGAACATCAAAGCAGCACATCACAGCAGCACAACTGAAGACACTTGTGGAAGAGGACTTCCAAAACTGCTTCAGAAAGTGGCAAGCATGATAGGATAAGTGTGTTCAAAGTAAGGACAATTAATGGCAATGTATCTTTTATTGTAATAAAATTTTAAAATTTAAACATTCACTGTAAGTTTAGATTAAACCTCATATATTATTACAATTATTGTATTTTATCATTAGTTATTGTTGCCAATCTTATACTATGCCCAATTTATAAATTAAACTCTATCATATTATGTATGTATAGAAAAAAACATAGCATGTAAAGACTTGGTAACATCCCCAGTCTCGGTCACCCATTGTGGTCTTGGACCATATCCCCCACAGAGAGAGGGGAGGCATCTTCTGTTTAGGCTGTGTGTCTTTCTCTGAATGAATAAGGCTTTACAAAACCTTGCGAGTGCCCAGTGACTCAGCTCTGGTGAATACACTATTACACCTTGACTGTTCTTTACTATTTCCCACCTAATGTGTAAAAAAGCTTCACTAGGGTAAATAAGAAAGCTGGTGCTATATTTTCAGAAGTTTGGTGAATAATCTTTAATGTCCCTTTATTGGTTATCCAAATCTTCATTGATAATTAGCTGGCATCCTTATCATTGCCAGGAGAATCGTTAGTTATCCTAAAATGAATAAGTCTTTGTGCCCCAAACCTTGCAGAACATAGCATTACCTGGGGAAAAGCAGTACCACTGGAATTATGCATCTGTCCTTGTGACTTTGGTTTAGCATCCATTTTTGACTCCTACGTATTTCCCACCTTGTTTGTGAAATCTTAATCCACATGGCACATTTCCCTTGATTTCCAGGTATAGGGTTTTCAGGAGTCATCAGAGGGTGCCCCTGTAACAAGCAGCCTCTCTCTGTGAATTTTATGTTTGTCAATTATTGTTTTTGTATTTATCTTGTACTGCTGCTGTAGCAAATTTCACAACCTTGGAGATATAAAACAATACAAATTTGATATTTTAATAGTTCTGTAGGTCTGAAGTCTTATGTTTCTCACTGGCAGGGCTTTGTTTTTTCTGGAGGCTGTAGGAAAGAATTCATTTACTTGCTTTTTTTCTTTTCTCCACTTTCTAGCTAACAGTGTTTATCTTTGACCCTCCTTCCATTGTCAAATCTCTCTTCCCCATAACTAGGAAAGGTGGTCTGCTTTGAAGTCCAACCAAGATAATCCAGGCGTATAATCAATCTATTTCAAAGTCCTTAACTAATTCACATCTGCCTAGTCCTCTTTGCTATGTAAGGTAACCTATCCACAGATTCTGTGGACTAGGCATAGACATCTTTGGAGGTGCATGAGCATCTACTACAAAAAAGCAGCTTTCTCTCTTCACAGAAAGGCTTCAGGAGACAGAAACTTTTATTGATTTGTAGAGATGAAAGCAAAGCCATTTACTGAACCGTCACCACGGGCCTTGTTAAGTTCTTCTTATACGTATATCCTATCATACTTCATCCTTTCAGCAATCTTTCATGTTTTTTGCCTCCATACCTTAGAGGAGGGAGAAACTAAGTCTTACTTACAGAAGTTTAGGAATGTCTCATGGTAGTTCAGTTAGTAAACGGTGGAGTTGATATGGAGTCCTATATTGTTTTAATATTAAACCTTTGTTCTTATCTGTTGTACTCTAACACAGCAAGCCTTCGGACAAGGGTTGGTAAACCCTTTTTGTAGAATCAAATTGTAAATATTTTTTTGTTTTGTGGGCCACATGGTCTTGGTCCCAACTACTCAGCTCAGCCTTGCAGTTCAGAAGCTTGTATAAGCAGATGGGAGTGCCGTGTTCCTTACTCGAACTTTCTTTATCAAAGCAGGTGGCTGGCTGAACTTGGGCCATTGGCCAGCTTGGATCCTACTCTAGAAAGACAGAAGATTGGGTAACTGCCAGGACCTGTCCTCCAGAATGCAAATTCTTTTCTTTCTTTTTTTTTTTACATGTAAATACCTTGGATGGAAGGAATTTTGAGGTGGCTGGGCTGGTAGGGGAACAGGTAACATTTGGAGTTGAGAGACTGTTTACTAATTTAGTGACTGTGGACAAGCTTTTTTCCTTTCCAAGCTGCAGTTTTCTTATCTATAAAAGGGGAATCACATTAGTCATTTCACAGGTGGTGACACCAATCAAATGAAGTTTAATGAGCTAATGCATGTGAAAACACTCTTCCTGTTCATATATTTGTTTTTTTTTTTTTTTTTTTTTGTGGGTACCGGGGGTCGACCTCAGGACCTCGCGTGCCAGCAGGCGCCCGTGCCGCCGAGTGATATCACCGGCCCCTTTTTCGTATGTGGGATCCGGGAGTCGAACTCGGGCCCTTGCGTTTACAAGGCAGGCGCTTACGCCGCTGAGCCATCTCACCGGCCCCATATATTTGTTCATATAGGTTTTATGAAGTATTTTCACCCTGAAAAGGCAGGAAAGAGTAGTATCTGGAGAGAGAGCGTACTGTGTGGGCGAGGCTGAGGGCAAAAGCAGTGTGAGCAGGGGGCTTTCCATGAATAGACTACTTATTTTATAATATTTCCTAAAACACAATGCAGAATAATATCTAGGTTAGCTCTTTTAAAGACAAACTAGATGTAACAGTTAGCTTTACTGCATAACAAACCAATCCCAGAATTAAATGGCTTCACACAAACATCGTTTTAGTTCATGGTTCTTTAGGTGGCTCTTTTGGTTCATTGCATACTTGGCTGATGTTGGCTGGGATTGCTTGTGCATCTGTGATCATTCGGTGGGTCACTGAGTGCTGGCTGTTGCCAATCCTTTCATTCACATGGCTGGTGATTGTCTGGCTACAGGCTGGCCAGGCTCGTGTCAGAAAGGTCTAAATAGGCCCTCTATAGTCGTTTTCTTTTCAGTATTTCACACCAAAGTTAGTTATAAACACAGCCAGAAAAGTTAGCTTCTGTTGAAAGGCCACAGAACCCACAGAATAGAGAGCTGTTTTAGGTTCGAGTGTCCAGGTCTAGAGCTCCTTCAGATATTTTGTATCTAAGAGAAATGTCCTTTCTGTCTTGCCTCCTTTTCTATCATTTTCCCATTTGATTAATTTAATAAATGTGCTTCTTTCTTGAATTTTTGTGCATATTTTTTCCTACTCTGACAATTTACCTCTTTCATTTTTTGTCCTAAATGACTGTATGGAGCACTGGGTACTCTAATGAGCTGAAATTTACACTTAATCCATTCTGATGCTACAACTGGTGTTTAAAAACAACTAATTATCCAAGCTAGCTCCATGTCCAAGATAAATCTTTTTGCCATGGTAAATAGATGTTATTGCCCTGGGGTTGACTGTGTCAAAGGTCTGCTGTGTTCCAAGGGCTGTCAGGGGCTATTTCACAGGGAGAACAGAATTCTTAAAGCACCAAGTGGAAACTACAAGACCATTAGAGGATTAAGCTGAGAAGTGACCAACTATCACTTCTCCTGCTTTCTATTTGTGAAGCAAGTCCCAAGGCTTGCTTAAAGTAGCAGGGAAATATTCCATCTCCCATGAAAGCGGCTACAAAGTATTTTGAACATATTTCTAGTCTACCAAACTAGGCACAAACTCTTCCCAAAACAAGTATTGCCAAGTACTTTGATTTTAGATTTTAGTGCTTCCAGCTTTTGTTGTTTGAATTACAAAACTCAGAATGAGCTTGGACTTACCCAGCTTCTCAGAGAAATTAGTACATTACACACTACAATATATTATTCTGGTTTGCAAAAGAAAGAATGTAAAGTCCTTAAAGAATTTTCAGAATTCTACAAACAAGAAATTGAAATGATCATTTTTTACCCCAGGTTTAAGAAGTATTGTAGGTAATTAGAATATCAAAGAGTTTGAGAGCAAAAATCATTTTTGTTTTATTTTATTTTATTCAAAAAATTGAGAGTTATGTACGGATAAAAGACACAGAAAACACCATTTAAAAGTGTGGCTGGAAGAAAGGCCAATAAAATGGACTATATGTAATTGTTTCTTGAGTTAATTCTAAAATTTGAAGAAAGAAATGAGAGTGTCAGATATTTTTGACAACAAAAGTAGGCAGTAAGGACAATATTTGACTTCAGTGTTTGAAGTTTTGGAACTGGCAGGTAACCCAGAGCTTTGTCTAATGCGTATGGCCTTTAAGGAACTTTTTGATGCTGTGATTTTATCCTGGGAGTTGAGAAGCTCTTCTGGAAATTGTGGCTCAGGGAGACTTAGGATTGTTTTGGTGGCAGACTCAGGACTAGAACTTACATAACCAAGTTCAATTCCAAGATGTTTTCTGTGAGTCCCTGTGGCTTTCATCATAGATCCTTTGTTCAGTGATCCCTACCTTTAGGGGAAGCACCCACAGGACTCATGGTGCAAATGTCAGTCATTCTCATGAGAATGGGAGGTTGTATAGGGGAGAACATTCCTGGCTCTTCCTATTTGAAAAGGCAGTTGGGTCTTTCAAGGCATTTTGAGGATGTGTTAATGTTGCCTCTTGCCTCACTCTTGGTCAGTGTGTCTATATTACCTACTAAGTAGGTGACAGCATTTTCCTTGGTGGAAAGTGTATTAGGTAATGATATTTTCCCTATGCACTCATCAACAACACTGTCCCTGTCCAAGGCACAGCCATGAGTTAGCTCACATTCTGTCCACTGGGCATGGTCACAGGGCTCCCAGTCACATCATGTGGATATTAGGCTACTGAAACCACTCTTTGTGTTGCTGGGTGACTATTAACTATGTTTGACAAAAAGAATGTTTTCCACGTACTGGTAAGGAAATCCTCTGTCAAGATAAACAGGACTTTCCCTCCTCTCCTCCAACTTGGCTCTTGCCAGAAAGGTCTAAATAGGCCCTCTGTAGTCGCTTTCTTTTCAGTATTTCACACCGAAGTTAGTTATAAACACAGAGCCAGAAAAGTTAGCTTCTGTTGAAAGGCCGCAGAACCCACAGAATAGAGACCTGTTTTAGGTTCGAGTGTCCAGGTCCAGAGCTCCTTTAGATATTTTGTATCTAGAGAAATGTCCTTTCTGTCTTGCCTCCTTTTCTATCATTTTCCCATTCAATTAATTTAATAAATGTGTTTCTCTCTTGAATTTTTGTGCATATTTTTTTTCCTACTCTAACAATTTACCTCTTTCATTTTTTGTCCCAAATGACTGTATGGAGCACTGGGTACTCTAATGAGCTGAAATTTACACTTAATCCATTCTGATGCTACTGAACTGGTGTTTAAAAACAACTAACTTATCCAAGCTAGCTCTATGTCCAAGATAAATCTTTTTGCCATGGTAAATAGATGTTATTGCCCTGAGGTTGGGGTAGAGGTACCCTATGTTGGTAGGGAGGTGGGTTGTAAATGATAGATGGGTTGTAACTCCTTAAACACGTGGTACCTCAAAGAAGGTGCAAATAATTCAAGCCTGATATGTGCATCCATGAGCTCTCATTTCCACTCCAGTTTTTTTCTACTTCTACCCCTCTTCCATTTGCAACTTCTTTGCTTCTTTAGAGGAATCACTGATGTTTTTGTGGTGGGTGAGTGATGGGTGGGGAGAGGGGGTGATACAGACATTGTTCTGCATTAGGGTCCACATATCTGAAGAGAGCCTCCACCCTCAAATTCTTGCCTTATGGGAAGGGTTAAATTCTCTGCTGTCCTTGATAGGTATGCTTCTGTTGCTGGGGTCCAACTTGAGTGCTGAGAGTAGCTGCCAGAAGTGACCTGAGTCTGTTTACAAGGTGAGTTTGACTTCTGGGTAATCACGTAGAGGAGGAAGGGGAGAGAGCCCCAACCTAGTCCTGAACTCTGTTTCTCATACCAATGTCACTGTTATGTTTGTTGAATCATTCACTTGGGAAAGTGTCATTGTTTGTTTAGTGGTTTTGCTGTTGTGTTGTTGGTATAAACATTTCTCAGTAGAATAATCCTAGAGGGTTGACATGGAGTATGTAATTGACATACATTTAGGAAACCCACTTAGACACTGCTTGCACTGAAGCCCTTTGTATTAGGGTCTAGTAAGATGCCTGTTTATGAAGTCTGACTAAGAAAGATGGTAGGGGATCCCAGACACTGTAATGTCTAAACAGATACCATTAGGGGATGGAGGAATGAGGAACCTGTCTATTTGAATATTCTTTCCATGTTCACCTGCTTTCCATGAGTGATTGAACTGAGCTGGAGGCCAGCGTCCCAGCTTTGGTATTCTGAAGGTCCAGGGCCAGTGAGAATATTGAGCTAGAGTAATAGTTATGAAGAATGGAAGTTTCTAGAATTCAGTGATTTTACCCTGGGAAACTGGGTGAAGCCTGACTGCCACATCTAAATAGTCCAAAAGAAGAGAGGGCTTTCAGGGGACTTGAATTTGAATATAGTTGGGAGTGGGTAATCTTAGAATATCTTTTCCAGGACTTTGAAGAGGTTGAGAGAAGCTCAGAAGACTTCAAAGTTTTTGAGATCCTAAGTATGAAGAAATAAATAAAACAAAACAAAATAGAAGAAAAAATGCCAATCTTGAAAGTTTTCTGAAATACCCAAGTTTACATTTGACAAACCAGTTCTTTTTAACCCAAACCCAAATATACTATGCAATACAGTTGTGTTGTACAGAAGATATTTACAGATTTTATGAAAACGTACTTATTGGGTACCACAGTGGTGTGACCTGGTAACATGCAGCCTGAGGTTAAATGTGTAGGAAGAATATCACCATCTTTTGCTCTTGTGTATCAGCTGTATGTGCCCCATTATGTCTGGAAAGTTAAAATTTGAGACCCTGAATGGTGAAGTTGAGGCCAAGTGGTTCTTTCCCATTCATTATTGAAAATCTGAATAAAGTGTTTTTCCCTTCTCTCCAGTGTTAATCCAGAGCCATTACATACTAGGACATGAGCCTTAGTAGGCTCTGGGGTCACAGAGGTGGATAAGATATAGCTCTACCCTGGAAGGGCTCATGGATGGCTGAACAAACAGCTTGCAGCAGCAGCTAACCCTGCTTCAGGGTGATCTTCCTTGTTTAGCTGTCATTTTGTAAGTCTGCTTGCTTGAGGCTTAGTTCATTTTCTTTCATTCTTTTTGCATATAAATTCTCTCTGACTTTATGAGCAAGTTGTATATAGCTTGTGTTGCCATTTGTTTTTAAAGGAATTTAAATCATGAAAATAATTTAACAAATTTAAATGCCAAAAAAATTAAATTTTATTATACATAATGTATTGTGCAATTAGTTCCATGTAATTATGCACAACGTTAATGCAAAATAATGATTAAATGCCTCACCTGTTATTGTAGATAATTCCAGCAGCATGCGGCCCAGCCGTGCTTTGAATATTCAACAGAAACTTGTGCTTATGGATGCTTTCTGATGTCATAGTTCCTTGTGAACCTTTCCGTGACAGTAGTTTAAAATGTCACTTGCAGAAACTTTTACCTGTTCCCCAATGGTCAGTCTCCCTTATATTCCTTCAGTAATAAAATTTCCATCCTCATGCAGCCTTTGTGCAGGGGCATGTGTGTGTGCGTGTGTGTGCGCACACGCGCACGCGCCTGCTCAGCTGGCGACTACATTTCTCAGCCTACTTTGCAGCTAGTTTACTGGTCAGAATGAATTCAAGTCAATGGGATATGCAAGAAAAACCGTCTCTGTGCACCCTTAAATGGAAGCATCTAGCTAGCTATGATTACTCTCATTATCTACACTTCTGGCACTATGGGAGAAAAACTTTTCTGTCTCTCCAACTTGAGGGAGATCTCTTATCTCTCTCTGGCCAGAGCTCTTTTTTTTTTTTTTTTTTTTTTTTCAGTCTACTAGATTCCCTGTAGAACTCATTGCAGTCTGAGTCATATTTGCCTTCCCAATATGAAGAATCACTATTCCTGGCACATTATAGGGTCCTGTAAATGTTTACTAATAAATGAAGGAATTAAGGGACACCCTGTACATTAGGTTTCCTGTGTCCACTGGGGTTATCTTCTTAAGCGTTAAGAAGGATCACTGAAAGCTTCTTACCTGCTTTTGCTAGTGAAAAAACTGTTGATAGTAATTGATTGTATTTCATTAACTTACCCGTCCCCACATCCCACCTAGTCCCATGTACAATGGAAAATGTACCCATGCCTTCATGTTTCCACAACCTATAAAATACCCAACTATCTAGCCAACAATGACAACTTTTTGTATTCTGTAAATACTCTACCCATTAGGGTGTGTCTTAGTTACTTTCTCTTTGCTGAGAGACAATACCCAATACCCACAATTTAAAGGAGGAGAGGTTTATTTTGGCTCACATTTCAGGCCACAGTTGGCTGGCTCTGAAGCAGGGCAGCATGCCACAGGGGCACGGCAGGGAAATAGCTGCTCATGGCATGGTGGTCTGGAAGCAGGGACAGAGCGAAGGGAGGGGCCGGGAAGGGGGATTTACTCTTCCAGGTCATGCCCCCAGGGACCTACCTCTTCCGCACCTAGACCTTATCTCCTAACAGCAAGTCAACTATAAGTCCCTGTAATCCAATCACCTCCCCACAGCCCTGTGTATGAGTGTGTGAGGCTCTTGGGGGACATCTAGATAGAAACCATAACATGGTGTTACCACATTATTCAGTGAATAGTAAATGCCAGTTTCAGAGAATTCAGTAGGTACTTTATAGGAAATTTAGTTTTAAAAGAGGCTAATCATATATGTCTCATTAGACAAAGCTAGTTTGTTAATTGGGGAGAATATGTGACATTTGAGAGGGGGGGCCTGGTCTGTGGAATTGTCATTACAATAGAGCAACATTTTGGAACATATCTGGGGAATGTGACATGTCTGAACCACATTAGGCCTTGCCAGTAGCCGTCAATCTATTATCCACTTTCTGAAAGGCTCCAATTTCCCTTGATTTGGGAATCCCAGGCTAGCTGTGCTTGGCCTCTGAGCACTATCTCAGCTACCCTCCATCAGTTGCTATTTATACCATAGGCATATAAATAGAAAAGTCACTTCTCTCTCTCTCCTGAGGCAGTGTGGAAAAAAGAAACAAGATTACTGTACGTATGTTTCACCATGAGCTGAAGTCACTAATCACAGTGGAAATACATTTTACGTATTTTCCTTCCCCGGCGTGCTTTTATATAAACAAAACACATCAAATCAATTTTTCAGACAAACTTATGAAATCAGAAAAAAACACTGACCTTTAACAGTTGGTAGCATGAATTATCAGGGGCTACAAAGAGGTTTTTAGCTATTGAAACATGTCGGCAACATGACAAATGAGTTTTTTCTCCTTCCAAACCGTTAAAAATAGATTTTATAAACTCTTAACTCCCTCTGATGGTGAGCTCATCATTAATCACCTTTATGACATCTTATATTTAGGCCACGGATAAATCCATGGGTCCTAATCAACCACTTTCCTGAGGAAATTGGCCAAATCCCGACTGGAGGGGAGGGGGATGAATCACAACAACCCTGCTATTCAGACAAATCTCTTTTCAAGGGCCCTTAAAGCTTTTTTTCATACACCAGCGAAGACAGCCACACAGGAAACAATAATAGTTTAATCTCTTGAAAAATTTCCTTCCTGCATTGCAGAGCTTTCAGACAGGTAGTGAGAGCCAGCCAAAGAAAATGAGCAGTGACTCCTGCCAAGAGCAGGCTGCTACTTGAGGCCATTCATGTTCCTCCCACTGCCCTCTCGTTCCCCGCCGTCTCTGTAAAGGAACCTGCGCGGTCTCCCTAGGATGGGCTCTCCCTGCAGTCCCGTGGGTGTTCTGCTGCCCAGCCTTGGAGCTGGAGGACACTGGGAAAGAAAGAGCAACAGAAGGAAGAGGCATCAGTGACTCACTGCATGGCTAGACATTGTGAAGCCTCTTCTTTCTCCCGGAGTTCTCTGGAGCTTCTGTTGGGAAGACATCACGCTATCTGGAGAAACACACTTGGCTCTCTGGAAGGCACAGTTCTTTCCATGGAAACCTGTCTGTCCTTCCTCATGGAACCTAACTATCTTAGTACCCAGCAGTGCAGACTGATCCCAAGATCACTGGGGAAAGTTTTTATTTTAACAAGCTTGGAAGGAATCTTAAGCTGTTTCTGCGACTTTGGAATAGACAAGACCTACTTTCTGTAAATCCAGTTATTCTCCCTTCACCCACCAGCGCAGAACACCAGCCTTTGAGGACATTTGAAAACTCACAGAAAGTTTTTTTATGACCATCATGTATACTATTCCTTAGAGATTAGGTCACATTTCTCATGAAGGTCTCGAGCCATATGCTACTTGCCTCCAAGGAGCTGCTTCCAGTCAGTCGGGTCACTGCCCTGTGGACAGTGTCACTTGTCTTTGTGACTGTTCACCCCGGTTCAGGGTAGATTGCTCATCTGTATCTGTCTTCTTGATTTGGCTGCCATCTTTACTACCAGCCCTTCCCAGGGGTACCTCTGCCCTAACACACTGTTGAACTCCCTTGACTCTTGATTCTGCTTCTCACCCTACTGTAGTTGTGGTTTTTTTTCTCTTGACTTGACAATTTCATGAGCAACTTGCAGGGCCTGGGCAAAATCAGTTGTATTTCCATCCGTTGCCTATTGTCCTCACCCATACTTATGCCTTGTATAAGGAAAAATAATCTCTCTTGTTAGAGATTAGAACATTGCCTAAATCTCTCAGATGAGAAGAGCAAGGGCAAAAGGATTCATTGGTCAAACTTCTGACATAAAAGAAAGTGAACATAATTAGTTATATAAACATAGCCCCATGGTGTCTAGGAATTGTTTGGATTTGTTCCCATGAATTTTTAGACCGAATAAAAACTACATGAAATAGAAGCTAACTGTTTTTATCTCTTTTTTCCTTCATTATCAAGGATTACTGAAAGCAAAGTTCATAATATTTTCCTTAGACAAGTGCCTTGGTCAGCCAGGAACATTTACTCACAGTCCAAGTAAAAAAGATCAACAATCCATGTCATAGTCACAGAGTAGCTGAGAGGGGCCCATGTTGCAAATGAATATCAAAAACCAAAAGACAATTTTAAGAAGTTCATCATTGTGTTATTTATAATAATAACAGATTACTAATGGCTTATATTTCCAGCAACAAAGGAGTGTTTAAACGGTAGTGTCATCCACATAATAAACAGTTTCTTACAGGTGTGAAAAGTCATGTGTTCTAAGGAAAAAATTAATGAGAACATTCTTATACTATATCAAATGAAAGAAGTAGATACCCTGTTTATACTATTTTCAATCTGTATGTTTATTACAGAAAATTATTTCTTGTTAATGGAATTGTGAGTGATTTAAATTTAATATTTACAACTTTTTATAGTATCTCAAATGTTGCCAAACTAAAAGGCATTATTTCTGGTTATATCACTATACAATTTCACTTTTAATTTTTTATTATTATTATTTTTATCATTACTATTAAATTTTTTGACATATGGTCTCTCTTCGTAGTTCAGGCCAGCCTTGAACTCACTGTGTAGTCCTGGCTGGCCTTGAACTTGCTGCAATCCTCCAGCCTCAGCCTCAGTTTCACTTTTTTTAGAACCTTGCATTCCTCTTGAATTTTTGCATGCTTTTGCCCATGGAATTACATGTAATATTTTTTTAATTTTTAAAAATGGCTTTTCAAATGTGTTTACCTGCATAGCTGAAAAACTGCGATGTGTTGCAGAAGCCTCCTGGATTCCTCCTACCTCTATTCTTCCCAAGTATCTTGGGCCAGACTCTTCCACATTTTCTCCCTGATCTTTGGTCTGTCCATATACTCTACCATGACACCACACAACCCTCTGCTTACTATTTGTTTCTTGTTGAAACTCAAGTGCCCTCCACTCTGCTTCTATGCTCAGGTTGACAGGTCCTCTTATACATTCTAAATCCCATCCCTGGTCCCCAGACATGACTGAAGTCCAATCCTCCTCTGTCCCTTGCCCCATCCCTACATATCTTGGTCATCACATTCACAGCCTTGCAGGGAAACCCTAGTCCATCTCGCTCCCCAAGGGCCAGGATCACTAACTGGTCCTGGGGTCTAGCACAGCACCTTCCTTTAGTAGGCACTCAGTTCAAGCCAATTTTTATTTCTATTCCTTAAACTGCAAGAAAGGTTCATTTTAATTATGGTTGTATTGCTGTTATGATGTCTGTCGCATCAATTTTCAGTGGTCATATTTAACTTCATGCACTAAACATCTTATATTTTATTTATTAGGCATACCTGGCATACTAGTTTCTAGTTTATTCTTTCTCTTTATTTTCCCTGTCCAGTTCTACTTTTGTGAAGATTTTCATATAGAATTACATAGATATTAATTATGCCTCATGGATTTGCTTGTATGGTTCTATTTGGGAAATTTTCTTCTTTCTCAATTATTTTTCTTATTTGAAAGCTGTTGAAAGGAGAATAGGTAGAGAGGAGGTAGGTAGAAAAAGGGAAAGAAAAAAGCAAAGGGAGAGGAAAGGAAGGAAGAAGGGAAGGAGGGAGACAGAGAGTGAGAGGTTATTTCTGCATTTAGTCTTTAACAATTTTGTGCTAATATATTTGAAGTGAACAGTAATGTATTTTTCCCCTGGCAAAACAAGTACTATTTTTAACTCAAAAAAGGAAGTTTTAATGTTTAAAAGAGACAGCTAAGCTACTCTGAGATTAAAATACTGATCCGATTGAATGCTGCTGTGGGTTCTGATATTCTGATGTCAGGTGAAGACATCAGTAAACAAACTAGTTAAGGAAAATGTTATGTTGACTTTGAGTTTCTAAGAAAAACCCCAGCAAATTAATGGTACTACACAAAAGATGTCTGGGGTACTTTAGACAGTGACATTACTGTGTAGATGTCCCCTCAGACAGTAAAAGTAGACAGCAAAGTCAAGATCTTTGGAGAAATACTTTTAAGGCAACACAAAGTTTTGCTTTTTGGACCAATGAAAGATTGAATATCCAGGATTTGACATTTCATGAGTTATTTCTCAAAAGGAATGTCTTCAGGGACTGATTGATGAGCCAAATGAAGTCCAGAATCAACAGGATGCAGTCGACTGGCAGGAGGGAGGTAGTCAGCGCTCCACAGATACCTGTCTTACTGCTGCCTTTTCCTGGATGCCCGGTACAGAGACAAGTAAGCCCTGCTATGCCTGGCTTCACCTCAGGAAGGTTTTGTGACCTAACAAACAAGTAAGGTGTGGTGGGAACCAGAGCCCAACTCCAACTGGCCAAGCCTTGCCTAAACACCCTGAGACAGGCTCACCTGAAACGAGGCTGTGCCCAGGTGAGGACCCTGTCAGCACTTTGCTTATTGTAGGCTGGAGCTCAGGTGAGTCATAGAAAGTTCATGTACCTCTGGCCCTCGCCCCATCCTACTTCTTTTGTTTAGTTGTAGAAGAGTCTGTCCTAGAAGACATGGAGGATTAACTGCTCCTGAAAAGATGAGAAATCACAATCTGATTTGTGTGGATGTTGGCTGGCTTTCTACATGGAGCAAGGTGAGGGAGGGAGAGTGGGTTGCTGCATTGGCTAGGGGGAAGGGGACCGCCATCCTTCTCTTGCTCTCTGTCCTCTGTCCCACCTGCCTTAGGCTTCTGTTCTCTCTGTGGGAGCATACTGTGCTTGTGTTCACAAAGTTTCTGAGTTCTCCATTGGCTATAGAGATGGCCGCTTCCATGTCTCCTCATTCTCCATCAGTTGGACATGGTCCAAGGAGAATCCCAAGGACCAGCTGATGGTGAAGCTACCAAAAGGAGGGGCCCATGGTTCCTGAATCACCTTATGGAAGGCTGCTGCTGAAAATCCAATCAGACTGTGACTTGAGCAGAGCATAAACCATTGTTAGGTCAAGCTGCCGAGATTCAGGGGTGTTCGTTAGAGTACTTAGACCATCTGACCAATACCTAGTGGTTGCAGAATCTGACTTTGCAATGGCCAACAGACTTTCATTATTTGTGCCTCAGTTTCCTCCTCTGTAAAATGTCTACAGACATGGGGATGTGGGAAGGTATTTAGAATAGTGTCTAGGACTTTGTGAGCTGTTGGTGACTACTACTATTACTGGTGGTTCACTACTAGCAATATTTTTCTAGTAGATCCACTATAACTGCTACAACTCTTACCTCTACTATAGTACCAGCATTCCAATTGCTGTGGGGCTTTCTTTTGGGAGGAAAATGTTTGCTCATTCCAAGAGAATGGGTCTTTTTCTTCATGAGAGGGAAAAACTTTCCTCCCTCCCCTCCCTTCCCCTTCAGTCTGTTCTCCCTCCCTCCTTCTCTCCCTAGCTCCCTCCCTGTTGTCCCTCCCTCCTCTTCCCCTCTCTTTTTCTGATGGCATCTTGCTGTGATGCCCAGCTGACCTTGAATACCTGGCTCAATTGATGCTCCTGCCTCAGCCTCCTGAGTAGCTGCGACTGCAGTTGAACAACACTGCACCCTGCTGGGTGGCTTGATCAGAACCTAATGTGAAGTATTAGCTAAATCCACAAAACAAGCCCGAGATCTTGTCATTCAGGGATTATGTACAAGGAACTGGTGCATTTCTTATTGTTATAGAAGCTGACTGGCACCTAATGATTCACAAGGGATTTAGAGGAGAGAGATCATCTTGGGTTATGAAGAAATCGTGGAAGATTTCATGGACAAGCAATTAGTTATGCAATCTTTTCAGCTCATTGGGAGCAGCTATCACACTTGCTGAACAGAACAAATACTAAATACGACCCTAGAAATGTCATAGTGGCCATACAGTGAATTTGCCTTGTCAAGAGGTATTTGCAGTATGACTCTTAGGTAATGGAATTTTGAACAGACAATATTACATTTATAATGATATAGCAGAATAGTCAATTAGCATAATTAGAACTGTTTAACAGATAAGCAAGATGTTGGAGTGACTGGAGGGTGGAATTGAGAAGTCGAGTGTGGTAATTAAGAATGTGGACTTTAAAGTCAGACTGGGTTCAAATTCAGCAGTTTACTGATTGTGTGACCTTCAGCAGTTTCCTCAATCTCTTTGGGCTTCAGTTTTGTTCATCGTTAAGTTGGAAATAATCATAATGTTTCTAAGGATTAAATGAGAATTAAGTTAGTTCATACATTTCAAAGGTTTAGAATTGAATGATAACTACTACTGCTGCTAATTATTATTGCTGTTGTTTGAAAACATTGTTAGGTACTTTGGTCTGGAATACAGCCAGTTATTTCAGAAGAGTTCTAAACTTTATAACATTGAAAGAGAAATTTGAAGCTTCATGCCTTTGAACTCTCTGTAGGGGTTCAAGTGGAAAAGTGCTCGCTCGATTCCATCCTGGATCCGTCAGTAGCATAGGAAGCGAAGTGTTCAGGGCCATGAGGATTTGCACATGGGAGTTCATACCTAGCCTTGTGCTTGGAGACATTTTTGTGCCAACCTGAATGCTTTGAAAGGTTCTTTGCTGATGAAGAAGACAGAGAGAAATGAAAGAGTCTGGAGGGTAGGAATATAATGAACATATCGAACCGTCACTGAAGATGGGAAGAAGCCACCTAGACACTTGGAGAATTACTTTCCTGAAATTGTTTTTAGTAATTCTTTCCTTTTATTGGTTCCCTTTCTAACTTTTCTTCAAAACATAATTTCAAAAAACCATGAAGCATGGTTTTAAAACTTTTAGTTTGGACATGATTTCAAAATTACAAGAAAATTTTAAGACTATTAGAACATACAACAAATGCCTTTTACTTAGATTCACCTGTTGCATACATTTTGTCTTTATTATTTGCACCTCACCCCCTCCTGTACATGCACATATGTACACATGATACCTTTTCCAAACATTTGCAAGTAAGTTCCATGTATCATGACACGTTACCCTTTTTTTTTTTTTTTTTTTTTTTTTTGTGGGTACCGGGGGGACGACCTCAGGACCTCGCGCGCCAACAGGCACCCGTGCCGCTGAGCGATATCACCGGCCCCTTTTTCATATGTGGGATCCGGGAGTCGAACTCGGGCCCTCACGCTTGCAAGGCAGGCGCTTATGCCGCTGAGCCATCTCACCGGCCCCACGTTACCCTTTAATACTTAAGTTCACTGTTTATTTCCTATGACTAGGCTATTTATTCTCTTACATAACCATAGTACACTCTTCAACCTTAGGAAATTTCATAGTGATATGATACCCTAATCTGTTTATATTCCAATTTTGTTAATTGACCCAATAATGTACTTATAACATTATTTTCCTTCTATGCTAAATCCAGTCTATGATTGCATGTACTTTTATGTCTCTTTAGTTTCTAAAAGGCATATTTTTCTAAAGGGCAAACACTCTTAAGCATTAAAAGCCTAACCTTTCTTTATTGCTTTTAATAACAGCAGCACACCAACTCAGTCCACTTATGGTATTTGGTGGTATAATGACAAAGAAATAAAATGTTCATCCCTTGAGAATGTTCTACTTATTTGTGTGCCATTTGAAAGTGAGTGTTTAATTTTCCAAGTTATCTAATTGTTGTATCCTGGTGCCTTGGTTCCTAGAAACTGCTCAAAGACGAGCACAGTCTTCCTTCTTTAAGTTTAATTTGAGAAATGTACAGGAACCAATAAAAAATTCCAGGGAAATACTTTAGTGTGTAGATGGGAAAATATAACTTTTGGAATTCAAATTGAATCTCTGCTTTCCCAGGTTCAAATTTTCTCAGAAAAATGCCATGTATATTTATACAAGAAAAGGTTTACCAGTAGTTTTAAATGCCTGTCACATTTCTGGGACAAACAAAGCAATTTCCTGATGAATGTGATCATTATGTATATCTAAAAGTACCAATAAAATCTAATTAAAAAAAAAGAACTGACAGAGGAAAAAACAAAACAAAAACAAAACAACAAAATCCCCCAAAACCATCTTCCAGTGAAGTGGGCAAAATATAGGAAGTGATCTTAAAAATTGAGGTCCCTCTTAGCATTAGTAATGTCTGGTAGCTGCTTTGGTTCTTTATTCTGCTCTTCATAACAGGTTTCTATAGAGAGGACTAGAAGATTCGAGTTGGCTCAATGCATGTTTTTATGAAATCCATGAAAAAAAGGTTTGCATGAATGTGTGGGCGAGGCGGAGTGAGGGAAGAGGGTGGTCACTTGTAGACACAGTCTTCCAAAGCTAACAGTGCTGAATTGGCTCAGGCAGGTCCCGTAGTGGGGTCGAGGAGTAGTTGAGAATGGGCTCTGGAGGATAGGGTTTATAGTTGGCAGATGGTGGAGGTTGGGATGGAATCTCTCATAATCTTTCAAATTAAACAAACAAACAAACAAACAAACAAAAAAGGCCACATGAGGAGGAAGCTGTTTGGTCCTTCTCCCAAATGAGTGGAGTCCATGGTCTGCACTCCATCAGGGAACAGATTTCTGAGAATAAGCCTAAAGGAAAACACAAGGGACCCTGAGCTTGTGTTTGAACCTTCAATAGAGATGAAGATAGTCTGACCAATATGCTAAGTGAAATAAATCAGGTACAGAAAGTTAAATATAGCATGGTTTCGCTTATGTGAGAAACCCAAAATATAAATAATTTAAAGAGCAAAATAAAGGAGAAGTAATAGGAACCAGAGAAGTAGACCTTTTGGAGATAGAAAGGGGATCTAGAGATAGAGAGAGAGGGGAGGCAGGGAAGAGGGAGGGGAAGTAAAAAGAATTAAGATGTGATATGTATATGTACTAACTCTCCACAATGAGTATTCATCAGGTATCACAAACATGTAGTAATAAAAAAAGACGAAGATAATATGAAAGTATGGAAAGTCTTGAACCTCAAGCATGAGTGAGTGGAGAGTGACAATGAAATCTAAGTCTGGGTGAAGAGGGAATTGCCTATGGATCTGCGGCTGTGGGTGAAGAGGAGCTAGGATGGGGCAGAGTGAACTGTAATGTGGCATCTTTGGACTCTAAAATTACTGAGGTTTTCCACTTCCCCAGCTGGCAGAATTTAGCTCTGGGATCTAGTGTGGATTAAGTCTTATATTTCAGGGCATAAAATCATTTTTTTCAGTGTCAAGAATCAACCTTACTTAATTTTTACTTTTATTGTGGTACTGGGGATTGAACACAGGGGCTCTGCCCTGGACTATACCTTCAAACCCTCTTTTTTATACTTTTATCTTGAGAGAAGTTCTCAGTAAGTCACTGAATTGCCCGGTGTGGGTTCAAACTTTGAATCCTCCTGCCTCCAGAATGCAGGGATTACTGGCTTGTGCCTTTTTTATCAGAAGGAAATGAGCGCTCTTAACGAGTCCTCAGTGTGGTGGTTTTGTGTGCATAGGAGTGTTCCACTCATGGGTCTGGCTGACTTTGGATATTTGCCTTAGAAAATTGTTGGCCACAGGGTGTTCTAAGACTTCTCATCTGTGTTTCAGGGGTTTGCAGACAAGTTTGGTGTGGGGAATCCTCAGCATATTCCTTCTGCAGCTTCTCAGCAAAAAACTCTTAGCTGCCGCAACCTCTTGTGGAAGACAGGCCTAACATGGAGTGAATTAGGCAACTGAGATAAAACCACGGGCATCAAACTTGTCTTTCTGTGTGACTTCTGCAATTCAATCCAATTATTTTGTAAATTAACTTTACAAGGAATAGGATCTAGAATACAGGTCCACATTTTTCTTAAAGGGTAGTATAAGGGGGATTAAAGATTAAACTTTAGTGGCCTCAGTAAACACTGAAGGTTCAGATACCATATAACTAGTGATGTTTAATGATCTCTGGAATTTGTTTCAGTCTTTCAGTATGTGCGTCAGAGGGAACTATGAGCTAAAGATAAATAAAATCTCACTTGTAACGTGATACCTGACAGCATCTATCCATTTCCAGAAGGGCAACTTTTGTCTCTCAATTTGAATAATTCATGAAAGAGGAGAGGGTGTGGTTCCTTCAAAGGCAGGTGAAGTGGGCCTTTATCAGCCCATCAATTCTTTTTCCTGCTGTGACTCACAGATTGATGGCAATGGTGAAACTTCCTTAGTTTCATAAAATATTGTTTGATGTTTAGATTATCATACTGGCTATTTTGACTGTTTTTCCTCAGAACTTTATAGAACAAGTAATACACATATAAGTAATAAAAATTAAATTTAAATTATTCATATGGTTGATTGACATACAAAGATAATTTATATGCTGATATACATATTAGATTTGACTCTGAAATTGACATAGTTTAAAAATGGTTGGATAAGATTAATTCGATAATGTAAAAGTTAAAATATATACAAGCATATTGTACTTCTACTCATCAAACAATGTAATATGTTTCCATTATATTGAAATATACAATCACTTCCATGTTAAAATACCCAAAAGGCTAATCTGTAGAGTATTCAAGTCAGTAGGAGTCATTATTCTACCAAGTGCGGTAGTGGGTTGCATTCTGTGAGGGAACTTGGGGCATGCGTTTCTATGAACTAAATTGTGTTCCTCAAACAAGTTTAATGGTTCTGACTCCCACTGTGATTGTTTTTGCAGATGAGTTGTTTTAGCAGGTAATTTGTTTTAAGGAGGCCATAGTGTGGGGTCCCATTCAGATGGACTTGGGGACTCAGAGGAAGAGGAAGAGTGGGAGATTCTGTCCATGGACACACACAGAGGAAGGGCACACGAGGACACAGAAAGAAGGTGCTCTCCACAAGCCAGGAATAGGGTCCCCCCCAGCAACTGAATTGTGCTGGGTCCTGATCTTGCACTTCTGGCCTCCAGGACTGTGAGCTGTGTCCCCGGACCCTATCACATCCTTCTAGTAGATTCTACAGATGGAAGACGTTAGGGCCTTGTCCACTAAAGGCCTTGGGAATCCACATTAATTTTTTTAAGGCTAAATCAGTGGTGTAATGTGAGAGAATGTTTGTGTTGGAAGAGGGAAATATTTACTCACTTAAATACTTAGGAAGCATCAACCAAAAATGGTGTGGTGAGGTAGGAATTAAAATTGTGCTGGGCTGAATTTCCTGTGTAAAAGCACAGGCCTACGGTTCAAAAAGTGATATATTTTGTAGACAAGGGACTTTTATACACTTAGGGGAAATGATTGAGTTAGAATTTAATGCCCATTTGTACTATGGCAGTCTATCATGCACATAAGGCCATCGGAACTAACAGGAGCCCCTGTGCTCAGGAGCTTAGGTAGAACAAAAGTGCGGGGGTACAGCACAAAGCCAAATGCCCCATATCAGAACCAATAAAGAGGGGCTGGACCCTGAAACTGTCATTATAGGAGCCTGTCATGGAGCAGGCATTTCAGGTGGGGGGAGACCTCAGGTTGGATACGGAGCACTATGAACATTGACTGGCAATGTTTTGGTGTTAGACTAGGCAGGACAGGAGCTGTTCCTGGGAAGTGAGTGGAAAAGGGTCTTTAAAGAGATGGGATGAGGGAGAGAGAGCTGGAGGTTTTGAAACAGTGTGGTTGGAGGGGGAAGAAGTGGATGAGGCACATCCATGATCAGAAGAAGCTGACAGGGAGTTCTGGCTCATGGTGAGGAGAAAGGAGACAGACTGCACACAGGTTTCATGGTGGAAGGTAAGAGAACAGAGAAATGAGACCCAACCACTCCCCACAATGATGCTGGACACCCTAGTTAGTGCACTCATGGGCAGGGAGTTGAGAGAAATCCTGTTAGGAAACAGCTTGAATATTTGATGGCTCAGGCACAGAGAGAATTTGGAGGAAAGATCCTTAAAGTTGTGATGAAAGATGAGTGGGATTGTGGAGCAGGGCCAAAGCAGCATATTTGTGTAGGGCTTGAAAGATGTTATACCCTTGTCATAAGAGTTACAGCTGCGCTCCTGTAACAAAAGCCAGGTCAATAAGAGAAAAGCATAACATCTTCATTTAATGAAAGCTTTAAGCAACATGGAAGCCTTCAGAAATGAAGAGTCAAAGACCCATGGAAAACTGTTTCTATTCTTAAGATCAGTGTAGCTTGGACAGCCATGTAGAAATGTGGTTGGACACTAGGGTGTGGGCTAACAGTGCTAGACTATGAGGGCAAAGCCAGCAAAGGCTGTTTCTTCATTTTTCCTAGCCTATCTGTGCAGCATTCCTTCTTCCCAAGTTTAGGGCAGGGCTCTTCTGGAAGGAGGTTCTATGACCCACCATTAGATAAGACAGGTCAGAGAATTTCTTTATGCCAAGCTCCTAGACAGAAAGGGTGGTGGTGAGGTAGAATAGGTCCTATGGCTGGCTTTGGGGGAAGGGGGTCCTAGTGCCCTATGAGCCACTTTGGAAAGAGGAATTTAATTTCTTCAGCCTGTCTTCAGGGGCAGTGGGAGAAGATCAGAAAGAGATGGTGCTGGAGGCCCTTCTAATGTACTTCATTTCAAAGCACTCAGCAAGCCAGAGTCATGTGTCAGGATGTGTTTTCTGAGCCCCAATATTTGTTTTCTCCTTGGGCAGGAATAAAAGAGAAAAAACTACCATCGGTCTTAGAATTTTTATAGATTGGCTAAATGAAGTAATAAAAAAATGGCCTCTGGGAAGAAACTTTGAGAAACACCAATTCAAAGTGAGATAATGAGGGACTGTTGTATTTAAGGGCTCCCCGAACTTCTAAAGTATAAGATTGGATTTTCCCCATTGTGGATGATAGGATGTTAAAGGTTCATGGACAAGTGGGATAAATCCAGCCATTTTTTATGGAGGAGAAAGAAAAAGAAATGGGGTCACAAAAACAATAAAAAAGGAGTCCAGAAAGTGAAAGAAAAGGCCTTGGTACAGTGTGGGTGGACACAGTACACTGGAGTTAGGAAGCCCCGGGGTGGATCCTGATCTGGTTTCCATTTGGGTTTTCCCCGCAGTGCTGGCCTCTCCAAGCTGCTGTTTCCGATTCTCTCATATGGGGCCTGTCGTACATTCTGAGGGGTTAGAAATCAGTCTGAGGTAGGCCTGCAGCAAGCACGAAGGCTCTTTTGTAAACTTTTTTTTAAATCTTCCTTCCTATAATAGAATCTATCTAGAGATTCACGAAGATGATATGGTGGTGGAGCCATTGGGAGGATAGAAGACGCTGGTGAGGACAGAGAAGGGACATAGAGGCAGAGAGGATTCTGATTCCTTAATCATGTGGTTTGGTAGGAAAAGTGAGACCTCTCCTGGACTGCAGTTACAGGGCTCGCAGGTAGGAACACACAGCCCCCAGAGATGCTCTTACCCGTTTTCCACCTTCGCTGAGTTGTGGTATCTTAGTTGGTCACAAGGCAGCACAGGTCCCGGAAGCCAGTTCTGAATGCACCAGGGTCGGTTATGAAGAGCATCCATCGCCCATCTTTCCATGCGAGGCGCAGCTATTAATTACACTAAGTGACAAAGATTCTCCTTGTTGTGTGATTGACACAAGAATGAATCTTTGTTACTGACTGCAAATAATAGAAATCTCGACGGTGATCAGGTGTCAGTCCAGGAATATGCACTCCACACCATGCAATGGGTACGACAGCTTCTTCTGAATCCACCTGAGAGCTGCAGGGAGACAGAGCGGGCGTTATTTGGTTAAGTTCCTCCCCTCCTTTTTTTGCTTGTTCAGTTCTGGCACTGGAACAACCTGTCTCTTTACATTAGTTCAGTTCTGCAGAGAAACAAGCATTTAGAAGGAAATAGTTGGAAAATCCAGGCAAGATTCCATTTTTAAAGTCACAAATGAATGATTGTTTTCTTATTGTGCTACATAGAGCTGGAAAAATCATTTCTTTCTGTACTTATTTTTCTTTTTCTTTCATTCTTTCTTTTTTTTTTTTTTTGCTTTGTGTTTTCATTCTGCTTAAAACACTCATATGTGCCAGTAATGAAAACATTTTCAAAGGGCAGGTTTCAAGGACTCCTAAAAATAGGATCTGTCGCCAAATATACATTTCCCTGATATGTAAATGACTGAAAAGGGGCACAATGAAAAGCATATGCTGCTTACGTTTTCTTTAAGAAAACAAGAGTTACAGGATTGGACTTTTTGCCTTGAAATTAATGGTTCCCAGTTCATTGTTATCCTAAGTCTTCAGACATCATTCTTGGCATATTTTATGCCTACCTTTTTAATCAAGGCTTTAAAAAGCTACTAAGAATAATTTTATTCCCCAAATGGAAAAAATGGTTATTTCATTACATCAGTCTGTGACTTGACATGTAACTTTCACTTAATTATCCAGGTGGAAAGGACACTCGCACCCAGAGCACCTGGGCCTGTTGTGTCTGCTTCAGAGACCCAGGGGTGAAGCAGTGACTTGGAAAAGGTACACACATTTGTTGAGGTAGGAGACCTTTTATTTCTTTCCTTCTGTGGCCTGCGGTCAGCAGTCACTTCAAATTCTCTCTAGGGGAAAAAGGGAGAACATAAATACATTCGTGAAAATCAAAGAAGTCAACGGTGGTGGGGTTTGCTTAGAATTCTGTGTCCTTACCCAGTGCGCGTGGATGCCCTCTATTCTTAACTCTGCACTTTGCAACTGAAAAAAAAAAAATAATTCTCGGTGAGCTATGTTTTCAATTCCTTCCTTTAGTTTCTGAAAAAAATGTTTTTTCTTGATCAACAAGGAATTGATACTTTTAATTAGTATATGTTGTTTTGTCAAAGACTCACAAACCTGCGTGGCTGGTCACATCCTTCCTGGGAAGGCTCCTGTGGGACTGGATTCTGCTGGCTCCCTGGAGACCTCCTCGCCCTCTGGCAGGACCGCCGAGGCAGAGCTGGTCCACAAAGTGCCGCTGGAAAACTTTACCCTTGGAATTATCTGGCTTTCTCAGCTCTGGTTAAATTTTGTCTTCCACATCTTGATAGGCCATGGAAAAAGAAACTAAGAACAGGTTTCACCTTTGCTGTTAAAAAGTTGTAACCTTTGCTCGCATTTGCCAGAGAAAGTGCTTATAGCACCAATTAACATGAATTATTAACTCTAAGATTAATAATTTATTAGAAACCTAAAGGCCCTAGGCACTGCCAGATCACACTATTGAAATAAAAACAAAGAAAACGACATAGGTCTAAGTATAACAATTTGGGGATGATGCTTGAAACAAATAATGGCATTTAGGTTTTCTAAAAGACTTTTTATTTGCCCTCTAATACTGCACTGGCTGAAGAGTCACACAAATTTACTAATAATTCCTATAGTGACAGATGTTTGTTTATAAAAACCTTTACTTAAGAAATATTTGTATACTTCTTTCTTTGAATTAACTTTTATTCAAACACTTGCACATATTAATTCATTTAATGAATCCTAACAACCCTTTGAGTTAGACACTGTGATTATCATCCACATGTTATAGAAGAGGTAGGAGGAGCCCAGAGTCACACCAGAAGATAGATGGTCACTGGTTGTATTAATTTGGCAGGGCTGCTGTAACAAAGTACCACAAACCAAGTGACTGAAGTGACAGACTTTTTTTTTTTTTGTGTGTGTGATGCTGGGGATCGAACCCAGGGCCTTGTGCATGCAAGGCAAGAACTCTACCACTGAGCCACATCCCCAGCCCTGAAGTGACAGACATTTATTGGCTTACAGTTATGGGTCCAGATAGAGAGACCCAGACAACAGTATGGTTGGTTCGTCCTAGCTCCTGGTAGTTCACCAGCAATCTTTAGCATGATCGGCTTGTAGATGCATCAGCCTGATCTCCGCCTCCATCTTTCCGTGGTGTTCTCCCTGCATGCAAATTTCTCCTTTTTATAAGGAAACCAGTGACATTGGATTAGGACCTATCCTAATGACCTCATTTTGAACTTGATCACCTGTAAAATCCTGCCTCCCAATAAGGCCACATTCTGAGGTGCTGGGGGTTAGAACTTCAATATATGGATCTTGGAGATGGGGCACACCTTTCAACCCACAACACTGATAGAACCCAGATTCCACCCAGAGCATCTTGCTTGGATCTGTGCCCTTCACCATGCGCTATGCTGCTTCTCATCTTTTGTTCTTTTTGAGTACAAAAAGCTCATTTTCAACATAGAGTATCTTACTGACTCATATCCAAAACTGGCCTTAGTGTGGATGCTCTTGGAGACGATGTCTTCTCGAGCTCAGGTAGATACCTGCTTAATTAGGGGGGTTACAGACTGGTTTACAGCTAGACAGTCACTAAATGCTCTTCAGACTAGGAGCTACTATGTTTTGGAATCTAAAAGCTCTTTCAGCTCTTTCTTCTTCACTCGTGAGCACATGTTTCCTGAAATTTGTATTTTTAAAGGCATTTTAGGAGGGAGAGGCCTCATGACTTCCTTTTGTTTCCTTCCAAATTCCTGTTTTGGGGGCCAGGATGAGGTTATACTTACAGCTCTTCTGTTCCCTTGCAAATCTACCTGATCTCATTGCATCTCGAATTGGGATGAGGGAAACGAAAGGCCTGTGATTTCTGATTCTTTGGCCTTTTAACTTGATGGGGAAGGACAGTTTGAAAACAGAGAAGAGAAAGGAAAAAAAAGTAGAAAAGGGGAACCAGGAAGAGTGAAAGGAATAGAGGAAAGAATTTTGCATAAAAAAAAATTTCAAAACATGAGGTTTGGGAAATTATGGTTTGCTTCATTAAATTCCAGTTTTGAAAGGAGCAGAGTGAGATTTCATGTGTGGTTATTGTAAAGATGAAACCGGGACAGAGGTTTATGTGCTCCAAGTATTCTCACCGTGCCCCCTCGCCACTGAGCTCATTCTGACAGGTGTCCAGGGGCTTCACTGTAAAGATCGCCTTCCCAAAACTGTATGCTGTGCTTGGCTCCCAACCTCAATATTTTAGGAATTTTCTCTTCTTTCTGTTTCTTTCTTTGTGTTCAGACTTAATAGCATTTTGGTGCAATTTATGTGTCAGGTTAATTCCCTGTTTTTCTTCTCCTCTGAATCAAACAATGAGAGAAAAGCCATGGAGAAAGCCAGGTTGATTATGGGAATTCGTTCCTATTTTGTTTGAATAAATTGGCCAGTCCTTTCAGTGTGTTTACAGTTTGCTCTGTTCTGAAGGCAGAAGTCATGGAGTCATTTCTAAATTGACTCTAAGAGAGGGGACAGACAGAGGTCACCGCTATGAATGAAGCTCGGGACTGGGCCCTGGCCTTGTGTCCTGCTGAGTCTCTAAGAGGGGATATCAGGTCTGTTTAAGAATGTCTAACTCTTGCCTTGAAATGACTGGCCTGGAAATTTGATCATGTTCTTACTTCCGTTGTTGTCTTACGGACTGCTTTTCTTTGGGAGCCTCAGCAAATGTTAATCCAGACAGAATCTAGCAAATTGATGGGTTGCAAAAATGGCCACAACCCTTCAGTTTCCCTGTATCTGTGTTTTCTGTGATGCGGCTTTTCAACTCTCCCACCAAGGGAGAGCCTGTTTCTGCTAGCCTTAAAACTGGGCTGCCTTGTGACTTGGCTGGCCAATAGAACACAGCGGAGGTGATGGTGTCTTATTCCTGAGCCCAGACTTGGAGCTCTGGGAGTCAGGGAGGTGCTATTCTTCACTGGAACGGTGCCCAGAGGACTTGTAGAGAAGATCATAGTCTGCTGGATGGGGAGCAAGCACTTGGAACAGGTATCTCAGCTGAGGCCATCCCCGTCTCTAGCTCAGTGGTGGTGAATGTACGGCTTATGTGCCACAGTGGGCTGTTTGTATCAGTGAAAGCTCTACAAGGTTCACCATCACTGCTCTAGCTGGTCCTTAGCTGGCTCAGTAGCTAAGCAGGGGTGCATGTGTGAGCCTAGGCAAAATTTAGGGCATCATCCAACTGAGCCCAGACCAAATTGCTGACCGAATCATGAGCTACACAAGTCGTGGTTGTTTTAAACCAACACTATGCGATAATAGCTAAGTGACATACTATCCCGGAAATTTGATCAAGTGTTGTATTTTCTGATCCCTTTTATTGCTGACGTTCCTTTGAAAGCAACAACAAATGTTTGTTGACACAGAAAGCCTAGCATTGTTGGTATCACCTCTGGTATTCAGATTCCTGAAATCATCTTTGCACTTCCTTCTTGTGGTGGAGATGCAAGATGCAACATTTTGTACTTTACTTTGGACAGGATGCAAGTGAAGTACAGAGGGTGCCAAAATTGAGGAGCTGCTCACTCTCAGGTCTATGCATGTGCAGGGAGTATTCCTTAAAATTTGTTCCCTGCATACCTCACTGACATCAATCTCGTCCTAGCCTTGCCTGGATAGAGACATTTAGGTTGGTGCCCTCATAATCCTGATCCCCTCCCATATCCCTCTGAACCCTCCAAGTTACAGAAGTAGTCTATCATTCCTGGGAAGAGCTGGAACGCCCCTCTTAAAGATAATGCAGAGACCTCTCCCCGGCAAGGTCATGATAGCCACCCTTAGGTTGTCCCCTACCTCCCCTCCTGACTGCCAAGCCCTCCATCATTAGGGTCCCATCACAACACCCCCTAGCTGAGGATAAGCGGGGCCAGATAACTGAGGAAAGGCACTGCAAGGTCCAGGAGGGGCCTAAGGAGTATACCTGGGCCTGGGCCTGAGGGTGCTGGGTCATGGGCTCTGAACAGAGTTTGGCTAAAGGAGAATTTATCGACTTGAGAGAACTCTTCAGAGACTGTAGTTCTGGTCAAGGACTGCCGGAGACTGTATAACCTTGCTACCAGATTGCCCAGCACTGTCTCACCACTTCCTGGGCCAGAACTCCCCAGAAAACTGATTCGCTAGGATGAGGACAGTGAAGAACTTCAAGTCCTTGGAATTGGAAAGCTCAAAATCTGTAATTAAGACTTTCAGTTTGATGCTCTCACCCCATCCTGGTGCCTGCCATTCTCTCCAACATTATTAACCTGTTTAAGTAAAAAGGTTAAAAACCCTTTATACTCTTGCAAGTGTTGACTACATTTACTCTCTCATTCTGATTCCTCCTTCCTGTTTCAGCCCATTGAATTCCAAATTGTCCTTACCCGGATCCTCTTTTAGTTCAGAAAACATGGTAGACCCTGTTGGACCTTACATAATGACATAAATCTTCACTCTCATCACATTTGTCATCAGAATTTCTTGTAGGAAGGAATTTACCTTTGCTTAATATGGTTGGCAGAATAATACTCCATCTCCCCAAAGATGTCCACACCCCAATCCCACAACCCATGGATATTTTATATGGTAAGAAAGAGTTAGGTTGTTTACCAGCTGGCCTTGAGATGAGGCAGTGGTGCTGGGTTTTCTGAGTGGGCCTGATTTCATTATATGGACCCTTCCAAGTCAAAGAAGGAGGTCAGAGAGAAAGATTTGAAGATGCTGTGCTATTGCTACTGTCTTTGGAGATGGACAAAAGGGCTACAAGCCAAGGAATGCAGCAGTAGGCAGGCAGTTGGTGCATGGTTGAAGCCTGCAATGAGGGAGTCTTTAGAAACCCAGAATCTATCTTTACAGGGTTGCCCCTGATGGTTCTGAAGGTGCCACCCATGGGAATAGCTCCTGACAAGGTGAGGGGACTTCAGCTAGCAATGCTGTTGTCCTCCAGTGGTGCAGAGCTGGGGTCAGGATGGAAATTGTGAGAGGTTCTGCCTCTGAAGTGAAAGCGGACTGCAGAAGTAAAATCACACCCAGGAGATGGGCAAGGCAGCCAGTGTTGCTGCAGACTGGAGAAAGGGGCTCACTTGTCACCAAAACCCATTCTGTGTATAGAACTTCAGATGATTTTATTGAACTGTGATATGGATTCAGTGGTTTCGCCCAAAATTCATGTGTTGAAGGCCTCATCCTGAATAACCTCAGCATAGGACTTTTTGGGAAATGTGGTGTTTAGAGAGGGAGTCATGTTAAAAGGGTTAGGTTTGGCCCTAACTCAGTACAACTGTTTTCCTCATTAGAAGGGAAATTTGGACATAGAGACAAACACTCACAGGGGGAAGATGCCCACATGTGGAGAGACATGGGGAGAAGAAGGCCCTCTATCAGCCAAGGAGAGAGGCCTGGAATAGACTCTCCCTCACAGCCTAGAAGGAAACAATCCATGGACACCTTAATCCCAGACTTTTGGCCTCCAGAATCACAAAATAATAAATTTCCATTGTTTAAGCCACCCAGTGTGTACTTCTTTGTTACAGCAGCCCTAGCAGTCTACAAGCTGGAAATTTCTACAGTTGGTTCTATCACTTCCGGAAAGTCATGTCCATTCCTAGGGGAGCTGGGGGTTTGAGTCACAAACACTAACTGAGAAGGTGAGCCCCTCTGTCCCTGTTCTGTCTGCGGTTGAGTTTAAGTATCAAGGATCTCACCTTTGCTGTTCTTACAGTATCAAGGCCAAGAGGAAAAGGTGAAAACCCAGAGGCTCCACCCTGGGATGGAGGGTCAGTGAGGAGCCATCTATTACAATGTTCACTTTCTGAGAAGAGGAATTAAAGGCTCATAATCTCATTTTCTCCAAAGACAAGTAATGATTACGGGGTCCCAACTTCTGGAAAGTAAGATGCTTCTGCGAATTTCTGCAAAGATAAACAAAGTTAAAGAACAGGTTATAAATGGGGCTTGTGCTTGGGGACCATGACTCAGTGATTCATTTTGTGTCTGTCACTCTAACTCAATTCTCCAGCCCCCCACCCTCCCCGCTGATCCTGCAGCTTCCTGAGATTCCCAGCATCACTGTGCCTCAAGAGCTCTGAAAGACAGAAGTCAGGAAACATATCTTTGTTTCTGGTTTGTTTTACAAGTGATTTCTTTTTCGTTGGAGGTGTGGTTTCATTTATTTACTAGAGTCTTCTGTTGATGCCCGATCCTAGGAAGCTTGACCTTAAGGCAATTCTGCACTGCATCTCACTTGTCCTCTTGTTAGGGAGTGTCGCTCTGTGCAAAGTGTCAAAAGGAAGTTTGTTTGTGTTCCTGACACTCTCTAATTATCTCTTGTTTTATTTGTATATTTTTCTTTCCTTTGATGAAAACACTGGGGATGAATAACACAGCTTGAGTTAAACCTACTGTCTCTCCCCTTCCTGTCACTGTGACAAAATGCCTGACATAAACAGCTTAATGAAAGACAAGTTTGTTTTTGGCTCATGGTTGCAGAGACTTCAGTCCATGGATCGGTTGCTTCCACTGATGCACTGAGGTAAAGCAGGACATCATGATGGTAGGGCATGCTTGAAGAAAGCCACTTATCTCCTGGCGGCCAGAAAGCAGAAAGAGGAGGAAAGAGCCAGATGGAAGGACTGGGAACCAGATACTGTCCCCAAGGTCATACTCACAGGGTCTACTCCCTTTGACTAGGCCCCACCTCCTATTTTCATCACCTCCCAATAATGCCGTTAAATTTCGATTTCATCAGTGATTTAATCCACTGATGAAGTTAAAGCCCTCATGATCCAGTTACTTCAGAAAATCCTATCAGCAACAAAGCTTTCAGCACAATGAGCTTCTGTGGGGGTATATTGGATCACAACTCTAACAGTTACACATGGATGGTTTTGTTGGGAAGTTCAGAATTATAACCGTGTAATTCAGGAGGCTACGTGTGTCTTCATAAATGATGTATTTTTCCTTCTAGTTTGAATTGTGTGAGCCATGAGACAGGGCAGATAGAAAGGCAAGAGTGAGGTCAAAGTGCCACTTTGGGGAAGGTGAAAGCTGCCATCCTCTGGTAGGTTTGCAGGGGACAAGACATTAGGCAAGGATTCTAGGCAGGGTACGTTACTCTGCATAGTAATGTCCTTAGGAAGAGTAAGGCTCAAAAGACCAGTAAGGGCAGCTCTAAAGGAAGGGACTAGGTAAACAGGCCCAGGAGCCATATTAAACATTTCCAAAGTGTACAGCTAAGGCTCACTTGTGCAGATGATGAATATAAAGTAATCCAATAGATTTCTAGTCCCTAAAATATGAACACCAGTTTATGCTTACATGTTCAGATGATAAAGCATGTACTTCTGAGCAATTAGATATTTGGCTAGCAATGAGAGAGCAAGAGAGAGAGAGAGAGAGAGAGAGAGAGAGAGAAGAGAGAGAGAGAAAGAGAAGAGAGAGCGAGCAGATTTTCCACCCCTGCACACCCAGACACATGGCTTCATGCAGTAGTCATTCTGGGGTTATTCCAGTACTGAACGGAGCCGTTTCTGACGGGATCGACTGGCATTCTTCCCGACATGCTTTAGGGCGAGCTACTTATAGGAAGTGTGTGAACCTGGATTCCAGGAGATTCCACCTGTTTCCCTGTTATTTATTTAGTCACTACAGAGTCTTGGGAAGTCACTGAACCTTTTTTGTCTTAATTTACTCATCAGTAAAAGAAATAATCTTGACTGCACTTCTTTCTCTGTATCAATACGAACATTAAACTTTGCAGTGGTTTAAAGATTTTTAAATTGTTTTAGAGCTACAGAAGGAAGGGAGGGATGAAGGAAGAATAGACAGAGAAAGAAAATGGGAGGAAGAATAAAGGAAGGAAGGGGGAAGGGAAGAAGGGAAGAAAGAAGGAAAGGAAAAAAGAAGGAAGGAAAAACAACATTTGAATTTCATTTTGCTACCAGTTGAGATTTCTGAATTAATTTAGTCAAAGTTGGGTGCTCTGAGGGGTATGCATGTAGCATCTCTCAAAATCTGTTTCTTAAATATGGAAAAATAAGAATGTTGAGTAGTACAGTACTTATATTCTCTCTGTAAATTAGTACTTATATTTTGTCTGTAAATCTAAATTCCAGTCTCTGGAAACTTATTTGCTTTATGTGCCTTAACTTTTGTTGTTGTTGTTGTTGTTGTTGTTGTTGTTATTGGCTGTTGTACTCCTAAAACTATCAGGATTCTCTTTAAAACTGCAGAACTGTGCAATATACTTTAACTTAATCCTAAACCACAAAACCTATCACAAAGTCTGGCAGAGCAGATCAGCAGTAAGAGGATGTCTTTGAAAGACTAAGATGAACATTAAATTAATCAGCCAAAGCTCTGGGGGGAAATGGCCACTAATTTCAAATTTTTCATCTCTGGAAAATCAATTATTATTATGTTTATTGATGTTGTATTTGTCACTATTTTCAGCCATTTCCCCTGATGACATGGTTAAAATAAGAACATTGTTATGAAAGAGATTAGACATGTTTGATTCTGTTTCTAGACTTTCCACCTCTCAGCTACCTGAGGTTAGGGAGAAAAATTGACTGCTAAAGGACAAAGACTGAGCTTGCTTTTCTTTGTTCTTTTTTATGGTGATTACTTTTGCCCTATAAGATGTTAAACATTTAGTTAAACACCAGCTATTGCTTATTATTCACTAGGCAGGATATTGGAGACATGCATACAAAGTCAACACTCTCTTGGAACTGATTGGGTCTTTGGATTTTTTTCTTTACCCTAAAAAGGTTTAGAGAACCCTCTGCCTCAGTACAAGGTAAAGTTTCCCGATGTTGTTTGCACAGAAAGGGGCTTCTTGCTAATGTATTTAACACCCTAAATGGCCCTGACTAAAACAAATGAGTTCATGCCACTGTGCAAACATTGTTCCATACCTAATTATCCATGCCCTGTTGAATTGCTCTTCTCCTTTTTGAAACACTAGGTGACTTGGAAACTCCACGATAGTGGATTTTTGCTTGCACAATAACGTGATGCAGATCTTTTTCTATTTGTTTACATGTAATATTTGCATATGCAAATATACAAAACTATAGTCATATATATGGATTAGATACAGCATTATGGGAATGACTGCAGAGTCACAGTCCATGTTCCATCATGTTTCATTAACTGGGAGAAATTAGTAATAAAATTATATGTGCATATCTCTATATCTATCTATCTATCCATCTATCTATCATCTATCTGTCTATCTATCTATCTATTAACTTTTTGTTACTGGGACAGAACACCTGACATACACAATTTAAGGGAAGAAGAGTTTATTTTGGCTCACAGTTTCAGAGGTTTCAGTCCATGGTCATGTGACTCTAAGGCAGAAACATCATGGGAGAAAGATAACTTGCTTCATGGCAACTAGAAAGCAGAGCAAACAAGCAAGAGCCATGGAGGAAGGAGGATCTAGGGACCAGGTATAGTCCCCAAGGCCATGTACTCATGACCTACCTAGACATACCCAAAAGTGTGTTGTACTAATCTCCTAGGCATCTCTCGAGCCAATCCAGTTAGCAATCAAGATCATATATATATACAGTCTTACCATATGTAAGTATTGTGGTTAATATTCTAGGAAAATGCAAAGAAGACTATAGAGTATTGAGTATAGACTCTGCCTTTCATAAATACACAGTCTACTGAGTACATTATATTGTTAAATTTTAGGTATATAGATACACACAAATTAATGTATCTCAAAGAAAAAATATAATAGGAACAATTTCTAAATGAAGCCTTCAGATAACAAATTTTAAAACACTATCATGGGTTTATATCTTTAAAAAATAATACTTGCTGTCACACTTTTAAATAACATAGAAGCTTATAAAACAACAGCAAAATTCAAATAAAAGCTCACCTTTTTCCTCAGTCATCCTTCTCAAGAGCTTAAATTTTAAATGTTGGGTATGTGTTCTTCCCAAATTTTCATTTACCTGTAAAATATAAAATCAGCAACATACATGGCAGATATATGTGTATGTCATCATCTTATTCTTTAAAATGATTCTATATTATCCCACAGTGTGGATGTTGTAGAATTTATCATTTCTTAGTTGGTGGATTATAGGTTATTGCCAGTTTGTTGCATGTTTGTATTATACTTTGAATGGATTCTGAATAAGCAAGAACTTATCATAGTAGGAATGCTAGCATTATAGATGATATGTACATGATGCACTTGACCACTGAAGCTTTTGGTACAGAAATGATATAATCAGTGGTGTATATTTGAAGGATTGAAAGTAGGGCTGGCTTAGATTGGAGAGCTACTCTAAGCAGAGAAGAAAAGTAGGCTATTTATATAAACATCTAGGTAAGAGAGGCTGAAGATTTTAATTAAGACTGCCAGTGTGTTAGTCAGCTTCCCATCACTATATCAAATACCTGAGGTAATCAACTAATAAGAGTTCATTTTGGCTCACAGTTTTGGAGGTATCCTAGTCCATGATCAATTGGTCCTAAGGTAGCAGTGTGTGGTGGAGCAAAACTTCTCTGCTCTTGGTGAGGGAGCAAAAGGGAGAGAGAGAAAGAGACTTGGATCCACAGTCCCCTTCAAGGACACACCCTGACATACAGACCTCCCACTAGACCCTATTTCTTAAAAGCTTTTGCACCTCCCAAGAGTGCCATGCTAGGAACAAGCCTTTAATACATGATCCTTCAGAAGGCATGTAAGATCCAACCTATAGCAGGTTGTGAGAAATGAAAGAAAGTATTCTAGAATTATAGTGCATTTTCTATTGACAGGGAGAAATTGGTAGTGAGGAAGATATTAATAACTAATTACAATGAAATCTACAGTCAACTCTTGATTTTCCAGTAGTGTGACAGCTCTGGCTAGGGCACAGGAAAGAGTTTGTATACGCTCATCACTGGCTGATGAATACTGATTGTCCTCCTTTGGGATAGGTCTGGTCTTGGGAATGAATTCCCCTTAGGGTGGAGAAGGATACTGGGAAAGGGGGATTGAGAACCTGAGCTCTGACAGCTCTTCCCACTTAGGTCTTCCCACTTAGGCAGCTCTTCCAATTCTGGGCTCTTGCTTCCCACCTTGGTGGTCAGCCAAGAAGAAGCACTCTCAACTGCAGGGGTGAAGGGGTCCCAGCTCACCGCTCAGCCTGTGCCATGTTTAGTTCAACTACAAACAATCAAAATTCGATGGTTTTCAGGAAAGAGAATTGACAAGTGTTGGCGACATTAGATGTAGGAGTAAAAGAGCATTAAAGATGGGTATGAAGAATTTCAAACCCATGTGAATGGGTTTATTACGGTGACATTGACTTAACTTGGAAAAGGGCTCACTTTTTTTCTTTCTAGTGGAATCAGGGGAAGAAGGGATGCATATAAAAATTTAAAATGCAAGGTGAAAAGCATACATTTGGAAGCTGAAAATTTTGTTCTGGAACTCTACAGAGCATTCCATCAGAATCATCATTACATGGGTGATGCTTGGCTCTTTGAAAGAAGAAGCTTCCTCTTGAAAAGCTATTAAGAAAACCAGGGAAAACTCTTTGGTACACAGCAGCATATTGATTATAGGTAGAAGAAAGACTGTTCAGAAAGAGCTATCCTAGTAACCAGAAGAGGATGCAGTTTCAGGCGGGAAATGGACAGGGACTGGCAGGAAAATGCTCAGAAGGACCCTACTGAATGACGTGAGTGATTTCCATTGTAGGTGAAGTCGCAGGACCAGAGCCAGATGGCAGCCTGGTACAAGACTCATGGGGGACATACAGGCCTCTGGCTGGGGCTTAGGTTGAGAGCAGACAATAGAGAATGAGCAAGAGGAAGAAATGGAAGGCACACACATTTCAAGGGGATCCCCCTTCTCTTCTCAAATTTCTATCCTGCTGTGCAGGGCAGGAGCATCTTCTCTCTCTGTCCCTTCCATTATTAGTAAAGAACTCCAATTTTCCTTTCCAGCTATAGAACTAAAGCTGTTACACATGGTGATTGAAATATGTTCGTTCTTTGGATTGGAATTATTTTCTTCTTGACTGTGTTTGAATTGAGCGTTTGTTTCATCTTCAAGATTTTAATAGCAATGAAAAGCTAGAATCACCTAAATGCCCAACTACCAGTAGACTGCTTAGTTAGATACATTCATTAATCCAATTGTTTTATGTTTCCTTTTTTAGAAAAATAATAATGTATAGATACAAAGAAATGGCCAATTATTTGTTCAGCTTTATACTGGGACACCAACCATGTCCTATAACTGGGGAGCCTTACAGGGTGGAAAAAAACTATAACCTTTTCTATAAATTGTGGACAAAACAAAATTGGATCTCCTGGCATTCCTCAGTCAGGAGTGGAAAATTTAGTTATCAAGGTGTGGGACTTTTCCAGATGAATCTGACAAATGACTAGAAGGGCTTAGGGAAATTGATACCTGGCTTGTCCTGTAAGAAATGGGCAAGATTTCTTCCATATGTCTGATGGTATGCTGTATGCACACAAAGGGGTAGCTTAGCCTGTAGAGATACTCTCTAGACTTCCAGAAGAAGAAATATTTGGGCTGATAACAAAATGTTGAACAATCCTAAGTATTACAATATGTCTTTCTAATGAACTGGCAACATAAAATATATTACCTATAAAAAATTTTAAGGATTTATCTTAAGCAGAACACACAGAACCCTTGTTGGATCATAATGTGAACTAAATTAGCTTTTTAAGCCCTTTCAGCTATTTATCAAATAATTAATGGCATTTCAAAGACATATTTTAAGAGGAAGATCATGTGTAGAAATCATTTGTTTTTGCGTGAAAATGTGTTTCAATAAAATTCTCTTATTTGGTTCAGAACTTGTTTCTTAGATATTTTGGTACTATGATATTTTCTAGGAACATAATCACGTGTTTGAATTCCAGGCTGTTAAAATATGAAATGGTGTTAGAAAACTATTTAGTAACCAATTTTTTAAAGAGGAAATAGAAGATTATAGAGGTAGAGGTGCTCAAGGTCACATCTAGCAGTCAGAATTTAGGTCTTTTTTTCCTAGTCCAGTGCTCTTTTTAAAGCCCTGTTGTATCTTTTATATAAACACAATCAGGTTATTTTTATTCACTTTAGAGTCTACTCTAAGGGACTTTACATGTAGAGCCTAATCAGAAGTATATTGCAGTTCTGGGTAAGTTGGATTTGCTAGGCAGTAGACCCTGCTATTTAAAAAATTTTTTTTTGTATGGGGGAAAGCATCATAGATTCACAGATAAATTACTGCAGAACGACTTAAGGATGTCTCCTCTTTACTAGGAAAGAGTGTATAGGTGTGGGGAATGAAAGGCACTCAAAGCTCCTCTGCAAACCTTATCCTTGCTGGCTCTGTGGCTTCCCCAGTGGTCCCTGGGAACTGGGACTCTTTCTCCCTGTCAGTGGACTTCTGGTCCCCAAGGTGTCCTGAGGACTGTTTAGGATGATGACTTGAGAAGTCATTCCAAAAGGAACAACTGTGGTGGGGTGATAAGGAGTCAGTAGAATTCAAATGGAACTCCAGCTGGAGGAATCAGTCAAGTGGGGAAGTGTATAACAAGTGCATAACAAGTGTGGTTTTTGAAATACCTAATTTAAATAATAACAATGTTGTTGAAATAATAAAAGAGTAGAAAAGGATTTACATGAGAAGCAAGAGTCACTGCCCTTGCCTCCTCCCCATTCTGCTTCTTCTGTTTCTTAGTTATTTTTAGATATATTTGATGGTTAGCACCCTGTCTCTATGCCACTGGTTGTTATCCCCTGGTCCACCCCTTATCCCCATACAGGGGCATTGCTATTTTATCTTCCACTGCTACTAAGAAAATGTCCTTTCTCTCTAAATAAAAATCAAATTGAATCCCAACTTTATGTTTTATACAAAGGTGAGCTCTAGATAAAAACCTAAATTTAAGGGAGTGCTCTAGAGATAATAGAAGAAAATACAGCATCGTAACTTCGTGACCTAGGGGGAAGAGAAATCTTCTTGCACGAGTCCTCCATGTTGCAAACAGATGTAAAAACTTAGTAGATATTATTAAGTCAAAAGATGCACTTTTTTTATTTCACTCAATTACTTTCCTGAAAGGTTAATTCAGTCTATATGAGGATGTATAAAGTTACACACAGGTAAGACCGTTTCGGCTGCTCCCCTCTAGCATTTGCCAAACAGCTGTGTTGCTGCGTGAAAGGATGCATTATGGAAATGCTGAATGTGAAGGCTCTGGAGTTAAGGAAAGTGTCCAAGTCATAACAGATTTATCTCCTCCTAAGTTTATTATTTCGGGGGCACTGACACTATCTGAAGATTGACAATCCTCTGATTCCATTTGTTATGTAGCTGTGCATTGGTGACCAGCCAGCTGGGCAGTAAGTTGGCAATGTATAATAAGATTGTCCTCCATGATTGAAACAAATGACTCTCTTTTTGTCATCAGAAAACGAACCTTTATGCATTTGTTTTAGTAATACAAGATCTGACATCATTAATAATCTAGGCTTGTGACTTGTGCTTGTTGAATACAATAGATGAATGAAAAATTTAATTTTTTAGTAGATCATAAGAGATGTGCCAATAGATCAAAAATAATTTAGGCAGAGTACCTTTGATGCATGAGATATTCCATTGTCTGTGGTCTTTGTTAGGTTAGCCAGCATGTGCATGCTGATATTCTCCCTTGTGAACCCTGTGAGTGCTGTAGTGTAGGGTTCAGATACTTTTAACAGCTGGTCTTGTCTCTCCAACTTTTCTTCCACTATTCTGCAGGATGACCCAGCTTTGCCAACCAAGTCAATTGGTTCCAGGACTCTAAGGATGGATTGCAAACTCCTACCTTCACACCGTTTTTCCTTGCTGAAACTCATGTGAGGAACACCCTCTCTTTTTGATATTATATATAATTCATCTTATTCTAAAATACCATTTAAAGCTCAATTATGGGCTGTATTTCTCAGATGTCTCCTTCAAACTAAGCACTTAAATCTCGACTATACAGAATTTTGCTTTCCATTTCATTCCATTCTGTGTGGCCTCTCCAAGAACTTTATCTATCCTTGGCTTTGAACAGGTAATCACCTCCACAAAATTAGAGACCATGTATTTGAATGTTTTTACCTTTTGATCCTCATCAAACCATATAGTTTGATTTCATGGAACCATTCAAGCTGTTTCTTTATTTTTACATTTAGTTGACACATAATAGCCATACATATTTATGGGATACAGTGTGATTTTGATACATTTATACAATGTTTGAAGAGCAAATCAGGGAATTAGCATTTGTTTATGTTGGGAACCCTTGAACTCTTCTCTACTAGTTATTTTAGATACACAGTAAATTGTTATAAACTAGAGTCATGCTAAACTCTTTCTTAAAACTTCTTATTTTTCCAACTGTGCTAGAAAAGAAATGGTAGAATGGTGCCTGTTTAAAGCAAAGTTGAACTCAGCACAGAAACACCTTTTAGAGCAACCTAGGGACTGCTTTTAAAAAAATCCCAATTTTGTAATCCCAGAACTCTGGGAGGCTGAGGCAGGAGTATCACAACTTCAGGTCCCACCTGGGCAACATAGTGAGACTGTCTCAAAATTAAAAATAAGTGACGGTATAGCTCAGTGCAAAGGCTGTGGGTTCAGTCCCAAGTACAGTGATATCTTGGTTGTCGAGCAGCGCCAAGCTCGAACTTACCACTCCTCAAGCAGCAAAGCTCAAAAAAAAAAAAAAAAAAAAAAGAAAAAAAAAAGAAGAAGAAGAAAAAAAAGGTCTGCTTAGTGTTTGTAACTTTGCTCAAAAATCAATGGAAAATCTGACTTGAAAAATGCCACTCTTGCCCACACAACATACAGTGCTTGTGTTAGTACGTTAAAACATTTGTATTGTGCTTTTATTTCGTACTTTATTTGCATAAAATATCCTAACCATGGCTCCAAAGGAAGTTAATGATACCAGCAATAAAGCTAAGAGGAAAACTGTGAGAACTACGATAGAGTTAAAAAAAAAAAAATTGCAAAATTTGTCGAAGTCCTGGAAAAATGAATTTAAAAGTGTAATTTTTGGGCCACGGAGTCAATCATTTGGTTTTCCATTATTTCTTATGGGAAGGTTCAGTTCTCGAACTTTTCAGTGTTCAAACACGAATTTGGAATGAATTGAGATTGACAACTGAGGTATCAGTATACTCAAAAAAAAAAAAAAAATCAAATTCTGTCATTGTTCACGGGAAGAAGGAGCTTGGCACTGAGCCCGCAGCAGTCAGCCTTAGCTATTCCTTGTACACTCTTTGGAGCAGCTTCCTTGGCTAGGCACTTGTACAGGTTGACTAAGTCTTGTGACGAGACCCTGCATAGGTTGTATTTGGAAACATGCAGCCACAGAACAGTGCTGGGGATGCTGGGTGACAGCCAATGGTTGGAAATAGTTGATTTTTGCTTAATATGAAGACTGAAAATGAATTAAAGACACATCTTTGCTTGCAGCTCCTAAAGAACACATGCAAGTTATGATGGAAGAATATAGTGAATGTTTAATTAAAAATTAATACATAAAAGACACATTTCCATGAATCCCCCCTCAAGATCTCCTCCTTGCTTCAAACGCACTTACTCCATCACTCTTGCTGCTTTCTGGAGCGGTTTTGGAAGTCCTCTTCCGCCAGTATCTTTTGTTGTGCTGTAGTGGCTGTCTCATGTTCTGAATTATTTCAAAACTTTACCTTTCATGGTCATTTTGACTTTAGGGAAGAGCCAGAAGTTACATGGTGCCAGATCTGGTGAATAAGGTAGGTGAAGGCACACTGTAATGTTTTGACAAGCCTGCCTCTTTATTGGATGGCACGTGGCAGGAGCATTCATTGTATTTTTGATCACGCCTTATAAAGACATCCAGGAAAGAGGACTTCCAGACCTGCTTCAGAAAGTGGTAAAACCAATGAGATAAATATGTTTGAAGCAAGGAGGAATACTTTGAGGGGGAATAATGGAAATACCTTTTACTGTAGTAAATTTTTAAAAATTTAAACACATAATATATTTTGATCACCCTTATATTCCAAGATGAAGATATACATCAATAATCATGAAATACTGAAGCATAAATGTAACCAAATGACATCACTATCCTTGCTTTCATTACCCTTGGTTGAAGTTTTTGGTCCTTCAGAAAATTGCTTTTTCCCCCAAAATATATACTGTGGCGATCCATTAGCTATGTATCTTCAAGTACATTAAAAAAATATAGGCCAACACATTTTTCTGTTTTTTCTCTTGTAGAAATGTTGTTGGATATTGCAAACAAAACTGTAAAGGGATTCAAGGGTTGTAGTACCAGAACTACAACCACCTCCCTTCTGCCCTCTAGCATCAGAAAGATCTTATGAACATTGCAATTCTTGGAATTAATTCTCTCTTTACTCTGGCCATGAGGATTCTTAGATAAAACTGCCCAAACTCCCAAGAGTGCAGACAGCTTGCATTTTTTCTACTTTTCTTTTGCCATTTTCTTGTTCACGTCTCCTTTTGCCATGTTATGTATGTTTGCCATGTTATGTATTTTTTACTCTTTTGACTATTGATTCATTTTTTAAAAAATTAAACTTACGATTTTAGGATAACTATAGGTTCACATTCAGAAAAAATAATGCAGAAAGAGCCATCATACCCTTCAATAGGTGTCCCCAAAAGACATCTTGCATAAGAATAGTACAATGTCACAATCAGGAAATCGACATTGACACACTCCACTAACGTCATTCAGATTGATTATATTTTATAAGCTTCTATAAATCACTTATGAAAAGAGCATACAAATTAACAAATATAAGTGTTCATTTAATAATGAAAACAGAGAGGTTTTATGATGTAATTGATAGATTCTATATGTTTTTAGAGATTAAAAGCTTTTTAAGTTTTGGAATAAAGAATATGTATGCCGATCTCCAGCTGCCAAAATCCAAAGAGGGACCAGCCCACCAGCATCTTTGCACAGATGGGCTGGTAGTCAAGCTCTTGATTAGAGCCTTCTGTTTTCCAGATGTAGCCCACACCTGGCTTTGAGAAGCTTAGAAGGAACTTCCTCACTGCCTCCTGCGGGACAGTTCCCTGAGGCCAGTGGGTGACCTTCTGCAGTAGCACAAGTTCAAGTTTAGTTTGTTTGTAATTAAGAGTCCAAATGCAGCATAGCAATTGAATACAAGTGGACCAATAACTTTGCTTTGAAGGACAGCCTGCAAACATATAAGAGTTTGTCTTGAAGTGAGATTTTTATGTGGCTTGAATTAGTTGGCATAAAGGCTCTAGAAAGAAAGTTTGGGTTATGATCCTATGTCTTGCACATTTTTCGAAATTTCAATAGTTGCCTATTTTAAAGTAATTCCGTTATTTTTATTAAATGTATTCTGAAAATAACAAGCTCAGGGGAGATGAGCTCTGGGGATGAACTATGGTTTAAGGCAAATTTAATAACCTCTTTCCATTTTGCTAATACCTGGTGCAGGGGTGGACCTGTGACTCTTTCGTGCCCTAGTTCGTACAAGGGCAAGTGATTCTAGGGAGAATTTTGCTCCATTTGTTTAAAAAGAAGATGCAGTGAGTTAGCATGCCAATTCCTGAAATAAAAATGTGGGAATGTGGTGTGATGCTGGGACTGTAACTGCCATCCTGCTGCAGCCTTGGGTTAAAATGCCAACATGCTGAGAAGCACAGGGCCAGAAGGCCACAAGATCCCGTGTCCTTGATAACGGTAGCTGTGGAACCGTGAACCTCTAGACTTCTTGCTAAATGAGCAACAGTGTTCTATGTTGCCCTGGTGTGTTAACTGCAGTCAAATGCCTTACAACTGATCCTAAATGCATTTGGTTTTAAATGTTGGGATTCTCAGAAGTGTCTTGCAGATACAGTGGCTGTGCATACTTCATGTTTCAAAAGAACCCCAATTTTAAGTGTGCCTCCTGCTGTCTTCATGAGCTGTAGAAACAAGAATTAAATATTATTTATAAAAGGAAAATATAAAAATCAGGTATATTCATCAATGTGCAAAACCGTCATCAGTGAAGCTCGTGGGTACAGTGTCAGACAGAGGCTCAGACCCAACGTGGGAGACTCCTCATTCCCGGACCGGCTGCTCTTGCCTTCAGTGAGCAAGGTGCTGGGTGGGTCCCAAGGGTCCCGAGGGGACGGCACCTTCTCCCACTGTGGCTGGCTTAAAACCTGGAAGTGCACGTAGAAAATGAACCAGAAATCTGCTACAGAGGAAAATAGCTAAGAGCCAAGAATGACTTAGATCAGAGGCCTGGCATAGGGGACCTGGTGCACACAGGCTGGCAGGTCTCAAGGAACGAGTGTGAGCCTCTGGCTCTCCCACCACTGTAATCAGTCTCAGTTCCCTACGTCTGAGAAGGAGATGATAATTGCTAACTACTACTGGCTGCATGTTGGGGCCTGGCCCCATTAAGGATTCTCTCCTACCTGCCTATCAGTGATATTGTCTTCCAGAAGAGTTTTATCCGGTGATGCCAAAAGCATGACTTCTCTATATCAAGAGAGGGGAAGGCTCTCATCACAAGATGCTTCTTAACATTTTCCCCCTCTGTTCCCAATATCCACTAGGCCTTGTCTACTGAGTAGTTGCAGAGATTTCTTACGGGAAGGGAAGAAAAATCCATTTTATTCTCCTGGTGGCTCAGACATCCTACATTGCAGAGATTTCTTAAAGGAAGGGAAGAAAAATCCATTTGTTCTCCTGGTGGCTCAGACATGCTAGGTATAGGCTGTTTTTGCTTTCCATGGTCACAGGGAACCATAAAAAATGATTTGCAAGCTGAAACCATGTGTCTTCATTCATTTTGTGTTGCTATAACAGAATACCACAGACTGGCTAATACATAAGAAATTTATTTCTCACCATTCTGGAGACTGGAAAATCCAATATTAAGGTGGTGACCCTTTGATGAGGGCCTTCTTGCCTCATTATCCCATGGCAGAAGGTGAAAGGGTGACAGAACTTGAGAGAGCAAGTGAGTAAGAGGAGGCTCACCTTAGTTTCACAAGAAGCCTGCTCTTGCGATAACTAACCAACTCTTGTGGAGCCCTCGTGATCTGACCATCTGATATCAGCCTCTACCTCTCTACATTGTTGCATTGAGGATTAGGGATAAACTTTGAAGGACAAATGCAAACCATAGCATCATGCAAAGCCAGCCTAATAAAGAAAAACAACTACACATATACAGGAAAGTTCCAATGTTCCAGAACAAGTTTTTGAAATATATTTAGTTAAGGAATTACACCATGACAGGAGATCATTTGTACTTAAAATAAGTTTGGCAGCCCCCTCAGTTTGCTCCTTATACTAAAAGCCTTCTGTTATGGTGCATGGATAAGAGAACCTGGGTTTGGACCCCTGTGGATGTTTACAGGAGGGGTGTTCCTTGTATCACTGTAACAGCCATCTACATTCCCTTTACTGAAATTGGTGTACCCCAGTTGGTGCTGCTGCAGTAGATGCCTATGGTAATGAGATTTCTCTACATTTAAGCAGCCTTTTCCATTAAGAAAGTGGGATTTGTCTGGAGAGAATGAAGTATTAAAATAATTGTGGACATAGGGGACAATCACTGAGGCAGAAAGCTATCAAGAAGAAAAGACAGGATGTAGGAAAGGACAAGAGCAAGCAGAAAGAAAATGCTATCAGAATTCAGTGAGGACACAAAGTGAACACATACCTCCTTGCTGGGCATATTTTAGAGGCATAACTCCTGTTGGATAAAAGTAGAAGGATTTCTGGGGTCAGTGGTGGTGATTTTTCTCTGAGGACTCAAATGTTTTCCCATTCTTAGCATGTGGTGTCTCCTAGATTCTGTTGGTTGTGAGAAGGGATAGAGCTGTATCCAGGTACTGGCTGGGGAGTTGCCACCTTCCTTAGGCCTGAAGGGCTTGGGATAGGTAAGCCTGGGGAAAAGGAGTTGTAGATAAAGGCTGTGGGTACAGGTAGAGAACAGCAATTGAAAACTGAGGTTCAGAAGCCCCCACCCTTCCAGGCTTCCACCAGGATTTCTGTGGTATGCAGTATAAGAAAAGTTAGGTTTACAGTCATATTCTTAATACGTGAAAAGAGTGTTTTGGGTCAGGCACATAGTGGTAGACATGTGATTTATAAAGTCCTATGTAACTAATGAATACTTTCTTGGTTTTAAAATAAACAAAAAGTAAATGTATCAGCTATTCTTTTCAGAAACACTTCACATTTTCCTTTTTCCTACAAAGATGGCCAATGGGTGAGCATGAGTCATGATAATCTTTAGGCTGCATCCGTGTTCTGACTGCTTCTTTCTCACCATCATTTAGTGAAGGCTCTTCACAAACACAAAGGGGAATACATCGATTCCTCCCTCCGAAGCCATATATTTTAATATAGTTTAACATACCAAGTTGTCAGGCTTTGATCTCTTGGGTCATAGTTCAAACTCTTCTAATTCTATTGCCTATATTTCTAAATTTTTAGGGCAGTTTCAAGCACAAGTCAGTCAGAGTCAATAGAAGAAAAGGGGAAAGAAAAAAGAAAAACCCAGTCGCGCTTTGTGCCGACTGATGGCTTTTGTATGGTCTCTTCAGTGGCATGAGGGTGGTTGTTCTTGTTATTTAATTAGGAATTTCTTTTCCTTACCTTCTTTATCAGAGAATACAAGGAAGTACATGTTTTTCTAAGCTGTCATTAGCTTTTGAGGTAAAGAGAAACCTCCTTAACCTAAAGAAAAATAAATCCCTATGGTGGATGGATGTGATGGTTAATTTCACTGGTCTGTCTGTCACACTGTAGTGACCAGTTGTTTGGTCAAGCACTAGTCCAGATGTTGCTGTGAAGATGGATTTTCAATGTGATTAACATTTACAGTCAATTGACTTTAAGAACAGGATATTACCTGCCATAATTCGGATGAACTTCATCCATATATGGAAGGCCCTCAGAACAAAGACTTAGGTTCCTCAAAGAAGAAGGAAATCTGCCTCCAGATTCATCATCAAAATTCTGCCTGAGTGTCCAGCCTTCCAAATCAAGATGGCAGTGTGACTCTCTCCTAAGCCTGTTGGCTTTTCTCAGGGAGTTTGGATTTGCTAGCTCCCACAATCATGCAGCCCAATTTCTTAAAATCTTATTGGCTTTGTCTCCCTAGAGAAGCCTGGCTGAGGCAACGGAGGAGAGGGTTTGGAGTCAAAGCCCGTCAGCGGAGGGAGAGATGTGTTTGTTCATCGGCCAGAGCACCAAGCACAGACGTCCTGCATCTGTGTGTGTGGCCGCTATGGTAGGAGGGTTTCCCCATCAGATTCCTGGTATAAACCAGATGGTTTACACCAGGGCTTCATTGAAAAGACTGTCTCAACAGTGAAGGGGTTGAAGAATCAAGAACATGGTGTGTCCAGGGGAAAGTGGGGGAGGAAATCTGTTAGTACTCTCCTGAAAGGAAAGGGAGAAGCAATGAAATCTATGGGAGATGCTTCCCCTGACAGAAATTGGGACTAAAGACCAACATAAACAGCCATGGGCGGAGCTGAGGGTTGGCAGAGAGGGTGTGGAAGGAATCAGTGCCCTGGCCCTTCTCTTCTCTAACCTCAACCTCCTGCTAGTGCCTCCCACAGGCTGACCCAACCAGGAGCCTCAGGGCAAGGAGGTCCTTGATGACATTCCTAGGGCCAGCCTGCAGGGACACCAAACAGAGAAGAGAAGAGCAGGGAATGGAGTTAGGAAGGACAAAGAGGAGACAGATTGCATGGGAATCTGTCTCTTGAGAATTCATAATAAGTCACTTACTTTCAATGCATTATAAGCTTGAGCTTACTAATAAAGAAACAGAAGTAGGTTATCTTTGGTGATATGGTTACTCTTAGTAAGGCAGTAGGGGATGTAAATGCATATTCTTTGACATAGGTGAAGAGAAGCCTTAGCTTCTCTTGGGCTCAGGGGCTGGGGGTTTAGCTTAAACCCGATGCTTAGCCACTTGGGAGCAGAACCCCTCAGATGTAGATCCTGCCCTCCTTCCTCTCCCCCCATCCCCCATCTAAGTAGCCAGACCTCCATCCTGCTCATAGCTACAGGGCAGCATGATATAAGCAATTTCAGACACATGCCGTGGTATAAAGCCTCATTACTGGTGGAGCACTTCATTCACAGAAACTAGCACCTAGTTTTCTGCGATAAAATAAGACGTCAACCCCTTAAGTGAGCATTTGATTTATATGTCTTGGGTTCCTAAGTAATAGCTTTGGAGGATATGGGAGTAATTTATAATACTAACTTCACTTGACTTGCCTTAAAGCAATTGATGTTATAGCTCTTGAATTTAAATGTTTGCTTAAATTATCCTGAACACTGTGTCTTTAGTTGGGTTTTAATAATCACTTGCTTGGGTTATTGATTTTCTATTAAATCCCAGTACACCACCTCTGTGCAAATGAACAATTCTTAAGTCAGGATATGTTAGGAACTTAATTAACACATACTTAAGGCAGGAAATGCACTAAAGGCTGGTCAGGTAGAGACCAGAAGAGTCTCAGCTTTCTGAGCATGGGCAGATGGGTCAGGGAGAGAAGCAAGTACACTGTGTGATAAAAGCATGTTAGAGACATATGCAGAAGGACAGTGTCGTCCTAGACCTTTGAGCTGCATAAGGTGAGCAGAGGAGGAAACAAACCAGTGGAATGTTAAAGGAAGACTTGGCATTAGCTCATGGAGGGGACACCAATGGGCACAGCAGACTGCAAAGGATGGTTCAGCTTGGAACAGGAGGGAGGCTGTGGGTGTGGACAGGGACTGACCAGGAGCTGGTATCCCATGGTACAGCCTGGACCTTATAGTGAGTTCAAGGAGGGACCCAAAAGTCTTCCAAGGAGGGAAGTGACACGATAGTGTTTTAATTGTGTAAAGAAGAAAATGTGCGTGTTTAAGATAGGTAGAGGATGGATTGGAGGGCAGTGGGGTCACACTGAAGAGACAAGGCTGGTCAGCAGACTGGACATGAAACCCAGTGATAAAGGATAAAACCCTGGATGAAAGCCAGGTGCAGGAGTTGGAAGAATATAAAGACATTTCTGAGATGTAATAACAGGACTTTATCCCAATTGTGAATATGTTTCTGGCTTGGTTGACAATACAGATAATCAACACAAGTAATAGAGGAGGAGAACAAAGGGATTGGTAGAGAATCTTATAGGACGTCAGTGGAGGCAGCCAGAGAGAGGAGAAGACAGAGACTTAGAGATGGGAAGTAGATGTGGAGATGACCTTGTCATTAACACTATTAGGTGGGTAAGGAGCATAAAACAGCTGAGGACCACAGTAGTTAGAGAATAAGACTCAAAGATGAATATATGAATGTTTGAAATAGTTCATCATTAAAAACAAAAAACAGATAGAAGGAGATATCTTTTCCTGGAGACTGAGAGGCAGCAACTATGGAGCTGGGAATTCATGGAATGAAAATATTACAAAAATGGGAATCTATGGGCCCTGGGGATAGAGATAAATAAAGACAGGGATATTTCCATTGGATTTGGAAATTAATGGAGTCAGGAGGGGTTGGAACCAGAGCAGGGTGGTTATGGTGGGATTGGGGAATAGGAAGGAGGGGCAGAAGCAGAGGGAGGGAAGGGTAGGCTACTCATTCAGGAAATTTCACTGGGAAGAGAAGAAAAGAGTTAAGCAGGTAGAGGAGTACTGGGATCCAGGAAACCATGTTTTTTTCTTTTCTTTTTAGGGTAGGCAGAGCACGGACACATTATCAGCATGAAATCAGAGCCAGGAGCTGGAGAGATGTTCTGGGTTCCTGTGATGACGTTATGACACAAAGAAGCTCTTGAGGAGGTGATAAAACAGGTTGTAGGCACGGGTGAGTCCATGGAGTAGAGGCTCTAAGCAGACAATAGGGGCTTCTGATTTCAGAGGGGAGCAGTTTCAGGTGCAGTTCGTGGAAGAGCATGAGGAGCTCAAGGAACTGAACTTGTCCAGAGAGACACGTAAGGGTCAAACAGTTCAAGTGATGTGTCCAGTGAGTATGAGGGAGAAAGGAGAAAAGGCAGAAACAGCACCAAGGGAAGTCAGTAGCTTGAAAGGCCTGGGAGAAAGGAGAGGGAAAGACGAAGTCGGGTCCAGCCCTTGTCTGCTTAGAAAGCCCTTCGGTAGGTGTGGAGTGGGCTCCACTCATATCCAACTGACTCACGAAGGACACACGGACCCAGATCTCAGCTGGAATTGTTCAGTCAGTTGAATCAGGGCAAGGAGTGGCCTTCTGGTCCATGACTGTCTGAAACTGAAGGATTCAGAGGGTTCTGAGAGTGGAGAGAAAGGGGCACCAAGACAACAGACAACAGAGAGAGAAACAAGTCCACAGTTTTTTATTTTAAATGTTTCCAACTTGTATTGTCCAGGAGGGCCATTTATAATCTTCCTTTCTTACTCAGGGCAAGGGTCATTCCCATGGGCCTCCTTTGAAGCATAAGTAAGTTCTCACTGGAGGTAAGAACATAGCTTTGGCAGCTAACATGTAAACAGAGTCATATTCGTGACTTCACTAATTCTTTGTCCCTGGTGCCTGTATTTACCAACCATTCACTGAAATTTCACCATAATGCTTCTCTAAACAGAGAACTGGTTATTAAAATGAGCCTTTTATAAGACTACTGCTATGTGAGTTTAGTTAGCACAAAATTAAAGCAATCTTATTTATTCATATGTACAAATAAATACATATTATGGCATATATCTTGTTATATATGTGAAGTTATGTGAAGGTAAGTAGCAATCTAGTAATGCTTCCTCATGGTCTCACTGACTGGCTTGTATATATGTCTATCTTTATATATTTATACCTATAATGTATACCTATATCTATGCTTATCTCTCTGTTTCTGCCTTTCTGTCTCCTGTTACGGTAAGAGGAAGGAAATACCTTGAAGTGTGTATTAGGCTCTTATGGGGTGAAATCTTCAGACTTACCAGAGCTAAACTGTTTTGAAATCTGTACTTTTAAAATGGAAGTTTTGGTAAAGTTCATTTGCAAGCAGTTGAACGCAATTAGTCAGCCAGAATTTTCTACCTGAATTATAAGACCATGTTGCTATGCAAAGACCTTGAAAGAGCAAGAAATGCCATAAAATTTATGACATAATTTTCTAAATGAGCAGCCATCACTTCTCTAAGAAATGCTATCTTCATTTATAACTCTCAGGATACCCTGAAATTTATAATACAAATAAGATTTCTGTGGTATTGAGTCCGCAACCCACACATAACAGCCCAGTATATCTTCATTAACAAGAAACATTTCTATTGATTTCATTTTGTGATGCTTCATATTACATATAACAAATATGTATGGTCACCTAAATGAATTATTACAATCCAATTTGAAATGATTGCAGGGGGTTATTGTGTTATCTCTAGGATGCTTTAGTCTCCGGGTGTCAAAACTGTTTTTATTTAATGGAATAACATGGAAAAGTTAATCAGAGTAGGTTAACCTCCGTGGGACTGAAGGTCACATACATTTACTCTTTGTTGGAAACAGGGGAGCTCTCAGGTTTGAATTTTGGCTGGGGGCGGGAGAAGGTGGAAGGGGAAACAACATAGAGAGATTTAATGCCTATGTTTCCTCTAGTCTCACCAGTATCATTTGACTTTGGGGGCTTTTCAATAACTGGATTTTTTATTAAAAAATTCCTGCAAAGAAAATGAAATTAAACAAGCAATACAAACATAATGAAAAATCAATACTGCAGTTAACATTTTTATTGTGTATTATTGAACGGCTTGACTTCAGGCCCATTCAGCTTTGCGTACACATGCACAACTGCTCCGGGTTTCTGAGTAGAGTTGGAGTAAGGTTGAAGAATGGCAAAGAAAGAGTCATCTTCTCAAAATTGCATTTCCAAGAAAAATGATGTTTCTTATAACTGAGTCCTCTCACTGCGAGGCCAGGAATATAGAGGCAGAAACTTCCCTTTTGTTTAATGAACATCTTGCATTTGGTGAGCACACAGAAGGTATTGTGACTAGAGTTTACCAAGCATTTTAAAACTTGCTTATTCCCATGGTGCTTTCCTTTCAGAGCAGTTTCTATGAAGGTAGGCTTTTACCTTAGTGAATATGTAGGATTTGGACACAGAGATGTAAAGCTGGAAAGACATCCAGTTAAAGGCTGAGGGGAAAGCACTGACTATGTATTAATTCCTATAAGTTTCCGAAGTTCCTTTAGACTCCTGGTCAAAATAGCCACTTGATACCATTGGTACGTCTCCTTCTACTCTAACAATAAAGTGTGAAAAGCTGCAGATGTGCTCAAGAGCTGGAAAGAAAGATCTCTAGACACCAAAAGCAAGAAGCAGAGGTGGATCAGAAGAAGGCCTGGAACCTCTGGATAAAGGCACCAACCCTGAGTGTGGTCTACTCAGTGCACTAACGGGACATCCAGATGCAAGACTGTGGGGTGGTTTTAAAAGGGGATTCAAAGCTTTACCCACTCCCTAGTCCTAGGTGAGGGCTTTGTACTCTGGACCTTGAGTGGAAAATTTGTTGCTGGAGGGAAATCAAAGTGCATAAGCTTGCATAGTCTGTGTGAGAGTAAGCGTACCCAGATAGGTTGCAAGGTAAGAAAGCTTATTGAAAAGCCATTTAGCCTAGAAATGAATGTAAAAATTGGCCCAGAACTGGCAGAGTCCATGGGATCTGCAGAAGAACTATGAGTCACCTCCATAATCCAGGGCACATAGGTTATTTCTCCAGGACCCAACATATGTCAAAGACAGCTTTAGTTCTCACACACTGTGTGTGGCTGTCCATTTTCATTTTCCTCAAGTGACTAAAAAATCACAAACAGAGATATTTATCCTTTGAAATAGACAGCCAACACCTGCAACAAATGGGAGAATTCACAAAGAACTACAGATAAGAGTAATATCCAAGGAGTTTAAAATAGGCATGATTTAAATGTTAAAAGTGACAAACTGGTGGGTAGATTTTATAATGTAAGATGAAAGAAAAGCAAGTGGGGCTGAGAAAGAAACAAAAGATTGCCAGTGTAACTGGAGAAAGAAATAATTTTGAAAATAAAGCTGAAAAAACACTCAGAAATAAGAGAAAGATAAAAAGGTGAAAAAATGAAACATAAATGGACATGATGAACAAAAAACACGGAGATCCAAAAAAGTTAATGGGAATTCCAGAAGGAAATTATGGAGCAAGTGGGAGAGACAATATCGGTGGAGAATACTGGTGAAGAATTTGTCACAATTAAAAATTATTAGAGTATTTTTCAGTAGCACCTTACACCTTGAGGACACATAAATTTATGTGTCCTACCACATTACAGTGAAGCTATCTAATAGGGAAGAAGGTACAAATATCTTCAAAAAGTGCACTGGAAAGAAATAACAATCAGACTGACAGTATACTTCTCAATGGCAAGAACAGATGTCAGAGATGATTAAACACTAAATGATAAAAGAAAATAACTATCAACCTCACATCTGTACTCAGTGAAGAGATCATTCAGGAGGAAGGAGAGCTTCTCCCAGCAGTTACAAGCCTGTGCTGCTGGCACAGGGACTTCATCGTCACCTCCCCTCAAAAATCTTCAATAAAATAGTGTCACTCCCTGATTATACTAAATGAAGGTAAAATAAAGATATTTGCAGATATTCAAAGACTAGGAGGCACTCCCTGAAAGATCAAATCATGTCATATTGAAAGAAGGGGATGGAAGCTGGGAGGAACCAGTGGGCAACAAGATACAAAAGCAAGTTGAGAAATTGGTGAAAGATATTTTGCAAATCCATAAGAATAATATTAATGTTATCAATTTTTGAGAGACTATTTAAAATAAAAAGGAAATAAAATACTGGACAGTAGTCTCACGGATGAGAGGAAAGTGAAATTTTGGGGCAAGTCAGAGAGGTCTTAAGATCCATATGGGGAAAGTAGAGAAATGGGTCAGCTTCAAAATATGAAAAATTATCCTAATGATCCTATTTTAATAACATAATGTTAATTATGCATAACACTATTGTTCAATTTATATCCAGATGTCCCCCAAAGCCTCATGTGCTCATAGATGGAGCTTTTGGGAGATGATTGGACCGTGGGCACTTGTATCTCATCACTGGGTTAGTCTATTGATGGAATTATAGCTGACTTGCTGTTAGGAGAAGGGCCACTGGGGGCGTGGTTTATCTCTTCCTACTTCTCCCTCTACTCTCTGCTTCTTGGTTGCCATGCCATGAGCTGCTTCTCCTCTGTGATGCCCCTCTGCCATACTCTCCCGCCTTGGAGCCAGCCAACTATGGACTGAAACCTTTATAACTCTGAGCCAAAATAAACCTTTTTTCCTTTAAACTGTGGGTGTCAGGTATTATATTTCAGGGACAAGAAAAGTGACTAAGACAACTATATTAAAGAAGGTGTAGAAGTATAGACATATAATTCAAAAAAGCAGAGTAAAAGAGGGATAAAAAGAAACATACAGAAAATATGTCAGAAAGAATAAAAGAGGAAAGAAGGAAGAAAGAAAAGGAAGGAAAGAAGAAGAAAGGCAGGGGAATTGTAGCAAAAATAGATAAAAACAAATGATTAGTAATCAAAATAAATGTAAATGGATTAAACTTTTTTTGTAAAACAGCAGACTCACAGGTTCAACAAAAGTTTCTTTGTTCCTTGAACATTCTGAGAAAGCCCTATGGCTTCCTACTGTTCCCTATCAGCATGGGAAGAGGTAATGTTTTGTGACAAAAGCAATGGCACGTGTCCACTGTTTGGAAGCCAAGTGTTGTTATCTGGCATATTTTTGCAAGGTTTGATCATATTCGAGACTAAACATCTCCTCTAATGTCCTGATATGTATCTTTAGGGGCAGCGTTGGGATGTTTGATTTTGATAGCTCTACTCAGATCTAGTGGACAGAGGAAAGCTGAAGAGGCAGCAGGTCTGCTTCCATGTGGAGCAGATGGAGAGATGCCAAAATGCAGGCTGAGTAGTTACATGACTCATAACATGGTTGAATGGCTTTATTTAAAGAGCGCTGAAAACTGGATCAATGGCCACATCAGAGAGGTTTCCAGTGGAAAAAATACTTTGGGATTTTAATTGAGTTTCGGCTCAATATGATGTGGTTACCAGATCAGTAATATGATTTTAGAAGGCAATAATGGAGGTAGATTGTCCATAATTATGGGGGTGACAGAAAATATCCACTGGCTTTTATCAGACCAGACTGGAAGAATGAATTTAGTACCAGATTCTGAAAGAAACACTGATAAACAAAAGTAGATCCAGACAGCATCAGCTAGAGGCTAAGTGTTACTCAAACACTGTAGCATGAACTCTTGAAGGAATAAGGTGGATGCTTGTCTTAGAGTAAACATGCCATTTGTTCCTAAATATGTCATTGGCTGTCATGGTGCATGGTGAATCCTTATGGTTTCTGTAAACTGAACTGGAACAACTAGGAACTATGTGACCGAACTATTAAAAATGAATGGACAGTTACAAGACATAGAGAACTTCCTATAATGGAAAGGGGTCAACCAAAATCAGACCAGTATTCTATTGGCAAAACTATAAGGGATTAATGTACTAGGTCTGGGATGGGAGTGCTTGTCCCTTAATGTCCCCCTCCTACCTTAAGATCTTGATTCTGTTTTGCCCATGACACTGCCAGTGAGTATCCAGGGAAGGGTGTTGCTTTGTATATCCTACTCTACTCCCCCTTCAAGCCCCATGTCCCTTTGTGATGCTGACACAATAAGGCAAATTCTGACAATAAACTAGGGAAGAAAATATTTAGGAAATCCCTTCATCTGAGCTGAGGGCATTGCAATCTGTGTGTGTGTGTGTGTGTGTGTATGTATGTGTGTGTAGGTGTATTTGTAATATGTACATATATTATAAATAAAATATACGTCCAAATTTAGTTTTCTCTAGAAGCAGATCTTGGACAAGGATTCTAGTTCTATAAGTAGTTTTTGTGGAACAGTAGAGCTTAATCCCCTGGGATACTCAGGGAAAGACTATTGAACACGAAGTTAAGATTTGTTTTCCATCTCAGGGTAGATTTATTCAGCAGCTCTCATCAGTCCCTGAGTGAGGGGTGCTCCTTGAGGCACTAGTTTCCTGTCAATTCAACTTGAGATGCCTAAGAAGATCAGGCTCTGGTGGTCAAGAAACTTTCCAGCCAAAGGGTGTAGGTGCTGGAAGTTAGAAAAGGGAAGAGCCAAGGGGCATGGATGGGCACCTGTCATGTCTGCCACAGGGTGTATGTTATAACATCGGTATGTGTACATGTTAGCTTTGGTTACTGCTTTCATTGGATGGACTATAGTTACACAGAGTCCACTACAGTAGACAGTAGGTGAGATGCAAATGAATGACCAAGTTCTCCAGGGTTGGCTGCAGCTTTGCTGTCACCTCTTTGGACTGTGCACTGAGCCTGGCCTCTCCTCATAGGTTTCTGTGTATTTTGGTGGCCATGATAGCAGTGATATCACGATTTCCAATCCCGTCTTTGTAACTTGGTTTTTCTTTTTGAACCACTAGGCTTTTATAGCTTCTGGTAGAGTGCACACCCACACACCCTCTCCTTTCTTCCTCCTTTGAGAGCCTTGTTTGGAGTAGGTTTGATGCTTGTTTCCAGACACTGGTGAGAACAAAGGTGTATTCCTAAGTGCAGACGCAGAGCTTCAACCTAGACACACACACACACGCACAAAGATCCAGCCCTCTTTTTATATGTGCACACCTGCTGTAAATCTGAACACTTGCTTTCCTGGCAGGCAGTTTGATTGGGAGCAGTTGGGGTGAGGACAACTTAGGGTGAGGACAAGATCCCTATATAGCTCCAGCTGCTGGCAGCAGTGGCCTGCTTGTCAGAGTCACATGGTTCCACAGATGAGCCTTCTGCTGTACAGCCAGTGTTGGGTTAGAACAGAAATGCAATTCTGTTCCATAAGTCCAATTTCCATCCAGTATCTGGAAATGAATGATGGAAGAATTTGGCCTGTGTCACTGTCACAATATAAAGGATTTCCATTGACCCAAAGGCCTGATGGAATTTCAGTCTCAGGCTCTGAGTCCCTCTGCTCTGCCTCTGCCCCCTCTAGGGACAGGTGCAGAGTCCACAGTCAGCAGAACAAAGGGCAGGCAGTGTCATTAATATTTTAAAAAGGTAGGCATGGATATGACATTGTTAATGACATATCGCTTCTCCAGGGTGATTTGTGAGGCTGGGAGTAAGGAGGTGAGGGCTCTTCAGGAAGTTCCTGTGGCAACTTGGTGCATGTCTGGTGCCAGATTCTCACTTTGTATTGCAGGAATAAACACATTCTGTTTACTAATCCTTGTCTTCCCTGACCAAGTGTGTCCTCTTGTGGGGCCTGTCTTGGCTGCTGTGTTTCTCACTCCCACTACTGTGAACTCAGCAGTGCCAGCCTTGTCCCATGGTCCTTCACCTGATTAATAGATCGTATCAGACCTGTATCAATGGTGCTCTGTTGTGATAATATTTATTGAACTCTGCTACGTGCTTCTACAGGGAGATGTCAATAGAAAACGATCTGGGAAGGCAAATTGTTTACTTGGTGTTAAGGTTTGTGTCTGGATGCCCCCCCAGAGCCTCATGTGGTCATGGGGGGGTGGGCTTTTCGGAGGCAGCTGAATCCAGAGTTTGTGATTGGTTCATTGTCTAGTGCTGGAATTGGCAGTGTGAATGTTGTACCTGCCCTGGGGTGGGTAGCCTGCATACAACATGAGGGATGGGAAGAGGCTGGCTCTTCCCTTTTGCCTTTTTGCTCTTGCTGCTTTTGCTGTCTTCTGCTGCCATGAACTGTTGCTCCTCTGCCATGTGCCACCCTGCCTTGGCGCCAACTGATTATGGACTGAAACCTCCACAAACTGTGAGCTCTTAAATAAACCTTTCCTTCCTTAATTTTGGGCATTGGGTGTTTTGTCACAACAATGAGAAAAAAATAACCAAGATACTTGGGGACATAGAACAACTCATGAAAAAAGCAGTGACCAATGAAAGATACCATGACCGCCAGTCAGAGCCCAGAATTGAGATAAACACAAAAGTAGTAATGCCTACTGGTGCTAAGACTCAAAACAATTCTGAAGAAAAGGTTGTCCTTGAAGGATGAGCTGAGTTCCTAGTTTAGGGATGTCACAGAGGTTTTCAAGTCCTGGGACAAACACATACTGAGCTCTGGGGGAAATACAGTGTAAGCATTTCTTTCCATTTTAGGTCCTGATGAATGTTGAGAGGCACTACCATACAATGGTAAAGAGCAAAGATGCTGGTTCTACCATTTAGCAATGATTGGTCCTCTATGCCTCAGTTTCCCCATCTATAATGTGGGAACAATGAAAATACATCTATTCTGGCGATGTAAGGAGTAAAAAATAAATGATTAATTACTTGACTCATGTTTGGCCCACATTAAATTTGAGTTAACTGTTGCTGTTCCCCAAGTGGGAAAAGTGTTTTGTTTTTAGAGATATCTCAACCCATGGCCAGCAGAGATGGAATGAGAACCCTAGGCTCCTGACCCCCAGCTGGTCATTGCTCTATGTCAACACTCAGAAGCTGTGACCCTTTATGTAATCTTGATAGGAGAAAACAAAATATGGTCTGAAAGTATCTAATATGTAACCATATTGTTCCCAGAAACCAAGATCAATACTTCTGAACTGTATCAAAATGCCACAAGAAAGTAAATGATTCCACAACTTCAACCACAACCCTTGGAGTACCCAGCTCTTGCTGTGCACCATACTGATGGCTGGGGAAAGATAAGTGTGGGCAGTTTGTCCCCGCTCTTCAGAAACCGAAAATTAGGGGTCAAAAGGCAAGAAGAGCTGTAAAGAAACAGCAACCAAGACAGCAAGACTGTGTGCTTGCTGCTTTCCACACTGTTCTAAGTACTTTACATGGCTGAACTCATTAAGACTGACCTCCACTCTTTGAGATAGATTGTTTTATTAAGCCCATTTTACAGATGACCACGAGTGGGATTATTTAGCCAATATCACACCATAACGAACAGGGGGAGATGGGACAGCGGCCTGGAGTCTACCTTGAGTCTGTGTGCTTTACATAAGACATCTTTAGCTGGAGGGATCAGCACTCTGGACTTCAGATGTTGTTGGTAACCCTGGCTTTTTAATGGCATGTGCTTCTCACACAATGAAGTGTGTGGGTCTTATTATATGTTCATGGACTCTCACAAAGCAAGCACATCCACCTGACCGCTAGCTAGGATAAGACAAAGTATTATCAGTGTCTCAAAGTTTCCCTCTGTTTTGACCACAAACTACTACTGCATAGATTCATGTTTCTCCACCTTGTTTTCATTATCTTCTTCCTAAAGAGCTTTTAAAGACATTTTCCCAATTGTCCCCTATGGAATTGTAATACCACAGGTGTACTGTAAGTCTGTTAATGTACATAGGTGTATCTATGCAGTGTGCACAGAAAGAACGAAGATGTCTTTGGCATCTTCTCCTAAACCACTTTCCAATCCCACGGGGACCAAATCACTCCCATTGAGAAAGGCTGCCGTGGAGCGGGGGGTCCTGTGGATGGGAGCAGAGAACACGAGGTGAAAGTCCAGGGCCCTGAATATCTGCCTACGGTGTGTACACAGTATTGCCTTTGTGTGCGTTTCTCAGCTGGAGTGTTCCCTCTTTCCTTATGTCTATGAAATAATTAAAGAAGGTATCAGACTTCCCGGCACAGTCAGTGCCAGATCAGATTAATCCCTAGAGGCTTGCTTAGCAGTGACACGAGCCCCTGGGTTGGGAGGACATTCCCTTTGATGGATTCCTGCCTCCTCTAACCAACTCCATATGAACTGTCCTTTCCACTGGGGCTGTCCCTGCTCTGTGGAGACCATGTTACTGTTGGTGTTGCTTAAAAGGCAAACTGAGGCACAATAAAATTTTAAAGAGTTGCTTGAATGAATAGTGGTTCATGAATTGGGCCTCTCCAACCAGAAGTGGTTTAAGAGTTCAGTGGTTGGAATGCTAAGGGGAGGACTTTATGGGATGAATGTAGAGTTAAAGTAAAAGAAATACTATGGGATGAACGTAGAGTTAAAGTAAAAGAAATACTTGATTGGTTACAGTTAAATGATTACCTTATTTGGTCTACCCCACTGCAAAGTGCCTGGTTACATAATTATAAGTTTGCTGGTTGCTTCTGATTGGTTGGGTTAAATTCTGTTTTTCCTTAATACAGTCATATATATGAGGTTTGTAAAGTATTGCATATATCTGCAAACCAAGCAAGGTTACATTCACTTATGGAGCATAACTGGGTTTGTCTGCTTGAGGATTCATTAGGCTTGGTCTCCATTTTAACTTACTCTAACATATCTGTATTAGCTTTCCATGCTGCATAATGAAATGACCAAACTTAATGACTTAAAGGAACACATTTATCATTTCCCAGGTTGGACATGGCTTTCCTACTTCTTTACTTAGGAACTCACAGTCTGCAATCAAGGTATCAGTTGGGTGGACAACTCCTCTGAGACTGGTCCTCTTCCAAGCTCAATGGTGTCAGCAGAATTCAGGACGGAGGCCCTCAGCTCCAGAGACCCCACTGTCCTCTGATGCATGGCCCTGTCCAGGGGCTTTTTATAGTATGGCACTTAGATTCTTCAAGGCCAGCAGGGATCTCTCTGGTGCATGTTGGCAAGGTGGAGTGATGTCGAGAGGAGGAGATGGAATGAAGTGTAGCACTCGGGATGAGCTCGGAGGCCCATTTTAGAATTCTGCCACCTGTGCCTCTGTCTTGTGAGATGAACCAGCTTAAGGATCTCATCAAAGATCTTTCAGGTGAGCTAATTCTGGAATTTCTGAGGGTTTCTCTGGGTTGGGATGCTGGAGTCTAGAGGTTTTTGATCACCCATGGGTGTGACCTGTTTTAAGTTCCCAGGGCTGCAGTGCTTGAGTTAGAACCCCGGCTCATGACTCGGGATCTTTGGCAAGTTATTTTATTTCTCTGTCCCTGCATTTTCTCATTTTTTAAAAAAAAGTATCTTTGTGGATTATTGTGAGAAAAAGAGTTAGAAGGATGACTGTACATAATAAACATTCAAATAAATGTTAGCAATGATATTAAAAACATCATTGTTGATCTCGGCATCCATCTGTCCCATGGGTAAACCTGAACCAGCACCCATATCATCTTGATCACGGGTGACTTGGGCTGAGTCTTACCGCATATTCTCCTAGGGACAGTGTGGGTTGTTCAGATGGGAGAGTTTTTTTCCATGGGCTGTAGCTCACTGGAAGGTGAACATGTAACCCTGTAGTAAGTAGCTGTTGACTCTATCAAGAATGTGGAAAAGTAATACATGCTGTGACAGGAGTCCAGCAGGAGAGGAATTATTTTACCTTTGACCTAATACCTCAGAGAAGGTTCCAGCACCTTCTGCTAGGGTCCCAGAGCTAGGCTTTTCCTTTAGAAGTTCCTTCAGATTCTGTGAGTTCCTCCAGTATCTTTCTCCTATGTCCCACACCTTGCTGATGTCGGCCAAAGCCAGTTCCTGGTGAAATGACATGCACATTTCAGGTTGTAGAAAGCCCACCCAACACTGGCCGTAATACGCTGACACCTGCTAGAAGGTGAGAAACAGAACAGTTCAACTGCCCAGCTTGGTTGCTCCAAAGAGGGACAAACAAAGCACAACAAGAGTACAGAAGAGCTCCTTGTACAGGTCTAGGTTGTGCAAGCTCTGGAGTAAATGTTCTACCTCTATTCACTTCACCTACCTTGGGACTTTCTTAATGAGTTAATGAGAACATGGAGTATTTAGGCTCCTAGCATTCAGGCTGGTCTTGTATTATGATTGATGCTAAGATGTGTAAGGTATCAGTGAGCCTGGGGTATTGATTTTTAAAAGTTAAAAAGTTAATCAGAGACTAAAAATATAAAAGCATCCCTGAGTTCCCATCAGAAATATTGATTAGATACTTTTTCAGATAGGTTTTTAAAAAATACCCAAACACTGATGCTTAGATTAAAGAGCTGCCTATTAATCATACCCCAATGTTTTCAACTATAATAATATCTTGAGGACCTATTATGCACTGATCACTCTGCTTAGTGGAGCGTATTAGGGAGTAAAAATTACAATTTTGCCATTGAGGACCTTATAGTGTGACTGTGAAATGTCTTTTTTAAATTCCCAAAGGTCTTAATATTTTTGTTTTGCTATTTTTGTCTCTTTGATAAGATTTTAGTTCTCTGGTAGGCTTTCAGCAGCACCTCTGAATAATGTATGATGAACTTAGTGAACGAGACAATGTCAGGGTACTATTGATACCTTAAAGTGCATTTTCTATGTTTCTATTTTTATCACTTCTTGAAAATTTACTCATATCTATGTACCCCAAACAGTATTCTATATTAATATCTGTTAATAATTGTATATTATTTGTAAGAAATTGTCTCATTTAGTGGAATTGAGCATTAATATTTTCCCCAAGCTACTAAAATGTTAAAAATAATTTCCATTTTTTAATCTTGATTATGATACAGTATTTAAATAATTTTAATATCAAGTGATATATATAAAATACTTATCAATATTTTGGGACAAAAGTATAAACTAAGGTTTAAAAGTATTTCTTACACATTTCTAAACTATATAAGGAACTTACACAACTCAGCAAAACGACAAATAACTGATTGAAAGATGGTGAACATAAATTTTTCCAAAAAAGACAAATGGCCAACAATTACATGAAAAAATATTTAGCAGCATTAATCATCAGGAAATTGCAAGAAATTATAGTCAGATATCACCTCACACTTATTAGAATGGCTATTATAAAAATGACAGAAGTATCGGTGAGGATGTGGAGAAGGGAGCACTGTTGTATACACTTAGGGAATGTGGGTTGATATAGCCTTATGGAAAACAATATGGAAATTCTTTGAAAAATTAAAAATAGAATTATCATATGATCTAGCAGCACATTTCAGATGGCTGCTACTTTCTCCTGCTAGGGGCTGGTTGTGGAAGCTGGAGGTGGTTCTCATAGGTCTGGTGGCTGGCAGTGGAAGACTGGGTCGAGGGATTGAAGAGCTGGACATCCTGGGTCCAGGGCAATAGAAGAATCTGGACACATGTTTTTGAGCCAATAATCTGCAAGACCATTATTGTCCACCTCCCTTTTACTCTCCTCCCTTCTTTTGCTGTCCTCAGGATGGGCCTGTATGTATCCTACCCCATTACTATCTCTAAAATCTCGCTCCCTCCAAGCCCTCCAAGGAACAAGTCACATTTCAAAGCTTCTGTCCTTAAAGGAAACAACATGGAGGCTTCCTATATCAAGATTGTACTGGATTGGATACTGTCCCACGAAAGTCATGACCGCCAGAACCTCAGGATGTGACCTTATTTGGAAATAGGGTAGGTATATATGTAATTAGTTAAGATGAGGTCATACTGGATCAGAGTGCACCTAGATTCTATTGCCCATGTCCGTATGTAAGAGGAGAGGAAGTACACACAGATAGAAGGCCACGTGACAATGGAGGTAGAGATTAAGTGATGTAGCAGGAAGCCAAGCAGTGCCCAGAGCTGCTAGAAGCTGCAAGAGGCAAGGAAGGACCCTAAAGTCTTCCTTCACCTTGATTTCAAATTCTAGTCTTAAGAACAATGAAAGAATGAATTTCTGTTGTTTAAGCAGTGGTGAGAAGTTTAATGAGACTTTTTAGTTACCCCATAACAACTAGGGTTTTGGCTTAAAATTATAGGCATCAAGAGTGCCGCATAGTAGGGAGAAATTGTTCAAATGGGTAGGGCATCTAGGGAGGGGGGAGAAGGAAGGGAAAATGGATTTTTAAAAAAGTGAGAATGGAAGGAAAAAATGGAAACACAACTTTTGTAAATGGGGAGAAGGCTTAATGGGGGGGGTGATGAAAAAAATAATTAAGATATATTATGTACAGGTACAAATTCCCCATGATGAATGTGATTATTATGTATGGTAAACATGTACTAATAAAGAATAAAGATTTTAAAAGATTAAAAGAAAAAGAAAAAAGAGAAAAAACAAAACAATTCTGCACTGTAGAGAAGGCCATCAACATGTGGCCACAGAAGCCTATGCAGGACCAGCCCTTTTCTCCATCTACCACCACCCAGCCACTACCCAGCACCTCCTCCCCATCTTCCTGATAGTTCTGTCATGAAGACAAGTGGACGGATACCTGTGAAAATGCTAAAAGACCGGGGGTACCTGAGAGGAAGAGACATTTGCCTTCGAAGCCCGGACATTTTCTCAAGTAGCAGACTGGCTGATTCACCTGAGGGATGGGGCAGGGGAGGTGGAATGGGCAGAGGGTGGGGATAGAGCAGGCTGGAGACCATTCTAAGGTCAGGCTTCCTGGGTCTCCTTAGGCCAGTGTGTACCCTGGAGAGGTAGCCAGGCTTGAGTCCTCTTGTTGGAACCCATGGAAGAGGGGCACCCCGTGAGCACAGGGAACCTAGCAGCAAGAGGCTGTGTGACTTGTGTTGGTGTCGTGTTCATGGGAAGATGGGAGAGAGGTCAAGTTAGAGCCAGGCATCCAGTGTCAGGGATCTGTGCACCGGCTGGGCATAGAGAAAGAAGATGACGGAGCTTCTAAAGCCTTCAGACTCATCCCAATAAAGTTTTGGGATCCGGCCCCTCACAGGTATGACAAGTTAGGCAATAGGGCGTAAGACCCGCCGGAGAGAGGGTGCCCGCAGCAGCCACAGTGTGACGAGGCAGGTGTTCCCCTCCCCAGCCCGTCAGCAGGAGCTCAGCGTTAGCGCATGGTGGGCTCTGCGGAAGACGATCTGGGCCCATCCCTCCGCGTCTGCAGTTCCGGTTCCGGTCTGCGCAGAAGGTGTGAGATGGAAGTCAAGACTGAGATCAGACCTTCACAAAGGGTCAGCATCGCCTCTTCACGCAGCAAGTTAAGGGGCTGGGAAGATCTGAGGTTGGCCTAAGACTCTATTAAGAAGCATCCAAAGAAGATTCGACAGAGCCAAAAGGGATGGGAGTGATTAGAAGAAATAAAATTATTTTATGCTTGTAGCTAAATGTTTTGAGACTCCTTAAACTGGTTATAGCCCCAAGAATTTTTGCTTATTTTATTTATGTGCCTATTATGACAGACGCACAAACAGCAGTGAACAGGCTCCCCTGGTTTCATTTTTACGTGTTAGCCTATTGAGAAAGGTCAGAGTCACCCCTTAAGATGCTTCGATCTTCGACACCAATGCCACGGGCTTGTATCTCTATCTGTTGTGACTTGCAGACGTCAGACTAGACCAGTGGGTACCATCTGAGGAAGGAAGGGATGGATCAAAGAATGAATTAAATAAGTTCTTAGGGCATCTCACCTGCATTTCAAAGGAGACCCTTCCAACTCTGCCTATAGACGTGTTACGTCCTAAGTAACTTCAAGGCTTGGTGTGGGGGGAGGAGAAGGTGATGATATGGGTTGTCGGAGGCAGAGGAAAAGATGATCCCGGGTTTGAGGATATAGCTCCCCTTCAGGACTTTATTCTGATTGTGTCCTCACTATGCAGTGATGCCTGCTGGCTGGGCCACCAGGTCTCCTGGATGAAAGCCAGCAAGAGAATTAGAAGTGCCCATCAGAAATTGGCGGATCAGCTCTGGAAAATGAAGGGGGAGGGTGCTTTGGAGCAGTGGATGTCGGTACAGGAGGAGAGAGTCCCTGTTGAGGGTGTTTATTTAGAACGTACCAGGACAAGCACTTTAAAAGTTGAATATTGCTTTATATAGAAAAATGTTTATTGAGTAAAGATGTTCATTGGTACACACATTTTGTTCAAAATATTTTAACAGCTTATATTGTGGAGAGGATTAGGAACAATGCAGCTATAAATTAAAAATTGGGGGGGCATGTAAGGTGATTGTCACATCCTCAGGCTTTTGCATTTTCAGATGAACTTGGCTTTTAGGCAGCCCATTGCAGACCCCAAGACTTGAGTCATCCTGAGAGATTTTATTTCAGCACTGTGCCACTCTGTTTTCTGAGAGCTGTTTAGATCAAAGATTTTTAGTAGAAACCATGTATGGGGGTGAGTTTCAAGCTTCTGGGAGTCGTGGACACAATAGTATGCTCTTGAGGTGATATCAAAGTAGTAATGAGGCGTATTAAGAGAAAAGTGACTCTACTGAGTTCTTATCCACAATAGGATATCTTTTCTTAAAATAGGATGTCTTTACTTACAGCCAGTGAGTTTTTTTGTTGATGTTTTGGGGATGTGGAGGAACTATAATGATACTATTTAGTGTCTAGATAATGGGGAGAATATGAGTTTTCACACTGGCACACTTATTAACAAGAAAAATAAATGCTTCATTTGGAAGAGCAGAGTGATTAGTCAGTCAACATAACACATTTCACTATTTTAAGGAAAAACAAATGCGAAAGCAGATTTGAACTACTACATAAAAAAAATCATATTGAGGAACTGTAATTACTCTTCAACCAAAAGAAATAAAATTGCCTGTCTTCAAAATATGCAGAGTATCCAACCTGCAACTAATCCTGAATTTCAAATCAATAGGGTTTAATATTTCACCGGCAATCATAGGTTGAAATCAATGCTGTCGCGGCTCTTTGGGAGAATAGAAGCTTATGAAACAAAGGAATTGAAGGCAAGAATCCAAGGATAGAATAAAGAAAATATGCTTTGCAAGGGCTTTTGTGAAAGGGAAACAGATGGCAACTAAACCCACCCCCCAGCACCTTTCCCTTCCACTTCGGTGTTTGGTCCTAGAGGCTCAAGGGAATGGTTTCCAAAGATCAAGTGAAAGAAGGAATGGAAAGTGAGCATTTGAGAATGAGGCAGGCAGTGGTTCTTCTGACGCTGGTGATATTGGAGGCTATGCTGATAAACTATGAAGACTGTATCAGTTAGCTATCACTGTATAACTGACCACCTGTGCACACCCCCCGAAGGAGCTTTAAAGTAATAGCCATTGGTCTCTTGAGTGTGTGAGTTAGATTTGGGCTGGGGCATAGCTAGGTGGCTTTGCTTGTTTCTGCTGAGTTTATTCACATTTCTGTAGTCAACTGCTAGGTCACCTGGGCACTGGCTAAAGCAGTATGGCATCAGATAGGATGGTGCCTCTGGGCCCCTTGTGGTCTCCCTTGCTTCTGCAGGGTGGTTGGGCTTGTTGCCAGGGAGGCTGGGTGCAGTCCGGGGGAGGGTGGAAACCTGCAAGGGTCTTGATGTTTAGGTTCCAAAGTTGCACATCATCGTTTTGCTGCATTCTTTTGCCAAACCCAAATTACATTAAGTTGGATTCAAGGTATGGGAAGGTAGACTCCAATTTTTGATGGAAAGAGTCACAGTACCACTGCTCTGGATTAGATCTGGAATGCTCTCTGTATCTGTCTGCTTTTCCATCCCTGGGGCAAAGTGCACAATACCCACAACTTAAAGGAGGAGCGGTTAATTTTGGCTCTTAGATTTCAGAGAACCCAGTCCACGGTTGATTGTCTCAAGGCAGAAGTGACGTGGTGGAGGGGCATGGTGGAGGAAATGTGCTCACTCCATGGTAGCTATGAAGCGAAAAGGAAGAAGAGGAGCTGGGGACAGGAAGACATCCTTCCAGGCCACACTCCCATTGACCCGCCTCTGACCAGACCCTGCCTCTTAGCAATATATTCAGCTATGAACTCATTAATGGATGAGTGCTCTGATGAGTACAGCACTACATGATCCAATCGCCTTCCCAAATCCCCACCTCTGAATTCATGAAACTTTTGGGGGACAATTTAGATCTAAACCATAACATTCCCCAAAGGCCTATGTGTTATTGGTGTGGTTCCCAGGTTAGGGCTATTGGGAGGTGGGGGAAACTTTAAGAGACAAGGCCCACTGAGAGGTCTTTAGATCACTGGGGGTATGCCATTAAGTTGTAGATTACTGCACCCCAGTATCCTTGCTCTCTCTCTCGGATGTATTGGAAATGATGATTTTGCTCTGCTATGTGCTCCCCATCATAAGAGCATAAGAGGCCCAAAACAATGGAGCTAATCTTTCTATGTTATTTCAGGTAATATTTTCACAGTGATGGAAAGCTGACCAACACATTTGCATTGCAAAGGGCATGACTATTTGGAGGAGGGAAAAACCAAGGCCATTTTATTGTTTATCACAAGCCATTTTTACCATTCCTCAGTGCCTCAAAGAGCACCAGACCTATGGCAATTGCTCTCTTTTGGGAAGACCATGTCTCCACGGAGGTGTCACATGGATGGGGGAAATAGCTTGGATTGGAAGTGCATGCTGATTATCTCCTATGCTGTTCCACAGCCCTTTTGCAGAGGAAGAGAAAAACAAAACACATAGTCTTCCTGTGATATCTCCAGGGGAGGGTGTGAAGAAGAAATTAATAGAACAGAGTATTCTGTGTGGAGTGAAACAACACAGTGATTAGTTTTTAGAAGTCAGTTCTCAGGGGATATGATAACTTGCATTATGATAAAGCTGGGAAAGCAGCACCGGCAACAAGCTCCAAGTGTATGTGGAGTTTCCACCACTGGAAATAAGCCATGTCTAAGCAGCTGGTCATGCCCAAGAATCCCCCACATCAGCACATGGCTTAGGGGATGAAGTTACTTACCACAGCCTGGGACCTTGTGCGCTGGCCAATTCTGGTGGATCCCAGTGGTATCCGCCACCACAGCTGGGTGGACTAGTGCCTTCAAGGGTGAGCTGGGGACTCTCTAGAGATGGGGGAGGGTTGGAAGATAGTTGGCTGGGGGTGTTGCCTTATCTCCCCCTGCTGGGTGGGATATTCCCTCATGCCTGGAAGATGAGGTGTCTTTAGTTACCAAGGATTGATCAGGTTTTTGGAGCTGAGTACTTGGAGCCTAAATTGCTCCTTTGCTACACCTGCAAGAAGGTGAACTATTTGCTCCAAAGCAGGCAGAAAAGAACACAGAGGTATCTGGAAGGCCTCCCCAGAGCCTAGGTCTGACTTGTCCACCTTTGTCTTTATACCTGCCTCATTGTTCTGCCTCTTGTTCTAGGTGTCCTCCATTTGTCATTTGTGTCAGAGAGGCCTTCAAGTTGCCTCCTGATCGTGCCTGATGTAATGCCCTCTTCTGAATGTGGGTGAGATCTCTGATTTGCTTCTGACTTGACAATTGTGAGGGGATGATTCTTGAGTGGTCAGGCTATGACCATTTTACCGTACATGGGAAACATTATGGCTGCCTCTCCTGGGTCAGAATTGAGCAGAGAGGTGGGCATGGCTGGGTCATAGAAGACCTAGAGGGTGGCCCCTCATAACACAGAACAGCAGGGAATATGGGAAGCAAAGGCCATCAAAACCTCCAGCTCCCAGGTGTTGACAGAAAACAGAAATCTCTTCTACATAACAGCATAGACACGAGGGAGTTTCAAATGGCCGAGAGTGGGAAAAGATGCAGCAGTGGGCACATGAATGTCACTAGGGCTGTGCTGAGCTGCCTGGGGGGCCTGGGCTGGAAACCCAACGTCCATTCGGGTCCAGTGCTCCAGGTTCTGTGAAGCCTTCTTTGATCACCCTCCAAGCCAGCACACAATAAATTGTTACCCTTTATTCCGCATCTCTTCTGTTTTTATACCTCTAGTATACTTCATTTTGACTTTGCATTTAAGGTCAACTACTTCTTTAGATTTTTAACCTCCTCAGGGAGACACAAATGTGTCGTGGTCATTTTTCTTTTCCCATCACACCTTGAGATAATAACTGGCTAAGGCGAGTGTGTTAGATTCAATCAGCAGGCTGTATTTATGGCAATTCTCTTGCCAGCACATCTATATTTACCAACATCACTTTGTCCTGTAGAACAGCACAGAACAATGCTTCCCAAGCAGTGCAGCCTATAAATCTGCTCAGTACTGGGAACTCAGTTGCTCATGGAGCAACCCTGTCTTCACAGAGCAGTGATAGTGTTTTCCTGTTCTCCCTGTGTCAGCTCCGTAAATAGTATAACATTGTCACTTTGCCTCTCCTATGCAAAATATCATTGTATTAATCTGTTTTTCTTTATTTTATTATGAAATACCTGAGCACGCTACTTTATGAAGAAAAGAGGTTTATTTTGGCTCATGGTTCTGGAGGTGCAAAGTCTACAGGCCTCATCTGACAACAGTCTTCTTGCTGGTGGCGTCCCAGGTGCCACAGAGTATCATGTGGCAAGAGACAGGAAGCATCTGTGAGAATGTGTGTCTCCGGTCTCTCTCCCTCTGCCTGTAAAGCCACTAGGATTAAACCATAGGGGCTTCACCCTGATGACTTTATCTAACAGGCCCCACCCCCAAACATCATGGTCATATTAAGTTTCTACCCTCTTAATACCTCACAATGGGGATTACATTTCAACACCCAAAGCTTGGGGGACCACTTAAAGTATATCCACACCATAGCAATCACAGCCATGCCCACATTCCTCATTGTGCACTGTGGCTGCATCGTTCACTAGTTTTGTTTCCTTCCTCTGAGTTCTGTCTTACTTGTTTTAAAATGCAGGGCCTGGCCTGGCCCAAGTCTCTCCCAGCCAGTGTAAAGTGGGCTCATAACTGCTTTTGGAGGGGGCTCCGTGCTTCCACAAATGCACTCCAGAATCCCCTAGGTTCATTATTGGCTTCAACCTGTTATGGGAGCACATTATTTCTGGGCCAGGTCTTCTCTGTGTGAACTGCTCCTAGCCAAGCCCCTGAGCCCTCTTCTTTCCTATTAGTTTTGGAATCAGTGGAGGACTTTACATTCATTCCTATTACACTTTTTCTTGATGGTTTGGAATCACTGGGCTGGTAGGATGAAAGCATTTGGAGTCCGGATTCTTTCATTTCACAGTAACAATCCATTCCCCATTGAGGTCATTCAGTGTTCTAACGAGCTGCCTCCTACAACTCTGTTGAAGCCACCAGTGAGTTTGCTGAGCAGGACAGGGCCCAAGGCAGTGCCTACAGCACAAGGCTGGGCTTTCTCTCCGGTTGACATCACTCTATTAATCAACACTTTGAATGTCCTTGTTCAACCAGTTACAAATCCACTTAGCAGTGCTCTACCCCATCCCCACTTCTCCATCTTGGCCACAAGAATATCCTGAGTGACTCTATCAAGTGCCTCACAGAAATCCAGACCCATGGATCACCCAGCCTAACAACCTATCAGGAGAGGAAACAAGATTAAAGCAGGGGGACTGGTGGAGGAGCCGCCAGCCTCTTGGCACTCACTCTTTTCTTGTCCCCATGCTCACAGCTCAATGCTTATTCTGCCAGGGATCAGTATGAAGTCCCTGATCTGTATTTCACAGAACATTCCTTCCTCTCCTGTTCTTCTTCCTTATCTGCAGATCTTCCCCTTTCCCTGTTTAAAACTGAACAACTTTTTGCCTGCCTCAACTTTTTTAGGACACTTCTCATTCTTTCTTCTTTTTTGAATAATCCTGGCCTCCTCTGTCGCTTTCATGTCTGCTGGGAATTCCTGGGATGGTACTTACTGTCTCCCAGCACTGTAATCCTCCTCTGGGGCAAAAATGTCATTCTCACCTAAGTCCCAAGGTCATGATGAGGAGCAAATAAAAAAAAAAAAAATGTGTGATGGCATCTTACATATTACCTGGGTTATGAATGATTGCTAATTCAATAAACTCCAAAAATGAATTTTACTATAATTACAAGTAAGATACATATAGAGTACTCTACAAAGTCAAAAAATTGCATTTTTAGTTTTCTGTGTGCAGTCATAATTTTAGAAAGGTTTTTCAAAGAATTTAAACCTTTGTCTCTTTAAAATTAGCTTACCTTAAAATCAGATTTAACAGGAAACCCAACATTTTGTTTCATGTCAATTACTAATATCTCTTTAAGGAAATTTATGATCGTTGATATAGTTCGCACAAGTTCTTTTTGCTAGATAAGATGGATAAACTGAATGATAGCTTTTTGAACTAGATGGTATGGGATTTGAAGCCTGAAAACAATTCATCTACAGATAAAACATTTAAATGATGAGAGCAAACTATTGGAAAAGCATTTCTTAATGGAAATGTAGTTTGCATGGTGATAGTGTTAATTATGATGTTTCTGCTGTTAATTGGCAAATCACACAGAAGTGGTAATGAAGTCTCCGATCTCCGTCAAACTGACAGCATTCATCACCATGCTGCTCAGAGAATGATCATTCCTCTGCTAGACATAAAATACATTTCAGGTTCCAAAAAACCAGGTGACTTGTTTTTTTGTTTGTTTATTTGTTTGTTTTTGTGGGTACCGGGGGTCGACCTCAGGACCTCGTGCGCCAGCAGGCGCCCGTGCTGCTGAGCGATATCACCGGCCCTTTTCTCGTATGTGGGATCCGGGAGTCGAACTTGGGCCCTTGCGCTTGCCAGGCAGGTGCTTACGCCGCTGAGCCATCTCACCGGCCCGGGTGACTTGTTTTTGATGACCTAGCAGGGAAAGCTGAACAGGACTTTGCAGTCAGAACTGTCTTACTCCAGAGCTCTGCTATTTGTGTTTTAGAGCTACACTGACAGATTCTCATTTTCTCAACTCTTCCTTTGGGGGCTTACCCCATAAACAGGTCCTTTGCTTCTAATTTCACTGGACAAGGGAAAATAATCCTATGTGTGGCTATCATCCAGCCTCTTCCTGTCATTTGGCCATTTAACTTAGACCCTAGAAACATGAGGCTGCAGCTCTGTGCTGTCTGGTGTCCAGGGCAACGCAGATGCTGAGATGACATCATGCATCTCTGTGATGCACAAATTAGAGCTGATGGATGGGAGGCCACTAATAAAATGTCACATCTCATAGACGTGGATGGGCCACGAGGCCAGTGATAAAGTGAGACCAGTGGGCTCTGACATACACGCCTTCCCGCCATATTATTGACAGTGGGGGATCGTATTGATCGAGCTGCCAAGATTATCCTATTATGCAATTAGAATATTAGATTTGCATTTTTAATTCCTTTAGAATAGATTGGCCTCAGGCAATTATGGTAGAAAAATATTAAGATGGATCCAGCTTCTTCAAAAATAAGGATTCAGGAGAAGCTTATTGGAAGATGCAGTTGTTTTCAGAGAAAAGTTTCACTCATAGGAAGGAACAACAGAAAAGCAAGGAAAACACAGCCAGGCAAGTTGAAAGGGTTCATAGAGGCCAGATTTTCCTCTGAAGAGGAGAGCAAAACAGAATGGTTCCAGGACACAGATTTGACCAGGCAGTGGTGTTCCAGGTCATTCTCTGTGAGCACACATGAACACTGCGCTTTGGATTTCTTCTTTGCACAGATTTCCACATTTTTCTCACTCTTTAGACAGTGCTGTGCTCTGATTCTTAAGGCGTGTGTTTACCTCTTGTACCAGCTCAGCCAGTATCCCTTAAAGAAACTTGCTTCCTGCAGTGGTTGTTAGAGGCTTGGCTCCCTGGGCAACTGAGGACAACTACAGCTTCTGTGATAAACCCTACAATCCAGACAGACCCGTGGAGGTAGGCCTGATGCCTGGATGCCATGTTGGCCACAGAGAAGCACAGTCAGTAAATGTATCTGAGGAAAGAACTAGGACCAAGACCCAGGTTTTACGGGGGTTAGATTTATGCTTAGCACAAGGAGGACACTTTCAGTCATAGATTGTTTTCACTTGTCCTCTTAGCAGATATTTATTAAGTCCCTTTCTATGAATAGAATGCCCCCCAAAACTAGTTGAAATTAATCCCCATTGTGAGGTTGCAAATACCCTCTTACTGCATAGAAACTTAATCTGACTATGGTATGTAAAGTTGGAACTTTTGGGAGGCTCTTAAGGTTAATTGAGGTCATAAGAGTGGGGCCATAATACAACAGGATGGTGGCTTTATAAGAGGAGGAGGACAGAACCGAGCCAGGAGTCAGTCCCTCTCACCTTGTGATGTTTTGTACTGTTTCACAACTCTGCAGGGTGTCTCCATCAGCAAGAAAGACCTTATCAGACACAGTCACTTGATCTTGAACTTTCCAACCTTTAGAACCATGAACCAAATAAAACTGTTTTCTTATAAATTACATAGCTTGTGACATTCAGTTATAGCAACAGAAAACAAACTAAAACATCCCTGTATGTTGGACATTGCCCTAGGTGCTAGAGCCATTTGGAAATTGAGACCACAGTCTTGACTCACAGGGGAGCCCGAAGGTGGATACCATGTAGGACAAGGTGAACTCTCTGGTGTAGTGTGTGTGTGTGTGTGTGTGTGTTGGGAAGGTGGAGAGTGGGAGCAGGATGCCATCACTATACCGGAAAATCTTTTCTGACTCCACTTGGAAAGGAAGTGAGCTTCCCAGCAGAAGTCATGATGCCATGAATTAACGTGAAAATGTATCGGGGATGCATGGGGTGACTTCGAAGGGCTTGAGGACCTTTGTTCTCATAGGGAACACACATTACTCCACAGGATCTTGTGCTCTCCCTAAACTGTGTGGAGATAAACTTGTCCCAGCCTCTCTGTGCATAGTGTCAAATTCATTCGAATCCTGGGCTCTGCTGAGATTTGTTACCTGAGGTCTTACAGGGTTCCCATGACAAATCTCCACAAATTGGGTGGCTTAAAACAATAGCAATTTCTTCACTTACAGTTCTGAAGGGTGGAAGTTCAAAATCAGGCTGCTAACAGAGTTAGTTCCTTCTAGAGGCTCTGAAGGAGAACACATTCCATGCTTCTTCCCTCACTTTTTGTGGCTGCAGTAATCCTTGGCATTCCTCATGTGCAGATGCTTTAATCCAGTCTCTGTCTCCATCTTCATGGAGTATGTGTGTGCTGGTTTGGAAAAGTGCCCCTCAAATGCCCATCCACTGAAGCTTTGGTTCCCAGTACGGTGCTGCTGGGAAGTGAGGAAACCCTTAGGGGGAGGGACTTTGTGGGGTGACAGTCCTTATGTTATTGCCAGCGTTTCTTGAAGGAGATTTTGGGAGCCCAGCCCTTTCCTGTTCATTCACTGGCTCATAATTTAAGTGGTTTCGCTCAGACATGTGTTCCCAGCACAAAGTGTCACTTCACCACAGGCCCAAAATAAAGGGGCCAATCAATCATGGATTAGAAGCCCTAAAGCTGCGAACCAAAAATAAGCCTTTGCTCTTTGTAACCTAATTATCCCCGCCATTTTGTTATAGTGATAGGAAGTTGAGTAACACAATATGTCAAAACTTTCTCTGGCTTTTCCTTACAAGAACCCCTGTCATTGGCTCTAGGTCCCACCATAAGCCCAGGATGATCTTATCTTGAGATTTTTAATTTATATCTGCAAAGAATTTTTCCAAATAAGGTAACATTTACAGGTTTCAGAGTGTTATGACATGGACATATGCTTTTGGAGGCCACTACTCAGCCCACTTTATCTGATAAATGACAGCCCCTGGGATTTTTAGATGGTGCTAGTTTCATCTACACTGTATACTATGTGATGGGGAGAAGAAGGTCCCAATGCATGGGGCTCAACCCTGTAACTCACTTGGAACGTGAGGGTGCCCCTATGAGGTGTGGCTGTAGAGCACCCTCAGGGTAAGAGGCCAGAGCTGCAGATGCCGTGGCCGTCAAGCACCGAAGGTATTTGTTCCCTAAGCTAGCTTCTTCAAGCAAGACTGTTCATGAAGCTCAGAGCAGAACTGTCAGCAGTGTCACCCTGGAATCCAGTGGACAAAGATGAATGGAGTAAACATGTAGTACCACTGATTTATCAAGTGATTCTTCCTAATGAATCCATTGCATTCAATAGAAACCACATTAGCAATTCCTGTTATTGGTCTTATCCATCCCAAAGCCCCGAGGTTCGCTCAGTACCCACGTGACCCATTTAAAGGAAAAAGAAGGAAAGCTTAGATCGTTTTCTTTGCAGTGTAAAATACTTGGACAAAATAATGCAAAGAAGTACACAACTGAGACCTTTTTCCCTCTTAAAGAAATAGCAAGTTGGATATTACCCTCCCCGCATAGGACGCCAAGTCCTAAGCAGTTATTGGTGCCACAGCATGGAACTATGAAAAAGTCAGACTCACATTTTACCCTTTTAATACCTCTCCTATATTCTTGGTAATTTCTGTGACTATATTTCTGAATTTTTGGAGCTGTGTCTTTGCTTTCTTGTTTTAAACAACGTGACAGGATTTTGAGTCCTGGCAATTGTAAAGCGTGTTAAATTTTCCATTAACTTCAGCTCAGCAAGCATTATTAAGCATCCAATGTGTACCAAGCTCCCTACCAAGCCCACCGGTGAAATCGTTTAGATGTAAGGAGAAATATATGTGTGCTCTTCTCCTGTGAGTATTCTAAAGCTTTAAAGTCCCTTGTACATTTATAAAATGTATACTTTAACATGTGCTTTTGAATGATAGTGAAATGGGGAAGACAATTGGTGGATTTAATCCTCTGAAACTTTAACTGAGATCTTTACTGTCTTCAGCTTTCAGTCAATAAGAAAAAAATCCCTTAAGCTCTTCTGTCTTGGACTTTTGGGAAAAGCGCAAGCTGTTAAGACAGTGGTGCTGTTCCCAGTGTACAGCACCACTAATTTGGTCTTTGTGTATTTTCTGTGTAGGCTGAAGCTTGATTTGGATGTCAGCAAGTTAAAACTCGAGCACATCCATCTTTTCTGTAAGTTCCTGTCCCCCACCCCCACCATCAGTGTGTCAATACTACTGCTCTATGATTCTCCTGTAAAAAGGTGGGGAATGATAGATGTGTCTTTTTATTTCCTCAGCTTCTAGAAATATGATGAAATATGATTTTGAATTCTTTAATGAAGAGGTAAAAATTATTTTGTGTATTTTATTTAATGTAACATATCCAAAATATTATGATTTCAACATAAAATCAGTATAAAAAATTAATGAGATATTTTATACTTATTTCATTTGGAGGCTTTGAAGTCTGGTGTGTTCTTTATATTTTTAGTATAAATCAATCTGGACCAGCCATATTTCAAGTATTAAGTAGCCCTGAGTGTTTAGTGGCTGCCACACTGGACCATGCAGTTATGGATGAAAAGTTCAAAATTGACTCCTATTGGCCAAACCTACTTAGAAGACCAGTTGGCAAGGGACGTGGGGGAAGTGGGCACCTGTGGTACAGAGCAGAGTATGGCAAAGCCTCTGATCCCCAGTAGGCACCTGCTGCTGTGGATGGGTAGCTTTAAAGAAGTTCTGTGGTTTTGCAACAGGTTTGTCATCGGCTTATGTTTCACGACTAATTTTAGAAATAGTTTGTGCATCAAATTTACTAATCACTGTGGTGTGAGGAGATGCCAGCCTGGGAAGCAACCGTTGGTTGTAAATGTCGATAATCAAGGGCTGATCACATACATCTTCCCTTTGGCATTCTCTGAATCTGTATTAGTCATTTTACTGTTACCAGGACAAAACACCTGACATCTTCAATTTATGAAGGAAAGGTTTATTTTGCTTATAGTTTTACAGCATTCAGTCTATGTGTGGTCAGTTTACTCAAGGCAGAAATAGCACAGTAGAAGGGCGTGTTAAAGGAAAGGTGCTCATCCCATCACAGCCAGGAACAGAGACACAGAGAAGGGAGGAACCAGGGGCGAGGATACACCCTTCTAGGTCAAATCTCCAGTGGCCCACCTCTTCTGACCAGGCCTCAACTCCTACCAGCACATTCGACTATGAGCCCATCAGTGGATTAATCCACTGAGAAGTATAGGACCCCAATGGTCAAAGCCTTAAAAAGCCCCACCTCTGAACACATGAGACTTTCAGAAAGCATTTTAGATCTATTCATAACGGGGCCCACTGTCTTTCTTGCAGCCTTGATACACTGGGCTTCCCAGTGTCTGGTCTGAATCCACAGTTTAGTTCCTCTTGGGCAATAAACACTTTCCATTCAGAACATCACTTCTGTTTGTTTCACAATCTGAAATGGCTGAGGGTCATCTCGCGGGTATAGGAGGAACCTGATGGAAGGGACACACTTATCCAACAGGGTTTTATTTTGTTTGGTTTTGGTTTGGGGAAGTACAATAAATTTTAAAATTACTTTTAGTATTGAATGATGCATTGGCAAGACAGTTAATTGATCCCAGCCCCAGGAGGGTAAGCTCGTGATACACAGGGAAAAATCAGTGGTCTGCTGTTGCTAGGGGCCTCTTACATGCTTTGCCTGTAGCTCACTAAAGTCTTTTCAACTCACTACGCAATCAGATTGTGTGTTAGAAACAACTATGCCTTCCCAATATGCAGGTGAGGATACTGATATTTACGGAAGTTGGCCAAGATGGCAGGTTGCTAGTGGTGGAGCTGTGTGTGGAACTTGGGAAGCTTAGCAGTAGAGTCCATGTGATTAACCACTATTTTGTGCTTCCCTCTGATCTACTTTAGCTGCTGCAAGGGTCAGCCTGGGGATTCCCCAGGCTCCTAACCTTGATATATTGGGCTCTGATCCCCAGAGGGCTGGTGGTGTGGGAGGAGGAAGATGCTGTGATGAGGCTCTGAGTACCATGTTATTGCAGGGCACTTAGTTGCTAATTGCCATTTAATCACAAGATGAATGCAGTTACTTCTTTTCTCCCTCTACCCGAGTGCCAGTTAGACAGTAATTACTTCTGAACTAAGTGCTGAAGATGTGGCTTTGCTCAGAGCTGGAGCTAAATGCTACAACTCTCCTCTGAGCCATCACATTCCTGGCAGGACTTGTTTACCCACATAGCTAATTAAAAACATCCCTTTGACATCAGATGTTCATTCCTAGTTTCCTATTTCTCTTACATGATGACTTTTTTCCTTTGGAAATTTGATTTTTAAAATTACAAAATTTGAACTTTATATTTGGGAAATATAAATAAACCAAAATCTTGTAGAGGTGACCTTACATTTAAGTCAACAATTAAAATAGAAAACTTTGCATTTGGGTAGCTCTAAATTGAAGATGATTTAACAATTTGTTTTTTCAAAGTAATGAACTTTATAAGAAGTGGAGGAAGGACTACTTTTGTTTTCTAGTGTTTAAACATTGGCAAATGTAAAAGTCATATGGAATTGGTCCAAACATGGAAAAACAATCTGTTGGATCTTTCCTCCAGGTGACTTTTAAATGAGTCTATCTGGGGTTTACCTGCTTTTCAGAGAGGGCAATAAATTGAACAGGTTAAGCAATTGGTTAAAAATAGCTCAACGTAATCCTTGTTTTTTGTGCTCCAATGAAATGTTCTGGATGATACCTGAGGTTAGGATGTCTTCAACTTTAGAAAGACCTAACCACTTTGATCCAGGCTTGGAATAAATGTGCACCTCCAAAATTGGTCATAATGAGTGGCAAAGCAGTGAAATGTTTGGGTGCAAGGAGTGTGTAACCCATATGTGGTCTCTATGTTCAGGGGTCTTGTGTGTCATGGAGCTATGATGAAAATTCCAGCCAGGTGGCAGACAAGTTTTAAGTGGTCACTGAGGTCTCAGTTTAGGATTTTTATGTTGAGACTTCTGTGGGTGATCCTTTAAGTGCTGTAACAAATAAACTTCAAATACCAGTTTACACAGTAAGACAGCACCCTAATCCCCTTGTTAAAATGGAAAGCGCTGGGCCCTACCCCAAGAGTTTCTGATTAAATTGGGGGGGGGTGTCCTGAGGATTTGCACTTCAACAAGTTTCCAGGTGATGCTCATGCAGCTGGTGTAGGGATCACAGTTGGAGAACAAGAGGACTAAGGGTTTTTTCTTCCTAGCATCACAATCCTATATGAGTGTTTCTAGTTTCTTGACCCTCTGGGGATGATCTCTTCCAGTGGTAACTCAGCAATCTCAGTTCCTCGCCTAGAAGCTCTTCTGCACCTAAGACTATTTTGTAGCTGGCCCGTGGAAGGAGAGCCCAAGTCAGGTCTCTTGTCTTTACTTACATTCTATATGATGGAGCCCAGTCAAGGCTCTACCTTGACTGTAAAAGCAAGCTGAAAACTGACTGTAGCTGGGTTCTCAGGAGGGAAAGGAAACTGAGTTTGAGGAAAATGCCACCATTTTGGTCACACTTAAGTATATGAATGTCTTCCTCTTATTCTTCCTCTTCCATCTAGGGCACTGTGGAGCTATTTCTCAGTCACTGATTTTTGAGAGTTTAATGTGTTTCCTTAATCCACCCAGAAGCACACAGCACACTGAACTCTAATAACCAGAGTTGGGTGAAGCGTGCTCTCTGTGTCCCTTCCTTGAGTGATGATACTGTGTTAGCAGTTCAGTGACACGAAGGTCTTGTTTGCATTTGGAATCAGACCAGGTCTAAGATGAGTGTCGCCATCTATGCCAAGCTTTCCTTTAGTGTTTCTCAGCTCCAAATCTATCCTTTCCTGACTTGCTTTGTAATCCTGGAGCTGGACCCTGTACACAGGTCTCCTTTGCCAGCTAGCTGAATGTTAATGTCACCAGTATTGGGCGCTTGATTTGGCAGGAAGAGGTAACAGTGACAGGAAGAGACTTCCCTTCATGTTCTGGGCCTCCATTATTATTCAGTTCAGTAGCCAGTGGCCCATGTGGCTGAGCCCCAGCTGTGCTCTCAAGGTCCTGCTCTCCCCACTGGTGACCACTTCCTATCCTTGTCCTCTTACAACAGATGGGCAGCTTCTACCAACCACCCCTGACCTCTGCCTTCCAGAGAGCTCCTTCACCACCACCAGATTGAGTTCCCATGGCCACCAGACCCTCTGGGAAGAGCTCTAATCTCAGCCTTGGTGGAGGGGCTAGGAGGAAGGAGGGGCTTCTCTCCTAGCTCTTGGTTCCTTCATGTTTTCAATCTCCTCTAGCCCATAAGTCCTAGCTGCTCTTTTGCTATTCCCTTAAGATCTTTAAAAAGTCACACTTGGTAGTTAACTTCCTTGAATAGTCAGTAATTCTTTGTATTCCATTTTTCTTGTTACAGTAACTGGAGTGATTTCTGTCTGTTGGCTGAACTCTGAGAAATAAGCCATTTTTTTCTGATAATTTTTGCTTTAGAAAGACAAAATTGAATGTATATCCTAGTGAATTAGAAAGCAGATAGCAAAACTATACATGCTCAAAGCTCATTTATTTATTTTTCACTCTTCTGATGTAGAGTTTCTGGCCTGGGAAGGGCTGGTGCTTACACTGAAGAACCAGCAGGAATTGGGTGTAACGTGGCCAGGACTTTTAGGGCCTTATGTAAAAGGCTTTCCTTGGATGAGACTCTGGATAGGATGCTTGGGTTAGCTGGGGGCATGAGAAAGAAAAAGGAAACACATGTGTCACCAGCCATCAGAAACCAATGTGGCTTCCTCAGCTGCTTCTTCAGCTGCGTGCCTCTGCCTGTGTCCCTGGGTAAAACCATAGTCAGCTGTGTGTAACCACCAGGTCTTTGGCCTTGGTTTGGTTCTGCTGCTACAGCATTAGGGAATAAACACACCTAAAGAAATCCCATGTAAAAGTTGAATGAACAGCACACCATCTAATTTTAGGATACAGAAAATAGAAGGTCAGCATAGAATAAGGATAATAATAATGATAATAATAATAATCATTCCCGTTTGCATTCATTGCCCCTGATAACTATTGCTTCACAGAAGATGAATCCATGCCAATAAAAGGTTGAGGCCAAGTTGGCGTGGTTTCTTTTGATCAAGCCTTGATTTCCCAGAAGAGCTATAAGAAAAGCTGGACATGTGAGGCCAGCTCAGCCTTAGACAGAGACAAACTAGGTCCTGTGATTAAAGGAGCTGAAGACAGCTCCTTGTAGGAAACTTCTGTTTTATTGCTGCTACATCTGAAGTTTCACCAGAAGAGGTTCACGCAGGATCACCTACCGATTTTTCCCCATCTGCACCTTTTAAAATTGAGGAGAAATTTGCATCACATGAAATTAACCACTTTAAAATGGCATTATGCACATTCCCCATGTTGTGCAAACATCACCGCTATTTAGTTCGAACGTTTTCATCACTCCACGAGGAACACTTTTACTCACACGTCAGTCCCCATCTGCCCTTCCCCACGTCCCTGACACCCCCATCTGATTCCTGTCTGTGTGGACTAGTCAGTGCCAGGCGTTTCAGACAAGTGGGATTATACAACACGTGGACTTTTGTATCTGGCTTTTCTCACTTAGTGTAATGTTTTTGCAGTTCTTCTATGTTAGCGTGTATCAATATTGACTGCTTTTCATGGTCCATTAGAATATGGATGGATAAACAAATTGTGGGATATACATACAACTCCCTTTTAAATCTTTGGGTTTGTGTGTGTGTGTGTGTGTGGTGCTGGCGACAGAACTCAGGACCTTTGCACAGAGCTACATCCTCATTGCTTTTTATTTTTTATTTTGAATCAGGGTCTCACTAATTCAATAAATTACCCAGGCTGGACTTGAATCTGTGATCTTCCTGCTTCAGTCTACCAGAGCGCTGGATTACAGGCATGTACTACCATGGCTGGGTCTTTTAAATGATCTCTTCATGTGGGGAGGATTACACATAGGACTAGCAAGATCTTAGTTTGAATGAAGTTGTTGGACTAAAAGTACCAAGGAAAATTCCAGGATATAGTGGACCCTAGTGGAAGGATGAAGGGTGGGCAAGCCCCCTGTCATTTAGTGGAGGTCTGACTTTGGCTTGAGTTCTAGGAAATTGTTCCAATGGGGCCTTTCTCATAAAATACATTACATTGTTGAGCATAGAATGAGTTTTCCTGCTGTGCATACTTCTCGTTCACAAAGACTGGCATGGCAAAGAGGCTGTGGGTAAGTGAGCTTGCTTCTAGTGATCCAGGACATCACTGGACCATGTCTTCCCTGGATGAGCACTGAGGTCACAGAGTTCATGACTTGAGCAGCCCAAAGTGGGGCCTGACTGAGGCTGCTCTTGTGTGGCCGCCTGTGTCCCCACATCATTGCAGAAGCACTGTCCCTACTGAGTTGAGTTTTCTCTCCTAATGCAGGACAGTAAAATCCCTTTGGAAGGAAATAGTCCCAGAGTCAAAGGAGATAGATTTCCCTCTTCATCTTCATTGGAAGTTAATTTGCTGGCAATTATAGTGTCTTTACCATACACTTAGAATCTCATTCATTTACACTCCAGGAAGAAAGATGACTCTTATGACTCTTTTATTTAAATTATTGATGCTTAAAGCTATGAGACATTCATTTCCTGCTTTCTCAACATTGGTAATTGACTAGCTCAAGGCAGGTGTGGGCTTGAGAAAGCCGTTTAGTTGGCATGAGGAGTGATGGCCTCAGGGACCATGCTGTTAATTTTGCCCACAGATGATTATCTACCACAGAACACTCTCCCTCGGCTTTAGATGAACAGGTGGTTTGTCTGCACAGCTGTGCTTGCTGGAAGGCTGTTGCAGGGTTGGGTGTGGGCTTGAAAAGTAAGTTCTGAAATGCATGGACATCTCAACCTGCTCTTTCCTTTGTACTTCCTGTATGCGTCCAGCCAGTGGTAAAATCACCAAGTGCTAAATGAAAGTGATCTGCTCTGAAGACGATCACATTGAAAGAACTCCAGAGGGAGGGTGGCAAAGGTAACTTAAATGAGGCAAGATACACATCCATGGGATTTATTTCTTCATTATCTTATTAGTAGTGTATGTTTGTGATACATTATAGTTACATTTTGGGGGGGAATTGATATAGATAGAATTTCTTAATCATTTTCTATTCATTTTCTCCATCTATAAATTCTCCATACCCCCTTTCACTTCTCCCTTTCCCCTTTCCCAAAAGGTCTGCCTCCTGATTTTCCACAGTCTCCTTTATTTTACTCTTCAATTAATTTATGTTTTGGCTTTCTCACATAAGAGAAATCATGGAATATTTAACTTTCTGTGTCTCAGTCAGCAGAATTTAAAAATCTAAAATTATAAATGATCATCTTGGATCAGATATGTCACTGTACCTGAGGGTGGGCAGTTGTGAGTCCAGCAAGCATGAGGAGGTGGACTATATTTTCAGAGACGCTCCCCTCACTGGAGATTTGGAGAACAGGAACAACGTGTGGACCGGAATCTCAAGAAATTTGTCAGGGAACAGGGCTTCCTATGCAGTGAACTGTAGTAGGAACAGGACACATGATGTAATCAAGACAGAATAAATAACAGAGGCATGTGGGTGAGGAACCCATTAATTCTTTGGAGAAGGAGGAGGGAGATGATGAGGTTGTGTGGGAGGTGATATCTGAACTTCTACTGGAAAGGTGAGGTGAATTTGTCAGGAGAAGGGAAAGAAGGAACTCCAGGGTGGACAGATTAGAAGAATCCCTGGCTGTTGGGACACCGTGAGTAAGAGGTTGTTGAGGGAGCAACTGGAATGGTTTGGGAGGTTGATGGTAAGTCACTGAGGCTGGGGATGTTGAAAGAGGCTGTTTCAAGCAGATGTTTCTTAGATAGCAGTGATAGCTGTTGAGGAGCCAGTGTATACCAGAGCTTAGGAAGAGAGAAAGGAGACAAAGGTAATTAGGCTTCCAGCTAGGTGAACAGGTGGACATGAGCACCCTTCATGGAAGTAGGGCAAGTTGGAAGAGGACAATAATGGATTCAACTATGGCACAGTAATTTTAGGTAATTTAACCTATTTGGGAGTGGCTTTCGAATTTCTGGCATTTATGTTCGAAATCTCATTAAATGCATTCCTTATCATAATTTTTGTTTTCTTTGGTTCAAAAAAATGAGGTTCCACTCATTAGTTCATTAATGCATTAATAAACTTCATCTGATGATAGATTATGTTTCTTTCTTTCTTTCTTTTTTTTTTTTTTTTGTGGGTACCGGGGATCAACCTCAGGACCTCATGCGCCAGCAGGCGCCCGTGCCGCTGAGCCATCTCGCCGGCCCCTCTTTCTTTTCTTAAACATCTGGAGAAAGGGCCAACACATTTAAATGTTACTCTAATACAACACATTGTAAATCTCTAGACTGGTCTTTGTGTTTGTAAATCCAGTATATCGTGTTACTTAAATATTCAAAGTGAATTGAAGGAAACTCCCTAAAGGATTACTTGTCAATAAATTCTTTTGCTTCTTCCTAATGAAAAATAAAAAGACAAAGGGCTTAGTTACTAGCAAAAATAACTCGTGGCCTAATGGTATCATTCAATTGTATGTGCTTTCAACTAGACTTTGTTTTTATCTGCCTCTTCTGCTTATGAACATTCTATGATTCCCGGTGGCTGGAGGAATAAAGTCAAAAAGTCTCAGACAGAGACGGTCAGGTCCCACTGGTCTGGACTCCCTTCACTCTACCACCAATATTTTATAACTATCACTATGAGCATTTCTGTTCAAACTAATTTGGTCTTTGTACCATAATCCAAATATGACATAGGCATTTCTGTTCTGGTACCCAAGCAGGGCTCTTTGGCCTCATCTCTCCATCCATTTTCTCGTGCAATGCTGAATGTAGCATTTTATGTGACAGCTGATAGGAAGTCCACAGCAGCTTTCAATGTGATTTGACACAGTGTGCTTCGTTTCTTCAGGAAGGCCTCTCTGGTAGCAAAGGTGGGGGAGAGGTCATGGTAGGCAAAAGCAAGGGTCTCCTGCAGGGGTTACGTGAGTGAGGAGGAAGTAGTGACAGCTGGATTCCTGTGGTGAGGAGGCAAGTTAGACATTTCCTAAGCAGTGTCCTTGGTCTTTGGTTGCTTTTCAGATTTCTTTTGTACTTGACAAGGAAGATGAGGAGTCCCTTAATGGAAAGTGGGGGAACAAGAGAGAAGGTAAGAGGGGGGCACATATAAATTCATGGTGTCTGAAATACTGAGGTGGGCCTGGCCAGTTGGCAGCTAAGAATACCACTCTCAAGAGAAGCCAGGACCAGAGATATAAAATAACTATAAAATTCACCACAAATATTTGCAGACTAAATAAAAAAGCCTAAAGTCTCCTAAAGTCTTTGAAGAGATTTGAAAAGCTTGTTTTTCACATATTTTCAGCATTATTCTTGCCATCTTAGTTTACAGTATCTATGAAGAAAACGCTTGCTTAGCAAAGTCTAACCCATCTTAATCACAAATTCCAAATTCATGGCATCAGAGTTACAAGCAGTTTTATATTATATAATTAGAAGAAGATTCCAGTCTTTGGTTCATTGACTCTGGAACCATGGTACAGTCTTGTTATATTTGATAATGGCATAGCAGATATTCTCTCAGAACTTGGATATCAGGAGAGAGATTCCAAAGGGCTCTAATCTTGTCACAAATCAGAAGCAGCTGCTCCTTATAAAAAGGAAAAGATCAAGTTTGGATTGTCTTCAGAAAAGAAAAAGTGACTTACAATCTTAAATAGTGAATTCTGGGATTTTCAATGGGCAGGTGTTTTCCATAAAAAGACCCTCCTCCCATGTTTATTCCTTTTTATTTTACTTCTTTGGATTTCTCTCAAACTGCAAATTTCATTTATGTAATGAATTTTATCGTATGTACTTGAGTATTGTATAACTCAGGCTAAGAAATATCTTGAGACTTTTACACACCAAGGGAAAGAGAGAACATGGAAAATGAAATTTAAATACAGCTCACCCCGTCTAAGTAGCAGAATAATGAAAAAGAGAAACGTTATTATCAATAGCCGGTCAAGGACTCCGAGCCTCAATTGCTGAGTCCACAAACCTTCTGCAGGTTCTATGATGACACGAAACTGCTGTAGTAGAAACTCTAAAACTAACAAGGGTATTAGCTTCATTGATTTTCTGAAAATGGGAAAGGGAAAAAAAGCGCTCAGCTAAGTCCAGGAAAGAGATTTAATACAACTGTCTTTTAATAATATTAAGTTTCCTAGAATCAATATTTTCTCCCCCTCCTATTATGCTGTGCACTGCTACACACCAGTTGCTATGCAGGAAAATGAGGATCAATATAAGGCTTACCTTCTTTGGAGACTATTTCAAAGGCCTGCATAATGGAGCATAGATTAGAAAGAGTGAAATTGAATTTTAAATAGTACACTGGCATTATGCTATCATCTTCAACCTGGGGAATATAGATTGTTCCAGAGCCCATGAGACCCGTGAGCTCAGGGTAAGAGGTACCACTTATGGGTCAGCCCACAGGACTTCATGGTGAAGCCCTCTCTAGGATTGTTTAACAAACACTGACTACAGGTGAGTGGTCCACTCATACCGTGGTCCTCCAAGCCTCTTGGGTACACTTGGTGGGTGGGACCATGGTGTGTTCTTTCATTTGAGTACATAGATTTTCAACCGTGCCAGTTTGTGTTAGTTTGAATTCTTATGCCGAGGCCTCTTTCTCTTCAGCTATTTTATTTGTTATTTTATTTTCTGGAAAAATCCAATGGATATCTCTTAGCCAATAAAATGAAATTTTTATCTAGTACTGGGGATTGAATCCAGGGCCTTGTGCACACTAGGCGAGTGCTCTATCACTGAGCTATATCCCCAGCCCATAATTAACTCTTGATAGAATTCCTGCAATGATTTTACAACTGTTAAAATACGGAAACTATCAATAGTATCCCCAAAATATCAAACATCACAAAAGATATCAAAACAACTGAAATTTTCACAGGGGGTAGAACGCATTCGTTTATGAGCATTAATTGATAATGATACTAATCTCTCACTTTTAAAAGGTGGACCTGAAGAAAAACTGAATATTCAGTGTAATGTTAATATTTATAATCACTATTTGTTTACCCTAGAGGAAAAGAAACTTGTGTTCATGCAACAACCTATACTTGAATGTGTTTAGGTTACTTGTAGTTGCCAAGAGCTGGAAATAAACTAGATGTATCAGTCAGCTTCTTGTTACTACAGTGAAATACCTGAGGGGAAAAACTTATAAAGAAAAGGTTAAAAGAAAATGTTTATTTAGCTCATGGTTATGGAGATTCTAATACCAGACTGAATAGCTCCTTTGCTTGAGCCTCTTGGGCGTGCACCAGTTGGCGATGTCAGGAGCATGTGGCAGGGTAAACTGCTCACATCATCAGTCAGGAAGCAGAGAGGAATTGAGAAACAGGAGTCTCACAACCCCCTTAAAAGGCAGTGCCCCCAATGATCCACCAGCGCTCACCTCTTACTGGTCTACAAGACCTCCCAATACTACCACAATGGGGAATAAGGCTTTCCATATGGATTTTTTAGGGAACACCTATCCAAATCATAGCACCAGATGTCCTCCAACAGGTGAATGGTTAAGCAAATAGTGGTATGTCCATGCCATGGAATACTATTTAGCAGTGAGAATGAACAGAAAGTTGATATACAAAATAATTTGGATGAATCTTAAAGATGTTATGCTGAATGACAAAAAAAGCCACTTTCAACAGGCTTCCTAGTGTATAATTTTATTTATATGAAATTTTTTTTAAAAGATTGCAATATATCTGGGTAACATATCAGTGGTTACAGGGCTGAGGTTGGGGGAAAGAGTGTAACTGTAAAGGGAGAGTGTAATGAATTTTTTAGGGTGATGAAACTGTTCTGTCTTCCCTGTATGTTGTCTTTATGTTATGCAAATTTATTTATATGGTAAAATTCACAGAACTGTACACAGAAGGAGGGGAAATCAATTTTACTGTATAACTGAAAAAAAAGATTAAAAATTGCTCTTACCACAGTTTACTTTTTAACTTGGACACAGCATGTAAATATTGTCTTCCTGTAAAGGTAGGTGTTAAGTGTCTTAGATGGAAACCCACTTGTAGGCAAACTATCAGCACATACTTGACAAACTTATGGAGTGTCTTAGTCACTTTCATCATCACTGAGACACAATACACAACACCCACAACTTAAAGGAGGAGAGGTTTATTTTGGCTCACAGTTTTAGAAGTTTCAATCCATGGTCGGGCAGGTTCAAATGCACAAATGGCAGGGTAGAAAGGCCTGGGAGGAGGAAAGCTGCTCACATCATGGAGACCAGGAAGCAGAGAGAGAGAATGGAGAAGCTAGGGAGGGAGATACTATATCCTTCCAGGTTGTGCCCCCAGTGGCCACCTCCTAGCAGGGTCCACTTCCTGAAAGAAGGTCAGCTATAATGCTGCCATGATCCATTCATCTTCCAAAAGTTCCACCTCTGAACAAGCAAGGCTTTGGAGGAGATGTTACAGATCTAAACCATGAAACATGGAGGAAAATACGTGGTAGGTTACACAGGAGGTGCTTGTTTATTACTCAGTGGGTGATTTCAATGTAACTTGCAAGTGTCCCAATAATTACTGTGAATTCTGTGCATTAGCAGTAATAAGAATACACAACTGACTGCTCTATATTTCTTAGCACTTTTCCATTTTCTTATATTAATACTGTGGAACAGCAGGGCAGAAATCCTTACCAGAGGTCTGCGGTTGTAGGAAATTGATACATGGGGAGCTTAGGTAACTGGATTCAGATCACATGCCTGGCAAGTAGCTGGGACTGATCCAGACCTTTTGGCTTCTGGAAAGTTCTGACTCTAGAGTTTATTTTCATTATTTATTAAATTATTTAGGTTCTAGGATGGCACCCACAGCCTCACTCATGCTAGGCCAATCTTCTACCACTGAATTACACTCTCAGGATTTATTTTTATGGAACTGCTTTAATTTTTCATTTAAAATATTTAAAATTTTATTGACAGTCATCTAGTTCTAGATGATGCCTTGCAAAGCTGGGAATAACTGAGACCATTTAAAGAGATCTACATATGTAGCCAAAGAGCCTCATGTCGCAGTATACCAGAAACAAACAAAAACACACCGCCTGATTACTATCAAGAGAATAGTATTCTAAATCCTTAGCCAGTCTTTAAATTTTAGGTTGGGTGGGGACAGTTGCTAAATATCTTGATGTTGTTATGTCACTTAACAATGTAGTTATCCCTCAGTATCCACACGGGGTTGACTCTAGGGCCCTCTGCAGAAAGCACAATCTGTGGATGCTCAAATCTCTTGTACAAAATGGCACGGCATTTGCATATAACATACTCATAGTCACCTGTTTACTTTAAACCATCTGTAGGCTACTTCTAATGCTTAATACAATGTAAATAGTTGTAATATTGCATTGTTTGGGGAATAATGACAATAAAGAAAAGTGTGTGCATGTTTAGTAATGATGCAACTTTTTCCCAAGTATTTTCAGTACTTGCAGTTGGTTGCATCCATACTTTCTGAGCCCCTCCAGATGCAGAAGTCTGGCTGTAATAAATTAAGGTATTTGCTCTGTAGCAGAAACCTGGGATACAAATGAAACAAAGGCATGTAGGAAGAGAGTGGACATTGACCACCACCACATTTTATTTTATTTATTTATTTATTTTTTTTGTGGGTACCGGGGGTTGACCTCAGGACCTCACACGCCAGCAGGCGCCCGTTCCGCTGAGCAATATCACGGGCCCTTTTTTTGTATGTGGGTACCGGGAGTCGAACTCAGGACCTTGCGCTCACCAGGCAGGCGCTTACACCACTGAGCTATCTCACCGGCCCCACCACCACATTTTAAAAGGACAGTTTCAGAAACAATGGAAACTCTGCCAGGACCCTGGGTGCTTGTAGCAAACCCAGCACCAGGCATAAAATGGTTGCCCAGTCTGTGGAGAAGTACCATCCTCCTTTTCTAGTAGAATGTCGCTTTTTGGAGCACCTCCATAAGATCTAGAATCCTGTACCTGAAAAACCTAGCTTCTCTTTACATTTTCTTCTCTGTTCTTGCAATTCTAGAGCTTTGTGATTCTAACCTCTTTGGACAGTCTGTGTGAGGAAGGTTCTAGAAGTTTTGCAAGTGGCCTGGGAAAAGCTAGAATCCTGCCCATAGTTCAAGCAAATGGGAATGGAATGGACTAGTTAGCCTTCTGTCTTTATAACAAAATAAAGAGAAAAAGCTTAGTTTTAGTTTCTATGAAGAGAAAAGGCTTAGTTTGACTCATGGTTTCAGGGGTTCCAATGCATGAATCAATGGAACTATTGCTTTTAGGATTTCAGTGAGGTTGCCAGATGGCAACAGTGGTGAATGTGTGGTGGAGCAAACTACTTACTTCGCATCCAGGAAGCAAAAGGGGAAGAGGAGATAGAAGAGGAAGAGACCGGGGTTGCACAGTTCCCTTCAAGACACATCCCCAATGAGCTTTATTGCCTACAACTCTTAATATTTATAAAGGTTAGCAAAATATTCAGTCATCAGTGAGTGAATGGGACTGTAAAGGAAGGACCCTGGGCCCAGAACAGGTGGAGCCTTGCTAGGCCTCCTTGATTTCCAAGTCCTCAGTAACTGATTCATGTTCAAGATCACCTTGGATGCCCATATTTGTCCTTCTGTACTGATGTGTTCTTGTGTGCAATTTATATCCATGAGGCAGATGCAATGAGTGACTCTGTGGTCATGCTGCATGTTTTTGGTCATTTTCCATTTTTAGAGTGATGTGTCTCTACATTGGCCAATGAGCAAACAGGTTTGGCTGTGTCAGGTTGGGAAAAACAAGATGTAGGTGGACAGCCATATAACCTGGCACAAAATCAAAAGCCAGTGGCACGGTGTCTCTTTTCTTAGCTTTTTTTTATTTTTTTTTTGCTCTTTAATTTCTCAATCAGTCTTTTTTAATGTTATAGATCCACACTGTACCTAGCAATCCAATTAGGATCTTAAATTCTGAACATCAGGAGGCAGTCACTTCTTTGATTTTATATGCTTTTTTCCCCTGTAATATGTTTTTATATTGTGGTAAAATGTACATAAAATGAAACTTACCATTTGAACCATGATAAAATGTAAAGTTCCATGGCATTAAGTACAATGCAAATATAGACAGACTTAGCTCCTAATTGGTCACACCATATAGAGTAAGTTTGCTGGGATTTTGCACAGCTAAGGAAATAAATGATAATATGATTTATGCTTCCTTTCCCATCATTCTAGTTTACCTGAGAGGCATATGTCCTATGCTAGTGCATTCAGGTTCCACGGGCAGAGCCCAACTACATTCTCCACATTTCCCTAAATTCAAGGGTTCATCTGTGTGCTTTGAGGAGTTTAGAGTCTCAGCACTTTGCTCAGTGACATTACTCCAATACACTGATAGATTATGATACACAAGAAGAAACTGCCAGCCCTTCATGATGTTGGGTGGGAAGCAGAATTGTTCTGAGTGGCTCATTCTAGAAGAAAGCCAATTTCTCTACCACATTCCACCCCATCTGGTTTCCCTGTCACATGTTTTGAGGGCAAAGAAAAATTCCTTGTATGATGAGAAAACCAAGTTAATTTTAGGGTTCCCAGTGTAGTTCCCATCACTGTTGATTGGCCTTCTGAGTAGAATAGTTCATGGATGATATTGTAAAGGGGAAAATGACATTAAAAATGACCCAGGCAATGGTGAATTGTACTAAAACTATAATTTTGGGTAATTGTGATTCACTAATGGCATCCCACTTTTGGAATTGGCTGGTGGTCAGTTATGACATGATTTTCTGTGTTTTGTTTTATTACAAATAATGGCAGCCTCAGCATGATTCCAGTGGACACTGATGGACTGATTCCCTTTTAAGGAATAGAAAGATCCTTGCTTATGAGATTGTCTTTATACAATTAAAACTTTGCATCAGTGAAGTTTCCATTTTTAAAGAATGAACTCTCTGGTTACAACAATATTTTATTGTGGTGAGAAATGTTGAGGACCAGTGACTTCTGAGGGAGGTGGGGACATCATTGTGAGCCTCAGGCAGCCACGCACAAGCCAGTGTTCTCTCCACACTCTGCCTGGAAGTGCACTGTTACCAAAATCAACGATTAATGGTTGAAAAAGTCTGAAAAATGGATATCCCTTTGACCTTTCTAAGGTTTGTCATTTAGTTGACATACCCATTACCTCAAAAATCAAATGTGTTTGTCTAAACATTATTCTGATGTTTACTTTGGGCACTAAAGGGCAGACGGCTGACCACGGACTCGCTGACAGTGATCAATTCAGCCGCGAATCTTGTCACTTTCCCTGTTTATTCTGCTATCAATCTCTCCTTTGCCTGCCACCACAGCCACTTTCTGCTGCTCAGGCGCTTTTAAAACTAACAATAATCCAATTTAGAATTGATCAATGAGAATGTGTGGTCCGTCAGCAAAATGACAAAAGTCTGCATGCAACCGCTGACCACAGGCAGGGGTATATTTTATATGGGGCTGAAGAAAATTTTAATTAATTAATTAAATGCTAATAACACTCAAGCCTTTTCCTTGGGGTTTTCCTGATCAGACCCTCTAAGTATCACTGGCTCATGAATGGAGGAACAGGCCTGAGGACTATCTCCTAGAACCCAGATCTTCTACAAGAGTGCTCTGCAGGGTGACTTGTGCTTTGTGGCGTGACTTTCTGTGATGGTGGGAATGGTTTATCTGTTCCGTCCAATATGGTAGGTAATAGTCACCTGTGGCTAAGCTTGAAATATGGCTTGGGCAACTGAGGAACTGAATTTTTAATTTTATTTAATTTTCATTTAAAGCTGGTGGCTACAGATCCGGACAGTGCAGCTGTAGAATGTTGAGTTTCGTGAAAAGGTGAAGTTCCCAACCCCGTTTAGAATGTCATTCTGTCTGGACACTGTGCATCAGGAAGTCATAGTCTCTCACCAGTCTCTCACCAGGGCTGTGAAACAAGCGAGATAAGTTGAATGAGAAATGCAAAGTCTTTCCTACATCCCGAAGGCAAGAGTATGTTTGACCAAGGCAGCCTTCCTGATCTGTGGGAACAGGGTTCCTACAGCGGCCAGCGTGGGTAGCTGCTGGTCTACAGATACGGCCCGTGCCCACTAGGGGAGAGCGCCAACATAGGAAGCTATAGGACTAAAGAGAGGTGTAAATAACTTTTCCTGAAAGACTCTGACTGCAGGGGCCGGGGATATAGCTCAGCGGCACAGCGCCTGCCTGGCAAGCACGAGGTCGTGAGTTCAATTCCTGGTACCAAAAAACCCCCCAAAAAACAAAAAACAAAAAGACTGACTGCAAGCTCCATTCTCCAGCTGCATCCAGCCCTGGTTTCCAAGCCAGAGTGCTCCATATGGTTCTCTGCACCCAGGAAACGCCTGTGCCCCTCCTTGGACTATTGATTTCTGGCTCAGGCACTAGAACCTGCAATCAGCTTTCTTTCACTTCAAACTCTGTTTTTGCCAAATTTAACAGTGGAAGATCATTTGATGGATTTAAGATGATTTGAAAAATAATTTCTTAAAATAATTTTAAAATAATTTCTTAAAATGATTTGCAAATGTTATCTCTAATGGACAAAGAGTTTAAAGCTTAATTGCTAATGAGATTAGAGCCATATATGATATTTAAAGTCTTTTTTAAAACACAGAATCAATTTGGCTTTTAGTCCTAGATGGGTGTATGTCAAAAGCCTCATTAGATGTTTTTAAAACCACATCACTTCTTATTTGAATTTTAAAGTTTATGGGGGAAATTAGGCCAAGTAGGAATATGCTATGATCATTGTGGGATGATCAGTGGGGTTTTAAAATGTTCTACCAGGGTACTATTGTCTCAGAAGGAAAGAAGTTTGTATTTTCTTTTCAGAGAAATTTCAACCCTGTAATTCTTTTTGTTTTTTATGTAACAACAATAAAAATTAAAAACAAAAGCCAGTTTTTATATGTACAATTAAAAGAAAGAAAAATGTATTTTCTGTTTATTTTAAGGAGAAAAAAACAGTTTAATTTGGGGGAGTTAAAATTTTTGCTTTTTAAATTGTATATATATATATATAAGATGGTTAAGATAGATACACTACCAATTTTACTTAGTTCATTGAAGAGTAAGGTTTGTGCCAATAATGTTTGGACAATTGAATGCTAATATCTGGTATCCTGAATAACTAACTTAAAGATAATAATACGTAATGCATTAACCATTGTTACCCTTCTATTATGTTGTTTTGAAAATTTGTTCTTTTTTGATTTGTTTTGTTTTTTCTTCTCTTTAAAATAAAAAAAATGTTTCTTTTTAATAAAGCTTTATGTCTCATACTGTAAGAGTTTGGCAATGACAACAAAAAGATAGCTTAGAGAGAGAGGGTTTTTGAGTTTTAAAAAGATTTAGAACATATATGATATATATGTATATTGTTCATTTCCATTATCCAGTTAGACATGGTTGATATTTTCTTCTGATATTTATTCTATTGTTTTCAATGTAATTATAAACATCATATATGTACTATTTTAATATGTTTTATATTTAATGTTGTAACATATTTCCATACTTGCATATTCTTTATGAATACAATTTTTTTTTTTTTTGTGGGTACCAGGGGTCGAACTCAGGACCTCACATGCCAACCGGAGCCCATGCTGCTGAGCGATATCACCGGCCCTTTTTTCGTATGTGGGTTCTGGGAGTCGAACTCGGGCCTCGCGCTTGCCAGGCAGGTGCTTACGCCGCTGAGCCATCTCACCGTCCCATGAATACAGTTTTTAAAAATTACATCATAATTAATGGACCCAATATATGTAACTGTTATGTTTTGTCTAGATTGTTTCTGATTTTCTTTTTGGTTATTGTAAATAATGCTCCCCAAAATTCAGTATTATTTTCTTAGGCTCCTTTCTCAAAAGTGGAATTATTGCATTAGAGAGACTGTGAATCATAAGGCTCTTTGCTACACTGCTTTCCAAAAGAATTGAGCCAAAAATCCCAGCAATACTGGAGAACACTCTTTCATAGTTTCCTCATCAGCAGGGGAGATCGTTATTTTTAAAAAAATCTTTGCTAATTTAATAGGGGTCAAATGTTTCTTCATTATTATCTTACTCTGCCGTTCTTTGATTACTAGTAAAAGACATTTTCCACACATTTTTTGATTAGTTGTATTTCCTTTTTGGAAACTTTTTGCAACCTTTATTGATTACTCTGTTAGGAATTTAGTATGTCAACATTCAGTTTGACTAAAGTCTTCACACATAAGGATATTAGTACTTTATCTGTACTGTATTTCCTATGACTATTTTTCCCTCAGATATGATGTTAGGCCTTTACTTTTCTTCTATGTATTTATTTTGGATGAATAGGAGCTTAAATTTTTGACTTAAATATATTAACACCTGTAGTCTAAGTTTAGTAAATTTTATCTTCTTCAAGGATGATGAATATTTATTTTTATTTTCTTCTTTTTATTTCTTACATTATATTTTACATTTAAGAAAGAAAGAAAGAAAGAAAGAATGAAAGAAAGAAAGAAAAAAAGAAAGAAAGAGAGAGAGAAGATTTTTAACTGAAAAATCAATTGCCTCAAAGCTGTTTGTGAAATGGCTTACCCTGTTCTAATTCATTTAAAATGTTTCTTGAGAAATAAATAAAGTAAAATGCCTCTTTTATCTTGCATTGTACATATTTTTAAAAATTTAAAAGTTAGCTTATTGTTTTGATCATTTTGTTCTGTTGATTTTAACTCTGTTTAATCTTGTTTCAGAATGTCAATGATTTTTTTACTTAACCCTCAGTTTATACCATTGTTTACTGGCTGGCAGGCCTACAATTCTCCCAGTATTATTCATTTTCGAAGAGGCATTCTCTTTTGTTTTATTTTGGGAATATGTGTGTCATGGGATCAGTGAGTATTGATGGATGACATTTTTGTTTTACTGCCATATTTTACTCTTTTCAAAGTCTTCCCTGCCTCAAGTTCACATCAAATCCTACAGCTCACAGAGCCTTCCTAACCCTTCTTGGTGGAAGGAACTTTCTTCCTGTCTTGTGTCTGCAGAGCTACAACCATAGCTACTTAGAGCATCATTATTTGCTGCCTTGTGTTACAGTTATTCATGGACAATCCTATTTACACTTAATTATGCACCTACAGGCCTTCAAAGAGGTCCACATTCTATTCCCCTCCAGGAATCTATTGGGGATCAGCAGCATCATATAGACAAGGAAGAGGATGTAACACTAAAAAACCCACATATATACATACATAATGCTCTCCTTTTGATCCGGTATGTCCTCAAAGATCTATACGATGAAGCCCTGGACCCAAGCTGTAGTGCTATTGGCAGGTGGTAGAGCCTTTAGGAAGTGGGGCCTAGTGAGAGGTTGCAGGTCACTGGGGGTATGCCCTTGTGGGAAGCCAGTCTCTTCCTCCATCTTTTTTTCAGCCATAAGGTGAATAGGTTCCTCCTCCATCTGCTCCTGCTGTGATATACTACCTCACCGTAAACTCACAAGCAATATGGCCAACAGACTATGGACTAAAACATCTAAAAACGTAAGCCAAAATAAATCCTTTCTCCTTTTTAACTTTATTACATCAAGCATTTTGCTACAGTAATGGAAAGCTGACTGACACACATGGAAATATATAATAAGGTTATGAGAGCAGCTAGGGGGCATGCTGACCTGGCCCAGGATGCACTGTCATGTTAGTCAGTATTGTGGTTGGCAGCAGTGCTCACTGGAGGGAACCCTGGAGGCATCAAGGGGGCTATCGTCTGCTGTGTGCCTGTGGGTGCTGTGCGCTCAGCTTGGCTTTTCACACATACTCTCATGTAGTTATAATACTTGCTGAGTTATTTGTTATTAATCAATTTTATAGTAAGCTGTAGGAAGACACCTCAGGGTCAGAAAGCCAGTAAGAGGCTGGGTAGAAAGGTGACTCTCATCCAGTATTGTTTCCCATATACAGCAGGTCAGGGACATGACTAGAAGCAAATATGGTAAATAGGGGAACCGATGCCAAGTGTGAAGGGGTCTTTAGTAGGAATATGGACCTGTGAGTTGAGTCTGGATAAGTCATAGCTGTTCACCAGGGGGATGGGAAAGGACGAGGAGCAGTCACGACAGTGGCAGGCTCAACCAGTGGAACAATATGGCTTTTGCAGAGGATCAAAGCAACTGGGATGAGGCACAGATTAACATGGGGAGGGGCACAACAATAATCTGTCTTATCAGTTATTAATCCATGTGCCAATAACCATATGTTAAGAATCAAATTGACCTTGCTTTCAACACTGTTGCATGCAATACTTATAATGAAACTTTTGGGTGAAGATAGTATATTTTGATATTCTAACTCGTCAGTGGAGATTTACAATGTAGAGTTTTCCTAGATGACATAGACGATTGGGTGATACTAGAATGAATCTTGCTGTCTTTCCAGTATCCAGTATCCTTAGGAGCTCCAGTAGTACAATCGGTTAGCATGCGGTACTTATACAATATCCATAGAGACTTACTTCTTTTCATTACTTTAGAATATATAGGGAAAATGACAATAATGATTATCTTGAGAAACAGTCTTTTAAATTGCATCTTTTTCTGTAGTTTTATTTGCTCAGTTGCAATAGTCTGATGTGGATGAACATTCTTCTAGGAAAATTTTTAATATCTTAATATAAGTCAATTTTGTATTTCTGTGAATAATATTTTCTTTCTTTGGTCCTAACCAACTCTGTCATTCAGTATCTATCATCCTTTTGAATCTTACTGTTTACACAAATCTCTGATACAGACTTGTAGTTCCCTCAGTGGACATCAGTTGTTGTTTAGGTAATAATCTCTCAGCAGAGAGCTCTGTCCAATGGCCTGGTCAATACGCTCATGGAATGTAATTAAACCATATCACATTTCATGACAGGAAATTGATGACCTTTTAATTATTTCAAGATAACTGATATGTAATCATTTTTCTCCTTTAACTGGGAGAAAATGCTATACTTTTAACAAATTGAAAACAGCATACAAACATTTACTTATTTTCTTTGTAAGCCACATTTCTGTACTCTCTTTCCATAAAATATCATTTTTAGAACACTTTTCACATGGTTTGGAAAAGCAATTTAGAATAGAGGATGTTAAAAACAGGAGATTAATATCTAGTAAACAGTGTTTAAAAGGCGCTTGCTGATTATCAGAACTTGGACATATCTACCACTACTACCACAAAATTTTATATTATGGATGAGTTCAATCATTTTTAAGACTGTCTGGTGGGAAGCAGAAAGTGAGTGGCTTTTTAAAGAGTTAAAGTAGACTGGAGCTTACTTACAAAGCCAGGTCAGAGAACAGGACGAATTCCCATGGTGAAGGTCATGTTACAGCACGCTTACTTTATGTCATTTTGGGTGACGCAGTGTGATCCCTACAGGTTCCACATTATCCAAGCCAAGGACCAAAACCCAATGTGTGATAGGAATGAGTATTCTTATGGGGATAATGGGACATAATCTCTCTAGTTGCAATTATTTCTCACAGCTGGAGGAACATGACTTTCATATGTCTAATGTAGCGGGATTTTCCCATTTCAAGATATATATTTTATAACTCCCTTGAATAAGAAAACTCACTTCTATGTCAAACAAGAGTATTTTGTTTGCAATCTAGTTCAAAAAGACTGTTTTGTCTCTACATGTGGGCCAGAAATGTGGAAAACATTCACTCTTCCCTCACCATCTTCCATTAAGAGGGGAAAAAAAAAAAGGAAACTTATGCTACTACTTGAAAAATTAACTGCTTAATCTTCGACTGGATTTCTAGGCAGCAAAATTAATGGAGAGTGGGACAATTTCAATAGAAAAACCCCATGGCGAGTGGTTGTGATTTATAGCTGAACATATTAAATGTATAAATTATATCTAGAAGCAACTCTTTACTGGATATATTTTATAAGTAAATTAGTATAGTGACTTGAATATTTTATACTTAAAACTTTCCTTTCTTTAAAAAAGATTGCAAGTGGGTTTTAAACATTTCTTAAGTTTGGGCTTTTATTTATAAAGCAGGTTGGAATTTCATGGACTTTAATCTTGAAGATGACTATAGGAAATTAGTATTAAGATGGTATGAAACTATTTCCTGATTTTTTTTTATTATTATGACTATGCTTGCTAACTTGGGGTACAAATCCAAAATGCCTACCTAGGACCAGAAGTGTTTCAGATTTCAGAGTTTTAGATATGTTGGAATATTTGTATATACATATTGAAATATCTGGGGATGGGACCTATATCGAATACTAAATTCATTTATATTTTATATATACTTTACAAATATGACCTGAAGTTAATTTCATACAAAATTTTTAGTGTACTCTGTTTGCCTGGGACCCATCACCTAAAGTCAGGTGTGGAATTTTCCACATGTGGCACCATACAGGCCCTAAAAATTTTTTGGATTTTGAAGCATTTTGGATTTCAGAGTTTTGGATTAGAGATGTTCAGTGGGTATATGCATCTTGTGCCAGAAAAAAATTCAGGCAGGTTGTTCTGCTCCTGACAAAATGGGGTGGGTGAGGACATAGTCAGAAATCAGGCCTCTGTACCCGCCACACTCCACAACCAGAATGTAAGGTTGCACTTGTTATGCAAGAGGGCATCAGTTAAGTACTTATTTACTTTGTTTTTTCAGCAAACCTTTCTTGAATGCTTGATGTTATGCTGGGACTAGGGATTTAAAGTTGATTAAAAGAGGATTTCTCTTTTTAAGAAGCTGACGGTTGAGGAGGGAGGCTGATCTATTACCTAATGAAGTGTGTCTGAGAATAGAGGTTTACTCTTCAGAAAACTGAAGAGAGAATGATTAATCCAATTGAAGAGCAAAAGGCAAGTGTTCACATGGAAAGTGATATCCGAGTTGGGTCTGGAATACTACTTGCATAGATTTTTATAAAGAAATAGAGAAAACAAGAAAGGAAGTATAGCTCAGTGGTAGAGTGCTTGATTAGCGTGCATAATACACTGAGTTCCATCCCCAGCACACACGCATGCATACACACACATACACACACACACAGAGCAAAAAACAGGTTCATTCACACTTTTTTTTGTCTTGCTTCCCTTGACCCCATTTGTTCCATAAAATGTGTGACTTTGATGCTGGTGAATCTTTCCTGTGTGATTCTGGTCCCCTATGTTTGAACAAATGGTAGTCTCCAATTTTCTTTCATGTATAGCTGTGTTTAATAGTTTAAATGTACTGCTGTTAAAGTATTGGTAAGACAAATAAGTGTAGAGTTCTTTTTCAAACTATGTGTTGTTTGTAGCTTTTACGTAGTCAATGTGGCACAATGTTACAAAATACCAGTGAGGAGAAACACCAGCTAAAATAAATTGAAATGTCATTTTATTCCAGGCTATAAATTTCTTCATTGAAAAAAATTATTTTCAATGACCTAATTTCCTATGTATATATATCAAATGACACCTGAATCAAGTTAAAACCTTAACCTTTTTCCATTTCCTGTTGTAAAATTGCCTGAGTCTGACATCTTTTAAGTGGAGTTGAAATTGTTTTCACTTGTGATGTCAGAATTCATATATTGCCCAAATTGATGCGTGGTGATATTTATCTTAAATACCTCATTTTCTATGATGTCTGTTTTCCTTTCAAAGAAGAATAGAAATCCATTCTGGATCTCCCTAGAGTTCAAAATAATCACTTATTAGAATAATCCTGGTTGGGCATTTGAATCCCCACTACTGGTGAATAAATATTGCTAGTAGCAAGTGCGTTCCAGGCCTTCAGCCCAGAAAGGAGTCTTCGTTCAAAGGCTTGGGTGCTAAATGGTGTTGGAGGTGTTATGCTCCTATCTGTCTCACTCCCCCACTGGGTAGACAGAGCTTCTTACCTGTCCCTCACCAACTCCTAAACAGCATGGTCTCCAGAGCATGGTCTCCTCACTTTTCACTCGCATTATTTTTTCCAGCTCACCACTGTGGTCCATCTTGAGTATGTTCCTGTGCCTGCTTATTGCTTATCATCAATTATAGTGAGCACCTACTATGTACCATCCCAAACTAAAGTAGTGAGAAATTAGACCGGATTTCTGGCTCTTACAGAAACACTATAACAATGTAAAACAGGAGCTGGGAATGTAGCTCAGTGGTAGCACATAAGATCTTGAGTTCAATCCCCAGCACTAAAAAACAAACAAACAAACAATAAAGAAAACTAACAATAAAGACAAAAGCCCCAACAAGAAACAAGATAATTTGTAATTGCAGTAAGTGCCATGGAATAAAAACAAGATGAAATGAAAAGATAGCGATGTAGTACACAAAGTAGGCTTCAGGGCAGGGGTTCACCTTCTGAGTGTTCAGAGAAGGCCTTCCTGAGATGAAGACAAAGAACATTCCCTGCTACCCAGGGAAACAGAACAAGAGGGTGTAAGGAATTTAGAAGAACGTGTCCAGTGTGGCTGAACCCTAAAAATAGAAAAACTAAAACCAGGTGAGACAAGGGCCCTGCAGTAAAACTGGAGGAAGGCAGTTAAAGTGGCATATTGCTAGAGCAACATTTCTTATTACTGTCTCAAGAAGAAATTTTTGAAGAATTTTACAAATATGAAAAAAGGTAATGTTGAAAACCTTCTCCAAAAAAAGACATTCTGGTTACTCAAGGAACTTTCAGACAAAGTAAATATTTTTAGGGCCGGTGAGATGGCTCAGTGGTGTAAGCGCCTGCCTGGCAAGCGCGAGGGCCTGAGTTCGACTCCTGGAACCCACATACGAAAAAAGGGCCAGTGATATCGCTCAGTGGCACGGGCGCCTGCTGGCATGCAAGGTCTTGAGGTCGACCCCCGGTACCCACACACACACACACACACAAAAGTAAATAATTTTAATTTTACATTGAGTTAAAATATGTCTAATGTTTTAGGAGTAGTAAGGTCAAAAAGTGAGGAGACAATTATACTTGAAGAGATGGTTTGCTACAGATGCCAAGAGAAGGGGGTGTGTCACACTAGAGGGGTCACACATAGGGACATGAGGTCAGTTCTAGGGGTTGGGGGACTGTGACAAGAGTCTTTATTTTGGTCTCTGCAAAGACAGAATGGGGAAAGTGGACCAGCAGTGATAGGACTGGCTTATGGGAATAATGGCAGGGACTCTGGGGCATAGAAACTCTCCCTAGTGGCTTGGTCCTTGCCTCTGGAATTATCAGAGTAGGTGGATGGTAGCCAAGAGTATGGACACAATAAAAGAGGTGGTTAGGGTGTAGGCCCTGGATTCATTGGATTGTATTCTAAAGGGTGCTCATGGGTGAATTGCTGGCTATCACTAGATTGGTTCAGCCTGTGAGGGGCCCTGGATCGTATCAGAATACAGAAAATAAGAGACATGGTTAATACATACATGAAGTTTTCCAGAGTGTTGAAAAAAATCTATGAAACTAGCATAAACTTGAAATTAGACTTGACAAGTGTAAGTAAGGAAAGTTTAAATACAAACTGACTCATGAACATGGATGTTAAAATCATACATAATACCATCTGTGAATAATGGAAATTGTTTCTTTTGTAACATTCTTTATTCATTTAGTTTGTTTTTCTTGTATTTGCTAAAATTCCACTAAAATGTTGATAGAAATTATCATAGCATGCATCTGAAACTTATTCCTGATTCCCAAGGAAAGCATTCAGTGTTTTGCCAGGAAGTTTGACACTGGCTAGAGATTTTTTTTTTAAAGGTTACCAAGGACCTTTTCTACTTCTATTCTGTTAGAAGTTAAAAACAATTTTTTTTAACATGAATGAGTATTAAATTTTATCTTGTTTTTCTGCATTGGAAGGATCATACTATATGATTTCACCTTTTATCCATTAATATTACTTGATTTTGTAATACTTATCCACTTTTGGACCCTAGTGTATCAGCTTTCTCATTGCTGGGACAAAATACCCAACACTCACAATTTAAAAGAGAGGTTTAATTTGGTTCACAATTTCGGAGGGTTCAGTCTATGGTAGGCTGATTCTAAGGCAGAAACATGATGGTGGAAAAGCATGGTAGAAAGGCATGGTGAGGGAATCCTTCATTTATGTATTAATCATGTTTATTAGCTGGGATGGAAAGCCCAGGTGAACAGAACTAGAGAAGAAGAGGAGAGGGACCATATATATATTCAAAGTCTTGCCTTCAGGACTCACCCAGACATACCCATCCCCTAGGTGGTTCCCAAGCCCATCAAGTTGACACATCCAGAATAAACTCACATTTGTCATAATATTTTTCCTATACATTACCAGCTTCAGTTTGCAAATAATTTGTTCAGGATTTTGTACCTAATAAGTAGGTTTAGTTATAACTTTTTTTCATCTTGTGATGCCCTTATAGAATTGGTAAAAGGTTAGCGTGCTTTTTTTCTGTTCTTTAGAAAATTTTGTGCAAAACCGATGCCATTTTGTCTATGTATTTTATAAAGCTTACAGACCAAGCCATGTGAACCTAGAATGTTAAGAGAAGTTTTTATTTACTGATTCAATTTCTAAGATAAATATAAAACTATTCATGTTTTCTCTTTCTTATATGAGTTTTGGTAAGTTGTGATTGTCAAGGAATGCATTAATATCAACTAAATTGTCAAGTTTATTGGTGTAAACTGTCTTTTAAAATCTGTTTTCTGGAGGGTGAGAGGCAGAAATTTCTGGCAGATGGAGCATCATGTGCAAAGGACTGGTGGTAAAAGGAAGTGTAGCACTTGGAGAACTCAGATCTACTAATTAGGAAAGAATGACAACCACATAAACTATTATCTTTACTCCCAAATAACATATAGTCTTCTATATTGAGATACGGATTTCAAGGGAACAAATAAGAGACCAAATTTATGTCAAGTATTACGTGGTAGTTTTCAGAGTGTATAAGGGAAATGCAAATTAACAGAGGATTAGTTCATATTTTCAAATTTTTTGGAATATGACTATCTATGGATTATGCATTTCTAAGTTGAATGTATACCCTGCAAAATGTAAATAATGCATGCCTGTCTCTTAAGGAAACTTGGTCTAAATGCACACATTTCAAAATCATGTGGCTCTGTGTGCATGGGACTCCTTGGCCTCTTTTCCTTTTGGACAATGGGTTGCTATTTAATTTCTCAAGATATATCTTTCTCTTCTGAATACTAAACTAATAGTCTTCCAAAAAAAACAAAAATTCAAAACAATTTTACATGTATCTTGGCTACAAATCAATTAAATTATTACCAAATATTCTTTGTGAGATACTGTGTAACATTTGTGTAAACACAAATATTGGTGTTTTAGAAATGAACAAGAGTTGCTTAATTATGGCAATGTGAGAGATTAGTAATCTAATTGGTCATGTGCATTTATCCAAACTTGCTAGTTGAAAGGAAATGATCCACTTTCCAAAGGTAAGTTAGGCTTGGTGTTCTGAACATTGAGTCTCTAGTCTGGTGTGTGTGTGAGTGTAGGATTAAACTAAAATAGAAAGGTTAAGATTTTGATTTAACTCATGGTACTTTTAGTCATAAGAGGGTAAGCTTAATAGTCTGGTTTTTGCTATAAAATGTGATCAGGTTCAAGAATATTCTTGAGCTTTATTACTCTATAAAGCGATACATGAGTGTAGTCCTCACTGCTGGGTTCCATAAAAGCGCATTTGTGTGGTCACAGCTAAATCAACAAAGAAGGTAATTAGAGTCCTGGAGACTTTTTTTTTTTTTTTTTTTTTTTTTTGCAAAGTAGATGTTGTTAAATAGGGAAGGCTGTTCCCAGACGGAGGTTAGGAGGCCACCAGCTCCAATGGTTAAAAAGCCCTTAATCTGGAATAAACAACCATTCAACAATAAAAGCAAAGTAAAGATAATTTCAAAAAAAATACTAGATGATTTTGCTACTCATTGACTCCCACTAAAATAATTATTAATTAATTTTGGTGGTACTAGAGATTGAGCCCCAGGCCTTTGGATTCCTAGTCCTTCTAATTTTAATTTTATCTTTTTCTTTAAATTTTGAAATAGTTTCCCAGACTGGGTTTCAACCTGTGATCCTCCTGCCTCAGCCTCCCAGAGTGCTGGGATTACATGCACATGCTACCATGCCAGGCTCCCCACTGAAATAACTCTTAATGAATGTATTCAGGGAAAAGTAACAGGAGGAAGATGGGGAACACAAAGTGAGGCCTCCGGATGAGGCTGGAAGGGGAACAGGCCGATGGTTGAGGGCCAGTGCGTTTGCATTCTGTCACTGTGACAAATACCTGAGATTGTCAGTTTAAAAAGAAGAAAGGTGTATTTGGTTCCTGGTCTCAGAGTTTCCAGTGGATATCACTTGGGCCTGTTGCTTTGTGCCTGGGTAGCACAGAATATCATCCGGCAGTGGTTACCTCTCCACCTCACAATGGCCAGGAAGCAAAGAGAGAAGGAAGAGGGCCTGGAGTCCCAAATCCCCTTCAAGGATATAACTTCCCCAAGTGATGTCACTTCCTCCCAACTGACCCCACTTCCTAAAGGTTCTACCACTTACCAATACTGCCACAAGCTGACAAGCAAGCCTTCAACACAGGGCTTTTGGGGACATTCCAGATCCAACTACAGCAGCCACCCTATTTGGGATTTTAACTTGATCTGCACAGCAAAGGCTGTTGCATTTATTTATTTAGTTAATTTATTTATACTTGCACTTTTGCACTGAGTTATATCCTCAGGCTTTTTAAATTTTGAGACAGGATCTTGTTAAATTGCTACGCTACCCAGGCTGGGCTTGAACTTGCCATCTACCTGCCTCAGCTTCCCAGAGGCAGTCACCATCATACCCTGCCCTTGCATGTACTTAAATGTGAGAGTCAGTCCCGCTGCTTGCTGAATAACAGACGTCTGCAAGACAGGAAGATGAGAGAGTGGTTCAGAGGAAGTAGAGGTAGTTCGTGCAGGAAATGATGAGGATATCTTCCTGGCAGTGAAGATGAATTCTAGAAGTGCAGAAACAGAAACACAGAACTTGCAGGTGTGGCTGAGTGATGGGTGGTGGGGCTGTGACAGTAGATAGAACTCGAGTCTTCCCTTTGAGTTCTTGGTGGCAGCATTCACTGGATTTGGAAGAAGAAAGGTTGTAGGAAGCAATTTGCCTTTGAAAATGTTGAATTGGAGAGGCTCGTAAGACATCTAAGTGTGGAAGTGAGCCCCATAAAGCCCTTATCATTTGGTGTATTAGATATTTTAGATGTCTAGATGTTTCTTTCAATCTGATGGTTGTATGATGATCTCTCTCTCTCTTTCTCTCTTCTAAGGATGGAACCCAGGGCCTTTGCACTAACTATTCCCCAGCCCTTTTAAAATTTATTTCCTCACAGAGTCTTTCTAAATCACCAAGTTGGTCAGGCTGGGTTTGAGGTTATCGTCCTCCTGCCTCAGCCTCACAGAGTCCTGGGATTACAGAGCTCTCTCTCTCTCTCTCTCAAATCATATTCTTCTAATTGCTAGGGAGGGTCACAGCTTTCTATTTGTTTAAAAAGCCATTCTTGTTTGCTTCTCCATCAACTGACTGTGAACCACTTTTGGTAGATGCTCTAGACTCTTTACCCAACCAACAAATCCACTCTCAGATTCTTGCGAAAATTTTCCCAATTTGTGTAAAGTGTGAAGAAACCATGCACTAAGAAAGGAAGGCGAGTCCTCCCCAGGGTCCAGTAGTTGGGCTGTGGTGGTCATCAGACCCTTTCCTGACCAGTACGACCTAACAGAAAGTCTCTTTGTACTGACTGGTGACACTCACATCTTCTCCAGTAGTTGGCTTATAGGTTCGCTGTTTATGGTGTCATACACAGTTTTCAAATGTTAGTGTAGTAAAAAAAAAAAAAATGTACCATTCTTCTATTATTTATCATTTTTTATGCCTTGGTTTAGAAATAACCCTCTGTGGTAGTGTTATCAAACTACTCTATATTTCCTTGTGTAAATGTTAAATTTAAAGATTCATTAGGTTTTAAGCTCATCTGGATTTATATTTTGTATCTTGCACGAATTGAAAGGTGTTTTTCAAGTGGATATTCAGTCAGCCCAGACCATCTTTTTGAATAGGTGTTGCTTCTGTACTGTTTTATATCACCACTTCGTCACACATGAAGTGCACACGTATGTTGTTCTGTTGTAAATCTCCTTCATTTAATCATCTGGCCTACTTCTTTACCTCTACTCCTTTGCTTTTCCCATGACGAACATAATCATTATGTACAGCAAATATGTGTTAATAAAAATTGTATGTTCTCTTGATTTGTCTATGTAAACCAACACATAGTCTACAAACAATGACAGTATTATTCTTCCTTTCCAATACTTTGTCAATTATTTCTTTTTCATGCTCTATTTTGCTGGTTGGGACCTCTGGCCTGATATTAAATAAAACAATGAAAGTAGGCATTCTTGTCTTATTTCTGGATTTTTTTTTTTTTGGTTCCCTGTAAGGGAATGTTAATAATTTTTCACCATTACATATAATTTGCATAAATTCCACCTATCATCTTAAGGTAGTTCCTCCCCACCCCAAATTGTTTAGGATATTTTTGTTGTTGTTGTTGTTGTTGTTGTTACCCTTCCAGATATTGAATTTACCTTTGTGTGTGTGGTTTTTTTTTTTTTTCATTTATTGCAATTATCTTATAGTCTTTCACTGCAATGTGCTGTGAATTATATCTGTAACAGATTTTCTAATGTTAATTTGGGATAAATCATCCATAGCTATCATGCATTTATTTAATAGTCTTCTAGAGTTAGGGTAAGATCTTTTAGATTTTATTTAGGATTTTTGGATTTGTAATTATATATATATATATATATATATAGAGAGAGAGAGAGAGAGAGAGAGAGAGAGAGAGAGAGACCACCAAAAATGTATACATCAGGAAAAGAAAAACTTGTATAAATATTTTAATATTAAATTTATTGAAATATCATGAGATTAAAACAAGTTACCTTTGGCCTCTACAATTATAAGAGGTGTTCAAAGTGTTGGCCATTAGCTTCCAGACATTTATTGGTATCGTGAACTGCTGAAGTGTGTATATGTTTTTTGGTAGAATGAATATATATATATATATATATATATATATATATATATATATATTCCAATTTGGCACAGTGGAGAGTTTGGGAGGTACCTGTTTGTATCACTTTTCACACTTTGTCTTTCATTTTAAGGACATCATAGGCAAAGCAGCCTGCTTATTGTTAGCTGAGGCTTGATCCCTAATGTATAGCTGGTCTCTGGGATCTACGCTAGGCTATGAGGAGTTTCAGACTCTTGGCTTTTAACCAATTTGAAGGTACCCTTGGCCTTAGATTTTACTGCCTCTTTCAGGCCTAATCAAACAGCAGACCCAAGACCATATCCTTGCTCTTCCAAAGAAATCTCAAGGTACAAAGCAAATAAAGTGGAAAAGACCCTAAATGAAGTAAGGGAAAATAAAAGGCTTTAACCTCTATGTTCTTCTTGCCTCAGTGGGGGAAATAGCAACCCCTACTATAGTTAGCATATGTAGTTAACAGGCTGGAAAAAAGTCTTGTTTTAGCTAGGCATGGTGGTTCAAGTTCAAGGCCAGCCTGGGAAACTTAGTGAGACCCTGTCTTAGAATTAAAATTTGATAAAATGGTCTGGGGATGTGGCTCAGTGGTAGATGTGGGGTTGCCCCTGGGTTCAATTCCCAAGACAACAAAATACAAACAAACAAAACTCAAAAACTTCTCTCAGTTTCTCTCCTTTTCAGAGAATTTTGAACATATTCTGATTTCCAGAGCCTTTGGAAAAAAAACTAAGTCACAGTTTATTTTTTTATCTTGGAAGAAAACCATCTATCAGAATTCAAACTCTCAAGGGCATCCACTCTGTTTATTGATCTCTGAACTTGTACCATCAAGCACAACGCGTGGTGTGTCACAGCTACTCAGTAAGCGACTGTGTATCTGAAGATGTTTGCTTTTGTCCAAATAACTTACCTCCTCAGTGTCAAAGTCAGGCCAGGTAATGAATATTCTGTTTCCAGGGAGAGAGTTCGCTTTATTTCTGTTTGAAACTCCTAAATTCTTAAACAAACAAACAAAATGATGGAAAATTGAAATATTTTAGGACATTAATAATAGCTACCATTTTATCATCTATGTGAATGTTAGTTTCTAATACTAAAACGCCTGTTAAAAAAGGAGTTTGCTTACATTCGTTGCCTGCATTTCTTATCTTGGCCTTTTGGTGTCATTCCGAGATTAATCTGAAAAGCATATTAAGTAGGGTGAAATTATCTCTCAGGCTTTGGGTCTTTTTGGTCTGTGCTTTGAAGCAAAGATTATTATACCTATAGAGAAGTTCACTAATCTAATATTTTCAATGTTATCTTAACTGAATATTTCCCAGCTGATGTGAGGGGAAAAATTTAAATACAACTAAGAGAACCCGTGATAGCATGATGGGCCTTTATTGTTTATGGACAGAAAGAGCTTTTTATGAAATATCTTTTATTTACAACACATGTGGACTTTTAATGCAAACAAAACAGGTTCTTGGGCCATACTAGGCTCTAATCCGTTCTGGGTAATCTGCTCTCTGCTGGCCCGGAGAGAGATGGTGAGACCCTTCATGTCTGCTCTTTCTCTTCAGTGCATGGGGTCATCATACTCACGTGTCCACCTGGGAAGGAGTATGAAAACCTTTGTACTTCAACCATATCGCCAATCTACAGTCAGCCACATGCCAGGCCTTCGCCTTCCTATGCAAAAGATCTGCTTCCAACACTTTTTATTTTTACCATCATTAATTATATTTTCTCTCCATTTGTTTATGCATATGCTTAATGACATGGTCTTTTCTGTGTTGTAATAAATAAATGAATAAATAAACGAATCAATATTGAACTACAGCTTCATAAGACAGAAGCAGATGTTTTGAGTTCATTGTATCTGGATATTACTATATTTACTCTAGCTACCTATGCTCACCTACTGTCTACACTAGGAGTCCCCGCTTACCTGGATTTTTAGACTGCATTCATTCTCAGGGGAAGCATTGTCACCACCCGGACGGATGAACAAATCTTCTATCTGAGACAGTCAGTTTATTAACATTATAGCCCTTAATATATCGCCAATGTCTGCGGATATGGATGGTTCAACTTCAAGTTTTATGGCCCTCCCGAAGCACTGGAGGTTCCATTTTTTAAAATAGTCCATTTATTTATGTTTTTATCTGAACAATAGATTGAAGTAAAGTTTTAAAACTTCTTAGACAGTGATTATTCTAATTTAGAGTAATTAAAGTATTCTAAATTGAAATTCAATTTTGTGATTGGTCACTTTCCATGCCGCGAGGTCAGCGGTATAGCTGGGAACTGTGAAGGTTCTGAGATCTCTACCACACTTACGAGCTAACAGGCCAGCCTGCCTTGGTGATATGAAAGACCACCTCAGAGACAAAGCACTTCATTGCTGCAGTACGGCAAGCTGCATGAGCATCAGTGAGTTGGTTTTCCTTGTCCCTCAGCTTCATGGGCATGGTGCAGACAGGGCTAGATTTTGCCTACACTTTCAGTGGGTTGGAACGCTGTGTTAAGGAACCTAAATCTTATATAACAGGCAGTAAGCATGCCTGCCCTCTCCTCCAAAGCTGTTTGCTATATAGACATCCTTGGCAAGGTACTCCAGAACAGAGAGCCGTCAGTGATTCATTTGCGAGGCATGCTGTGGGAGGCAGAATTGAATATGTTCTTAGAGCTGTCTCACCCTCTGACCCTTATTCATTATAGGCTGATGGCTACTCCAGGGCCCCACTGACTCTCTAGCACTTCCAGCCTTCCCATATTCTGCCCAAAAGAAGCCTATGGGGGAGAAGTTTATGTTGGGAGTTGCACTGTTTATGGTGGATATAGAGAATCATGTATGGATCATGGCAGGGACAGTGAGGATCTGGGGACACTGGTGTGGCATTGATACCAATTACCACACTACGCAGTTTTAGTCTTGCCCTTTCCCAATACTACCTGTACAGTTTACCCCCTTCAACCTATAGTTGAATTGTTTACTCTACTAGAAATGCTCATGGATTTTGAATGACCAATAATGATATTTTCAAGGACTTTCCTCAGGTCATTTCTCTTAACCAACTGTTTATCTGCATACCTCTTACAGGTTAGTCATGAGGAAAGAGCAAAAAGAGAATTCAGAGAAGTCTATTTGGCTACTTATTAACATCTTAGGAAATATTGAGAGGAAAATGTGGGAACTAATTGCTTAAATTTGTCTTTTAAAGTAATTATATCTTTTGTTCCTGATCTCTGTGACCTCAGCCTTGGGAAACCAAGAGTTGGTCCTCGATCAAGATTGTGTCAATGATTATTTTAAAAACAAATTGAGGAAATGTAAGTGAAGGGTTTTTTTACTTTTTTTTTTTTTTCTCATCACCTTTTTACCACGATTAGATTTATTTGCTCCCCTTCCCTGGTCCCCTTCTCTTTTAAGCTTTCCAAGTGTTTTAGAATCAAGGGTGAAAAATGAAACCTAGCTCCTGCTTTTAAGAAAATGACAGGACACACAGTTTGCATTGACATGCGCATTTTCTAGGAGCATGAAAGTATTGAGAATTTCTAGACAAGAACTATATAACCCTGGCCAGTGAGAGAGCCACTGATTTAGAATCTGGGATGAATTTAAAATGTGGGTGAAGTACATTGTTGATTTACTACTAGGGATAGAAGTGGGGGCAGGTTTACCAAGAAAATTAAAATTATAAACAAGAGAAATATTTAGTCTTCATAAGGCTGAAGAACAGATATTTCTAAACACTTGTAAAACCACTTTGTGTTTAAATACGCTTCTGAGCAACAACGAAGATCCTAATTCCTAGTGTTTTTTAAATCTATTATTAAAACCCTTAAAATTTCTACTTAAGACATTCTGCTCTTTCCCTTCCTTGTGCCCTGTCATCCTTGTTACCACATGAACTTAAAATCAAGCTGGATTTTGTGAAAGTGTTTCTCCACTTTAGACTTTTCCAAAACTTTTTACCCAATTAGAGGAAATTAATGAGGTTTATTGCACTCGGTGTTGATAGGGAGTCACCAGCAGACAGTCAGGCCTCGTTTCTCCCCAGTTAGTGTTTGAAAGGAGAGTTGTGTTCTGAGCTTTCCCAGAGCTTACAGAAACACAATTTCAAAAATGTGCTTTTTATTATTTTGAGCATCTAGCATCTCTGTTTTCTGGCTTGCTTTCTTCAAACTTTCTCAACAGGTTCTAGTCCTACTCACTCATGGCATTTTCTCCATCATTAAAGATTATAATGCATGGAGATCCGTGAGCCCCATTGGGATACAAGTACATCCATAATACTCTGAATGTAAAATAGACACATTTAATATTACAATCTCGATAGCATTTTTGAGTGTCATAACTATTACTTATCTATCCATAAACTGATTGATAGAATTTAGATACCTCAGGCCTTCCTTGTGTTTCTTTCCTTCCTGTACCTGAAAGTAAACGCTGAGGTACTGACTCCACTTCTGCATCGCTTAGCATGCTGATATGATTGATAACGATGATCACATTCACAGGCTCATGGATCATAGACAAGTCCAGGGATGCTAAAATGATAAGTGTGGATTTATAGCTGTTTGGTCCTCTAATGACTGAATAGAAGGTTTTAGTTGAATACCACGGCCAAACCCCAACTGTGATGCATTCTTTATTTTTTATTTATTTATTTTTAATGTGGGTACTAGGAGTCGACCTCAGGACCTCATGCTTGCCAGCAAGCGCTTGCGCCGCTAAGCAATATCACTGGCCCTTTTTTTCCTTTAGTGGGTTCCAGGAGTCCAACTCAGGAGCTCACGCTTGCCGGGCAGGCGCTTATGCCACTGAGCTATCTCACCAGCCCCTGTGATGCATTCTTTTTTTTTGTGGGTACCCAGGGGTTGAACTCAGGACCTCACGCGCCAGCAGGTGCCCGTGCCGCTGAGCAATATCACTGGCCTTTTTTTCATATGTGGGTATTGGGAGTCGAACTCAAGGCCTCGCGCCCGCCAGGCAGGCACTTATGCCACTGAGCCATCTCACCGGCCCTGTGATGCATTCTTAACAGAGATGCAAACCATAAATTAATGTGGGCCATGCTGACCTCCTCACAAAGGCTATTTAAAAACAGAAAATACAGTGGAAAATATTATATTTAGAATAGAAGCAAAATACTAATTTTCTAGGAATAAACTTTTAAAAATGTATTTAATTTTAAGAGAAAAGCCTCATTAGGAGCATGAAAAATAAGACTCACATATACAGAAGACATAGCTTATTTTTGGAGAAGGGAGCTCAGTATATTCAATACTCTAAAGGTGTCAATTCCTTAAAAATTAAACAAAGCTCGATCATCCACCCCCTCTCTCCAGAACAGAACTTGAAAAATAATGTTTACCTGGCAAAATAAATGTGTGAGAATCATCATGAAAATTCAGACACTACCCTGAGACTTGAAGAGAGTGTCGTAGGGGACCTGTGTGCACCACACGGAGGTGTTTTCTCGCATCAGGTACAATATTGGAACGTTGGACCTGGAGTAATAGGAGACATATCAATTACATAGAATCTTTCAGAAGTACTCTAGATTTATAGGACACCAAATTTCAAATGCATAAAGGGAGCATTTTATCAATAAACTAACATAATTTAGTAAATTATGTTGGTTCAACTTATTAACCATTTCTCTAATAAACCCCCATTCTCAATACTGAAAATATTTCAGATGGACCAAAGAGTTAACCATAAAACCATTATGTGACTAGATAAAAAATGTATATATATATATTTGCATATAAAATCAGAAGTTAAATAGTGAGAAAAATTGGCGAATTTAACTTAAAAGTTTATTTATAAGTTGAAACCTTCCACATGACAAAAAATTCTGTAAATAAAACTTATAAGACAAAACTATAAGATCTATGAAAGCATTTTTAAATACATAGGATGAAGGATGAATTTCACTGATGTACAAAAACTTTACAAATCAACTTAAAATTACAAGCAAGCAATTCATAGAAAAAAAGAAATGGTAAATGGATGATAAAAATGATTCAAACTTTTTAGTATTAAGAAACGAAATGCCATTTTTCTTATTTTCTCTCTTTGATTTCCTCCCATCCTCCCTCCCTCTCTCCCTTCCTTCCTTCTACAGCACTGGAGATTGAACCGAGGTCCTTTGCACTGAGCCACATCTCCAGCCTCCAGCCCCTTTTGAAAGTTTGAGGTAGAGTGTTGCTAAGTTGCTAAATGGTTCAGGCCGGGCTCAAACTTTCGATCTCCCTATCTCAGCCTCCCAGAGCGCTGGGATTACAGGCGTGTGCCACCGTGACTGACTCTTTTATTTTTTAATCTAGCAGATGGTGAACAGTAAAAAAATGCATGTGAAATGGACCAGTGGTTATACTGGTACCTCTGCTGGCTCCCTGGGGGAGGGGGGCAGTGAGAAACAATGTGCATGCTTTTAGGAAGGCATCCTGCATCCCATGTTATGTACCTTGTACGTAAGATAGTCAGGTGAAAGATGCTCAGTATACCATTTTCTGTAGTAGTAAGCAGCTGAAATGTCCTAGATGTCCACAGGCAGAAAAAGGGGGAAAGTTGCTTAAATAGATCACAACAAATCCAGATAATGAATGAGCGCAACATGTCCTGAGATTCAAAGTCCAGTACAAGGCAGTATGTGTGGCACCAACTCTTAGGTGGAAGGATCCAAGCACTTGTCTTTGATGGTTGTTTCTGGAAGGTGGAGCTGGGGAGTGGAGTGGGCTGGAGATCTGATTTTGGTTCTATCTCAGTTAGGGTCCAACTGCGGGTGACAGCAGCTGTAGCTATTTTAAGCAGAAATTGATAATACAGTTGTTTATTTCGTGACACAGCACATGTGTTATGGTTGGAATATTTCCCCTGGAGTTTGTGTGTTGGAAAATTAGCCCCCAGTTTGGCAGGGTTGAGAGATGATGTTCTTTCAGGACTGAATTAGTGGCCCCAAGACTGAGTTGTTATGACATCCTTATGTTTTGTCCCTTTCTCATGTACCTACCTGCTTGTCCTTCTGCTTCTGCTACCAAATGAGGCAGCGCAAAGCCCTCACCAGCCCCTGCTCTGGATTTCCCCAGTCTCCAGAATCAAAAGCCAGAATAGACTTCCTTTATACCTCATGCAGTTTCATGCTTTGTTCTAGCAACAGATAATGGACTAAGCCATTATGTATACATGAAGACACTTGTGCTTTTCAAAATTAATAATAATACATACAGGTTTGGTTGACTACTCAAAACATCTACAGCCCTAGCTGACACAATGTTTGGAAGCCCAGGGGACACTGGGACAACAGAGGCAGGCAGTTAGACATGGCCACTCAAGGATGCTACAAAAAGGAAAACAAAGAGAGTGCTGGCATGTGGCCTGAAAAAATGCTCAGGTTGGAGCTCAGAGCACGGGAGAAAGAAAAACTGCCTGGTGGCGGAACCTTCAAGGCAGCGCCACCCCATCAGGGAAGGTGCATCTGGTGCAGGCAATCGTGGCAAGTTTCTCGGAAAGCGTTCTGTAGTTGAGCTGAGGATTTTCTTCCTGCTCCTTTTACTAAGGAAAATTACTTATGAACCAACAATTGTCATGCCCAAGTGGCATCATCTCTGACTCTTAGACCTACATTAGCTATTTTGGACCTTCGGAACGTACGGTAGAGTAGAAGATGCTGTTTGCTGAAAGCACTTAGATTGGCTGAGAGGGCTGGGGGTCAGGCTTCCAGGCTGGCTGTGGGAGGACTCCAAGAGCAAATTTGGGCACCAGTCCTCTGGAGGAGCCACTGCCTCAGGCCGAAGAAGACAAAGAGTCCATCGCTGCGCCTGCTGAGTTAAAGTACAAACTATTAGCTGGGTGTGATGCGGCATGCCTGTAATCTCGGGACTCTGGGGAGCTGAGGCAGGAGGATCCCAGATTGAGCCCATTTTAGGCAACCTAGTGACTTAGTGAGAACCTGTTACAAAATTTAAAATTTTTAAAAAGGGCTGAGAATGTAGCTCAGTGTGAAGGGCCTGTGTTCCGTATCTAATAACAGACACACACACACACACTGTCGATCAACTGGAAAACAAGAGGGTAAAAGATGAATAGACGAGGGGTGTGTGCTAAAGCAAGTAGAAGACAACATCAGCAACTATAGAATCTAGATGGTAGATGCGTGGACTTTGACTGTACAGTGCTTTCAACTATTGTGGATCCTTGAAAATGTCCAGAATTTGAAAAACCAAATAAAATAGGCTACAACTTCTTTCTGCGGGTGATACTTCTCTATTGCCCCTCGGCACACCTGAGGCTGGGGACTGGACACTGGGATGGCGAGTCTGGCCCCGCAGGCCTGGTCGCCCTGATCTTTGTGATGAGAATGGGGGGTAGGAGACTCCTCCCACCTCCCAACACTATCTGCCCACAGCAACGTTCCCGGTAACAGGAAGCCGGCCTCTGCCTTGCCTCTGCTTGATTCTGTGCAAATCTCGCCTGAAGGTATCAAATTTGAAGAAGGTGGTGTGACTCCTTGATCCAAGGACTATTGAGAGGCATGGTTGTCACCTTCCTTATGTCTGCAGATCCACAAATGTGAGAGTTAATTTTGACTGTCAACCTTGGTTGGATTAAGGGATACTTAGGTGATTGGATTGTGAGGGTGCCATTGAGGGGTTTGTAGTTGAATGGGCGATTGGGAGGTGGGCTCTAGCTGGAGGAAGTAGGTCACTAGGATCGTGTTCACCAAGGTCATGCTTTTTAATGGTGTATCTTTTTGGGCTCTTCTCTTGCGTGCTGGTTCTTGGCTGTCACGAGGTAAGCAATTGTTCTCCACTGTTCCTTTCTGCTATGATGTTTTTGCCTTGGATCCAGCTGGCCGTTGACTTAAATCTTTGAAGCTGTGAGCTGACATAAACTTTTCCTCCTTTGAGTTGTGTAAGTCAAGTATTTGTGGTGGAACACTGACTAACACAGCCAGGCACATGAGACAGTGGCTGGAGTGGATGCCGAGTGCTAATTCTCTTTATTCATCAAAAACTTGGACTCTATCAGGTTTTCTTTGCTTTCTTACGGTTTCTATAAGGGGAGTATAATGTATACACATTAAAGTGCACAGTTTGATGCATTTTGAAAAATATATATCCCTATGTAGTTAGCATGCCAGTTAGGATGCAGAACATTTCCATGGCAGCAGGAATTCCTTTGTGCCACCCCGAGCAGCAGCTACTATTCTAGTTCCTGGTCTTATTACTAGTTCTGCTTGTTTTTCACACTGCAGAAATGAAATGAGAAAAAAAGTCCACTTAAATAATTTTACAAGAACATTGATAGCAGCATTATTCATCATGGCTCCAGACTGGAAACATCCTAAATGTCCACCAGCAGGAGGATCGAAATCAGACTGTGATGTATCTGTATAATGGGACACCTCTCACTAATGCAAGGAGTAAACATTTGATATACACACATGGATGAAGCTCGGATAAAATGTGAATTCATTTCATAATTATTGAAGTTTCACTCTGTTTTCATTTAATTTTACTCTTGCTAATGGTTTTAGAGGTTATGTTATAATCATCATGTTACTTTACAATTTTTGAAGGCACATATAGGGTGCTTTCAAGATTTAGCTATTATGAACTATGCCTCTTTAAACAGTGTAAAGAAAATGTAGTAATTGTACATGATGGAGTACTACGCTGCCATAAAGAAAGATAAATTTGAGTTATTTGTAGGAAAATGGGTGCACCTTGAGGCCATAAGTGAAATAAATCAGACACACGACCTTAAATATTGCATTATTTCTCTTATATGAGAAACACAAATTATAAATAAAGAGTAAAATGAAAGATAGATAATAGAAAGTAGGGAGGCAGAGCTTTCTCAAATGGGAAGGGATTAAGAGAAGGAGCGAGAGGAATGAGGGGAGGGAAAGGGGATGAAAAAAAGAATTAGAATGTGTTATGAATATGCACCGACTCCCCTCAAGAATGTAAACATTATGTAGTGCAAACATGTACTAATACAAAAAATTTAAATACAAAATACAGCAAGCATTGTGATTAAGTACTGGGAATTATAATAATAATATGAAATTATATCTCTCACTTATATTTATAATCATATCTAAACATTAATTATTTACATATAAAATATAAATTATTTATATTTTAAATACAAAACTAAGAGGATAGGTAGATTATTAATTTGGGAATGAAAGGGATCAGACCATGTGAACCCAAAATATGTTGCTTTATTATATTGCTTATTGTGAGCTGAAAGCAATTAAGAGCAAGTAAATGTAGGAAGGGCCCTCTGCCCTCTCCTTCCCTGCCTAAAAGAAGGCATAGATTCCCTGTGAGAAAGGTGCCCTGCTGCACCGTGAAGAAGAGAAAATTCTCTTCCCTGAAGATAAGGAGACAACGCCAAGAAGAGTCCGCTCAAATAAACCTCACTAAAATAACTCTTATGTCCCAGTGGTCCCCCCATATATTTTCTATTCATTTTCTCACAATTTACTGTCCCAGGAGCCCAAATCCCTTTCCATTATCTTCTCACTTCTTCACAAATTTATCACCCTTTGCTAAAATTGCATATAAGCCCCCATGTCTATCTGTTCCTGAGGGGTTTTCACATTTTTTCTATGGAGCTCCCTGTGTCATGTGAAAATATTAAATATGAACTATGATCTATATGCTTTTTTCCTGCTGCTCTTTTTGTTTTGTTTGATTTGCAGGTCTCTGTTGCAGAACCCAAAAAGGTAAAGAAATTTTTGTTTCCTTCTCCAAGAAGCAAAGAAAAAAGTAGAATTGAGTCAAAACTCCAAGGTACTAATTGTTTTGTTAGGGGACTTTAAGAACTAGGGCCAGAGTCAGCAACTCATCTAGTCACCAAACATATTCAAATTTTAATTTCAGAATAAAAAACCTGTCATTTAATTTGACTTCATAATTATATAAATAGGGATGCAATTAGAATAATAGGAATCTTATTGATAATGGCTCAAGCCAGAACTCTCATTTACATTACAAAAATTCTGAAGTAAGTGGTCATAGGGTAGATTTGATGGCTTAACAATGACATCAAGCTTATAAACTTTGTTCTTTTTTAATTCTGACATCCCTCAACTATGAGGAATGCTCCTTGCCTTCCACTCATGATCACAAGATGGCTGCCTGTGCTTCAAACCTTATGTTGTCACATGATAGCGTGCCAGCAAGCAGGAGGAGCTGGTACACAAGGCTTTCTCTTCCATGTGTCTCTGTTGTCAGGAGGAAATCATTCCTAGAAATCTGGAACAGACTTCTTTCATCTGTTTGTCAGAACAGAATGTTGTAGCATTACACATTATTCTCAAGTGTTTCCTTTCAACAGTAAAAATAATCCATAGTAGATTGTACAGAAATTTCCAATTTGAGAGATTTCTGAAGCTTTGAACATTAAAAACCAAAGATCAATTCACACAATGTTTATGAACCAAGTGTTTATTTTCACAATGTGTAAGTAGCAGAGTGATTAAATCTTGGTCATATTTTTGTTTCTGTATTTCCCCTAAATCTCTTAAGGCATTGTGGGTAGCTTCCTTCAACCCAATGTGCTCTTTTTGGTTTTCTTGGAGTTGTGAAAGGGCAAAACCTTGCAGGAGGAGAGAAAACTGAGGAAAGAGAGGAGTGAAGGGGCTCTAGAGTTTGGGTTGAAACTCAGGACCCCATTTTTGGAGGAATGCCATTCTTGGCCTTTAGCCCGGCTATGGCAGGGCAGAGGTCTGGGCTTGGAGGAAGACACCCCAGGAGAAGCACTAGGATGACCCAGGGTGCAGCCTGGTCAGGGACTTCGGGGCCACAGCTAGAGGATGTGTCCTGCTGTATTAGGCTTGTCATTGTGGTTTCTCAAGGCACTAGTCTGGGCCAACCTTCCTGTATCTCTACACATAGCCTCCTGAACCCCTTCCTGTCTCTAGAACACATGAATCGCCCCGAGGGTCTTTCAGTGACCTGCGCTTGTATGGCTACTTGTGAGGGGTTTCTTCCTTTCTATGGGATCCACCAGAACTCTTTTCTGCTTCTGCTCTGAACCACCACACGCAGCCACAGATCGCTTCCCTCCAGGAAGCCGTCCAAGTCTCAGCAGGGGGAGCCAGCCATTCTGTCCTGATGGCCTGTGTGGACCCCTGTGTGATGACAGCACTATCCCTAGCCCGTGAACTTGAAGTATTTGTGCATATTCTGACCTAGCCAGCCATGCGTTCTGGAGCTCCCTCCCTCCCTCCCTCCCTTCTTTCTTTTCTTTTTCTTTCTCTCTTCCTTTGTGGTAGTGGGGACTGAACTCCAGGCTTTTGCACTAGCTACATCCCCATCCCTTTCTGATATCTTATTTTGAGACAGGCTCTTGCTAAGCCACTTATTTTCTCAGGCTGGACTTGAGGGTCCCTTTCAGAGTGCTGGGATTGCAGGCTTGTGCCACCACAGTTGGCTTTCATTTTTGAATCCTTGAGTTTCTGGCTCAGGATATGCCCCACAGCAGACTCTGCAGGCTCACTGAAGAGACACAGGAAACTCCACAGCCATGACCTCTGCCACTGGCCAACATTTCGCACTGCTACATCCCAGGGAGTGCACTGTAGATGGCCCTCCTCCGCTTTTCTTCCTAGGGCCTTAGCTGATGGAGCAAGAACCAAACTAGCAGTTTTATTCGGCACTCTGTGGTAACAGCCAGCTTCCTATTTTCCCTTTTCTTGAAGGCACCTGGCCCACAAGTTGGTGCATACCTGGATATGCTGGGAAGCATCTTCCTGGAGCTCCCTGCCTGGTGGGATTTGTAAATGGATCAGGGTCTACTCTACAGGCTGGCTCTTCCCCCTTCTCTGAGACAGTCATGAAAAAGGGCAAGAATATGCCACATGCAGAGTCCTGGCACAGTGATTGTGCCTAAGGGAGAAGCTGCTCCTTTGGGCAAGACAGAATCAGCCCTGCTGAGAGATTATGTAGGAAGGAGGAATTGATCTCTTCCTTCCCTGGCTGGGAAGCTTGGGAGGCGCCCCCTGGAGGACACAGGGCTTGCTGGGAGGAAGGCATCTTGGTCTTGAGAGCAGATGCCCCTCCACTCCACCATCACCCAGGCCAGGGTACATGGTTCGAAAAGGGCACACAGCCTCCCTGCACAGCTGTTGACTAGACCATCCTGCCCTATGCCTGGTGCATAAACACCCAGCAGGATTCTGAAGCCCCTTCCTGACCTGCCCCTTGCTCTGCCCTTTCCCCTCGGCCTGGGTTCTCTGCTTCCCCGGCATCCTCTGCTCTCTCTTACCATGCTGCCCTGAAAAAGTCTGTTCATGTGCCTGTTCTCCAAAATGGACTATTTTTTAAAATTATGGTATTTGTGTCATGTAGCACATGTGCTAGCCATTATTTTGACAACACAACACATACTAGCCCATTTAATCTTCGAGTGACCCAATGATGTAGGGACCACTGGAATCTCCATTAGGAATTTGGAGTAAAGGGCTACATTATTCCCTCTCTGTCCTCAGAGTCCAGAGCAAGCTCTGAGGACGCTGCGTGGAATGATTGAGTAACTGCGTGGCTGAATTGTTTCGCAGCTCTCTGAGAAGAGGATATGCTGCGTCTATGCAGCGTGAGGAACCAGAGTCTTCCCTCTGTTCTTTCCTACTTTCTTCTTGCCATCCATTCTGTCTTGTGGTGTTATATTCCCCAAGCCTTGTTCCAGAACCTCAAAGACACAAACTTAACCTAGCCCATGTAAAGCAGTCATTTAAAAAACACAGCCTCTTAATTTGCTAACATTACACTTTTCTGTTGGCTTTCTGCGGTTTGGTAAAAGAACCTGATTGGTATTATTGTCTGGAAAATGCCCTTTGAGAACAGGGACAGTTAATGACTCTTTCCTACAGGGTCCAAGAGATGATGCCAAGTACCCTGTGGGCATGGAGAAAATATTAATTGATGCTGATTTCCTGCCTTATTATTTAAATATGCTAAATGGCCCCTGAGAAGCTTCCAAAGAGTTAATATGTTGCCCAAAATATGACTTATCCAGGGAATACTTCACTGCAGAGGGTTCAGTGGCTGAGTTTGTGATGCCTGCTTATTTCATAAATTTGGTGAATGTACGCAGGAAGAAGTGAGATAAAATTTGAATATAAAATGACAGAAAATACTCCTTCTTTCAAGGAAAAGTGAACTTGAATATCAAGTTGTTTGCATGCAACAGGCATGCGTGGTCCACATAGATTACAAAATATAATGACATGTCTTTTACCCATGTTGCATGCTATTAAAACTTGTGTGAAAGTTGAAATACCCTAAGCTTAATTATTTTCCCATTCCTCCACTTCCAGAGTACCTCAAAATAAATTAAAAATCGATTATTCTATATTCTTGGTGCTTAAATTACTGGGCAATAATTTTCCTTGAAGCCAAATCACAAAACTTATTGTTACTCATTTTAAAATAGGAAACGTTTTAGAGATATCCCTATCATGTGTATTTGTGTCTGTGGTACTGGGGATTGAACCCAATGCTTCCCTAGCCCCTTTTTTACTTTGAGGCAGGGACCTGCTAAGTTGCCCAGGTTTGGGTTGAACTTGTGATACCTTAGCTTCCCGGAGTACTGAGATAACAGGCATATGCTACCACACCCGGCTTCCTTTTCCTATATTCCTGAGAGATTATAGACTATGTTAGGCAGATGAGCACTTATAGTGGTATAAATCAGATTGATTTGTGGTCACTCTTGTAATCCAAGGTTCTGAGCACAACTCTAGATCTCCAACAAGCCATTAACAACCAGGAAGGCTGACTTCCCTGGACCGAGTTTGCTAAAAGTTGTCAGGAGATTAACACTGAGGTCTGGGTAAATTTGGGCTGTGTGTGGCTTGTGCTTGTGGGCGACAGCACAAGAAAGGCATTTTGGTGCTGTCACGAGACAATGATAATGCTACATAGTACAATAAGACAGAATGTAAGTGCACATCTTTGAACCCTGGAGTTGGATATGTTTTGAAAACAGAAGAGTTTCAGCTCTTGGGAGGTAAAGTGATCCCCGTGTTCCACATGATGTCATAGCTATAGCAGGGTTTGCAGTATCATTTCATAATCAAAATTGTTATTATTTTTTAGTCAAATGTGCAAATGTTCCCATCACTGAGAAAAGGACTATCAATACCCTTATGTAATTTCAGGATAGGTTTCACCTACAAGTGAGTTTCAGCCCCAAATTTCAGTTACCAGAAACTTCGGATCTTGACATTGTCATAAGGATTGTGGAGGTGCATAATCAAGTTCCAAAAGATCCATGTTACCAACAGAAAATAAGGATGAAGCAAAGGAGATAACCGTAGCATAATAAATTGCCACTCAATTCTGTACTGAATTCTGTACTGCGAAGGATCTGGTACATTTTAGGTCCAACAAGCCGAAGTATTTGGGTTCTCTGCCCAGAAGCCAACCTCTGTTTGTTATCTTGGATATGTTCTTAATTGTATTATAATTTTTATTTGAATAATAATATAATACCAGTAGATATTTGAAAAACAATATTCTAACACAGCAAATTTTCTTATTCTTTCCTTCAGACCTTGTATGTACATTTAATTTACTCAGTGTAGACACAAATCTTTTGTCTTTTTTAGTTAAAATTATAATGAGTGTTTTTCTATGAATTTTGTAACAGTCACTTTATTGGTATATGTTTGTGATACATTATAATACATTCATCATGGGGAATTGGTACATATACATATTGCACCTTAGCAATTTTTACTTTTCCTTCTCTTCTCTATCCCCCCCAATCATAGCTTCCCTTCCCATCTGCACAAAGTCTACCTTCCTCTTTCCTTTTCCTTTACAAAAAAGGATGGATTTGAGTCATTTGTAGGAAAATGAATGCATTTTGAGACAATAATGTTAAGTAACATAACTGTCATTTTTAAGCAGCCTCTCCTGAAGCAAGATTTAATACAGCACTCCACTGCTATCTTGGAAAGCAGAGGCAGAAACTATGAAGAAAACAACAGGAATTAGTTCTCCTGCCACAAGAGTTAAACATAGCTATTAATGGGTTGGGATGTGGCTCAATGGTAGAGCACTCACAAGGACCTGGGTCACAAAAAAATCACAAACAAACAAACAAACAAAAAAACACCAAAAAACAGCTGTTAATAAAGTTGCTGAAGTAATTGTCAAGATTTTAGTCAGGTACACTTTTACAGTTTTATAAAATACAATAATGGCATAAAAATTAGTACCATTTAGACAATATATTTACTTTAACAAAAGACTGTAGGACTTAAAATAAGTCATATAACCCTGTAAGAACTTGAATTTTTCATTTATGAAATGAGAAATTTTATGAAATTCTTAAGTTACTAGTGATTTATTAAGCAGTTTTTAATACTTTTTTATTAAATAGGTAGTATTGCTTGTGACAACATTGCCTGAAGAAATATAATATTAGGATTTATTGATTATATTATTACTTGTATTTTTAAACAAATACTGTAATAATTTCCTATAATACAGTTTATATTAGACCTGAGCCAGCAAACTTGTATTTTGAAGGTTTCAAGACTACACACTTTCCAGGTTACTCAGAAAATAAATAGAAATACAGATAAAATAAGTAAATATATATAATGCATGATTAGATATACAGACCAACGGTAAGTAAAAATGTGATGTATGTTATGAAGAAAGAGTGCAGGTAGAGAATGGCTGCCTGAAGAAGAAATACTGATGCTGAAATAAGAACAAAGGTCTTGTGTCATGGGCTTTCTGGGGGTTGGGCATTAAGACTTCCTGTTTTCTGAACTCTGACCGAGGAAGTATTCCACTTGAGGAATTAAATTAATTTTCTATAGCACTCACCAGGTTCTCTCTGGGAAATTTCCTACAACTTGCTGAACAATGTGTCTTAGATATTATTCCTGCCAAAGTCCTTTTGTTGCTCTAAGTGCTGATGTGAGAGTCCCTTTTTCAGAGGGACAGGAGGTGATAAAAGACATTGGCTAATTTCAAAAGAAAAAAAATGTGACTGAATTGCTAGGTTTGTGGTCCCATTTTGCTGTGCTAATTTTTCTGTTTTAGACTACGGAGTAGCAGGGGTTGAGCTGATAGAGAATCCTGAGAAGGTGGTTGCTTGAAACTTTGTTCTAGTGGTGTTACGGCTTGGGTTTAGATGTCCCCCTAAAGCCTCATGTGGTCATAGGTGGGGCTTTTTCAGAGGTAGCTGGATCTAGAGTGTGTGATTGATACATGGCGCAATGCTAGGATTAAGGGTCTGAGTGCTGTACACTCTAAGGGCGGGTAGCCTGGATACAATACTAGGGACAGAAAAAATCTTGCTCCTAGTTACTTGTAGTTGGTCGCTTGCTTGTTTTTGCTTTCTTCTGCCTGCCAAGAGCTGTTTCTCCTCTCTAATGCCCCTGCACCATGCCACCCTGCCTCAAAACCAGCTGCCTATGGACTCTGTGGACTGAAAACTCTACAAACTGTGAGCTGAATAAACCTTACTCCCTTAACTTGTGGGTGCCGGGTATTTTGTCTCAGCAATGAGAGAAAAGTAACTAAGACGAGTGGTTTGGACATAGCTTGCTTCTGAATAGACTTTAGTGAAATTTCATAGGAAAACACTTAATAAGTCAGAAGACTTATAGATTGAGATCCTTACCAAATGTAATCATTTCATTTCTTCAGTTATTACATAAAACAAAGAAAAAACTTTGGGTCAGTGAGGAGGGGAGACCTGAACTGTGGCTCCCATTCATAGTTAATTTATAGTAACATATTATCTTACTCTGCAGATTGCAATGTCCTTCAAATATTGAACATCACACAACATCATTTCCCATGTTTCTCTTCACTTGTGCCCTTGTCAATGGTATTAGACATTTAATTTTTGTGTAAGAGGCCAGAAATAATTTTAAAATTAAAACTTTACTTCAACCAGGAAATGTATAGGATTTGCAATATAAATTGCCTTAGCACAATAAAAATGTTCAGGAACCCACGACCATTTCATTTTGTAAAGAACAACAAAGTTTGTAACAACATAAAGAAGAGGTGAAGAAAGATCATGAGATTGGCCAATTTTTATTCTCCTTGCAAAATCAGGACTTCTTCTGAAAATTCAAGAGCAGCAGCTTCCTTCTTGAAGCTGAACAATATTCCTCAAAAGCCCTTGTTTGCCCTAATATTCCATAATGTTATGCTTTTACAGTCAATAAGCCATTAGTAATCAAGAAATGTATAATTTATTAATTACACTCCACATTAATATTTAATCTTTTTGGTTGCTGAGTATACTTCTAAATCTACTTTTTAATTACATTTTAGGGATATAAATCTTCCAGGCAACCATTAGAAAAGTAATTTTTCTGCACATTATGATGCCAATTACTTTAAAGCAGCTGGTTGTGAACTCTTGCAATGGTACTTGGTAAAGTGGCAATCTTGGTACATAGGTACTGTTCATTTATTTGAAAGCTAATTGAATAGTAGTGAGAAAGGAGTGTTACAAAGGATTTACAAAGACATAGAGTAGCTGAGGGAGAAAAAGAAACTATATATGAGAAGGAGTTTGTCCCCAGTAGCCCCCTTAACCTCTCCAACTGGACAGGCAACCCCAGGCAATGATGTGCTCTTTCTGAGTTCTAAGGAGTTCATGTGCTTTGCACAGAAAGGAAACAAATGATGCTTTTTTGTTATGACTTTTGTCCAAGTAATGGCATTTTAAAGGCATAAACAGAACTCTTTTGTTTTTTCCCTCAATACTAATGTCAGATGCCAGTGATATTGATTTTGTCTTTCTGTCTTCTTAAAACTTGATGAGCTGCCTACTTACATTGCTTTAGCTGAGTCTTTTTAAAAAATTAGACCCCCATGCTTTTGAGAACTTTTCTGCAGATATTTTATTTATTTAGGTTTCCTTTGCCTTGTTCTATCTATTTAGTTTTATTATCTCTATACTGGGACAGCTTTTGAAATTCAGCTCTATGATTTTTCCTATGCTCAAGCTTTGGTGGTAGTGACAGTGATTTCAGCAGGAGGTAAACTGAGGCATTGAACTCTATCAGGGGAATTATCTGCTTATTTATAAAAAGGCATCTCCTCTGAAATCCCTGCCTTTCTGAAACCATCTTCCCCATGGGCTTTCTATTGGGTCTGAGGTTTTCACCATAAAAACCACTTCTTTAGACTGGACAAAACATGATAGCTGTTGTTTAGAAAAGACTACTGCTAAAATACTTGTGGGTAACCTGGGAGAAGCAGGTACACCCCCTCCCACATTGTTCTCCTCTTACATATTTGCATGGAATGATTATTTAGTATAGCTCTTGCTGACTCTGATCTTGTTTTCATTCTCGCTATTGCAGTTATTTTTTAAAAAACTATTTATTTGAAGACTTTATTTTTTCATACTCTTCAAAGTATGGAATTTATCACACATATACAAGAATATATAAAATGTAAATATATGCAAACCATTTAAAAATGTTCTCCCTCCCTACTCATTTGTAAACTTGAGATCAAGGAGCCCCCTCTTATTCATGGCCAGATCTCAAGGCCTTGGCACAGTGCTAGATGTGGAAGGTCTTCCAAAAGCATTTGTTGAATAAACACTAAACAAATGGGGCATTTTGTTTTTGGTAGTACTGGAGATTGTACCCAGGGCCTTTACCCTGAGCTATATCTCCAACCCTTTTTATCTTTTTATTTTGAGGACAAGGTCTTAGTAAGTTGCTAAATTGTCCAGGCTGGACTCAAACTTATGATCCTACTTCTTCAGCCTCCCAGGGTGCTGGGATTACAGACATGTGCCACCAAGGCTGGCAGAAAAGCTCTTTTTATTTACAGCAGGAAGAGTCTTTGGAAATTTTCTTTTGAAGGAAATTTTGGGGGAATTTAAGACATGGTTACTTCTCAAGGAATATACAAGGTAACCAGAGAAAAGGTGACATTTCTTTATTCTGATATGAGGTTTAGGAACTGATTATTTTTTGTTTTTCTTTTATGTCTTATTTTCTTCTTCTCAAGAAAGTAGAATGAGTCAAGTTAGAGTGTAAATTCCTTTTCTTTTCTAGATTGCTCTTTAGGTAAGACAGTTTTAGTTGAAACAAGAATTTACAACTGCTTTCTGAGTCTAGAATGCAGGATATTTTAGTTATGCTAGGGAAATTTTTCTTTCTCCAAAAGTCAATTTCTATCTTTAATAGCTAAAAGACAATAGACTAAAAGTGCTTCAATCAGCTTTCAGAGATTGTGTCTATGTGCCTACGTGCATCTTCTTAAGTTTGCGGCCAACCCAGCAGTAACTTGGTTTTCGTGACCACAGCACTAGAATCTCTAGGGAATTAGTATTTAAGATAACACATGAGCTTTTCTCCTAATTGATGTGACACTCCATACAAAACAGTCCTTTTGCTTTTAAGACTTTCCATTATAGAGCATCCATTAATAGTTATTTATATAGATCTTTGTCCTGTGGCACCTGCTCATGTCACTGGCAGGCAACTGGGTCACCAGAAAGAAAGCTGCAGGGAGCGGCCAGAAGCAGTCCAGGAGGGTCTTGGATCCTGAGCTGCTCTCAGGGGAGGATAAAATTGGCAGAAAAAGATGCAAGAAAGGAAGGAGCAAAAGTTAAAAATAAAAAGTGAGCTGGATATGGAGGTGCACACTTGAAATATCAGCACTCTTGGGGGCTGAGGCAGGAGTTTGAGCCTAGCCTGGGCAATTTATTGTCTCTAAATAAATAAATAAATAAATGGGTTGGATTGTATGCAAAGGCTCTGAGTTCAATTGCCAGTACTAGGGAGAAAAAAAAAAAGGAGATGGAGAACAAGGAGGATAAGGAGGAGGAGGAGGAAAAAGATGAAAGAGAGGAAAACTGTGATCACAGTACTTGTGACACAGGAGAGTTAAAAAAATATTTGAATACTTATGATAGGCATAAAGGAAAAAAAAGCAGCATGTAAGTAGTTGTTCTATGTAGGGCAACTCTCACTTCCTGAATTCATCTTAAGAGATGCCAGTGACTCTCAAAATCCTGTGTTTGGGAATGGTAGCTGCAGGTGGGTAAAGAGTTACATTTCCAGCCACCTCTAGTGAGCTCAAGGGGCGCATTTATCCCTCTCCCCTTGTTCTTTGGCAACTAAGTTACAAACCTAAACCACCATTAGAATTTAATGTGCTATATCATTAAAAAGTAAAAAATAGAAGAAAAAGCCATACCATTGGTTTGCTCACATAGAATTGGCCTTTCTACTTTGGGGGATGCTGTCGGTGGACAGCATGTGGCCCATGCTCTTCCTCTAAGAGGATGCTGTAAACGGTAAAGGCCTCCGGCTCCATTTCCATTCTATTTCTGCCACACTGCTCCCTGCAGAATGTCTACAATTGATTTGCTTTCTCTTTCAAAGACTTTTTTTCTTTTTCTTTTTTCCTCTCTTCATTTTTATCCTCTCTGTTTTGGTCCTCTTTTTTCAAATCATAAGGATTCTGATGTTTCCTATCCAGATTTTGTTCTATCTATTCCATCAGGCCCTTATCTTACTGAGAGTGGATTTTTCATTAACAGATCAGAATATCAGAGGTTATATTTATAAGCCGAACCACATGATGAGAGAGAGGTTTTATCCTTGATAGTATTACTTCTCAGTGGTTTGTATGCAATGATATTACCCACCCCTGCATTTTCATTGTTCCTTGAGAGTTAGAGTTCCTTTAAGAGTTTTCTTAAAGACTCTTTGAAGAATGCGTGTTTATAGCAGCATGATTCACAAAAACCAAACTCTGGAAACATCCAGGATGCCCTTCAACAGACAAATGGATAGCACACACACGGTGGAATATTATTTGGCCATAAACAAGAATGAAATCATGCCATTTGCAGGAAAATGGATGGATCTTGAGTCCATAATGTTAAATGAAATAAGCCAAATGCAGAAAATTAAATATCACATGGGTTCTTTTGTATGAGAAACCCAAAATATAAATTTATTACAGAGTAAGATAAAGGAGAGATTTTAGGAAACAGGAAGGTAGACCTTCTGGATACAGGGAAGGGGTCAGGGGAAAGGAGAAAAAGGGGTATGGGAAAGGGTGGGGAGTGGGTGAAGGGATAAAAAATGATCAAGAAATTATATATACATACGAACGCACATATGTGTGTGTTCCCCCAAACGAATGTAACTATTAGTTATTGCAAACATACACTAGGTTAAAAAAGCAAAGAACTTCAGGGTTGTGTGACTCCTCCTCAGGCTACGCTTGCAGAAAGAGCGAGAACCAGTAGAGCAGTTGGAGAGGGAGCAGCATTCACAGTGAACTCCAGCTCCTCACGGGCATTGCTGCTGATTGCTACAGCTGTCTGCTGGTGAGTGTTATCTCAGTTTGGAGATGAGCATCTTGACTCTGGGAGGTTCAGTCACAGTCCAGGGTCATCCAGGTAGGAACTGGTTGAGCTTGGATTCATACCAAGTTCTGCGGGACCAAGTGTCTTTTGCTTTGCCTTTTATCACCCCGGAGGACTTTGAACAGGACTTGCATCAGGGGGCTATTTCAGGAGACAGAGGGGTCATCGTGTCCTGCGAAAGGCCACAGTTATTCAAGGACCTATTCATTCCTAACACAGATTCTTCATAAAGTTAGATTTTGTACTCTTAAATTACACATGATCAGATCTTTATATTTTTCTGTTTTTATAAAAACAACTTTGAAATCAAATGTTTTTGAACAAAGGACAACAGGAACAACAGCACAGTGGTAAGAGCATAGATGCCAAAGCCACACCACCTCAGTTCTTAATTTCAACTCTGAAGTTACAGATGGTGTCACCAGAGCAAGATGCTTACTGGTTCTGTGCCTCAGTTTCCTCTTTGTATAATAGATGTTGGTATGGTACTTATTTTCCCAGTTATTGAGAGAATAAAATGAATTAATATGTATAAAACTCACACAGTATTCATCATACACATAGAAGTGAAGGGTGAACTATAATTTTACGCCACTTTTCTTTATATCTATTGACATCTAAAAATATATAAGAGCAGGATAAAATCATGAGTGATGAATACAATTCAGTAGAAGTCAAGCATATTATCATTCATGATGATTAAACATATTCAGTTTTTCATACATCAGATATGATTGGTCAAATTAAAATGAAATAAAGAATTGGTATAAATCAACTTACTGTGGAATCTGCTACTTAAACAAGCCCTCCATCCTGGATTGAGGCCTTGCATGTAGGGTGTGTAATGACCTAAAATGCAGCACATTTAAGGACTATAGAAACCATGACTGCAAAGTTTGGAGAAAGTGCATGAAATGTAAATTCCAAGAGAGAGCAATTCTGTCCTATTGTTAACTTCTCTTCAGATTGCTTTTGAGCTAATGTTTAGTGTTAATGCCTGACAAATTCCAAACAGGAGGAAGCATAGGTACTTATCTTCATATTATATATGATTAAAATTAAAGTTGATTCATCCATTAAGCAATGCAGTAACAAGTTTTCTGACTTTTCATAAGGCATTAGAGGAATGATGCCTATCAAGAAGATGTTCTATTTCAAAAGAACACTAATCAATGCTGAGAACATTTGCTATAAATTATTCACATTTGTTATAAGCTACTCCATCCCTTTAAAAATTAACAGTACATCAAAGTAGGGCTGCCTCACCTTGAAAAGTTTGAATATGAGGGGCCAATTACAATAAGAGAAAAAAATAGGATGCAAAGACTTGAGCTCAATGTACTAGGAGGCATAAATCACTGAGCAGCCTTACATCTGATAAAACATGATTCCTATGTGTTCTTCCACCACACATTAATATTTCATGCAACCATTTTGAAATAAAGTCATAATGTGAGTCATAAATCACAAAACAGTGGTAATAAACCACTTTGGTTTATATTAGCTGCATACGGATGATACTTAAGTATTTCCACCATTAGCATGGACTATTTGAGATTCTCCGTACCACATTTGCTCTATTTCTTCCATTTTAAGTGGTAGGAATATGGAAAACAACGCTAAATCCTTTCGTTAGCGATAAAATGGTGCTATTTGTTCTCATAATTGATTTTGTTTCAACTTAGACCTGTGAAAATGATAGCACAGTTGAAAATGACATACTACTGACCATATTTTATCAAAGAACATGCCTTTCCAGTGAATCCTGCTGAGGTGTAAAGGAACATCATATGAAAATAAAACACTGAAAGAAAAAGTAGAACGATGAGTTGAAGATAGGAGTGATTTAATGCATAAAAATGGTTTATGCTCATGGTGAATACTTTATTCTTTACGTAAGCTCTTGCAGTTATGTTATTATGCATTATGTTGGTTTTCTCCTTGTTATTATCATTGTTATTTTAATTTTGTTCCAGTGAAATCCATGCCCCTCTGTGGCTTAACTCTTCTTGAAATTGTTACTGCTAATATCTGAAGAGGCTGGCTTTGTTATATCTGGAAATGTACATGCCTATATTCTAGATATGAATAAAATGCTTATGAGTTGGAGCATGCTGAACTCATAAAAACTGAACTCCTGCCAATTAGATGAATTGACCAAGACATAAACACATGCATATATGAGACTTGTAAATATTTGAAGATACTGCTGCTTGTGGTTTCTTGTGTTTAATGGCACTTCATAATCTTCAAGATGAGGCCACTGTTTGTGGATCAACAGTTGGGTGGGTTTATGAGTCTATGGCCCTTGACTTATAAAGCATGAGTGAGGTTAGCATTCAATGCCCTTGGTGGAAGCTCATGGTTTCTCTTAGATGCCAAATATGATAAAGAACTAACCTGGTTTTATTACCTATAAAAGTAAATAGATAGTAATTGGATTGGGATTTGGATGGAATAAGGATATAAAAAGAATGTGCACAAAAGTACACTGAAAATTAGAACATTGAGGGCCGGTGAGATGGCTCAGCGGCATAAGCGCCTGCCTGGCAAGTGCGAGGGCCCGAGTTCGACTCCCGGATCCCACATACGAAAAAGGGGCCGGTGATATCGCTCAGTGGCACGGGCGCCTGCGGGCGCGCGAGGTCCTGAGGTCGACCCCCCGGTACCCACAAAAAAAAAAAATTAGAACATTGAAATATGTTATCAGTAAAAATATATTGATTTTATTCACCAAAATATTTCTTGATCTTTGGAAAAGTTTATTGATCAGGGGTTGAAACCTCAGATCCAGTGAGTGGTCATATAGGTTGTGTATTTGAGAGAAGTGTGCTGGCATTCTGAAAGTCTATAACGCATATCTGGTATTTGGAAAGTGCAGGATGCCCACATCCCTAATATAAAATGGTGTATCTGTATATAACCTATGTGAATGGAATATTTACATATAACTGATGCATATTCTCCCCAGTACTTTAACAGATAGATACAATTCAATGTCAATGCTGTGTAAATAGTTGTATACTCTGTTGCTTAGGGAATGACAGGAAAGAAAAATATCTGTATATGTTCAAGACAGGCATAGTTATTTGTCTCAAATATTTTCCATCCTTGGTTGGCTAAATCTGCATATGCAGAATTTATGAAGTTGAAGGGTTAACTATTTGTTTTTTGGTATAGATTGTCCTGAAATGCAAACTTAAGAAATGCACACATCTGGTGTTTTATGAAAACTAAAACTGGACTAGAAGGCAGATACTGGCTGAGCGCTCGTGTAGCTCAGAGCAGGAAAGGGTTATTCCATGCAGCCCACTTTAGCACATGCAGTTTGCTTTTATACAGGGCAGAAGATTGCTGGAGAGCAGGTCACTGTGGGCAAGAAGAAAACTGAGCTTTGACCTCAGAAAGGAATTTGGTCTTGATTTCAAGGAGGCATTTAAGACAATAGCCCCACACTTTGGAGTACCTAAATGGATGGTGGAATCTATGAGAAAACCACAGGTAGTGTTGGTCAAAAAGAAAGTGGTGAGAGGTGTGCGAAGGTGAACAAGGGAAGACAGAAGAGTACTGAAGCTGGTGGAAGGGCACACAGTGCTGAGGAATTGCAATATTTATAAAGGTGGGGACCCGTGAGAGGCGGAGGGTGACAACAGAGGAAAGGTTGCGGCCAGAGAAGAACGTGTTAAAAGATTCATGCGTGCAAAGACTGGGGAGGATGTCCATATCCTGTCAAGGTAACACCATTATTCTTTGAGAACAGGGCTTCAGAGATGCAGCCAACTTCTGAAAATGGACATCCCTTTCTCCTACACCCCATTGCGCATCTACTTAATGGCTGCTACCATTTTTTATCGCGTTGCTCGGTCAGTTAGCTCCTTGGGAGAATCATAGAAAATACCTTAGACAAGTTCATTGCCCTCCATCCAGCTGCACAGCATTCCGGTTTTAGATGAGCTGTTGAAGTTTGGGGTGGACCTGCGGAATGCCTGCCCCTTGCCAGTGACCTTGATCCCCAATGGCGGGGAGGGCGTGTCCTTGGGAGGACAGACTGGACAGAGGTAGGCTGTGTGAGCATTTGCGGATCTTTTCTCTTACCTGTCATCCAGTGTAGTCCTTGTCACTCTGAACTTTTGACTGTGTAGGGCATGACTAATTGCCCATTGGCCTTCTGCTTGGGGTTCACCATTTTATGGTCCTTCACTGCCATTTATTTTCTTATTGTTTCATTTCTGAAATAAACTGAAACCTTGTTCTATGTCATAACAGAGACATGGAGGATTTCTCATTTCTGTTGAGATAGACCAACAACTAGTTGGTTATTGGAGTATTGTTTTACACTGGACAGTAGTACTGCAAATTTAAATTATCTTGGTTTCTTATCCCCTGACAGCTTGGTTTGCTCTGTAGAAATTCCCCCCCATTTTCATGAATTTATCTAACCCCAGAAATAATGAACACTCCCGAAAGCATTTTCCATAATCACCTCCTCCCTAAAGAATTGCACTTTTGTTGAATTAGAGCATAATCGAACCAAAAGATTCATCTCCTGGTGAGCATTTTTAAAAATAAGTTCCATTTAATGGAGAATGTGATACAACCTATTTGGTGTGGGTTTAGCTAATGAAGAATTGGGGATGCTGTCAATAAATTTTCATCCACTGAAATGGAAATATCACGCCTGCTGTATTCAGCTAAGCGAAAAGCAATATTTTTAAAAAATGCGTATAAATCTTGGAGTATCTGAAGCCAGGTATTGCCTTACGGTTCCTTATTTTAATACAGTGCCTCTGTTTTTCTGTTCTTGGTATGAGCAACCTCATGACAGTGTTGCTGGCGTCCTTTAATTTAAAGCCTGAATGCACGTCTTTTTTTCCAAGCTAATATAAGGAAAGATCAAAGTCGAAGTCAAACCCTGGACATTCGTCTCCATTTCAAAGACAAAAAAACTAAGGTCACTTTCCAGATGATTTATATCTTGCAAAATTTTAAAATACATCACAATTACTTATTTAATAGATTAGGCTCTGGAACCATTAACAAAATTCTTTAAAAATGTAAACAGTGAGGTATTGATTAAATCAGCCACACATGCATGTTGACTCTACGAAAACTCCAAAGCTTCTTATAACTTGGGTCAGCACAATCCGATTCCTTTTATCTTCACCTCCTTTTAAAATTGTTTAAGCAATGTTCCCACTTAATTGCTAACCCATCTGTACCAGGAAACAATTATTCTGAATAAGCCCACGAACTGCCCTGGTTTTCCAGCAGATTATTTAAAAACAATATTTCCTTAAGATAACAATTTTGATAATGATGCAGGAAGGAAATATATTTGCAATTAAACGAGCATGCTTTAGCACAACAAGCAATAAAAAGCTCAACACTGAGCCTTTGTGAATTAAATGCCTTAAATGCCGGAACAACATTGGACAAAAGTCGTCATTCTGCTGACACATTTATTTCTCAGTGAATGAAGACTGTTTAGGTTTAATGCATTTGTGGTTAGCAATAGTTTAAAAGATCAATGTAAATTCATTCTGAACTAGTAAATAAGGCTTTAATGAAACTTCTAACAGCATGCTCTCACACCTTAGGCCTCTTCATCATTCTGAGGTGACACAGCGGGATTCTCCTTGAGTCTGATGACACACATGTAACATTATGAAGTGTTTGACAGATTTTATTTGATGTTTATTTGATTTGTGGGCCTCGTATTGGATTTCAACATCTCCTTATCAGCCTTTGGTTCACACTTAGTGCAGAATGCTGATGATAGTTTCTTCTAAATGTGCTTATTAATATAAAATATATACTATTAACGAAATGCAGCTCAGGACTGGGATCATTAAACATTTCCACTCCACTAAATGAGGTAATGTATGAGAAAGCACTTTGCAAACTGTAAAGCCATACACAGATGTTAGTTATCATAATTATTGTTGTTACAGGAAACTCGGGTTTTATATATGATTATTCTGTTTTCCTTTAACACTTAATTCAAAGAGTAAATACAGACAACCAATTTCCTTAAAAACCGGCCACAGTTTTTAAAACAGTTCTGAGTGTTTCATTAAGATTTTATTGTAAATCATGCACAATACTATTAATTTCATTTCGACTTAAAAAAAACTAGTGGACAGAATAAACATGATTCGTAACATTAAACTTTGCTGACGTGAACGTTTCCATAGGACCTGGAAATTGTAGAAAGAAAAGCATCAAATCTTGACTTTGCGGGATGTAAAGAGGCCCCCTGCTTGCTTTCCAGTTTTCTATGTTAATTTGCCTTTTCTGATGTCTCAAGATGTTAAACTTGAGGAATTTGTGTTATTGTTTGGAGCAGAGGCCAATGAAAGGGATTCTCTCTCTCTTTGGTCTGGTATAAGAGACTTAGGGAATGGAAGACATTCATATGCATAGAAATAAAAGTCAAGATAAAAGTACCGAGGTAATAGCAAATTATTTTTGTGCCAGAATTTGAACCTCATCTTAAGTGATGTGAGGAGCCTGGTGAATGTTTTGAACAAAGCACTTACCCACAGGGGTAGATAATCAAACTTTCTGGGCTGCCTATTTATTACATGGCAAGTTAAAACATCCTCTTTACTCTTTGCCATAGAAAATTTACAATATGGTTGTATTTTTTTCTTTTTCTTCCAGGTTTAAACACATAATGGATACTAAAGAAATTGCTAGCAATTTATTTGAGATTTAAACAAATGAAGCAAAAATTAAGTAAATATTTTAAATATACAAAGAAATGCGTTACTCAGTTACAGGCCTTAGAATATACCAGCTGTTCTTGCTTATGGGTAGCTGTGAAGAAAAATGCTGAAAGACAAATAAGCAGAAAGAACTTCTCATTGGTGAATCATACTTGAAAAGTGTTTAAAGCATAGAACTTGTTAGTGGATCCTGAAGAATGGCATATCCATTGGGGGGAACAAAATAAACAGTTATATATGCTTGTAAAGTAAGAAAGAACAAATAATTCAGAAGAAATAGTACAGAAAAATAGAGGCAGCATAATTAAACTATACAGTTCAGGAACTCCCAGACCAAGCTTTTTACAACCAAGGATTTGAGGGTCACTTGACTCTCATGCTCATTGGCTCATTTGGAAAGTTCCAGAATGCATTCCAACCCAAGATGGCTGGCATGAAGGGCAAATATCATATACAGATGAATTAATGGTGGCTAAGAGAGGCCAAACTTAAGGCCACACAACCAGGTAGTGACATACCTGGGATTAAACTCAGCATCTGTCCTGCATTACTGCTCCTTTATTTAAATAAACAACACTTCTTAAAATTATTATTACTGGTGATAAAAACAATAACCTTATTCTCCTTTCTGTGGGTTCAATATAATTACTGTTTTCCATTTAAGTAAATTAATATGCAAGTCAAAGTAAAGTTGTCATTATTACTCATGGACATATTAGGAATGTATGATTACAAATAACTTCATCCAGAATTCCTACTTTTAATAAAAATAAAATAATTGTATTAGTGGACCAGGGATATAGCTCAGCGGCACAGTGCCTGCCTGGTAAGTGTGAGGTAGTGAGTTCAATTCCTGGTACCAAAAAAAAAAAAAAAAACAAACCCCCCCCAAAAAAAAAAAAAACAAATACTTTCCCTGTGTCTTCCATTTCATACTATGCTCATTGACAGTATTTCCAACATCTTACAGTTTCAGTGCTCACCCATTAACATATTTATTTTTAATTTGAAGACTACTGAGACATTTTAAGAGTTCAAAGTTCATAACTTTCTTTCAGAAAACTCAGTCTATTTCAGTGTGTCACAAAATCAGGATTGACTATCACTGATGTAGGGGCCAAATTCTCTGTTTCCAAGTTAGGATTTCTTTCCTTTCAGAAAAAATGCCTACATTCTGAAGATTTTAATAGGAAACGTTGTATGATCATACTTCCAATAAATAAGTTAAAAGGAGCTTACTAAGCACCTAGCCTGATGCCTCAATTTTTTTTTCCAGTACTGGGATGAATTTAAGGCCTTTGCACTGAGCCACATCCTTAACTTTTTCCCTTATATTATTAAAAATTAATTATTTTTAACTGAGAGTCTCACTAAGTCACTAAGTTTTCCAGGCTAGACTCGAACTTGTAATCCCCCTACCTCAGCCTCCCAGAGTTCTGGGATTACAGGCCAGTCGTATGCCACCACATCTAGTTGTGATGCTTGAAATTTGTGTGTGATATTTCCTTCTATTTCTTTTTGGTTTTTTTTGTGCATACCAGGGGTCGACCTCAGGACCTCATGCACCAGCAGGCGCCTGTGCTGCTGAGCGATATCACCGGCCCTTTTTTCGTATGTGGGTACTGGGAGTCAAACTCAGGACCTCGCGCTTGCCAGGCAGGCGCTTATGCCGCTGAGCCATCTCACCGGCCCCCTTCTGTTTCTTCTGTGGCTTCTGCCTAAGCAGCTTTGGGCGGGGAAGAGGTAGTACAGAACACATTAACCAACTGCATCTGGACAGCTAACTCAGTGGCAGGACAGTCTTCATCACGACAGGCTCTCTTTTCTTGGGGATGCAGTCATTCTACCGTTGCTTCAGTCCTCTTCTACCAGTGACTTGGATTCTTGGAGTTTTTCTAGGCAATTCTACCACTTTCCACCTGCCTTTGCTATTGTGGTCTCAGCCCTCCTCCCCCAGGTTGTTCCCTCCTGGGTGGTACTGTCGTACTCTATTCTGATTTGTGGGCCCACACATTCTTGTTTCTTGTCTCTAAAGGTGCCTCAGGGTATCATTGCTGGCCTGTGCCAAAGGGCTGGACATGATGCCGAGCCAGTGAGTACCTGAGCCCACACCTACCTTGTTCTCAACCTGCTTTTCTGCTGCTGTAATCAGTGGCAATGTTGGTTGGATTGTTACCAGGCCACATTAATATGTCTGAGATATATTAGACACTCAGTGAAGGGCTCAGAATGGCCAAAGAAATGCATGAAAGAAAAAGTCACACCAATAACTGAGTTCTCTGTTTGAAAAAGGTCAATGTGAAACTAATAAAGACAAAGTGAATTAAAATCCAAATCACACAAATACTGTTGCTTGACACATTATCACTGTGAATGTTGTCTTTCAGATAAGAAAAAAATATCTACCTATATAGATCCTTCAGTTTGTTAATAATAACTTCAGTATCAGAACACATTGTGGTATAATCATAGCACTACTGCACAGCATAGAAAGTAAAATTTAATGTGCTTTTTAAAAAATTCTATTGTCTGCTTGTTTTCTGAGTTTACAAATAATATTACAGATGCTGAACCTGTTTATAGTATTCTAATTATTAAGAAATAGTGTAGCGAATTGTTTGTATATCACTTAATTCAATATTACATTTTGCTTGCTTGTGGTATAACAAATTATATGCCCAGGAGCTTCATTTCCTTATTCTCAAAATCATCATTTTGAGTTCAAGTATCCCTCTGGTTCTAAAATTAATTACTAGAAGTATAATCAAACAAATATGACTTTTCCTATTAACATGTACAGGATATAATTATTTTCGGAAGGAAAGGTGAGAAGTTGTAATTTTAATAGAAATAATTTACCCTCTAAATCAGTGATGGTCAGCCCCAATTTTGTGACATACAGAAGTACGCCGAAGTTTCCAAAGGAAAGATGTGAACTTTCTACTCTTAAACTGTGTTTCGGTTTTCTTCAAGTCAAAAATAAATATTAGCAGTAGAATATGACATTGAATGAAAGACAGAGGGAAAGCAATGCTTAAAGAAGGAGAAAAAATTATTTGTTAAAGCTAACATAGTGATTTTATTTTTATTAGACATGAAAGTTATCTTTTAATATGTGAAACCAATTAAGAAGTAAATTTATTTACCAGTTTAAACATTGATTATCTAAAACCAATAAAAGTTAAAGTAATCTTATTTTATAAAACCATTTTATTTCATAAGAGAAAAAAAAGGGAAATGATGTTAATATATAAACATCAATTATTAAATCTATGTCTATATTTTGGATCAATAGAAAGCATTCCTACAATATTCTGATTTTTAAAAATTCTTGAAATGTGCAGATGATAATAATACGCCAACTATAATAATGACTTATGAAGATTACCTGTATTTACATTTACAAATGAAGAGAAATTGTCACATTTCTCAGAGAACAGAATTTTAGAAGTTGGCGTTTGAACCGTATTTAACATTATAAAGAACATGCAAAATAATCATTTTTATTATTCTGAAATACTGACCTCAACATGTCACCCTGTTAATGCCAACCGATCTAAGTAAAAGAAACAATAATCTCCATCGATCTGGGTGCACCTGCAGAGTTGCTGGTAAAAATATCAAGCTAATAATTCCAGAAAACAATCCAGGGACAGCTCTTCTGCCGTATTCTGTGAACACTGGCCACATTTTCCCATGGTAATACCAAAAAGAAGGAAGAGGGAAGAGATTTCTTTTGTCCAGTTGGGTTCTAACAAGCTTTGGCTAAAGATAAAGAAAACCAATCTTGACCACCAGTTATTGTAGCTGATTGACAAGTGGCAAGATAAAGGCAAGAGACAGTGACAATTTGTTTGCTAACTGAGAAGCTCTTTGAAGAAACTTACTTTGATAATTGAAGTCAATTAATGGTGACTTAGGTTTTCTAAACTTAGATGACTTATCTGTTTGCTTCAAAAGTGACATGTACTTACAATAAAACCTTAAGCTGTCTTTCTGGGTCAAGTAAAGTCATTTAGAAAAAAAATAAGAATTCACCTTTCTGGTATGTATACGTTTGTATATTCTGTCCACTTCAAGATGTATGGCCTTTTCCTTTTTCCAGGTAAAGCCTGAATAATTGCTTTTTCTGGAGTCTTCCTCTGTTCCTGAGCAGTGGGAAGAAAAGCTGGAACTCACAGAGAGAATTTGCTTCTCACCAGATCATACACACTTCTCTACTCTGCAGTGAAATGCGTGCCAAACACCAGACAAGCCACACTATCTCTTTAAGAATGTTTTTGAAGCATGTGGGGTTTAACAAATGTGAAGAGTACCTTATTAACTTGCTGCTGCCTGCTGAGAAAACATTGTTTATGTAGAATTGGCTTATTGCTAACGAGAATATATTAAGGCATAACCTGGGTGAGGCATAATACAGACTCTCCTTCTCTAAGCATATTCTTTCAAGTCTTTCTCACTACACTTGATGGTATTAAAGCAGGACCAGACATGTAATCACTCAATCCTTTCCTTACTGGAAAAGGAAAAGAGATTTTATTAAGATTAGAAAATTTTCCCCACCCCATTTGTCTCTTCCCCACCAGTGTCTCAGCAATCGCCCCTCCAAACCACGAGATGCTAAATAGTTCAGATGTTTCCCTCTTCCTGTAATAATCATGCATATGCCCAGCTTGGTGTCTCCCCGGCCTCATGAATTTGCAGAGTGGCCCGAGCTAGGCTCCCTCATGTCTTGGAGACGATTGCCAAGGCTGATCCAAGGAGAAACAAATTGTGAGAGAAAAGGCTATTTTATTTAGCAGAGCTCTGACCCCCTGTGTGTGTGTAACTTTTAGACACTTTTCCTGAGTCTCTACACCCTTGTTGTCTCTCCTTTGCTTTACACCATGCACCCCTGACCACTGGCTGATCCCAGAGCATAGCTCATTTAGAACCGAAGTACACCTGATCCTCTGCTGTGCTGCTGAGCCCAGCCCTGCCATGATGGCGCCCTTGGCAGTGAGTAATGGGCAGATCTGATCTCCGTTTTTCCTTGTTTATTTTGTAGGATCCAAGTGAATATCAGTAGTCAAGGGGAAGGGAACAGGAATCAAGACATCACTGTGTTACTGCTGGGAGCAGCAGGTGATGGACGCCCTCCTGACACCCCTCAGACTCTCTTGACATTTGCCTGCACACCCAGGTGGGTGCTTTGGGATTCCTCCAGGTGGCGGTGGCTGGCCCGGAGTCCCTTCTGCAGGCAGGAGGCTCTCCCTGGAAAACAGCTCATCTACATTTCTGCAGGATCGATGCTGTGGAGACTGCATAAATTGGTAAGTAGTTAAGCAGCTACTTTCATCTCAGCTGACAATAATTATGGATTATGGTGCCCAGTGCAAGAATGAGCAAGTGGTCAGGAGAAAAATCGGCAGTGAAACTACATTTTTTGGGTAATATCTAAACCAGCAAAGAAAAAAGAATAGAATAAAGGCCAGGAGAATGTGAGAAGAGATCCAGACAAGTTGGTACATAGATATTCCTGCGAGGTCCTATTTTTGCACCTGAACCTTGGTGGCCACATTGTCAGCTTTCTGCCCCTCCTTTCTCCCTTTGACCTTCCATGCTTATTGGCTCTGTGGGAATTTTCAGGCCCATTCCCCGTTTCCTTCTATCAGTGGTCCCAGCTCTGTACCCCAGAATCCCCTTGTCATGATATCTGTGGGGGGCAGAATCTAATTTTTTTTTCAGAAAATTAAACACATAATCTTTCTTTTCCCTAAATATTCATGATCAGCAATCGCCTATGAATTTCTATTTCTCCTGTGGGTTTCACCAAAACACAAGAATTAAAAGATGCTGAGTGCGATGGCAGCTGACATGACCGAGACCCACGTGAATGGGTTAGATTTCCGGGACTGTCTTCTCTCAGATAGGCTCTTCCCACCATTCTCTTCAGTAATTCTGTTCTCATTACCTCCCAGATGGTCTTCATAGACCAGTCACTATGAAAACATGGAACAGAAAGTAGACAAGAGCACAAAGGAACAAATACTATCCCATGGGGTTTGAGCAATGCTAGTCATATCTTAATTGTTGATTGAGTGAATAGTTTATTTCCCACAGCCAGACTGTGCTACAGTGGACATCAGTAGCTAAACCAACAGATGATAATTTCTTTATAATAGGAAAGATATTTGATAGGATTTTCCTGATGCTGACTCTTTGCCCCATATTTTGTTGTTGTTGGGGTCTGTTTCAGGAGATGTTTGATCGAATACCCTGAAATCTGTCTATCAGTCATTAAGGGCTTGGTTGAATTTAGACTCAAACTTGCCTGGGTAAATGGTCTCTTTGATAATCTGTTATGCCTTTGGTTTGTTTGGTATTTTTTTTTTTAACTTTACTCAGCTAAACCATTCTTCAGGCTACACACCTGTTACCCCAGAGGGGTAAATCTGTCCACACAAAAGCCCTCTGTGACATGGCCCTTTAAATGCCATCATTTTGACTTTGAAGAAGGGGAGCATTGTTGAGCTTTGTGGCCTGAGTTATCCCAGAAGTGGCACCATCCCATGGCCACATAGACCAAGATAGAGCTCTGCAGGGTGCTGGGGGTCAGTTTGGTGGCTAGGCCTGTTCATGTGGCACATACTCTAGAAATCAAAGTTGTAAATTTAATGGCTTTGGGATTCAGCAAGGTCGGTTTCTTCTGTGGCCACTCTTAGATGTGTCAATTGTGGTAATGAGAGTGTCTACTGTGAAGATGATAAAAGCTGAATCAGCACCAAGGAATCAATTATTCTTAGTAAACAAACTTAAACAGTAAACAAGTAAAAATATAAAAAGTGGGATTCTTTCAGGAACTCGCAGGCAAAATCTCAATCTTTGTCCCTCTCTCATCAAATAATATAACAATTATTTTACAAACTGAATGACAATCATATATTGTTTCCCTCCTGCATGGCAACTGTATGAAGCACCTACTGTGCGTTAGCTAATTGGGGTTGTCAGGAAGGCCACCCTCTCCTAGTGGGAAGGCTCCTCCTGGGGGTTGACTCTCTGTAGGTCCAGGTCTCAAGAACCACGGCACCAGCTGATCTCTTGTTTATGTTACTGAACTCCATGGTTAACAAGTGCTGTTTTCTGCCTAATGAATTTGCCCTGCAGGCACAGGAAAAGGTTTGGTTCCACCATTTTCTGAGGCCAGGCAACATAAATTTCACAGGATTTTGTTGACATTAATTGGTTTGCATCAGTGTGAGACATTTTTCTCCTAGCTCACTTGTCTTCTGGATCATTTGAATTGCGAGGAGGTCCGGGCCCGCCAGTCATTCAGCCATGTGATTCCAGACTTAACAATATCTGGGAGCCACTAGTGACTCAATCACACTTTCATTTATTGCTCAGTAAAATAATAAATAAAAATAAGTTCAGACTTTTAACCAAGCTGCTTTTCTCCAGGGGCAAAATCAAGCTTTCCAGTTTAAGGAAGTGTGTACTTTCACTTTTTTCCCCAAAGAAATAAGTCAAAATGTTCTTGTGGTGTTAACAAAAGACTCTTTCCAGAGGTGTAGCTACCAACATCTGGAGCAAATTCTAAAAATTAGCTTCAGAATTACAGATAAAGTGGAGACGACAGGGGGGCTAGAGAGGATAAATATTCTTATAATGGATAAACACGTGCTCACAAATGCAAATTGTTTTCTCTTATAAAATAAACAACTTCCCAATTTTTGTGTTAATATAAACCTATGCTTTGTAAATATGCCTGTTGATAATAGTCTCCTTCTGTGGCTAGGTGGGAAGAATAAATGAATGGTAAGTTCTTGTTTTGTTTTTATTTCTGGTTCTGTTCGTGCAGTGTGCCTGTACCCTCAAGAAGTTTCTATGATAGTTGTGTGTTAGTCAAGACATCCAGAGCCTCAGATTAGTTTGAAAATGGGTCTTTATATCTCAAATTGGTTACTAGACCTTCGCTATCTAGGGTGAAGGGCTATCCTTTTTTATTTAAAATCTATTGATAACTGAAGCTTCTTTAAAAGAAAATGATAATTAGAAAGCTGATCATGCACTTGAATATCATGACAATATCATGTTGCTATAAAATTTTCTAAGTACTTGACTCCCAGTCTTTGTACTTACTTTGATGCAGACTGGTTACAGATAATTCCTGGATTGTATTGCCCATAATTTTTTTTTTTCTTTTTTTTTTTTAACCAACTCCTTTCTGGACTGTTCAAATGCAGTAAATGTTCTATTCTAGGTTTAAAATAAATGAGCTATCATTAAAAAAAATACATTGGGGTTAAAAAAAGTTGTAAGTGAGCAAGATTATTAAAATGTCAATTTAATGAAGATTTTATTTTTAAAGACTTTAAGGAACAGCTCGCTCTTCTGGAGTTTAGGAAAAGTGATTTTAAATTGACTTTATTGTTGGTCTAGCCCTAATCTAACATCCTTTTGAAGCCTGTCAGTCATCCCTGTGCAGATGTTTGGAGCATTTGCAAATAGGGAGTTAGAAAACTTGTTTCAACATTTAATACAAACAATTATCAAATTCCTTCTAAACCCCTGTGGGGGGAAGCCATATGCTCCTTTATGCCACTTCAGTACTGAACAATATTTTCTGACATACATTTGTATAGTTGTTTTATGGTGTGTCTTTATGCAGTGATTGGCTCTGCTCAGGGGAGATACTGGCTGTCCCCACAGCCAGTGGGGACAGTAAACAGAGAAGGCAGTAAACACCTAACCCTGTTTTTACTAAGGGACCAAGCCCATGAAGATTTCAAGGGTGTGTTGTGTCAGTGTCTAAGCCTAGAGTCTTTCGGGACTTTGGTGTACTTTTAGTGCCTGCATGTATAAAGAGACATCCCTATGTGTGGTGATGGTCCAGTGAACAGTTTGGTCCTGGGTCTGTGTACTGTCAGGTTATAGATTTGTCATATAACAGTCTCCTAAACAAGGAAGGTGTATAAAAGTTGAGCAGATGTAGCACATTGACTTGGTGAGGCCATTGGATGCCAGGATTCTTCTATTTTCTCCAGCATTTTAGCATGTTGGTCACATCCATGAGGTCTGTGGTGGTTCACAGTCTGACTGCATCCCAGTCAAGGAGGTGGAGCTTGGAGAAGCCCGAGAGAACTTGGCCCATCCTTTAGGGTGTGACCTGTAAGCTATGTACACTTCTTTTCATATCCCATTGGAACATCTGCACCAAGATAAGCACAGAAATTGAGAGCCAAGTGCTTATATGACATTGCCATGAGCTCCCAATACATGATTCGTTACATATTTGCAGACGTCAAAGCTCAGTAGTCAGCCACTTAGCTTCAAAGAATGTGACTATGCATGGCCACCTACTGTTGGGTGGGGAGATGGATGTTGGGCCCTGCAGTACATGTAAAGGCCCTTTGCAACTCCCACACCACGGCTCACTTTGATTCCCCCAGCAGTGTCAGTTATTCACCTTATTGTCATTTACTGAGATTTGAGGCAGGGAGGTACACTGCCTTGTGGCACTTACTGGGGACTCCACACCCTCTCTGCTTCCTCTTGATGCCACCTTCCTGCGTGGAGATAAATGTTGGAAGAAGATTCGCTCAGGATCTGAAGTGTGAGAGTTGGTGGTGAAACTTAATAGAAGACTGAACCAAATGCTGCACGGTGGAGTGGTGACAATAGCCTTTGTATGACCTGCGCAAAACATGCAGACATCGACTGCACACCTAATGCAGGGGACACATGTGTCAGATGCAAATGTGAACAGCTTAGTGTGGCTGAAGTAATTGCCAGGGGTGAAACCTGGGTAGGGCTGCCTTTCTGGAAGGAATTGTAGGTGTTCTTTGAACAACGAACCTATAATCGTATCTTGCACTTGAGCTATTTACCCTGCACTAGTGGAAATATCCTAAAGATGCTATGTGGAGGGGTGGGGGGGAGGGGAGGCCTCTGTGCTTTCTTCCACCCTGGAAGACTGTGAGACTTGTCTCTCGTCTCCACTCCACACCTGTCACAGCCGTCCAAGAGCTCGTGTGCAGCACTCAGAAACCCGTGACTATTTCTCCCCTAGTCTCTCCCTCTCCCTATCACCTTTGATTAGGAGAGCCTGGGCCATGGCTCTTAAGAGGCTAGGCTTTTAACCCAGCAGAGATACTGAGCTCTCCAGCTGTACTGAACTGGTTACCTATGGCTTGATGACAGATGTTGTTTTTCCTGCCTTTTATGATGGAGGCTGTGGTGATGTCACAATGGAGAATGAACCAGTCTCTGGGTCTTCTTTAGTGTTTATTTTTTTTATTTTTATTTTTGTTTTATGTGGGTACCTGGAGTCAAACTCAGGATCTCGTGCTTGCCAGCAGGCGCTTCTGCCACTGAGCTGTCTCACCGGCCCTCAATGTTTATTTTTATTAGTACATGTTTGTGGCACATAATAATTATACTCATCATGGGGGGGTGGTACATGTACATAACATATCTTAATTTTTTTTATGTCCCTTTCTGCTCCCTTCCCCCTCCCTCCATCTCTTGATCTCTTTCGCATTTGCAAAAGATCTATCTTCCTGTTTCCTATTATCTATCTTTTATTTTACTCTTTATTTGTACTTTAGGTTTCTCATAAAAGAAGCTATGGGACTTTTAAGCTTGAGTGTCTGATTTATTTCACTTAACATTACAGACTCAAGGTACATCTATTTTCCAACATACAACTTATATTTATCTTTATAGCAGAGTAGTACTCCATTGTGTATAAGTACCACATTTTCTTTATCCATTCGTCTGTTAATGGACATTTGAGGGATATATCTAGGTGGGGTGGGGGATGTATGGGGAGGTGATGGACAGTAAGAAACAGCCATATTGCTGTATTCAGGTCAGTTAAAGCCCTCACAGGGGAGGAAGTAGTGAAATGACCGCGGTATCAAGAACAAACACATACAGACAGCCATCAGGGACTCCCCCCACAGTGTCAACTGCTGAAGCAGAAGAATTTGGGAAGAATTCATCATGTGGCTTCTGGTGGGGAGAAACTGATGCAAAGACATTTTCGTTTTTATTTTTGTTTTGGCTTGTTTGAATTTGTGTTTCAAAATCTGATGTCTGGATGTCTCCCAAGAAGAAAGATCTGTTTTTATGTAGGAAGTTGCCCTGATTGCTGTTTGGAATTGAAAGATGGAATTCAAAGGGGTTGGGTTGGTTGCAGACAAGAAAATCAAAGAATTGCAAAAGAAAGAAATGAAATTTGAGGATTACAGAAAAATCGGAGACAGAGTGGAGAAAGAAAGCTGGAGCCCAAGTGGTCAAGGATGACCCAGAAAGTTAAGAACAGGCATGTTTCAACATTATAAGTGTGTGCACAATCGCCTGGCTATACAAGTCCAACAGGTGGAGTTCATTGCATGTAAATTATAAATCCCTAAAAAGGGGGAGTTGTGTCTAAAACTAGACTTCCAGTTGCTTGCATTGCTGCAGTGTACCCTACAAAGGACTTCACGGAATCAAGTCCTCCACTCGTACAGACTGCATGAGAGGGTTGGGTGTTTGGTTGCGCTCTTTGGGTGGAAATCTGGAAAGGGAGTGACATTCCATATTTGGGTTAATGTGGGGTGGAAGGAGCAGAGATAATCCATAGGATCCTAGATCAAGAAAACCTGAGGCTTGGGGTCCAAAGCATACAGGCAAATGTAGATAATGATCCCAATAATTTGCAGAAATCTTGGGAACATCATAAGACTCTCCTCACAATACAGAGGGGGAGTTTACCTGATATTTATCCAGCCTCTAGTGACAATGTGTTCCTCTTAAGTATAATAGAATTTTTCTGATAAATGCTTTGGTGTTTACTCTGATGGATGCTCACTATTCTAGATGTAGTTATATTCTGCTAATTCAGCTTGTCCAAAAGTACAATCCTGAAAATAATAGTTCTAGAAGATTTGCAGTGAGAAAAATGATCAGTAAATTTTAGAAAACAGTGCAAACTTTATTTCCTCTCAGAAAGTCACAGTATTCAATAACATATTAAATCCCTGAGAAGGGCTACAGTAGGATCCCTATTTCATTTTAGAGCAGTGTTTCTCATACTTAGTTGACAATTGATTATTTTTCAAACAGCACACCTTAGCAGGGAAAGCCTTGGGGAATGTTGTCCCATACGAACCCGTTTTGTATATGAGCAAAGACATTGTACCTAGAGCCAAGATGGAATTAAGCACCAGTCTGTGTTTGATATTCTTTCTTTCATGCCTTCATTTTTCATGTAGTTTTCACCTGGAGAGTTGAAAGGAGTTTCGGGTTCACCTTCAATATGGTTTGTGCACATTGGACCTGGTAGGGCTGCGAATCCTGTGCTGCTTTGTATTTGTCAAGAGCAACAAGCTGTTGAGTGATAATCATTCAGCAACCACAAAGTGCATCCAGGGAATTGGTGCTGTCAGATTTGGATATTAGTCTTTGGTGGCCTAACTAGTAATTAATACATAATGATAATGCAAATGCTAATGAAATTAGCAATGTAATTGCTATTACTATGGTTTAGGCATATCACTGCTGGCCTATTGCCCTCAGCGAAAGAGTCTGCATTAAGTTCAGCCTTGCGTCACGGCACTGGGTAACACAGTGGGTTAACATAGCTAGTTGTATTCTCTGCCTTGCATTTAGTGATCTCTAGCAAAATGTAGCAAAATGCCATGTGCTGCTGTACAATTTTGTTTTATAACTTTGACACGATTGTCATAAATATAACAAATGTTTTCAACCCATTAAGTAAATGCCAACTATGAGATGGGAGGGAACAAAATCAAAATAGAGGTTTAGAGTTCAAATACAGAAAACAAAGTGGAGTAAGAGCCAGTGAGAAGCTCATGCAATGCAAATATGTTCATCCTTATGGCAGACAGTTCTCTTATACAATTACGTAGTGAGGAAGTCCAGGTCTTCCTAGCGCTATTCTCATGCATATCTGCTTATTTAATTTGTACCTTTCACTAGGGTCCAATAGAATTTTCACAACACTTTAGGAGAACGTTGTTTTATGTTGTGAATTTTTCTGTTGCAAAGTGAGCTGCTTGTTGCTGCTTCCAGTGGTCACTAGAGCTGCATCTTTTAATGAAAGGTGACCCAGGAAGCGTGCTCCAGTCTCTTCCTGTCTATTGTCTGGTTTTCACCTACTTTTTAAACATTTTTTTTCTAATTCCTCCTCTGTAACTATCCCTTTTCTTCCTGTCTTTTAGTCCTTTCTACTTTTTCCTTGTGTCGTGGCTCTATGTACACTTTGTATGGGGTACAGTGATTTTTGGTAGAATTCTGGGTATCTGCTAAGTGTTGGTGAAATATTTTGTGACAATCTCAGATCAATTTTAGATAACATAACAAATCGAGACTGTTGTCTTTGATGTGACAGTGAAAAGAAATAGCAGAGTGGGCTCATTAGCTTAGCAACAAGGACCTATTCCATAATGGGTTATGTAATGGAATCATTTAATAAAAATAGGTACAAAATACTAGTGTAATTAGATGAAAAAGGTCATAGAAACCATCAATTGAGACAGAGGTGATATGAGAAACAGAACTTAAAACTTCCAGGAAACTATGTCCTGGAGATTATTGGAACCACAAAAGGTGGTTTGCATTTTCAGCTTAATAGCGTGAAGCACATCCAAGAGGGACCTCTGCAGAGCATCTCTAACTGGAAGTGTTGAGAGATCTGTCTCTTGCGTATCTGATGTTAGAAAAGCTGAGCTGCCTCAGCTCCCCTCGTAGAAGATGCTCATCTGCTCCTTGCCTGGAGTCAGTGAGTTTCTTAACTGAACAATCATCAATTTTTCTGAAAATGACCAACTTTTCTATTATTGAAGAAAAGAAAGAAATTTATCAAACTCGATCTCTAAGACATAGAATTTTGCCTCGTGACACTTTCCCAGTTTGCCTTCTCGTGCGACATTCATGCTCCTTTGTTTTCTGCACTCTTTCTGTCAAACCAGTCAACATCTAAGGTGAATGAAAAAGCTGCTTCCTTTTGAAGGGACCCCCAGTGTGAGCAGATACCCCATTTGGCTCCTGTTCTTGCTGAGTCTTGCCTTGTGTCTCCTCAGGGACTGCAGGCAACTGTGTGCTGGGGTCCCCTCTTACGCTTCTCGGCTGTGTCTTGTCTTCTTCCTTCCTTCCTTCTTCCTCTTTTGTGCCTGTGAGGCATGGTGCATACACAATAGATAGTTATGAATGGGATAACAAGCAAAAAAGAATGGAGTTGGTTACTTGAGAGTTGGCAAGAATAATATGCATAAGAGGAGGAATAAATTAATGAATTGTCCATTCGTCTTCCAGATTTCTTGGCCACAATATGTTGACACTTCTGTGATGAGTTATCATTTTCCAAATAGTTCTATGCATCCACATCCTTCCTACTCTTTGTGTTCTAGCTTGCAGCTTTGGGAATATTGATGAATCAGTGAATTATCTTGGTGTTTCAACAGATGCTCATGGTAGCTGAAAAATATTTTGCAACATTACACAATTGTTATTAGTCCTTACTTTGTATATGGGTAGGTTTGATGTAACATGCACAAAGCATAATTTTCTTAGATATTTATGTATTACTTAAATATTAGTATAAGAAATAGTAAAAATAGCAATATAGGTGAGATTATTCTGTAGGACAAAGTTAAAAGATTTTGTACTATTTTCCATTTGAATAAAATTTATAAAAAAATCATGCTTCTAAATTTGACTGCTTTAAGAGTTATAGATAATGTTGCTTTCTACTACTTGAACAGAGTTTATCTTTGAAATTGATATTAAGAAAAAACCATATCATCTCAGTTGGCATTTTCATCAATGAAATGTAATTTATGTGTAAGTTTTGTTTATAGAGTATTTGAAATGAAAGCAAAGAAAGAAATTTTATGGACTAAATATAATAGTTAATTAATTATGTAGGTTTTTATTTTATTATTCAGCCAAAAATGCTGACCCACCAGCAGAAAACCTAGACATAATTATTAATGACTACATTCTAATTACATTATTATTAGATTTTGTTGGCAGTTAGTCATTTAAAAACCATAGCTTCACATATTTTCTTATGTTATTAATATAAAGGTATATTTGAAAAGGCAAGAGGACAAAACATATTTTATTGATCAGTTTGTTAATCTGATTTATAACATATAGATTTTTAGATAAAGGTGAAGGGAGTGCTTCCAATCTTTCCTGGGGTCCCTTAAGTGTAGGGGAACCAGGCTGCACCTACTAGCCAGCACCATGTCTTCTCCCTCAAAATCTGGTGGGTGCTGGGATAACTCATCTGGAGCCTCCAGAAATGAATGGCACCAATGTTCCTGGCACATTCCCGCAGGGAGGCGTGAAGTCACCTATTAGTTGGTAGTAGGTCTGCTAACAAAGCACCGCATACTTGGGGGCCTTAAATAACAGAATGTGTTGCCACACAGCTCTGGAGGCTGGAAATCTAGAATCAAGGTGTTGCCCGGGGGATTCCTTCTGTAGCTGTGAGGCCAGGATGTGCTCTGGGCCCCTCCCCTGGCTTCTGCTGGCTTGCTGGCAATGTTGGGTATATTTTGTCTTGTAAATGTTTCGCCCTGATCGCTGCTTGTATGTTCATTTGGCGGTCTCTTAATGTGACCATTTCCCATTTAAATAAAGATACATTATGGGTTAGGGGCCCATTGTGATGATCTCATTTTAACATAATTAATTACATTATAGAGGCCCTATTTCCTAATAGGATTACATTCTGAACCATAGAAATTTGGTGGTGGGGAGTGGAGTGCATAGTTCATCCCATGACAACACTTAGCCTTGTTCAGTGGCTGAAATTTTAAGTGATGTTCTTTGGACCTGCTGTGGGGTTGGGCAAGGGCTTGAGGGTGGGAACTGAGGTCAGATCAGGCACAGGAGGGGGCTATTCAATTACCACATGCTTAATAATTAAAAACAATTCTTAATTTTACATTTTGAGTAAGGGTAGTGAGAAGGTGGGAATCTGTCAGTATGTCCCAGCCTCCAACAGTTCCTGGTGTCCAGTGCCGGCAATGTCCTGCCATGTCCAAAGTGCAGCACGTACTCTACTTGCTACTCCTTGGTGGAGTCATAATTTTCTCTTCAGAGGAAGCGTTAGAGGAAAGAAAGTCCTGAGGATATATTATTTTAAAACTTAATTGTATTTAGCTTAGGTCACATTAATACCAAACATAAAAATAGCACACTCATTAAACAAGCTACTTTTCCCCAGATTAAATAGATGAGATTGGAATGTACCATAGTTCATGATATTAACTATTCCTTGCTGAATATCAGAAACATGTAAAAGATTTTGAGAACGAAAACTCAGAGTTAAATCATTTAGCTAGCCAGCTTTTTAAGGATCTGAGAGTGAATGAAAAATGCCCACAAAGAGTAGTGCGTGTGTTAGCTTAGGATAAGTTTTTGTTACTATTAAAAAAAAGTGAGATAATTGGTTTATGATGAGAAAAGACTTACTTTGGCTCATAGTTTTGGAGGTTCCAGTATGATGGATTGACGCCATTGTTTTGGGCCTGTGGCAAGGCAGCACATCATGGTGGTGGCTGTGGTAGGGGAGCTGTGGAGAAAAACTGTTCGCTTCCTGGCCAGGAAGCAGAAAGAAGAGGAAGGTATTGGAGTCCAACAGCTCCCTAGTGTCACACCACCAGTGACCTAAGGACCTCACACTAGACTCATCCTAGTGGGTGGGTGGTTTCACCACTTCCCAATATCCCTACTCTGGAGACCAAGCACTTACCACATGGATCTTTGGGGAATATTCAACATCCAAACTTTCACAGTTGGCAAAGCCAGCTTGGCTCTCAGGGGATTGTAAATATTTTAGGACTGGAGAAACATGAGTTAAATATGGTAACTGCCTATGTTTGCAAATACGTAAGTCTGCAAATTTCTAAGTAGTCATCTACCCTGTTAGGTAAACACCACAGTTATGCTGTGGTTGTCTTGCTGCTTTGACCAGGACAGCAAGGAGGAAAATGGTTGGCTGTGAGATTTAACTCATTAACTCTGTTTGAGATTTGTTTCAGTACCTCCATCCTTACCCATGTGTGGGCATAACTTCTGAATATAGCAGTACCCTCTAATCCATGAGAGATATAATCCAAGATGTTCCATGGATACCTGATACTTGATAGTACCAAACACTAGTATATTATTGTTTTTCCTATATGTACACACCTATGGTAAGGCTTCATTTACAAATTATTCACAGTAAAAGATTAACAATAATAATTAATAATAGATGATTATACTAACTATGATAAATTGAATTAAAAGTTACTTAAAACTCATGAATTGTTTTTTCTTGGAATTTTTCATTTAATATTTTTGGACTGCAATTGATTTCAGGCAACTGAAACATCAGAAAATGAAACTATAGATAGGAGGGGTGGTTCTACATCTAATAAAGAGCTCCCTGAATTGTTGGTTTTAAAATTTGTGTTTGGTTTGGTGTTAGGGAGGTAGATGGTAAATATCACATTGTTTTTCACAGAACTTACATACCTGGAAAATGCACACCTTTTAGACAGTTGTTATTTCCTATAAGAAGATGGGTAAACACTTGTTGGATGAAGGGCATGAGCATTGGGATCTGATTTGAATCCAGTTTCTTGGCCACTTTTGGTTACGTGTGGATGAGCCCAAGGTTGAGGCAGGAAGGGAAGGGTGAGGCCCACTGGAGCAGCTAGGATGCCATAGTCGGGTCATGCATTTGTGGTAAATACTCTTGTGGGGATAATTCCCACAAGTCTCTTGTGTTGCTGCTACTATTAAGAGAAGAGCACTGAGTGTCCTTTTGTCTGGACTGCCTTTTCAAGGCTGTCAGTATGGTGAACATCCTTAACTGACAGAATTACATAGTGTCTCCCGAAGGAGCAAAAGGTTGGCCAATTTGTTTAGAGCCCTGCATGAATATTTGCATTTCCTAAGCTCAAGATTCCTTGGTGGTAACACAAACTCACTAAGCGTGGGCATCCACATGGGCCCCTCCTCATCACCTCTGCAGGGATGAGGGCAAGGGAAGCCAGTGTAGACATGAAGCTCATACTGCTTGCTGCACTGTGAGTAATAAAGCCCTGATCTCTGATCCAGGAGTCCTGTGATTACTGCCAACAGCCATGAAAGTGTGGCAGGCCCACTTGTTAGCTTGAATATAGGAGAAAGTGTCAGACCCGTCATAGTTCTTAACAATGCTCCATGTGTAACATTTTTCTTTCACTAAATGGCAGACTTTTTAGACAGGGGCCTAGTTGTTCATTTTAGTGTCTCCAATCCTAGTGTAGAATGGACTCACAGCACAGTTTATTGTTGAGCTGAACGATAGTGAACTGGCTTGTTTTCAACTCAAATTTTTCTTCCTAACTAATTCAAACCTGATATTACCTACATTAGCATCAGCCAAGAAAGGGGGCGGATAGGCTGATGGAGAGGAAGAGAAGCTTAGACACCTTGATTTCTTTGGCATGTTGCCCCCATGTTGCTCCTTTACAGCCATCTATTTTTCTGAGTAAAGTAGAACCGTACATTCTCTTCAGAAATTCATGTCACAAATGACCAGCCATCAATGCATGCAACATAGATTATCATGTTCCAGTATGAGTGGGGACAGAACGTTATGAACAAAAATGCCCCAATGCAAGGTGCCAGGAGATCCTCCCCCATACAGGATAGAGAGAAATCCCTCCTTCCTCAGGGTAGGGGAAGCAGGGATCGTGGAGACAGAAGCAGGGAACAGTCCTTCTGTGGAGGAGGAAAAATGGTCAAAGAACCATTTGACAGCAGACCCCTGAGCTATGGGAAGGAAGTTTCTGTCACTCTAGTTGGTGCTCTAGGATCTGCACCAACTGCCCAAGGCAGTGAGAGAAATGGGGCCAGGTGAGTGTACACAGAGCAGATCCTGCGGTCATCTCACTGCCCTGGTATGGCGCAGTGTATCTCTGTGCCGTCCTTTTAGTCATCAGCCCTTTGACCCCTCACTTCTGAAATGAGTTCCTATGCATCCCTCAGAATCCCAGGCTCTGTGCAACAAACCTAGCTGAGTCTTGGTGCTGTGCCCCGGACGAGGGACACCTTCTTTTGGGAACTGTGAGTAACAAACTCTCTTTTCATTGGCAGTCATCTCCTGATCTGTTGGCCTTGTAATATCTAAGTAATAATAGAACCAACATTGTAAAGCAACATTGTCCTCACACCAAACATAGGATTAGCTTGTGTTGGGGCTTGATGGAGAACTTTACTTGGTTTTGTTAAAGAAAATACATCTAAGATTTGGGTAAGCATTCTTTGTTTCCATTTTTAGTAGAAAATTGTAGAAAGAGAGCAGGACAGGGTTCAAGAAGTTCTGCCTATCCACGGAAGAATGGCTGAAAACAATTATGAAACTTTCATACCCCAGAAAGCAGTTGTTTCCTCTTATCCATTGTTTCAGTTACTTGTTCTCAGCTATGGTCTAAAAATATTAAATGCAATATTCCAGAAAGAAGCAATCATTAATTGTTTTCAATTGCATGTCTTTCTAAATATTATGATGAAATCTCAAACTGTCTCACTCTGTACCTCCTGGGATATGAATCACCCCGCTGTGCAGTACCCAGGCTGTGTAGACAACCTGCATTTAGTCACCAAGTAGCTGTCTGGGTTGTCAGATCGACTGCTGTGGTATAGTGGTGCTTCTCTTCAAGTCACCCTTATTTCCCTTAGTAATGGCCCCCAAACACCAGAGTAGTGATGCTGAGAATTGAAATGTGTCAAATGAAGCTGCTTCCTTTAAGCGAAAGAAATGTATGTGTATATTACATAGTTTATATGAGAAATAGAGAGAGAGAAAGAGAGAGAGAGAGAGAGAGAGAGAAAGAGATAAATAGGAATCAGGGACAAGAGCACATACTTCCCCAAATTACAAATTCCAACTTTTAAAAAACATTTCTATATATATGCTAATTGGTTTCATTTATACTACAGGTTTATCTTAGTTTGTTGAGAAGAAAGTTCTGTGTTATTACCTGTTTCTTTTTTGCAAGAATCTTTTTGGTTTATGTCTTGTACTCTGTATAACTGCCTTGAAATAATGATACACAATGTATTAACTATTGTTATTCTCTTATTGATTATGAAATTTTGTTTTATTTTTTCATAAAATTAAAAGATAAAAAATATGCGTAGTAGTACATAGCATAGGTATGCATGTATAAGAAAACTTAGTACTATTTATATTCAGTGGGCACTATTCAGGTGCCCACTGGGGTCTTAGAACATATCCCCCACAGAGGCTGACTGAGAATTATAGGGATTGATGTGGAGGGATTTTCTTACATTCTTATTGAGAGAGAAAAGCAAGATGCAGAAAATCTTTGTATATCATCCTAACTTTTGTAGAAAACAATGACATAGATATATATTTGTGTGTGTCTGCGTGAAATCCTGTATACATGAGGAGGAACGTGGACAGATGCAAGCTATGTTATTGGTATGAGTTAATTTTGACAGATAGTCTGATAATGGGGAGACAGAGAGGAGGGGGGAGAGAGGGGCCAAGGAACATGAGGGGAGAGGACTGCATTAAAATTCCATATCTGCATAATCACACTTAGATATGTATATTACATTTTGTCTGTTACTGTGTGTAAATACATTTTTAATGCTTCAAAATTCAGTGGCTCTGCTTTTTACTGTAATTTTGTTCTATACTCAATATATTTTAATATTTTATGATTTATGATTTTATGATTTTCTTTTAAACAGAAGTGAAGATACATTGGCCCTCCATCTGCCTTTTGAGCCTATGGAAGCAGAATATCTTTTTAAAGTTTGTTTTCAATTGATACACAATAATTATACGTATTTGTGGGGTACAGTGTGGTGTTTATATCATACATATATATTTGTTGTATAATGGTCAAATCAGGGTAACTAGAATATCCATCACCTTAAATATTTATCAGTGCTTTGTGCTGAGGTTATGCAATTCCTCTCCTAGCTACTCTGAAATACACGGTGGAGTATTGTTAACTATAGTCACCTGTTGTGCAGTGGAACACCAGAACTTACTCCTCCCATGTAACTGCGGCTGTTAAACCCAAGTTCTCGATTTCTGTGTCTTGTTGCCAGGCAGTCCTGGGCTAGCCCTGAGCCACCGCCTCCGGTGCAGACCTCTGATCTGTGGGATAGGCAGTATGGGGAAGAGTCAGCCGTCTGCGCTCTGTGGAAGAGAAGCCTGTCTCTCCAGAGAGAATGGAGTGTTTCTGTCCCTCGAGTCACAGACCACCCCAGACTCACCAGCTCCAGCCCTTGCGGTCACTTTAGCCAGACAAAAGCAAGTTCTTTTCTCACAGCCCAGGGCCTCCTGTCCTGCAAACTTAGCCCCTTCTGTTGGGTGTTGCTAAGCCATGAGTCTAAATATGGCACATGGCAGTTTGATGGAAATCATTTCCAGTAAAAGAGGATGTTTCCTCAGCAGTTTTCAAGCTGGCGCTGACTCAAGCATCCTCAAGGGAGCCTATTTAACTGGTCATTAGGGAGACGGCAAAAAGGCATTGAGGAATTCTGTAACCAGATGCGTATCCTGTGTGGAAGGCCCCCTGGGAGCTCTGACCTTGTCTCTCTGGGCTTTCTGGAGAGGTTTGCCTGATTCTCTGAAATGTATTTCCCCGCAGTCAACCTGCTATGTGTGCACGGGATGAAAGATGCTAGATTGTGGCAGTTCCAGCTTTGTGAGGAACAGCTCCAAGGTGAGGCTTGGCACACAGATATTAAACGTTCATAGATGATTAATCCCATCACTACATCCTAGATGTGGAGAAGAGGATTGAGGATGTGCAAGGAGTGATGAAAATGTATGCTGTTTTCTTTTGTTGTGTGTGCAAAATATTCGCACTGTCCTAAGGGACATATTTACACATTTAAATACACACATTTACACATTTAAAGTTTTGAAAATGAGAATGTAGACGAAATGATAAGTTTATTGACGTGGACAATTTAGTGCCAAGTATTAAGGTACCATGAACTCCAAGGGTAGTACTTGTAGACTGGTGGAGATGTAGGTACTAAAGATGATGAAGAGACCACTGACCTCAATTCCACTAAGACTTTCAGGATCAAGATTTTTAGATACCTAATCCTGAGGACTCCGGTGGCAGGCCCAGGAGAAAAGGGGTTACATTTCTCAAATGAAGCATGGACTCATAGAATCTTTTGAGCTGGAACCTTAAATCATTAGGGCTCATTCCACTTTGCAAATAATCATTTTTCAGTGCTGTTGATGTAGATCTTTTGAACAGCATTCCATTTTAAACATGGAAGATATGCTAAATATGTATTTTTTAAAAAGGGTCTGAACAAAACCACAATTTCTTAACCAAAGAACAATAGGACTGACCGCAACTACTCAGCTCTCAGTGTCTTTTTGAGTGTGCATTCTCAAGGAATGTGTCTGGGGTGTAGAACAAAGGGTCAGAATTTATTTCTTTCCAGAAATTTCTTCCTTGCAAATAGTAGTGTGGCTTTAGTAGTATGGGCTTACTTTTTTTTTTTTTTTTTTTTTTTTTCCATTCTGTCTTTTTGAGACAGGGTTTTACTATGCAGTCAGGCTGGCCTTGAACTCACTTTATTGCCCAGGCTGGCCTTAAACTTGCAGTGATCCTCCTGCCTCAGCCTCCCAAGTGCTGGGATTACAGATGTGTGCCACTACACCTGGCCTTTACTTTTGTTTTTGAGAGAGTCATCTGAAATAGTTTTCCTTAAACACAGAACTTTTTTTTTTTTTTAAGTACGACCAGTTGGTCTTGGCAGTGAGTGTTGCTGTGCTTATCTTTCAAAGTGATGAGCCTTTGTTCTTGAGATCATTCTCCATGCCTTTCTTGTGGGAGGTCAAGGTCAAGGCTCACTGTGATGACACTATCTGTGCTTTCTGCTGATGACACTGAAGCCAACAGAGATGCGGGTACCTGTGAGAAGATTCACAGGGTAGAAGGAAAGGCTGGTAAGCTCGCTTTACTAGAAGGTTATCCAGCCCTAGGGACCAGGGCTCCAAACTAAGACTGCGGCCTCCATGAAGACATCCTGTGGAATTTCAGTGAAGCCATTTGACCTCAGCCAGGCAGGGCATGAGCTGGGGTGAAAGGGGCCAGGTTCTTCTATGACATTGATGATCCTGGGTGTGACATTCTGTGGATCTATATAAAGCAATTCCTAGGCGTAAAATGGAAAGGCAGGGAGGAGTCAGGTATGACAAAAGGAAATCTGGCTGTCCTTCCAATGGTTAGAGCGTGTAGTGAGCAGCAGAGTGAGAATCAGGAGTCCCCTCTTTATTCTAGCAAAAGGCTTACTTTGATGATAGTACTTCTATGAATATGTAACACAATATTGGGAACATTAGCAAACATGAGTTGTCTAGTTATCTTTTCTCAGCTTTCCTAAGGGATAGCTATATGGCGTTAAAAATATTGAGTCACAAATGCTATGTTTAGCCTATCCTCTGAGTATCTGACTTTTTAACTCTTCATTCAAATGTTTTGGGATAATCTCTCAGATTTTGTTCTCTTCCTCCTCTTTCCTTCTTTCTCCCTCTCTTCTTCTTCCTCCCCCCTCCTTTCTTCCTCTTTCCCTCTCCTTGCCCTGTCCCCATCCCTTTTCCTCACCTCCCCTCTCCCCTCTATGAGGGGGCATCTGCATAGGTCAGTTTGGTTGACCTTCTAGTCATAAGCCCCCATATAGTTGTGGACACATTCAATCAACAGAGACTTCTCGACTGTCTCCCATGTGTCATGCTCTGGGCCAGGCAGTGGATAAAATAACAAGTTTTTGCTCTCATGTGTCTGACACGCCAGTAAGGGTCAGAAGAATGGCTGAGTTGAGGAGCATGGAAGATGCTTAAGTAATTTGCAATATTATATATAGTCAAGGCAATATTCCAGACTACCTCTTATTTTTTTTTTTTTATTAAAGGTGGTCTGTCACTGGCTTTTGTGAAATGTCAAAATAATTAAGAAGTTCAAGCTCTGCTTTGAACACAATCAGAATCTTCCTAATGCTTGTTTCTCTTGTAGCCTGGTCCTCACTGGGTGCTGTACTCCTGTGTTTGGAGGATATGGTTCATAGTTCGTATTACTAATTTCTTCAGAACTAATAACCACAACAAAGAGGTCCAGAAAACAGATGGATAAAGTCCAGACTCTGGTCCTTAAAAAAATTGTTAAGACTAAGTGTCATAAATGTTTGGTTTTGGTATAAACAACAAATATCCTCTCTGGATTATGTTGCAGCAGGGAGCGTGGAGGCGAGGTAGCCATGGTCTTTATTGCTGAGTGGGTGGGTGTCCCTTTGGAAGTCCAGAACTCTAGCTGTGTGGGTACTTCCATTTCTACCTCAAAGGTAGAGATAGGTGCTCCTGTAACCTGCCAGAGAAAAATGTTATTTGGTAGATCTAACATCATGTAGCAATGTAACATAACAACATTAAAATAACATAGCATAGCATAGCATAGCATAGCATAGCATAACATAACATAACATAACATAACATACTCATTTTAACAGTACCACAACCATTGCATTTTGTAAATTTACAATCTTTTTGATACATATTTCAGAATGCACACAAGTCTTTAATAAAAATGCCCCCAAACCTAAGATCATTGTTCGTGTTTTTTCATTTCATAGCACTCCTTCTTTGTGGCTAATGGTGTCCCGCATGACTTACCAAGTAGGGGGATAGGAGGAAGAGAGCTGAGTCCTTTGGAAGAACCAAGGAAAGTACCTAAAAGAGGAGGAAGAATTCCCATCACTATAAAAGCTAACTTGGGGGGTGCAGCTAAGTGGCAGGAGGCCTGGATTTGATTCCTAGTGCTGCACAATAAAGAGTCAACTTGTGTGAGGGAGATAAGTGTTGGGGGCTGGAATTTCATGGCAAGTGTGGGACTTGGAACTACAGAGAACTTTCTGGATAAATATCTCTCTAAGTCATTTATTTCTCGCCTCAGTCACTGACCCGTTAGGGCTCTAATGCCTGACAATCCTGTACAGAAAGCTATCCCATGCATGGAAGTAATGCCTCAGCTGATGATATCATTAAGAGGAAAATTCTAAATAAGAATAGAAAATATGACCCATTGTTTTGGCACTACACTTTTTAGAAGTATCCAGATTCACTCATACCACATGGATTCTTGCTCTGACCTGAGCAGTGGAGCTCGAATGCTGGAAGGTTGACTGTCCCAAAACCCAAATTTTCTGCAAAATCTTCCTGCCCCAAAGATGAGTGCTTCTTATGATATTTGCCTAAAACACTAGATTCAGCCATGGAGAGAAAACTGGATCTTTGATCACATCACAGAACTCAACTAACTACATGTATCTCATAAATACAATCAGCGGTCTTATGACAGGTATAGCATACACATGGATACTAACTACTATTTAAATAAAAAGGACGAGAAATTTCAAAGCACTATGCTAGATATATTGATGAGAAAAATAAATCTGGCTACATATGGTGCTTATGGAAGTCTCAGTAAGGCACATTGAACATATTCTCTAGACAGAAATTATAGGCCCACTTGTATAAATAGACTGCATTTAAAAATTATTTTAACATAGTGTTTTTATGTAGAATGTATATATTGTTGAACTGCATATAATTGAACTGCGTATAATCAGTTGAAAATTGATTATAGATCTGTGATGATATTAACTATTAACTTTTTCAAATGTGTATTATTGACTTCATCTCATACATTCCATTTTAAGATGTTTTAAAGTATTTCTGAGCCAACGAGTTGAGCTAATGGCTCCAGGGTGATCATCTGTGTAGAGCTGGTGTGTTACTCCAGCCAGGGGAGTTGGTGAATGGTGTGGCCATCATCACTAAAACATGTTGAATTCCATCTAGCAAAAGGCTCAGGCAAGCTCCATGTGACTATCACACTCTCAGGCAGAAGGACAGGAGATTCACAAGGATGCACGCTTCCCATTTCCTGCAGACAAGATTGCTGAAGGCAGATATTGTTCAGTGCATGTGGGTTATGTTCCCAGAGAGGGACAGTGTTCTCTGTTGTTAGTCTTTACTGTAGATCTCTCAAAAGAGCCACTTACAAGCCCTGGAAGTAAAGCAGACTGAGCTCTAGAGCCAGTTGTTCTGGAGAGTTGCAACCCTGGGCAACAGTGGTCTAGGGCTATTAGCATCTGGAGGCCAGGTGAGAGATGGAGACAATGCTCAACCCTCTTGCTGGGCAAGGGGAGCCAGCAGTCCAACTAGCTCATGGTCAGACAACCCAGAGAGAGACCTCACTGTCATCCACTAGGCTTTCTGCCAACTCGCCATGCTACACGACCATGAAAGACATTATATGAGGGACTGTATAAAAATTATGTGAAGGAGGTATTTTCTTCAGCAGAAGAGAATGGACCACTGGTAAAGTGTACGTATAGGTAATAAATTCTTAGCTGGATGCAGCTAAGTTCAAATGGGTTGTTCTATAGCCCAGGATAATATACAGAGTTCATAAAGAGGCCAGTTCAGAAGCCACTTCATCAGAAGTGACTCACTCTCCCCTCTTGCTATTTGTACATTTTCAAGGTTCTATTTTTCTAAATACAAGGTTTTATTCTTTGGCTCAATCCTTAAAATCACAGGAGGTCTGCATTAGCTGGAAATTATTAAGTCAGTAACTTCAGGATTAATTGACCACAGGATTTGGCATAAATGAGAAGCTTAAAAACCGATATTTTCTCTGCACATGTATATATGGGAAATACATTTAGCTTGCTGTAACAGAAGACAATAGGTTTCTTTAAACATTTTCTGATTTTTTACTTCCTTTTTGACTCATGGGTTAATTTAACAGTGCATTATTAATTTCCAAATATTTGGAGATTTTCGAGATATCTTAATGCTATTGGTTTCTAATTTAATCCTATTGTCGTCAGAGAATGTATTTTTTTTTTCCCAGAAAGTTTCTGAGATGCAATTTATGGCTCAGCATATGATCCCCTTGTGGGATATTTCGTGTATATTTGAAGAATGTATATTTCGAAGTTTTGTAGTTATTGTAGTTGGACCAAATTGTTTGATGATGTTGTTTAAAACCCAATGCTGATTTTTTGAAATGCAGTTGTTCTGTCAGTTACTGAGAGAGGAATATTAAAATCCCCTATGGTGTTGGATATACTACTTTCTTTCTTTAATTTGGTCAGCTTTGGCCAGTAAATCACAATCTGAAATTTGGAAATGTTGTGCTGGGAGACCAGAGAGGGAGACATGATCCAATATTTAGTCGCCCGGAGAACAATGTAGGACTTGACTATGACCAGGAGACTTAGGAAGATTAAGAGAAGTCCAAGGGTGAGGAAAGGCCAAGTAAAGTTCAAGAAGATAACATGCACAGTGGCTGAGTTAGAAATGCAGATGTTACACTCCACCAGCAGCGTATGGAACAGCTGGCAGATGCACCCTGGCCAGGAAGGGACCACAAATCTGGAGTTGACAACAAGAAGCTCAGTGTTCAGGACCATGGCCCCTTGGGAGTGCTGGGAGCTACACAGTATTCTAGTTGGGGGCAGAGAAGCCAGGATGTCTTCAGGAAACATTTCCAGTCCAGGACGCAGAAAGACCTCTATTCTCTAAGGTGCCAGTCATTTGTTATGAGTATTTTTTTCATTCATACCCAATGTTGTATTTACAATTTTGAGTTATTTTTCTTCCAGAGAGTCCCCCAAACTGTACTAGCTTCACCCCACAAAACCTGAACTCACTCCAGCCCTCCACCACCACTGCCAGAGGCTACTAAAAGCCCTGCTTCATAGGTTGCTTAGAGGTTATGTGGGTCCTCGTATATAAGCCTCTCATGACAGTGCACTGTGAGCAGTAACACTAAATGTTTCTTAAATAAAAGTGAACCGAGGGGCCGGTGAGATGGCTCAGCAGCTTAAGCGCCTGCCCGGCAAGCGCGAGGGCCCGAGTTCGACTCCCGGAACCCACATACGAAAAAGGGGCCGGTGATATCGCTCAGCGGCACGGGCGCCTGCTGGCGCGCGAGGTCCTGAGGTCGACCCCCCGGTACCCACCCAAAAAAAAAAAAAAAAAAAAAAGTGAACCGAGCCACATGGGAAAGGGCTTGGGTGCAGTGAAGACCGGTTTGTAGTTTGGCTACTGAGACTCTCTTTGTCTAAGCTTTCTGCTTGGCTAGGCCTAGACTTGACCTCCATCTCTGGTTCTGCTTTGCCTATTTTTGGCAAGAATCCTGTAAGTTGGTTTAGTCAGAACCCCCAACCTTGACATCTGATCACTTCCAATATGCAGTCAGGTTCCTCTTCTTCCCCCATCATCCCCCAGGTAATTGTTAGGTCTGGCGCCAGTAAAGATGAAGAAAGGAAACAAAGAGAAGCCTTTAATGCTGGGGGCGGGAGGGCTGCCTTAGAGTGCAGGAAACCCTCAAAAGAGGGGCTGCGGACAAAGTATTTATTGGGCTTGGCTGGGGGCGGAGTTTGGAGAGGCGGGGCCAGGTGACATCACAGAAGGTGATTGGTGGATATTTGGCACACGTGGGACGTGAGGGGGAGGGAGTTCCCTCTGGTGTGGGAAGGAGGAGGAAGTGAGTGGTATGCTGCTGTTTTTAGGCTCTCCTCCTTGTTGAACCATGGCCCTGATGACTAAGCAGCTTCCACGTGGGCTAGGACCCATCAGTAATATCTGTCTGATCACCCAGTCCTGCCTTCAGCAAGATTCCTGCCAGGTTGGTCTAGCTGGATTCCACCTGTCCAAAAGTTTTCACTTGGTATTTTTCATCCAGTGACCTTCTCCCTACTCCCTTGGCTATAAATTTCTACTTGGCCATGTTGTATTCAGAAGGGAATCTCAGTCTTACTCTCCCATTGCAAAATTCCAGCTCAGTGGCTCTAAACCTATTGTAATAGTGTCATGGAGTAAAGTGTCCCTTATTGCCCTTACAGGTATCATGAGTATTTTTTCTTTAACAGTACTATGCCTATAAGCTCAGTTTTTTCACCTGGAAAAAGAGGATGTTGTGATTTCCAAGCTTTTACAACCCCATGCACCAGCTATATTTTGCTGTTTGACTCATTCCCAGGCCACTTCTCATAGCTCCTGAGTTGATCACTCTCCATCTGTCATGAGTGCAAAGTCTCAGCACAAATAAATACGTTGAACCATTATCATATACTGCACTTCAAGACAAAATCTGAAATTTAAAAATGCTCCCATGTAATCCCAGCACTCTGGGAGGATGGCAGGAGGATCACAAGTTCAAGCCCAGCCTGGAAAATTTAATTTATGGAGACCCTGTCTCAAAATTTTAAATAATAATAATAAAAATAAAAAGAGTTGGGCATGTAGCTCAGTGCAAAAGCCCTGGGTTCAATCCCTGGTACCACAAAACAGAAGTACCTGCATCTGTGATTTAACTTTATGAACATGAATAATAGAGGACTTGTATTTTTTCTTCATTCCTTAATGAATATTTAATTTAACTTTATTTAGAGTTAATTTTTAAAAATTGACTTGATTATAAATGGAATATTTGTGTATGGCTCTGTGGGCATAAACATTGTACAAATATGCAAATATCCCACATATAGTCATCAAAGTACATGCACACATAATATTGAACTCTGTGCACATACAGAAAATGTGTATATTTTATATGGAATTTTGAGTAATCTGGACATCTCAAAATATTGGGAAATGGCTTGGGTATTATATTTTATTTTCCAGAATTATCTTCAATTTCAAAATAGTTTCTGGGCCGGTGAGATGGCTCAGCGACTTAAGCGCCTGCCCGGCAAGCACGAGGGCCTGAGTTCAACTCCCGGAACCCACATACGAAAAAGGGGCCGGTGATATCGCTCAGTGGCACGGGCGCCTGCTGGCGCGCGAGGTCCTGAGGTCGACCCCCCGGTACCCACAAAAAAAAAAAAAAATAGTTTCTAAAACTAAGAGAGAATTATTGTTAATGAAAAAGGTAATTCCCCCTGATGGCCATTTATTTAGAATTTTTTTTTGAAACAGTGTCTTGCTATGTAGTCGAAGCTGGCCTTAAACTCACTATGCAGCGCAGGCTGGCCTCGAACTTGCAGTGATCCTCCTGCCTCAGCCTCCCGAGTGCTGGAATTACTGGCATGTGCCACCATGCCCAGCTTATTTAACTTCTATCTTCATGTTTCAATGTCATCTTTACAATTTTCCATTTCCTGAGACCCTGTGTGCAGGGTGCTGGTATATACAGGCGCAAATATATCAGTTAAAGTAATGGACAGGCCACAGTGAGAGCCACTCAGATGTCACATACATCACATTGTTGTCTATAGCACCACCTGGCTGTTTTCATCTTTCCACCTGCTAATAGATTTTAATTTGTCAGAGGTGAGGATACCAATAAGTATTTAAATTTTACTTTAAAGGCAAAGAACATGAAGAGTTCATCAGTTAGCTTTTCAGTTTTATTGTTGATGATAAATTTGTTTAGTCATAAAATCTAGAAAATTTTTATGGAGGCTAAAATAATTACATTTCTGAAGAAGAGCATATTGCCTGTTTTTTTTTTTTTAACTATATAGCAGAGAAAAACAACATTCTTTTGTAAATGCAAGGCTTAAAATCATAGCCTAATAATAGTCTATCAGTAAGCAAGCTGGAATTTGATTAATGCAACATTTAGATGTTTTGATGCTCTTTATCAGAAAAATCACCTCTTTAAACAGGATGGCAATAGCAATATGACTGTTTCCAGTTTAGCCAGAGGATGGTTACAGAAAAATGCTGAAAATGGGCAAAGCTTTAACACTGTGGAAATTGGGAAGTCCTAGAGATGATTAGAGTCTACTTATAAGTATGCAAAGATGATCTCAGCATCTCAAATATTTGCCTCAGTTAATTGTTGGACTGAGACTGCAAGAGGATTAGCTCCATGTTACAGGTCACGTAGCTGAGGTTCTGAAACATCCCAGAGGCTGAATTTATATCCAGTCCACATCTGGGTCTTTAGAGTACACATCTGGTGATTTGTGCACTAAGCTGCCTGAAGTGCATGGGATGCCAAAGAAGTGAGTTTGGTCTTCACTGTGTAGTTGGTAGCTCTCATGTGTCATTGGATAATTATAGACATTTGCTGCCTTTGAAGACTTTGAGAACCCAACTAATGAATACAGTGCAGTTGCCAAGGGATGAGTGTCTTCCTTACCCGCAGCACAGTAGGTTACCGTCCTGATTCAGTGAGAGGCCTATGGACTGCATCCTTCATGGCTAACAGAGCTAGTGATGGTTACAAACAGATGTCTCTCCTGTGGGCTTATACCAGCAACTCTCCAGTGATGTGTTGGTTGAGATGCTCTGATAGAAAGTCTCCTCTTCAGAGTTTTCTTGGACTTTGCCAGCTGCAGTCCAGAAGCCTGTAGAGCTAACCAGAGGGGACCACAGAGAAAAGGATGTGGTGAGACCTCCAAATAGTGCCTGTGGGGAAAGGGAACTAGAAGAACACAGCACTCCAAGAGACTGAAGAGTCCAAGGACATTTGCAAAGGTGCTTCGAGCATGTTGTGTGAGACATCGGGCTATATGATGTTATTTTATTTTATATCCATTTTTGTGCATTAGCGTTAGTAACATGTGTTGAGACCTGTAAATAAGATCTGAAAAATTTAGTCTCGTTTACCCATGTGCTGTTCTCCTTGCTAATATAGAAACTGGAATACAGAGAGAAGTTAACAGTTATTGAGCACCTACTGTATGACAGGCCTTTTATTACTGTTTCTCACTAAATCCTCGTGGCAAGTTAATGACATAGTTATCTTTATAGATATTTCACAGGTGATAAAAATGAATTCACACAAGTTAAGAAACGTGCCACGGCAAAGTGGACACTGTGAAAGCCCATATATCGTGTCACACCCCACAGTGGATTCCTAGGCTGCCTGTCTGGGAGAGAGGAGGCTGCATTTCCTAACATGGACTCATCCTTAACGGTTTCAGAAAAATGAAAAGTTAGGGAAAGGTGTAACTTTACAAAGAGGCTAAAATATGATCACATCCTAAAATAGAATTGCCACATGTGTGAAGAGTAGTTTCTGTAGGTGTTAATTCAAATTATATTTCAGATGGGTGTTCTGAAATTGTTCCACAAATTCCCCAAACCCTAAATAAGAACTTATCCCTATTTAAAAAATATTTTCTTATGAAAAAGTGCACATTTATTTAGTATAAAAATATAAAGTCAGTTGATTTTGTGTTGGATGACATTTTAGGGTTTTCAGACAAAGAATCAATAGTTTGCATGCTAGAGATTTCCTTTTGAGTTGTCATTGTCAAATTTTCTTTAAAACTTTGTTAATGGAAAGTGGTGATTGAGTGTTTGAAAGCTGATAAAATATCTGAAGACCAAACGTTGTGGAAAAAAATGGTATATATTGTTGATTTTTTCACTTTAAGAAAATTTCTGGCATAAAATAACAACAACAAAACCTTGGTTGATAAGTGCATTTTATTTATATATTTATTTACACTTTAAGGCTGGATGAACAAAAATAGATTAGGAGATAAAAACTTTGAATGTGTTTGTAGCCCACAGACTGTAGACTATACTCCTATAATTCCTCTCATTGTTTTTATTCCTCATGCCCCAAATTGTTGAAGTAGATGACCTATTTCAACTTAAGGTGTTGTAAGTGTAAAATAAGATCAATAATTAGTTTATTCAGTCTTTGCCTAATAGTAAAACAAAATTAGTAATTTAAAAAGATCAGCAACTATGGCAGTGATTCTTCTGCCATAATTTCTTTTTTTTCCTGCCATAATTTCATTGAATAATATTTTAAAATTTAGGATTTAAGAAAAGGCCAAATATGGTCAAATAATTAACTTTCATTTAAGCGATTTCTTAATTTGTCTTAATGAATAAAAGTGGTGAAAACTCTACTTTCCACAAGTTCCCAAGAGCAGACAGCTGTGTTTTTCAGAGGTAGGTTGGCTCTGTTTAAACTGTTTGAGGGCATCTACAGTATATAAGGGAATGATGTTCTTTATTTCCAAGGACATCTACTCAATTACAATTTTTGTCTCAAAGAAATTGGCATCTCTTTAAGACCACACATGAATGTTTGAAGGGCACTATTTTACAGCCTGTCTATAGGAGTTTGCAAATCTCTCTACAGCATATGAACGGGATGCCAAAGAAGCAAGTCTGGACTCTACGTGAGTGTCACACCATAGCTCGCCCCTATTTTTGTCTGTAAGTGTTAGAGGTCACTCCTTCGTGATAATGAAATGTAACTCTCAAGTGTACATGGTAATGACAATGTGACTCTTTTGTACAGTTCGTACCATATTTGGCACATTTATCATTGGTCCAGGTAGATGGAAATTGAAACCGTTCCTTTGTATTTATTTTGTGTAACTTGCAACACCAAGTGAAGCTGACCACAGAGGTCACCATTTTACCACTATGGGAAGCCACTATCGGAATGCCCTCGTTATGGCAGATACTTGGTGTTGGTGACTGCCTTTGGGATTTGGGGAAGGCTGTCTGGGAGTCATAAACGTTATTCTGGCTTGTATAAAACCTCAAATAAATGAGAACATTGCTGCTTAACTATTACCACTCCTGTGGACAGCTTTTGTTTAGCCTATTGTGTTGAATAACTCAACCAAAGAAAGGTCTCAGCTCATTTACCCCAAAATAATTTCAGTGAAAGCATTTCTCCTTTCAGGGAAAGAGGATGGAGAATGTGTCATTGTTGGTATTACCCAATCATGGTACAAACCAGTCTTTGCTCAGTGGCACCGCCACAAAGTATTTGGAGGTCTGCCTCCACCCACAAACTACTTAATGGGAAAAAATCTCACTTGCTGCCAACCCACTGTCTGATTCTGAGTTTTTATGACTATACAGCTCTGCATGATGATTGGGGTCTAAATGTAGCCCGTGTTTTGCCCCTCAGCTTTTGTGCTCCTGTCAACCAAACCACAAGTGAGGTTGGACTTTCAGGGTCTTGAACCTAGTGAGCCCATCTGCATTCCCCCAGCCAGGCTTTGCAGATGTTTTTGGTTCTTTGAAGAGATCGGAGTTCGTTCTGAGAATTGGAATGGCTTGTTGCCACCCTGGGAGTGGATTTTTGCCTTCCTTGCTGACATTTTAAGTAGACCACTGGGTGTGGGCTGCTACTCCAATTTCCAACATGCATGGTGTAATTATATGAAAGTATTATAAACCGTGTTTATGGAAGGGGTCAGGGTTGGCTCCAGAGCCCAAGCCATTCCAGAAGACAATGTGAGACAGAGCAGAGAACAGAAGGACTGGCCTGACACAGGGATGGTGGGGAGTCCTTGGAGGTCTGGTCAGCCTCATCAATTCCTGTCAGGGCCTGGAGAGCTCTAGGAGTTTCCAGGACTTGGTCCCCCTGCTGAGGAGGTCCATGCCATGTGGACAGGGTTTCCCAGAAAGAGATGGCAGGAGAAATCAGGAGAGGTTACTTAGACAAAATTCATGTTCTCAATGACTCTTTCTTGTCCTCTTACCATGATGTTAAGATGAAGTTGAATTCTACAATGGCTTATTCTTACCTTTTTTTCTAAATATAAGTCCATAGCTGCAAATGGACTTATGAGAGTCCATGCTCTCATAAGCATCTCTATCAGTGTTAGAGAGCGCCAGCTCACCTACTACAGATTTTACCAACCTGGGGCCTGAGGACTCAAGTCTAGGAGTTAGGATAGTTGAATATGATACTTAGTTTTCTTCTAAAATCTTATTTCCATAATATTTGATTACATTATAGTAATACCTTTTGAGTAAGCAAAGGAAAATCACAGAGACAATATGAAAGTGGTGACATCCATCACGATTAAAAAACATGTTTCTGGAAAGAGTTTCAGAGGGTTGTATCTGTTGCCTTTCAAATGGTTTATATCCTAGACGGAGTAACTGGATAGCTTGTTTTGAGGCCATCTTTTTTCCACTATGGAAGGGAGAGATAACTTGATTCACATGGTAAAATTTCATCCAGCCTGGGGAACTCTGGAGAAGGCCGGGACTTAATACTTTACCAGAGGAGATAGAGGCTGCTAGGCAATTAGAAAAAAAAATCTATAGTTGTGAATGGAGATGTCAAGGGAAGAAAATGATTTTGTCTAATTGCCAAATTAAAATGGCAATTAAACAAAATGCTAATTCAAACTACACTGAATGTAGTAGTCAGCTTTTGGTTGCTGTGATAAAAGACCTGCTAAAATCAACTTAAAGGAGGAAGAATTCATTTTGGCTCATGCTTTCAGAAGTTTTAGTTTGTGATCACTGGGCTTCATTGCTTCTTGGTTTGTGGTGAGGCAGAACATTGTGGTGGGGAGCAAGTGGTGAAGCAAAATGGCTCACCTTATGGAGGACAGGAGAGGAGAGTGGGGAACCAGAGACATAATACACCCTTCAAAGAGGGTGCCCCACTTCCTCCCACTAGATCCCTCCTAAATTTAACACCATCTCCCAATAGTGCCATCAGCTGGGCATCAAGCCTTCAGCACAGGAGGCTCTGTGGAACAGTTCAAATCTAAACCATAGCACCAAGATATCATTTCTTATCTATGGGATTGGTAGGCATCAAAAAGCTTAATTTCATACTCTCATTTTGGGATGGGGTGTTGATTTGTGCATCATTAGTGGGAATGCAATGTGGCGACACCTATAGAGGGAAACCTGGCAATATCTAGGAAAAGTACTTAGGGATTTACCCTTTGAACTAACAGTACTATGTCAGGACAACAGTTCCAAAGATGTTGGTAAAATAGGAAATGACGGGCCGGTGAGATGGCTCAGTGGCATAAGTGCCTGCCTGGCAAGCGCGAGGGCCCAAGTTCAACTCCCAGAACCCACATACGAAAAATGGGCCGGTGATATCGCTCAGCGGCACAGGCGCCTGCTGGTGTGCGAGGTCCTGAGGTCGACCCACAAAAAAAAAAAAAAAAAAAAAAAGGAAATGACATTTGCATTACTTATTGAAGTATGGCTTATATTCAACCCATCAGTGGGTTATTTGGTGGAATAAAATGTACATTCATGCAGTGAAGGAGCTACAAAAAAATTAAGAAAGATAAACTACCATCAAGTAATCTTTTATTACTTGTAATGTGTCTGGATTTCTGTGTTAGACAGAAAAATGCCAATAGATATTTACACATGCTTATATGTGTATAAAAGAGCCAGTAGAGTGATCAATAAAATATAAAAGAAATTAGGGTCAAGGGTACACGTTAGAGGTTTCTGAGTAGGTCCTCTTATATAGACTTTTATGTTTTATGTAACCTAATATTACATGAGTAAAAAGAAAATAAAATTTGCAAATGAACACACACAATAAAACACATGGTACCAATGCTGTATCAAGTTGATGAAGATAAAATCACACAAAATATTTTGTATTGTATCATAGAAATTTAACAATACATTTCATATAAGAAAAACCCTAAGTAGACTTCAAATCTATAGTTTTATTTTTAATAACAATGCCCATATTATTATTTCAGAACAATTATATAGATATACACATAGTAACATGGTAGGACAAGCAAATGATTTTGTTAATGATATTAGGAAATCAGATTTTCAGCATAGAGATACAAAATAAAGTTAATGAATCAAGTGAAATTCTTGTTCTTTTTCATTTGATTTCAAAATATCATATGAATTTGTTATTTAATATTCTTTTTGTAGAATATGCATTTTCTAGTGTCCTTAAAGTGGGAACATTCCCATGTCAATCAACAGGTGAATATATTAGCAATGTGATGTATCTACACATACACTGAAATACTACCGAGTAACTAAAGGAATGAACTGACAATCTACAAAACGACATGGATGGATCTCAGCAACATTGTACTGAGTGAAAGAAGTCAGGCACACAATACCACATTTTGTATGATGATTCACGGGATATTCTAGAAGAGATGAAACTGTGATAGAAGGTGGAAGAGTGGTTGCCTGGGGTGGGAGGTGGAAAGATTGAATGCAAAGAGGCATAAGACTGAGTGGTTAGGTTACAAAAAACATTCACCCCATAAATTTCTGGGATGATGGAAATGTTCTTTATCTTAATAAGGATGTGGGTCTCATGAGTGTATGTACGGGTCAGAACTCATCAAACTTTACATTTAAAATGTGTACATGGAATAGTATGAAATTTATACCTTAATGCATTCAATTTAAACCAAGACAAGGCAGTCTGATGGGTAGGAATTCTGGATGGGAACGTATATACCCATTTTGAACTCTTGCTACACAACCAGGAAGGGAATGTGGCCAGTACATGGTGGGCAAGTGAGCAAGGAATGGGGCCAAGGGCAACACACACACCCTGTCTGCCATCAAAGGTCAGTCTGGGGAGGGTTTCTATTGCTTAAGAATGAGCAATTGGGAAAAAAGATCAACCAAGCAACAAAAGTCCCATGGAAAATATGTAGAAACAAGGGAAATGGAAAGCATGTTAAAAGCTCATCTCTGAAAAATGTTTCCCGGAAGAATTAAAAGACAATGTGGGAAAACAATCTGTTTACTGAAACTGGCGGTGGGGAGACAAGGCCCCCTAAGAGAGGATCAGGGGCCTGGATGGGGAGAAAGGATGCCATTCTAGTTTTCCATTTTGCAGGATGGAGCATGTGTCAGAGCCTGTCCTGGTAGGATTGTGAAGAGCTTTGATGACAAATTAAAGATGGTGGATTTTGTCTAGTAGTCACTGGATTTTTCTTTTTAAACTTCAGTAGGGTAACATGATCAGGCTGTTTAGCTTTGTTTATTTTTAATTGAGGAAGATTACCCTGCCTATAGTGGCACATAGTTTTGTGGTAGGAAAGTTTGGAGGTATAGTGGATGGCAATCCTATGGCCAAAAGATAACCTGGTTTTGAACTGAGGCAGTGGATAAGAAAGACTGGACTAAAGTGCCTTCATGAAAGGAGACTTGAAATAGAGAAGATGGAGGTTTGAAGGGAAAAAAATGTGCACTGGTTTAAAACTTGGTTTCATTTGCCTGTGGGAAAACCAGGGGTTATAAGCTGTTGTATTATATTAGGCTTTTCCTAGTAATTGTGTTTGGGGAGATCTTATTAAAATGTGCAGATCCAGGTCTGTATTATAGTAAGCTGTTTCATAGCAGACTTCAGTGATGTTTGCCAGAAGTTCATTTTAGTCTGGCATTTTAAGGATTATCTTGGTGTAATACCACTCTGAAAAGTGAAAACTTTCGCGTTCCTTAAATCTTTGGATTTAGTATCTCAGATTCAAATTCATAATTCAATCTCTCCTAAAAGAGTGCTTATTATATGCAAGATGTGCTAAGTGCTATAAGAAGTATGAACAATATAGAAACTATGTCTCTATATAGATATTGGTAATATGCACTCAAAGAATACGCTGATTGGATAACACAACATAAGATATAAGTCAAATGATCCAGGAACTGAGCTTATGTTTCTCATTGATTCTGAAGATGCCTCCATGGAAGATGCCTCAGGATCAAACAGTCATTCACAGATGAAGACAGATGCTTTAGAGGATGGAAAATGATGAGACCTACTCTGTGGCATGTCAGGGTTCTTTGTTGAGAAGCTCCTCCTCTGGACCCATCACTGGAAAGGTGTCCTCTCTCTTTGCCCATCTGCTGGATTCATTCCATTGCTGTGCAGACAATTCGTGTTTGGGATGAGCACGGTGGTAACTTGCAGATAGGGCAATGAAGTAGCTATTGAGGGAACATCCTTTATGTTATAGGACACCTGTCTTAATTGCAAGGCCCTTATTTAGTAAATCCATGCCTTCAGGATGTGATCAGAGAGCCATTTAGCCCTAATGATATTTAATGGCAGTGGCTGGAATTTAATGAGGAAGATAATTTTGTGTAATTGGGGCCTTCAGCTGAGTTAATGCTCCTCAATGGCACTGCACTGGGGGCTCTGTCTGAGTCAGACACGTGCTTCCTGTCTGTGTTTCTCATTCTGCGCCCCCGGAGAGGTTCTGGAAAGCATGTAGAGCTTTTGCCTGCTCCGCCTTCTGCATTATGGTATGCTTCTTTACCTGAATGGAGGGCGGCACCACCCTGAATTATTCAAGAAAAGTTTTACTGAAATTTCTCTTTTCCTCTTAAATTAAAAAATATATGAATTAATTTTATTGACTAATTCTGAATCTAGCGTAGAAATTGGCACATAATAAGTGTGGAATGACTATCTTTTACTTATCACTGTTGGGTCCAGATTAGAATGTTTTGCAGACCCAAGTTGCTGTTTATTACGTATCATGATGATATTATGATGTAAAAAAAAATCCAACAGTCCAAACTGTTTTTACAATACCAGATGCATGAATAAGATTATTTTTCTCATATCAACAAAGTCTTCAACTCTGGATACCAACTGGATATCCTACAATTCAATTTAATACTGACACCACTACCTGGAGTTAATGTGAACCCTGCAGGTCAAGGGCTTATGAGTCTGCTGCCACTTCGGGTGCTAATTGCAAGACCCAAATTTTCAGCTATAGTTCTGACCAACCGACTGCAACTCAGGGGTACAAATGAGTTCTTCATGTGTGATGACTTGCTAGAGTGACTCTCAAAACTCAGGGAAACACTGAAGTTACTATCACAGATTTATGGTCACAAATGCAACTCAGGAACAGCCAATGGAAGAACTGCATAGGGCAAAGTATGAGGATGGACCAGAGCGTCCATGACCTTTCTTGATGTGCTACCTTTTCTGCACTTCAGTGTCTTCTCTCAGTTCTCTGAACCCACAGTTTTCTGAACCCCATAGTTTAGAGGATTTATGGAGGTTTCGCTAGATAGGCATTGTTGATCAAATCATTAGCCACTGGTGATTATCTTAATCTCTAACCTCCCTTTTCTCCCTAGAGTTAGGGTGGAAAGGGGTTGAGACAAGATTGAAGATTTCAATCCCCTACTCAGGCTTTGGAACCTTTTCCGCCCTGAAGCTACTTAGGTTCTCCCAGCCACCAGTCATCTCATTAACATTCAAAGGGCACTTTATCACTCTAGAGCAGTGGTGGTGAACCTGCCACATGAGTGCTGCAGTGGGCTCTTTGTTATCACCGAAAGCTCTAAGTGGTTCCCATCACTGCTCTAGAGATTTCAAGAGTCTCAGTAGCTCTTGTATTAGGAAGCCGAGCCTAAGAGCAGGCACCATAACAAATCTCCTGTTACTCCTCTCATCCAGGAAATCACAAGGGTTTATCGTTTATTGAATGTTTGTCCTTCCGAAATTCGTATGTTGAAATCCTAACCCCATATGTGATGGTATTAGGAGGTCGAGCCTTTGGGAAGTCATTGGGTCATGAGAGAAGAGCCTTTGTTACTGAGATCACTGCCTTTATGAGAAGAGACATCTGCAAACAAGGGAGTAGGCCCTCACGCTTTACTGGATTTGCTGGCACCTTGATCTTGGATTTTCTTACCTCCAGAACTGTGAGAAATAAATATTTATTGTGTAAGCTATGGTATGGTCATTTATTATAGCAGCCTGAAGTAAGACAGGATCTCTGAGCTGTTAAACAGGGATGAAGACCAAATATATATTTCTCATTGTTATAATATCAAACACAGGTGTACAGTTACTTACATATGGTATTATGGTTTAGATCAAGAATGTTCCCCAAAGGCCTCATGTGGTCATTGGTGGGGCTTTTGGAAGGTGATTGATTCATGGGGACGCTACAGGTAAGTGTGCTTTTGGGAGATGGGGTCTGGTCAGAAGAGGTGCGTCCCTGAGGCTGTGATCTGGAAGGGTTTATCTCCCCCTGGCTCCTTGCTTTGCTCTCTGCTTCCTGACCACCATGCTGTGAGCAGCTTTCCTCCACAGTGGGCCTTTCCACCATGCCATTTTGCCCTTGGAGCTGGCCAACCAGGCATGGGCTGAGAGCTTGAAACTGTGAGACGAAATAAACCTTTCCTCCTTTAAGTTGCAGGTGTACGTAAGGTGTCTCAGCAATGAGGAAAGTGACTAAGACTCTTGAGTGTGACTATTTGCTTTGGGAAATGACATAGCATATGAGTAAGAATTTTCTCTGTTGATAGAGGACACAAGAAGTGATGATAACATCACACATGCACTGGGTCCTGATGATGTACCAGACACTACACAAAGTGCTTGGCATACGTTGTCACAGTCCTTGCCGAGCAAGATGTGCCTTACATGGGGCTTGGTGAAACCTGTGGAATAGTATTATTATTATTGCTTAATGTTATTGTCTAATTCTCTTTTCCTTGTGAAGAACCATAAAATCCTAGATTAAAATATGGAGACTCTACAAGGCTTCAAGTCTCTATGATTGGATCCCAAGTCCCACAGCTTCCCCCAGCACCATCACAGTCCTTCCAGGGCTTTGAATACAGCCCAACTGTCAATTCAGAATTCACCAGGAGACCCTGAGTGACTGTCTGTGTCCACTGAATTCAGTAATTATCCTTGCTGACAGGTCAGTATTTTACATGCTTGAAACATCCTTGACTGGTTCCTCTATCAAGACTAGAAATGCAGTGAGTTGATGTTTAATACATTTTCACAAGCTAAATGTGACGGAACACTGTGCGATGCTGACATCACTGCAGATAATGTTTGGAATTGTTACTTGTCATCGTGTGGTTTTTGGAGTTTCCTCCTCCATGATGTCATAAAACCAGAGATAAGCATGACTAATGACAATCTAGGCTTTTCCTGGAAGTTAGTGGTGGCAACAGTATTTTTTCCTTTGATTTAACTGCATTTTAGGGTTTTTTTTTTTTTTTGCAAAATTTCCAGGGAGCTATCTAGTTGTTGATAAGTGTAGGTGGCTGCTGTCACCAAGCCTCTGATGATGACAGTGACGTGATGATGAGTATGGTTATGATAATTTACTGCATCATCCGAAAGAGTTAACAGCGTTTGAAATAAGCTCAGTATTATCTGCCCTTGAACTTAAAATCCATTAAGGGAGGCAAGACAAATGCTCCAATGTCATCAGCACAAATACTCATAGAAACTGTTGACTTGCAAGTGGGGAATTTGCAAAATGGCATGGCTTGGCAGGTGCTGGAAAGTGCCCACCCTGCCTGACACTTCCTGACCTTTATAGGTTGGGCTTGGTTGCCATTAGTAGCTTGATGTTGGACATGAGTGCTTCAGGTCAAAATGCTCTTTGCAAATTAACAATATAACCACACTATTGGTTCTCAAAGGATGGATCACAAGTTGGAACATTTTCCTTCCTTCCCTCCTTCCTTTGTTTCTTCCTTCCTTCCTTCCTTCTTCCCTTCCTCCCTTCCCCCTTCCTTCTTTTTTTAATGTTCAGATCTTCTATAACATTTCTTTTATTATTGGTACATATTAGTGACACAGAAAAATGAGGTTTTTTGTACATTGGTGCATACACATTACAAATTCTGATTAATTTCAGTCCCATTACCCAGCCTCTTCCTTTTCTTTCTTTATTATTTTTTTTGTATGGGGAATCGAACTCAGGACCTTGTGCTTGCCAGGCATCTCTTCCTTTGCTGACCTCTTCCTTTCCCAATCTCTAAAAATCTACCTTCTAGTTTCTTGTCATTCTCATTTTTATTTTTAAATTTATTTTCAGATTCCTTATATAAGTTAAAATGTATAATATTTAACTTTCAGAGACTGGTTCATTTTGCTTAAAATGATCGTCTCCAGTTCCACTCATTTTCCTGCAAATTACAGGATTTCATTCTTCTTCATGGCTGAATACTACTCTATTGTGTACATATTTCACATTTTCTTTATGCATTCACTTAATGATGAGCATCTATGCCATTTTCTTAGCTTAGCTATTAGGAATTGCCTACTATAAACACGGACATGCATGTATCACTATAGCATTATGTCTTTAATCTTTTAAATATACCAAAGAGTGGTATAAGCTGGATCAAATGGTATATCTATGTTTAGTTTTTTGAGGATCTCCATACTGATTTTCTAGTGGTTTCACTACTTTCCATTCCCACCATGGGTGTAGAAAGGTTCATTTTTTCCCACAACTTTGTCAGCATGTATTGTGGTTTGTATGTTGAGGACAGTCACTCTGACAGGAGTGAAATAGCATGTCAGGGTAGATTTGCATTTCCTTAATGGCTAATGATGTTGAACATTTTTTCATACACTTATTGTCCAACTATACTTCTTTGGAGAATTCTCTGTTCAATTCATTTGCCCATTTAATGATTGGATTATTTGATTTTATTGATGTTAGGGCTTTTGATCTCCTATGTACTCTAGATATTAGTCCTCTATCAGAAGAGTATCTGGGAAAGATTTTGTTTTATTCTGTCAGTCGATTCTTTGATTGTTTCATTTGCCAGGCAGAAAGTTTTTAATTTGATGTAGTGCTATTTTTGATTCTTGATATTATTTTCTGTGTTTTTGGGGTGCTGGTCAGATCTTTGTTGATGTTTCTGGCATCAAGTGTTTCTCTTATATTTTGTTGCAGCAAAATATAAGTTTTGCAGTGTAATGTTTAAGACTTTGATTCATTTTCATGTGATTTTATTACAGGGAAGAGACAAGGATCTTTTTTCAGTCTTCTGGGTGTGGCTTTCAGTTTTCCTAGCACTACTTGTTAATGAAGTAGTCTTTTCTCCAGTGTAAAAATCAGTCTGTAGGTGCTTGAGTTTGTTTCTGTCTCTTCTGTTCTACTGCACTGGTCTACCTGTCTGTTTTTGTACCAGTACCATATTGTTTTTGTTACTACAGCTTTGTAGTATAGTTGAAAACCTGGCATTTCAATGCCTCAGCCTTGCTGTTTTTGCTCAGGATTGCTATGGTGGCCATTCTTGGTTTGTTGTACTTCCATATGAATTTTAGGATTGTTTATTCTAGTTCTTTGAAGAATGTTGCCACTTTAATAGGGATCACACTGAATCTATAGATTGTCTTTGTTACTATGGTCATTTTAATAATATTCTGCCAATCCATGAACAAGGGAGGTCTTTCCTTTTTTTTTTTTTTTTGAGACAGGGTCTCTCTATGCAGTTCAGGCTGACCTTGAAGTCACTATGTAGCCAAGGCTGGCCTCAAACTCACAGCAATCCTCCTGTCTCAGCCTCCAGAATGCTGACATTACAGGCATGTGCCACCATACCTGGCCCCATTTTCTTTTCTTTTTTTTTTTTTGTGGGTACCGGGGGGTCGACCTCAGGACCTCGCATGCCAACAGGCACCCATGCCGCTGAGCAATATCATCGGCCCCTTTTTCGTATGTGGGATCCAGGAGTCGAACTTGGGCCCTTGCAAGGCAGGCGCTTACGCCGCTGAGCCATCTCACCGGTCCCTGGCCCCATTTTCTAATGGCTTCTTCAGTTTCTTCCTTTAGTGTTCTATAATTTTCATTGTAGAGATATTTTATGTTTTTTGTTAGGTTGATTCTTAGGTATTCATCATTTTTTTTTTGAAGCTATTATGAATGGAATTATTTTCCTTGTTTTTTTTTTTCTTGGTGGACTCATTACTGGTGTATAGAAAAACAACTGATTTTTTGGTGTTGATTTTGTGTCCTGCCCCTGTGATGAATTTGTTTATCAGATCTAAGAGCCTTCAGATGTTTTTAAGAGTCTTCTACATAAAAGATTATGTCATCAGCAAATAGGGATAATTTGACTTCTTTCTTTCCTATTTATATCCTCTTTATTTCTTTCTCTTGCCTAATTGCCCTGGTTCAAATTTCAAGTACTGTATTAAAAAAGTATGGTAAGAATAGGCTCTTAGGGGGCCTGGCAAGCGCGAGGGCCCGAGTTTGATTCCCGGATCCCACATATGAAAAAGGGGCCGGTGATATCGCTCAGCGGCACGGGCACCTGCTGGCGCATGAGGTCCTGAGGTTGACCCCCCGGTACCCACAGAAAAAAAAAAAAAAAAAAAAAAAAGAATAGGCTCTTATCTCATTCATGATTTTAGAGGAAATGGTTTAAGTTATTTCCCATTCAGTATGATGTTTGTTGTAGGTTTGTCATATAAGGATTTTATCAATATGAGGCTGTGGGTTTGTCATATATGACTTTTATCTACTATTTTCTTCAGAAGTTTTTTTTTATTATTGTTGTTGTTTTTGTGACAGGGTCTCACTATATAGTTCAGGCTGGCCTTGAACTTGTGAAGATCCTCCTGCCTCAGCTTCCTGAATGCTAGGATTACAGGTGTGCACTACTATGCCTGGCTCTTCAGAGTTTTTATTATGACGAGATGTTGAATTTTGTTGATGGCTTTCTCTGCCTCTGTGGAGATAATCATGTTTTTATCCTTGGTTTTATTTATGTGGTGTATCAATGTATGTTGAACCATCCTTGCATCCTTGGGATGAAAGCAACTTGGTCTTGGTGTATGATCTTTTTGTTGAATTCTGTTTCCAGAAATCTTACTGAGGATTTTTGCCTCTCTGTTCATTAATGATATTGGTCTGTAGTTTTCTTTTTTAGTTTTATCCTTACCGGTTTGGAATCAGAGTAATGCTGGCTTCATAGAAAGAGTTTGGAAACATTCCTTCCCTTTCTGTGTTTGAGGATCATTGTTGTTAGTCCTTCAACAAAGACCTGGTAAAATTCAGTAGTAAGTCCATCAAGTCCTAGGTTTTTCTTAGCTCTTAGCTGGGAAACTTTTTATTACTATTTCAATCTCGCTGCTTATAATTGATCTGTTTTAATTTTTCATATCCATTTTGGGAAGTCATATGTGTCTAGGAATGTATCCATTTCTTCTAGATTTGCCAGTTACTGGAATATAAATTTTTAAAATAGTTTCTAATTATCCTCTGGATTTAAATGGTACCTGTTGTAATTGCACCTTTTTCATCTCTTATTTCATCAATTTGTCCTTCTCTCTCTTTTGGTAATGTTAGATAAGGGTTTATCAATCTTGTTTTCCTTTTCAAAGAACAAACTCTGATTAATTGATTTAAGGAGCCTTCTTAAAACATCTTTAAAAATCTAATCTAGATCTCCAGCACCACCAAAAGAAAACAAAAGAACCTGATATCTTTCCTCCATGGAATTATACTACAGATCCACTGTCTATCAACTTATGTACTACTTGCATATCTGTGGTTTACAAATGAAAAGAGCGATATAGTTTTGCTCCCTCCCTTCAAAAACCATTTGTCACCCCTACTGAGGATCTAGAATTCAGGATCCAGACATGCATCTGACACAGAGGCCCTCATGATAGAGATCAGATAGTGTGTAGTAAAAAAACTAATTTGGGGCACGAAAGAGAGCAAGAGGAGATTTATGCAGGAGGAAAAGGAACACATGTGTTGCGCCAAGTTTGAGCTTCCAGACTTCAGTTCAAAGTTCAAATCTAAAGCCTGGTGAAAAGTAGCAATGGGTCCTATAAACATTTTGTGTCAATCTCAAGAAATCTCTTCACTAAAAACAAAAAGTTTCATTTTAAACTTTACAGTGAAGTACACTGGCAGAAAAACACCTGGCTAACATGCTTTCTGTGTGCTCTTTGCCACGCCCTGGTCCCGTAAATATCATGGATACGGTCTTCATGCTTTGACATCTAAGAAGATATGTCCACACAATAATAATTATTGACCTCTAATGCCTCAATGCAGCATAGCTAGACTAATTACACTGCACACTTGTGGACTTGTTCATCTTTTCATTTTTCACTAGTTAGAAAATGAGGCCCCAAGGGTGTGAAACTGTCCACAAAAGAGGAGAAAATATTAATCTTTCTGACTCTTTGAACATTAACTTCTTTTTCTTATAGGGAGGATTCTTGGCTTTGCATTTGTCCTTGATGTTCTCTTTTCTACTTGAGGATGGACGAGGTGTAATGGGACTACTGAGCAAGATTTTGCATATCTTGTCTTCTAAATGTTGGCAGAATTTAATGAATTTATTACATGGAGCCAACTCCTGTCAGGGAGAAAATCTAATTGGATGGCATTCAGACGGAACAGCCACAATTCTGAATAATGAATGCACTGTATGTATTTTTTAAGCAATCACAACATTGAGATATTTCTGCAACATCATTTTGGTTGATTTTCCTAATGCTTGCCAGTATTTTCAGGGATTTTTAGGGAAGAGACTGTCTTCTATTCCTAAACAATTACCAAGCATGTCCCTTTTGCCAATCTAATGGCACTAAACCTAATTCCCTCAACTTTACCTGGAGAGAATGTGTACTTGAAATTGAAACATACTTTTTAATGCTCCAAATAAATTGATCATAGAATTTCCTACCTGGATTCTATTTCTAGTATCAATTTATTTTCAAACCTCATTTGCCTATTTTGTCCACATTGTGGGATATGGAGAAAAGGAAATTATCTTCAACCCAATTGGGAATATTGAAAATAAAGACACAAGAAACCATCATGAACAAAATTCTGTCAATTTGGAGCCTGGCCGGGATTAAGTATGTGAATCACTCTATAAAATAGATGTGGTCTCTCTACTTTTGAGCAGTGAAGCAGGGTCCCAAACTTATGCTGACACAAGCTTCATGTATGTAATTCATGGAATAACTAGAAATTTCTGTCCACCCTTGTCAAGTAGGAGACTACATTAATGAAATCCAGCATGGAGCAAAGGCAGATTTTCAAGCAGGTATTATACTACTGCTTACATTATATGTTAAATGTCTATAATCTGTTTTAAATGTTTTCTTTTTTGTTTGTGTTTTTATAAGTCAAGGTGACAATTCAGTACAACCAGTGGTGGCTTAGAGGTATATGGGTTGTGGGGTATGTGAGTCAGTAGCTGACACCAATTTCAGAGAAATCTACCAAGAGATAAGTCTGGGGGACCTCAATGACTCTTAGGTCAGAAGACCAGCCAGGTTATGTCCCAGGTTGTGGTAGGTCAGGAACCCCGAGACTCCTAGGGGTCATTGTGGGGAGAAGTGTGTTCAGAATGACAGACATATAACAGATATTTTACGTGCAAGTACATGACACTATTTTTGCTATTTATACTAAAAATGAATTTCAAATGAAATTTAAAACTCTCTAAAAACTTATAGCAATTAAAATGTCTTTCGTTCAATAGCAAGAAGAAAACAGTTCATTGTATGATACCTTGAGTCTAGTAGCTCCATATAAAATGAACACTCAGGAAAAGGTTCTTATTTAGAGACCTTATAATTTCACACGACGTAACAGCAGGTGAAGTGCTGTGATGAGGTCATGCCCACACTGATATTTCTACCAGCTTTTTTTCAATTCATGCACCATGATCATTTATGCTTGGGACTTAAGAATTTGATGCTAATATATCTGGAATGCGTTGTAGACTGCTTGCCTTCTAGTGTAAGATTTTATGCTTAATTAGTCATTCCAACTTTTACAATGCTGAATCTTCTAAGCAGCTGTTCTTCCCAACATTTTGTTACCTGCAAATGTAACAGAATTGTCATCAGTCTTCTGTATCTTTATCCAAACTTACAGGGTATTTAAGTGCTGTGTTACATATTTGTAAAATTCCGATAAATGCAATAGACCTGTCTTTGATAGCTAATCAAATATCAACAGTGAAACAGAAAGTACTAGAAAGCAATCATTCATACATTGCTTTTTTCATCAAGGTTTTATTTACTGAGGGCTTGATACTATGAGCAAATCTCATATGACTCTGCCTCCAGTGGAATCTAATAAGGGAGACAAATGTAAATCAAAGGACCAACCACATAGGTAAATGTAGAACCACAACTGTGATGAGTGCTGCCAAGGAGAGGTGCCTGGTAACCAAGGGACAGGTGTCAAGTCAGGAAATTGAGAGACTCTCCCGGTGACACGACAATTAAACCAGGTTCTAAGAAGAGAAGGCTTTATAAGGCAGGGTTTGCTGTCGGTGTCATCAAAGGCAGTGTAGCACAGGAAGAGAGAGCTCCAAAGAGCAAAATGGGAAGAACCAGGCTCTCTAGGCTCTTTAGGACACCATCAGGATTTGAGTCCTTGTCCCAAGAACAATGAGAATCCAATGTTTTAAGAAGAACATGAAGGATCAGATATGCAGATTCAAAGACCATGCTATCACCTTGGAATACCTGATGGAAAGTAGGCCACTGACTGGGGGTTGGAGTTTCACTGAACAGAAACTTAAAAGAAACAAACAAACAAACTCATACACCGAAAGGCTTGTGCATGGATGTTCTTAGGAGCACTATTTGTGCTAGATTCAGAGTGGAATATATACACAAACTGTAGCATAATCCATACAATAGAATGCTATACAAAAATGAAAATGAATGAACTGCTGTTATAGGAGTTTGTGACTGATGAAGATCATAAAGAACAATGTGGACAAAAGAGGCTCAACACAAAAGTGTACATTTTTATGAAGTTCAAGACAGGGGAACTTACATGAGGTGATCCATCTAGATGATGGTTACATCTAGGGCAGAACAATACTGTAAGGAGGCCGGGGAGGGTTGGAGACCTGGGAAGATGCTATCTACTAATTTGGGAGATTGTTACATGAGGACGTTTGTTTGGAGAAAATGTGTTGAACTATCAATTTATGATTTCTGCACTATTCTGTATGTGCATTTGCTTCAATGTGCTTTTTAAAAAATCAGAAGTGGAGGATATGTTTCTCCCCAGTACCCAGTCAAAACAGGAGTGCTTTCAATCAAGAATATTGGCATACATAGTTACTAAACATACCACGGAGCCAGTCAGACATTTCATTAATAAAAGCATCACGTTCCTTTTTGCATTTTGTGCCATTTCTGACATTTGTCATCTTTTCTACACTCGTTATTTGCTCCAAATAAACATTCACTATTGTACCACCATCCTCCTTCAAATAAAAAGAAAACCATAGAACATACTGTGTAGAACTGAGATCTGTTTCCTCAGCTAGTTGCACCTTGCACCCCACGCAAACAGGTGGAAGAGTTGCCACTGCTGGGGCGGCAGCCATCTCTCAGCTGAGAGACCTCAGAGCTTTCTGCATGTTGGGGTTATCACTCTGTGTGTCATGGTGACATGCCTCATTGTCACTCAAATATGGCAAGCCAAGCTCTGACAAAAGCTAATCTCAGGAATTACTGCATTGGATGCATAGTTTTGCAGTTTCCAAACTGTGCAGTCCCTGAGGGGCTTGAATAGAGAGATGTATGATGTCTTAGAAGTGTTTTGAGGGATTTCTGCAAGGGAGATTCTGCGGATCTCTGTACCAGCCCAGTGGTTCTCCATGATGACTGTAAGCTGGGATCACCTCAGGAGTTTTCTCCAACCCAGATGGATGCCTGGGTTCCACCCCAAGAGTCTGACTTTGCTGCTTGGCCTGTGGCCAGGGCACTGGTGGTTTTAAAAGCTTACCAGGTAATATCCATGTTTAGCCAGGGTTTAGGACCATTTCTTGATGTCAAAGGTGAGGATGTCTACAGAAAGCCATCATGTGAAATCAGTTGTGTCTCTTAAGTTCTTCCTTATTCACCTTCTTAGGTCAGTTAGCAAACAAGGAAAAATTAATGAATATTTAATAAAGATATAATTAGAAACAGAGGAAAAGGTTCCTTCGTAATGAGCTCAGAATAAGTCATTTTGGGACCTACAGATTACTTTCACTCATCTCTTTTTTTCTTTCCTTATAGTTTTTCCACCTTTGTCACCAGTAACTTTGGGGGCTGCTCCCAAATAATAAAAAGCCTGGTGATGGTGACAATTAGGAAGCATCAAATGGGAAGAGTTTTCCCTTGGGACAGACAGGCTCCTCTTGGACCAGTGGAGAGCCTTTCCATCTAATTCACACCATAGGTCCATAAAATTTTAAAGGCGTGTGATGAAGCTAAAGACTGGGGTTTTCCCAGTGGGGTGACAGTCAGGTAGGATTGTCTAGGACTGAGGAAATTCTCAGAATATGAAGGTCACTGTACTATGACTTGAAAGTTCCAGGCAAACCTGGATGAGTCGGTCACCCCAGAGTCAAATTCCAGGTTGAACAGAGATTTAGACTGGGAAGCAAGACCCCTTAGTTCTAGCACTCAATCACCACCACTGCCTTGGTTGTCATTTCTGCACCCTTCATCTGAGCTGTCTTGCAGCAGAGACCTTTTTGAAAGCTTGAAATTCCACATTATGTGTTTTCTTAACCAGGGGGCATTAGAACTTGAAATGACATCAATGTGACAGAATATATAATTGCACTGGGAAAAATGTCTGGGAACAAGACAAGTAAAAATAAGCAAACAGATAAGAACAGCAGCAAAACATGATCTTAGTCAAAGGGTCTAGAAGGGGCAGCACAAACTTTCAAGTTTATACGTGGCTTACCTTGAAACCTGTGATTGACAGTAATGGATTACCCTGATGTATGCTGTGTTCATTAACGTGGAGGAGACCGGATAAGTCACACACGATAAATACTTTATTTATGAATGATTAAAATATTTTACAGCCATCTATCACTGTGAAGTTGGATGTTGAAGTGCAGTTAAAAATCAATTCAAAGGGGAAGTGAAAGGAGAGATGGCTGGGAGGAGGCGCTTCCTCCCCACCTCTGGGTGCCTTCTGCGTTGTGCGTGGTTCTGCCTGAGCGCGCGCATGCGTGTGTTGTTTGGATGCTGGCTCCAGCAGCCTGTTTTAGTTGGGATTCAAGAGCAAGCTGTGCCATAACAAACCCTGACAGGCTTTAATAAAGAGATATACAATGTCTCTGATGTATCTGATGCTTGTGGTTTTGTATATGGTTATGGTAAATAACTAGCCTGCTGATTGTTGTGGTCTGGCCTTTGCTGGGAGCCTTGGACCACTGGAGACCCATTTAACCTAAATCACCTGCACCTGCAGGATGGGGAGCTGTGTAGGGGGGCTGCCTGCAGGCTTGCAGCCCATCCCACAGGGGAGTTCAATCACTTTCCTCTCCGCAGGAAGGTTTGTGAGTCTGACAAGCCTGACCCAGGCTGCAGGGAAATTGCTGTGTGTTGGGGTTGTCACTCTGCGCTTCCCCTTTCCCCATGACTGACTCTTGGAGATGCTCTGTAAATGAGCCCAACTGGGAGGAGTGGATGGCTGTGAGTCCTGAGCAGCTCTGGCTGCTTCCCGCCCCCCAGGGGATCACAGCCTTCACAACTTGACAGGAGGCGCTCAACCGAGCCAGAGCTGCCGCACCCTCCTGGTCTCTGTCTCACATCAGAGCCTGAGGTCTGGGCTCTGGGCTCTGGACCTCAACATATATCTATTTTGTCTTTTTTTCCTCTTTTGCATCTGGTTAGTATCTTGTCTTCCTAACTGTGTAGAGAAGAAGGTGGCATTTTGGATATCAGCGTCTATAGAGAGGAAGTTGCAAAATTGGAAGATATTATTGTTTTTGGAGCAAATGCTGATGCTCATGGTCTTGGGCCATTTTAAGCAACGTGAAAGGGTTCAATACATGTGGATTTCATCTTACGAAGCAACTGAGCATAGGGCTCATCTACCACCCCCTCCAAACCACCCCTGCATATCAAAAGGTCTGTGTCTTATACAGTGAGTGGTGGGCAATTCCTTTATTGCATTAAATGTGGAAGAAGACAATGTGATTGTACTCCCCTCCCCCTGGATGGACAATTCTTAGATTTTAAAAGGCACGAGAGGCATCTTCCTTTAAGCTGTTGGCTACATTTTTATTGTTCATCCAAAAGCAGGGGTGAGGTGTATCATTATTAGGAAAGAAGAGAATGTCCTCAAAGATTGCTCTCCAGCTGCTCCCTCTGTTCCTGTGATGTCTACAGGCAGAGATGCCTTTCCCAGTATCACAGCAGACAAATGACATCTTCCATGCTGACTGAACAGTGCTTCTTGGGGCCTCTTTCTGGACTGTGTTCTGCCATTGGATTCAGAATTGGAGAGTTGGGAGTGTGAGGAAAGATTAATTAAACTCCATGCTTTCCTTTGACCTGGTGCATCCAGCATTCTTCAGGTACCCATTCTTCCTTTGAAATCCCTCATGATTCCACACATCTTTAGAGAACTAAGAGACAAGTACAGAGTTATTGGTATTCACTGCAAATTTGTGTCCCTCCCATCCCAATTCATATGTTGAAGCCCTAATGTCCAAAGTGATGGTATTTGGAGTGAGACCACTGTCAGGTAATTAGGTCATGAAAGTAGAGCTTCATGAATGAAAATAGAAGAAGAGGCAGAAGACACACAATCTTTCTTTCTGCTATGTGATGATACAGAGAGAAGGTGTCATTTGCAAACAAAGAAGCAGGACCCAGTAGTCTATGGAATTCTACTATTGCAGCCTGAGATGACTAAGACAATTTATCATGTTACAGTCTGGAAATTGCAAGTCCAAGACCAATGTGTTGGGCAATTTGGTTCCTGGTCAGGGTCCTCCTCCTGGCTTGTGGCCTACTGCCTTCCTGTTACATCTCTCCTGGTGAAGAGAACAAATAAATGAGGTCCCTCCAGTCTCTTGGGATCAGGGCACTTTCTTAGTCACTTTTCCATTGCTGGAAAAAATACCTGATATACACAATGTAAAGGAGAAAGAAGTTTATTTTGGTAAAGTTGGCTGGCCCCAGGGCAGAAACATCATGGCAGAATGGTAAGCTTCTCACTTACTTCATGGCAACTAGAAAGCAAAGACAGAGAGAGAGAGAGAAAGACAGAGACAGAGACAGAGACAGAGACTGGGGACAGGATATACCCACGAAAGACGTGCCCATGATGATCCAGTGATCCACTTATTCCAACTAGGCCCTACTCCTACCACCATGTTCTGCTGTTAACTCATCAATGGATTAATCTGCTGATGAATATGGTGCCCTCATGGTTTAATCACCTTTTAAAAGCCTCACCTCTGAACATAGGATTCTTTCGGAGGACATTTTTGATCCAAACCATAACAGACACAAATCATATTGAATCAGGGCCCCATTCATATCACCTCATTTAAAATTAATTATTTTTGTAGAGGTCCTTTCTCCACATAAAGTCACCTTGGTTATTGGTACTTCAACATATGAATTTGAGGGGACATAGACATTCAATATGTAATAACTTCAACATATATATCTTTTACACATTAAAAAATAAAACCACAGAGATGAACACAAACATCAAAAATGATGACTCTGATGGGCACTTCTTAAAAGTTACCTGTTTTTAACCTTTCCATATCAGGGGAAATGGCAGGAAGGGTCACAATAATCAATATACAATAACCAATGATATGGGCCGGTGAGATGGCTCAGCAGCGTAAGCGCCTGCCTTGCAAGCGCGAGGGCCCGAGTTCGACTCCTGGATCCCACATATGAAAAAGGGGCCGGTGATATCGCTCAGCGGCACGGGTGCCTGTTGGTGCGCGAGGTCCTGAGGTCGACCCCCCGGTACCCACAAAAAAAAAAAAAAATAACCAATGATATTAGTATTTCCTGCCTTAATTGCCAAGCAGCAATTGCTTCTCTACTTTTGTAGTGTTTCTGGTTTCTTGGGGTACAAGCTGCCAAGGTTCATGGTTGTTATGGCTTATGTCCCTCAAAGCCTCATGCAGTTACAGGTGGGGTTTTTGGAGTTACTGAATAATGGGTGTATGATACTGGATTAGTCCACCGATTGGTTTAGCATAGTTTTGAGTGTGAGTAATGGATTTCCTGAAGAGGGAAGACACACCCTGGGTGTGGGTGGCACCAACCAATAGGCTTTAACCTGTATGGAATAAAAAGGGAAAGAAAGAGGAAGGCTGCTGCTTCCTTCCTGCCTTGCCAGGTCTTTCTCCTCTGCCATGCCTTTCTGCCAGGCCGCCCTGCATTAAAGCCAGCCAACTATGGACTGAAACCTCTACAAACTGTGACGTAAAAGAAAACTTTCTTCCTTTAACTTGTAGGTGTAGGGTATTGTGTCCCAGCAATAAGAAAGTAACTAAGACATTGGTACTGAGTCTTGAGCACCTGGATACAAATGCTGCAAAGGTTTCTGACAGTTCTGAAGTCAATGGATATGTTCATTGAGGAAGTATTTCTACTTTGATATGCCTCATCCAGAAGGAAACCAAACAACCATATTGATAAATAATAGTTTATCAGAGGATATTATTACAAACATATGACCGCTGCTGCCAAAATCACTGGAAATACCAAACAGAATTTAATTGGCAGCTAATATTTTTAGTTTAGCACACAATTAACACAACTTAATTATACAATTTAATTATGGCATGTGTGACCATCATGTGATGTCTTTATGGACAAATTGCAGCCATCTAGTTTAATATTGCTAATATGCATGTTTGAATGGAATTATGTAAATATCTAGAAAGAAAATGAATGCTGAGCAATAAGAAAGAGCTTTTCTATTGGCAGTAGTATTTTTTCAAGCTATTTTCTAAGCATATAGGGCCAGCGGGTGGTATCCTGGGAGTTTGAGTGGGACTTGCCACCTCTTTGGTGAAATGCTTAGGAGATGTTGGCCTGAAGAGGGTGGCAAGGCTTGTAGCCCAGGAAGCCAATGAGAGGCAGCTTTCCAGGAGAATTCCAACTGGAAAATCAGTCATCAAGACACAGATGTGGGGAGATCCTGCACCTAAATCTCTGCCTAACAACATAGAAAGTGGGACGTTGTAGGGGAGAGAGGACTCCAAGAGGATGTGCTGACAGTAACTTATCAAGCTGACTCGAACACTCCAGAAACACTATTTTAAGTACTCACATGGGAGCTAGAACAGGTGTACACATGGGGCTTCTGGTGTACCCAGGGCAGCAGAATTAAATGAATGTAAGACTTAAGAGATCTCACAGAAGGAAGGGTGGGGCTCCTCTGGGTGGTTTCTCTGCTTTGTGGGAAGGGTAGTAAGTACAAGTTCTTAGAGCAGCATTTAGGAATACATTGCTTTAAGCTAAATAAGTTAAAGTCTAAGCTGGGTGTGTGCATGCGTGCAGACACAACCAAAGACCTGCTAGTAATTTGCTTTGCCTAATCTATGTTTCAGTTGATAATGGGCCATTTAAATGCTAGTGTGTTTTTATGAAAAAGGCAAAAAAAGTCCTAACATTTTGTAATATGAATGCAGAAAGTCATGGCAAACTTTGTCTTTTTTCTGCAGCATTTCTAATAGGGATACATTGAAATTAGCCCAAACAGCAAATGAAACTGGCCCTTTGAATTTGATAACCTGAATATTTATGACGAAATATTATGTATCCATAAAAAGGATGTCATAAAAACTTATGTAGTGATATTAAAAAATGTCCCAATGTTATGGTTTGTGTCTAGATGTCCCCCCAAAGCCTCATGCAGCCATGGAGGCGGGCTTCTGGAGTTTATGACTGATTCATGGTCTAATGCTGGGATTATGGGCATGAGTGCTATGCCCACCCTGGGGCGGGTAGCCTGCATGTAATATAAGGGAAGGAAAGAGGTTGCTCTCTCTCTTGCTTGCACACGCTCCTCCCTTTTGCTCTTGCTGTTTTTGCTGCCTTCCGCTGCCATGAACTGTTGACCTCTGCCATGTGCCACTCTGCCTTGGAGCCACCTGATTATGGACTGAAACCTCTACAAACTGTGAGCCAAATAAACCTTTCCTTCCTTAATTTTGGGTGTCGGGTATTTTGTCCCAGAAATGAGAGAAAAGTAACCAAGACACCCAAGTATAAGTAAAAAAGCAAATTTATACATTATATATTATATAAGTAAATTTTATAAATATATTTATGGAAAAGGCTAGAAAATATACACAAACTTTAAGTGATTAATCTATTAGGCAGATAATTTTAATTTTCTTCCTATTGTTTCTAAAAAACACCATAAAATAAACTTTAAAAACATGTGGAACAAACTTTTCAAGCTCTTTAAGTTTTTTGATAGTGTGTACTCCCAATGACACATCAAATGATTTTGAGATTAAATGTAGCCCAGGTATTCTCAGCAGGGCTGATAGTGCACCGATGGGAAAAAATGGGTTTTTAGGGAGCAAAGAAATAGAACTTTTACAATAGTTTGTGGCCCTTGGAAAAATTATCAGACATGATCAGACCCTCAGCATTTCTGTCCTGTCAAAACTGTAGGGAGACATGGAGATGACCAAGCAGAAAGGTGTCCAAGGGGCTCTTTGGTGGGTTGATAATGAAAAAAAGGACAAAAATATTGGCCTGGTGTGGTTTAATATTTTTAGAAATAAGGTCAGTAAATTGAACTATAGCTCTAATTTTTTTTTTTAATGGATTAAAGCAACTGGGACCCAAAATATGAAGAGTAAAATAAAGGGGAGATGGTAGGAAACAGAGAGGCAGACTTTCTGGAGATGGGGAAAGGGATGAGGGAAAAAGAGAAGGGAAGATAGGGAGGAAAGGGGATAAAAAATGATCAAGGTATGACATACAGAAATGTACAAATTCCCCCAAATGAATGTAATTATTGCGTACAGCAAACATATACCAATGAATGAAAAGCAATTGGAAGACCAAGTAAATATATATTTTTAAATTAAAGACCTCCTTCGGCTCAGAATCCCAAGCTAATCAGATTGGGACCTGTCTTTCTGGGTTCCTCCCTTGCCTTCAAGCACCCAGAATACTGGGGTGTGGCGATGAGTCTGGCACCTTGCTTATAGTGGACACACAATGTCACAACTGTAAACCCCCAGCACAGGTTCACCTGGGTCCTCGCGCCAACCCCCTAGGACATACACAAGTGTACTAAAATGAATGCTGTGTTGGCAACATCAAGTCAAGAATCTCCCTGATAGGTATTTCTGAGCAGTGTACTGTATGGGGCTGATGACACCCAGCTGTCTCATTTCCAGGTGGCAACTGAGTGATAATTTCAGTATCCCCTTTTGAACAACACCACGGCAAAGCCTGATAAAGTTTGTAACTATTTAGATTGAAATCTGAGAAGTCCAAGCAATTTATTTACAAAAAGAGACACAGATAGGTTTTAACGTGCATCATAAATCCTCTCTTCTTGACTGCAAAGACAGCAAATGCATGGTGTAACGTCCGCGGAAGAGGGGTCCGAGAAGGGAGACGCTCCAAGAACCACACAGGCTCTTATGTAAAAGGCACGGGGTTTATTGAAAGGCTACACTAGCGTAGGGTCACCCAGCGAATGTGCTAAGGCGACGACGAAGGGCAGGAGCAAGGGGTTTCTATAGGGTTGGGTATGGTAATGAGGGATAGGCAAGCGAAGTTTTACAGAAGCCAATCGCAAAGAGTTAAAGGGTAATTAATACATTCATTGGTTACTTAGGGGAACCTATAGATAGGGGAGCTTAGCAAATGGGCAACCAATCAGTTTGGAGGAAAGGCTAACAAAGGAGACAAAGGAGCCTGGGCGCGGGAATGTAGCCCGCGCATGGGAATGTAGCCCACGCGCGGGCTTGGCAACCAGCCAAGTCACATGATTTCCAGGAATTTGCCCTGAGACAGAGTAACAGAAACTTAGTCTAATAGGTTAGAGCCCAATAAGTTAGAGCCCTAATGGCCATCGCATAGTTCGGCCTAACACATCAGAATTACAACTTGTATAACTTTTATATGAATCTTTCAACAAACATAACTTTATGTCACATCAAACTTCACATTCCCCCCTTTTCTTAGGAGAATCTTTAATCTTAAAGATGGGAGTCTTGTTGGAGGGATTGGTATTGTTGTCTAATAACCATAAGTTTGACTGTTGATATTTGTTGTCTAATGAAGGTAGTTATTCGATTTAGCACACATGGTCCTATAGTGACCAGGAGGAGTATTACTAAAAGGGGGCCCACCAGCGGTATCAAGTAAGGGAGGACGCCATCCCATAAACCTCCATAGGGCGTTCTGGTTTCTCTTTCTCTCTGTCGTTGTTTTAGACGTTGGTTTAATCTGTCCATGGACTCCTTGACCACCCCTGAATTGTCGGCATAAAAACAACATTTTTCTTGTACGGCAGCGCATAGTCCCCCTTCTTTCATAAAAAGGAGGTCTAGTCCACGTCTATTTTGTAATACCACTTCAGACAGGGAGGTTAGAGAGTCCTGGAGGGCCTTTATGGACATTTCTAATTCCTGTAGGTCTTGATCAATTACTTTTTGCATTGAATCTATATATTTAGTGCCCTGAATGAGCGCTGCGGTCCCTGTACCCACACCGGTGGTGATTCCCAGGCCAGCTAGAACAGCTAAAGTTAAAGATATGGGTTCTCTCTGGTACCTGGTTGTTGCCTTATCCATGATTTTTTCAAAAGACTCGCTAGAGTAATATATGATCCGAGGAAACAATTTTACCATTACACAATAGTGAGCTGAATTGTTAAACACCTTGGTAGAGACACAGTGGGTGATTCCAGTGTTACAAGCCCAGCGGGTCCCGTCTAGGGGGAGTAAATATCCTGTTGATGTAGAGACATTACGAGTCTGTAGGCACAACTGTCTTATACTTTTTGGAGGTGTCCCTATGCAGATCCCTTTCCCTGAGACTTCAGAAAGGGTGAGGCGGTGATTGCCATTCCAATCACAGGAATCATCTGTCTGTAGGCTTTGGTAAGTGCCATTAATTGCAATGCCCTCATAGTATGGGGGTGCCGCAGATAAGCATAGCCAGCAAGATTGTGTTAGGTCACTCTGGGTATAATTTAACATCGAATAGGCTCCCAATATAAGATTATATAATCTATCTACTGTTTCAGCTGGCTGCCTGGTTGGGAGCTGGTCTGGCTGGCGTATAAAGTTGGACTCAGTCTGTGAGGATAATGCCATAGCAGAGCTGGACACATTAAATGAGGCAGTGTTCATGGGCATAGGAGTGGGGGTGGTTGTGGCCAATTTAGGGGCTCGAGTGAGTTTGGGTTGAGTCTTGGGCTTTAGGACTGGATTTGGGCCAATTGCAACCTTCGGTTTTATGTCTTCTTTTTTTATAAGAATAAGGCTTCCCCGGTTATGCCCGTAATGGTGTTGTTTCCATAGTCTAAAGCCCCATGTTCGCCCTGTTAACCAGCCAGGGTCATTTAAACTTCGGGGCTTGAGGCAGAAGTTACAATTGAATGGGCAGGACCCAGAAGTCCCTTTTTTCCATTCCCCCTGTAGATATCGATCAGGAGATGGGGGTTTCCAGCCTGTGGCTATTGTCTCACAACCCCAATAGGGACAATAATAGGACCGTATGTCGTTGCAATAGCCCCTGCCAGGGTTAGAGGCGGGACACATGTATATATGGCTGTCGCGACAGTCAGGCTTAACTGTATAGGGGCCACGAAGGAAGTGACAAGGTGACATGCACAGATTAGGCTCTCCGGGGCCCTCCCAGGCTAGAAGGGTGCGGTGGTCTTCCCAGCTAAATATTGTCCATTTCCATGGTTGGTGTATATTATGTCCCATACAGAGGGACAGCAACCCATTTAGTATTAACCAGTACATCTTAGACAATTAAGGACACTCAATCCGGTTACAGTAATCAGGTAAGTTAGGATGAAAACAACTTTTTGGGGAAATTCCCAGTGTTGTTCATGTAAAACAGTCCAAAAGGCTATAGCAAAAATTAGAATCAGAAGAGCAAATACAATTATAAATGCCAACGGATAACAATGCATGGAGCAGTCTTACGGATTGCGGGTAAGCTTGATCTTAAGAGGGTCTTGAGTCTTCTGGAGGATCCAGGAGTCGGTCTCCGACGGGGGAGCTGTGGGCTTGAGGTGTGAAGCGTGTATCCAGGAAGCAATGCCGTCCACTTTAACAGCTGTGGGGGTTGTCAACAGCACCTGGTATGGTCCTTTCCAGCGTGGTTGGAGAGTTTCAACCTGGTGTCGACGGACAAGCACCCAGTCTCCAACCTGGTAAGGATGGGGAACAAGGGTGTCTCCCGGTTGATAAGCCTGGGAGCGTTGTGTCCACAGCATCTGTTGGACCTGGTCAAGAAGCAAGAGTCTATCAGCGAGGGGGGTAGGCAGGGCAGCATTATAAGGCCAGTTGTTGAGGTCCTGTATTGGTGGAGGCGTCCCGAACAGGATTTCAAAGAGAGTTAGGTGTGGGGATACAGAATAGGGGGTATTTCTAGCTCTAAATAGGGCAAAAGGTAGGAGCATGGTCCAATCTTTATGACCGGTCTCTAGAGCCAATTTTGTTAAGGTCTCTTTAATCATCCTATTCATTCTTTCTACTTGTCCTGAACTCTGGGGTCTATATGCACAATGTAATTTCCAATTTATCCCCAGGATCTTGGCCACTCCCTGACTTACCTTGGACACGAACGCCGGCCCATTGTCTGACCCGATTACCTTAGGCAGTCCGAATCGAGGAAATATTTCTTCTATTAACTTTTTTACTACTACTTGGGCTGTTTCGGTCTTCGTAGGAAATGCTTCAGTCCATCCAGAAAAGGTGTCTACGAACACTAGTAAATATTTGAATCTACATTTTGTGAACTTAATCTCAGTGAAATCCACTTCCCAGAATTGTCCAGGTTTAGTCCCTCGTAATCTTTTTCCTCGTGTTACGGGAGAGGGGTGAGCATTAATTAGTTGGCAAGCTTTGCAGGAGGTGGCCACTTGTTTGGCCAACTCCGAGATTTTGAACAATGGGAAATGGTTGGCATATTGTTTGGCCACCAGTGTAAGTTTCTTAGCCCCCAGATGAGTTAGGTGGTGGGCCTTTTGTAGAAATTCTCTCAGGTCGGATTCTTTTATGAGTGGAAGTGGATCAGCTTTGGCCAACTCTCCCTCTGTAGAATCAGGAGTTTTTAAAAGAAGTTCAGTAGGCCCCGACAATGCAGCTTGCTTAGCCGTTTTGTCTGCAAAGTTATTTCCTCTCACCACTGGATTATCTCCCTTCTGATGGCCATTGCAATGTACAATAGCTAATTTTTGGGGTAACAGGATAGCGGACAAGAGTCTTAATATCTCCTGTTTATTTTTAATCTCTTTTCCCGCCGAAGTTAGCAACCCTCTTTGTTGGTAAATGGCTCCATGAACATGGGCAGTGGCAAAGGCATAACGGCTGTCAGTATAAATTGTCGCCTTTTTGCCCTTGGCCAGTTCTAGGGCTGTTGTGAGGGCAATCAATTCTGCCCTCTGGGCAGAGGTGTTTTCTCTGAGTCCCGAGGACCAAATGACTTTGTCCTTTGACACTACCGCCGCCCCCGCATGTCTCTTACCGTTTAATATGTAGCTGCTGCCATCAGTGTACCAGGTTACCTCTGCGTCTGGAAGAGGTTGGTCCATCAAGTCGCACCGGATCCCAGATTCTTCAGCCAGAATGTCTTGGCAGGTATGGAGGATGTGGTCGGTGGAGGTAGCGGGGAGCAGGGTGGCCGGATTGAGAGCAGCTGGTGAACCAAAGGTTATCCAGTCCTTGTTTAGCAAGAGGCTTTGATAATGAGTGATCCTAGCATTAGAGAGCCATCTATCGGGTGGCTGACGAATTATGCTCTCTAATGCATGAGGGGCCACAATAGTGAGGTTTTGCCCCAGAGTCAGTTTGTCCGCATCTTTAGTTAATAGGGCGGCTGCAGCTATGGCTTTTAAACAGGAGGGCCATCCGCTTGCCGCTGGGTCCAGTCTTTTTGATAAGTAAGCCACTGGTCGTTTCCAGGGTCCCAATGTCTGAGTTAAAACCCCTCGGGCAACATTTTCTCTTTCCTCTATGTAGAGAGTGAAAGGTTTGTCTATGTTTGGTAAGGCCAAAGCCGGAGCGGACAGCAAAGCCCTTTTAATATTATCAAAAGCCAGTTGTTGTTCTTTATCCCACACAAAAGGAGTCCCTTCTTTAAGGAGTGGGTAGAGTGGCGCTGCCAGGGATGCAAATCCCGGAATCCAGAGACGGCAGAAGCCCGCCGTTCCTAGGAACTCGCGTAGCTCTTTGCGTCTTTTGGGGATGGGAATCTGAGCAACAGTTTGTTTTCTGGCATCTGTAAGCCATCTCTTACCATCTTTAAGCAAATACCCCAGGAAGTGGACTTCCTTTTGACAAATTTGAGCCTTTTTTGCAGAGGCTCGATATCCCATCTTACCCAGCTCCCATAGTAGGCCCCTGGTCCCAGATAGGCAGCTAGATTTTGTCTCAGCCGCCAGCAGGAGGTCATCGATATATTGAAGGAGGGTTACCTCTGGGTGTCGGGTTCGAAAACCCATCAAGTCTCTACGGAGTGCCTCGTCAAATATCGTCGGAGAGTTCTTGAAACCCTGAGGGAGGCGTGTCCAAGTGAGTTGTCCAGATGTGCCTCCGTCGGGATCAGTCCACTCAAAAGCAAATATCAATTGAGTGTCTTTATGGAGAGGCAAACAGAAGAAAGCATCTTTCAAATCCAGAACAGTATACCAAGTTTTTGTGGGACTGAGCATGCTAAGCAGGTTATATGGGTTAGGCACTGTAGGGTGTAAGTCTTCTATTCTATTATTTACTTCTCTCAAATCTTGAACAGGCCGATAGTCATTTGTGCCTGGCTTTTTAACGGGCAGCAATGGGGTGTTCCAGGCGGATTTGCAGGGTCTTAAGACTCCTAAATCCAGAAATCTTTGGATATGCACCTTTATGCCTTGATGGGCTTCTTTATTAGTAGGATATTATTTGACCCAGACTGGGCTGGCGGTGGCCTTTAATGTGATTACCACCGGGGGTTGTAAGGCAGCTAGTCCTAACCCAGCCGTCTCGGCCCAGGCCTCAGGAAAGTCAGTCATCCAATTCTGGGCTAGGGTAAGCACCTGGGGTTGGTCATGAAGTCGATATTCATCCTCTAATGACAAGGTTAACATGGTTGTCAATGGCTGGTCCACCAGAGGGTTTTGAAAAACAACCTGTGGACCCGTAGGTTTGAACGTTATCTTAGCCCGGAGTTTAGTCAATAGATCTCTGCCCATTAAAGGAGCAGGACACTCAGGTATCACTAGGAAGGAGTGCTGTACAGTTCCTTTTCCTACGTTTACTGTTCTCTGAGTTGTCCATGCTCGATATCTGCTACCATTGGCCCCCTGAACTAAAGACCTCTTGGGAGAAAGAGCTCCAAGTGGTGCTTGCAAAGCAGAATATACAGCCCCTGTGTCTACTTCAAAGTTGACAGGGGTCCCCTCCACATTGAAAGTTACCCTGAGTTCGGGGAGGGGATCCGAACCCCGTCGCCCCTAATCATCTTCTTCTTCCAGGGCTAGCAAAGTGTGCTTGGAAGTTTTTGACTTTTCTCTCTCCTGTTTTCTCATTAATTTGATACATTCTCTAATGTGGTGTCCCTTTTCTTTGCAATATGCACATTGGTCAGGGTCTAAAGGGGGGGCGTCGTGGTTTTTTCTTATCTTCCTGTTCCTCACTCTGAGCTGCCTTAGTAACTACAGTGGCCAAGATTTTTCCAAACTCTCTAGCTTGTCTTTTTTCTTTCTTAATTTCTTTTTCCTCTTCTGTCTCCCTTTTAAAATACACTTTTTCTGCTTCTTTAACTAAATCCTGTAGATTAAAAGTAGGTAACCCTTCAGAGCGTTGCAGCTTTTTTCTAATATCAGGGGCCGACTGCCGGATAAAAGTCATAGCCACCATTCCTTGCATTTGCTCACTCTGAGGATCAAACGGCGAATACCTGCGATAAGCCTCCATTACTCTCTCTAGAAATGCCGCAGGGGTCTCTGTAGGCCCTGAATTACCTCTCTTACCTTAGCCAAATTAGTAGGGCGGCGAGCAGCCGCCCGGAGACCTGCCATTAGAGTCCGGCGACAAATGGACAGATGCTCCCTACCTTGAGGCGAGTTAGGGTCCCAGGTCGGGCGATTCAGGGGAAAGAGATCATCAGTGAGATTCTGTAGCGGCGTAGGTTGACCATCGGGTCCTGGAACGAGTTTGCGTGCCTCAACCAGGATACGTCCGCGCTCTTCTGTCGTAAAAAGGGTACCTAGGAGTTGTTGACAATCGTCCCAGGTGGGCTGATGAGAAAACATCAAAGAATCCATAAGATTAGTTAACTTAGATGGATCCTCGGAGAAAGGAGGATTATTATTTTTCCAATTATAAAGGTCGGAGGTGGAGAAAGGCCAGTATTGGAGAGCTGGCATTTCTCCCCCATTACCATCATCTATAGGTGGCCCATAGGGCCGGAGGGGTAGGGTAACGGCTACGTCTCTATCGCGGGAGCGTGTTCTTCGCGCCGGTCCTTCGTCATCGGAATCCGACGGTGGTGAGGCTGGAAAAGGAGGGGCTGATGGAGGCGGATCAGCCATGGGGGGTGGAGGAGCCCTCCTCGGCGGGACATAATTGGGGGGGTCCATGTCCCAGCCAATCAAGTCACCCTGTGACTCGGGCAAAACCGCAGGGCGTGTATGGGCGGGAAGCGCCTTAGGTCCCTCCGCCGGCAGGGGGGACAGAAAGGGTTTTACCCAAGCGGGCGGATTTTCACTGAGATCTTGCCAAACTAGGATGTAAGCTTGCTGGTCAGGGTGCCCCCGAGGGCCTTCTCTGAAGATAACTTCTTTAACTGCTTGGATCAGGTTTGGATTGAAGGAGCCTTCAGGCGGCCAGTCAACCTGAAAAAGAGGCCACTAGGAGCGGCAAAAAGTTATCCACTTCCCCTTATTCACTAGGAGAGATAAATTGTGAGCAGCTTGTTTGACCTCTGACCAGTGGGCCAGTGTGAGGTCTAATGGTCCGGAGACGGTTTGTCCCATTGTTCTGTGGAGAGAATGTAATGATAACGCTTGCGCCAGGGAGTGAAAGAGAGAACAAAAGAGCGAAATGACTCCGATACAAAACACACTCAGCAGTGACTGCTGAAACTAACGGGTCTGAAACCCCAAAATTACTCCGCGGAGTTGGGGCCCAATTAAGGGCCACCCCAAACGAACGGAGAGAGAAGGAAAAGGAAATTCTCTCCCAAACGACACTGCAGCGTCAGGCAAATGGAGTCAGGAGCGAAGTCAGAACAAAAGAACAAGGTATAGTCGAGAGGCAGAAATATAAAGAAACGGCCGTACTTACCCCAAGAGGCGCAGTGTCGGCCGTTGAAGCCTCTCCCCTGGCCCCTCTTTAGTCCCGGGTGAGCCCCCAAATGTAACGTCCGCGGAAGAGGGGTCCGAGAAGGGAGACGCTCCAAGAACCACACAGGCTCTTATGTAAAAGGCACGGGGTTTATTGAAAGGCTACACTAGTGTAGGGTCACCCAGCGAATGTGCTAAGGCGACGACGAAGGGCAGGAGCAAGGGGTTTCTATAGGGTTGGGTATGGTAATGAGGGATAGGCAAGCGAAGTTTTACAGAAGCCAATCGCAAAGAGTTAAAGGGTAATTAATACATTCATTGGTTACTTAGGGGAACCTATAGATAGGGGAGCTTAGCAAATGGGCAACCAATCAGTTTGGAGGAAAGGCTAACAAAGGAGACAAAGGAGCCCGGGCGCGGGCTTGGCAACCAGCCAAGTCACATGATTTCCAGGAATTTGCCCTGAGACAGAGTAACAGAAACTTAGTCTAATAGGTTAGAGCCCAATAAGTTAGAGCCCTAATGGCCATCACATAGTTCGGCCTAACACATCAGAATTACAACTTGTATAACTTTTATATGAATCTTTCAACAAACATAACTTTATGTCATATCAAACTTCACACACGGTTCTTGGGGGGATCAATTAGCGTGGCCAGGAATTATTCCTGTGATGTGAATGGCTTTCCTAGGCCTAATGCTGAGCAGGACAAAGCCCTGGGGACTCCCATGGAGGGTGGGGTGGGGGCTCCCTGGGAATGGTGAAGGTGGGCAGGGGGCCATCCTGAGGAGGTGGATATATACCATGTAGTAGTAGGATATATAACAGTAGTAGTTGGATACATAGCAGGATATAGTATATAGATATATAACAGGATATATATACCAGAACAGAATTTTGGGGCCATGATCTATCTCTCAGCTGCAGCACCCTTGATCATTCTTCCCTCTTGGGGATTTCCTGTGTATTGTGGGATATTCAACACAAAGCTTACTGCCCCGTAGATGCACCCTTCCACCCACTAGATGCCAGTAGCACCCCTACTACTCTCTGGTACAACCAAGTAAAGCACAAAATAATCACCTCTGGTTTTGAGAAACAATCAACTTAAACAATGACATCCCTTGGTTTTCAGGGGTTAATTTTCTTTCCTAGGCACAGATTGATACTTGGATATCATTGCCTTCTCTCCTCTCAGCCCTTGCTGAGTGCCTCGCTATACAGTTACATATTGGCTAATTCTTCCATCTTTAACCTGAAGCTTTGAAAGGAAACAGCTTTTATCTTCTCTGTTACATTGAAAGGGGTGGGAAGGGTTTGAATATCTATTGCTTTGCATGCAAATTTAAATCCTGTAATCACCTTCCAGCAGTTTCAGGAGGAGGGTGACTGAGAATCCACCAGCCCTCCAGTCTTGACCTTAGGCCTGAGAACTGACTGGAGGAAACCTGGAAAGGTCATTTCCTCCCCCAACCCCAACCATAATATCCAGGTTTTAGCAAAAGATAACTTAAGAGAGTTCACAGTCTTAGCTCAGAGGAAGTAGGACCAGCTCTTGTCTACTACTCTGTCTGCACTGCTGGCTCCATGTATTAATGGTCTTTTTCACTTATTTACAATTTGCACATTCTTCCTGACACGAGTGAATTACTTCTTTGTCTTGAAAAAAAAGTAAGTTGGTTGGAAGCATCCTTTGGTGTCAATTTTTTTTATTTTTTAGGCTTGGTCAGAAAGAAATGAATGCACAGTATTTTGGTAAAGTTAACAATAAAGCAAAGCAAAAATATTCTTAAAAGTAGCAATCATTCGTAAGAACGAGAACATTTACTTTTCCTTTGTGAACATTTAATTGTTGATTGAGGAAGGAAAATGAGGTCCCAACCATGTGCTGTTATACCTAAGATTTGTATAGGGCCAATTTCCAAGGCAACTTTTTATCCAGGAAAGATGGCTTTGCGTGTTGACTCCGTTCACTGTTAACAGCGTGCCATAAATTATATGGCTCCAGCTTTTTCTTTCAGTCTCATCATTTCTCTGGGAAAAACAGAGTCCCATGGAGTCTTGCCCTTCACAGGATGTGTAAAAGCGCAGGTCAAACTCCAGCACACTGGGAAGATAGTGAGTTTCTATTCCTGCCGGAAGAAGCAGTCTCTAGCACTGCAAAGATGCTTTTGCAAGATTAAACCTTTGAAGACTTCTATACACGTTAGCAATGCAATCAAGAGAGGCAGATATAAGCTGAAATGTAAAACTTAGTTATTGACAATGAAATCCTGCAGGGAGAAAAAAAGAATGATAATACTCCACTGCCTTTAAATATGAGACTCGCTTACCTACCTCCACGGCTATTCTGATCAAGAAACTGATACTGAAAGAAGAGAAGGGAATGGTTCCACATGAAGCACTGGTTAATGGCAGGGTTGGGACAAGAACTCACCATAACTCAAGTTCTTTTCATTATGTTCAGTGTCCCTGCAACAAGACTGCGTGTTCCTGCCCCGGGGCCTTTGTACCAGCTGCTGCCTATGTCTGCAGAGATCTTCCTCCGGATACTGCCTCATGCATTCTTCCACTTTATTCAGGCCTTTGCTCAGATGTCCCCTTCTCGCAGGCCACACTCTACAATAGCAGCCCCTGCCTGTGCTCTTTCTGCTGCCTTGCTTTTCATCACATCACTCACTTCTACTTGGCATGATTATTTACCACCAAAAACATCCTCCAAAACCAGATAATAGGTTTTGTGTCAGGAGAGAAAGGCCCTGCTCCATGCTTGCAAAGCTGTAGTTATAAAGATCTTAGAAATGGATAGCAGATATGAAAAGAATGGGACTCTCACAAGTGATCAAATAAATACAAGTGAAATGAGATGACTCCACAACTTGTGCCAAGGTTGCCAGTGAACTGCATCAGCCAAGTCAATTCCCCCTTGCCTCAAACTCTTTTTCCTCTGTGATCCTGGGACATCATACACACCTAGTGCATCATTCGGGTTCCCCAGAAAAGTGGAACTGATAGGATGCACAGGTATGAGTGTGTGTGTGTGTGTGTGTGTATGTGTGTGTATTCATTTAAGTGCCACAAAACATTTCAGTCAACAGCAGATTGCATATATGACAGTGGCATATTATCACATAGCAATGTTGTGGCTGTCTTAGTTTGTATATTATACTTTATGATGCCTTCACAACAGCAAAATTGCCTGTATGATTTGTTTTTCGGAAAGTATCCCCATGGTTAAAAGGGAAAGGGTTTTTAAAAAACTGGACCATACAACTGTAGAGGTTGGCAGCCTGGAGACCCAGAGCACAGCCAATGCCACAGTTCATGTCCAAAGGCTTCCTGTTGCAGATATCCTGCTGGGCCGAGGCCAGTCTTTTTCTCTTAAGATCATCAGCTGATTACACGAGACCCACCCACACTGGGAGAGTAATCTGCTTTCCTCAGAGTCTGCTGATTTAGATATTAATCTTATCCCAGAGCACTTTCAGAAACATTGGGGACGTTTGACACAAACATCCGGGCACTGTGGCTCAACCAAGTTGACACGAGGAATTAACCATCATGCCTAGTTTCTTCCATTTGTACCAAATGCTCCATCTTATTCTCCTTAAACAACTCTGCCTCCTGCAGGATTGGAGAACTGTCCTATGTATGGTTGCCAGATAGACCTTATAAAAATACAGTGAAATTTTAATTTTGGATGAAAATAAAAATTTAGCATAAATACATCTCAAATACTTAAGCTTCCTTGAAATGATTCATGGTTGAACTGACATTCAAATTTAGTGGGTCTTCCTGTATTTCATCTAGCCTCTACTAGGGCTCTGTGCGTGGTCATTTTCTCTAATCTCCCTGAGGGCCCTCTTCCTCTTCAGAATTCCCAGAACATAAGAGATGACCCTGACACGTGCGCTTTAGGCACGTGCCCCTTAGACCATATGGAGGCGACCTGCCTTAGGAAGGGGGTAGCGCTCACACCCTTAACGCCAGCACTGGAACATGAATCAATCACAAACCAGATTTAGCCACCTCTGAAAACCTGCCCCTGTGACTGCATGAGTCTTTGGGGAGACGTCTAGACACAAACCATAACAGATGGGATGACTATGTTTGAAGGGAGGAGTATTTTGAGGAGGGATTGATGGCAATGTCTTTATCTGTAATACGTTTTTAAAATTTAAAAATTCATCTTGTATTTCAGTCACCCCTTGTACATTTATTTTCATAAATGTAATCCCCCTTATTCCAAATCATGTCTCTCTGTTTAGTGCTCTCCCAAAGGTGCTAATTATAATGAAAATCTAAACTTTCCCCCAGTCTCTGCCATTTGGGCAGCTCAGGGGCCTTCTGGGCTTCCTGTATCTCTGGCCTTCTTTATCTCCAGCTGGCCAACGCGCTGGCCTTCAGCTTGGCACGTGCTCTTTCTTCTGCTTAAGAAGCTCTTCCTTGTAGATAAGGCTGCCCATTTCAGCCTCCACTCATTGCTATCTTTTCGGGGAGTCCTCCTGAGCCACCTGCACCCCAGCCTGATGTTGTGCCTGTAGGCAGGTGGAGGACCCGCACCTCCTGCAGTGGAGTAAGGGCTTCTCTACGTCACAGATTCTGCCCGAGATTCTATTCTGTCTCTTTATCTTTTTCCAGTACAGTGTTATCAGAAAAAAATGTTTCATAATATTAGCAGAAATGAAATAGAGTGGGCACTCTGACAAACTGTGGATATGAACTCTCACTGCTAAGAAAGTCTCAAAAACAGTGCAGCTTTGTTTTAAGAATCTTAAAGTGATCATGTCTTTGTCTCACTGGTTACAAATTTAAAAAACTGTTCTAAGGACCTAATCTGCAGTGGGGCCAAGGATTCTCTATTTGGCTTTTCTTGATAGAGAAAGCTTATAGAGAAGCCAGAGGTGCAGCAATGGGGAATGAATGAGCATCACGGGGTCTGTCTACGTGGTGAATGTTATGCAGCTTTTACAAATGGCATTTTCTTTTCCTTGATCCATGGCTTTATGTGTCTTCCTCCTGACACACTCAAGTATTTGTGAAAACACAAAGTGATATGCAAAAAAAAAAAAAAAAAAAAAAGAAAAAGGCAATAAAGTGAAAAACTAGGTCTGTGTAGGAACATGTGTGGGATCTGAAGGGAATATCCACGTGCCGGAAAAGAACATCACATCAGGTGAGAGGCTCTTCCCGTGGTAACTGCTGATACTTAGAACCTTCATGGAATAGAAATGGAGGCACCACCTCAGCCTAATAATCAACAGCTGCTTTTAGAGACATTCTGAGCACAGCCAGCATGAAAAACGTCTCAGAAGCTGCCCCTTCAGAAGGTTATAATGTTCCTGCATTATATCAGAAAGAACCCAAATATTTGAAGGAGTCAGATTTTCAGGTGATTGCACCCAGAGTAGGTAAAGAACATTCTTCATCAAGCAGAATCAGAAGAGACGAAGTGACCGATGGACATGAATCTGTGTAGTCGGGGACATGGCCATCAGCCCCTCCTTCATCTTTGGGGGATTTCTAACACAGAAGGACAGTAACACCCAACCCCAGCTGATGCACTCACACAGTCACCATTACTGTGAGCACCGCAGTGGTGGTCAATAATGAGTGTGAACGGAGTAAGGCACCAGGTGTTTAAGGAAATTCTGAAGCATAAAAGTTTTCCAGAACTGCCTTGACAAACTACCATGAATAAAGTGGCTTAAATAACAGAAACATTATTTATTGCCTCAGAGTTGGATACTTTCTGGATATATATCCAGGACTTTGGGAGGGTAGAAGTCTGAGGTCAAGGCATCAGCTGGCCCGTGCTCCCTCTAAGGACACTAGGGAAATAGTTCCAGAACTTTCTCTCGGCTTCTAGAAATTCCTTGGCATGTGGCAGCAATCTTCACAGACAGTTCTCTGTGTTGGCATGTTTGTATCTAAATTTCCCTTTTCTAGAAAGACACCAGTCTTAAGTTGACCTCATCTTAACTAATTACATCTGAAGACCTATTTCCAAATAAGGTCACATTCTGAAGGACGGGAGTGTTAGGACTTTAACCTATGAAATTTGAGGGGACACAACTTAACATATAGCACAAAGATAACATATATTAAAATAAAATATCACCAGAAAAGGAAATAATTTTGGGAAGCATGTGTTTTGTGTTTTCAGTGTAATATAAGACAGTATGAATTTCATACTATAAAATGGAACATGAGACGAGAACCAAAGATTGAGAGGAGAAGGAATATTTTGTTGAGAATCAGTTGAAATTGAAAGGAAAAAGGGAGAATATGGATAAACTTTGTGTGGAAGCTCAAAATAGTAAATGTTGGATTAAAACTCGAGTCAGATATAATAAGATTTAGAATGAACACTATAGAAATCTGAATTGATATGTAAAGTGCTAAATACTTTTTTAGACTATTGGGGAAATATGAAATGACAAAATGTAGAGATGAATATAGAAAATAGATCCACAGACATTTAAGAGATGGCTATCAATGAAATATGATAGATATAGGTAGGTAGGTAGATAGATAAATAGATTAATTGATGGAAAGAGAAGATAGATGGGTAGATATGGAATAGAGAGCATATAAATCAACATAAATAGAGATGAAGAGAAATATAAATGCGAGAAAAGAGACATAAATGAGAAAAAAGATGTGGAAAAGATGGATAAATATTGGGAACAAAATTTTCTATATTTCAACTTCAAGAGACAAAAAAATTTTCGTTGAACAAAAAGTGACCTAGTCACCGGGACCTGCTCTGAGCCCACCCCAGCTAGTCTTGGATGGCACTGGCTGAATCCATGTACTTCTGACAGTCAACAATCAGTGACAGTTCTTGCTCCTGAAATTCAATCAGCAACCACCTCACCCTGCGAATGTGGCCTCCGTGGCTAATGGTCAACCAGCAAGTCAAATTCAGGGTTTTGATGTACTCAGACTCTGTATTTCTCAAAATACTCTATGAAACCATTTCAAAATGGTGTAAGAAAATAGAAACACATATCTTGCCAACAGATTAGGAAATACTTCTAAGCATCAGTTAATAGAATAATACTAAAGCTAGATAGACAGAAATAAAAGACATTTGAATGTCACAAATAACTATAAACAACATTGTTGAACAAAAAATGAAAAGATTATTTGCACAAGTGTAATAGTCATGCTATTGGTTAGCAATCATCGTTATTCAAAGGGCGTATACCAATCCCTAAGAAAGGCATGAATATCCCAAAAGCAGTACAGGTACTGGATGTGAGAGCAAATTGCAGGAAAACCCAAGTGACAATGAACAAAAGGGGGAAAAAGTGTTTCCCAGAACTTTTAAACCAAAATGAAGAAATTAAATAGAAGAAATGCAAATTAAAACCGTAATCTGGCATTTTGTAGACCAAATGAGTGCAGATTGGCCCTGATGAAGGCGGTATTAACAAGGGTGTGGTGGCATGGACCTGCTCAGTCATCGCTAAGGGAGGGGTAAGTTGGAATAGACTTTCTGGAGTTGCATGGTGTTGTCTAGCAAGAGCTCAAAAACAGTGCATGCCTTCACCCAGAATGCCCCCACTCTCTAGCGAGTCCTTGAGAGTGACAAGGAGCTCAAACTACATTTTCAGCACAGCAATTCATTACTTAAAATATTTATAATTTGGGAAGCAGCCCAGTGATCATAAACATGACAACATAAATTCTGGTACACCTACATGATGGACTATTTTGCAGTCATTAGAATTTGCAAGAAGTTTTTACCTGCATGGGAAAACACTGGTGATACAGCAAAATAAAAATCCAGGATATAAAGTTGTGAATGATTTCACATTTTATTAAAATTTATGTATAAAATACAATGGCAAGTACATCTATTTTTCCAGTGACTATCTTTTAATTAATAATTTGGTTATGGGTAACTATTATTTTCCAACTTTTGGCCATTTCTCCTACTGGCTATTTGTAAAATCTCTATTTCTTCAGAAGCGTTTGAGCCCCTTTAAGGTTGTCTTTTTTCTTTCACTGAAATTATACTTTCAATAAGACACAGAACAGAGCCACATCTGGCACGGATGGAAGGTAACAGATGTATTGCATCTTAGCATCACCCTATGCATTCCAGCTTTCTAGGGTGCTGCATGGCTTTTCTGGAATTCTCCTTTTTTAGGAGAACAATAGCTGTAGCTTAGTGACTCATGAGTTCAGATCCATGCACCTTCCAGAGCTGGGGGAATCTCTGCTAGTTGCATTTACAAAGTTCTTTATATGCTCGCCATATAGCTCCATCAAGAAAGGTTTCCACAAGTCCAATTTCATAATTTTCCCTCTCTTGGGAGCTAGTGTAGTGCTTCCTTGTGATCATGACTGATTTGGGCAATTGTTGGCCTTTCTTTCCTTGTCATAAAATAAGAAGAAACTTATTGGCCAGATTCTATTATTTTAATAATCATATACACTACACACAAATCACAGATTTCATTACAAACAGAAAAATGGTCTGGCGAAAGGAGACAATTGTCATAACAAGATGCTCACATAAAGAAAAGAAATAAAGCTGTATAAATAGCATGAGATCAACAGAAAAAAAACCCAAAATTTAAAATAATATTAGAAGTATATATAAGAAAATTTTACTGCTGCTTCCTTTGGAGGGCAGGCGTATGGATTTTTGACTTCTTTATACTTTCCCATGTGCCTCACGGTTTCTCTCATGAGTCAGAAAAAGGAAACCTATTATTTGCAGAATGTGGTGGAGGTGAAGTGGGTGGGATAGGGGTAATGACAGCAAAGAGAATTATAGAGTAAAGTTGATCTTGGGGAAAAAAATCCCCCTAAATGAAGACGATTTGTATATTACGTGCTGTGGAGGCCCAGCCCACCCACACCCTCTGTCTGTCAACAGCTGTGCCCTGCAGTAGCATTCTTTTTTTTTTTTTGTGGGTACCGGGGGGTCGACCTCAGGACCTCGCGCGCCAGCAGGCGCCCGTGCCGCTGAGCGATATCACCGGCCCCTTTTTCGTATGTGGCTTCCGGGAGTCGAACTTGGGCCCTCGCGCTTGCAAGGCAGGCGCTTACACCCCTGAGCCATGTCACCGGCCCTCTGCAGTAGTATTCTGAGTAGGACTTTGCAAATGTGAGCACTCAGACTTACGTAGATCACGCAAGTTTCCCGCGGCCACATATCTGGTGCAGGGCCTGTGTGCACTGCTATTATCTCCTCTTCGTGTGTCTCTCCGGGAGGTGAAGAATGCCCTGCCCCACAGTGGACGCCCCCAGTCAATAAAGAAGAAGCAAGTGCTAAGTACATTCAGAAAATTTCCCAGGGGTTCTATTAGAAACTGCACTTCTGTGGATCTTAGGGACCTACATTTTTCTTGCCCTGGAAAATGAACGCAACCTACCTAGTATGTACAACAAAACATTTACAAAGTCTCTCTCTCTCCCCCACCCTTATTCCCTCCCTTCCTCCATCTCTCCTTCTCTCCCTTCTCTCTATTAATATTTTTCTTTTGCCACATACAATCATAAAGGCAGCCAAGGTGTGGTTTTTGTCCTTGTCCTTAAAGTTGTCAGACACTCACTCCTTCTCTGACCCTCTGTTCCATGCACTGGGGGCCCAGAGGAGCAGAATACTCCGGGAGGATGAAGTCACGTGGCCCGGTTGATATTTACAGCATTACAACATCATTCCCCAAAGCCGTGTTCACAGGGGCCCTGCTTCCTGGAAGGATGCAGAGTTTGCCTGGCAGCCCCTTTGGGGGCCGGGTTCCAGTGCCCTCAGGAGGGACTGCTGCATGCCACGTTCTGCAGTGTCCAGCATCTTTTGTTCTCCTGCAGAATTTAGCTCACTGGTACTCAAAGGAATATTATAGGAAATCTGCGTCCTGGGAGCTTAGGAATGCTGTTTCGTTTGGCTTTTGGGTTCATTTTTGTGCTGTGAATAAGCTACTTTCAGGTTATTACTATTTCCCCCTTTGCATTTTCTACTTTCTCTAGATGGCCCAGAGGGCAACAGCCTGCCTGTGCATGCCAGCTGAGCTGAGGCCAGAGGTAGACTAAGGGTTCCCGCTAAAGTGTCCCTTTACCCTGAAATTACCAAGGAACGGGAAGCACAGGTATTTTCAGGTTCCCATTCAGTTTGTGGTTGTCTGACCTAGGAAATTGCTTTTTTTCCCAAGTTTGCATCCAGAGAGTCTCAGACGGACTTGATGCTGAGGGAAAAGTGCAGATATTTCAATGAATGATCAAACTAAATTGGCTGCCAAAGGGGGAAAAGCCCAAGGACAAGCTCAGGGAAAGCTCTGGGACTTCTGGCAGTGTGGGCACAGCTCCCTGGCTATAGGTTACTAGGCTGGTAGAAAAAGTACAGCCTTCCCCAGGGCAGCTCTTTTGGGGCACTTAGAGCTTACCTGGTATCTCATAAATGCTCACAACCTACCCCCAAGCAGAAGGCAGCCTCCCCATTCCTTAGCTGAGGAAGCCAAGGCTTTTAAACACTCACCATCCTTGCTGATGTTTCACCATGACAAAGTGGAAGAGATCAGAGTAGAACTCAGGACTGACTATGCCCCAAAATCACCTTTCGGAATTACTCTTCTGCCTTTTGAGTCTCATGACTGAAGTTAAAGCTTTGTTTTCAGATTCAATATTTAATGACGTACTACCCTGGGCTCCAGTCATTCCAGTTCTTTACTTCTGGGGACAGTGAAAGGGCAGAGGGGGTCGTATGCTATCAGCCTTTGCAAGTGTCCATTTGGATTGCCTGGCCATGGGTTTGCTCTTTGGTGCAACTTGCAGAATAGTCCAGAAGTGCAGTTCTGGGCAGCCTTGGTGTGAATGTGAAAAGCCCCTTTTGACTTTGAAAGGCCCTTTGAAGGAAGCAGCGTGCACAGGTGCACTGCCCATTCATCCATGTGCATCTCACTGACTACTCCTGCCCCCTGGCAGGGCTCAGCTGGGGCCTCTTGAACTTTTCCTTAAAGGGTGGATGTGGCTTTGTGACCAGGAACTGCTGAAATGTTGATTCGAGGAAGAAGTAGGGTCTGATGCAAGTGCAGGGGAGGAAATGAGAAGATTGCATTCAGAAGTTAATTTACATTCATCAGTCCCCTCACCCCCAACTTAATTTAGAGTCCTCTCAAAATAGCTCCTTTGATTTCTGTTGCCACAAAACTTGTTTGATGTCCAGAAGGCTGGAGACTTGGGTATGAACAATGGATTCCTGAACCTCGGGTTTAGGAAACTCATCCATAGCTGTGGAGGAAACTTCTATCCACACCTGAGTTTCAAACATTTTCTGGAGGTCCATTCTAGGTGATAAGACAGACTCGCTTGGATATCTCTCACTATGGGCCTTCAGGCCCTGAAGACTCTGACCTGTGGCTGGAATCATGCACTGCCACAGCCCTGGTTTGCCACGGTGACATTTGCATTTCTTTCTGATCTTCAACTTCGAAGTCTGCCTCCAGATGGAGATACGCCCTGCAGAACTGCTCAATTCATGTGAACCAGGCTTCAGGGTCCCTGCCTGACACGGGCTACCTGTGTTATTAGAGTGGGCCTCCCCCTATTAGCCCCGCATTGTGCATTACATAAGCTTAGTTTCATTCAAGTTTCCACGTGCAAGTTAAATTTTCACCCTGAAAGCCAGATATCATTTGCTGTTGGCCAACTATTCTTGATCAGAGAGGAGATGGTATCTTAGTGTTATTTAAATTTTTCTTTGAGAATCCATTATATTTTGAAATGTAATTTTATTCTGTTAAAGTTTTTAAGTGTCAATTTTATGACACCATTAGTAATAAAAGTCATCTTACTTTTCACAAATGAAAGGCATTGGAAAAGAAAAAAGAATAGTGTTGGTACAAACTTGCTTTCTGAATAGTTTTTAATTTTATGATAAAAATACTATTATTTCTTAAATTAGTGTCACTTGACCAAGGACTATGCTTGGTAAGCAAAGAAGTAATCAATGTACCTGATTTTCCATACTTAAAAGAATCCACCTATATCAGGTAACCAGTGCATGTTCTTTTATTTTATTTTTTTTTTTTTTGTGAAAGGAAATTTGTTAGGAGCTGAACTGAAACACATATGGTTAATACCTCTTCAAATAAAATATATACTTATGTAACAATAACAGACTTTCTGTGAAATGCCATGTAATTACCTTCTAATTTAATATTGACCTTCCCCCAGGAAATTCAAATTATTGAAGATTTACCATAAGCTGAAAATTATGGATTCCTGAAGATTGTTGCAAGCAATATAATTTGGTCCTTTGGTAGTTGGAGGGAGCAGAGCTTTCTCTGCGTGGTAGTGTTTCTGGCAAAGTGGTAGTTTACAGAAATCGCTTGGGTACGTGATGATGGACAGGCTCAGATGAAAAGATAACTTTGGTTTCATGCTCTGGGATTCGCATTTCCCACAAGATGACGTCTTTATCAACTGTGGGTCGCACCTACCTCACTTTTATTATGAAATGTTTGCAAATGCCTTCTTGGAAAAAAAATAACGTGGGCTGAATTTGTACTGTGAAGACTTAAGCATCCCATAAACCTGACACTCTAACATTTTTACCAAAGAGGGGGCAGGACAACACAAAGTGCTGGCGGAAACTCCCCAAGCTATATATCTCACTGAAAAGGGAGTTTCACCTCTGATAATTTAGGAGGTCAGAGGGCAAGTCTAAGTTCTCAGCCTCTGGATACAAAGGATGGCTGGGAACAATGACAGGCTAGTGTGTGTGTGTGTGTGTGTGAGAAACACATTTAAAACACATTTACTCTCCCTTGTTTTCAAACACTTAAAAACATATTTTACTTTGCTGGCAAGAAAAGATATGGGGAATTAAAGGCTTAGCAGTTTCTATGAATAGCACTGCTGAATGTTCAAACAAAGGAATTCAAGGTGTTTCCCCTAACCCCTCTCCTTCCCTAGAGGCATCTCAGGTTAATAAATTAATCAAAATGAAGTGTAACCCAATCTATATAAGGGTGCTATCTCCTTGGATCCCTCTACACATACCGATGTCAAAACACAAAAGCATTCAAAGTGATCTTTGGCTAAAATGGAACCTTGATCTGTTATTTTTAACTGAATCTAATGAAACAAATAAATAGCAAATTTGGGGATGCTCTGAGGCAATAGTTGTGAGTATTGATGTGGACAAATGTTGCTTACCCGAAGGGATAAAATTGAATGAAGACCTCGCTTAGCTTCTCCTCTTCAAGGTACCTGTTCTGTCTCTTCCATCTTCCTGCTTTTGCTCCCCCAAGTACTTTTGTTTTTCCTTGGAGACCTAATGACAAGCCATAGGATATCTATTAGCACACATTAAAATAAAACAACACTTGGAACTTCTACTTTAGCTGGGACCAATCCAGTATCCCGGGAAGCAAGAATCTGCCAAGTTTCTATCTCCTGGAATTCAGATGTTTAATCAATGACACTTGCTTTGCCAAGGTTGTAAAAATAAAACAACCCTCAAAGCACTAAGCCTTTATTTTGGTCTGCAAAGAAATTCAAATGCTCAGCTGATGATCAAAACATAAAGACCTAGGATTTAATACAGTAGAAAATAATTGTATCCATGTGTAGGTGCCCCTTAAATAGTTGGAAGACAAAACATGGAAAGTAGGCCTGATGCAGAAGATGTTAGTGTGCCCAAAAGTCCCAGCTAAATTTACATTCCTGGTTATCTTGAGAGTCCTATCTTAGTAAAACTTCTGGGTCCAAGTAATTTGTTTTTCCACGCTTTGAACCTACACTAAACTATACTGATATATCGTGTGTGTATTTACATGTGTGAAAGCTTTTTTCATGGCAGTTTTACTGTCTCGTGTCCCAACCTGCATGTGTTATTTATTAAAAAATCGTATCTATCTCATAGTGGCACATATTCTATGCAAAATGAAAATCATTGTCGTGTCTTATATTCCAAAGCTGTCACCATAATACGGTACTTGTACTGGGTAGAGTCTTGATAATTTGAAATACAGCTGTCTCACAGTATGGGGGGAATTGGCTCCTCTTGAATGCTGAAGTCCCTTCTATAGAGTGACACAGCATTTGCCATAGAACCTGCATGCATCCTCTTGTACACTTTAAAATATCTCCAGATGACTTACGATACCTAATACAATGTCCGTGCTATGTGAATAGTTGTTAAACTGTATTGTTCAGGGGAAATGACGGAAGTGTCTGTCCATGCTTGGTCCTTGGTTGCTGGTTTGTTGGCTCTGAGGATGTGGAACCTGAAGATAAGGAGGGTCCACTGTGTTTTGTGTTCAGTGTGCTTGAGTGCAAAGGGAATTTGCTAACAGGACATCAAATTTTAATACACTAAGTGGAGGTTTATCATAATCTTTCAGGTTTTGGAAAAGACTGTTCATTTTATCAGGGATAGAACAAGCAGAGTGGGGAAGGTATAACGCAGGCATGCGCATGCCGGGCAAATTCCACAGTGGGTTCTGAGCTAAGAAATGGTCTCTGGCCACAGGGCTGTCCTGAGCTTGAGCCCCTGTGCTCCCGTATCCCAGGGCCTGAGCGGGTTACTGCGTCAAGGACTCTGCAAAGCACAGGGCCCTTGAGGCGTGCAGGTCCCTCAGCTCCATGTTCCTGGCCTCCAGAGCCAGAAGGCAGCTGGACACAGCAACTGCACTTCTGTCTCCCGCTAACTGAGATTAATAAAAGCAGAGGCACTGATGCATTATTCATTATTTGCTTTGTAATGGAATCCAGAGTACTGCAGTTCTGAAGGCTGCTCTATGCTTCAATACTAGCTCCAGGCCAGAAAAAAGAAAAAAAAAAAAAAAAATTAGGAAGGGAAAAGGCAGAATGGTTATCCATTGCCCGCTGCCTACCTGGCTTACTGTGAAAATTCTGTCTGAAACCAGCAGACAGACAGTGGCGTGTCACTAAAGGGGCCTGTTGTGACTTATAGAAGATGTAGAAGCCTATTTTAAAATTCACAGGAATTTCTCCATGTATAAAACGGGGAGGAGCATATTCTAATTATAGGTATTATAAAGGGTAGGCTTCTGTCACTTGTTGACTGAAAAAACAAAACTGACTTTTCAGTTTATCAAAAGCTCAACAGGAGAACTTGGGGGAATTCCTACGCATGAGAGACCAGAACTAAGATGCACAGCCTCTGAGTTTTGTCTGAATTTACAGGCAGCTGGCTTTAGCAGGAGCCAGCTGCAGACTCCTCCTCGGTGGTCAGGTTTCCAGGGCTAGCATGTGCCTCTTGCAAATTGTTTTTTGGTTGGCATCTTAAGTGTGCAATGTCACCCATGCCCTGTGGAAAGAGCTTTTCCAAGACACTAAACCATATAGTATTTTTGTACCCAGCTGGAAGCTACATCCTGTTGGCTGAAAAGATCTCCCAGTGCCTCCATGGAGGGACCTTATGGATTTGTAGGAGTGATATAAAAGGGATAGAGGATGTGTGGGAAGTTTGTGTTGGAAGGAGCTTGTCTAGTCCGGGGGTGATTAAAGATGATAAATTATGCTCTGTCCAAATGGTGTTCAGTCTTATTTTCACTGAAGGTCTCCCTGCTGATGGTGGAGGTGGGAGGCAGCCACATTTCTAAGATTATGAAGCCAGTGGCCCCATATATGAGTGTGCAGCTCTGTTCCCTGCCACGAAGTGACACAAACTTGGGGTATAGTCTAGTCTGTTTAGGGAACTGTCGCTTTGGTTGAATTTCAGATTTTTGGCATTGATGATGATGGCTGGCTCCTTATGTAGTGATGACTAACAGACCTGGGTTCAGATCCGCCTGGTAAATGCATGTCAACCAAGACAGAGAGAAGACCCTCCCTGCTTGCATACCCATTGCGTCCACAGAACTGGACAGTTCCCACATCCCTCTGGACAGGCCCTGGAGGAGTGGGGTGCGCCTGATGGTGCCTCCACAGCTCTGGAGCTGTAGGAGCTCTGAGGACTTCCCAGCAGCACTGGCAGCTGCTGCACTTGGCTGAGACGATGAGACCAGGGACACAGGGAGACAAACAGGAAACCTTCACTCTTAACAAGCTGGCTGGAAATCCCAAGCAGCCCCAGCTCTCCCAGGCAGCTCTTTCCTTTCTCTTCCCTGCCCCTCCTCCTGCCCTGCTTTGCTTTTGTGGATACAACAAGAGCAGTGTGGGTTGGGTGAACTCTCCAACATCGTGATTCCAAAACAGAAGGCAAAATGATAATGGCAATAAAGCAAAATAGAGCAAAACACATTTGGTAGTTCAGCAGTTTCTTATCAAGCTAAATACAGTCTTACCATGTGATCCAGCGATAGCGATGATCTTTGATACAATATTTACTCAAATGAACTGAAAACCTCTAAAAGCTACACACAAATGGTTAGAGTATCCTTATGCATAGTTAGCAAAACTTAAAGGCAGTCAAGGTGTCCATCAGCAGGTGAACCGCTGCATATTTGTACAATTGCATATTACTCAGCAATAAAAAGAAATGAGCTATCAAGCCATGAAAATGTAAGTGCGTACTGCCAAGTCAAAGAAGCAATCTGAAATGATATTCTGCTCTGACATTCAGGAGCACGCAAAGCTGTGGATCCTAAGGGATCGGTGGTGGTCTGGGACTGGGGAAAGGAGGAAGGGAAGGGAGACTATATGGGGCATAGAGGATTTTTAGGCCAGTAACAATGTTCTGTATGGCACTGTGATGGAGGATGATATGTGGCATCATGCGTTTGTCAAAACCATAGAAGGTACAACACCAAGAGTGAAGCCTAATGTAAACTAGGACTTTAGTTAATCATGGTGTCTCAATACTGGCTTAATTTTAACAAATGTACCACATTAAGAAAAGTTGTTAATAATAAGAGAAATTTGGGGTAGGGAGGGAGTTTATGGGCACTATTTGTATTTTCTACTCAATTTTTATGCAAGCCTAAAGTGCTCTAAATAATTAAAGCCTGTTAATATAAAAGAAATCGTTTTTGGAAGCAGGGGGTAGTCAGTAGAACTGGTCTTTTGCTGGGTGGGGCTGGATGGCACAAATTTGGGCACTGCACAAACCTCACCTAATCTGGATTTCTCTGCAGTCAGATTTGATAGGATTTGATTCTGGTGGGCTTGAAGAAATTCCACTCAAGTCAAGAATTAAGTGGCCATTTCACTTTCCAGTCCCATTCCCTCTCCTCTTGTTTTGTTTTGCTCATATCGTTTGTAATTCAAGATAGGCAAGAAAAATTTTTAAATATTGCAATTAACATCTATAATTTTGGGGGTTTATATATAGTCCATTGAGCATCTACTATGAATACATTATAACTTTAGGAACTGGGAGAGATACAAAAATTTTAACTTGAGATCTTCTTTCTCGGATTGTAAAGTTCTGGAGAAATCTGAAACTCACCCATGGAAGAACCATTATTATAATATAATAACTTTATTATCACATAATAATATAATAATTTTACATAAAATAGGTGTCAGGCTTACAATACAGTTAATATCCCTATGCTATTGAAGAGTAGGTTCTCTCTTTCTTCTCTTTCTTTCTTTTTTTCCTTTAGTTGTCTCTCTCACCCCCTCACCCTTCCTTCCTTTCTTCCTTCCTTCCTTCCCACCTTCCTTCCTACCCTCCCTTTGTCTCTCCCTCCCTCCCTCCCTTCCTTCCTTTTTGCATTTGAAATATGTGTATGAATCAATGGGTCCTTTGGTGAAATAATCAGTCTTGGTTTTGCCATATCAACTTTAGTTTTTTTTTTTTTTTTTTTTTTTTTGTGGGTACCGGGGGGTCGACCTCAGGACCTCGCACACCAGCAGGTGCCCGTGCCGCTGAGCGATATCACCGGCCCCTTTTTCGTATGTGGGTTCCGGGAGTCGAACTCGGGCCCTCGCGCTTGCCGGGCAGGCGCTTAAGCTGCTGAGCCATCTCACCGGCCCTCAACTTTAGTTTTATTAGAAATGGTAACCATTAAATTACAGATAACACCACAAAAGTGGACACATGATGTTAAGCTTGCTTGGTTGCTGTCTGGACCTGACTCTGTGCTTGTGTTCTTACCTGGTTGCTTGAGGAACTAAAAGAAACAGGCTGGTTGAATGTCACTGGATAGGAAGGGAACTTGAGAGGTGCCATAAGATTTTGAAGACTTTATAAAGAAAAGATGTCAAGTATCTATGCTGTGGTTTGTCCACCAGGGTTTCATGTGTTAGAGGATTGATCCTTAGGGTGGCAAAGTTGTGAGGTGGTGGGCCTTTAAGAGGTGAGCCTAGTGGGTTTTTAGGTCCCTTGGATTAACCGGTTCTAATGAGACCCCTGTCTGTCTCTGGCTCCCAGTCCTGCCAAGCAGTCTCTTCCTCTGGCATACATTCCTGCCACCATGATGCCATCGACTATAGGATCCTCACTAGAGTTCAGCAGGTGCCAGTGCCATGCTTTTGACCTGTGAGCTAAATAAACTTCTTTTCTTTATAAAGTACTCAGCCTCAGGTATTTTGGTATAGTGATAGATAACAGACAAATATGATTTGATTAATTATTTTATATAGGTTAGATGTTAAAATGATAATTTTTGGACATTCTTCAGGTCAAGAATATGTGGTTACATTAATTCAAGCTGTTTCTTTTCCCTGTTTTAAAATATGATACTTGGAAAATGTTTGTTATGTTATCATAATAAAATACTGTACCGTCATATACTGAGTAAACGAGAGAGATTTTACTTTCTCATAACTCTGGAGGCTGGAAAACTACCAGGTGTCTGGAGTCCCATTCTGAGGCCCACGCAGCAGCAATCTGATTCAGAAAACAGGGTGGAGACACTGCATTCGGGGTTCAGTGACTTAGCTTCCCATGGGTGCAATGTCCTGGGGTCCCTGTCCTGGGGTCTGGGGTGGGCTTTAGATGTTTGACTTTCTCTTTTTTCCCTGGTGTCCTTTTCAGGTAGGATCCCACATGCTGACTGAGCAAGTTGAGAACTTGCAGCTGCTGTCCTTGGCCATGGGAGTCTCCACTACTTTATGGACAGAGCAGCAAATCTCCGTCTGAAGTCCTATCCTTCCCCGGAGGCCGTGTTCGTGCCCGTCATTCTGGCCATTCATTAGTTTGCCTGGTACTGTGCTGACTCACGCTGCTGTGACTCTGGCTCACTCCTGCTAAGCCTCAGTTTTCTTCCTATGGAGCGGGAGCCTCGCCCACACTTACAAGGACACAGTGAGGCCAAATGAGTAAAAGCCTCCAGCGCCTGGCAATTTAGGAGAAAAAAACATGGCTTACATAGTTGGCCACAGTCAAACCTCATGTTTATGCAGATGGCCTGGCCAGAGTCAAGTCACACCTGAGGACTCTGCCATTCTATGCTTTAGGCTTTGTCCTCAAGTAGCAGCGAATAGGGCTCCCACTGCCACCATTCCAGATCCTGTCTGGAGACAGTGAGGAGCTGGGATCATTCTTCTAGGTGCATTTTCAGGTCTGCAACTTAGAAAAAAAAAAAGCAACGTGTAGGTCACAGGAAAGGGGCCGCCCCAGTTACTCTTGGGCAGCAGTTTGTGGGTATCTTGCTGAGAATTTTTCTGCCAGGTGTGGAAGACCTTCCCACAGGCAGATGTTGGAACAGGGTATTTGTCTGGAGAGGAGAGGAGAGTGCAAGTACGAGGGTCATCAAAATACATGGTGAACGTTTAAATTAAAAAATAATTTATTACAGTGAAAGACATATTGCCATTAATCCCCCTAAAGATACTTCCCTCACTTCAAACATACCTATCGCATTGTTCTTTCACTTTCTGAAGCAGTTCTGAAGGTTTCCTCTGAGTGTCTTTATGAGGTGTGATAATATATGTGGTGAGTGCTGTCGCTGAGTGCCATCCGTAGAAAGGCAGGTTCACAGGAAATGTGATGGCGCGTCCTCATCCACCTTATTTACTGGATCTGGCACCATGAGACTTCCGACTTTTCCCCAAAGTAAAAATGACCATGAAAGGTAAATGTTTTGAATTTACTGAGGACATTGAGACATCCGTGATGACACAATTAAAGACACTTAAGAGGACTTCTAGAACTGCTTCAGAAAGTGGCAAGAACAATGGGATAAGTGTGTTCAAAGCAAAAGGGAGAATTTAGAGGGGATTAAGGGCAGTATGTCTTGTACTTGAATCATTTTTTCTTTAATTTTAATATTTGACATATGTTTTGATCACACTTACATGTGTCAGATTCCTAGAACTATTGTAACCAGTTACTGAAACACAACTGGTGTAAAGCAATAGCAATGTACTTGCTCACCATTCTGGAGGTGACAAGTCTGAAATCAAGGTTTTGGCAGGACCGTGCCCCCTCCAAAGTCTCTAGGGCAGTGTCCTTTCTTGCCTCTGTACTGCTGGTAGCTGTATCCCTCCAGTCTCTGCCTCTGCCATCATATTGCCTCTTTTCTGGGTGTCCTCTAGGTCTCTGTACCCAAATCTCCCTCTCTTTCTCTTATAAAGATACCAGTCATTCAATTTAGTCACTGGATTTTACCCACTTCAAGTACGATCTCATTTTAACTTTATTTCATCTGCAAAGACTCTATGTCCAAATAAAATCATATTGATAGGTACCTGAGTGTTAGACTTGAACATATCTCTTTTGGGGACACCATTCCATGCACTATAGTATGTAAGGCAACAAAGGAAGACTAGGGAGATTAGAATTAAGGGAGATTCTAGCTGGGCTAATGAGCTTGGATTTTGCTTTGTGTTTGGTCAGTGTGCAGGGCAAGGGGTTGTGGAAAAGCTTGAGATGACATCATTCTTAGAATCCTAATCCAGCAGCAGAATGTAGGATGGGGAGTTAAGAAAGCGTGCATGAGGGCTGGGTAGCTGTTGGGAGGTTACTGTGTTGGTCTAACAGACGGGCATGGTTTGTCAATGTGGATGATGATACGAGTTCCATGGGGGAGGTATTATGTAGCTGGGATCAATGTTGGATGGGAGATGGGGATGAAGAAGTGGAGGATAGATGTGGAGGGAGCAAAGAAGAGAGAAGAAATGTGGGGCAGCTACACTGTAATACAGGTTACTCTTTGTCCATGGCAGATGGGGGGCAGGATTAGAAGCCCCCTCTTCCCTCCCTCAGAGGGACATTCAAGCAAACTCTGAAAGGTTTCTCAGAGAGTCCCCATGAGGCCACAGTGCTGTCTAGTTCAGTAGTGCTATTTGCTGGCCCCCTCTTCTTCCCTGTCTCATTCTACCATGCCCACAGCTTCCAAATAAAATACCAGTACTCAACAATGCCATAAAATAAACTACATAAGCCTTCCTGATTGAATTTCAAGAAGAACTGAAATTTACTTCCATTGAACAAAATTCAACTCTACATACTCTGTAATACAACCATACATAATTTGTTTCTTAATATGAAATTGACATGTTGCTTGTCCACTGTCTTTTTTTCTCTCTCTCTCTCTTTAAGTATAAGGATGGAAAAATTAGCTGCATGTAATTTCTTCTTGTCGGTGTAACAGAAAAACAAGTATCTTGTGTGTTGGGGTTTGATTGCAACTTGCTCAAAGCTTGAGAGCTAATGCGCACTCCCTCTCCACAATAATGGGGTGTATCTATCATATGCCCCTCCAGGTGAGGTGTGAGTGAATTTCTATGACATCTGCAGACTTGAGCTAGATAGGGTAAGCTCAGGATTTCCTGGTAAAATATCTAGGATTGAGTGCCTTCAACAGAAGGAATTTATTTCTTACCGTTCTAGGAGGGGTCTAAATCCAAGATTAGGGAGGCAGCATGGTTAGACTCTGATGTGCGATCTCTTCCAGATCACCGCCCACCCCCTTGTCACAACATCTTCACATAGGAGAAGAGAGTCAGATCTCTCCCTTCTTATTAGATCACTGGTCCTAGAATGAGGGCTCCAGTCCCATGACCAAATATCACCCTAATTGCCTCTCAAATATCCCATATCTTATTATCATCACATTGGGTATTAGGGCTTTAGGTTAAGAATTTCGGGGCCATAACAAAAGGCATGTATGAAAAATGAAAATGGGAAAGCCCTTATTTGAATATTATTAAGCATTGCAAAACAACAACTGCATATCATTAAACCAAGCACAAAATTCTTGCATGCTGCTTTCTGTACTCCATTTCCAATATAAAGGGATTTGGAATTCCCTGGGAAGTCCTGGCTCCACCTCTTACTGGCTGTGTGACTCTGAACTTGCTCCTTCACCTTTCTGAGTTTCAGTTGTTCATCTACAAAAAGAGTATAATAACATTTACTTCACAGGATGTTCCTAGACTAAATTAAGTAAAAGCACGTGGTGCACCCATCTAGTGTCTATGCTTGGAATTAGCACGTGCTTATTCAGGGTTGGCATGATCCCTTCTTTGGGGTTTCTGCACTTAGTAAATAACAGAGTGGATCTCCATGTGCTTATGATGCACAATTTTACCTACATCCCTGGCAACATGTCTGTGGCATGTGGTAGCGTTTCAACTGGGAGTGTGTTGGGAGGATAATCCATTAAAGAGGGAAAAATCAATAGCACAATTAGGAACCAGTCCATCCTATAATAACACCAGCTGCCATAAAGGGCACTGCTACCGAGTGTTGCCTCTAATTGTGTGTGCAGCCTGCTGCTAGGCTCAGCCTTTCCTCTTCCCGTAATGCGATGTCCTCTTAGGACACCATGGATATGGAAAATGCAGCAGATCCATGACATGAATATCCTGCCTTAATCAACATACAACACAACAGTTTAACAGTTCCTGTCTCAGCTAAACCCATGTAGTTTTGTTTTTGTGCATATCTCCTATTTGGGTTTCTCCTTTTGTTATTCTCTTTTCTCACAGAAAGAACGTAAAACACTCAGGACAAAGCTGGTTTTGTTGCAGCAAGGAAGCTGGAAGAACTGCGTGAAAGTTCCTTGGGAAACTTCTGCATTAGGAATGACTTGTACATACCGTCCATCACTTTCTTGTTGAGAACGTAGTTCCGTTTCCTGCCTTTGTCTTGTCATTGTTCTTTGTGATATTTGTTCATTGATTCATCAAGAACCATGCACTTGAGTATTAGACTTCGTGTGGGAAGTTGTGTGTTCATTAAATATAAAGGGTTTTGGCCTACAGATGGGCATTTCCACAAGTGAAGGCCAATTTCAAGATGAACCATGAGCACATTTTTTTTTTTTTTTTTTGTGGGTACCGGGGGTTGAACTCAGGACCTCGTGCGCCAGCAGGCGCCCATGCCGCTGAGCATATCACTGGCCCTTTTTTTATATGTGGGTTCCGGGAGTCGAACTCAGGACCTTGCGCTTGCCAGGCAGACGCTTATGCTGCTGAGCTATCTCACTGGCCCATGAGCACATTTTTAAAGGTCACTTTAAATTTAAGTTTTAGTTCCTTTTAGGGGGTAAAACAAGATTAAATAATAATTAAAACTTTCAGGAGTGGAAATGCCTTCTATTAATTTTAGTGTAATTAAAACATGTATTTTATGATTAAAAGAGGAAAAAAACCCAAGCAGGATAAAATGGAGGTAGGAAAAAAATTGTGAATCTTTTTTTTAATTGTGATACATAATAATTATATTCATTTTGGGGAATTTGTACATATACCTATCTCATCTTAATCATCTTTTATCCCCTTTCCACCTCCCCTCTCCTCTTCCCTCTTCTCCAGATCCCCTTCCCCATCTCCAAGTATCTACCTCCCTACTTCCTGCCATTTATCTTTTATTTTGATCTTTAAATTATTTATAGTTTGGTTTGATTCTTTAATTAAGCATCCCAAAACCTCCCTCCTCCAACATGAGAAAGTCGCACATGCTAATCTCATTTGGAGTTGAGTGTTCAATTTGTCCTTTTGCCTTTCTTCTTTCTCTAACATCACTCAGATACCCAGGGGCCAGCAATTATTTTTTCATGGCTCCTGGAGGCTAATCACCCAGCCCCTGCCCCCCACACCAACATGCTTTCTTCTTCCTCTCCATCTCATGTTCTCAAGGGGGAGAAAGCACTTAAAAGTCGATCTTTCAGGGGTTCAGCCCACATGCCCTTTCTTGTTTTCTAATGCTCAAGAGGAACAAAGAAACATTTGCATGGAATATTGCGTTGGTTACTTTTCTCTCATTGCTGACACAAAATACCTAAAGCCCAAAATTAAGGAAGGAAAGGTTTATTTCGCTCACAGTTTGTGGAGGTTTCGGTCCATAATCTGCTGGCTCCAAGGCAGGGGGCGTGGCACAGGGGCAACTGTTCATGGCAGCAGAAGACAGCAAAAGCAACAAGAGCAAAAAGGGAGGACAGAGACAGAGCAAAGCCTCTTTCCCTCCCTTATACTGTATGCAGGTTACCTGCCCCAGGGTGGGTGTAGTGCTCACAACCATAATCCCAGCATTGGACCGTGAAGCAATAACAAACTCTAGAAGCCTGCCCCCATGACTGCATGAGGCTTGGGGGACATCTAGACACAAACCATAACAAATATGATGTCAAAAGTCCCTGTTTGTGTGGCTTCCTCACTCCCCACTTGCTGCTTTCTGACCCCAATCCTCTTAGGCAGTGGAGTATCCACTCCTTCAACTTTCTCAGAAAATACCTGAGGACCCTCGGGGCCTACCTCTTCCCTATGTGCCCAGCTCCTTCCCTTTTCTGACCTTCAATAGAAGAAGCCAATTGGTGGGGTGTATTTTGAATAACAGGACATGAGCCATGGGTGACCTTGTCAAATCGGAAATATACTGTTCCAGATTGAGTTTTGAGTTGTTTCCCAATGACTGGTCTCCTTGCTTTTGATATGAGTTGAGAAAGAACCATCATATCCAGGAAGCCTAGATCAGTAAATAAATAAGTAATACAATCTGATGCCTGACAAATAACAAGTGCTCATCATGGGGGTCGGGGAAGTGTCCTACCTGATCATTGCAAGTGGTATGGTTTGCACGTTCCCCTTACAGCTTTCATGCTTTAACTGTCACTCAGACAGGATACAGGGTGCGCTGACTGTTATGTGCAGGTTCCTGTGCTGCATTTTGTCTGATGGTTGTGCTTGATTTTTCATGGCAGCTTTGTTCAACTTGTTGCTTTGCATTAAGCCTTTTTTCTAAAGAGATTTTGAAAGAAGAGAAACACTTTTGTCCATTGTTCCTTGGGAGAAAGAGAGAGAGAGAGAGAGAGAGAGAGAGAGAGAGAGAGAGAGAGAGAGAGAGTGCCCAAAACCTCATCATCTTCTAGGCTGCTTGCTAGTCAACTTTCACATATGAAGAGGGTAAGCATCTTCTGTTCAAATTGCTTGTCATTTCAGGATTCAAAGAAATGTGAAGTTAAAATGAGTGTAATTTTTAATATACATCATTTACTTTCAGTTCTTATTTTAAACTCAAGTTCTAATCATCAATTTGATTTGATAACTGACGTTAATACATGTTTTTATAAAAGGGGAAACTTCCTCTTTTCCCTTCCTGTTCTCATCTTACTCTGCCTTCCAGAAGCCAACAAATGCTTTAAGAATTCTGCATTTCTGGACATACTTGTGGCCTGGGATGTGGTTAAAGTCCGGCGCTCCTTCCACAGCGATGCCGGGAAGTGGCCATGCTTCTGTTGGGACCGCCCAGAACAAGCAGTCACTAAAAGGGCCCCGTTTTTTTCCAACAAGCTCCAGAACCCTGGCCTGGACACAAAATATGTTGCCTTTCTACACTGAAGATTTAGAACAGCCTCTGAAGAATTTCATATCACGATTTTGACTTGACACCCTTTACCTTGATTTCATCATTATAAATTTGTTTTACCTATAGCTCAAAGCACAGATGTTTAACAGTTGCTCTGTTTGCAAGGTCCAGGAAAATGAGTTGTTCAAGAGTGTCTTATATTTGTTTTTATGCAGTGAGTGGAGAGACAAGGAAACAGAAAAAAGACACAAATAGTTGGTAACATTTATTTCTGCTACCAAAAATACATATGATCAAAATAGATATGATCAAAATTTAAAGCAAAAAATTCAAAACAGCAAAAAACACACAAGAAAACAAGTCTCTTGAAACCAAATGATGTATATATCAGAATTTTTTCTGTGTTCTTGTGTAGTCACATATACGTTCTTTGTACATATGCACATAAAAGAGGAATTCATTGTAAAAGCCTGTTTGTTCCCTGCGCTTTGACTTTTATGTCATAAGCATTTTCTCTTGAAGCAAATATAACAGGTGCCTTATATCTCTTCTTACAGATGTGTCAAAATTTACTTCATCATCGTGCTCGCTTCGGCAGCACATATACTAAAATTTACTTCACCAATTTCCTCCTGGTGGAAATGTAAATTGCTTTCTTTCCTGAGGCATTATCTGCATTTCTGTCTCATGATAATCATTGCATGGAGCTTAATTTATTTCCTTGAGATGTTACTAGAAATATCATGCACATTCTTTAAAGCTGTTGATACCTATTGCCCAATTGTCCAGGGAAAAAATGGTTTATGAAAATAGGCCTAAAATCAAGATAACCCATTTCTAACCTCTCATGATAAACTTGAATTGTACAACATAAAATGTACAAGGCACTAAGTAAAGGGTTTTGTGTTCATTTTCTTTCACTTAATTCTCGTAACCATCTTCTGAAATAGCCCTACTAGTATTTGCATTTCACAGATGTCTAAAATAAAGCTTAGAGATCATGAGCTAATTTAATCAGAATCCCACATCTCTATTTTTTTTTTATGTGTGTGTGTAGGTACCGGGAATTGAACTCAGGACATTGTGCTTGCCAGGCAGGTGCTGTGCCGCTGAGCTATATCACCAGCCCCTACATCTCTAGTTTTGAGTGTAAAGCCTGACTCTTGACCACCACTGCAAATGGCATATACATCGAGCTTCTTTTTTTTTTTTTTTGTGGGTACCAGGGGTCGACCTCAGGACCTCGCACGCCAGCAGGCGCCCTTGCCGCTGAGCGATATCACCGGCCCTTTTTTCGTATGTGGGTTCCGGGAGTCGAACTCGGGCCCTCACGCTTGCCAGGCAGGTGTTTATGCCACTGAGCCATCTCACCAGCCCCTACATCGAGCTTCTAATAAGTGTGGTGTATTGTAAAGAGGTGCACAGAGGTGAAGCAAGCATAGTCTCTATTTCTAAAGCCTTCTAATCCAGCACTGGGAAGAAAATAGATACATTCAGGAGCGTAATATAAAACAAAGTTGAGCCAAGTTACAAATATGATGATAGGAATGTCATGTGGAATACAAAAGACATGGGACTAAAACCTGAGGAGAGGATGGAGAAATGCTTTGCAGGAAAAGAATTATTTGACATTACTTTTAAAGGCAAAAAGGATTCATACATGTGGAGATGGAGAGCCAGCATTTCTAGTGGAGAGGCCATTTTAAAGTCCTGGCAATAGAGGAACACAAAGTGGCCATGAAGAAGAACTTGAAGGCAATACAGGAGATTATGGGAAGTAAGATTGCAAAAATGTAGTTGTATGCCAAATTATAGAGCTTCATGCAAGAAGACAGGGTTAGATCTTATAAACAATTAATGAATGTGGTGGATTAACAAATGGTCAACTTGTAATACCCAGCTCAACTGAATCAGCATGGTTCTAGGTGTGGAGGGCCCACCTTAGGACTGTTGCTAGCAGCATAAAAGGAGAACTGGAGGGGAAGATGGTGTGCTGTTGATCCTCCTGGAGAAGTTTGTCATGCTGGTTTTCCTGATATGAACTCGGCTGTTTTCTTCGTGGGAGGAGCTTGGGTCCTCACTGTCACAGAAGATGGCTGTGGTTCTCTTTGGAGGAGCTCTGGTCCTTACTTTGAGTGTCACTTCCTGGCTCCAGTGCAGATCCCTCAGCCTGCTGGCACAGATCATTCATCCCGCTGGTGCAGACTTTCTAGCTTCCACCGCTGCCCTTCGGGCCTTCCGAGTGCAGACCCTTGGTACAAACTTGCATGAGACATTGTCGTGGGCTCTGGGCCTCCAGCTGGACTCATGGAGGACATTGCTGTGGGCTCTAGGTGTTCAGCTGGGTTTGTGCAGGACATTGCCATGGGATCCAGGCCCTCAGCTGGATTCTTTGGGTCTTTAATGTGTGGACAGATCTCTTGCGCTCTTCTGCATTTGACTTTTTGGGTGAATATTGTAAAATATTCCTATAAATTATGTGTCCTGTATTAAATCTCTTCCCTTGCAAATCCTGACTACAACAGTGAGTCACTAAAGAGACATGATTGTGCCTCTAAAGAGTAAGTTTGGAGTCACTCGAAATATGGAAAGAGTAGAAGAGACGAGAGATGGGAACACAGGTAACATGGCAAGAAGAGGATAGATGTGTTTGTGTATCATCTAGATTTGGCACACAGGGGCTAAAGGGGAGGAGTTAAAGATTTGTCTAGGTTTAGGCCCTGGGAGATGGGCCAGACAGATTGCCATCGGCAAAATCCAGAGGGACATTAGGAGCAGAAGCTGATCTGGGAGAGGATGGAATCAGAATTGGAATGGATTAGGCCTGAGTGTTCATGAGTACTGAAGATGCCAACTGAAAATCTGCCCTTGACTGTGGAAGAACTCTCAGGACTTTGGAAATAAATCTTAGTATCACCCATTTGGAAGTGATAGCTGAAGCCCAGCATCCATACATCACTTATGAGGAAAAGAGAATAAAGGGAAGTCCAAGCAGGGTTTTGCACAGTCTGAAAATGGAAACAAGGAGAGAAATGGGCAAAAGACAATGAAGATCAGAAGTCAAAGATAAAGAAGGCAGCTGGATGGAGCTGAGTTTAGGAAAGCAAAGGACACATATGAGCAAATATTGATGATCAGTGAGAAGATGATGGTTTTACCTGGTCCTGCAGATTCCAAGGTGAATATTGACTGAATATATATCCTGGTGTTTGGCAAGAATATTGCTCCAGGTGGCTATTTGGAGAGTTTCATTGGTGGGATGCTAGGGAAGGAAGCCAGGGGCAGGGAGGAATTTGGACTTGGTTGGGAAATTTGGAAACAACAGGAAGATAAACTGATAATGTAAATATATACAAACATATATAATACATCAAAGCACAAATGTAATATAGGCAAGACCAATGGGGCTTACAAGAGGAAGACAAGAAGCCAGTAGAAATTTCTGGATGAGAATGGAGATATAGGCCAGAGGATTAATTTCTGGGACAAAGTTCAAAGGAGATGAGAGGGAATAGTCAAGGGTCCAGGTGAAGGGATTCTCTACTACATACATATGTCTTACAGAGGAAAAGGGAGGCAAGGACATTAAGATCAGTGCAGAGGTACAGGGGAAGGCAAATGAAGGAATTGTCCTTGATGGCCTCTAGATTTTGGTCTGAAATGGGGTGAAATGGGGGTATAAGGAGTATGATTTGGGGTCAGTAAAACAATGAATGCACCAAAATCTGCTTTTTGTTTACTCCTAACAAAACCAACAATGGGAAACACCATTCTCCTAAGAATCCTAGTTTGATCTTTTCTGTAAAAATCATTCTGTTGTGTGGGTTCAAGAAGGGGCAGAGGAAAGGATGAGACACAGGTAGAGAATTTGTCAAAGTGTTTGAAACCAGTGGGGACTTCCACCCCAAATTCCCTTGCAATAAGAAAGTGTTAAGATATCATTTTATTGCTCAAATGGTACATGAGGAGGTGCAAAAGCTTTTAAATTTTATACATTCTATATTTACTATTTGGGACCAGATTTGTACATGGACTGAAAGAAAGCAATGCGCATCACCAAAATAATTATATGGGTAAGATTATTATTTTAGTAAGTTATTTTCTACAGTTACATACCACATATAATGCTTCTGGCTCTGTAGTTTTATAAACACAGGGAATGCTCTAAAATTGGCCTTTTAATTATAATGTTCACTGTTTCTTGCTGAACACCTGAGTTCTAGTTTCAACATGTGCATTCAGATTCTTGAGTCTCATGGTAGCACTGTAACCCTTTTCCATTAGTGCTGAGCTAATTCTGCAGAAGCTTTTGACTCATCTACTCTTGATCTATTCCAGGAAACACATTATGAAGGAGCCAGCTGATAACAAATCTCCAACTTAGGAAGAATTGCTTCTGGAAACTGCAGGGCATGAGATAAGGTCTATTCCATGGGAGCAGACCTTATCCAACCACACACTCGAGTGATGTAGTGGGCTCTGAGTAAGCTTCGTACACAGAACTGATAAACTCTGCACTAAATTAATTAAGAATTCTATTGCTTTAATAGCTTGTCCTCAAAGACCATTGACTAATATGACAATTTATTACATGCACAACACAAATGGGGCTATGCAAATGTTATAATAGGAACTCTGGGGTCATATTAAATCATCTTCAGATTTGTTAATATTTGTGGTATCCAAGCTATGCTACATGGAATCATTGGATCATGGAAATCCTAAGATTCTTTCATAAGCAGAATAGTAAATCTTGCTGCTGACCTTAGCATTTGGAAGTTGTTTTAACAAAAATTATACTATATCATTTGATTAGAGGTGTAGATGCTGGTTCCCTAAGACATTTTTGTCCTGTTTAAAGGAAATTCAGCTTCAAAGAGGCACAGCTAGGATTTGAACTCAAGATTTTAACTGACATTCAGAGAGATGGCATATTCTTATTTGTATTGAGGTCTATTCTTTCTTTCATATGTTTATTTTAACATCTTGACTATATAGTTCTCTTTAGCTATTTCTCTGGCTATCTTTCTGTTTTTTCTTTCTGAGTTTGGTTATAATAGAGCATTTGTTGGTGCATTTTAAAGTTCTTTATTGTGCACATATTTCCAGTGAGGATGATGTCCTTTCTGGTCTGGTTTAAGGAAGCTTTGCTGGAGTAGTTCTTTACCTGCTGATGGGAATACACCAGCATCTAACCATGTTACATTCTCATTTTCTACATTCTCATACTACAGAGGCAGTGAATGCAGTCTCTCAACCTGTACATCATACTGGTCAGGGTTGTAATTTTTCATGGGGTCCTATTTTCCTCCATAGAACCCTGAGGATAGGTAATTTTTCTTGCAATCTTGACTTGCCGGGTAAGGGAGAATTTGAATGGGAACATTTGGTAATTTTGAGTTTGTGCAGATATCTCAGAATCAACATTCTACCTCAAATGAGCTAAACACCTGGCTCCCCATTCTTGAGAACTCAATCCCAAGCCATCAGAATCTGCCCCCCCCCCAGTTCTGTTCTCTCCTCTTCTTATCAGGGCAGCCATTTTCAGTTCCAGTACTTGTAGACATAGGTTGAAAGTTCCCTCTTCATTTATGGGACCTTTGATTTTGCTTTCTTTCTTGTGCATAGTTATGACTTTAACTTTTACTGCTGTTTTATCTAACATTTCTATTTCTTCATTGCATTGGGTTTCCATAATGACTTGGTCTACTATGTTGCAGAACTTGAAGTAGCTGGAGGGATTCAAAAGCCAGATTTGAGTGAAGCTTTGGAATAAGGCTTTGCCATGCTCTTGGAAACTAATCCAGCCAACTGAAGGGTTGTCCTTCGGATTCAAGATACAAGCCCATTTGTAGGTGAGGATATCCCTTTTAGTAGTGTTACCTTTTGGTGGCATCCAAGAGGGTTCTGACTTTCACTGCATTCTGTATTCTAGAACATTATTTCCCACATTGTGTTTATGGAATATTTTTTAAAAAGTTTTGCGTTTATGTAAGTTTGGAAAATGATGGGTTAAATCAATTTAAACAAGTTTCTGTACTGCTGGGTTTCTCAGAAAAGAAGAGGAAGACAGTTGCCTACAGCATCACTCCTTAGTATAGAAGGAAGTGGGAAAGGATCACGTCTAATCACGCATAGTGGACGGGATATGGGGTGGGAAGCAAATATTGGAGCATTTCTGAGTCCCATATGAAAGGAACAGCACAGCTTGCTCATGAGGGCTGCCCCTCAGTTTGGTTCCAAGCATTTGTCTATACTTCTAGCACAGTCTCTTTAAATTTAGGTGTAATTTAAGAAAAACGTTCCTATGATCTGCATGGTAACAGCTTACTGACTTGATGACATAGTCAGTCCACCTTCTACATTTTGGATTCACCTCAGACTAGAAAGCTCATAAGAGAACAAATGCAAAATAAGTGTTTCATGTTTCAGTTGTGTGCAGGATTGCATTTAGTATAATAGTAACCTTCATTAATCACTGACTGCAAGGCTCAGGGCTCTATAGGGTCTGTAAGCCTCCAAACAAGTCTAGAAAGTCGATCCTTTGGTTGGTCCCATTTTACAGATGAGAAAACTGAGACATGGGCACACAAAGCACCACTGCACCACTTCCCTCTCTATTGCTTCATTTCACTTGTTTTTTCACCATGACTTATGGTATGTCAAGATGAATGCTGATGTCCTTGGCTGTGAATCTAATTTTTGGTATCATCTTTAATAAAATGAGATGGTAGCTGACATATAATTGTAGTTGGTGAGTAAGATACACTCTCCTCTGAGGTTTGGATTCTAGGCTCTAGGCTTTTGGCTACCAAGTGATGGTAAGCAAACCATGTTCCCTTTATAGATCCATTCTCCTCATCTATTAAACAAGGATTCATAATGTCTAGTCTATCTACCTCATAGGATTGTCATTGTCTTTAAGTAGAAGCTCATTATAAACTGTAAAATTTTACAAAGATGTAAAACATTATTATTGTTACTAGATCATAGGTTTGGTTACTTTTTACTTCTGTCATGAATGTGATGGGAAGACCGTGACCCTGGCAGGGGAGGATGAGCCTGGTGCCTGGGTTCTGGGCGTGGAGTGGCTTCTGACACTCAGGTGTGCCAGGTGCCAACGCCTGTGATGACTTATGATATGTCCATTCCTGCTTCAGTCCCAAGACCAGCGCTGCGAGCTTTCTTTAGGAAGGTTCCTCTTGCCTGGATTCGGTTGGTCTTACTTATAAAGTAAATAGTAATCTCTTTTATTCCAGAATGTTTTGATGAGAATTGTGAGTCAACCGAAAGGTATGTTTCAAGGGATGTTACTAGTTTTATTTTTCCCCTGCCAGACAGTCTCAAGATTCTTTACAGTTACAAAAATGTGCTTTTGAAGAAGCATATTGTACTTAACTCTGTTTATAAAAGAGGACCCATGCAAGTCTGCTTCTCCTAAATCTGCCTAACAACTCGGGTAATAAATATTTCTGTATTTGTTTTTAGAGCCCATCGGAGTCGTCAGACATGTTTGATTTAGGCTTAGTTCCCTTGGAACAAATGATGGCTACACTTCCTTTTCCTGTGGCCACTATCATGTTTTTCCAAGAACACTGGTTCCCTCAAGGAAGGCCCCAGCTCCCAGTACTAACTTGCCCACTTCTCTGGGAAGTGTAAGTTCCATGTTAACAAAACAGACGGGGTTATGAGAAAAGACAAATTCTGCCCTGAATAGAATTTTTTGATTCATTCATTCACTCCATGATCCAGACATTTAGCAAACATGTATTCAGTGCTTACCCTTGGTTAGCTGTGACTGGGGCAGGTAGGGCTTTTGCTTTTGTGGAGCTCACATTCCAGGGAGATAGAAGACATTAAGCAAACAAAAACTTGGATCACTATTTTTTCAGAAGGAAACCTTATGCCATTTGCAATTTCAGCTCTGTGCAATTCCTTAGGAAGAGAGGGAGGATATCATGGGAATTGGTGTAAGGAAAAAGGATCACGTACTATTTGGAGAATTATTCTATTGGAAGAAGTCAAAACAACGGTAGCTATTTCACGGGGAGAAGGGTAAGTAAGTTAAATTATGTCTGAGTTTGGAGAAGAACTCATACTTTGCTATTGAGAGTCAGGTAAAGAACTGATTTTAAATGTCATGAAGGATTGACTCTGGGTAGGATCTCTAGAAATGGTGGGAATATTTATAGACTTCATTAAGGAAGGTGCTGGGAATCGTGCTGCCCTGGAAGGTCAGGGTGTTCCTGAGTAGAGCACAGGGGTCTCTGACGTTTTCAGCCCATTTTTCTCAGTATCCCCTGTTCCTCCATTAGAACACGTTTAAATACATATCCTGAGCTTCATCGAGTTGCGACACTCACTTCCTTTAACATTCATTGCAGCTGGGTCTTGCATTTTGTCTTTCTTAGAAGTATTTGATTTTTTCACAATATTTTCCATTTTTATCTATTATGATCTATCTCTTCCTGTCAGAGCCGGAAACATGATACCAGGATTAGGCAACTCTCCAGTCTCTTTCTCTTGGGTAAAGTCTGAAGCAAAATAACCCTAACCCATCTGTTATCTCTGCAAAATTTTCTCTTTTTATCTATTGCCACTTTGTAATTTTATGGGAGAAAATAATTCTTTCATTTTGAAATGCATGTATTTATCAAAAGTTTTATTTGCATTGAAATTCTTCTTGGTCTTCGTGGGGTGATAAACAACACACAGATCAGAAGGTGATTCTGGCTTCAATTTCTGACTAATTAGTATGTTTCCTTTTAATTTCTCTCTCTCTTTGGTGGGAGTACAGTTATTGGCTTTGCATCTGAAGTTCTGGTTATTCCTATAACATTAATTTTCTGCTTAAAAATGTGAAAGAAAACAAAAAAGTGATGAATTTAGATTTTATTTTAGGAACATGAATAGAATGACTTTTCTAAAGTGTGGGAAATCAAACCAAAAGGAGATATTTACTGAAGCCACGTACAGCACAGGCCCCTTGCCCACTTCAGAAAAGAGAAAGGTCTGCACTGCACACTTCCTTTTCAGGAAGCAACAGATGAAACCAAAGCTTTGGAAAGTATGTATTTAGGACAGTACAGCTATTGTCACATCCTGATGCTAATGTGGTGACTAAGATGGAGAACTCGGGTCCTCATCACATGTCACTTAAATCATCCAGTAGCCCAACTTCCTCAAAGAGCTTGGGAAATGTGCTTTATTTCAGAAATTAAAACAACTGAAAAGGAGCTCAGTGTAGATATAAAAAGTCAATCTATTACATTCTCCTTGGCCCACCAGTTCCTCTAATTTTGTGTAGGACTCTGTAACATGTAGGGGAGGTTTCTGAACTATGAATATCATGAGATGGCTCTCACCAGCAAGCTGTTCGACTTGAGATTCACTAAGTGAAGGAGAAATCTCATTGTCCTTAACCATTTGCAGGCTGCCCATCCTGATAACACAAGTTAAGAAACAAGAAGATACTTTTGCCTAGCTATGAAATTTCTAGAAGCTTCTAGAAGAAAATTGTCTTAGGGAAAGTGTATAAAAATAAATCTCTCCTAATGTTTCATGTTATTTCTTTCAGGTAAATTCTTAATTTTTAACTCAGAATTTTACTAAAGTAAATATACTGTGTTAAGTTTCCATTCTGTACCATTCTTTAAAGGCATTATAAACACCTAAAGAAAAAAAAACCTGAATTTGCATTTGATAAGAAACTTGAATTTATAGATCTGAATATGGTTCTGATCTACTATGTATAGAATTTAGATTCTTCCTATTTTGAACTCTGCTTGGAGAAAAGTGGCAAAATATATTATATCTACTGGAATTCTTCTAGTAAAGTCACAGAATAGAAGAATTTTGGAAAGTACAAGCCACTATATTTAATTTCTTCTGCATGAATTCACAATTTCAGGTTTTTCTTTTTTCTGTAATTCCAGACACTAACATGTAAAATAGCATACTTCAGGGAGATATTGGCAAATAAAATTTGCCATGAATTCTGATATCTTTAAATTTCCAGAGAGCCAGATCATTGTATAGCGTTTATGAAAAATTACTGCCAAGAACTATTAGGGTGATCATTTTTCTGAGCCGGAGGAGGAGGGCTGGTACTCTTGTGAATCCAGATGCTAGGTAGACATTGTTTAAGTAATAAAAAAAGTTCATTTTAACCACCTGCACATCTTTAGAAGTTGTGAAATACCAGAACTTATAAAAACTGGCTTCCCATCCTCATTTCTAGGAAATGCTTTTGTTCTCATCAGAATGAGGCTTTGTGATCTCAGCTTCTCTCTCTTCCCCTTTCCTCTCCACCTGTCTTTTCCTTCTGAAGTCCACGGGGTTCTGCAGCTGCACAGCTCTTTTCCTGGTATCTTCAGGTGACTTCTGCAGCATTTCTCACTGACCCTCTATGTGGGCCTTTGAGGTTCCATTTAGAAGTGTCACACTTACAGGTACAGGCCAAGGCAAGAGTGCATGGCTTTCCACCTTTCTTTCCCTGTTGGCAAAGGGCACCAAACCAAAGGAGCTGTGAAGACAGCTGATTATTAGCTTATCTCATGGAGCATTGGCCCCCAAGTGTCTAAAGTTAATCAATCACTAGTTCTCCATGGGAAAATCTATTTGTTCATTTATTTTCCAGGATGTTCAGCCTTACATGTGTCTGGTATACAGCTCAGGGAGAGGAAGAGTAGGGAAGCAATAAACGGATTTCAAAGATTGGCCCATTGTAAGCATATTTCTGGTTAATTTACTATGTGCCTCAGTCACTTTCTTGGTCACTGCAACACAATACCTGGCATCTGCAACTTAAAGAAGGAGAGGTTTATTTTGGCTCACAGTTTACAGAGGTTCAGTCCACGGTCAGCTGGCTCTAAGACATGGTGGTGTGGCAAAAAAGCATAGCAGAAAAGAGCTGCTCACAGCATGGTGGACAGGAAGCAGAGTCAAGGGAAGAGTTGGGAAGGGAAATGAACCCTCCAGGCCGTGCCCACAGTGACTCCTCTTCTGACCAGACCCCACCTCTTAACAGCAAGCCAGCTATTCTGCCTTCATAATCCAATCACATCCCAGAAGCCTCACCTATGATCACATGAAGCTTTGGGGGGACACCTAGATATAAACCATAATACCAGGGTAGTACAGTTTCTCAATTCTGTTTACATGGGTGGTTGAGTGAACCATAGGATATAAGATAAAAATATTTATGTGAGGAAATTTAGCAGTTAGTAATTTTCTTATTGATAATTATAATTTTGTTTTAGGAGAGGGAGAAAGGGAGATAGGAGACAGAGGAAATGAAAGAGAGAGAATGGGAAAGACAAAAGGGTAGGAAAGTCAGAGAGGGAGAGAGGCAGAGAGAAGGCATCTTTAATCCTAATTTCAGTTTCAGGTAACAAATTGCTTCCACATATTTCTGAATATATTTAAAATGTATACAATATATAGTTAATTAATGATGGGTTTAAAATGTGTAAAGACGACAGGGTCTCAGCTTAGAGTCTGCACATAGGCTCAAGCTCTGGGGAAGGACGGGAGGTAGATGTCAATGTTAAGGCAGTGAACGGATGGAACTCACGGCTGACAGCAATAACGCCTTATGTCGTGTCATGGGATACAAAAGATGAGAGCTGTTGACGATACATGAAATTGGTGAGAGGAACCCATACTCTATGAGCATTATCTTTTTTTTTTTTTTTTTTTTTGGTGGGTACCGGGGGGTCGTCCTCAGGACCTCGTGTGCCAGCAGGCGCCCGTGCCGCTGAGCGATATCACCGGCCCCTTTTTCGTATGTGGGATCCGGGAGTCGAACTCGGGCCCTCGCGCTTGCCAGGCAGGCGCTTAAGCCGCTGAGCCATCTCACCGGCCCCATATGAGCATTATCTTGTTGTGGTCAGGATAGTTAGTATTTGCTGAGCACCTAATATATCCTGAATATTAAGCACTTGATATGAATGAATCCATTTAAATCTTTCACTATCCCTATCAAGTAAGAACTGGGATTTTATTTAATTTAAAGACAAGGAAATGGAAGCAGAGAGAGGTTCATTAACTTACCCAAGGGTAATCAGCTAGTGAGGTCTGAGGAAGGATTCGATGCCATCCAGTCAAGCACCATAGCTGAGCTCTGCTCACCCAGCCATGCTTGCCATCAACTCCGATTCTTTAGCTCAATATTGCTATTTTAAGGAAGCCAAGACTTTGGTTGGATTTGGCAACAGGTTTTTTTTTTTTTTTTTTTTTTTTTTGCATCAAACCTGAGTCCTAGAAAAAGTAATTTTCTGAGGGCCTCAGGTAGCCGTGTCAAGATAACTCGGCCATTTAAAGCTAACAGTGGGGCTCAAGTCTGGTGAGTAACAGAAGGAAAATTGTACTTACTGTTTTAAGTCATTTTTCAGCACCAGAAAAGAGGAATTGTGGAAAAACTGTGGATCGTGTCAGAGATAGAAAGACTACTCTCGCACATGAAGGAGGATTTTCGGTCACCCAGTCTAGATCCAACTACTTGACACTGCGGGTCCTTCCCTCCTCCTTTCCCTGTCCCCTTGCCCTACAGCACCCTTGTACCCAAAGAAGAAATCTTTCAGCTTGCCTGACTTCCTTCTTTTTTTTTTTTTTTTTTTTTCTGGTATAGGGGATTGAACCCAGGGCCTTTGCACTGAACTGCATCCTTGTACCTTTTATATTTTGAATGAAGATCTCATTAAATTGCTACGTTGCCTGGGCTGTGCTTAAACTTGTGGTCCTCCTGCCTCAGCCTTCCAGAATGCTAGGATTACAGAATGCCACCATTATGTCTAGATGAGGCAGTCTTGAAAATTCTGCATTTAATTTTCAAACTTCACCTTTCCCTGTGCAAGTTCAATTCCAAACTCAGGGACTGGGGAGGAATGAGAAGGAACCTGGGAAGCTCACCATGTCTGAAACCTCCCTCTGGTGAACTCTTGGTTTTGCTCTCCTCTCTGGCCCTGAATGGGAGTTCCACTAAGATCTCACATCAGGGAGCCACCTTGTAGTTTTGCTGACATCTTTATAGATCAGTGAATGGTTAATAAAGGGACAGCAGTGTTCTTCAGATGTATTTAGGGAATCATTAGCACTTGGTCAGATGGGGAATGGGTTCAAATACGGGATCCATCCCAGACCCACAGAATCAGTACAGCAGGGAATAGGTCTGAGAGGTTGGTACCAAATTACACACCTCAGAGGAATCTTTGAGTGTTTTGCGAATGATCCCTTAATTTTGTTTGTTTGTAGAGACTCGATTCTTGGATGATGGTAATTAAAATGTGTTCTGGCCAAGTGCTGCTGTGATGGGTCCCTACCAGATCCATGCACATAGAGAACTACTGCTCGTGCTGGGTTTACCAAACGATATGCATATTTGAGTAGAGAGATGAAATGAGAACCAAAATGCAGAAGTTTCTCATTGGTTTTCTCCATTTGCACCCAAATATGTTGGAGATGAGACCTTTGAAATAGTATTTCCCTGCTCTGAGAAATGCTCTTTAACCCCTTTCACAGGGCATTTGACCTATGGACAGTTATTTCAAGCCTTTCCAAATAGTCTTTCATACAGATCAGAGATTTCCAAAATTTAAAGAACTCATAGTATTTTCAAAACCTGAAATATTTGTAATCCTTTGAAGACCATAAGGGCAGCTTTTGACAGTGCAAAGAAAGACAGCACTGACTTTGTGGGAAGTTTTAATCAGGAGTAACGATATCTCACACATAGATGGAAGGATAAAAGACAGAGATGGACGAATTGTTCATTTTATTCACTGAGAAAAAAGAAATACAGCTTCTGTATATGTCTGACATTTTAATGGGAAGAATATGTTTTCTTGGGAATTTGAAGTTAGAGGTTAGGGGTTAGCGGTAACCCTAAACCTAACCCTAAAAGAATGTTTTTTTGGAAATAAGATTTTTGGAATATGTTTTTTGGGGTTCAAACAGAAGAAAACTAGCAACATGCATTTGAGATAAATTTCACATATTCAAAATGAGAGGTTCTCACTGCCACTGTAATGAAAATTCAGAATGGCAACAGTGATGCTGTTTCATGAGCCTTTGAGTTTGTGTTGTATAAGCCACCTCTCATCAACCATTACCCTGACATCTGGGGACCAGTGGTTGCAAACACAGTCACATCCATGCTGGAGAAAGGATAGGCAGAAATCACCATTGGTTATAGCTAAGGTCACCAAATACTGCAAGGCACATACTTATAGTAGAAGTATATTCATTGTTTACCTGAAGTTTGAATATAAATAGTTGTACCATACTTTTATTTTCTAAATCTGGTGACCTTACTCCTTGGGAAAAGAAAATAGTCAATTTTAAGAAAACCGAGAACACTCGTTTCTCAGTACTACTACATCACCTTGAGTGGAGGATGATGCCTGGTCTCCATCGGCTCTCAAAGTGCTCCGGGCCACTGCTCCCTGCTGAGGGATACCACTGTCCCCCCAGCTGTTTGCAGGAGCATGGTACTCACAGACATCCTAGACTGACAGCCACTGGGAATTGCTGGTTTTGAGAAGATCTGGGAGACTCGCACTTGAAGCTGAGCCCATCAGATCAGTGCAGAGCCCCTAGTTTGTCGTACTTTCAGAGATTCTGCACAGAGAGGCTCATGGGCCTGACAAGAGGCGCTCTACACGCTTACACACCAGGAGACACACACACTCACACCCCTGGCGCTAGTTTCCTAGGTGGTGTATTCACCTATCATCTACTGATTAGACACAGGGAGAATATATTTTCACGTCTCATTTCATTTAATCTTACATCAATCTTATGAGAGCAATACTACTTTACCTTCATTTGTTTGAAAGAGAAAATTGTAAAGCTTAGAATGATTAAATAACTTACTCATACTTCATAAAGATTCAAAGAGAAAATTTATCCCAAAGCTCAGGCTCTTACCTTTCCTATTCTATCTCTGCCCTTCTCTATCTCTCGTCCCTACCCATTCTCATCGTACTGCATTTCTTTTAGGTCCAAAAGGGACTTACAATGAAATAAAGAAATGGTCTGGACTTTGGAATCAGGCTGCCTTGGTGAATTGTATCCTCAAGGGGCAAGTTTTTGAATCTCTTCGAGATTCAATTTTTTTTTAATATGTGGGTACTGGGAACCAAACTCAGGACCTCGCGCTTGCCAGGCAGGCGTTTGTGCCGCTGAGCTCTATCACCGGCCCAAGTTTCAACTTTTTTAATGCTTAAAATTGGCCAACAGATATGGACTGTACAAATTTATTGGGATGGTCAAGTGAGTTAATTTGTAGCATATAAAGCATCTGGGACATGATCGTTCCTCAAATCTAGGATGCTTACTGTGTATACAACTAAATACATACCAACAATATAGTGGCATAGGTGTGGTAACAGAACTAGGAAGGAGGAATAGTTGAAATACAAGTGAAGAACTGGAAGAGACAAGAGAAAATAAACAGGAGAAGGTGGTGGCATTGGGGGAAGGAGGTTGGTTAATTGTCCCAAGGACTTAAGTTAAGGTGGTTTTAAATGTGAGCTTCAATTTTCAGTGTGAGTATTTTGTAAGGCAAGGCAAGAAAGCTTAGCATAAGCAGCAATGTGTTGTTTTTTTTGTTTTTTTTTTTTTTTTTTTGTGGGTACCGGGGGTCAACCTCAGGACCTCGCGCGCCAGCAGGCGCCCGTGCCGCTGAGCGATATCACCGGCCCCTTTTTCGTATGTGGGATCCGGGAGTCGAACTCGGGCCCTCGCGCTTGCAAGGCAGGCGCTTACGCCGCTGAGCCATCTCACCGGCCCCCAAGCAGCAATGTTTGAGGGACAACAGGGCCCTCAAGTTTCCATGTGTAGAAGCTGTGTGCACAGCAGTTTTTGTGTCTCTGACTTCACCGTGGGAAGAGGAAGGTGAGGGTCTGGAATTCCTTGAGAATTCCTAAGAATTACTTGAAAATCTCTGGTTCAGGACTAAGAAATATTTATGTTCTTTGTGGAATATGCAGTTGCTTTTTCTGAGTTTCCCTTGGAGGAAAACGGCCTATATCAACTACTTTAAATTATTTTGCAGAACAAAACAAAGCAAAACAAAATAAAACAAACAGAATAAAACAAATCTGTGCCAGTATTTGAAGGCAAAGGACTGTGGATGTGAATAAAATGTTCAGTTTTTACTATTCTCTGAGTAACCTGGACTGGGTCACACCACCTCTTCCTCAAATGTATAGAAAGCAGATTAAGTTCATGGAACTAAGGAGTTCCATAAACCTATGTCTGCCATCGGCTGTGCACCTTGCCCTGTCCTGGCCTCCCATCCACAGCACAGCCAAGTGCTGGTGATGGTGCTTATGATACAGCAGAAATGAGGAGGGCAGAGTGCAGGACAGGACTCCCATAACCCAGGGAATACTGAAAATGTGACATCAGCTGGTGACATGTGTTATGAAGGAATTAATACCAAGAAATGGAGTAGAGTCTGGCTGAGGACGAACAGCCAGTTGGCAGTGCCAAACATCGGCAAGACAGTGGTCAGAGGGGCTTCTCAGAGGAGGTGACATCTGAGCAGATATTTGTATTCAGTGAAAGACCTAGTCATGAGAACTGGCAAGGATCACGTTCCAGGTGCGTTACTTCAACAGACTGCTAGGGAAAGAAGTCATCAGGAGGGAATCTGGACTAGTTGGGAAATGTGGAACCAGCAAGAAGCTGCTTCTGGTGGATCCTTGTCCCCACAAATGCCTTTGATCTTCTCCACATCTTGTATACATGACAAATGTAGTGTGTGTGTGCATGTGTGTATGTGTGTGTGTATGTATTTATCTACATTCTTACGTCAACTGAACTTCAGATATGTAGAAAGGTATATGTACCTTAGAGTTTCTTTCATCACTAAAAAGGTCCCCTGTGACTATTTTGGGAGCAATAAACAGATGCCAGCTACACCTACCATCCCCATCCACTCCTCTGCTGATGCCAACACTGCCAATGAACCATGGTGGCTTCCTCTCCTGGATACCCTTCTTGACACTGTGCTGAAGATGGTCTTCCCGGTGAAGGAATTGGACCTCTTGGTTATTGGTGTTCTGGGCTCTCCTTTAGTACTCTTATACTTGTAACCTGTCACACAGACGAGAAAGCTGACATGGACCTTTCAAATCAGAAGAGAGTGGGAATGGAGTGATTTTGGCATAGTCTAGTCTGAGGAGTGACAGCTTTCAAGGAATACCAGGAAACAAGTACTCAGTGCACACAAGTAGTCACGGCGATGGAAACTGGACTTTGGCCAACTTTCTGGTGATATTGAAGTCGTAATCAGACAACATCTTGAGGATAAATATTTGGATACAGATACTGTATGTAATTACAGATCTTTTTGGTGCATTAAGGAAACACCTCATAGTAAAATAAAAGTGTGAAGAAGCTGTGAGAGAAGGAAGATAGGAGTGGAAGGTGGGAGGAGCTTGTACTGCACAGAGGAGGCAAAATAAAGCTAAGCTTGGCCGTACAGGCTTGGAAGGAAGAATATTATGAAATTCCTTAAAAAACAAATACTAGCAATCCCATTTGACCCAGCTATTTCCCATGTAGGTATCTTCCCGGAAGAGTTAAAGTCTTCGTATTACAGTGATCCATGCACTGCCATGTTTATAGCAGCACAACTCATACTCACTAAGTCTTGGAAGCTGCCTATATGCCCATCAACAGATGACTGAATGAAGGAAATGTGGTGTTTGCACACAATGGAAAACCACTCTACTATAAAGAAGGATAAACTCAGATCATTTGTAGGAAAATGGGTGCACCTTGAATAGTGTGAATGGCATGGAGGGGCGGTGCTATAGGAAGAGTTGGAAATAACAGCTTTTTTTAGATCAACTGTGAGAATGTATTTGCCCTCCTTCAGCTCCCCCTGCCTTCCTGGCGTTTACCTATATGTAGTTACCAAGTGTAGGACCTCTGACATTTAGGGGGAATGGGTACCCTCCTTGGGTGATGCAACTGCTTGCAGGATTTGCCTTCCCTGCTCCAGAGCTCCACTGTAGAGTCGTTTATTGAAAGTACGCCCTGGGTCCTTCTTTGCCTGGCTGGAACACTCTGTGACCATGCGGGCTGTACCGGGGCTTGTGTCAGAGAAGAGCTGACACGGAATACGTCATAGCTCTGAGGGCTCGCAAGGATCTACAGACTAAGAGTTTAGGACAGATAACAAAAAGGATACTCCTCAATTCAGAAATGACAGTGATTTTGTGTGGTTCACTGGTGTCACTGTCTTCCCTTATCTGTTGTTTCATTTTTTTTTATTATGAAGTTTATTTGTACAATGTAGATATATGTAATGATTGCATTCCTCTTAAGGAATTTGTACCTGTACATGATATATCTTGGTTCCTCTTTTTTTCCCATTCCTCTCCCCTCCCTCCAATTCCTTTTCCCCTACTTATGTACAAACCTTTGTTTCCATTTTATCCTTCTTTTCTCATTTCTTTTCTTTTCTTTTCCTTCCTTCCCCCTCCCCACTCCCTAGGTCCCCTTTCCTTTTGAAAAATTTATTCCTATTTTACAATATCTATTATACATTTTGGTTCTTATTTACACTTTCAGTTTCTCACACCAGAGAGACAATGTGATATTTATACCTGTGTGTCTGAGTTATTTCACTTAAGAGTATGGTTTCAAGGTCCATCCATTTAGCTATAAATGTCTCAAATTTATCCTTCTTTATGGCTAAGTAGTACTCCACTGTGTAAAAAAAATGCATCTTTTTTCTCCATTCATTGGTTGGTGGGCATTTAGGTTGTTTCCAAGATTTAGCTATTGCAAACTGTGCTCCTATAAACATGGGTGCACATATATCGTTGTGGTATGGTGTTTTCAGTTCTTTCGGGAAGGTACCAAAAGGGGAATAACTGAGTCAAATGGGACCTCTAGTCCTAGTTTTATGAGGAATTTCCACAGTGGTTGCAACAGTCTACACTCCCACCAACAGTGGAGAAGGGTTCCTTTTTCCCCACAGCCCCGCCAGCATTTGTTATTGGTTGATTTCTCGATGATAGCCTTCTTTCTGGAGTGAGGGTGGAATCTCAGCATTGTTTTATTTTTTATTTATGTGGGTACCAGGGGTTGACCTCAGGACTTTGCATGCCAGCAGGTGCCAGTGCTGCTGAGCAATATCACCAGCCCTTTTCTCGTATGTGGGTTCCGGGAGTTGAACTCAGGCCCTCGCGCTTGCCAGGCAGGCGCTTATGCTGCTGAGCCATCTCACTGGCCCTCAGCATTGTTTTAATTTGCATCTCTTGAATGACCAATGAAGATGAACATTTTTTCATATATTTATTTGCTGTTTGTATTTCTTCATCTGAGAAGTGTGTATTCATCTCAGATGCTGATTTTTGGATTGGGTCTTTAAATTTGGGGGGTCTGATTTTTTTCAATTCTTTATCTGTTCTAGATAGTAACCCTTTGTCTGAGGAACAACTGGCTAAGATTTTTTTCCCACTCTGTGGATTATCTTTTCACTCTGTTGGTGATTTCCTTTGCTGTGCAAAAGCTTTTTAATAAGATAGGATCCCAGTTGATGATTTTTTGTAGTATTCCCCATGCAATCGGGGTTTTGTTATCTATGGTTTTAATCCCTGTGGTTTCAGTGACCTACAGTGAACAGTGATCTGAAAATATTAAATGGAAAATTCCAGAAATAAAACAATGTTCAGTAGTACCTTGATCCATGAACTTAATTTGTTCAACAATTCTGGGGAAGATGGCCACAGCTGTGTTCATCACCTGATGAGGAGTTTGCTAACAAAAGCACAATTTTGCCAAACGTTCCTGTTTGAAAACTGAATTGTTGGCGAACAGAAGCATTTGTGAACTGAGATATTGCTGTATGAGTTTTAAAGTGTGTACTATGCTGAGTAATGTGATAAAGTATCATGCCACCCTGCTCTGTCTTGCCTGAGTTATGAATCACCCTTTGTTCACCGTAACCGTACTCTGTATGTTGCCTGCCCGTTAGCTATTTAATAGCCAGCTCAGTTATCAGATCAACTGCATGATATCACAGTGCTTATGTTCAAATAAACTTTATTTTGCTTTATAATGTCTCCAAATCACAACACCAGGAATGCTGGAAGTTTTATGATAGTATACGATTATAATTGCTCTGTTTTACTATTAGTTTTTGTTAATCTCTTACTGTGCCTAATTTGTAAATTAAACTTTATCACAGGTACCAATGTATAGGAAAAGGCACGGTATATATAGGATGCTGCACTGCCTGTGGTTTTGGGCATTCACTGGGGGTCTTGGAATGTATGCCTCATCCTAAGGGGGGACAACTACCCATTTTGTGTATCTGCTAGCAGGATATAAGTTAAAGAGGTCACCATAAGAAAAGAACAGCAAGACCAGGCACACCCACCTCTATGCAAAGTAAATGAGTCACTTGTCATATTTTTGGTGTTTTGCTGTGTTTTAAATTCAATTCCATGTAGCATAATAAAAATACCAAACTCCTGATATGAAGGGTGCAAGAGGGTGACGTTAGTGCATATTAATTTAGATCAACAAGATTATTCATGAAAGTCTAAGTAATGTTGTACAAAGATTTGACAAAGGCAGGCTGACTAAGCTACTATTTCCATAACCTTTATGACCTATAAATCGGGTTCCCCTTCACCGAATTCAATGTATTTTCTTTTCTTTTTTCTTTTTTTTTGTGGGTACGGGGGGTCGACCTCAGGACCTCATATGCTAGCAGGTGCCCGTGCCGCTGAGCGATATCACCGGCCCTTTTTACGTATGTGGGTTCCAGGAGTCAAACTCGGGCCCTCGCGCTTGCCACGCAGGCGCGTAGGCCACTGACCCATCTCACCGGCCCTCAATGTATTTTCTTGCACCCGTGAAAAGTGTGGTTTCAGTGAAGTTTTAAAATTAAGACTTTGATTACCTGGCTGCATCTAAGGAACAAGATAAAGATGGCAAAGACGATTTGAAGCTGGTGCTTGTGCTTCTTTTGCTAGAGGTTTAAGAATAAGATTGTGTCATAATGCTGATCTTAGCAGGGGTACACCCATCCATTCCCTCCTCTCTTCATTAGCATCTCAGCCTGCATCCCTACTTCCATTTCTCCTAGGGTAGGCTACAGGGACAACTTCATGTGTGAGCTTCTGTATGTTTTCTAGACTTACATGATTTAATTATAAAATTATACAATCTCTGTAACAGCAGGGCATCTCACCCTCAGCACTGTTGACACTGGGCTAGATAATTCCTTGTTTGAGGCTGTCCTATGCATTATAAGATATTTAGCAGTGTCCCTGGCCTCTACCCAGTAGATGCCATTAGCAGCCTCCCTTCAGTTATGGCAACCCAAACTATCTCTAGACCTTGCCAAGTGGTCCATCGTGCCTGTTACCCCTAGTTAAGAACCACTGAAATGGGGCCGGTGAGATAGCTCAGCGGCATAAGCGCCTGCCCGGCAAGCGCGAGGGCCCGAGTTCGACTCCCGGAACCCACATACAAAAAAAAAGGCCGGTGATATCGCTCAGCGGCACGGGCGCCTGCTGGCGTGCGAGGTCCTGCAGTCGACCCCGGGTACCCACAAAAAAAAAAAAAAAGAATTTTGTATATTTTCTGTATCTTGTTTTTCCAACCAAAAACAACTAACAAAATTCCATACGTCACCTGATACAATGCTGTTTAATTACACTTAACCGCTTGCTAATACTCTATGAGGTGCATATAACATTTTCTCACATGCTTACTCCACCATTATTGTATCTGTGGGTATGTGGCGGTACCTCTGGGCTCTACCCAGTAGATGCCATTAGCAGCCTCTCTTCAGAGAAACCTCCATACATGGTTTCTTATTCCTGGTCTCCAAAACACAGGGCTGGAATTAGCACCATGGTACATGTACTTTTACGAATTCCCAGAAATGGAATTGTATCACATGCATTTTAATTTTAAAGAATTTTGTCAGATTGCCCAATGATGGCATTTGAGGAAAATTTTAAAAACTATAAATTATGTAAGACTGATTTTAAACTGAAACCTTAGTGGATGATGAAAGAGATTATTGAAGTTATTTTTAACATGAAAAGAAATATGAATATATTTGGAAGCTTGCTATTTTGAAACCCTAAGAATAACATCTCTTTGTACAGGAAGAAGTTTGTATGTCCAGTTTAATTACCAGATTTCTCAAATGTCCTATTTGTCAAGGCTTTTGACTGAAGACATAAGTTAAAATGAATGAAGAGTGAAGGAAATTGTACCTGTAGTGTTATTTTTTCCCCCGTAATCAATATAACCCATATTAAAGCCAGAAATGTAAACAAAATAGGGGGACTAGAATAAAGTTGTTTTAAGCGATGAAATAATTAAAAATATGCCTTGCGAGTTTCCTCAGCATTGGTGTGTACCCGAGACTCTGGATCGAACTCCACGAGTCACGTCAGCACAGTGTGAATATTATGTCAATATCGAAAGATTAATGAAAATAATTCTGTTCTTGAAACTTTGGATCATTTTAATATGCTACTTTAATCCTCAAACAGCTCAGTTTAGCTTTTAAGCAACATGATTTCATTTGTTCTTCTGTTTTCTCCTTTGTAGGTTCTCTGTTCAAAAGAAGAAGCTTAACCTGACTTGTGGATTCTGAGATCACACTGCACAGTGGTAAGAATATTAAGATTACCTTTTGGGGTCTTGAGTGACTCAGCACGTCTGTCGTTGGGAGATGTTATTTCTGATGGATATCATGCTGCAGGCAAGGTTGTCTTCTGCAAGTAGAACTTGCTGGAATCTTCCCTGGATTTGTCATGGACCAGGAAGAAAGACAGAACTAATTTAAAATGAAGCCAAGTGCTTCACTACTTTTTGCTAGGTTTACTTCAAAAAGAAAAGACAAGGGATTGGGTGTATTTGCGAACTTTGAATTTTGTGATGCACTTCCCATCTGCAATACAAGTAAAGCAATATTCTCCATCCTATTGGGAGTAGGGATGGTTAATGCTTAAGTCTGGGCTGAACTTCTGGGATTTGCTTGAAAGCTACTGATATTCTAGGATGGAATTGTTCTGTCAGTTTCGCTCAAGGGATGTTCTTGGACCTCTCTAATTCCTCTTTTCTATTATATTGTTTCTCCTAGTAAGTAAATTTCTTTCAATATCCCATCCAGTTTTTGGTCACATGTCAACTTGCAATGGAATGGTCTCATCTGTTGTATTTTGGTTTGATAGCTTCCATGGGATTTATAAATAGTTTCCATTTACAAGTTATGTCATAAGATTATATTTAGGGAAGGAAACACTTAAAAACGTTATTCCATCAGTAACTTAGCCTAGCAACTATTACTATTTTGTTACTACTTTTATATGTCTTTTTCATTTCACACCTATAATTTGAAATTGTGATTCTAAATAACTTGATTTTTTAAATAAATAATACATGCACACAGGGCAAATGAAATAAAGACATGACTCCCTACTTTGCCCCATGACAACTTGTTCCCTTTTCAGGACACACCTGATGTTTCTGGTTTTCTATTTTATTGGGCCTTTTAGAGTATTTATGCTGTTTACAAGCTATTGCTATGCTAAGCAGTCCTTTACTGAACACATTTATGCATGTCATTTGTCATACATGTGAGTATTTGAACTGAAGGAACAGGAGCACTCAACATCTAAAGCAAAAACCAGACTTTACTGTTTGCTAAATAAGGGCCAACAATCCTTTTGCACAGTTATAGCAGAACAGAACAAAAACTGATTTTAGAGGGCTTGGGGAGCATTGAACTCAGGAATTGAAACACTGCATACAAGCAAGAGTGCTTAAAAATTGCTTAACTTTTAGCCATGGAAACTGGGTAATTGGAGTGTACATGCTCCTGATAGGTTGACAGAAGTATGGCAGTGTTACTGATTGGCTGGTTTCAGAAGTGTGGAGTTGTTACTGATTGGCTGGCTTCAGAAGTGTGGAGTTGTTATGATTGGGTGGCTTCAGAAGTGTGGCATTGTAACCAATTGGCTGGCTTTTAGAAGTGTGGAGTTCTTACTGATTGGCTTGTTTTCAGAAGTGTGTTGCTAAAATTTTTACTGTTTGATTTTAGTGGTTGTAAAACAGGTTATAGTGGTAAGTTGTTTATGCTTGAGACTATTGCCAAAGAACAGTTATACTTTTCCTTCTTGAATTTGGGATAGAAGAACTTTATCTCAACTACACAAGGAATTCATGAGAAATGGAATTGCTGAGTTAAAGAAAAGTGTGTTTTTTATTCACTTCTGTAGAGATTTACCAGTTTACACTCCCATCGGTAATAAGTAACAGTGCTTATTTCTCTGCAATGTAGTATGTCATCAAGTTTTTGACCTTTGTTAACTTGTTAGGTGATATATCTTCTTGACATTTTTATGATTACTTAAAAGAGTAAAGCAGAGAGTTTTTGTATATGATAAAAAAACAACATTTTATTTTCCAGAAGTTTCTTCCTATTTTCAAATGTGGTTTTTAAATACTGATTTAAACATAATTAGCACTGTGCATTAAGAGTTGTAATATTTTCTCCAGTATGTGCTTTGTCTTTTGGTTTTTTATGGTGTTTGGGGTATAAAAACATATTTTGACATAGTGAGATTAATCCATTATTATATTGTCTCCTGGGTTGTATATTATAGTTAGATTATTTTTCTCATATAGAGATTATTTTTCTATGCTTTTTGCTACTACTTTCATGGTTTTATTTTCCTTTATTCTTCTGGAATTTATATTATGGTAAGTATAAAGGAGAAATACAAATTTTTAGGTAGCTTACTTGTTCAAACACTATTTCTTAGCTAACATATTATTTTATCAATAATTTGAATTATCATCTTTGATTAAAACTAAACTTCTATAATGTGTTTATTTATTTCTGACTTTTTTCCTCTGAATCATTGGCTAAATCATTAGTCATGATACCTCATGCATTTTTCTGTTTAATTGGACCTTTTCCTTATCATTGTGTGTCTTAGTTTCTTTTCTTGTTGTCGGGACACAACACCCGATACCCACAAGTTAAAAGAGGAAAGGTTTATGGCATCTCACAGTTTGTAGAAGTTTCAGACCATAGTTGGCTGGTTCTAATGCAGGGTGGCATAGTAGAGGGGCATCAGAGAGGAGAAACAGTCCATGGCATGACAAGCAAAAAGCAGCAAGCAGCTGCAGAAGCAGCCAATGCAGCCATGAAGCAAGCCTCCCTTTCTCTTTTGTACCATCCAGGCTACAAGGGTGGTGCCACCCACACTCAGAATGAGCCTTCCCATTATCCACACCCAGAACTATGCTAATTCCAATCAGTAGATTAATTTAGTGCCACACACTCTTAATCCCAGTATCACACACCCTAGATCCAGCCAGCTCTAAAAAGTCCCATCTACGAGTGCATGAGACTTGAGGGGGACATCTAGATACAAGCCATAACACCATGGTATTTACATTAAGTGAAAATTCTATGATTTACTTAACAACTCCCCTTCTTGTGGCTTATCATTTAATACTGGGGGAATTTTGGTTACAAATCAGCAAATTGTTTTCCAAAACTTTATCTCTATTTATTTCATAATCTATCATTTTGGAGGACTGTTTTTCTCAGGCTGTCCTTACTTGGCCACCATTTTATGCCCACTAGTTGGTATTTCCAGTGCCTCTGCTATATCATGAGCCAACATTATCTCATGCAAAAAACATTTAGATCTTTAAGTGAGTTAAGATTGACAAATGTCCTTTAAAAACCAGGTTATCTGTCATGAAATGTAAAAGAAAATCAGTTGGATCTTTTAAATTTTCAAGTGAACTATGGCACATAAAATTTAAAGAGAAATATCATAGTTCCAAGTGTTTATTAAAATAGCTTATATGATTTCATTTTCTATCATACTTGCACTACAATCAGCTATTTTTTGTTGGTGATTCAGAAATATTGAGCTATAATGGCGGCTAATTTGTAAATGTGAGTGTATGTGTGTGTAGGAGTACTTGGGAATCTGAATGTATTACTCTGTGTATGTGTGGTGTGTGTGTGTGTGTTTGTGTGTGTGTGTGTGTTTGTGTGTGTGTGTGTGTGTGTTTTCCCAAGAGGATAACACTAATATTTATGTGCTTCAGAGGACTGTTCTAATTTTCTTTCATCGTATGAGAGAGAGAGAGAGAGGGAGAGAGAGGGAGAGAGAGGGAGAGAGAGAGAGAGAGAGAGAGGAAGAGAGAGGGAGAGAGAGAGGGAGAGAGAGGGAGGGAGAGAGAGAGAGGGAGGGAGAGAGAGAGAATGTTATTAGCTATTGCTGTGCACAGCAACAGAAATGAAGTTTCAACTCAAAAACAAATTCCTCTTTTTGTTCCTAGACTTTAGTCTTTTTCACTGATTGTGGCTGGACAGATTTAGAGTCAAGCACTTTAAGCAAGTTGATCTCTCTGCCTTTCTCAGGGGAAACCTTCCTCTACAGGCATTAGGTAATTTCTCTAATACATTTTAAGCTGAAATGGCCAGTACTTTTATCTGATATTATTTGTTACTCTGGTAAAATTGAGATTATTTATTACTTAAACCCCTAATTCCTCACTGGTTATAACTCATCAATCTTCTTACACTAGAATGGATAGGAGTTCCTGGCCAAAGAGGGTTGAAGTTACTCACTTGAGTCACTGATGAGAAAAAGAAACATGGGTCAGTACGATGAATGATATCATTCTAATGAAAAGGCTTATGCTGTGTGAGGTCACTATTATGAATCATAGGGTAGATCAGAAGACTCCAGCAAACACCATTGCATATGGCTGTTCAAAGTATTTCCCACCATAGAATTGTTTTTAAAAAGAAGAGCATAAAGAATGGTTAGGTATGGTTTACTCATTTTGTTTCTGACTCAGGCAAGTGTTATTCTTTCTAAACTCTGAAAAAAGTTAAGACCCTCTTTACTCCCATGAATATGCTGTATTCTCCTTTAAAAGAGCTGATGATGGAGAACAGTAGAGAGTGTGGAGATCCATAAAAACACCTGCAGACTTTACATGAGAGTTTTCTAGTCATTGCATCCATTTTTTTATATCAAACCATCATTTTTATGATAACTCTGTCAGGTTTCTGTTGCTATAGCAAATATCTGAGATAATCAACTTATAAAGAGGCTCACACTTTCAGAAGTTTCAGTCCACTATCAGTTGGAACCCTTGTGTTGGGCCTATGAGAGTGCAGCGTTGCAGAAGTGGGTGGTGGATCAAAACCATTTACCTCATGACTGAGAAGTGAAGAGAAATGTGGAGGAAGGGGCTTGGGTCCCACAATCCCCTTCAAGGATAAGCCCCCAAAGACAAGAAGACCTCCCACTAGGATCCACTTCTTGAGGGCTCTACCACCTCCCAGTAGGGTCATCATGAGGGGCAAGTCTTCACTACACGAACCTTTGGGGACACTTAAGATCCAAACGAGAGGATTTGCCAATATCTCAAACTGAGGTCTCTTCTTAAATATCATGAGATACGATGTTGGCAAAACTTGTCTTGGGGAAATAAAATGTAATGGTTATTGACTATAAGAAACATTATCGTTTTTTCTGGGGGTCTGGACAGCACAAGTCAAATCCTATTAGAGTTACCTTAAAATCCATTTCTGCATGGGTGTGGCAGTGCAGGCCTGTGGTCCCAGAACTCCAGGAGGCTGAGGCAAGATTCCAAGTTCCAGCCCAACTTAGGCAATTTAGTGAGACACTGTCTCAAAGTAAAAAAGAGAAAAAGGGCTGGGATGTAGCTCATGTCAAATGTCCTGTGTTCAGTCATCAGTACTACACAAAACAAAAGCAAAAAGAAAACAAACCTCACTGTTGTGGCTTCATATAGAAGTACCTAGGCTTGCCTGAGATCCTCCGGATTCAACTTCTGAAGCTGAAATAAAAGTCAGATCATATCTAGCAGTTTCCACCTGGAACAAGTTTTACATAGTCTAGCTGTAGTTGTCCTCTTGGGAGCTTTGTGGAATAAACAGTTTCCCCCTGAAGGGTCTGAAATGCAGGCATAATTCAGCAACTCAGTCAAATGAATCCTCTATGGCAATGTTTGTTCAAAGTATAGTGACCTTCCTAAGAATGCATCATCCTGATCTTCATCCTCAAAATCTGAGTCATGGTTCTGGGGTGAGATTTGGTGATCACTATTTTAACAGGGACTCTGGGTGATTCTAGTGAACAGTAAGGTTCTATTGGACCCTGCCCCTTGGGGTTGACTCCGACCACACGTGAGTAATATGATAACGTGACTCAATCATGATAGAAGTGATTCTTTTTCAGGTGATGATTTGAATTTTCCCAAGTTCACACATTATAGATTGTTATGCAGATTTATTTCTATATGCATAAAAGACATACAAGCATATAAGACATAGATACTGATGTGAAGAGGGGAGCTTATCTGATGTAATAGCTTTGGAAAAAAATCAAGTTGCAGAGCATCTTTTTAAAATTTCATGTTTTCATAGAGAAATCTGAGGGGGGACTACTGAATGGTCCACTTTAAGACCAGAAAGGGCAAAAGAACAGAAGGGAGGCCAAACAATGATTTCATTATACAAATGAAATGGGAAAACGCAGTGAAATTCCATCCATCCCTGAGGACTGACTCCATTTAGAGGTTAGAAGAACAGCCTGGGTGATCTCACACTTACGGGCTTTATAACCATCACACCAAGCAATTGTAGAAAGGTTATGACTAAGGATGAAGGGATCAGCACATAAAGTTTTGAGCTTTACCCTTCCGCGGGTACATGAGGAATAAAATAGATAATTGATAAAGAACAAGGATATCAAAATAGGTGAGAGCAAAGAGCAGCAAAAACCAAATGAGGACATTTGTAATGAGTTTCAGTTCCGTTTTAGAGGCGGGCTGTTAAGTAGATGTTGTCACAGAATATTTGTGATAAAGAAGATATTGGAAGGGACCGGCTCAGGAAAGTTAGAAATAAAAGATGCAATAAAGGATGATTCCTTCCATTTTCACAGTCCACTGCAGTCTCCAGAGTTTTTCCACTTTATTACAGCAGGCTCCACGATTCCCAGATTACTGAGAAAGAAACCGAGTCTCATTAAACTGAAGCGAGACGGCAGACCCACTGCATTGTAGGCAAATGTCAAGGGTGTCACGACAAGGGAATTTCCTCTGACGGCAAGGAGTATGCAGTCTGACTGGGCCACACAGAGTGAACGAGCTTCATTAACCCCTCTCTGTGCCTCAATTGTTCTGTAGCCTTCAGCAAGGCTGTGATGAAAGCGGTGGAGAAAGAAACGTAGGCTCAGAAATCAATGTAAAATTTTAATTATTAAAATTAAATCACAGCCATAAACTAGATGGAATTTCCTGTGAAGGCAAACATTTTTTATAGCTGGGAACTCCCTACTGTGTTGGTTCACTTTATGGGATGGCCACAGACAACTGATGTAAGAGCCAGGAAACCCTTGTTGGATCCACAGTAGGTTGCTAATTACCCGAGCAAAGACTTTTTGAACAAGAGTGGTCCATTTTAATCGCCTCTTAGTAAGATGCTTTGTCTTTGCTTCCCCCACCTAGATCCCATCGGCACTTATCCCAGTGCTGCCTGAGTTGTAATAGATTCATAATAGACACATTTATGTATTAATAATAATAAAGATAAATTATGTTTGCAAGTGCCTTCCCTGTACTTTATCTTCATAACAACTCTGGAGGATGTGCAGGGCAAGTATTATTATCTCTGCTTTACTGATGGTGAAAGCAAGGCATGGTAAAGTCAGGAGAGCTGCAGAGCTTTGTGGGTCAGGACCCTGATTCTGTTTTATGAGACGGCATCCTATTCAGCATCTAACAGACCACGCTCTGCAGTGCCGTGAAACACAGAGTGCTAGGGCGAGGGGACACGGCCACTTGTATGAATTCTGCTCCTCCCAGCTGTGAGTTCCTAACCTCTGAGATATAGTTTACTCATTTTTAAAATGGCAAAAATAGTAGCTATTCCCATCTACAAGTTCTGGCCAAAATCTGTCGAAATAATGCCTGAGGAATTGCTTTGAAATTTCTCTGTTCACCTAGAGTTTTCATGTGAGTGTTAATAGATCTGTAAGAACAGCAACCATGCGAAATGTGGTGCTTACTTGTGGATGATGTATTTTTCTGGAGAAAGTGCTGAACATTCTGTAAGATTTTAGAAGATTTCTACAATGGAAAGAATTATGCAAAACATTATGTGGAGTACTGATGTTATTCTCCATAAAAATATGAGAAATACAGAAAGACAAGGAGAATAAAATAATAATCATCTGAAAACAAAGTCATTTACAAGTATGTGTTTTTTGAACAAAAATGTGGATATTGCTACTGTTTCAGTATTAAAGATAGTTGGCTGAGAGTGAGAAATAGTGGCTTTTCTCATCTCAAGGTATAGTGAGTTTATTAAAAGACTGAGAAAAACCAGCATTACAGGCATATTATTAAAGACATATCGGCCTCTAATGAGTTAATATCTCTGTGGCTCCTCTCTTTTGGCCTAATGGAATGAATTATTTTTGGAATTTTATAGTAAATATGTCTTGCATTGTTCGTATAAATTTTTTGATCACAGGATAGTATTTTTAGAAAAATTTCTAAATTAAATCATCAGTATATTTTTGGAATTTTAAAATCTGTAAGTATGAGGGAGTTTGGTCTGTAGTTTTATTTTCCTAGGATTTTTCATTTCTTCAAAATCAACATAAGGATCGGCATAAAACATTTAAAAGGCTTCCCTCCTTTTTAATAGGAACTTTTAGACAACTGCAAAATTTTCTTCTTTAGTTATTTCTTTGTTTACTTTTTCATTATATTTTATATTTTCTGTAAAAAATCATTTTAAAAAAATTTATCACAATAGGATTTTATATTATTATTAATTATATCTTTAGTTTTGTCCCTTTTTTTTTTTTTTTTGGAATTGACTCATGACCTCGCACTTGCCAGGCAGGCGCTGTGCTGCTGAGCTATATCCCTGGCATCTCTTTTTAATTTATGTTTTCTTTCTTCTCTGTTTCATTATACATGCTAATGTTTGATTAGTTGTTTTTCTACAAAGAACCAGTTCTTAGATATACCTTTCTATTATTTATCCATTTTCTACTTCATTAATTGCTGTTGTTATTTTTTCTGACCTTTTGTTTTACTTTTTCTTTGCTCTTATTTTTCCATTTTCACTTTTCTTCCACTGGTGCCCTAATAAAAGGCCCACAGGCTACACATCTGATTTGTTTTCACTCTCACTAGTTTCTAATTAATCCTTAGTGAAAAGTATGATTTTCAGTACAGTTTTTCAGAGACTCATTAGTGATCTTTGAATTTTGGCCTTTACTTTTTGTATTTTTCTTTTGAGTTTATGAGAGTATATTGTGTGCTATATAATTACTATTTTCTATTACTATTTTCTATTTTCTTGTAAACTTAAGAGGAAATATGTGCTCTGTCCTCCATAGAATACCTTTTCTGTAAGTCTAATAAATATTTTTGTTATTTGGGATGTTTTTGGCCTGCCCCACCCACCTGTGTATGTATTTATATACATCAACTGCAAAAGATGGAAAAAGTAGTTATGTGTCCACTGTCCCAAAGTTTATACTAACTTATCTTTGTGCATTTAATAGTCTGTGATTACTGTATTTTGAAGATTATTATTTGGAACATAAAGAATGTGGCTTTCATGTTTTCTTTCTGTATTTTATTGTCAAAATAATATAAACATCTTCAATCCAAGAGATGGCTTTTTCTTTTAATTCTCCATTGTCTGATAGGAATATGGCAACTCCTGTTTTCTTTTGTTATTTTGGCTATATTTTTTCTTACTTTTACTGTTAAATCCTTGCCCAATCATTTAATAATACATGCCAATTTCTTTTAAGTGTTAGGGCTTTTCAATAATAGGTTAAATTTCATAAATTCTTTATTTGAACTATTGAACCATTTACTATGGTAGTATAGTTGGGGAATACAAGGGATGATCAAAATATACAGTGAATGTTTAAATTTTAAAAATGTATTGCAGTAGAAGATACATTGCCATCAATCTCCCTCAAGGTACACCCCCTTCACTTCAAACACACTTATCCCATCATCCTTTCCACTTTCTGAAACAGTTCTGGAAGTCCATTTTCATGAGTGTGTAGATGAGGAGTGATTAAAAATGCAATGCATTTTTCTGCTGAGTGTTATCTATGGAAAGGGAGGCTCAAAAACATTATGGTATGTCCTCATCTACCTTATTTCATGGGATCTGTCTCCATGTGACTTCTGGCTCTTCCCCAAAGTCAAAATGACCATAAAAGGTAAATATTTTGAATCAATTGATGACACAGAAGCAGCCATGACAGTGGAACAAAAGACATTCACAAAAGAAGACTTCCGGAACTGTTTCAGAAAGTAGCAAGAACAATGGGATGAGTGTGTTCAAACCGAGGGACAGTATTTTGGGGGGGTTAATGGCAATGTGTCTTTTACTGTGGTAAATTAAGAAAGATTTAAATATTCAATCATATGCATAATTATTATTATTCCTGATATAATTGTACCCACTTTGTGTTGTTCTATGCTTTTTTTTTTTTTAATGTGGGTACCGGGAGTTGACCTCAGGACCTCAGCTTGCCAGCAAGCACTTGTGCCGCTGAGCTATCTCACCGGCCCTCTACGCTTATTTTTTAAAAAAAGATTTGCTGATTTTTCATAGTGAATTTTTATCAATGTATAATATATTTATTTCGATTTTCTCCTCAGGTGATTTGGTTTTTAGTTTTACCAGTAATAGGAAGAGGGGAAGCAGAAGAGGGGATGGGGATGAAAGAAGAATGAAGATGTGTTGAGTACATGTCCCAACTCCTGGTGATAAATGTAATCATTATATACTACAAATGTGTACTAACAAAAAAATTTAAAAAGAAAAAAATAAATTATTAAAATACTCATATTAATGTTTATAAAACTTACAACATAAAAAGCAAAGCACTAAAGGATGATTAGCTTCTATGAAAAGTGAAGACATTAGTGGCTTTTTCATATTGTATCCAGACCCACTTCCCAGTTTTTGTTGGTATCACCAGTGATTTTAGAGTGGGAATATTATAGGCAGCCAAGTTATATAGAAATAAATTTATTGTCAGAGAAGGACTGGGCTGTCAAGTAAGTCGGCACAAAAATAAAATCATTAGAACTGTGGCTGGAGGCACATCTGAAGAAGATCAGGCCTCAAGATAAAGATCCAGTAGCCAGGCCTACATGTCTCCCTAAAGGATAAATAATAACTTGAGATTATACTGTAATTAGCATCATCTGGTCCAATAGGTCTAGATGGGCATCAGTCGCCCAGGTGGGTGACCAGAACATCTGGGCCCATCGCTTCCCATGTACCGTCCCTTTCTATGTACCCTTGCTATGTGACTCTTTCCCTGTTGGATCAATATTAGCTAAGCAGCTATATTTGTAATCCTATAGGTTGATGGCAGTTTGATCCATGTTGTACTCACATTGTGACTTTGCTGTATAAATTATCTCTGACAGAGGGCCTCGGTGGCCACCCACTTTTGGGACCCCTCCTGTCTCTCAGGAGCCATCTCTCAATAAACGTTTCCTACTCTTAACATCCATTATCCCTTGTAATTCAGTTTTTGATTTTGGGGGACATGAACTTGGCGCATCTGACATCCAGCAGGTTGGGAGTTATATTTCCCCTATGTCAGCTTTAATGAGTTTTACCATATTATGTTATAATGTCCTTCTGTCAGTAAGTTGAAATCTATCCTAAAAATATAGGCCTTAGTGATGGTCGTATGCTTTCTGAAAGCATGGTTTAGGTGCCTACATATATAAAGGACAACCTTTTGGGCCACAAGATTCTTTTTTTTTTTTTTTTGTGGGTACCGGGGGGTCGACCTCAGGACCTCGCGCGCCAACAGGCGCCCGTGCCGCTGAGCGATATCACCGGCCCCTTTTTCGTATGTGGGTTCCGGGAGTCGAACTCGGGTCCTCGCGCTTGCAAGGCAGGCGCTTATGCCGCTGAGCCATCTCACCGGCCCTGGCCACAAGATTCTTAAATAACATCTTTTCCCTTCTAAACTTGACAAGTGTGTTTCTTAAATGATGGTCTTTGATAATACAGGACAGAAATACTTTATAAACATGCAAGAATTATATATTTTACATAAAGTATTCTGAATATGAATCTAATTATTTCTCTATCTTAAAATTAAAAGAAATGAAAGTGCTGGACTTTTCCTTTCAATTTGCCTGAACTAAACATGGGTATACCAATCAGCCAGCTCAGGCTGTCTCACTGGTCCATCCACTCTGTGAAATTAGTGGGCAGCCACCACTTTTTGAAGCAATCATTCCAGGAGACTTCATGATGGTAGAATACGATGGCGAGAGAGCACTCTTCTGGGAACCAGGACACCAGGTTCTGACTTGGCTTTGTCAGTAAATGTGTGTGAGCCCCTGAACTCCAGGTGCTTATGCATTAACTGGGATGTTGGAGAAACTTTCCTCTGGGATTCCAGAATGGATGATGACTTCCAACACAAAGAGGTAACCCATTTGCTGTATTAACATTACAATTAGTTTTTAGTTGAGTTATCACTGTTTTAAGCTTTTAAAAAGCTCAATGCAGAAAAGTTCTGTAACTAAATAGATACTTGGCAGAAGACAGAATAATGCCCCCCCAATGTCTCCCTCCCAGTCCCCAGAAACTATGAATATATTACCATATTGCAAAGGAGAATGAAGTTTGCAGATGGAATTAAGTTTTCAAATGAACTGACTTTAAGATAAGGAGATTGTCCTGGATTATCTTGATAGGTCCGCTGTGATCACAAGTGTTCTTTAAAGTGCAGAGGCAGGTGTGAGGGGTCTGAGTGAAGTGATGTTAGAAACACTCAGCCCACCATCACAGCCTTTGGAGATGGAGGAAGGGACCACAAGCCAAGGAAGGTGGACAAACTCTAAAAGATCAGACACTAGCAAGCAGATTCTCCCCAGAGTCTCTGGAAACATATCCACTGTCCCCTACTTTTTAGCCCTACTTTTTAGCCCATTTCAGATACATTTGTGGTGCTTTAAGCCACTAGGTCTGTGGTGATTTGTGACAATAGTACAGGAAACTAATATACAGGAATTATTATCTTTTTCGTGGGAAAAAAACTCTCCATGTTATGATAACTGTGCTTCTCTCCAGTGTTGGCCCAGTGAACTCTTCATCTAACTGTGCATCTAATGTACTTAACAACATTGTTTGTAATAAACTGGTAAATATAAATGAAGTGTTTCCTTTTTTATGAGCCATCCTAGCAAATCTTCTAGGCCAGTGAAAAGGATCATGGGATCTGCCAGTTTATAGCCAGTGGGCCAGAAGCACATCCTGGGACGGGTGATTGGCATGTGAAGTAGGGGCAGCATTGCAGGTTGAGCTCTCAGCCTGTGAGTCTGACTCAATCACCAGATAAATAGTTCAATTGTTAGCATCAAGCTCATGTCCCCTGGAGAACTGCTTGATGTGTGAGGAAACCCCACACATTTAAGGTCAGAAGCATTGTGTCAGAATACAGAAAAACTGTGTGTTCTCAGAATAGTGTAAACATAGTGTGAGAGTGTCTACTTAGCCAGAAGGAAAAAAAGATGCTTTTTAAAATTGTTCAAGATTTATCATGACTCTTCGGGAGGAAACAGATTCCAGAAAATGTTTAAACGATGCTTTTTTTGGCGTAATTTTCATTGGTGCACTGTGGATAACAAAGCCTGGAGTGGCTTCTGTGTTCCCAGGCGGGTATCCTCACTCCTCACTCATCTGAGTGCCAAAAGGAATACAGAGAAGGAACAATAAGGCAGACCCCAATCTTGATGTCATTGTAATCTCAACAGATCTTATGTGATACACTTAACATTAATTCTCTGATTCTCAGGAACCAAGGAAGAAGTTTCCAGGAATAGGGACAAGTTAATGTTAAAGAGGTAAGGGCCTGTTTTGCTGCTAGCTGGATACACTGACCATCTTTATGTCTTATCTGTTAAATGACATTAGCAAAGTCAGTGAGCCCCAGTGCCTCATTTGTCATAAATATTTAAATAAACCTGTAATATGGCTGTAGAGAGGCAGTGTATAATACATATCTAGACAGTAAAGATTGACATCAGTTGATAATGACAATGACGGTGACGATGATGAAAGCTAGCATTTGCCAAGCCACTGTTCTGTGTCAGGTTCACTAGATCCTTGAATGCCCTCATACCCCACTGTGATGACCTTAATAGTTTCTCCACTATACAGACAAGGACACCAGGTTCCAGAGCCTGAGTATTTATCCAGTCACATGTCTAGTCTCTGGGTTCAAATCATGGTCCTTAAGAACCCTAAGTGTATATGTTCAGTCTCTCTGATTTGTTGCCTTCACCTTTGGGGTGCTTATTAAGAATATGAGCAATTCAGGGGAGAGGGCTTGGGATACTAGTTTCCTACTATAGAAGTCAATGAATAAATAAGAGAATGTTCAAGAGCAAACCAGGAAAACTGGCATGATTTTCCAAAGGAAGAAGGTACTGAATTACAGGGGACAGTGAGTCTGAATGAAAGGAAAAGATAGGGTGGGTGGGAGTAGGTGAAGGGTGAAGAGAGGAGGACAAGTGGCCATGATGCATGACACCAGGCAGTTGATTGGCTCTTGGTCACCTGAATACCTGCTCTGTAGATTTATGTGATTTATTTGAATATGAAAAAATACAGAATGCCCCCAAAGTTTTTACAGTGGCCATACTTCATATAGTGAATTATAGGAAAAAGTTTATAGAAATTTAATACTTTCTTATTGTCTATAATAGGAAATGGAGAATGATCACACATTTTCATTTTATCACAGTCATAACCAGAGGTTCCAAGGGATGAACATTAGAGAGGATCAAGACTACTTTCATAGTTTCAAAGGACATTAAATTTTCTATATATAAATTTAAATGAAATGGTAAAATCTGTATTCTTTTTTCATGGAAAGAGGATTTCATTATAAAGCCCCCCAAAAGTAAAATGTTCTTAGGTTTACAGGCATACAATTCTCTTCTTCAACATTCTGTCGTGCTTTAATAGCATACCTTTTTAGTGCTAAATATTTCCTTGTTTCTCAGATCTGATGTAATCTTAAATGGGCCCCTAAAATTATTAAATTGTGAACATTGTAAGTATGTGTCTCATTTTTAAATAAAATAATAACGTTGCATTCAATAAACTCTGGCTTTAAATAGACACCTAAATTAGGTTGATTAAGTCAAGGAAGTTCTCATCTTTAGCTCTTATATTTTAGAACATAGCTCTCCATATGGTGATCTGAAGGGGCATGGTGCTGATTCCTTGGAATAAATTCTCTCATTATTTATTAGGTCCATGGTCTGAGGATTTGCAGACCTATTTGATATTTATATGTTCACAAATACTGGAACCATACGTAAATCATGAAGACCTTAGTTTAAGGGAAATACGAAAATAGTTATTTTTTAAAAATGTTTTATACATTTCACATTATAAATATATAGAAGAAAATTAGAGAAAGATATTCTATTTTGATATTTGTGTGATAAAATCAACAACCTGGTAAATCTTATTAGGTTTTATAGAAGATTGCTATATTTGCACAAGACTCAATTTTATATGTAGCTTGCATATTTTGTACAATAATGAAGTATTTTATCATTTGTATAGAAGACAAAGTACTATATTAGTCAGCTTTACAATTGCTGGGAAATACCTGACACTCACCATTTAAAGGAGGAGGGATTTATTTGGTTCATGGTTTCAGAGGGTTCAGTCCATGGTAGGTTGACTAACACAGAACTGGCATGTCCAAAAGACGTGGTGGAGGAAGGTTTCTCAACCCCTGGCACCCAGGAAACAGACAGAGCTAGAAGAGTCAGCGGGATGTTCCCTGCAAAGGCATGACCCAGCGACATAACTCCTCCAACTAGGACCCATCTCCTACTAGCACATTCAGCTATGAACTCATCAATAGACTGATCCACAGATAAGTATAACAGCCCCATGATCCAGTCACCTCTAGAAAACTCCACCTCTGAACATGTAAGGCTTTGGGTAGACATTTTAGATCTAAATCATAACAGTATCGCTTTAATATAACAGAGTCCACTAGAAAGGCTTTATCTCTAGTAACTATGCCATAACCCGGACATTTATCCCATGATAGGAAAAACTTCTACTTTGAGTGGGTGGGAACTTTAGTCCTCCCCATTATGACGGTGGTCATATCTTTTCTCTGGGTCCTTGGAATGCTTATTCTCTAGGTGGTCAAATAAGAGAAAGGTAGAATTTTTTTTTCTCTTCTGCAAGTAAGTCCCTCAATTCAAAGGTATTTAAGGTTGTGTGTGTGTGTGTGTGTGTGTGTTTTGTGTGTGTCTTTTTTTTATGTGGGTATCGGGATCAACCTCAGGACTTTGTGCTTGCCAGCAAGCGCTCATGCTGCTGAGCAATATCACCGGCCCTGTTTTACCTTTATGTGGGTACCGGGAGTCGAACTCAGGACCTCGCACTTGCCAGGCAGGCACTTATGCCACTGAGCCATCTTACTTGCCCTGTGTGTGTGTCTTTTTGAGACAGGGTCTTGATATGCAGTTCAGGTTCAAATTCACTTTGTAGCCCAGGCTGGCCTCAAACTCACAGCAATCCTCCTAACTCAGCTTCCCACGTTCTGGGATTATAGGCATGTGCCACCATGCCTGGCATATTTAAGATATTAAAGAGAATTTAGTGTGATATACAATGTGCATTTGAAGTTCTACATAGGAAAATAATTAAATTATAAACATATGGGTTTCTTTAAATGATAAATTAATGGCTGTTGCTATGGATTGAATTATGTCCCCACAAAAGATGTTAAAAGTCCTAGCCCCAGTGCCTGGGAATAGGACCATATTTAGAAATAGGGTCCTTGAAGATGAGCAAGTTAAGATGAGATCATTAGGATGGTTTCTAACCCAATGTGACTAGTGTCCTTAGGAAAAGGGGAAATTTCAACACAGACATACAAATGGACGATGATGTGAAGATGCAGAAGGAATGCCGTCTACCAGCCAAAGAATGCCTGAGGCTACCAGAAAACAGGAGGAGACATGGCATAGATGCTTAGAACTCAGAGTCCTCGGAAGAAACCAGTCCCATAAACACCTTGATCTGGAATTTCTAAGCTCCAGAACTGTAAAGAAAGCACATCTCCATTGTGAAATCCACCCAATCTTTAGTACTTTTTGACAGCCCTAGAAAACTAACACAGCTGCTTCATTCCCAGTCCAATGACCTGGGTGATTGTAGTAGTTATCAGTAAGTTTCCAAGCTAAGCAATTGAGGCATTTGTCTAAACAATTGCCCTGGGAGAGAAGCACTAGACAGTACTGCAGAGTTTCTCTGCAAATACTAAAAACTTACCAGATCAGTTCTCGTAGAGGTGAATATCCACGTGGGGCATTGGGTGAAGGCTGATAGCTTTTGGTTAACCAAGGTTTCCTTCTTTTTGTGTCTTCTGACACTTGATTCCATTATGGACCACAGTTTTCCATGTATACATCTTGAAACTGAGCAGCGCCCCTACCCCAGACACATGATATAATCTTGATCTTACTACTTATCATATTTCTAAGGTATTTTGTATGAAACCCAGTGAAAATTTTAACCTTGTTGTCTGCTTGACAACAGAACAGAATGCTATGTTTAATTTTGCTCTGCCTAGATAGGTTTCTCTTTCAAAATAATTTCATGGAAGCTTATACTTTGTTGTAAGCTGATGAATTCCAACCAGCACCTTGACAAGAGAGTTTCCTAGCCTTGAGCCTTACAGTTCCTGTGTGCTTATGGGGAATGGTGGGATGTCACCTGGCTTCTCTAGTGATTGCTGAAGTCCTGGATGTCTTCCATGGGAGTGGTGGAAGGAAGGAAGGAAGGAAAGAAGGAAGGAAGGAAGTGCCCAACCCGCGCAGCTCTCAAAGTTTGGGGGGGGGCAGGAAGGATGGTGAGAGGATGGAGAAATAAAGAAAAGAGACAAAAGCTGAGGTCAGGTGGAGCCCTCTCCCCTGATGGGAGGAAAGGAACTGCTCAACCAAAGCAATGCATTTATTTATATATTTAGCAAGTTGGTGTCACATGACACCCCTTATCTTAGCAACCCATTGCTTGGAATGCCTTGGGGCTAGGTGTCTTCTGGAGTGGAGCAGCTTGTTTAAGTAGCCCACCCGGGCTGCTCTTTGTTGCCCTTTGTTCTCTGGCTGGCCCTTCTCACCAGTGGCAGGGGAGGTGGAGTAGGAGCGCACCTGTGATCAATTTCCAGCTTCAGCTGCTCCCCACAAGGAAGGAAGGAAGGAAGGGAAGGAGGGAGGAAAGAAGGAGAGGAAAGAAGGAAAGAAGAAAGAAAAGAAGGAAAGGAAGGAGGGAAGGACAGATGGAAGGGAAGAGGAGAGAAATAGAAATAAAAAGGGCTGGAGAAAGAGAGAAGAGAATTTTGAAAGGGAGAAAATGAGCAAGGGGAGAAAAGAAAAAATATAGCAACAGTGAAATTCCAGAAGCTACTCGGCAGGATTTTTGTGTGTGTCTGCAGTAGCATGATATCTATCTGAGACCACACTCAACCCATTCTCTTTACAGTGAGACTAAGATTATACACCACTGTGGACATTTCAGTTTTAAAAGCATGATGAGACCTGATAGCGATACCACATTAAACACATCTCCTATTGATTCTTTCTAACCTTGCAAAACGAGCTGCGTGCATTAAGTACCTTTTACTCCAGCACAGCTGATGGGACCACAGATGTTAACTGCAGGGCAGGATTTCCTCAGAGGTCAGCAGACAGGGCAAGTGGGAGGTGACCGAGAAGTAGCTTCAGGCCAAGGGACTATTTACCCTTGTCGTCCTCAAATGCAACTTGAGGACAAAGGTCTGGACAAATCTATGTCAAGGGAAATTAAATCAAACTTTGCTACCTCTCTATCCACAATGTCACCAGCCATACAAATGTGTGGCTCTGTTAAGGTGTGGATCTGTCATAACATAAGAATGAAAGGCTTTGGCTGGAGCTCTCTTTTCCAAAGTCTGTATTCTGTGACCTATGGTTTTGCTTCAGATAATAAAAATGAATAAGAATAACACTGTTATTTCTTCTTCTCATCTGGAATGTCTGCTTTAACACCTTTGTCCTTATGACTCCGTACTCCTCATGTGGCTCATAATGGACATGGAAGAGGTAGGGACAGAGATGCTGCCATTTCTGTGAATGGCCTGAATGATGTCCTCTGGTCCTGTGGTCAAGGGAGCATTGCCTGCATTTGAAGGAGGAGGGCCACGTGTTCCAGGAAGCAGCTCCTGATGTCAGTCACCAGGGTGTAAGACCCCATTTACCACCTGCAAGACTTCCGGCTGGTGGTTAGGAGGCTCTATCTTTTCTTCTGCAAAATGGCATGACCATAGCTGGGGTACAAAATTGCAGCTGAAATGTGTAGCATGTAGTTTGTCCTCACTAAAACGTGGCTTTTATACTTTTTTTTTTTGCTGTTGTCATTATTATTATCAATATTAAAATTGTTTAAATTCTTCCCTGCTAGTTTGGGTGGTTTCCCCAAGCATGGAGAATAATGGAGTTGTAGCAGGGGGTAGGACTCATCTTAGACAGGAAAGGAGGAGCCTCTGAATCATTCTGTGTGATTCTGTGTGATTTGAGAAGTTCATCAAATGCCTCCCATGCTGGTTTCTCTTGATGTCTGGAATCCCTCCCACCATTCATTTAGTTTGGTGCAGGAGTTAACTGGTATCTGGGTGGGTATGTGGTCAACACCACCAGTTTACAAAATAAGAGATTACAGGGGTATGTCTGTCTTGGACACAGTGGTACTAGCTTATTCACTGGCTGAAGGTATCAATGAATGAATGAATGAATGAGCTCAAGGTTATCTTTGTCATCACTTTTCTCCCCAATCTGCTCAGCTGAAGGCTTTCTACAGCAAGGGATTTGCAACTGCTTTCTGCATTTACTTAAGTTGAAAGCAGAACTCGTAAAAAACTTGGTTCATGAAAAGGAGTTGAGTCAGACAGAATGAGAATAACAGAGATGTCTAGGACAAAGGGACCTCTTGGATGGACATTCTGAGACAGGTGATCAAGCTGACCAGAAGGGAAATGGAGATGAAGACTGGGACGGGAGGGAAGGAAGAAGGGGTGGAGGAGGTGACTCAGGGCAGGGCAGAAGGTGCAGGTAGCACAGAATCTACAAAAGGGTGAATGTGGTCTGAGTGTGGGGCGTGGTGCAGATGGGCAGCACCCGTGATGTACGTGTATGTGTGTGTGTGCATGATGCATACACGTGTATGTGGAGTGTGATATAAATATGCAGTGCTTGTGTGTGGTGTGTATGTGAACATCTGTCTGCCTATGGGGTGGATGTGTGCTGTGTGGGTATAGATGTGTGGTGTATGTTGTGATGCACATTGTGAGTATATCTTTTCATGTGAGTGTGTGGTGTAGGCCTATGGTGTTTGTGCATGATGCTGGTGTGTATTACCTATGGGTGGTTTAGCATCCCATGTGTTTCTGGAGTATCCACATGTAGGGAGTGTTCGTGTGTGTGAAAGGTATGCTTGAGTTGCATGCATGTGGTTGGAGGTACATCCTAGGTACATGTGTGCCAGGTGTAGCTGTGGGCAGATCATCCTGGTTGGTGCAGGTACGAATTTGAAACAATATGCACTGACATCATGGGCAGGTAGTTTTCAAGTGTAGTCCTGCACCAGCAGCAGCAGCATCACCTGAGGACTTGCTAGAAATGCAAAGTCTTGGGATGCATCCCAGGCCCACTGAACCAGAGATCCTGCAGTATGAGGCATTGCAGGCCTTCCAGAAAGCTCTGATGACTGCTTGAGTGTGAGTACCATTGTCACTTGGTCCCATCCATCTGGCTTTGAATTCTTGTTACCATTACAGCTGCTGTAGTTCTGTTCTTCCTTCCTAAGTATGAGATATTGGCTGTTCTTCCCAAACTGATGGAGGAAAGCCGGAAGTGGGGAGGATGGCAATTGGATGTTCTGTGCTAGTGACATCCTAGTGGTTGACTTTATCATCTTTCCTTTAAATGGTACATCTACCAGTCTTGAACTGTAAACTCTAAACTTTTACTTAGTTGGACCATAATGGGAGATATCTCCAGATAGCTTTTGGATTTTGATGTTAAGTGGTATATGTACCTGTGGGAATTTTCTGCCATAATTGTTTCAGAGAATTTAAGGTCAATTGTGATGCAGAGAATGTGCTCCCCTTTTAGGATGCTGTGAATGTATCTGTGTGTGAGTTGTACAGTGTTACAAGCACATTCACAAAGAGGCAGAATTGCTAGAGGGCTCTGAGCCTCCACCTGGGTTTGCATTCTACCATGAAACACCATCTCCATTTTCAGTCTCTTTGTTCTTCTCAATCCTAGCTATCAACAAGGAAAGCAACAGCAGAGTCCTTTTCTAATCCTTGAATGAATCAATCAAAATAATACACGCAAAGTTCATAGAACACCTGCCACAATTCTGCATTCTAGAAAACAAGTTAACTGATACTGAATAAAAGCACGTGATTTTTTTTTTTATTTTTATTTTTATTTTTTTTTTAGTACTAGGGATTGAATCCAGGGCCTTCACACTGAATGACAGTCCCAGGCCTTTTTATTTTGAAACAGGGTCTTGCTAAGTCACCAAATTGTCTGGACTGGGTATATGTCTCCTGCAATCCTCCTGTCTCAGCCTCCCAGAGTGGTGAGAACACAGGCATGTGCCCCCACACCTAGCTGAAAGTACTTAAAATTTATCATGGAGCATGATTTCACGTTTTTACCAAGCAAATTATAGTGACGTAAAGATAAAAATGAGTGTGCATGAGTGGAGAGCTGCCGCTGCCGGCAGCTTTGCCTCCTGGCTCTGGGTGTGGTTGTATGGCTTCTCCACTGAATGGGGGGAAGGGGCAATTTTGGGAGTTTGCCTCTCCAGGGAGCACTGTCCATTTGCTAGTGAGAGACACTGATTTGAATTCAACAGTCCTGTTGAGGGACTTCTTCTCAAACTTTAATGCCTCTTACAGTCCTTCCCACTGAATTTCTGCCCTAATTCCTGTCCTCTTGCTGGCTCACTGCTCAGTAGTTTCTGTAAATGTCTCTAATTGGCCTTATATAAAAAATGTCAATGAAATGTATCCCTGTCTATACAATGGAAAAGTATTTAGCCTTGAAAAGGAATGAAATTCTGTCACATGCTGCCACATGGATAAAGCTTGAAAACACTGTTCAAGTGAAATAAGCCCATCACTGAAAGAAAAATACTGTATGATTCCACTCATTTCAGAGACCTAGAAGAGTCAGATTCATAGACAATAAGCAGAATGGTGCTTTCCAGGGTGTGGGGGAGAGAGGAGAAATTTTATGTTTAATGGGTACAGAGTTCCTCTTGAGGATGATAAAGTTCTGGAGATGGATACTGATAGTGATGGTTGTACAGTGTGAATGTACTTAATATATGGAACTGGGCATGATGGCGCATGCCTGTAATCCCAGCTACTTGGGAGGCTGAGGCAGGAAGAGTGCAAGTTAAAGTCCACTCTGAGATCCTGTCTCAGAATAAAAGTGAAAAGAGCTGGCAGGTAGCCCCCCATCACTTGGTTAATTTACCACAGTAAAATGCATCAAATTGAAGAGTTGAATTCTTTCTATATTTCAAGGCCTTATCGTTGGTAGTATCCTTGACTTGTAATTAGAGTTCAAATTCATCTGTATACGTATGTTACCATATTGATCCAAAATAAAAGAGAGCAGTAATTCTTCCTATGAACGGTTTTGCAATTTGCCAAACTTGCAACCTTGCAAACCAAGGTTGCAAGACAAAGTCACAAGATCTAATCCATTCATAATGGTTCCTTGGTATTTTGGTTTTGATGTAGATTCTTTTATTTTTTTCTTCAGTACTGGGGATTGAATTCAAAGCCTTCCATACTGAGCTACACCCATAGATTTTTAAAAAATAGGTATTTTTGTTTTGAGACAGGGTCTCCCTAAGTCACTGAGTCATCTAGGCTGAACTTGAACTTATGATTTTCCTGCCTCAGCTGCTCAGAGTGCTGAGATTGTAGTTGTACATGGAGAGCGTCTTTTAATGCCAGTGATAGATGAAGTATCCATTCCAGAGAATTTATTCTAGAAGAATCTAGCTACTAGAGCTGAAAGGAACAAGAGAAAAGTGAGTGAATCAGGACAGTGCATTTACTGAGACCCTCCCACAGACTTTGTTGGACTCTGGAGAAATATCCCATGACCAAGATGGTCAGCCGCACTTGTCCTCAATGTAGAACTTCCAGGAAAGATGAAATTTGAAACAAAAGTATGACACATAAAGAAACCATGTGAAGAGTAAGAGATGCCATTTAAAAAAAAGAGAGAAAGGGAGATAAGATGTCAGGGAGGTAAGCAGTCGAACTATTTTACTTGGACTAATAGCCTGGGCCTACTTTTCAGAGGAAGAGATGGCTAAACCAATGCTTTTAGATGTAGGAGCTACCTAGGGATAGGGTGGGGTGGGAGAAGAAGGATTGGGTCCTGGGCAGAAGAAACAGTGTGCCCAAATGTCCTAAAGTGGGTTGGCATCATGTTGTGAAGGGACTCAGGGAGCCCGGGGAAGCTAGTGTGGGGGAGGTGGGAGGATCATCCACTGGATAGGCTGAGAGGAGGTCACATGCAGCATGGTGGCCACGGTAAGAATATAGACTTTGTCCTGAGCAGAAAATGTAGACTTTCAAATGCTGTAGAGAACCATTAGTTCAGCACAATTATTTTGTAGTGAGTTACTAGAAGTTCAAAGTCCTTATGTGGGCACTTTGGAGCACAGAAATACAGATGGTTACTGAGGAAACCAGGGAAGAACCTGTCTTGCTTTGTACCCACTTCTGGCTTCCTTTGATCCTGTACCATTGGTTTATTACAACTGGTTGAAATGAGAGTGAGCTTTGGAATCCCAAAGACCCAAGGTAAAATTGTGGTTCTACTTCTACCAGATATATGAAGTCATTTGGGAAATTTGTTTCATCTTCTCAGCCTCATTGGCTTCATTTGTAAAATGGGAAGACGAAGCTTATTTCACAGGGGTTTTAAGACAATTAAATTATCACACGTAAATCCTAAACACAATGCTTGCTGCACTATTAACAATTAATTAAGTGGCAGTTTCCCTTTTGAACACCTTTTTTTCTTGGCCAGAAACTTGATAACAAATGAATTTCTTCTAACTTTAGGGACTGTATTGATGGGGGTTATTATTAGGGCTTTCTGATTACTTGTTAGGCACTGTGTCCTTTGACAGCTTTTCTGGGAGATAGTTCAAAGGGAGCTAGTTTTCTATCATGCCTAGGAGGTTCCAGTTTTGTGCAGGCTTTAGCTAATCATGTTCAGTATATGGCCTTTGTCTTCTGTGAGACAAATGGATTCTCTCCGGTGTTTTCTATAGGAACGTAGAGCCCACAGGCATACAGTACCAGATTAGATCCCAGCTCTGCTGCTCGTTGTTTAATTCGGGAGCAGTCAATCTCTCTGGGACCTTCTTTCTTCATTTGCAATGCAGAGTCTAAGTTATGGTGGACATAGAGCACACACGCAATGTCCAGCATAAAATAAGAATTTGGTAAATGCCAAAGACTCTTCTTTCCTGCTCACCTTGGTATAAGGTCCCAGGAACCTAAATGCCTTTGCAAACAATATCCAGCTTGGGAGTGTCTTGGTCTCTGCTTTGGGTTTGGCCTAATGTGGATGTGGGGCTTCCCCCAGCTGTTCCCACCCTGGTCTCACAGCTCAGGTGTAGCATTCCTTTAGCCTCGTGTTCTGGAGAAGAGGCTTCGAAGGCAACTGCCAAGCAGGTTAGATAAGAGACTAATCCCCTGATTTTCATTTGAGGAAATTCAACCCCAGAGAGGTGTGTGATTTACTGTAGCTTACACACCTAGCTCCCAGCAGGGCTGAGATAAGGATCCATTTTCCAACTCCTTAAGTCAATGGCTCTCTGTTTCTCCATTCTTCTGTTGGGTCTCAAGGAAGCATCAAGAAAGAACATTGTATTGAGTCCAAGTTTTAGCTTGGTGGCCCTGGGCAGGCCTTGGGCAAGCTGCCGATTTTCCCCCCATTTGTTTCCTTATTGGAGATGAAACAACCATCTCCAATAAGGAATATAGAAAAAAAAATCTATGACTTATTGAAACATGGAGAATATGTCAAAACCCGTGAGGTCACAGCAATGTAGTGATATTTTTCCATGTACAGCTAAAGTTACAGAAAGTGGAAGGCTGGGAATAATTATTCCAATGGTTTATTATGATGATCAATAAACTCTCTGTCTGTCTTAATAACTATTTCAGTGGTTGATTCTTCTCTGTCTACTTCTGTCTTTCCAGTTCTACTTCTCTACTTCTTCCCAGTGCACATTCTTAGGTCTGTATGAATGAGTAGCACCTACCAAACGCTTTATTTGTTATTAGGCTTTTCGCAATTATTGTTTGTTTGTCTGTTATTTCAGTACTGGAAGTTGAACCTGGGGCCTTCACACTGAGCTACTTCCCAGTCCTTTTGTTCCTATTTTATTTTTGAATTTTGAGACAGGGTCTCACTAAACTGTTCAAGTGGGACTTAAAAGTTTTGGTTCTTCTTCCTTGGTCTCCCAAATGCTGGGATTACTGGTGTGTGCCACCATGCCTGGCTAGTTTATCTCAACCCTCCTAATAAAAGTCTTTCTTGGTAAGCATCCTGGTTGGTTTTGAAGTTTGAAAATATTCTGCTATAGAGGCTATCAGGAAGTATGTCTTCTTATACACTGCTGATGGAAATGCAGGATGGGACAGCTCTTGTGGAGAGATTTTAGCAATGTTAAAATCTCTATTTCTATTTCAATCAAATAATCTCACTTCTAGGAGTCTATCTTGAAGATGAACTAGCAAAATATGAAGAAATGAATACAAAAGCTGATTTATACTGACACTAAATGCAATAGAAAAAGACTGGCAATAGCCAATATATTCATGAAAAGGGGAAGAGATGGCTAACCTGTGCTATACTACACGAGGGAATATTGTGTAATACCAAAAAAGATAAAGGATAATCTTTAGTGTATATGAAGTGCAAAAATCAAGTTAAGATGAGAATGTATAACATTCTAACTTTTATTTAAGAAAAGTGGATATGTATTTACCACATTAAAAACAATATGGTAGTGCAAATAAGTTCTTAACTATAAAAGAAAGGAGAAACCAAAACAGAAGCAAATAGGTTTGGAAACCTGCTTTTTAAATGTTTTACCAAATTATATTACAAAAGGTAAAGAAAGCAATATCTTAATTTAAAAGCAAAATGAAATAAATTGCATGGAGTATTGGCCACATAGAAAGGAATTATTTGAAATGATTTTAACCTTGATTTATTTGGCTGTATGTCTGCAGTAGGGCATATATTAAGGACAAAAAGAACTTCATAGATACCTTACATTGCTTCAGTAATTATACTGTTAGCAATATATTGGTATAGGATTTTGAAATTTTTCTTAAACTCTGGGAAAGCATATAATAAGTATGTTAATGTCATAAAGATCCAAGTTTTTGACATGAGAAGAAAAATACTCAAATAGAAAATTAAAGAAGTTAAATAAAGGCCTGTGATCCTAAACTTGAAAAGATCAGTATAACTTCTCTATGGATTTCTCTTTAAATATGTATTTGGACTTTGTCCACCAAAGAGACTAGAACCAGTGATTAACCCAAGAACAAGGAGCTCCCCAAACATCCATGGTAGCCTCCAAATGCCTTTCCTGCTGGAGGGAAACAGGGCTCACTGGAAAACAGTGACCGATTCCAGGCAGGGGCAGTAAATCGTTCAAGATGAGCCTGCAGCATCTTGTCACATCAGAAAGCAAAGAAGCCACCGCAGACTCCTTAGGCTGTGGCAAAAGATTCCAGATCCACAGGTGTCAACATGCAAAGGCTCCTAATGGCTGAAGATGAAACAACCATCTCCAATAAGGAATATAGAAAAAAAACATCTATGACTTATTGAAACATGGAGAATATGTCAAAACCCGTGAGGTCACAGCAGTATCGGAAGAGCTTAGGTGCTCCCTTTAGAGGATGCTGGGGAACCAACTCACTATTCTGAAAACTGATAATTAAAGGTACAGAATCAAGCAGCCAACCTTCCTTTCTAGAGAGAGCTGTGCCTTGTGCTAAATCAAATAGTTGAGGAAGTATTTTTTTTATTTTTTAGAAAAATTAATAAAGAAGGAACTAAAATGCCACCACTTTGTAATCACTCATGAACACATGGGTCTAGACAGTGACCATCAATGATTGTGAAAGTGAGGCAAAAAACCTAAGGGAGAACTTTGTGAATGGACGAAACTGTCATCACCTACAACCAAAGGTTAACGTCAGCATCATAAAAAGGACGAGCAGACATTACATGCCTCCTGATACAGTGCAAAGGGAAAGCCATAGCATGCCTGCTGATGCATTATGACCCAAACCTTCTAACCTGAATCTCAGCCCACCTCGGCATCTAACTGTGAGGCCACACAAAGCACAAGGGGCAAGAAAACGTATAAAGAATCATCACAGGGAAGCAATCAACGAAGTCCAAAATGTAGGATACATGATCTAGGTTTTTTCCAACAAATAGACTGCAAGTAAATCTAACATAAAATCTTTGTTATTGTTGCTGTTGTTGTTTGGGGACAGAGCCTCACTGAGTGGTCCAGGCTGGCCTTGAACTTGCAATGTAGCGCAGGCTGGTGTGGCACTCCTGCCTCATGATCCTCCCGCCTGAACCTCTTAACCGTTGGAATTACAGGCGTGTGCTGCCATGCCTGGGGAGATCGACAGTCTTAAGAGACACAGCCCCCGATGAAATGCACGGGCCTTGCTCTCTTTCTGATTCAGGTACACCAAGCACAGAACCAACTTTTGTGTATGTCCGAAATTTTCCCTAATAAGAAGTAGGTTTGACTGAATGTACAATTGCATGTTTTAATATTTGGACATTGCTGTGGACCCTTCATTAGCTAGTGTGTGTGTATAGGGTGCAGATTGCTAGGAAAAGTTTATGTTTCTACTCTGTCTAACTCTGCAGTTTTGTTTGCATCCTCCTCCAATTTAAAAGCTCTTTGAGGGCAATGAGTAAACTAATCACTGTACTTCCTTTAAAACAATATTTGGAAAGCGATGTGCTGAGTCACTTCTTTGGGTTGATGGGTGGAAGCCTGGCAGTGCTTGACATTGGGCCAAACTGAGAAGCAGGTAAAATTGATCTTCATCATGGCTGGACCCCACCTTAGTTTCTTTTCCCTCCTCTGCGGGTGATACTCTTTGCAGGCTTGCCAGTGTCTCTTGTTGGGAAAGAGGTCTCATCAACCATTTAAAAGGCAGTGTGGGATTGTTAGTGTAACCCTTCTCACAGGTGTTTGTTTTATGATTGCGATCAATACTTGTGAAATGAAAAGTTGTTGTCTTCTATTATGGAAATGGCAGGTAACAAGAGGGGGTGGTAGCTATGAGGCTGGGAGACCTACCCGGCATCCCATTGCATCATCGTACCATATCCTGCAGCTGCTGGTGGAGCTGAGACTGTCATGTCGGAGGGGCAGGGTTTCTTAGACACACCCCTGACCTCTGGGAATACAGCGATGTCAGACTGTTGAACTTTTTCTTCTTGTGGTAAGGAGCTAATTTCTGACACCTTCTCAGATGTGTTGTAACTGCATCTAGGGTCTGGAGAGGGAAGAGTTCCAAGGTGTATTGTAATCTAAGAAAAAGCTACTCTTAGGAAAATCATAAGACAGATTCAATTAACTTGGACATTTCTCACAATGCTGGGCTACTTGAAGGACGGAAAATATATAACTTTTCCTCTCCCCTCTTATGTTCAGTAGCTGGGGAACAGAAATTAGATTGACAAAAGATGAGCTAAAAGGAGAAAATGTATGCACATTTTATTGGTGGAAATATGTTTATGTGTCCAGGGTCTTCACAGAAAAGATGTTAACAATCTGCAAAAAGTGGTTAGAGTTTGGGGCGTGTATATCATTGTAACAAAAGGTAATAAACAGTGGGAAGGTGACTAGGACCTAGCTCCAGACACTATGGGAGATGGTTATCTCAGGAAGCTTGTTTATACAGACTCATCTCAGTGCCAGCCCTCTCTCTCCAGAGATAAATTTGCTCTTCTCATCATAGTACAGGAGGGGGCTTCGAAATTTATGTCACTTTCACACAAAGAAATTGATACCTTGCTTTAGGCTGCTGATCAGGGAGCACAGAGAACATCTCTTGCAACTCTTGATCTCAATTACCTGCAGCTCAAAATAATCAGTAAGCCAAAGTGGCATATTTTGAGATGGTATCTTGTGGGCTTCTTCACTATCATCTGGTGATTAGAAATACACAAGTCTTCTTTTTTTTTTTTTTTTTTTTTTTTTGTGGGTACTCGGGGTCGAACTCAGGACCTCATGTGCCAGCAGGTGCCCGTGCCACTGAGCGGTATCACCGGCCCTTTTTTCATATGTGGGTACCGGGAGTCGAACTCAGGACCTCGCGCTTGCCAGGCAGGCGCTTACACCGCTGAGCTGTCTCACCGACCCTACACAAGTCTTCTTACACTATAAAAAAAAGTCTTTTCTCTGAAAAACTTAATTTCCTTGATGGTAAATTGGACAAACTAAGACACCATTTAAGTTCTGGGGGTATTCCATGCATCTTCCCCTCTGCAAACGTATCTTCTGCAGCGTCCTCTTAGGAGTGTGAAGCACATCAGGGAGATCAGAGTGGGCACTGCCTCCAAACATCTGGCTCCAGATGCCTAACTGAGAACGCTAACCTGACCATTGCCACCAGTTTGGCTGCTCTGCACTTGGTGGGATGCTTGCTTCTTATAGACGAATCAGGGCAAATCTGCTAATGTAATCATCTTGCTTTCAGCTTCAGGAACAAATTGAGTACATGGTTTTCCCACCCACGGTCCTCAATACTCATCTTTTTTCTGCCTGTTTTTATTTTTTGAGACTTCTGGGAGACTTAAAAGTGTGTCTTCTTAAACTTGATATGAATAGCAGCTGGAAACAAAATGAGTAGATGTTCTTTGTGGGTATGGTAACCATTTTGCCCTCTGCCAGATTTTATTTCTGTTTCTGTAACAGAGAAGAAAATTAGCAGCCCACTCGTTCTAGTGATTTTGGAATGTTTCATGGGAAACTAAAGACTGGGTCTTCCAAGACTTTTGTTTAGTTTTGAATATAAACTATTCTGTTTTGTTCTGAAGACCATAGTCAATTGATGCCATTATGCTGCTCAATACAAAACAAACATCAAAAGTAAGAAGTTTTATGGCTAGAGATGTTTTTATATTTCTTCTCATTTTCATTTTATTGCCCTTTTAACACAGCTTGAATTCTTTCCTTCTCTATGAATGCAGTGTTATCTTTTACTTCACTCACTGGCTCTACTTGTGTACTGTCTGTGTTTCCCATTTCAGTGAGTGGCTCTCAGAGGTTTTGTTCGTTTTCATATTTTTCTTAGAAGGCAAAACCTCACTTTTGAATGGTATGTTATTTTCCATTGGTTTAAAGGCTCATAACAATAAATTTCAATTTACAATTAAGTACTTTGAAATATTGGAAGATGGAGCGTGGATCTTATGGTCTTATACCATTCATTATGAGGGAAGGGTTACAAATTTAGTAAGACCCCCCCGTTAGTATTAAAATCTGTCCTCTAGTTATGAGCAGCTGTCAGGCCTAGGTCATAGGACTATTTCCAAAGTAGCACTTGCCTACCAGGGAAGTATGGTAAAATAACAAAAGCTGGAAAAATAACAAAATAGATTTGCTTGGGTCTCAGGCAAACATAAGAAATAAGATGAACTTAAGGTATAAAAGGAGGGAAAGGAGGATGGGAGGGAGGGAGAGAGGGAAGGAAGAGAAGAAGAAAAGGGAACAAGAGAAAGGAAGGGAAAGAGGAAGGAAGGAAAGAAAGAAAAAAGGAAGGAAGAAAAGAAAAAAATGAAAAAAAGGGAAGAAAGAAAGAAGGAAGAAAATACAGAAGGAAGGGAAGAAGGGAGGAAGGAAGAGAGAAAAGATAAGGAGAAAAATAGATTGAAATAACTAAGGAAAGAAAAGTTCATTTTCTTTTGGTGAAGTTCATCAAAGATTATTAGGAAAAACTTCATCCAGAAAGATTATTTGTCTTCAAAAATATTTTTTGGGCAATGGAAGTAAAAAGGAATGGCCTTGGCTTCACTGGCTTTCTTACATCAAGATTATTTTATTTCTGGTCAGTGCAACAAGTTAATTATGAAAAGGAGGCAGAGGAAAGTCTTAAAACCATTCGGCATGGACTGGATTTCTGATAAGCAGTAGTTTAGGAGTAAACCTGACAGATAGAAGGGGAGGTTTATGTTCTTGTACAGTTTAGGGATTGGAAAACCATGAATTGTGATAGTTCCAGAAAGAGAACATGCAGTCGTGAACCAGCAAACAAACTATGAATGACACCAGGTGAAGAAAAGATGCCAGCCCTTGAGATGGTCTTGGTGGTCATATAACCCAAATGAAGATGTGACATTGTCAGACATGGAAGAAAAGACTGGATCTGATTGTAATCTTTGATTCTGCTGAAAATGATTGATTCAAAAGTAACAGTTAGAATTCGTAATATTCATATTCTGAGAAAACTATTATTTATTAGGATTGTAGGCTATTGTTTCCTTAAAAGTTGTGAATGTGTTTATGTAATTAAAATCCTTTAAAGAATTTTGAAAATTACCAGTTTACATTAATACATTTATCTCATGGTGCATCTCTGTCTACTGCCTGCTTTACAAATAAGCCATATAGAAATATAATATTTTTTAAAAGTTCAGAGTCTCTGCAGTAGAGTTACCAAAAAAAGGGGGGTGTGCCCTGTTAAATTTGAATTTCTGATCAACTACAAATAACTTTTTAGTACAAGTGTGTCCAAGTATTGTTTTGGATACACCAAAAAATTATTCATTATCAATCTAAAATTTAACTGGGTCCCTGCATTTTTATTAACAAAATCTGGGGTAACCCTGCCCAGAGCAGAAATCCAATGGGATATTAGTTATTTTGTCTTTTGGGAAATACCTGGTTTTCTTTCATTTACAATGGCTTTGCCTAGTCTGTAAACTCTAGTTTTGGTGACTTTAATCACCCTGTGGTAACAACCTTGGCCTCCTCTCCACCATGTTCCATTGGACTTCACACCAGTTTATTGCATGGCTTGTCGAAGTTTAACGTGTTGTTAAAATCCAAATTCTGATTCAGTGCCTCTGGGTTGGGACCTGCGTTTCAGCAACTCCCAGGCCGATGTGGGTGCTCAGGATCTTTGGATTTTGAGCAAAGCCTATAGACCCAGGTTCTCACTCTCAACTGAGCATGAATAAAACTATAAAGCTATCATCAAAAACTTTCTTTACACTTACTGTTTTCATTTTTGTGGAACCTTTTTACTACATTTTTTTCTTTTTAGCCAGAAAAAATGTTAAATATTATGCCTTTTGTTAATGGAAGAAAACTATTAGGCTGTGAGAAAGTTCTGGAAAAGCACACATGATTTATTCCAGGAATGGGTCATTAGATTGTTCTTCCTTTCATATTTCTGGAAGGACCAGAAGCATCACTATAAGAATCACGTGGCTGTTCTTATTAACAGGCCATCAGTCCCAGGAGCCACGGCCAAGGCTATGTCTGTTACTAACCATGAAGTCCCTGCTCTGCTTGCAGCGATGTTTTCATATAACATTGAACTCTGTCAGGGAACAGCATGTTGAAATGATTTCGGCATCTGCACAGAGAGGCTCAGAGAGTCCTTTTAAAATGGAAATCCCTGATTAATCGCTGAAGATTTTTGTTGCCGGGTATTTTGAACCTCAGACTAGCAAAACCCCCATGCAGGGGAAGCAATGGTTGTCAAATCAGAACAGCAGGAATTCTTCCCAGTGCCCCTGCCTAATTCCTATCACCTGGCCTACAGGCAGTGGGCGGGCTTTTTGCCTTCATAAAATGAAAATAGCAGGAATTAAATCTTCCCAGCATTAGAAGCACCCTGTCTGCTTGTGACCCACTGCGACTACTGTGCTGAGGGTCTCAGGCTGCAAAGGAGGTGTCGACAGGGTGTGTCTGGCTCTTCTCCAGTGTCTGATGTGGCTTTGGTGTCAGACACAGGGCAGACAGGGAGGGGGAAGAAGCTGGCAGGGAGGAAGGAGAAGGGGACAGGAAAAACTGCTAGACAACTCTGCTGGCCGAAGCTTAACTCTTGCTATCAGAGGGAATGTTAAGAAATGAAGTTGGCTGGAGGAGGAGTCAAACATGTTTTCTTGGAGAAAGTTGAATGCCATCTCATTAGAGACCCCTTCATCTGACATTTCGATGGTGTGAAGTCGACACTGCTCTCTTTTGGGAATTTTGCAAGATCCTACTGAGAAGAAAAGACTGCTCTTTCATTGCTTTGAACACAGTGATACCCCTGGACTAGGAGAAAATGCGCAGTTGAAAGAACAGTTAAGAAGTCATCTCTGAGGGTACATGATAGGATTGTATGAGTGATCATTTCCTGATTTTGATAACTGTACTCAGACTGTGTAAGAAACATCCTTCTTAGGAAATCCACACAGAAGTGTTTAGTAAGAGGCATCTTGTCTGCAGTTTGCTTTGAATGATTCATAAGATAACATGACAAAGCAAAATGACAAAATGCCACTAATTGGAAATCTGGCAAAGATATAAAGGAATTCTTTATAATTTTTAAAATAATTTTTCTGTAAGTATGAAATTACTTCCAAATAAGTTTTTTTTTTTTTTTTTTAAAGTAATCATCCCCCCAGAGTGGTGTGTGCTGGTTACCAGACCCCTTGTATTGTCTCATCCCTGAAATTCCCAGTGCACTGAGCTGGGGCTGCCCTGGAAGGATGGTCATCCTAAGACTTTGTGTCATAATTCCCAGGCTGCCTGGGAAGGCCCAGAGAGCAGGGACTATCTCTTGGAGTCACAGAACTTAGTACAGCGAATGTGATCAAAAAAACATAATTATTTCTGGATGATGCTGAACTAACCTTTCTGTCAGTTATGATTTGCTGGTGGAAAGGGAAAATCTCTAGCAACACATGGCTAGTGGAATTAGTTGAATTAAGACGTGTGCGTGTGTGTGTGTGTGTGCATGCGTGTTTGTGTGTGTACATGCACGCTGGAGGACAGCACCCTTCATTTCAGAGTAGTGCTAATTTACTCATGTCTTTGTGGAGGTTCTCTTTCTCTCCTAGAATGTTCTAGAATGTTCCCTGTCTTCCTGGGTTGAGGGTATACACATGAGTTGTGAACCACAGAGAGAATGCCTTACTGATAAGCAACATAAAGGTGTAGAAAAGGCATTAACAATCCATTATTACCAATTTTATGTCTTTCCATGACTCTATAAGAGATGACTTTAATTTCCCTCTCTTTCCATAAAAGAAAATTCTTTCATATTCTTGGCTTCAGCTTACTACTGATTTTATTATTGTTCACTTTAAATGTTAAGAAGAAGCTTAAAGTACTTTTTAGCCTATAATATTTAATACTTAACAAATTCTCTGAAGTGATTTCAGTAGGGCAGATAGTCGCTGCACACAGTTACTTGAATAACCCCAATAGTCCTTTCTTACCAAAATTGAGGTGGTCAAAGTCAACCATTGTTAGACTTTAATTTCAGAGATGTCTGGGAGCATATAATGTTTTTCTGACATCAGTGCCTGTCCTTTCTCTGGGGTAGAAAATTTTAGTTTGGTTTCCAGTTGATTTTTTTTTTTTAATTGCTAGGTGTCTGTTCAGAGAATTCAGTTTTTCCCTTTAGAACATAATTTTTTTTTTTTTTTTTTTTTTTTTGGTGGGTACCGGGGGGTCGACCTCAGGACCTTGCGCGCCAACAGGCACCCGTGCCACTGAGCGATATCACCGGCCCCTTTTTCGTATGTGGGATCCGGGAGTCGAACTCGGGCCCTCGCGCTTGCAAAGCAGGCGCTTATGCCGCTGAGCCATCTCACCGGCCCAGAACATAATTTTTTTAAGCCTAGTGATTCTAAGTCTGCTTTAGAGCTTGATATCTTGTCTGTTCTGAATGGTGGGTCATCCTTTTCTCAGGAACTGTGTTTACACATTCGGAGATTTAGCCTGGAGGCTTGTTTTTCACTAGGAAATCACCGTGTGCTGCATAGAGCTGGCGTGTAGCTCTGTCTTCCAGTTTGGACATGGGAGCACAGAGGTGCCCTTGATGGCCGAGGCTCTGCGCTTTCATATTAGGAGACAAGACAGGCATTGAAAGGCAGGAGAAGTGTGGGGAGGGGCAGGAGGATTCGGAGCATTAAATTGCTCTCTGAGTGAGAACAATTAGTGATGTAAGTGTATTTCTGAAAACGCATTGCTTGGGGGTGAAATTACTTACAAGCGCCATCATCCCGGCTAAAATCTCCATAAAGAGTTTGCAGTTTTGAAAAGTCCTCTTCAGAGACCATACTTATTGGAATTCATAGATAGAGTTTCATTTCGTACTCTCTGAAATTAGCTAATGTTCTGGTCACTACAGCGCCTTTAAAAGTGGCCCCAATCCCTAGGGCTCTCACAGAGGGGAAGTGGGGGGTGCTACAAATATAAGGCTACTTTGATTACTTAAGTCAGGATCGCCACTAGGGTCTTTTTTCGTACACAAGACATAACATTTGCCTTTCCTTTATGTTCAAGAAATGAGCAATGCTTTCAACATAGCAAAAGTGCTGTGTGATTTTTACCCCTAACTTTAAAATATAAAACAATTTTTAAACAGCATTTTCCATCTGATTTATTTAGTGTACCAAATTTCATTTGAATAAGCTCGAGAGGGTAGGAAGATGGCTGGTGTTTTCTGATAACATATTGACACAGAAACTGCAGCACTGCTGTCTGCGTTGTTTCTCGATTTATTTTTGTAATTATTATCACAAGGGGACATACATTTAGATGAGTGAGTTCCTACACATTTAGGAAAAAAAATCATGTTTTGCTGAAGTACCGTGGCTTAATATGGTTTTAGCTTTTTATTTGAATTGTATTTAAACATAGTATTTTATAAAATATACATTTTTCAAAGTATTTCAGTGATTTGACATTTTAGAAAAAATTTCCGGTGTTTTCAGCATGTAGAGAATATGTAGAACTGTTGACAATTATTTCTGTTCAAAGTTTTCAGTGGTCTCCTGAAAGAATTAAAATAGCCCTGGGTCGGTGAGATGGTGTAAGCGCCTGCCTGGCGAGCGCGAGGTCCTGAGTTTGACTCCCGGAACCCACATACGAGAAAAGGGCCGGTGATATCACTCAGTGGCACGGGCGCCTGCTGGCGCGCGAGGTCCTGAGGTCCACCCCTGGTACCCACAAAAAAAAAAAAAAAAAAAAGCCCTATAATTTACAAAGTGCTTCAAAGGGGTAGTACAGGGATCAAAAATCTTTACAAATCATTTTACAAAGTACCACATCTAAAGTATTTCTAAAATGCTTCTTTCAACCCTCTCAGGTCATTGATATGTAGATACATATATTTTACATATTGATATTTTGAATATCACTATATTAATTTCTTCTTTAATATCATTACATTAATTCACAATTCACTAGTAGTTAGATGCTTTATTATAACCTGACTGGTAGGTTGAGAGGCCATGTGAATGGCTGTTTCACAGCATTGAATCCTCTAAAAAGGCTTGGCTGTATATAGACAAATGTGTGCCAGATCTTGAACACATCCTGTAGGCAGAGACATGAACTATTCTTTTTTTTTTTTTTTTTTTTTTTTGTGGGTACCAGGGGTGGACCTCAGGACCTCGCGTGCCAGCAGGCTCCCGAGCCGCTGAGCGATATCACCGGCTCTTTTTTTTTGTATGTGGGTACCGGGAATTGAACTCAGGACCTTGCGCTTGCCAGGCAGGTGCTTATGCCGCTGAGCCATCTCACGGCCCGCATGAACTATTCTGATTGGCCAGGTTACTGTCCAGCCTGCGTGAAAACCGGGAGGGGTGGGGTCAGTGCCAGCCAGTTAGCTTGGTCTGAGAATACAAGAGGTGGTGTCCAAAGGAAAGTAGTTGCATTATAACAACAGCTACAAAAACAATGGAGAAATGGGTGCTGAGTGGTCAAAGCCAACAGGTGTCTCCTTGGTTGGGAAGCTTTGTCATAATTTGCTAACCATCAAATAAATGTGCAACTTTTAAACATGCTTTGTGCATCTCTTATAAGAGTGTTTTGGAGTATCAATGATATTTTCCTTTTACCAAACTAGAAACCAAAGTTGAAAGAAATTGTACGAACCAAAAAAATCTCCAGCCAAAGCAGAGCTGGTTTTGTAAAGTTGCTTTGAGTTCTGTGTCTCCAAGGACTGCATTGTTTCATTTGAGCTCTTCTTAGTCTTGCAAAATTTGACGCTACTTTAGTCACCCATTGTTGCTTCTTGTCATAAGTTCTTACCCTGCTTACCAACTAAGGTTCCTTAGAGCGGAAACTGGGTATTGAGTTTCTTAATTCTCCATTACACATTGTTTGGCATATAAAAGACACCACATAAGCTCTTGGTTACATAATTTTTGTAAATTGGAATAACCTATTCCAAGTACACTGGTGAGAATTACATTGTAAGAAATAGGATTGTACAACTTTCTCCCATATCAAAAACGTAGCTCCCACCTGTTCTAAGGCCGACAAGTCCATCTTATTAAAGTTATTAATTAAGAGTTCCATATTTTTATTTGATCCAAAATATTTTAAATGTATCATTTCAAAAAACTGTTCTCTGGATATAAATGTCACACACGATTTCAGGAGGTGGATGAAGAAACAGGATCTGCATCCAGTGGGTGATATTGATGCCCTACCACCTCCCACATGAGTGAGGAAGAATGGAAGAAACAGCAAATTTCTATCATCACCGCCACTCCCCTTACCGTCTCCGTAAACAACACCCTAGTAATACGTATATTCTTAGTTCCTGTATTACCGGGATATGTATTATTGGGATGTTGATGATAGGAACTAAGAATATAACAAACTTATAAAGGGACATAAATCTGTGGCTGGGAAGTTTACAATGTGGGTGAGATAAAGAAAGAGCAAAAGGCACTTATTGTGTTCTAAGGAAGTGAGGAATTTTTTCTTTGTCACATTTTCTTCCTGGGTGATAATAGCCAAGTGCATCTGTGCCTAGAGAAAAGGCCCAACTCCACAGGAAAGGCCCAGTGCTTCAGAATGGGATGAAATCACTGGTCCTGAGGAACAATAAGACCATCATACCCAGGTGAAACAGAAAACTTTTGTTCTTTATTCCTGGCAATAAATACCTGACTGACTGAATCACAGTTGCCATAGTGACAAGGTTAAGAATGTTGATTTTCAAGGTGGGAAATGTAGATGTTGGCTGACCCAATTCGTGTTGGCCTGTGGGTACAAATGCAGCTCCGCAGGTGGTTATGTTAGTGCCCCGAGGCTGCTGTAAAAAAGTCCACACGCCCACGCAGTGGGTGCATTAAACAACAGAAATGTATTGTCTCCCCATTCTGGAGGCTGGAACACCAAGATCAAGGTGTAAACAAGGTGAATTCCTTCCGAGGCATAGTTTCCTCCATACCTTTCTCCGAGCTTTTGATGGTTTTTCAGTCCGTCTTTAACATTCCTTTGGCACACACTTCCCCGGATTTCTGCCATCATGTTCACATGGCATGTTCCCTATGTGCATGCCTCTATGCCCAAATTTCTTCTTTGTAAGGACAACAGTCATACTGGGTTAGGTCTACTACCAGTATGACCTCATGTTAACTAATTACGTCTGCAATGACCCTATGTCTATATAAGGCCAACTTTTAATGCACTAGGCTTCAACATATGAATTTTATGGGAACACAGTTGACCTATAATAATACCAAACCCCAACTTTGCTATCACTTTTTCCCAATCCACATAAGATTGTCTGTCTCCCCCTCCCTAATTCCCTGCTAAGTCTGCCCCAAATGTTTCTGGATAAGTATTCTGAAATGAACAGTATGCTCTCAAACACAGTGGTTAAAGGCTGCTTTCTCTCTCCTGCCACCAACCTGGCTGCAGAGGATCTCTGCTCCTCCCCCGGGTAAAGCTTCTCTCTTGGGCACCAGTGCCTACGGCCTGCATCCCACTGCCCGTGACTCTTGGCACTCTGGCACACTACAGTGGAACTGGGTTTGCTATGTGTTTTCCAGAGCATGGGGAGTCTCTCTCTTCCTTGACTTTCCATACCATCAGAGTCACAAAAGTATGAAGACTACATCCCCATGTCTCATGAAGCGTCTAGAGAACACAGGTAACTGTGCTACATGGGGACTGGCCGTGTCCACTTAGTCCACAGGTCCTTGGTGAAGCCAGCCTTGACTCTGTCTTATTGGCACATGCTCTTTTCCAGAATGTTCCTAGATCTTGTGTGTAAATGGTGTTGAAGCAGTCCTTCCCCATCATTTTGTCAGAAACCTTCAGGCAATTCTGAGCACCCAGAAAGTGATGACATCTATTTTTGGATTTTATTCTTTCAGGGCTCCATATTCCCCTTCTGAGATCACCCAGAACCTTCAAATGCCTTATTCCTGACAAAACTAACAGCTAGATTTGAATCTGGTCATCTCCACAGGGACCAAATCAACAGACAATTACTCTCGCATGACCCATGGGGTATTTGAATTTTAGAAGAAAAAAAGGCAGTGCAGGATAGATAGGAGTCTTTAATGTTGGATTTTGGGTGCAAAGGCAGCTTCAGAGAGGAAAATGTTGGTGCGCAAATGCCTATGTGTGCACATGACAGATTAAATTGGGACCTTCCCTCAAATTCCTAGTCTGGTGTCACTTCTATCCCATTGCCATTTCTAGCAGTTTTCATATATTTTTTAGCCAGTGAGTCCTTTATTCAGGTGAAATCCTCTACAGATGGGAGGCAAGACTCTAATATGGGTCCTGGGTCAAACCATCCAGATTTCACTTCTAGCTCTTGCATTCATTAGCTGGGTGACTATGGTCATTTTCTCTAAATGGTCATTTTCTCTAAATTCCTTGTGCCTCAGTTTCCCATCTCTGAAACAGGAGAAACACTGAGTTTACCTTACTGTATTCTAACATAAACAAATGGGTCAGTGCTTGTAGAGAGTTTGGGAGCAGTGGCTGTCACAGATAGCTTCTGGCTAATGGGCAGATGATGGTGAGTTCAGCAATTCAGGAAAGTTCCCTTCATCTTGCAGAAGTGAACCTTGTATTACTAAACTTTTAAGGCAGGCATTTGATAATTCATGAATCAAAAGAACTTTTATTTACATTGTTCTAGGTCAGCCTCTTGACCTTTCCTTGATTAGTTATAGTTGAAAACTGTCATTCACTACAACAGAGAAAACTCAGTGCCTATGAACTCACGCCACATGACCTGTTTGTGTGAGACACATTCCTGTCCAGAAGATGGGGTGGGGTCATTTGAGTCACTGCTTTGTGACTTGGATACTCCTTTATTTATTTAGGGATTAAGTTTAAATAGCAATACAGACATTAAAATCAGATGAGCCTATGCTTTAACTAGGTGAAGGCTTCAAATAAAGAAAATATCATCAGTGTTTTGGGGAGAATGGCTGTGAGCGATTCGGGAGGGGACATCAATATTATTTCTTATATTATAGAGAAACAGCATTTATCTAGCTCAGCCCAGAAGACAGTTGAGTGGTAAAATTAGTAGATTGGGTGGCAGACCCCATTGTGAAACCATCTTTATCTCATGCTTGACAGACGTTTCAGATAGATGCGATGAGATGAACAGATTGCCAAGATGAAACCCAGGTAATATCTCTCTTCAACACATAAAAATATTTTGTTTAAAAAAAAGCAACAGGAAAGGCGACCAGGCATGTGCAGCATCACAGAGGCATCAGGCAAGTTAGCAAGGGCATCTAGGGAAGGCTCATTTATCTGCTGGTTGAAACTTGGAGGTTTCTTATAGATCAGCGTGGACCCCTGGGGTAACTACGATCAGAGATGGAATGGCAGTTATACACAGGGCAGCCTATGGGACAGTTAGAGTAGGCAGGTTGGAGTGAGGAATGGAAGTGACAGCCTGTCTTGGACGGAAGTTTAGCTGGCCATGTTGGCTGAGGCCCTGGCAGTCCTTGAGAAACCGGTGATCTGCATGAAGAAAAAGAAGGAGATTAAGCACGTGGTGTGAGCGCGAAGGATGGACTCAACTGGAATATGACTTCCTACATGTGAAAAATGGTGTAATTTGAAGAAAATGCTGCTCATAAAAACATGCATGCTGCCAGGTGCCTTGGTGCACACCTGCAACCCTAGCTACTTGGGAGGCTGAGGCAAGAGGATTGCAAGTTCAAGCCCAGCACGGGCAAGTTGGTAAGACCTTGTCTCAAAATAAAAAATAAAAAAATCTGGAGATGTAGTTCGTTCGGAGGATACCCCTGGGTTCATTTCCCAGTACTGCAAAAAACAAAAACCAAACCAAACCAACAACAACAATGACAACAGCAACCACAGACACCACCACCGTGCATGGATATATATTTGTTTTTCTGTGTTTGAAAAATAGAGATTCCTAGGCCCATGCCAGACCTTATCAGGGGCTGCAATCCTGGAATTCACATTATTTAAAAGCACTCTTGGGGATTCTGACACAGCCCATTAAAGGCCAAGGCTTGGAAATCAAAGCTCTTGTGGACTCTAAAATGTGATCTAAAACATCAAAAATGATATATTGTTATATACATATTTATTAATAAGGTCTTTTCAGCAAGACTTGATTGTGGTGTTTCATTATAGCTTTTTATAGGTAAACTCTATTTGCATAGGCATCATTTTCAAACTTCTTATCTGAAAATAATTTCAAATTTAAAGAAAAGTTAAAATAAAAATAATACGAACAGCACACATGTATCTTTTATTATACACATTTTTATCGTTTGTTTTGTCTTTTGTGTTTTATTTCTCTTTCTACACATACACACACTTTATTTTTAACTATCTGGGGCTAAGTTACATATATCATGGCCCTTTATGCCTAAATTTTTCATGGACTATTTCTTAAGAATAAGAATATTCCCTTGCATAACCATTGCACAACCATTGCACAGGTACCAAATTCAGTAATTTTGACACTGATGAAATATTTTATCTAATCTACCATTTGTGTCTCAATTTTGTCTGTTAGCCCAATAATGTCCATGACAATATTTTCCCCTCCGGTGGAAGGTCTTCTAGGGTCACTAGTGCATTTAATTGTCCTGTCTTTTTAGCTTCTTATTTAATATGAAATAGTAACCAGGATTTCTTTGTGTTTGAAGATACTAGCATTTCCATTTGGGGCTTCTCTCATGTTTCCATGTGATTATATTCAGGTCAATCTTCCGTGCTGAAATTCTACATAGGGGATGATATATTCTTCTCAGGGTACCATATTTGGGGATAGTTGATGGCCATGTAGCCCTCTTTGTTGGCCTTAATGTTGATTAGCTGGTTAAAGTGGTATTTGACATTCTCACTATTTAATCATTATTTTTTTTCTCTTTTGCAACTAATAAATAGTCAATGGGAAGATATTTTAAAACCCTAGGAATATCCTGATCCTCACCCCTCCCATATTTAGTTCCATTGAGAATTGTTGCCTGATATAGTCTTTACTCTGATGATTGCCAAATATAGATTTTCTTTTTTTTTTTTTTTGTGGGTACCGGGGGTCAACCTCAGGACCTCACACGCCAGCCGGTGCCCGTGCCGCTGAGCAATATCACTGGCCCTTTTTTCGTATGTGGGTTCCAGGAGTCGAACTTGGGCCCTCGCGCTTGCCAAGCAGGTGCTTACACCGCTGAGCCATCTCACCGGCCCAAATATAAATTTTCTAATTCTGATACTCCCTCCACATCTTACCCATCAGAGTTTAGCATTTTGCTGTAGGATCCATTCCCATCCTGGGTTATTATTGATATTCATGAAGTCCTAGTTATCAATAGTTCATTATTCTATGTAATTATTTTGGTGCACAAATCATCCCAATTTTGGCCAGCAGATCCCTTCTGAGTGGCTCTTATGTCCCTGGGATATACCCCACCAATTTTGGGCACTTCCTTATTTTCTAACTTACCTTGATTCAACTTTGCCCTATCCCTGGAATTGTCTGTTTCTTGGAAGAGTCTTAGTTCCTTTTAGTGGGAAATGGTACTAGAAATTAATATCTGAGTACAATTGTCCCTCCTTGTCCTTGGGGAATATATTCCAAAACTCCCCACAGATGTCTGAAACTGTAGATAGTATCAAACCCTCTGAATACAGCTGACCTAGTAACCAAGATGACTACTAAGGAGACCAATGGACAAGTAGCACCTATAGTGTGGGTACACTGGGTAAAGGGTTATTCGCATCTTCAGTAGGAAAGAACTGGATGATTTAAGATTTCATTTCACTATTTAGAGCATCATGCATTTTGAAACTTATGAATTATTTATTTTTGGAGTTGACCAGAGGTAACTGAAAGGGCAGAAAGTGAAAAGTGAAATCAAGGTTAAGGTGAGATCTACCACAGTAGGTGTGCTGAGTGCTACTGGAGAGTCTTTTGTTCAGTCACAGAAAATGTATGTTTGTGTATGTGTCTTTATGTATATATGCAAACACATATGCACACAAATTTATTTATTTATTTATTTATTTATTATTATATTTTTCTTTTTGAGATAGGGTCTCACTATGTAGCCCAGGCTGATCTTGAACTCGCAGTGATCCTCCTGCCTCAGCCTCCTGAGTTCTGGGATTACAGGCATGCACCACCGTGCCCGGCATACAAATGTATTTATAAAGCACACATTCTAGAAATCATCATTTTATGTCAATATCTGTCTTCCTGCATTTTTCCTGTCTTCTTGCATTGTGTATTTGTGTATTCCTTTTTCCCACAGCAAAAACCCTGGCTTTCATCAACGTGAGTACATTACACATTTGCTTACTCTTTCAACACATCTAAAACTGTGACAGAATTTCTTCTTTGTCTACCCCCCAATCCTATAACCATGACAAGAAATTAGCCTACTAAAAAGTGGTCAGGATTTGGTTCCAGTTTTCTTGCCTCCACCCCATTCTACTAAAAAATGAGGTTTGTAGTCAAATACTATACATAAAGTTACTTGACTTTTCCTCCCTACTTCTCTCTTTCCCTTTTCCCTTCCCTCCTTTCTTTCCATTACTGCTTTCTCTCTTTTTCACTGCCTTTTTCCCCTTTCATGATAATGATAATCATTTGAAATGCACTTCTTTTGTGGTTTATTCACTTTGCTTTCAGTTTTCATTTTTTCTCATCCCCATTTTTACTGGTTCTGTTTTATTTTTGAACATGTAGACTATTAACATGTGTTCAAAAGTTAAACTATAGCAAGAAATTTACCTATAAAAGTATCAGTTCCCTCTTTGTCCCTTCCTTTCTTCCTTCCTTCCTTCTTCTTTCATTTCTTCCTTGGCTTCTTTTTCTCCTCCTCATCTCTCTCTTTCTCTCTCTCTGTGTCTCTCCTCTCCCTCTCTCTCTGTCTCTCTCTGTCTCTCTCATTCTCCCTCCTCTCTCTCTCTCTTTCTGGTACTAGGTATTGAACCCAGGACCTTCATGTTGAACTACATCCCCAACCCTTTTTAATTTTTTATTTTGAGATAGGGTCTTGCTAAGTCACTAAGTCACCCAGTCTGGGCTGAAACTTGCAATCCTCCTGCCTCAGCCTCCCAGAGTGCTGTGATTATAGGCCTGGTCACCATGCCCAACTTCCTCTATGTTTTCTTACAATCACTCCCTCACCTGGAAAATAGTTTCATTTCTATTATTTTTAATATTTCTGCTTTTTTTTCTACAAATAATCTACTACTATTTCTGATTTTCCTTTCTTCCTACACAAAAGGTTGCAGCTTGACGATGTCCTTTGTGCTTTGCTGGAATTCATGATGCTTGTGTTTCAGTTTCTGTTTCATCCCAAGCAAGCTGTGTAAACTTGGCCAAGGAATTTACATCTCTCTCAACTCAATTTCTTCATCTGCTGAATGTGAGCATTTTAAAAGTCTATGATTTTCTTATCTCTTACCACAAAAAAGTTGGCCTTGAAATAAATTTAGTTTTCCTCTTCTTATCCACTATAAATTTAAAAATGTGTATTCAGAGAAAAAAGAAAAAAGCCTCTAATACATGCTTTGAAGAAAAGGGAATCGAGCCAGGGCTGAGGTAAGTCCTTTTGTAGCACAATAAGCATTTCTTGCCCTTCCCTCGTCTAGACAGTCTTCTCAGCTCTGGCCCTCTTGCCCTTCCAGAATTCTCCTTGCCGAGGATCTGCCCAGCATAGGATCCCTCTCTTTGTTTTCTGAGGGAGTTACCAAGGTCCATCCCAGGGGTATCTTCGTCCAGCTTATAATTTGGCCTTTAGTCCCCTAAGGTTGTGACTTAGACTCTAGGGTCCCCCACCCACCCTGATCAAACAAGCCCAAAACACTATAAAGTGTGTTTGCTTAAATGGCATGAAATTATCATGTAGTTTCTCTCTCCCATGAGGAGCAGATGACAATAATCCCCCTACAGGTGACTCAAAACTAAGAAATGCAAAGGCAGATTTGTGATCTTCACTGAAACAGGAAAGCTAGCACATCTAACATGGTACTGGTAGCATCTTTTCTTTCTTTTTTTTTTTTTTTTGGGTACCGGGGGTCAACCTCAGGACCTTGCGTGCCAGCAGGTGCCCGTGCCGGTGAGCGATATCACCAGTCCTTTTCTCGTATGTGGGTTCTAGGAGTCGAACTCTGGCCCTCGCGCTTGCCAGGCAGGCGCTTACGCCGTTGAGCCATCTCACCAGCCCCAGGCAGCATCTTTTCTATGCTAAGTTAGTTTATCTTCACTTACAATTCCTTGTGCCAATGACTCTTCTAGTTTGCCATTGCCTATAGTTTCAAGAGATGACTAAACTAGTGTTGTTTTGTGACCCAGAGAACACACAGCTCATGGCATTCAGAATCCCCAAGTCTGATTCTCCAACCTAGTGTAGTCAGTGCCTTCCTGATTTTATTAACTATGGCTGGTTTTCAGTTCCAACCAAGTACCCAAAGAGCTGGGTAGCTTGGATCTACATTAAAAATAGAGGAAGGGAAAAAAGACTTAACCACATGTTTCATTAACTGTTCTGGTGCAGATGATGGTTATTTTTTAAACATGTATACATCCCAAGCACATGGAGTGGCCCGGTGCCACTCATGTGAAACAGGCTGTCCCTACTGCAGCTCCTGAGCTGATGGGCAGAGGCAGGTGAGCTGGTGCAGGCCTCAGCTTCCTGGACATCTCCTGGGCTTCCTTTCTCATTCCTAAATATGCTTGATGCTAAAACCTGCTCTATGGCCCTGATATGCAAGCCACATCTCTTTGTGTTCTCAGCATGCTTCTTTTCCCTGTTTTTCCCAGCAGGACGACTGGGAATTCATAGACATTAGAAACTAAGCTATGCAAGTGGATAATGCCATCCTGCCTGTTTTAATCTCTACTTGATTGAGGAGCAGATTTTTTTTTTTTTTTTAGAGTTTTTTTTTTTTTAATAATCTGCATTCGTCTACCTCACAGATACTTTTTGAAATCATTCTCTTTAAAGGCTACTTACTGTTTTTGTTTTTTTTTTTTTTTTTATTTTAAAGAGAAGAAAAAACAAAACAAATCAAAAGAAGAACAAATTTTCAAACCAACATAATAGGAGGGTAACAATGGTTAATACATTACGTATTACTATCTTTAAGTTAGTTATTCAGGACACCAGACATTAGCATTCAATTGTCCAAACATTATTGGCACAAACCTTACTCTTCAATGAACTAAGTAAAAATGGTAGTGTATCTATCTTAACCATCATATATATATATATATATATATATATATATATACAATTTCTTTTTCCCTTTCCCTTCTTTCTTTTCCCTATTCCAGTCTCTCTTTCCTTTTGACCAGTTTTTGTTGTTACAAAAACAGAGCTCTTTGGCCGTGGTGGTGCAAGCCTGTAATCCTAGCACTCTGGAAAACTGAGGCAGGAAGATAGAGCTTGAGCCCAACCAGGGCAGCTTCATGACTTAGTGAGACCCTATTTCAAAATAAAATGTTTAAAAAAGAGCTGGGGTTGTAGCTCAATGTGAAGGCCCTGGGTTCAATCCCACTACCCCAAACCCAGCCAAGTCAAACAAGAACAACAATAACAAAACAAAAACAGCAACAAAACCAAGCTCAAGTGAGGTCCTAAAGCTACAATGCTGTGTGGTGTAAGGGCAGCATGTTAGACACCTGTGGAAAATCTCAGATCTTGGGGTATTTAGAGGCAAAGCGGGGTGCCGTGGCCGGGAGCTGGGCTCAAGACTTGGTGCTGTGCCAGCCGTAGACCTTGGGCAATTGCTTGACATTTTGGCTTCAGCTTCTTCACTTGTCAAATAAGGTGAAGATAGCAGCCTCCTTTATGGGGCAGCTGTGACACTAAATAACTCAAATATGAATTGAGGTTATTTAATTTAGAAAAGAACCACACCTAGCACAGAGGAAGAGTAGGACAAAGAAGGTTCAATCTCCATGTCCAGTGCTTAGACTTTTACTTTGAGGCACCTCTCCTCACTCAGCCCTGGGAGCCTTTCTGCAAAATACAGATAAGTGTTGCGTGTTCAGGACAACAGTGGTGGTAGTGGAGCTGTAGCACTCAGTTAACAACGAGGTGTAGTAGTCCGTTTTCCATTGCCGTAAAGAAATACCAGAGGCTGAGTGATGCATGAAGAGGTTTATTTTGGTTGCTGATTTGTAAGCTCTGTGTGGCTCTAGTAAGGTTTCCCTTGGCCAGACAACATGACAGATGACTTCCTGGTGGGAGTAAACGAGAGAGGAAGAGATTACGTGGTGTACAGGAAGCCAGAGAGTTATTCAGGAGTCAGGCTTGCTTTTTTATAACAATTCAATCTGTTGGGAAATGCCAGAGTCCAATAAGAACCCCCTTAATCCCTCCTAAAGGCAGCGCTTCCTTAACCTAAATAGCTCCTGTTAGACCCACATCTTAAAGGCGCCCACCTCGTGACATTGCCACCAGAAACACCAAGACACCAACACGTGAGCCCTCAGGGGATAAAACATACAAACCACAGCAGGATGGGCTGGGGATACAGCTCAGCGGCACAGTGCCTGCCTGGCAAGCACGAGGTTGTGACTTCGATTCCCAGTGCCAAAAACAAACAAACAAACAAAAAACCCCACAGCAGGAGGCAACATGAAGTAAATAAGCAATAATATGTAGCATTTTCTGAACAACAGCCATGTGCTCGGCCCTGTGCTGAGAATTTTATATATATTGCTCATTTTATTTTATTTTATTTTATTTGAAAGAGAAAAAAAAACAATAAAAACAATGATACAGAATTTCAAAACAAGGTAATAGGAAATTAACAATGGTTGATAAATTGTGTATTATTATCTTCAAAGTAGTTATTCAGATTACAAAATGTAGGCGTGCAAGATTGATCAAACAATACAAGCACAAACCATTCTTTTCATATATTGCTCATTTTAATTCCATCAGAAATCCTCCGGGATGGGTACAGTGGATTTAATTTACGCATTATACTTAAGGAAATGGAATCTTTTTTTTTTTTTTTTTTTTTTGGTGGGTAATGGGGGGTCGACCTCAGGACCTTGCGCGCCAGCAGGCACCCGTGCCGCGGAGCGATATCACGGGCCCCTTTTTCGTATGTGGGTTCTGGGAGTCGAACTCGGGCCCTCGCGCTTGCCGGGCAGGCGCTTAAGCCGCTGAGCCATCTCACCGGCCCCAGGAAATGGAATCTTAAAGAACTGGTCAGTCTGCACAAGGAGAGCTGGACACAAAGCAAGCCTTATCTACCCCAATGGGCTGCCCATGTCAGGAAAGAGGTGTTCCTCAGAGGCCTAGCAGTAGATGCAGCTGCGTGCTAATCCGGGAGCTGGGACTAGGGGAAGTCATAGGCATGATTAGGTTGACACATGTGGGACTTTATTGAAATGACTCTCAATTTGACAGAAAGTATCCCCATCATATGTGAAGTTTGGAATCCTAAACTAGGTCTCAGAATGCTCAATGCTTGAGTTTTAAATATTTTAAGGTAATTTTAAGTTCTGGGGTGAGCTGGAATTCTTTCTGTTCCTTCAAATGTGTGTGAATGTGTGTGTGTCTGTGTGTGAATTTATTTAGTTAGTCAATTGTGAAAGTCCATCTTTTTTGGTCAAGTATTGCATTTTTACAAAAAATTAATGAGATTTAAGAATTTAATTTAAACAAATTTTTTTGTGTGTGTGGGTACCGGGGGTCGAACTCAGGACCTCGTGCTTGCCAGGCAGGTGCTTATGCCGATGAGCAATCTCACCGGCCTATAAACAAATTTAATTTAAACAAATTTAACAATTTAATTTAAACAAATTAATGAGATTTAACCATACACATTAGACTTGAATCTATTTTAAAAAAATAAGCTGATCAAATCGAGATGGATTTTCACACTTAATTTTTTAAAAACTTCTTCAATTCAGTATTTAAATACAAAACATTGATATTTATCTAGAACAATGAAATAATCTAGAAGTTAAAAGAAGGAGAAGGAAAGAAAGAGGGAGAGAGGAAGGGAAAAGAAAGAAGGAAGGAAGGAAAGAAGGAAGATAAGGAGCCCCTCTCTGCTCAGTGACTTCAGTGATTGGAAAGCAGGCTTCACCATACCCTGATCTACTGCCAGAGAGGGCACTGACTCCGTGTGGGCTGCATCTGTAATTACAGTACAAATTCCATAAGGGAGCCCGTCCTGCAGTGATGGACGTGAATGACATTCTCAAGGGTCTTTGGTTAAATGGCCTCACACAGTGCCCTCAGAACTACGTGGATTAGGAGGGTGTGTGTGTGTGTGTTCTTTTTAGGGTTTTTTGTTTGTTTTGTTTTGGTTCTTTTGTTGAATGCCTATAGTTATCTACCAAAGAATTAGTTGCTTGCTTGGACCATGGTAGATCCAGTGTCTTTGTTGTAGTAGTCATTTTCTACCTCCCCCTGTTTCTGATTTTATCCAGAAAGCATTGGATTAGTAAATGGAACCTTCTGGACAAAAATTAATGTTTCAACTGTGTAGTTTCATAGGGAAGTATCTAATCTATGTGCAAAGCCGTCTTTATTACAGGAGTTCTCAAATGGAGCATTTCTTCTCCTGGAGGACGTTTAGCAATGTGGAAATATTTTGGTGGGGGGTTACTCTGTACTACAGTCAGTTTGTAGAGATGAGGATACAACTAATTATTTTACAATTCACAGGGCAGCTGCCAACAATAAAGAATTGTCTGGCCTAAACTCTCAAAATTCCAGGGTTGAGAAATCCTGTTTTATTCTAATACTTTAAGTATTCTTTGCTAATATTTAATTAGAAAAGACATTTATCAAATAGACAGAGTAAAATAAATGTAATAGTATTAGAATTAAATATATAATTAGGATATATAATTAAATATATAATTAGAATTTTTAAAAATAAATTTAGGATTGAATATTCCTAGCATAGGTGATTGCTATGAGCTAAGTCCGGATCCAACATGTACATTATGGATACAGTTAAGAGTGCAGCCCACAAGTACCACCTGCCAGTCAGTAGATGGACTAAAGTTTTATGGGTGCAAAGAAAGAACAACAAGTGAATCTTTATTGTATTTCAGAAGAATAAGTACACAAAAGTTAGGAAACCCTCTTGGGCAATATATATTGATTTCTACCATTCCTGCCCCAACTGTTTTAGTTTGATTAAAAGAGATTAGTGTATGTCTGTATAAATACTTGCTGGGATGGGAGAATAAGGTGTTTTTGCCTCTTTCTTGTCAACTTTTCTACGTGCTAGAGTGCAATCTCTGTCTTCTGCGAGTGCTGGCTGAAGCTGAGGTTGGTTAGATGCGCCTGTCTTGTTGACAATGTGAGTGTTGCTGCGGTTGCTCTTAGCAATTAGGACTTGTGCAGAAAGACTTGAGCGTTGACTGAACCAATTAGTGCAGTGCAAGTGCTTAGAGAAGAAGTTGTTTCTACAACACAGAGCATCAGTCTAAAGAGCTACAAGCAAAGCCAACATTTGGAGTATGTATTCCTTGTTCTCAATTCTTTGTGTGTGTGTGTGTGTGTGTGTACTGGGAGTGGACCTCAGGACCTCGCCCACCAGCAGGCGCCTGTGCCGCTGGGCAATATCACCGGCCCTTTTTTTGTATGTGGGTTCCGGGAGTCAAACTCGGGCCCTCGTGCTTGCCAGGCAGGCACTTATGCTGCTGAGCCATCTCACCGGCCCCCTCAATTCCTTTGGTTTTCAAGTTAAAATGTTTTGGTAAACATTTAGTGGAAGCTATTAGTCAATGGGCTAATATGACAAAGAGGGCTTTTCTTACCATAGGACTCCCATTTATAATTAGATGGTCATAATTAGGTGAAAAGAATAGAGTAATATTGACTCTATGCAAAACATTTTATTTTACTTTTTTTTTTTTTACAATAATTCATTCCAAAATTATTCCCACCAGTTATTTATATATGGTTTGGACTTCCTGCCATTGTTTTTATAAGTAATAAAAAACAAACCAAACCCTCATTTTGTTTTTAGTTTTTCTTCCCCTGTTGGAATCCAAGCATGTATGTATCACATTGAATTTCCAGATTTCTGAAGGCATAACTAACTCCTATGGGGGTCTTCTCATCAGGTGAGAAGTAAATGGTCAGTCCAGGTGCATTTTCTGAGGTATAAAGTATTTGTTCAGCAAACTTAGACACATTAGTGGGGCCAGTAGGCTTGAAGCCTGGGATGTGCTTCCTTTGGAGAGGCCAGGGCTAGTTTTGAGGGTTATGACTTGTGGGCCAGAAGCAAAAGTCAAGTCCTTGATTTCTTTCTCTGTTTTTTGGAATCCTTCCAGACTGAGGTTGAAGGGGGAGGAGAGAAAAAGAGAGGGGGAGGGAAGAAGAGAAGATGAGAGAAGGAAGGAAGAAAAGGAGAGGGAAGAGAAGAGAGCCCAAGACACACTGAGAACCTGAAGGTGAAATCATTGTTGGCTGAATTCTGTCAAGAGTTTTGATATGAAATCTCTCTAGGACAGTTCCATTCTTAGAGAATTAAATTGGACTAGAGGTGACCCAGGAGGACTTTCGTCTAGATAGAGACAAGTCACATTACCTCCTTAGGTAGACACTTACCTGTGTCTTGCTGTGTTTCTTACTTGGCTCTTGTTCTGAAGATCGCTTCAAAATGACAGGCATCTCCGGACCTTTCTCAATACACAGCCACATGGCTACAGTTTACTCTTTCCTTTCCCTCTACGATCTCGGTCCAGACACCGTGGCCCCTCAAAGTGAATCACACAGAAGATTTTCTAATTGGCCCTTTCTTTAAAATTTTCTGCAGCAACAGAAAACATAAATAATGATTTCCTTTCATCCTGCCTGGACCTAGAGCAAGCTCTCTCTTGCATGTCTGACGTTCTCAGGACATATGACTTGGGTGCTAAAACTGAGCATGTCAGGACGAGATAGATCATCACCCCAGCAGGCCAGGCAGAAGTTGGAGGGGGTAAGAAGGATATAATCAGATAGTTATTGAAAGGAACTCAAGGGGGTCATGTTGCGGAAGGAGGTGCTATTTGCACATGAGCTGGTTTAGTAAGAAAATCTCAGGGCAGCTATAGGGCCTTGCTGTATTTAGAAAAAGTCTAGAAAGTTCTCTCCAGGGAAGAAAGAATGCTGACATTTTCAAAACTCCATACACAGCAGGGTGGATATCATCAAGTTAGGATATCTGGGGAAAGGATGTGGAGATGGTTTAAAGTTATGCCAAGGAAGGACATGTACTTTAGGGGTTTCAAACTTTTAAAGGAACTCCAGATGAGTATGTTTTTCTCATGTATTTGATGTGAATTTACCTTATCTGGTTCAAGATCACCCATAGTTTTTGATTTCTGACAAAGAACTCCGGATAAAAAGAACCCCTGGTGTGAAGCAGGACTGGCACCCAATCCTCCCTGCTACTTTTCAGGAAGAAAGTGCTGGGCAGCCTCACCAGTGATGACAGTGGCCTTGCCATGTGACAGATAACTATATCAGCAAGTCCAAGAAGAACCGTGATGGTATGTCCGGAAATGCCCGGACAGAGTGGCCTGCGACATTAAGCTTTATACCACTGCAGACTTCCTTCCCTGACCTGAGGGTGCGTGCGTGACCTGGAGCTAAACAAGCCACCAGGAACTGAGGGAAGAAACAGGCACAAGGGAAGCTGTGGTTATTTTTGCCTGTTTTGAAAAATTAGGCCTGGCTTTAAAACAGTTTCCTGATTGTTTTGGATTGAATCGTGCACACACTCCAGATTTATTTTTTGAAGACCAAACACCCCAATACTTTAGAATTTGCCTAATTGGAAAACAGGGCCATCACAGAAACAATTGGTTAAGATGAGATCATTGGGGTGAGTTCCTAATCTGATGTGACTGCTACCTTTTTAAAAAGGGGAAATTTGGGGACAGAAACACACACACATACACACATAGGGAGCACCAAGTGAAGATGTGAAGATAGGGACAGAGATCAGGGTATTGCTTCTTGCAAGATCAAGAAGGAACCAACAATACCAAAGCCTTGATCTTGGACTTTGGGCCCCCAGAATTCTGAGACAATGAAAGTTTGTTGTTCAAGCCACCTAGTTCACGGTATTTCATTAAGGCGTCTCCAGGAAACCAATGCACGGATAAAATTTCATTTGTGTATTTTCCCATCTCAAATGTAGAATTCCTCTTTGCTACAATTTATTTACCTTTATGTAAATAATAAATAAGCAATTATTTGAGAGATTACCTCTCCATAGATGGAAAAATCATCATACAAACTAGGACAAGCCAGAAATTGTCTTAAGTAATATTTTTAAAAAATCATGATTGGCAACCACCTACTTGTTTACAAGTAGGATTTTCCACCCTCTAGCACTCATCATTTATGAAAGTAAATATTAGTTGAAGGCCTCAGAAGATTTCCAATAAAACTCCTAAAAGACTCTTTTGATCTCCAGGCAGCTCTGAGGACAGATACGACTTCATTCCTTCTGGAAAATGCTTTGTTCTTTTGACTCCACTTAAGGAGGCAATAGAAAAACATATAATACATCAGGCTCTCCTTCTTTATAGAACAAAGCTAATCCAGGTCCTTATCATATGAAACCGTACTAGGATATAATCTTTTAGAAGACATAAATAATTCTCCATAATACATTTAGCAATACTTTGATCTTTCTGTATATTTTCCCAAAGCAAAAGGATATGACAAACCTTATTTTATTTGTTTAGAGGTTAATTAAATGAAGTTGTGGTAGTAATGTTACAGGCTTAAAATTGTTTTAAATACAAACTACTAACAGGACCAAGATAGTTTTAGTAGTTCCTGAAAAATTCTAAATTACATACCAGACTTTCCCCTCCTGTTTCAGTGCCAATGCCATGAATTTATTTTTCATGTATTTAATTTTCTCCTCTTTTATTAACTCCGTACGTGGAATTTAAAAGATTGTATGAGACCTCTTTCTCCCTTGACGATTTTTACTATCCAGGTGAAAGGTACTTTTTCTTAGCATTTCTACTGTATGGGCTCAAATCCCACACATACACTCTCTCTCTCCCTCCCTCCCTCTCTCTCCTGGTATGGATTAGGCTGGTAGGGAATTCTGGAAAGGACTCTGGAGAAGAAATCTCAGTCTTAGAAGGTCACATATCCCATGATAAAGATTTGAAGTTCCTTTGAGGCATGGGGAGCTGCTGAAGAATTCAGTACGGGAAATGTTACAGTCAGATTTGATCTTGGGGAAACCACTTTGGAAGCAGTTTAGAGAATGGGTCAGTGACCTTGGGGTGGGGCGATGAGACTAGAATCAGACAGAAACGGTGAGAGGACACTGAAATAGTAAAGGCAGTGGCACTGTGGGTGGAGAGGTTAGATAGAAGGTAAGCAGATCTAAGAAAATTTTATCACACGGTGGACCCACACATCAGTCACTTCACCAATAAAAACCCAGATAATATTGATGACTCGACCTCTCCCTTTAAAATGCAGTGGCTGCTAAAGTTGAATGAATGATAAAAGCAAATCAGGAGACATCTTTTGGTCCTAGATATTTTCACCCCAACTCTGTTGGTCTCGTTTTAATTAATTCAAGAAGCTCCAGGTCAAGAAACCTGATTGAGGTGAACTCCCGCACATCCACAGTTCAAGCATTTCCTGCCGTGTCTGTTCCTGCAGACACCTGGGTGGCATTATTATTTTCTCATTTATCAGGGCACATGAGGGTGAGAGGCCAACTTGGTGTGGATTCCCAGCTGTATCCAGATGGAGCCATCGAGTATCTGTCTGCAGCCCATGGCTCCCTGGGCTACGAAAACTTGTCTCTTTATACATGAAGGGATCTGTTTGTTCTCAGAATTGTGCCCATGCTGTGGCATCAGAGGAACCTGCTGTTTTCCACGGGAAGTACCTGATCTTAGTCAAAAGCTGAGAGAGGACCAGAAGGAGTTGTTTGAAGTTTGCTGTGATGACGCTTCCCCAAGCCCAGGAGGCAGGGAATGCCTGGCTGCCAGGTACAGTATGCCTAGGTCCAGTTCACATGGAAACCAATAGGTGGCAGAAAAATCTTTGCTACACTCCAGAGCGGAAAATGTATAGAGAAGTCCCCCTTAGCAGAGCTCCGTCGCTGTGATTCAGAGACTGGATACCTTAGCACTTGAATAACCAAGTAATTTAGAATTTTTACATATTGTATATGTTTGGATAGGGTATTGCTCAGTGTTGTATAGATAACCCCAATTAATTAAGATTTCAAGCTTCAAAGCAGTTAGCCAAAATACTTAGAAAATATTCTTTGAGGCATGTGGAGCTGCTGAAGAATTCAATACAGGGAATGTTACAATCAGATTTGATCTTGGGGGAACCACTTTGGAAGCAGTTTAAAGAATGGGTCAGTGACCTTGGGGTGGGGCAATGAGACTAGGATCAGACAGACTTAGTGAGAGGACACTGAAGTAGTAAAGGCCATGGCATTGCGGGTGGAGAGGATAGATTGACTTTTATCTTGTGGCTGGAAAATGTATTCTTATTTTATAAAATATTTCCTCTTTTTTGGTATGTAGAGAAAGTAAAAAAGATTCTAGTTTTATGCCTTTTGAAAGTGATCATTCTTCACTGACTTAAAAGCAGAATAGAAAGGGACCAAGAGCTGGAAGGAGGAGGGAGAGAGGGGAGGAGAAGGGGATTAAAAAAAAAAAGAATTAAAATGTACATGCACCAACTCCCCAGGGTGAATGTAATCATTACGCACCAAAACAAATAAAAAATTAAAAAAAATAAAGTAAAAGCAGAATACATAGTACAAGTTAGTCCCTGTGAGTACCAACTGACACAGATGGAGAAATCTGTCTTTTTGAAAAACTAAAAATTTGCTCTTAGAATGGAAATAAGGTTACTAGCCTAGAAGTCCTCTGCAATGTTATTTCCTATCTGTATGCATTTCTGAAGATAATTTTTCTTTGCTTTCCTGCATGAAAAAGTACATATTTGGAACTAATTTAGGAGCAAAAAAGTGGAAAAATTTTAGAGAAAATCACAGGTGTGCTGGTGGCTGATATATACAGGGATTTACCCCATCTCTAAAGTAAAGTGAAGTTTGGATTCTGTCTGTCCAAAACACACACCCATGGGGTCTTTTCCAAATCTCTTCCTTTGCTTTTATTGCCTTGTCCCCAGCGCTGGGACTAAGGTGAGGGAGTAACGTACTGCCATTTAAAGGGGCATGGAAAAAAACCCCTCGGAATTACATAATATTTAAAAAATCAGAATTGATGAAAAATATCCAATGATGGTAAAGCCAAAGGAAAAAACCATGGAAACTGATCCTGTCTTTATTTAAAATTTTGATGTTCAAAAATGTTTCATGAAAACATCATTCTGTGCCTCAGTCTCCTCACCTTAATGCCAGGAGTTGGTGGTCCTCACTCCCACAGTTTCACCCTCTGCTTTCTGATCATGGTGTCTTTAAATATCAGAGGCCCTTCACACAACAGCAGCCTGGCCCCTCTGTCCTCTGTTTGTTATCCAAAGACAACGACACTGAGCTGCAAAATAAGTGTGATGGTGTCTTGCAAATTGCTCGTGTTTCTTATGATGGATCAATTAAAAGATGTGTACTATATTCTTAAATAAATCCTCTTGTTTTCTTCTTTTAATTCTCCCTGCTCTGTTCACGGCCCTCCACACACTTGGTCTGAGGACCCCGTGTGCCATCTCTGGTCGGTAAAATGTTTAGACGCTTCTGAAGCATCTTTTCTACAGAGATCTCCCAAGCCCTTGTTGATCCCGTCCTTGCTTCTTTAAGTAGATCTCTAACGGAAGAAATTGCTATGAGCTGTACTTTTAAAATTTTAGCCATTTACATATCTGAATAATAAGCAAATTGGTTCTAAATCTGCATACAGATGATGTTGAATCCCTGCCCAGGGGTGTAAGCGCCAATCTGGGTCTCTTCCTGCCTTTTGCCACAGGTGCAGCCTTTCTTCTTGGGATTTCATTCGCTCCCACTCTCGGTTGTCTACTTCTGCTACCTGTGGGTCTTCTCACCCCACAGAAAGCCAGCTGGTTGGATGGTTGTCACCCTGTGCCTCTACAAGCACCCTTTCCCTTGGTTCGTTTTCAGAGCGCTGTGAACCATCAGGACACTTTTCTGTGGCATTTGCTTTGATCTGCGTGTTTCAGGAAACCTTCTGTGAATGGAGATGGACTTCTTTTAAAAGGCAGATTGAACGTGTTCTTTCTCTACCTCTTCTTCCTCTATCCGGCCATCAGATGCATGGTACTCCTGTCACAGAAAGGCTGGGGCTTGGAGTGGGCCGATGACAAAGGAACCTCCAGCTGTGCTGATGACAGGTACTATCTGGTGCGCATGTGTTGCGCGCAGGCCTCCTCCTCTCCTCCCCCCTCTCAAGGACCTTGGACTTCAGTCTCGCTTCTCAGTACACACAGAGAAGGAGGAAGGAGGAGGGGAGTCTGGAATACCAATTAGAAAAGTATAAATTTGGGGCCCAGAGCTCTTTAGGGGACATTCTGTGAATGGGCAAGTTAAGTACCACTTGGGTTTATAGCATCTGTATGTATTTATTCATTGTACCATAGAATAATAGTTAATATTTAAAAGTTTTTTTTTAATACAAGCGTAGTTTACAAAGACTTAACTTGAACGATTTCAATGAATTTTTTTTTAATTTAGAATCAGACTTTTGTTGTTGGATTTTTAAATTAATTTTGAAATATTTACATTAGCACATTCTAGTGAAAATGATTTCTGTTTAGAATCAGTTTTTGGTTATTCGAACATTATGTATTGTAACTATTTGAAAATTCAAAGTATGCAAATATTGTGCACAATATGTCAATAACCATTTGGATCTGTTATTTTTGAAAGACATCGGAATGTTTTTGTTTATAAGATTATTTGATAATTTGTATTTTGAGAGTTATATTTCCTCATCTTGAAGGAATTCCAGGATAATCAGAGCAAAATAAAATGCATACTTAATTTAGTTGAATTATATTTCCCCTTCCAAACATGTTTAAACGCATGTTAGAAAAAAGGTTGGATGGCTTACTTCTTAAGGTGTAAATGTATATCCCGTCTTTGCCTGAATATACAAGAAAACTAGGTTAAACCATTTTTTCCACTCAAAATTATTCTTGGCAACTCTTTGGGAGAATCTGTTAGCGTGTCAAGATAAATTTTACAAGCAGTATCCAGGTTATGGAAACGATTGCAAAATATCTCAGAAATAAAGGCTCTTTGCAGGACTAGGGTTACAAATATGTGTGTGCACATATATATGTGGTTCTTTGAGTGCTCAAAATATTATGTTTAGTCTTGTGTAAACTGGAGACACCTTTCATTTTTTTATTTTATTAAGAGATACTCCAGTTAAACCGGATTTACAATTTTAAGGGAGCAAGTGGCAAGAATGAATGATTTCAAATGATTTGAGAAGCAGGGCTGTCCAGAGTATGATCTGCGTTGGTTTTATCCCTACTGCTTATTGAAAGCTATAAGTGAAGGCCTGACTTCATACCAACCAAATAAATTGCTTTCTATTATTTTGAAATTTTCTATCATTTTTTACCATGAGAGCTTTGCATGGAAATGCTTGATTTGAAATTTCTGTGTCTCCCAGTGCCCACTCCCAGTTACTCTTCCTGACAGAAAAATGCCTTCTCCCTTTCTCTACTTGACACGGAGTGGGGATTCCAGATTCCTGGAAAGAAAAGTCATACACAGAAGGCATGGCCACCCACCATAAAGTTCATTTTCATAGGATCAGAACTACTAGATAATTGGGATCTACTAATTGACAGCACAGGTCTTGGAATTACCCACTATTGCTGGCTGTGAGATACTGGGCAAGATGTCACCCACTCTGATCAGGGCTCTTCTCTACTCTTCTCCTACAGCTGCAGTGAGAAATAAATGAGACAATGTTAAGCGTTGAGCCTGAGGTCAGGGCGCCGAGGATGGCTAGTAAATGATGCTGGTTTTGTGTCATGCCATTAGGATAATGATCACGTTTCCAAGTTCTCCTCAGGGGCAGGGTGATATATAGAATGTGAGAAGGAAGAAAAGGCAAAGTAGAGCTTGGCATGGTGGTGTGTGCCTGTAATCTCAGCAACCTGGGAGGCTAGGGCAAGAGGACTGGGAGTTCAAGCCCAACCTGGGCCATTTAGTGAGAGTCTGTCTCACAATTTAGACATGGTGGATAGAAAGATGATAGTTGATGGAAAGAAGGAAGGAAGAAAGAAAGAAGACAGAGAGAGAAAGGAAGGAAGGCTGGAGATGAAGCTCAGTGCAAAGGGCCCGGTTCAAAGGAAAAAGAAAAAGAAGAATTAAGATGCATTATGTACATGTACCAATTCCCCCATGATGAACATAATCATTATTTACTGCAAACATGGACTAATAAAAATTTTTAAAAAATTATTATTCTTAAAAAGGCAATAAAAAGGGGGAGGAGATAGTACCTGGAGTCTATAGTGTTGGTTGGGATGCTGTCTCGAGAGAGCTCAGTTCTTTTCAGACCCCTGGGAGCCTGTGCTGGAAGAACTGGATTTACCACGCTCTCAGAGGCCCAGGAGTCAGCTGGTGAAGTTAGGCGGTGAAGAGCCTCTCCCGCTCGGAAGCACAGTGGAGATATTCATGGCCCCTCCTGAGCACGCTGTCGCCTGGCAGCCTCTTGTCATCTCCATCCCCAGGGCCTTCCTTCCTGGTACCCTCAGCTGGGTCAGGCCCCTGGCTCTTGGACTTGGACTAAAGCTTCCTCGCAGCTTCCTGGCTGTCTGCTGTCCTCTTTCACAGTTTGGCTGGTCTGCTCTGCCTCCTCTCTGGGTTTATTTTATTTTATTTTATTTTATTTTATTTTATTTTATTTGCCACACTCAGGATCGAGCTGAGGGCCTTCACACTAAGCTACACCCCCAGTCCTTTTTAAATTATTATTTTTAAAAAATTTGAGACGTGTTCTCACTAAGTTCCTAAGCTGCTGGCCTGGACTCAAACTTGTGATCCCTCCTGCCTCAGTTTCCTAGAATATTGAGATTACAGGTGTGCACCACCATGCCTGGCCCCTGTGTTTAAAGCTCAACTTGATTAATAGTGTTATCATGGTTCTGGGGTGCCATGGGCTCCTTGTGGATATTCTTTCTAGGTTCTTGATGTCCCAAACAAAGAATTGACAAGATAGGTGCAAAAGGTAGCAAAGTTTTGCATTTATTAAAGGTAGGGAAAGAAGTATACTTTTAAGAGTGAAAGTGGGTCGCTGAGAGAGAGAGAGAGAGAGAGAGAGAGAGAGAGATCACAGTTAGCACGAGGTTAGTGGCTGAACATCTTTCATATACCCATTTTGACATCAGATCTGGGCTATCCTATCAAGTAGAAGTAGAGTGATTCAATAGTCTTTTTTCTTTATTTGGTCATCTCCTTTTGTTAAAAAAAAGTCATGATAAAATATACATAACATGACATTTATCATTTTAACCATTTTGCGTTCACAGATAGTGGCATAAGTGTATTCAGAGGACTTTGGACCCTTCCCCATGATCTATACTCACACATTTTTCTTTGTTTCCAAAACAAACTCTGTTAATTAAACAATAATGAGCCCCACCCAGCAGCCCTTCATAACCTTTATTTATGTATCTTCTGCCATTAAGAATGAGCTGGCCCAGCTAACCATGGGCATCATAACCAGACACCACCAACTTAGTGTCCTGAGGCAGCATCCATCTGTTATTTTGCAGTTTCTGTAGAGAGAAGTGCAGTGGGGTCTTCAGCTCAGGGTCAAATAGGCTGCAGTTAAGAGTTTGGCTGTGCAATGGCCCAGGGCCCTCTTCTGAGCTATCTGCGCCTGGATCCCTTTCCCTGTGGCTGGATGGCAGAGGTCCTCATTTCCTCACTGGCTACTGCTCTAGGATGGCACCTAGCACCTGGCTGCCTGCTGCTGCTCCTGGCCAGGGTCCCCCATAGGTGGCTCATGGCACAGGAGCTGCTGCTTTTTCCATGGCAACAAGGACATACTTTGCCTTTCCCTGTAAGACCAGTGGGAGAAAACTGTCTTAACTGTCCCACCTGATGAGTCCGGGCCCACCCCAAGTAATTCCCCTTTTGCCATTCTGCGGAATCTAATCACAGACTGACATATTGCATATACAGGTCCTACCATCTCCCTGAGGAAGTGATTTGATCGGGCTGTGGATGCCCAAGGACATCTTAGGGAACATTTTAAAATTGTGTCACCACCTTCTTTGAGGACCAAGAGCCTTCGCCTCAAATTCTCTACAGTACAATATAAAACCCTCACACAATAGAGACTGTACATTTGTGGTGTTCTGGTAATCATGTATTCACTCAATGAACATTTACCAAGCATTTACTATGCCCTAAATTCTGGGCTGGATGCCCAGGAGCTGTGATTTCTGCCAGTTACAGATGTCTGTTCAGGATGTCTCCTAAGTCATGTATCACTGAGGACACATAAATGACCAAAGCAGCCCACAGGTCTTGCTTTCATAGGGCTGCTATTATCATCAAGGGAAACAAAGTCAACATCATGCATGTATAAAGTGCCAGAGGGTAATAATTGCTATGGAGAAAAGCCATCTGGGGAAAGGGAGCCTGCTTGGGCCTGTTGGGGGCGAAGGTTGTAATTTTTCGAGAGTGTTACTCTGGTGTTACAAAGAATCTTGGCGGTACCAGCCAGTGGTATTCCAAAATCAGCTCTTGAAAATAGTCGTGAATAGAGAGAAGCCTTCCTGAAACATCTGGCCTGTGGGGTGTTTGCAGCTGCTGTTGGGAGAATTTCACATCTACACCCCGGCCCGCCAGGATCCTGTGAGCAGCCAGGGGCCACAAAGCGGAATAAAATGAAACATCAGGCAGTGAAAACAAAATCTTTTATTGATACGTGTTTGCAGTACGGTATGAGTACATTCCTTGCAGGAACTTGGTACCTGCAGAAAACACATCTTTAATCTTTCTTCTTTCCTTCTCTTCCCTCCATCTCTTGATCCCCTTTGAGAAAGATCTATCTCCTTACTTCCTATTATTTATCCTTTATTTTGCTGTTTATAATTTGAGTTTCTCATATAAGAGAAACAGGTGATGTTTAAGCTCCTATGTCTAATTTATTTCACTTAACATTATAGGCTCAAAGTGTATCTGTTTTCCTACAAATGATTCAGGTTTATCCTTCTTTATGGCAAAGTAGTACTCCATGGTGTGTAAATACAACATTTTCTTTATCCATTCATCTGTTGATGGACATATGGGACTCTTCCAAGATTTAGCTATTATGAGCTGTGCTGCTATGAACATGGGTATGCATGGATCACTGTAATATGATGTCTTTAACTCTTCTAGGAAGTTATCTAGAAGGTGAATAGCTGGAGCAGATGGAATTTCTTATATTATTTTAGGAAACCAATTCTAGGGGGCATAGTGACTTTCCAAAGTTTCCCAGAAAGAGGCAATGCACAAACAAAGCCCAGCTCTCCTGATTCCTCATCAATGGCTCTTTGCACTTTTTCTTCCCAAACTGACCCTCGGGATCCCCCTCCTGGCTCTGCAAATGCTCCCCAGCACCCGCTTGCAGTGGCCTCCTCCCCTCCTGGCTCTTGCTGGTCTCTGAGTGCCCAGTGGAGCATCTTTACCTTATTTGAAGCTGGATTCCTTTCCTGGGCCTACTGCAACCAAATGCCAAGGACTGAGGGATTTAAACAACAGACATGTATGGTCTGAAGTCCAAGACCCAGGTGTGGGCAGGGTTGGTTTCTTCTCAGAGTCTTGACAGATAACGTTTCCGAAGCTCTCCTAGCTTCTTGGGGTGCTGGCAGTCATTCAATCCTGCGGCCCTGGATGCCACATCCTCACTTCCACCTTCATCTTCCTATGCGTTCTCCCTGCCTGGCTGGGATCAAATTTCCCCCTCAGATAAGAACACCAGGCGCACTGGCTCAGAGGCTCACCCTGTCTCCTCATGCGAACTGGTTAGATCTGCACTGGCCCCATTTCCAAATTAGGCCCCAATCGGAGGCCCTGGGGGCTGGAACTTTTCCACATGTGGATTTCGTTGACTCCGTATCAGTGACATCAAAACAGATGCTTAGTCCCAGCACCCAGCATGGAAGAGGTGCTCAATTAGAGTGTGCTGGTGACTGCCCCTGGTCTCCCCTGGTTTCCACATTGTGTCGCATGATCTGCACCCTTGATGACTCCTTTAACTTTCCCCTCTCAGCGCCTCCCAGTTCACTGCCGCCCCCCTCTGCTGGTGTCCAGTCTGACGATGTGGACCGATGAGAGAGTGCTACACAGCCTCCCAGAGGAGTTGAAGGTTCCTGAGAGGTGGGGGCTTCACCCCAAAGGGGGCGCTGACTGGTGGACATCCAACTCCAGGAGGCAAAGCCTGCCTAGAGGTGAATATGTTCGAGGTGGGCCCTGAAGTAACACAGGGTCTGGCGCGAGCTTACCTGAGATTCCACCTTCTCCACAGAGTCCAAACTCCAGTGGTCAGTGGTGAAGCTTCTCAGCCCGGTCCTCCCATGTGCTTTGTTCTAGTTAAATCTCACCATGAATTATTTTAGCTCCAGAAATAAAGGAGGCTCCTGGGATGTATGTCTTAGGGCTCAGCTCCAATCCTACTTCCTCCATGAAACCTTCCAGGACTGTTTTAAAGCAGGAAGGGCACCTCCTTCCTCTGGATTCCTGTTGCAGATACCATCTCAGTGCTGTACAGGATTCTTGTCCCAGAATTCACTGTTTTACAGCTGTTGGCCAAGGGATTAGATCCGATTGATCTGTAAATAGTCTTCTGTATTAACAGAGTCAGTTTTTAAGTGCAGGGATACTAAGAAATTCCACCTCTATTTTAACTAATCTTTTTTATTACTCCAGTACTGCAATTCCTGTTAGAGTAGGAAGTTGCTATACAAGGGCATTATCAAGATAAGACACCTACCTCAGCTTATACTAAGATGTGAATGACTGATATGACATCTTTGTCCAAGATAAGGTTTCAATAAATGATAAGACAGCACAATAACACAGAAGGGAAGGGAAGGTGGAAGGGATACTAGGAAAAACAGAACCAGTGCGGGAGAAAAAGTGATTAAAAAAGAGATGTGAGTCACTGGAGACCAGTCTTACTTACTCTGCAACTTCGTTTGTAGCTATCTCTAGAGGAGAAAAGAAGACATGAAAACTTCCAGGTACTTTGGTTCTCAAGAGGATCATTCTATTCTCCTACCCATTAGGCTGTTTATCTTTCCTTTTCAATATAAAGAATGTTCTTTGTAAAGACATATGGAATGTCCAGACATTTAGAAGCTGATAAGCTTTACTTTTTTCTTTTTTTTTCTTAAGTACTGGGGATTAAATACAATGCCTTTGCACTGAGCTACATCCCCAGCTCCTTTTTATTTTAAATTTTGAGGTAGGGTTTCACTAAGTTCCCTGGGCAGGACTCATACTTGTGATCCTTCTGCCTCAGCCTCCCAATGTGCTGGGATTACAGGCTTGCCCCATCACGCCCTGCTCAGTTTTGCCCTTGAACTTGATCTTTAGTTCTAATAGAGCTCATACTCCTAGTTATAGATAACCATCTAGATAACAAGAAAAAGTCACAGCCTGGATGTAAGTATTTTTGTGAAATGACCATGAAGAGACTAGGCCAGATTACTGGAACTTCTTGGAGACCCTGTGAATGTAGCAATGTGGGTCTATCTATTCCCAAGACGGCTGCGTGGTAGACAGTGGTCCCTTGTCTTATGTAATTTAGAACATATCTCTCCAGACCTCTAAATGGCTAGCGAGTCCTGAAGTTCATTCACTACCTTCGAGAGAGGGAAGTTTGTTACATCCAACCAACTGGTTAGGCCTCAGTGACAGGTGTGTCTCAAAGCTTGTGTCAGCCTTCAACGTTTGATGGGAAAACTCAGCCAGAGCCAAGCCAAAGAGCTGTCTTGCGTCTCTAAGGCCTGACTCAAGCTGAATTATTGGAACATGCACACATTCACATGTTTTTTCAAAAAGGTCAGCTGTGGTGACCTCCAAGAAGCAATGCCAGACGCTGTCGGCTTGGCTCTGCCCTGCCATACGTTCATTCATGGGCACAAAGCCGAGACAGGCCCATTCTCCAGCCCTGGCCAGACTTAATGCTTCATTACCTTGCCCACCTCGAAACAGGGTGCAGGGTTGAGCCCTGAGCTGTAATAGCTGGCAATAGTGATCACCATAAATTACTGTACGTTTGAGTACTTGGATGTGTTTCCAGCATGTGTTCCAGTCTGTATTCTGAAATAATTTGCTAGGGTACTTAGCAAACCATGGAGCTTTGCTCTTAAGTGAATTGAATCTAGTAAATGTTTTCTAATCCAAAAGGTCAACTTTCATGCAGCAAGCAAAATAGAAGTACTGCAAAGCTGCGATTTTCCTTATTGAGACTATGCCTTTTCTAGTAATTGATTTTTAAAAATAAAAGAGCAGAAGATCACTTATATGTATTTGATAGGTATCAATATTTATGTTCAGTGTTGTATTAGGTAATAAGATCATCTTACATGTGCTTTTATATTTTGAGTCTCCTAATCTAAAATTGCATAAATTGGAAAATTTTACTAAGAACTTTTATTATTATTTGATATTTTCAAACTTGGATGGATTCATATTCCAAAGGCCATTCTTGCCAGAAAAGAAGAAACCTTAATGGTTTATGGAGAGAACTGGAAGCTTCGAGCATGTAATTTACAGCTCAAAAATGTAATAAGAATGGACTGATCAAAGCAGAATTCTGCTGTAACTTGTTAAGTGACATTTTGCCTTTTCTGCCTGTCACAGTATCTTGAGAAAGCATTGACAAATGTTGACAAAAGTTACACACTGCTGAACAATAGAACCTGTAGTTTAACTTTGACCCACCTTTTTGACATTGAATGAAAAAGTGCCAAATGCAGTTTCTGCAGTTATGCCCAGTAGATTTCAATGAAATTTGATTTGAGGTTATTGAACTAACTGTGTGATACCCTTGGATAGAAACTACATTTCCTGGACACTACTGTGCCAAATAAACTCTGTGTGTGTAAACTTACATTTGTCTATTTGATTGTTAAATGCATACTTGCAAGGCTGTGAATGATTTTGAGATAATTTGTAAGGTATCAACATATAGCTATACATTCTTTCCATTAGTTACTCTGCTAATTTGCAAGATAACACTGGTTTAAAAGATGTTTTAAGAAAGGAAACACTTTTAAATTAATATACCTTTAATTTTTATGCTAGTGGAGTCTTTCTACTCAGTTATGCCTAGGAAGTTGACACAGTTTGGGTTCAGAATTTAAGGCATCTCAAAGAGCATCTTGGTCAATCCCCTCAATGTAAAAAAGGATCCCAAGCCCTCAGCTGTTTTCCGTCCTGCCAGAATTACATGATTAGAAAATGGTTCGGTCCACTGGGACTCTTTCTTTTAAAAAATAATTACTGGTACATGTTTATAGTATATGATGTTTACATTCATTTTAGGGGGTAGGTACATGTACTTAACATATCTTTCTCCTTTTTATTCCCTTTTCCCTCCTCTCCCTCCCTCTTCCCTCCATCTCTGACTCCCTTCCCATTTGCAAGTTAACTATCACCCTGTTTCTTACTGTCTTTTACTTAAAAAAAAATTATACTTTGGGTTTCTCATATAAGAGAAACCATATGATATTTAAGCTTGTGTGTCTGATTTACTTCACTTAACATTAAGGTCTCAAGTACATCCATATTCCTACAAATGATTCAAGTTTATCCTTTTTTCTTTTGTGGGTACCGGGGTCGAACTCAGGACCTCACGCGACAGCAGGTGCCTGTGCCTCTGAGCAATATCACCGGCCCTTTTTTTGTGCGTGGGTTCTGGGAGTCGAACTCAGGCCCTTGCGCTTGCCAGGCAGGAGCTTATGCCACTGAGCTATCTCACTGGCCCAAGTTTATCCTTCTTTATGGCAGAGTAGTACTCCACGGTATGTAAATAACACATTTATCCATTCATCTGTTCATGGATATATGGTATTCTTCCAAAATTTAGCTATTATGAGGTGTGCTGCTATAAACATGGGTATGCATGTATCATAGTATGATGTCTTTAAGTCTACCACATATGCAGTGCCACGATCTTAGGTTTCACCTCTACGTTTTCAGTTATACCCAGTGAACCATTGTCAGCCACACTCTGAAAAAGTTTGTTTATAGTACACTAAGATATTTGGGAGAAAGGGAGAGGGACTACACTTATATAACTGTTGCTACATTATATCGTCATACTTTTTCTGTTTTGTTATTAGCTATCGCTGTTAATTTATTACTGTAATTAATTTATCAACTAAACTTTATCAGAAGTAGTCTATATGGGAGAAACAGGGTTTATAGTGCTCATTATTTTGTGGTCCCAGGCATCCTTTGGGGGGGCCATGGATAAAAAGGGGGACACCAAGACAGGATCTTTTTTTTTTTTTTTGTGGGTACCGGGGGTCTACCTCAGGACCTTGTGTGCCAGCAGGCGCCCGTGCCGCTGAGCGATATCACCGGCCCTTTTTTCATATGTGGGTTCTGGGAGTCGAACTCGGGCCCTCGCGCTTGCCGGGCAGACGCTTACGCCGCTGAGCCATCTCACCGGCCCGACAGGATCATTTCTGATATTAGTAAAAGTGGAGATGACTACAGTATACCATTGTGTTCCAGGAAGTCTGGGGCCTTTCTGAGAAGCACCTGTCTGGTCTCAGGTCTTCACAGCTGCAGATTCTACTCGCGATCTGTCATGGCGCTGGGGAGGCACAGCGCACTTCCTCTGGAGCGCACATCCACAGAGGAGCTCAGCATGTAGACCTCTGACAGTATCTTCAGTGGATGAGATCCTGCATTTGAATGTCTGTATAAAGACATTAATTTGTTTAATGTAGCATTCGAGATACATAATCATTCCATGATCATGTTTTAGTATTTCATTTATTGGACTACTCAAGAGTGGACACGACTGGGTTCTCTTAACATTGACTGTTAATGCTGATGACGCGTAGAACCCAGGATTTTCCTCTTTTAGAAAGGTTGGAGGAAATACCTGTTTCTTCCAGCCAAAAAGTGCAATGGATGCTGGCTCCATCTCAACTTGATAAATTCCGCAAATTCTTCAAGAAAGTTTTCCTGCATGTTCCGGGACAGGAGTCACCATATTCTTTTCCGCTCCTGGGACACTAAAACGTTGCATTTTAGTTTCCTGTGCCTGCATTTCATCCCACTCAGTAAATAGGAAGGCCCTTTCTTGATGGTGGAGCCAGGGTCTCCAGCTTGGTGTTTTGGGGTCATAGTGGAAGCCGGGTGGTGGTAATGGGTCTTCCTTACTTAGTGAATGATGAGGAGTCCAGTCACATCCGTGTACATGGAGAAGGCAGAGAGAAGCCGGGTAGCAGGGGTCAGGGCTCAGTTTTTTATGGCTAGGGGAGCTGCACTTTCTTCCTAAGGGAATAGAGGACCACCAAGGAATAGTGGCTGGGGAGGGCTGTTGTGAGTGGAACAGACCACTGGAAACTTAACCTGAGAGAGTCATGTGAGGAGGACTGCAGGGAAGCCTTTGTAACATTTCAGACAACTGGTAACATTGTTGCGATCTTGTTGGTAGTAGAAAGGTAAGCACTGGAGTTGTTTTGATATTAGTATTGATTAGCAATTGGCTTGGAATTGATTGGATCACAGAACTACATTAAAAATGACCTTATAGATCAGTCTACACTGTTATATTCTGCCCCGGAATCTTCCCTGAAACATAAGTAGCAGGTAGCCAACCACAGACAGGACTCTGACCATCTCTGTATGTAGCACTTATCACCTTTGCACAATACTGATATTTTCCCTTAGAGTGAGCCAACTCTTCCTCGTCATTCCCATGCGTGGGTCCTGGTTTTGCCGTATGGAATACTGCTAAATACATCTACAAGATAGTTCAGCAAATATTTGATGATAGCTCCTCTGTCTCTCTTCCATGCTCCCCGTCAGTCCTTTGGTCGTGTGACATTAAATTCCCTTGCCTTCATGTTTGTTTTCCCCTGGACTATCTCGACATTGTTTCACACAAAGTCTAAGCCAGCATTTTTTCTAGCAGATATTTTTGAGCTAGAGCTTAAGCTGTAAACTCAAGAGAAAGTAAGAGAAAAGCACCGAATACATGAGGTATGATCAAAACATACAGTGAAATTTAAATTTTTAAAAATTTATTACAGTAAAAGATGCATTGCCATTAACCCCCCTTCTTGTCCTCCCCCTCAATTTGAACACACATCCCATTGTTCTCGCCACTTTCCGAAGCAGTTCTGGATGTCCTCTTCTGTTGTGGCTGCCTTGATGTCCTAAACTGATCCAAAACATTTATCTTTCATGGTCATTTTGACTTTGGGGAAGAGCCAGAAGTCACACAGTGCCAGATCTGGTGAATAAGGTGGATAAGGACACACTATAATATTTTTATGGGCCTGCCTTTCCTTTGAATGATGCTCAGCAGCAGCATTCAGTGAATTTTTGATCACATCTCATAAAGATATGAAAGAGGACTTTCAGAATTGCTTCAGAAAGTAGCAAGAACAATAGAGTAAGTGTGTTCAAAGAGAGGGGGAGTATTTGGAGGGGGACTGATGAATGTGTCTTTTACTGTGATAAATTTTTAAAATTTAAACATTCATCATATATTTCGATCATACCTTATAGATCCTTTGCTAATCAAGTCTCTACACAAAGTGTGTGCAATATAATAGATGCATTTTAAGCTATTCTGTTCTGGAGTTAATTGTTATGCATCAGTAGATAACTAATACAAACGCTTCTTGCTATCACTAATGCAGAATAACAGAAATGAAGACAAGGGCAAGTTTCCCAGCTCAGAATGATGATTTTTGAAAGAGAATAGAAGACTAGCAGGGGCCACAGCACTATTGGTGGCAGAGGATGCCCTAAAGAACAACTATAGAAATGACACAAAGCCCAGGGAGAGCAAGGAGGGCAGTTAGGGAGGAGGAAGGAAAATGCAGTTCTGACTGTCTATGGGCTCAGCAAGCCTCCCCAGACACCAACCAACAGAAGTCCTGGCTTGGGAGAAGTGATCTCAGTGCTGGTCAGTTCACCAGGCCTGCTCGTAGAAATTGTATTTGTTTTGCTTTTGTTATCCCTTATATCTTTATACACTGGGGAATTCCATGGACATTGACCTTACATTTTTATCCCGGGATCTGTGAGGAGAAAGAACAGAAATGGGTTAAGCAAAGGAGAGAGTGATCCTGAAAATGTAAGCCAAGTTGGATAATAATGCAAAAAGCAAAGCTTTTAGAAATATTAAACCAAAATTACATTTGCTTTTATTCATTCATTTATTTTATACCACTTGATAAACATTTGTTCCATGCAATGTTATTCTAGACCTGAAGGATCACAGTGTCTTCTGAACAAACACAAAATCCACTGCAGTGCCAGGCAAATGAGAAAGAATATACAGAGATACCATGGACCCCTTTTTGCTACACTACCCTATTGGTGCATAAAGCACATAAATTCTCATATAAGCCCAAATTGATTTTAGAGGTCTCTTTAACGTGTTGCAAACTCTTTACTGTTGTGTCTATTATATTATAAAGCTCTTTTTTTCCCCTGATCTTGTTAAAGTTTAATAATCATCTATGCCTACTAAGGTATTTCTTGAGAAAATATTAGTAATAATAATATATATAATAGCAAAATGAGCAATTATGACATTAAAAACTTATTGAGCACTTGCTATTTACTAAGCATGGCACCAAAATTTTGTCATATGCCAGAGTGTCTAATATTATAAACACCTGGTTTCTGTGGTGTGCTGTTTTTGTAAATTTAAGGCAAGGGAATTTTAGATGATAGAGTCCCCCTCACTTCACACCACCCTATGCTGGGGATCGAACCCAGGACTTCCAGAATGCTAGGCCAGTGCTGCATCACTGAGCCACACACCCAGGCTTTGTGAGGGAGCTTGTATCTTCACGGTTGTTCAGAAGCCAGACATTGTATTGCCTTTGCTTTATTGTTTTACAGGCATGCCTCCAGCATTTGATAAGCCTTATAAAATATCATGCAAATAATTAATAAAGTGTTAAATAAGATTTCCAGTTATAGCCATAATGAATTAATGGGTTTTGGACATAGCTACCCTCTAGTAAAGCTGAGAAAAAAATAAGGCAATTATTATCAAGTATTGAATTTTATAGTTAATGCAAGACTGTGCTCCTCCAAGAAAAAGAAACACTCAAAGTGAGCCCTATGTTCATCTTAGTGTCCTGCCTTTCTAAACTGTGGTCCATGGGATGGAGCCAGCCCCTGGCAGATAAGACAAAGGGTGATGTCTGGGGCAGCTTCACCAATGACTTTCGCTTGTCAGAATACTGAAGAGGAGGGAACTGTACAGAGAAGGAGTTCCAGGTATTAGCACGGGCCTCTCGAGTCCTTGGTTGAATACTAAGCTCTGTATGGCAGATGCCTTCAGGACACCTGGTAGGATAGAGTTACCGGAGGCCCAGAAGAGACATAATATTGAAAGATGCTGGAATCTTAATGAACTGAGCCTGAAATTTCAAAGAACATGATAGAAAACCTAAGACGATCAGATCAGACCCCTGAGAAATTCATACCTTAGAAAGCTGAGCGTGTCTAGACCACAGAGTGACGACTACTACTATATAGTACCCTTGACTAAACCTAAAAATATGACAGGATCTAATTGATCAGCCAGTGAATTCATGGTTTAAGAGAAAACAACTCAGTTTTCAATAAAAGAAAGCCCCCCCAAAAAAAGAGAAGAAAAAGAAAAACCTAGATTTTAATAGCCTAGTACTCACAATATCCAAAATACAAGACTGTACTAGACAACAACAACAAAAATACAGCAAATAATCAGAATAAACAGATATACAGATAAAATAAATGTTTGAATTAGTAGACAATGTCTTTAAACTGCTGTTGTACATGTGTTCAGGAATTTAAAGAAAAATATGAGCATATAAATGAACAGATTGATGCTATCAGTTTGATAGAATGAAAACTATCAACCCCCACAAAAAATGAGATTTCTTTAGAATTGAAAAATAAAACCTCAGAAATAGAATTTTGTCTGAAAGGGCTTTACAGCATATTGGAAAATACAGAAAGCTAAAAAATAAATTAACATGAATATCTATAGAAATTCCTAACATACAAAAAATTTTAAAATGATAAAAAGGAACTTACCCAAACTGAAATGCTGAAACTAAAATAGAAGAGTAGAAAAGTATGAGGGGAAAGGGGCTTGAAAATTATGAAGGTATGGTATATACATGTGTATATGTATATATTCCCCCAAATGGCTATAATTATTATGAACTGTAAACATATACCAATAAAAAATAAAAATGTAAGAGAGATTCAGTTATATGTGAAAAAATATCATCTGGTTTATTATACAAGGAGGGAGACTGGAGAAGGAAAGAAAAGAAGGCAGAAGAGACAAAAGATTAAATTCTAAATTGATGAAAAATGGCAACTTGCAGGTTCAAGAAGCTCAGTAAACCCACAGAATAAATATGAAGACACAGTTATTAAAAATAAGAATAAAGAAAAAATTGAAATCAGCCAGAGGGCAAATTAGATACATAAGTAGAATGTAAGAATTATTTTAGAAAGCTGAGTCAAAACTACTACAAACCAGGAGATGATGGAAAAAAATCTTTCTACAGTGTTGAAGCAACAATTACAATATTAGCGTAGAATTTTATATCCAGCAGAAATATCCGGTGCAGATGAAGGCAAGAATTTATTTTAGATAATTAAAAACAGAAAGAATTTATCAACAGTAGATCTACACTAAAGCAATAATAAAGGAAGTTAGGCAGACTGGAAAAAATGTTACCAGATGGGAATCTGGATATTCAGGGAGGAATGAAGAGTGTTGTAACTGGTAAATATGTGGAAGAAAAAAACAGACATTTTTCTTGATTTTTAAATTTTTGTTAAGTAAGAATAATAAAAATGCATTGTGTGATTTACAACATACCTAGAAAAAATGCATGACAACCAGTAACATAAAGGATGAGAGACAGTAAATGAAATTATATTTTTGTTAGCTTCATATACATTTGAAGTGTTATATTATTAATTCGAGATATATCATATTGTGCTAAAGACATATCCCTACAGGAAATAGTGAAAAATAAGATATTCTAATAACCCAATAGATAAGATAGAATGTTTATAAAATGTGATGTGAAGGTGTGAAAAGTAATAAAAATGGAATAATAAACTTTAAAACAAAAGAAAATGAATAATAAGATGGTAGGATCAGCCATCCAATTATTGTGTTAAATACAAATGTGTTTGATTAAAAGATAAAAATTGTACAACTTTATTTTTAAAACAGCATTTTAAATATGGAGACATTGTTAAATGAGAACAAACAAAAAATTGGACAAGACAAAATGCAAATTGTACCCAGATATGGTGCTGCACCCCTGTAATTTCAGCACTGACGGAGGCTGAGGCAGGCGTATCACAGGTTTGAGTACTTCTTGGGCAACTTAGCAAGAACTTACCTCAAAATAAAAAATAAGAAGAGAGTTGCAGATATAGCTCAGTGCAAAGGCCCTGGGTATAATTCCTAGCGCAGTAATCATTGTCATCATCGTCATCATCATCATCATCATCATCGTCATCATCACAGGAAAGAGGGAGTGGCTACATGAATATATACAAAATAGACTGAAGAAATTATCTCAGATAAAGAGACTATTTTTGTAATAAAACTGGAGAAGATATAATGATCATACAAGTGTATGATATAAGAAGCATATTTTTTAAAATACAAGAGAAAAATTTAAAACCTATAGTTATACCTCGAAAACTTAGTACCCTTCTCCCAGGAAGTGATAGAACTAGACAAAAATCAATAAGTTTACAAAAGATTTGAAGAATGCTTGACCAAATTTGCATTTACAGAATGTTCAATCATAGAAACATATTTTTTATAGGATATATGGAATATTCACCATGATAAACCACATCTGGGCCATAAACTATGTCTGTATGTATTTCTGAGAATTGGAATGATGTAGCATATTCTCTCTGACCATACTGGAATTAAATTAGTCACTAAAAAGCCACCTGAAAAATCATCGTATACTTGGAAATTCAACTACACAGTATTAAATTATTTAAAGCTCAAATTCAGAAATTTGGAAAATATTTTGAGCTAAATGATATTGAAAATTTAGCTATATAAATATGTGAGATTTATCTAAATTAGTGTTTAGAGGGCAATAGTTTTAAATGCACACATTAGGAAAGAAAAGAGGTTTAAAATAATGGTGTAAGCCTTCATCATAAGAAGCTAGAAAAAGAAGAGCAAACTGAATTCAAATGATGTAAAGAAATGGTAAAGATAAGAGTAGATATATAAACAAAATAGAAAATCAACCCCTCAGTTGAAAAAAATCAAATGTAAACTAATTTCTTTGAAAATATTAATAAAACTGATAAAACTTTAGAGTGAATTGTTAATAAACCAGAGTATTAATTATAGGAGAAAGAAAAGAGGAAGCAATGCTGTAGATACTTTCAAATTAATATAACACCAAAATATTAAAAATAATTTTCTTACTAAGAAAATAGGCAAATTGGGCCGGTGAGATGGCTCAGCGGCTTAAGCGCCTGCCCGGCAAGCACAAGGGCCCGAGTTCGACTCCCGGAACCCACGTATGAAAAAAGGGGCCGGTGATATCACTCAGCGGCACGGGCGCCTGCTGGCGCGCGAGGTCCTGAGGTCGACCCCCTGGTACCCACAAAAAAAAAAAAAAAAAAAGAAAATAGGCAAATTAAGGAAAATAAATTCTCAAAGAAACACATATTAGTAAAATGTACACACAGAGAAATAGAAATTCTCCATAACTCTATATTGAATAAAATAATTTTTTTTTTTTGTGGGTACCAGGGGTTGACCTCAGGACCTTGCACGCCAGCAGGCACCCGTGCCGCTGAGCGATATCACCGGCCCTTTTTTCGTATGTGGGTACCAGGAGTCAAACTCAGGACCTCGCGCTTGCCAGGCAGGCGCGTATGCCGCTGAGCCATCTCACCGGCCCCTGAAATAAAAATTTTAATTTTAAATCTCACAAAGTGATTTCAGTTTCATTGAGCTTTCATGGTGAACTCTCTCAAATATGTAAGTAAGAAGTAACACTAAGATTACACAAATGCACTGAAAAATAAATCACCTATTTTGTCTTCTAGTAAGTTCTATGTTTCTGCTTCAATGTTTAAATCCTTGATCCATTCTGTTTTTAGTTTAGTACATGGTGAGGGACATGGGTCCTAGTTCAGTCTTCCGCAAACAGATACCTCGTTCCCCCAGCATGATTTGTTGAATAGGCTGTCTTTCCTCCATCATATTCTTTTAGCCCCTTTATCAAAGATCACATAGCTGAATGAGTGGGGATATTTCCATATCCTTTATTCTATTCTACTGATCCCTGTGTCTGCTTTTGCGCCAGGACCATGCATTTTTTTTTTTTTTTTAAATCCCTGTTGTCTTGTAATGTATCTTGAAATCTGGTATTGTGATGTCTGCTGCTTTGCTCTTGTTTCCCCAGATTGCTTTTGCTGTTCTGGGTCTCTGCAGGTCCCATGTGAATTGTAGGACTATTTTCTCTAGATCTGTGAAGTGTGCTGTTGCAGTTTTGATTGGGTCTGCATTGAATCTGTTAAACAGTTTTGGGAGTATGGCCATTTTGACAATGTCGATTCTATCTATCCAGGAGCAGGAGACATCTTTCCATTTTCTGATGTCCTCTTCCACATCCTTTTTCAGAGTACTGTAGTTTTCTTTGTAGAGGTCTTTCACTTTTTTGGTTAGGTTATTTCCTAGGTATTCCATTTTTCTTGATGCTACCGTAAATGTATTGTTTTCACAATGTCTTTCTCATTGAGTTCATTATTGGCATACAAAAATGCTATTGATTTTTGTGTGTTAATTTTGTATCCTGTTACATTGCTGAAGTTGATTTTCAGTTCTAACAGTGTTTTGCTGGAGTTCTTTGGGCCTTCTTTGAGGAGTATCAAAATAGGTAAAACACTTGAAATCACAGATGTAGGAAAGGATTTTGTAAAAAGAACTCCAGTTGCACAAGAAATAATAACAAAAATTAACAAGTGGGATTACATCAAATTAAAAATCTTCTGCACAGCAAAGGAATCAATTAGTAGAGTGAAGAGACAACCTACAGAATGGGAAAAAATATTTGCCAACTATTCCCTGGGCAGAGGACTAATACCTAGAATATATAAAGAACTCAAAAAAAAAAATTAGACTACCTAAAATAAAAGACCCAATCAAGAAATGGGCAAGAGAAATGGACAGTCACTTCTTAGAAGAAGTACAAATGGCCAACGAATATATGAGAAAATCTTCAACATTTCTGGCCATTAATGTTAGTTAAAGCAACACTAAGATCCTATCTTATACCAGAAAGAATAGCAATTATCAAGAAGTTAATGAATAACAAATGCTGTTCAGGCTATAGTGAAAAATGAGCCCTCCTACATTGTTGTTGGGAATGCAAACTAGTACGACCAGTGTGGAAATTAGTACGGAGATTTCTCAAGGAACTAAAACTAGAAATTCCTTTTGACCCAGCTATTCCCCTTTTAGGTATCTTCCCCAAAGAGCTAACGACATCATACTACAGTGATCCATGCGTACCAGAGTTTATAGCAGCACAATTCGTAATAGCTAAATCCTGGAAGCAGCCAGTATTCCCATCAACAGACAAGTGGATAAAGAAAATCTGGTATCTATACATAATGGAATACTACTTGGTTATAAAGAAGGACAAATCCGAGGCATATCTAGGCAAATGAATGCAACTGGAAAATATGTTGAGTGAATTAAGCCAGTCATACGGGCTTAAATGCCATATGGTATCTCTCATTTGAGTAAAGCAAATACCAGCAAAGAGAATAATAAAAGATGGGTGGAAGAAGACAATGGGATGGATCTCTTGCAAATGGGAAGTGATCCAGGAGATGGAGGGTGAGAGGAGAAGGGGAAGGGAAGGGGAAGTAAGTAGAATTAAGATGTGTCATGTACAGGAACCTAATAATCTCAATGATTGTAAACACTGTACGTAATAAACATGAGCTAAGAATAATAATAATGAGAATGAAAATGGGGGAAGGAAATTTAGAGGCAGAGGACAGGAAGTGGGAGGGAAGGGGAAGGGAACTAAAAAAAGCAACAAGAACATCTACAAAAACCTATAACTCACATAATACTTAGTGGAGAAGGAGTGAGTCTTTTTTTCTTAAGATTGTATATAAAGAAATAATGCCCATTCACCATTTTAATTGACATTCTACAAAGTGTCATTGAAATATACAGCGTATTTAAATAAAAAATTATTGCAGTAAGAAACATATTGCCATTAATCCCCCTCAAAATCCTCCCTCTTGCTTCAAACACACTTATTCCATCATTTTTGTTCCTTTCTGAAGCAGTTCTGGAAGTCCTCTTTCCTGAGTGTCTTCACAAGGTGTGATGGAAACTACGGTGAGTGCTGTCGCTGAGTGCCACCCAACAAAAAGGCAGGCTTATAAAAGAGTTACAGTGTGTCCTTATCTACTTCACTCACCAGACCTGGTACCACGTGACTTCCGGCTCTTCTTCAAAGTCAAAATAACTGTGAAAAGTAAATGTTTTGGATCGATTCAGGATATCAAGGCAGCCAGGACAGCACAACTAAAGACAGTCACAAAAAAGGACTTCCAGAATTATTGCATCAGAGAGCAGCAAGAATGATGCGCTAAATGTGTACAAAGAGGGGGAAGTAGTTGGTGGAGGATCACTGGCAATGTGTTTTTAATGGTAATAAACATTTTTAAATTAATACGCTTATTCTATCTTTCAGTCACGCCTTGCGTGGAAGGTCCTAATCTATCCTTAAAACTATGAAAGATAGTAGGCCGTCTGCATTCACAGACATTGCGTATTAGAAAATAATAAGGAATCATAAACCAGCTACTAGAATCAAAAAGTAAATTTAGCAAGGTTATAGGATACAAGGTCAATTAAAAAAAATAAAAACCATGCATTTCTATATAGCAACAATGGCAACTGACAAAGTTTAACTGTACCATTTACAATAACATGAAAATTACATGGAAGACATCTACACTGAATATTCAAAATACTGCTGAGGGAGATCTAAGTAAAATGAAAAGCCGTATTATGTACATAAATTAACTACTCATTAAGATTTGTTGTCTTCTTCAAAGTGACCTATAGATTCAATGCAATTCCACTTAAAATCTTCTAGGCTCTTTTATCGATGTTTCAGGAGAATTAAAAAAATGCATATGGAAATGAAAAGCATTTAGAATATTTAGCCATCTAGAAAAAGAACAAAGAGGCTACAAAGTACCTGACTGAAGACTATCTGTAAAGCAGTAGCCAAGAAAGAATAGCTTGGGGATAAGATAGACAAATAAATAAATGCAGCAAAACAGAGTCCAGAAATTGACTCATACTTATGCTCTCGATAAATAATACAGTATAGAACTTAAAATAAATTGATAAAAACAGCACTTTCTGATAATTTCATGGAACACAAGCATTTGGAGAAGCCTATCCATGGGAACCTACCCAAAGCCCGAGTCATCCCAGACTCTTTCTTGTCTACCTTGGGAATCTAATTTCTTGATATTTCCACAGCTCAGATCTAACACACTGAATTAGAAACCGAATAATTGCACCTGTGTGAAGATTGGTAAATCTGGGCCAGTGATACAGCTCAGTGGCATAAGCACCTGCCTGGCAAGCACGAGGTCCTAAATTCGACTCCCGGTACCCACATACATTAAAAAAAAAAAAAATTGGTAAATCTCAACATCTTGAGACAGAGAAAATGCAGCTTATTAAAAGATGTACATAATCATGCAGTGTTTACATAAAGTTTATAAACAGGAAAATGTTGCTTTCAAATACTTATAAATACATTACCATACATCTCGATGAGTGATAAATACTTAATCCATGACAGCGATTATCTTTGGGGAATCCATTAGTTTGCTAGACTAGTTGCCTTGATGAAGTACCACAAACTGGGAGAATAAACAACTGAAATTAATGGTCTCATAATTCTGGAGGCCAGAAGTCCCTACTCCATATGACTTTATCTTAATTAATTATACCTGCAATGGCCCTGCTTCCAAATAAGGTCACTTTTTGAGGCCCTGCTAATTAGTACTTCAACATATGAGCTTGGGGGGGGGGCTCAATTCAACCCATAGTAGGAAGTAAGGGAAGTAAATGGCATCTAAGGATAAGCAGAGATATAATGTACCTGCAATTATTTTTTTAAAAGAGATTTGAAACAACTATGATAGAATGAAATAAACTGATCAACTTGAGTGGCAGATAAAATGTTCTGTCATCATGTTCAAATGATGGAATGATTGTACACTGTAGAAAAATCTTTAAAAATATCAAAAGGACACCTAAGTGATTGTAGTGCTGTGTAACACATTGGGGGATAATGAAAATGAAAAAAACTCCTCTTTGAGAAAGATTGGTTGCAAAAACAGTGCCAGGGAGTGGCGGTAAGGAGCCTGATGTTTGTGTTCAGGAACAAACCTCCCTGGGGCTGAAGAGGGACCAGATATGTGCTGAACTCCACTGAGTGTTCGAAGCAGAGCCAAGTGTAGGAGCCTTCATGACATGGATTTAAGCTCAATATCATAAAACACTTTCTGACCTATCCAGGTTACCTCAAATAGTCTCAACTTCTCCCAAATAAAATCGTGAAAGTTGGCAAGTTCCATACACCAGGGATGACATGTACAGGCAAGGTGACATCTTGGAGAGGTTGTGTTATGTGGACTCAAATATGGCCCACCAGCCCTGAAGTTCCTTGTATATGACCCACCATGCTTCTGCAGCAATCTTCTGGTCCCCAACCCTGAAAACTTGTGTCACAAAACATAGAAATGTCATTAGTCAGACTTATTCTACCTTTGAAGACCTTATGCCATTCCTGGAATCAACCATGTCCTCTTTACATCCTTGCAAACAAGCTGTAAAGCAACAGACTCTTCAGCTAGAAATTATATTTCTGCAGATTAACCTTATTCTTTTTGGAAATTGGGATTTGTGATCTTCGTCAGTTTCATTTTTTCCCTTTATTTTCTGTATCTCCTCAGAGAGCACTATTGATTCAGCGATTGTGCCACCATCTGTCGCATGCTAGGGTTGACTTCCTGGGAATAACGGGCTGCATGAGGAGGATAAGACGGAAGCGAACTCCTTGGATCTCAGAGTTCACAGCGTGTAGATCTTGGCTGAGGCAGTTCATCGCTGAGTGCCATGCGCATCTGTAGAGTCACAGTTCTTTCTGGGAAGGCTGTGAAGATTAAATGAGACTGAACAGGACACACAGGAAATAGTTAATGTCAATTATCACCTAGTTTGGGCATTAATTTTATCATAGCATTAAGATCTTTGCAGGCCTAAGAGTGGAGTTCTCAACAGAAGAGACAGTTGCCAAATAAGAACAGGTAGTTCTAATTTTTTTCCAAAGTCTATGCCATACAATGACTTTCTTCTCTGTGCTGTCCACACTAAAGCCACTCCTTCCGTTTTTACCTCTGGAACTTGTGAAAGATACAGGCTTCTGGACTTCAGAATTTCCAGTGATCCCACTGGAAGACGGTGTTACTGGTTACATATGAGTCGCTGTTTCCTCCACTGTCCACGTTTGTGAGTAGCCCAGCTCCCTGCATGACCCCTGGACTGTGCTTCTCATCTTTGCAGATGTTGCTCCTTAATTTTCCTCTCAAGGTCAGGTTTTGATCAGAACTTTGCTTTTGCAAGATTATCTTCCTTCTTCAACACAGAGATTTCTCAAAAAACTGAAATTAGAAATCCCACTCAACCCAGCTATTGCCCTTCTAGGAATCTCCCCAAAAGGGTTAAAGACATCACATTATAATTATACATATAAATATACATATAGTTATATATCCACATTTATTGCAGCACAACTCACAATAGCTAAATACTAGAAGCGGCTTGTATGTCCATCAACAGATGAATTGGTAAAGAAAATGTGGTATTTCTACAAAATATACTCCGTTATAAAGAAGGATACATTTGAGTCATTTGCAGGAAAATGGATGCACCTTGAGACCATAATGCTCAGTGATATAAATCAGACACGCAAACTCAAATATCACATGGTTTCTGTTACACGAGCAACCCAAAGTCTAAATAATTTAAAAAACAGGATAGAAGATAGATCATGGGAAACAAGAAGATTGACCTTTTGAAAATGGGATAGAGAGCTAGAAGTGGAAGCAGGGGAGAAGGAGAGGATGGGATGGGGTAGTAAAGAGAATTAGGATGAGATATGTACACATACTACCTCCCCACAATGAATATATTCATTATGTGTCACAAACGTGTACTGATAAAAAAAGAAATAGAAAAAATATAATGCCTTTTTATTTGCTGCATAGGGGGAAAAAAAAACCACACGCAAAAAACCCCACATACTATAGTCTTTGGAACATGGTAGGTGTTAAATGAAACTTTTGTTTTCTTTAATTTTTTTGAAAGCCATTACAACATCTAAAACAACATTGTCTTCCAAGATTTTCTTTCTTCATACTCCAACCATCTGCTTGGATTCAGGGTAACAGCTCTTTGTATGTTTCTAAGAGACAAAATTAACTTTGGGAGCACAAGCGTAGATGGGAAGGAGTTGGAGATGGCTCTGAGTTTCCTAGCCTGGGGACCTGGGAATTGGCAATGGCTTTTACAGAAATGAGGCAGAGTGGAGTAGGCTTTATGGGAAGGGAGGGAAAGATGTTTGGTTTTTATTATGTTAGATTTGATGTGCTGCTGTGATATGCTGGTGTATCAGGACCTGCTCAGCAGGGAGTTTGTGGGAAAAGCTGAGCCCAACCCTCAGAATTTGGGAGTCACCTGTGGATAAGACAGGGGTGATGGGAATCTTGGTCATGAGGAAATCACAAAGCAGAATAGTGTAGGAGGGTGAGTATCAGCTGACAACACTCTTGAAGACTGTCTGCACCCCAGCTGGGGAGGAATTGGGTCCTCTGAAGGCAGAAGGGAAATCATTAGAGATAAGAGCAGAATTAGATGAGCATTTGTCATGAAAGAGAAGCAAGGAGAACATTAACTTTAACTAATTTAAAGAGTTTTGAAACCAGTGGATCGGAGAATTTAAAGATGAAAATTGAGAACTATTATTGGATTTGCCCTTCAGCATAATAATCATGATAAAAACACACAGCTTCCAACACTTCTGATTATTTAAAATGGGACTGGTATGATGTTAAGTACTATGTCGCTTAATAATTAGAATAACTATAACACATTGGTGTTTATTATAACCCTATTCTAAAATAAGAAACAAGCTATGCAGATAGATTAAAAATAAGAACAATAGCTCTTGGAAAAACTGAGGCTTTAACTCTTGGTATCCATTTCCAGAGTAGGAATTTGTTGACATTTCATTTCTACAGAAAACTTATATATAGTGTAGGGCCAGAGAACAGATAAAAAGGTCAAGGAGCTTGTAGGTGTTGAGAAAGTAATGTAGTTGGTTTGAGTTACTCTTTCAAGAAATTTAATATGGATGACACGGGGGAAGAGAGTAAACCAGAGGGTGACAGAAAAATTGAGTAGTTCACTTTTGTTTCTGAGGATGGGAGAGACAAGATATAGGAAGAAGAGATAGAATCAGCAGAAATGAGACAAGAGAGAAGGGTTTTGGAAAGGTATAGTAAGATGGAACTGAGTATTTTAAAGGTGGGTCCCTAAACAGACTCACAAAGGTCAAGGTGAAGAGGAAGGGGTGCGTTTTGGAGTGTGGTGGAGCATAGAGGCTAGGCTGAGGAGAGGAGAAAGGATGAGACTCCTGGGAAAAGAGGAGCCTGTGTTGAGAGGCTGGTGGGGGGAGATTGAAGGCAGGCACTCCAGCTAAAAAAGGCTCCTTCAGCAAATATCTACCAAGGGCCCTAACTACTAGTGGGAGAAAGGACTGGCAATGGCCACTCAGCATCAAATGTTGGATATGATTCCTATAGAAAACCATGTCAGCTGGTATGATACTTCAGATTTGCCATTCTTTAAGACAATCATTGTATTGGAAGCTGATGTTGATGCCATATGAAACTTGTATTGCCATCTACTTTTGAGGCTATGGGGCGTTTTGGGTTTGAGTTTCATTTGGTGGTATTGCATGCAATCTCATAGGTCAAACCAATTTCAATTTCAAATATTAACACAATCAGAAGTTCCTTGTGTCTTAATTAGGGGTCATCAACTCCCTTGTAAAGAGGTCCCTGTCAGGCCTGCCTGTGGTAATTTGGGGAGTTCAGTGAAGCTTAAAATGAAGGATTTGATAGTCAGTGTTTTTAGTCATATTGTTTTGTTCTTCAGCAAATAATGGGTAGCCCGGAATCCAATTAGAACAGTATTCAAATAATGTTATATTTGCATATTTGAATTGACCGTCTTCAGGAAGGAGAGGCCAGGCCATGCAGTTCTCCAATTATTTAGAGCAATTAGAAGAGATGATCAGACATTTCTGAGGTCTCATTAGCAGATGTGTTGCCTGCTCTGACTTCTCCACAGATCACGACTGGGCCTGGCCGCCCACATTCTCTTTCAGGAGAGTTCTGCAGACAATGACTCACTTCGAGTTCAACAAAAGTAGCTATTTTCACAGCTGATTTCTGCTTTCCTTCTGAAAAGTCATTCATTACTGCCTTTCCTCTAAAATATACATTGCAAATACCAATACCTTGCTCTCTTTGAAAGCTCTCTAATTTCTGTTTTATATCTAAACCCTTCTTCATCTTGGTATTTAATACCAGGCTGGAGTGACTTCCCGGACATACAACTTGGTGCTTAGGAAACTTGCTTTTGAAAAATGAAGTATCCAGCACTCTAGATTTGGGTGCACTCAACTATAATTACATTTTTCACTGGTAAGCACTTTAAGAACAGATCAGGGTTTTGATAATAGAAACCCTCCAATTGGCAGGAGCACGGTCTTATCTCTCTGTTTATGACTGTGCTTGGTATCCCAGTTTCCAAATTAATGATTTCCTCTGTAATGAAGCCCAGGCCTCCCCAACACCCCCAAACCACTGAACAGAGTCAGGGTAATAGTTTCCTTTTCCTTGCGTACCGTGTCCACCAAGCAGAGCCCTGCCTGTCTCCTTCCAGACTTAAAGACATTCCTGTACTCCTAAACCCAGACTTTAAATCAGAACAAAATAATCATTCTTAGCACTTCCTAGGTTCCATCTTTAATTTCTATATTAAGCATGAGTGAAATAGAAGGTGGATCTGGCTTGGATTAGAAGACTTAGTATTTACTGACTTACTCATGTTGGGCCAGCTAAGCTAACCATGATTGAGTTCTTGTTGTTCATATTGTGTGCTAAATGTCTGGGGATGTCTCCTTCCCAAAGAAAGGGAATGTATGGGTAAGAGCTGGGTCATTGAATGACTTGGGGCCTTAGCTCTGAACAGGCAAGAACAAGGACATGGTTGTGGCTGTGTGCATTGGTCTGGTCCTCGGTCCCCATAATAAGTTCTTTATGGCTCACTGAGATTGTCTCACTGGCATCCTTTCTCATGCCTGTAGTGTCGCTTGCTCTCCCCTTTGTCCCCTCCATGCACGACCTAGATCTAAGACATCAGATGGATACAGTGACTGGCAGGCAAAGCACATTTTCAGTTCCAATTTCCAGTAATCTAGTCTCTGCTATATAATACAGTAGTTCTTACAGACAGGTACTCTCATAATAATTTAATTATGTTGGTTCTTAATATACCAACTTCGACTTCCTGAAGTTTCCATGGAGGTTTGACTGCTCATGCACTTTCCCCCTCCTACTGGTGAATTTCTTGTGTTTTCATTTGTTTGTTGTTTGAGGAGCAAACAGGCAAGGTGATAACAAGAACATCTCATTATAAGCAAATGTGGTCTTTGGGAAGAAGTCCTAAAGGTTTCTTAAAAATAATGAAGCATGATAAAATTGATCAATTTTTAAAGTAGTGAATATTCTGGCCTTTTTGTTGTTGGTGTTTTTCCTCCTTTGACTCCAGTCTTCCCACTGTCATATCATCATTGCCTTCTGGGAAGAACACCTGCAAAAGCCATATTTGCCACCTGTCCCCAGGGACATCCCAAATGTGTCCCAGTAGAAGTGAAAGAGAACATGTGAGTCTCAGCAGCCTACAAGAAAAAGATGGGATGCAAGTCCTGCAAATGGATTGCCTTTTAATATTTATGGTGCTTGGCAAGGAGAGAACCCTCGCTGGTGAGAGGTAGGAGTTGGGGTAATCTGGGCTCCTTTCAAATCCATCCAGGACCTTTTTTCAATCCTGTTTCGCAGAGAGTGACTTTTTCTAATCTTCTCCTTACCCTGAGAGGTTAGACCCACCTGCAGTAAAGTGTTTTATAAATCTTCTTTCTCAACCCAACTGAATGTTTTTGTACAGGAGAAAAACATAAAAAATTCATTGTCAAAAGTTTATATATTTCTTTATAGACATCCATTATCAGAGACATATTAATTATAAGCATCTGTATTACAGGAAATTACAGAGAAGTGAGAAAGACAGAATAACAGAATTTTAAAGCTGATGGAAAGCTCGTAGTATCACTGGGGCTGTGCACTGCATCTTCATGGAGGACCCTAAGGTGGTCCAGCGGGTGACAGGAAGGTGAGGAGGGGCCTGGAACTGGGACCGGACTTGGGGGCTGCTTTCTGGGGCCAGGCTCTTTTGACATACTCTGCTCTGCAGAAATGTGTTTTCTGTTTCCATTCGGCGGTATGTGAATGAGATGGAGTCCTCCTATCTGTAGTTTTGTTTTTTGTGGCTTCTGTTATCCTCAGTGAAGTGCAGTCCGGTAATACTAATATTTGTTTTGACTCTTTCAGGAGAGAGGCCACATTCATATTACAGCGGTATCTTATAATTGTTCTACTTTGTTATTCGTTATTGTTGTTAATCTCTTACTACACTGTCTTAGTTACTTTTCTTGTTGCTGAGACAAAATATCCAACACCCACAAGTTAAGGGAGAAAAGGCTTATTTAGCTCACAGTTTGTAGGGGTTTCAGTCCATAACTGATTGGCTCTAAGGCAGGATGGCACAGCAGATAGGCATTTCAGAGGAGAAACAGTTTTTGGTGGGCAGGAGGGAGCAAAGCAACAAAATGTCGATCACAGCTCTTTCTATCCCTTATATCTTATCCGGGCTACTTGGGGCAGGTAGTATGCACACCTTTAACCCTAGTGCCCTTGATCTTACCATTGCACCATGAATCGATCACAGTGTCACACATTCTAGATCCAGTCACCTCTGAAATAGCCCAATAGCTTCATTGTCGTTACTTAGGTATATTTGTTACACTGCAATTTAAATCTTGTTATTTTATTAAAGAATGAATTTAATGCTGAAAAATTAAATCTTAAATTGCTGTGTAGAATTAAAATATATGATTTATTATGTAATAATAACAATAAAATCAAAACAATAAAATAAATCAAAATTGAAAGCAAGGGAATATCAAACTTGAATTTCTGGTTGTCCTGGCCCATCAGGAAATCTGCTATCTGTAAATTACAGTCTCTGAGATATCTTTTTCTTTGTGCTACCACTCTGAAGTTCAGTATAAACTTTTCAGAGTTTGGTTAACATCCTATCCATTGAAGTCACATTGCAATTTTAACTTCATCCATCGGCGTCAGTATTCTTCATACAAAATACTCACAAATTGACATAAAAATATAGAAATTGGATTATATTGGAGGTGTGTAGGTGCTGGAATCCTTCTGGATGAAGAAATTTGAAATTAGAAGCAAGCATGAAAGAAATCTGTGCATAATAAAGAAAAAGTGAAAAACAGAGCTACCATCTGATCTAGCAATGTCACTACTGGATATAATTCAAGGAAATTGAAATCAGAATCTCAAAAGGTGTTGGACTCCCATGCTCACTGCAGCACTATTCATATTATTCAAGATGTAGAAATAACCTAAATGTCCATTGACAGGTGAATGGATAAGGTAAATACGGTGTATATATATATAGAACAGAATACTATCTAGCCTTTAAAAAGGAAGAAAATACTGGAATATGTCACAATACGGATAAATCTGGAGGATATTATGCTAAGTGAAATAAGACAGGCAGAGAAAAATAAATGTTGTAGGAAGCATGCTAGGAACCATGAATGAAGGAAATAGTTTCAATTCAATGGGTATAAAATTTCAATTAATGCAAGATAAATAAATTGTAGAGATCTACAGTACCTATTGTGCCTATAGTTACTAATGTTCTGTTGTACACTTAGAAATTTGTTAAGAACTTGTATCAAATATTAAGTGTTCTTAATTATTACAGTTTTAAAATTGGAGCAATATGAAAGAAATGAAGGGCTTTGTATACACTGGGTGCCAATTTTATGTCAGCACTTGACCTGTCATTTGAGGTTAATCCAACAATCTCTCTGTGTCATAGATGTCATTTACAATGAAGAGGTTAATTACATTGCCCTAAATCATGCACCTACAAGCGTTAGACTTCATAGCATGTGAGCTAGTGACGAGGTCATCCTTGGGTTGAAGGGCACCTGGATGGTTCATCATTTGCATCTTCTGCTCAGGCTCTCAAAGACAGAAGGAAGCCAAGATTCATGGTTCTTCAGTTAAAGGCTGCCTCCACTGAGGAAAGAGGGCTCTTGGAACAGTCTCTACTGGTGACATAACTCCAGAATTATAGCTCATGCACCAAGATGAGTACTCACTGAGGTTTCTGGGGCACCTAATAAGAGATAGGTCATGGTACAGGCAGACAACCAGCTTTCCTTTACATGAACATGCGTGGATCTTATTTCCTAAAATGTAGCTATTCCAGCAGCAATACAGGCATCCATGATAGGAAGGGAAGTCTTCCTCCAGCTCTAAAATAACTAGTATTCATCACTAGGGTTGGTGAGATGGTTTAATATGTTCCTGCCATCTGTCCCCTAGATTTATCTGCAGCAGTCAGAAGCACAGTCCTGATTGGAGAAGGCCTCCACGGACATTGTAGAATTCTCTCCTACTCCTTATCTAAAGAGGTCTGATATTTCAAGCTGCCGTATGTAGCATGACTTACCTTTTCCAATGCTGGGTGCAAAGCATAGTGCTAATTGCCTCTTTTCAAAAAGTTCTACTTCCGAAACTTGAACCTCTCAAATAATGATTTGGTTGCGCTCACCTAATTCTTATTCAGTGGTGAGTGTCTGAAAGAAATCATTATTAAACCTAGCTCACTGACTGCTTTCCCTAAGTGTTAAATAATAAATAATGCATTTCTACTTCAATTAATCTACTTAGACATCTCACAAACCAAATACTTTGATGGAAATGTTCTAATCTACAGAATCAATCCCCGGCCAGACTCTCACTTGACATTTTGAGCTTCATAACACAGAGCTTTTAATTTGAGATACAAGGTAAATGGATAATTTTGACGATTTATATTCTGCTATATTGTGCTTAGATGAAGAAGAGACTAATGAGAACATGCGAGTCTACTCAAGGAAGAATTTGGAATTAATCTGTTCCCTCCACAAGAAGTCGCTTTTCTTAATTTTATGTGTGTATATGTTTTTTACCTTAATATGATCGCCTTCAAATGCCCAAGACTTTTTAAAAGTGCTATGTATATTTTCATCTTACTGTGAGGTTGCTCAAATGATCCAAACTGTACTATTTTATTCGTGCTGTTAGAAATTGTTAATAGAATGTCTAAGGACTCAACCGGAATTTCTAACATAATACTATTATTTTTGTGTGCTCCCTTTGGATTCTTGTCTATAAAACTAAACATTTTATGTGGTCCAAATCATAGTGTACATGCCATTTTTCTAAGCCTTTCCAGTAATCATTATGTTAAAAAGGTTTCCATGTGGCAAGAGATTTCAGAATCATAAATATTAATTATAATGCTGTAATCTACATAAAGAATGTAGCAGGATTTAACTTTCTTATTCATTTTAGAAATTCAATTTGCTTTCACAGTTTTGTTAATATAGGTCTTGCAAAAGTGAACTTTTTTTTGTCCGTAGATGTTTTGTTTTTTGCTTTCATTTGGAGTTAAAGATATAAAAAAATAATTTGGTTGCTGTGTGGATCTAGATCCCCAGAGATTTCCTAGAATTAGACATCACCCATTAGTAAAACATGTGGTTATATAATAAACAGAAACTTACTACAGTTCAAGTTTATATTTTTAATTAGTAGTGAGATTGAGTCTTTTCTATTTCTGTGTTCGGAAACTAAATTTCATCTTGTGCTTCTGTATAGCATTAGGCTATGTATCTGTTGGAATCACTGTTGCATCATTTTAGATTTTTTCCATCTTTTGCAGGATTTCCAAGAGGCATGGAGGTTTAAAGGCAATAAATCAAAAGTAATTCTAATTAGTATACATTTCACCTATGAATAGTTTCAAGGAGTTAAAAACATGGATACTTTCTGGAGTAGGGGTTAAAAAGTTTCCTGGAGGGCAACATCTTTCTTCATTTGTTCCCACACTTTTCATAATGTTATTCCTGGAGGGTCTTCTGTGATTGCTGCAGGGCTGACTTGGTCCCTTTATTCCTGTCCTCTCTGTTTACACTGAGCTCCCGCTGTATCCGATGCCCTGCTCCTTGAGACCATCACGCGTCACTTCCCGGTTGAGTTGGCCTTTTCTTGTGTGTGCCACATTTCTCTGCACTCACCTCTGATGTAGCTCCTATTTTACTCTAGTGGCTTCTTTACACCCCGCTGGGCTGTGAGCTCCTGTGAGAGAGCTAAAGGGCTGTATGTGCTTATTTCTGTGTTCCTGGTGTATGCAGTGGTGCCAAGAAGAGATTGAGTGCTCAATAAATGCTTATAGGTACTGCACCAATGCTTGCAGGTGCTAAATAAATGCTCAAGGGATTAGATTTCATACTACTGTTATTTTTGAAATCTCACCACATCATCTTCTTTAGAATCTCTATCAACCTTCAGTTAGGAAGGGCCTAGAGCCAGATATGAACTTCCTGGGGCCTTTGTGCCTGGTGGATATCTGGAGTCCCTCTCTCCTGCCTTGGCATTTAGACCTCCTTCCCTCCACATGGGATGATCTAAGGCTGGACTTCTCATTCCAGGCTCTTAAGCTGTGGTCCAAGCTCCAGTTGTTTTTGAACCCTGCTCTGTTATGACCAGAGCAAATGATGGTAGTGACATGTGAACTATTTTAGTGTAAACAAATGAGCCTCCGCTATATGTTTTTTCTTTGCTGTCTCATTCCACAAATCCATCTGAAAGGTCTTGTTCAGCCATGTACCCACAGTTAGTTTCATAAAGTGATGTCACTGTGCCGCAGAACACTAAAAAATATGTGTGTACATCAAACAGAACTGCCCAGCCTACAGGAGGAAAGATGCACTCGTCCACCTCTCCATGGAAAAACAAGATTAGAAACTCAAATGCACCTGCTCTTTGACCGCATGAATACATTTGTCAGACCCAATTAGGCAACAGAGAGAGCAGAGCCCAGTGTGTTGGTAGAAGGGATAAGTCTATGAGGTTCTCAAAGACTGAAGCTTTCCAAAACTAGAGTGGATGCCTTGAAAGAAATTAAAGTATTTGTGTTTGTACTTTTTTTTGAGATCATGATTATTGCTAAAGCAGTGCTCACCAACTTGCTCTCACCAACTTACTAAATTCTCCAGGCTGGGCTTGAACTTCTGATTCTCCTGTCTCAGCCTCCAAGAGTCCTGAGATTACAGGTGTGTGCCACCACGCCTGGTAAACAGGACTTCTTTTTAAACAGGTGATCTACATTGCCTCAGTGGAGTATTTACTTAAGTGATAGAGATTTGCAGAGCATAATCTTAGCTGTGACTTACTTTCAAAGTTATGTAACAATAACAATGAGTTAGTCATCCTTTGAAAGTGCTCATAACCATATTTTAATGCTGTGATTTTGACTTTGACAGGGAGGTAAATCACAGAGTCAATATTGGATCAGCCAGGAAGTCTGTAGGAAGTGAACCACATAGCCTTCATCTCTAAGTGCCTTGCCTTGTGTCCAATTCAGTGATGATGCTATTTCTTGTCCCAACTTACCTCCCAGGGATATTAGGATAAAAGCATTTGGAAACAAAATATGCAAGGTAAACATGGTGAATTTTCCCAAATCTTTTAACATCTTCAGAAGGGTGGCTGGAATTTGCACCTGGCTCATCGCATGAGCTTTTCATTGAGTCCGAGGGGTTATCTGAGAATGAGGATGGCGATGTTTCTCCAAATGCAGAATTCCTGAGCTATAGGTTCTATGCTACACAGTAAGTAAGTGGACTGCAGTAAGTGGGTGACTTTTACAGCAAAAGAGCTACATTTTCATTTGGAAAACCACAAATGCATCGAGTATGCTAATATAACTGTGAGGCGCCTTCTATTCCATCACTTCTATAATTGCAGACCAAGAGATCCTCCCTGACGGCACAAGGGCTACTGCTTGTGGGGGCAATTGATAGCCATTTTGAAGAATTTTTAAAAATAATTATCTGGGAAGTAAGCACTTCTTTTAAAAATAGAGAACTTAGATTTAGACTCATTTAGGAGATGATTAAATGTTCTTGTCAACCTCCTCTTTAAAGAAATCTACCTTTTATTTTTCTTAACTTTTTCTATTACCGAGATAGAGAAAAAAATTAATTCTGGATGGCTCACTGAAGTTTCTAAGAAGTTCATCTCAACTGGGCTGTCTAAACAGCAGCACTGAGATGCTGGTTTTCACCATTCTCCGTGATGGGGCCTGACCTATGCACAGTAGCAGAATCAAAACAAAGCAAACAAAAATTGGACAAGGAGCTAGGCACATGGTTTGAGTTTTGAATTGTCGCCCTCAGTCTTGCACTGTCTCCTTTTCCCACCTGTGAAGTGACCGTGATACTATTTGCATCATTTACCCCATAGACTATGGAGCAGACGTTGAACCAGTGCCTGGTGCACTGGAGACACTCGATAGATGTTTGTTGAATGAATGACAAACGAATGAACAAATCGACTTAAGGGCACAGCTAAGAGATCTCTAAGGAAGTGGAGGTTCTTCTTTTGTGGGTTCCCTCTGTAGCCCCGGGCCATCCAGCAGGATGTCCCTGTCCCCACAGCATGGAGGGAGGTGGAAGACATGCCCAGGCTCTTCTGTGCCTCTTTTTCTTAAGTCTTAGATATACATCACACAACTCACACATCTAGCCCCTGACAGAATTATCCCAGAAGTGCATGTGCGTGTTCTGGTTATTGTTGGCTTACTTTTTGTTTTTGTTTTTGATTGTCAATTGCCAAAAAACACTCATATCGTAATAGAGAGCTTGCAAAAACAGAGTAGTTCCACTTCATAGCTCTGTTCTACCACCCTCTGCTGTAAAAATTAGCATCACTTTTACTTTCTCCTGTTTCTCGGTGGAATTCACCACATTCTTTTACTTTGAAGTTTTCTCTCACTTATCCCCACCTCCAACAAAGGCTTAACCTGCATATGTAAAACCAAAACACCTCCCTTGCTTGTGTAGCTTATTGTGACTGAGCTAAACAACAAAATAAATCAGTGTTTAAAAAAGCCAGTAAATACTAGTAGCTTTGCATACATGTCTTCTGTAGAAAAAGAGGCAAATCTTTCAAGAGGGAATAATAAAATTAACTTGCATTGATTTACCAACCAGCCTTGGGAAATTATTGACATTTCTTGCTGGGTAGATGTAGAAAGTATCTTTGGTTATAGAAACTCCTTCACTTTTCCATAAAGCCTTTATAAATGTATTTATTTGGAATGTAACTGCACATGAAAGCTATTGTGACCTCATTTCATTAGTATATTAGGTATACGTCATCATAAGAAATGACATAAATGTAGAGGTGAGACTATTTAAATTTTGCATGGATTTTTCAGACCTTTAAATAGCTTATTTTTCAGATAAATTTCATTTTCCTATTTTGAGAAATCTGGCACACAGTTATTTAAGACAGTAATTGATATAAATGAATAAATTCTGTCTTGATAGATATTTCGTATTTATTATGATAATTGATAGAGTGACTTATTATATAGTTCAATTATGTTACCTTGACATAGCTGAGAATACAAAATAATGTTCCTGAAGTCCAGTGGAAATATTGGTGGCAACCACAGCAATAATCTGTAGGTACTAAAAGTTAGGAGTTTGATAGTAACAACACAAAAGCCTAATTTCTACTTTCAAAGTGCCATTTACCACATTGAAGACTGACTAAATTAGTAAGTGAATGACACTGAGGTAATCACCTCTGATCACGGACATCTCAGAATGTTAAATTCTACGTCTAGTAGAGTCTGATGTTAAGGTGGCCCCACTGGATGCACTTTGGTCTCATCTCATGCGTTCCCCACTCTACAGCTGAAATGACTTTTTTGAAGTATAATTCCCTCTCTCTCTCTCTGTTGCTCTCTCTCTCAAAACAAAACAAAATCATAAACAAACATACCAAAAACACACTTAAAGACTTGCTGTTGCTCCTAAAATGAGACAGAATTTTATACCGTGACCTAAAGTGACCTAAATTCTTTAGTACTTCCTGGTTCTTCCATTTCCTCATCTTGGAACCGACCAATTCCCTCTGGAATACTTTATGCCCCTTCCAGTTAACTTGGCTAACTTTTCCTCCTACTGTGTTTTCAAGTGTTTCTTTCTCAGAGAAGTTTCTTTAAACTCTACACTAGGTCAGTCCCACATTCTACTCCCCAACAGGATGTTCTGGAGCTGTGGTTCTCCACGGATGCATGAGATGCCTACTAACCTACCTCATGGGACCATCAAATCTAAGGAGCAGACACCAAATCTATTTTTATCCCTACCATTTTGTCTCCACCATCTTGTGCGTTGCCCAAAATACAGTCCCTATTAAACATTTATGGAACTATGGAACACATAGAGATTACACCTATATCTTCTCTTTTTTTTTTACTCCTAATGAGGCAATTCTATTACATAGTCATCACATGTGTTTTGTGCTATAATTTGAATATGGTTCATCCTCCAAAAATTCATGTGCTGGAAACTTGGTCTCCAGTGTAACAGTATTGAATTCTTTAAGAGCTGGGGCCTAGAGTGAGGTAAATAGGTCATAGGCACTACTTTGTAGGGCTTAATGCCCACTCACAGAAGTGGGTTGTCATGAGGGACTTGATTAGTTACCATGAGAGTGGCTTGTAATAAAATGAGGCCATCCCATGTATGTAGTGTATTAGTAAGCTTTTCATTGCTGTGACTATATAGTTGAGAAAAAAAAAAGAGGAGAGGTTTACTTTGGCTCATGGTTTCTGAGGCTTCAGTCCATGGTTTTTTGGCTCCAAGACAGAAATATCATGGCAGAAGGGCAGGGTAGAGGAAATTCACTTGCCTCATGGAAGCCAGGAAGCGGAAAGAAGAAAGGAGAAGAACTTAAGAAGAGATACATCCTTGGAAGGCATGCTCCAGTGATCTACTTCCTCCGACTGGGCCCACCTCTTAACAGCACACATTGATGAGGTTAAAACCCTCATGCTTCAACCATCTCTCTAGGTTCCACTTCTGAACATTGCTGCTGCATTGGGTTCAAGCCCTCTATATATGAGTCTTTGGGTGACATTTCATATTTAAACCATAACAACTGGTATCTCTACCCACTTCCACATGTGTTACTCTCTACTCTGGCATATGTTCCTGCTATACAATTCCATCTGCCACATTATGACCCAGCATGAGATCGTTCCCAGATATAGCCACCTGATCTTAGACTTTTCAGACTCCAAAACTTTGAGCCAAAGCAAACCTCTTTTTCTTATAAAGTCCTCAGTCTCAGATGTTTTTTTATAGCAATACAAAACAGATGAAGAACTTTGTAAATGGGAACTGAAACCTGTCTAAGCTGTTGTTCTTTTTTTTTTTTTTTTTTTTGTGGGTACCAGGAGTTGAACTCAGGACCTCGCACGCCAGCAGGCGCCCGTGCTGCTGAGTGATATCACCGGCCCTTTTTTCGTATGTGGGTTCCGGGAGTTTAACTCAGGACCTCACGCTTGCCAGGCAGGTGAGGTGAGCTATCTCACCAGCTCCCAAGCTGTTGTTCTTATGCTGGACCTAGCTCTGCCTCTTCAAGGGCTCACCCTTTTCTATATCATGGCTCTGTTAGTTAGCTTTCCATCACTTTAAAAACAAATGTGATAATCAGCTTATCATTTGGGACCTGTGGTAAGGTAGCATGGTAGGAATATGGAGCAGAGTAAAATTCACTCACCTGATGGCCAGGAAGCAAAAGAGAGAGAGAAGAAAACCCTGGGGTCCCACATACCCTTTGAGGACACACCTCCAATAACTCAAATACCTCCCACTAGGCCCCACTTGATAAAGGTTCCACTACCTCCCAATGGTGCTGGGCTGGGGACCAAGCTTCTAACACTGGTCTTTGGGGACACTCAGGATCTAAACCATAGCAATGACCCACTGCACATGAAGCAGGCATTGTACCTTCTTTGAATCCTCTTCATTTCTTCATTTCCTCCAATCATTCTTCAGCTTCATTTTCAGCCCCACCAGAGGACTACTTGATGTCCTGTCAGCCCCCTCCAGGTTTTCTCTGTCCCTTTTAAAGGATGGTAGTGCAAATCTGACCCAGGCTGCTTTCTGGGTGTGTTTTCTTATCTGTCACTACATATTTCAGTCCTTGGTGCAGAGGAGAGTATTACTGATCAGCAGAATAGGGACATTTATGTTAGGCTGATAGGAGTTAAATACTCTATAATACTATACTGTAGTCTATGGAAATCATAGCCCATCAGAACAGACACATAGCAGAAGAGAACACACACCAGTTAATAAATCGCCATTTTATCGGTATTTTTACCATCAATGTTAGATTTAAAGAACTAAGATGTGGGGCCGGTGAGAAAGCTCAGCGGCATAAACGCCTGCCTGGCAAGCGCGAGGTCCTGAGTTCGACTCCCGGAACCCACATACGAAAAAAGGGCTGGTGATATCGCTTAGCGGCATGGGAGCCTGCTGGAGTGTGAGGTCCTGAGGTTGACCCCCAGTACCCACACACAAAAAAAAAAGAACTAAGATGTGTTCTGTACTTGTACCAAACCCCCATGACAAATGTAATCATTATGTACGGCAAACATACACTAATAAAAATAAAAATATTTTTTAAAAGTTAGATTTTTTTGTAAGAGTTACATGTTCTGTTCTTTTCCTTTTGAGTGAGCAGAGACATTCACTGACCTTAATTAGGGAATAAAATGGATATATTTAGTAATTATATTTAGTTGGAAAGCTTAAAAGTCTCAGCATCTAGAGATACCTTGAGAGAAGTAAGGCCTATTGGAGAAACAGATGGAAGCAGACCATGGATGTGTCAACCTCCCTCTTCTCCTGGGGCCTCTTGTTTACATTATCTTGGGGTGCCCTAGTATGAGATATCATCAGTTGACAATCATAGGTAAAGCCATTTTGACACAATGATGACCACAATGTTGATTTAAACCCCTCCTTGAAGTAGACGCTTCAAGCCCAAGCTTTTAAGAACCCAAAGATAACTCAATACACATCTTTTTTTAGGTCCACTGATGAAAAGTGCCACATAAGTACAACATAGAACCGTAGTTGTTATTTATTATTGTTATTAAAAGCACCATTGGTTGTCTTAGTAGTGAGATCTAATGTGGAATGGGTGTTCACAAACCTTCGTCTGATTTAATAATCTTTCTGACCACTTTTATTTATAAACGAATCTTGTCAACATCAAATTCTCATTAGCATCATTAGCATTCTACACTCTCCTTGGCAGATCATGTAAAATTGATGGGCTTAAATTTCTAATAAATGCATTGCATGTTTCTGGATTGTTATTTATACTGAGCCTTCTGGAAGCTTGGGATCATCCATCTTGTAAATAAACATTACATTCAGCGATATCACCTTTCAATTTAAAAGGGTCTTTAGAAAGCTTTTAAAATGGCACTGGGATGTAGCGCTCATTAGAAAGATTGGAAGGAATGGAGCAATCATTTTGTGTGTATGGAATTTCTGGGTAATAAGTGCAAATTAACATTACAGAGAAATTGATGTGAACAGAGTACTTTCAAATTGAGACAGGATCCTCAGATTAAGAGGAATTTTTTTCTTGTATTTATTTGCCTAGAGGTTTTCCAGTCATTGTAAAAACCTGAGTTTTTCCACATTGGCCTTCAGTTATAATGGGACATAATGCTGGATACTGAACACTGGTCAAAGGACGAAACATTTTTTTCAAAGCCCCAAGAACAGCTGCTGCTTACTGAGTTACCAACACCACTACCTCAAGAATGTGATTTTGTTTCAAAGATAGCCAAGTACTGACGAGGCTGTCTCAGCTTGGTTCGAGCTAATGATAACGTGGCGTGTTGTTATCATATTATTATTAGGTACACTTTATAAAGTGATTCCAGATCCTTCTCCCCACGACTTGAGCAGGGGAGACTTTATTGACTTTTGGAGACTGTAAATTGCAATGGCACTTTTATGATTGAGAGATGGACAGCAGTTAGAGGATTTGTGTGATGTTTTATGAAAATTAGAAAATGTTGTAAACTCAAAAGAAAGAAGGATTCATGGGTAGAGTCTGGATTGCAAAATGCATGGAGGCTTACTGGAATCTGAACTTCTTAGGGTTACAAGAATGATGCTGACTAGCTTGCCAAGTCCTGCTCCTATGGGATTAAGTTTAAGGCTGACTTTCAAAGTATTTCTTATGCTGCAAGATTTTGGAATGTCTCTTCATTGAGACAGCTAAAATACCCTTGATGCTTTTTAACTCCTGCAATTTATCTCCACCCGACATTTTCAAACTACTTCTTTGCTAAATGGTATAAATATAGAGAGAATTTTTGTGCCTAACATAAGCTATGAAATCTTTTCTAGAATCCTCTTGTAGTTAAAAATTAACATTTTCTTTAAAACTCTAAAAGAAGTTTTGAACAGCAACGAAATTATTTTTAAATTGACTTGTGAAAATTAGGAAAGAATACAAGTTATCATACAAATTCATACAAGATTATCATCATCGATAAATATTTGTACTGTCCTCAAAAGGCTAGAAAATAATATGGGATATTTAAATCAAAAGCATGTCAAATTATAATTTCATATGAAAATCTCTCTGTTAAGGACTTCATCTAAACAAATAAGTATAAACAAATGTATTTGGCTAAAATTATATTCCTTGCAGTATTGTTTATAATAACAAATTGTCTGTTTATATATGAAAATACTAAATATAGTAATAATGGGTATTGATGATATTAATAATCTTTTTTTTTTTTTTTTTGTGGGTACCGGGGGGTCGACCTCAGGACCTCGTGCGCCAACAGGCGCCCGTGCCACTGAGCGATATCACCGGCCCCTTTTTCGTATGTGGGATCCGGGAGTTGAACTCGGGCCCTCGCGCTTGCAAGGCAGGCGCTTACGCCGCTGAGCCATCTCACCGGCCCGATATTAATAATCTTTTTGGGTTACAGCTACCTATTTTAAAGATGTCCAGCTACATAGAGTGGTTTTATTTTCTTTGTTTCTGATCACTTATATTTTCTTATTTTTTTCAGAATAAACATATGTAACTTATACAGAATATAGTTTTAGAACTATTTATCAGAATAGCATTTTTCTCAGGAGACTTTCCATTATTTTTTAGAAAACTTTGATAACTAGACTGACATAGTATCTGAATACAGAGGTATTCCATGATGCTACTAATATTTTCTCAGGAAAGGATTTCTTTTTTTTGTTTGTTTGTTTGTTTTTTTTGTGGGTACCGGGGGGTCGACCTCAGGACCTCGCGCGCCAGCAGGCGCCCGTGCCGCTGAGCGATATCACCGGCCCCTTTTTCGTATGTGGGATCCGGGAGTCGAACTCGGGCCCTTGCGCTTGCCGGGCAGGCGCTTAAGCCGCTGAGCCATCTCACCGGCCCAGGAAAGGATTTCTTAAATTGATCACTTTTCTATTCACATTCCATCAATTACAAAGTGTGAGTTTATAGCAATTTATGGAATGAAGGCTATAGTCAATTATAAAAGCAACAACCAGACACCTTCAAATGGTGATCATTTTTCCAGAGCGCTTGATGAATTTCAAATTTTGATTCTTGGAAAACTACCTTATTAGCATGTCAAGTGTGCTTTCGGTGCATTTGTTAAATAAACTAGGTGTTGCCTAAGGATGCTTAGAAAGTAACCTTGTTTGTGGGTTATGGCTCCTTTGTAGGGGACGATGAAATGCTAGTAACTGGAGACTAGCACATGGAACACAGCAGCCCAGGAATGTTTAGAAAAATGAACAGATGCATGTGCTTATACAAGGGTAACGCTGGAGAGATGTGGCAATATTCTTGTCACTCATTCATTTACATCACTGGCTAAGCAGCTGACATGCATGGAAGACTGGGGTACAGGTATGAAAAAGCACTGCTTGTGGAGAAGGGCCATGTGCTCTAGTGGGGGTCTGAGCAGACCACCACCCCACTGTAAATCAGATAATCAGATCATACGTGTATGGAGAGATATTTTAGAAAGATATGGACAGGGAATTATAGGACTCCTGAGAAAGATGAGCAATTTGTCCTGGTTTGCCTAAAATGTTCATGGTTTCAGCACTGACATACACGCACTGAAAACATCTGAGATACATTTCCTGTACTTCAGAAATCTCCTCTGCCCAGCAAAATGAGAATTGTTGACCACTCTAGAAAGGGCATCCAGCCCAGCTGTGCTTTTTGGAAGAGGTGACTCTGGACTTCAGGGCTGAGACTTCACATCAGGGAAGGATTGGCATGGTCAGCGTAAGCTGGATGTGTGGGGTTAGAATGGGAGGAAGGAGAGATTCTTGGCACAGGACACTGCCTAGGTAGAGAAACAGCACAGTGTGTGTGAGAAGCCACAGGGTAGTTCAAACGTCATTTGAGCGTTTGTTGAATTGAATGGAGCCAGAGACAAATGAGTCCTCAGGTGACCAAAGACTGATCACATAACAAGGCAAGGTGTTTTTGTCAGTTTTTCAGGATTGCTATAACAAAGTACTTCAAACTGGGTAGCTTAAATCACAGAAATATGGGGTGTGATTGAAACAATGAATGAATATTTAAATTAAAAAAATTGTTACAGTAAAAGACACATTGCCCTTTTTCCTCCTTGAAATACTGCCCCTTGATTTGGACACACTTACCCCATCATTCATGCCACTTTCTGAAACAGCTCTGAAAGTCCTCTTTCAGAAGTGTCTCGGTGGCTGCCTCTACGTGGTGAGTTGATTCAAAACATTTATCCTTCATGGTCATTTTGGCTTTGGGGCAGAGCCAGAAGTCACATGGTGCCAGAGTGGGTGAATTAGGTGGATGAGGACACAGCATCATGTTTTTAAGAGACTCCTTTCTGTTGGGTGGCACATGGCAGCAACATTCACCATATTTTTGATCATAACTCATAAAGACAATCATGCAAGAGAACTTCCAGGACTGCTTTGGAAAGTGACAAGAACAATGAGAAAAGTGTGTTCAAAGTGAAAAGGAGTATCTTGAAGGCAAGTAATGGCAATGTGTCTTTTACTGTAATAAGTTTTGTTAAAAAGTTAAACTTTCACCATATGCTTTGAACATCTTAAATTGTTTCAGTTCAGGAGAGTGGAAATCTCAGATCAATATATTGGCAAGGTGAGTATTTCCTGAGGTCAGGAGATATGTAGGAGCTGCTCTAGATGCTCTCTCCTTGCTTTGGGTGGTTTTACACACAATTTTTGGCATTCCTTGGCTTCTGTGCAGATGTCTGTCCAAAGTTTTTCTTTCTGTAAGGACTCTAGTCTTACTGGATTACAGCCATCCTACTCCACTAAGATCTCAGTTTTACTCCTTATACCAGTAACACTCTGTTCTCAAATAAGGCCACATTCCGAGGTACTGAGGGCTCGGAAATCATGTGAATTTCTGGGGACACACTCAATCCATAAAAATGGGGATAAGTGAAGAAAGTTCAGAAGGACATTAAGAAGCCTTGGTGGCATTGCAGCCTGGGTAGCCTATTATGCTGATTAGTTTGTGGTGGCAGAAACCCCAACAAAGTAGGGGAAAATCCCACTTTGGTCCACGCTAAAGGACACTGAGAAGGGATTCGGAAGTCAGCCTATGCCCCAACTATAGCTTGGAGGGAGGGCCAAACATCTTCATGTGGGCTAGAGAGAAAGGAGAAAGATCACCTCCCACTGTTGGAAAATGAGTCTGCTAGTATTTCTCTTCAGTCAAGTATAAATAAGGTGAAACACTATCTTCTAAAAATTACTCCATCCTGTGGAATGACATTCAGAGGAAGCCTTCTAAACATCATTTACCAAGGTACATTTGGCAATTAGAATACAAAAATAAATAGTCTCTCTAGAATAGCGGCAGAAAGCTGTGAAGAGATGACAGTGACATCAATCGATGCCTGGAAAAAGAAGGGTCGGAAAAGAAAGTAAGCATCGGGCAAGATCGAAAGCTTCATTACACATTGCTAACAGCAGAACCGACATTGCAGAAAATAGCATTGACATTTAGAGCTCTCCTAGGACACAGAAGTGGAAGACAAAAGGGTGAAAAGAAGGAAAGAGAAAATGGAAGACATAAGCACCAAAAACAGGATTCCTTACATGCTTCTGGGTTTTTATGGAAAAGGACAGCCTGATTGGGAAAGAAGACAGTCGAAGACAATATTCTTCATCTCAAAAAAAAAATCATAACTGTAAACATGTTAGGCATATTTTATACATTGTGGTCATATATTTATAGCATTATAATCATATTTTATATAGTTTTGTTTCTTTCTGTCCCCTTAACATGGTATTGTGAACACTTCCCATGCTGTTACATACATTATGAGAGAGATTTTTAATGGCCTTGTTATTCTCTTATGACTATACTGTGATTTAAGGGTTATATGATTTTATTTTGAAAGTTTGCTTTTTGCAAATAATGGTGCAGTATACATTTTTGTTTTATATAGTTTCTTATGTTGTACATCATTTTCTCTAGAATAATTTTCCCGGAATCACACTACCTAGTCAAAAGACATATAAACCATAGGTTCCTCGACTTTAGGATTCTACACAGCAAGAAATTTAAAAATTAAATTAAATTTAAAAGGAGCAAAATAAAGTTGTCTGCTCTTTGATTTTGTCAAGTAAATATATTTATTGATTTTATTTATTTATTTATTTATTTTTTGTGTGGGTACCGGGGGTCGAACTCAGGACCTCACGCTTGCCAGGCAGGTGCTTATGCCACTGAGCTATCTCACCGACCCAAGTAAATACGTTTAAAAGGTCTATGGTATAGCATGACTATTCATAACACAGACTGTATTTTATAGTAAACACTGAGAAGATATAATCTCACAATAGAGAACTAATCTTAGGCTGAGTTCCCTGGAGCACTCAGCACATTGTCTTTATCATGTTTTGTTTTACTCTATACCATTGACAATTTCATCAGGAATGGACAGTGGCCCATAGGCTGGGCTGTGGAACCAGCGAGTACATCATTTAGCCTCTGCAATATTGTAATGCACTGGTTGGTATTTTGAAGATGTAATTTGCTTTAACTTCTGACTTCTGCATTGCTATGTAGTTCATAAATGGGTGAATATAAGTTGATTCTGTCATTTTTAAGATCTTCTGTATGGTCCTGAAGGCATCCAGAACTTTGTAGGCAGGCAGTTCCTCTTCAGTGGCCCAATTTGCAGTACCAAAAAGCATTCGTGCATTTGAGCAAAGCCTAGAGGATGGTCATTGCTCTGGAGTAAAGACACAGGGTCTGTATCAGCCAGACCTTGCCTCCGATCCTGGTTCTGCCACTTTTCTGCAGCTTGGAGAGTCTCCTTAGCATGACATGGGCAAAGCCAAGTATCCTCAGCTGTACAGTCAGGACTGACACAACTAAGTGGTCATTTGAGGGTAAAAAATAATCACTTAGTACAGTACTTCACATATTATAAGTGCCTTAATAAAGGTTACCTGTTGTTATTCACAAAAAGGCAGGTTCAGATAGCACATCATTTAGGCTCCGCAGGCCCCACGGTTTGTATTGAATAGAGTCAACTTGCAGCCCAAGAGTAGCCACAGTGAATGTGTAAATGTATAACGGTGACTGTGCTCCAATAAAACTTTATTTGTGGCCACTGACATTCAAATTTCAGATAAATGTCATATAATTTTTTTTATTTTAAAGAGAAGAAAAAGCAAAACAAATCAAAAAAAGAACAAATTTTCAAAACAACATAATATGAGGGTAACAATGGTTAATGCATTACATATTAATATCTCTAAGTTAGTTATTCAAGTCATATAATTTTTAACCACTTAAAAATACAAAAGCTGTTTCATATCTAAATGGCCATATTGAAACAGTTGGCCCAGGGAGGGATAGTTTGCCAGCCACCACCATAAACTGTAAAGGAGATGTTGGCAAAATTTTTTCCAGTCCTACTTTTGTGAATAACACATATTCCTGTAACTAAGATTACATCTCGTCTTTTCGAAAGGAAAGTTTTAAAAGCATTGCTCTGATGTATGCAGAGAAGATCTGCAGGCTTTCTGTAGATGTACAAATCCCTGGTCCCACCTCCTAATCCCTGGACAGGCAGGAGTTGATCCTGGTGCCTCGAGTGGGCTGCTCCGCCTCACCCTGCAAGTCCTCCCAAGCTAGAGCAGGACCCACAGGGAACATTCCTGAACCCCTGCCCGGTGTTATTTCCAAGGCACCGAATCACTTTATAATGTGTATTTCATAGTTAACTAGACACTGAGGTTTTTATTCGTCAATGAAAAGCTTACTCAAAACTTTGTTCCCCTGAGAAGAAAAGATAAACAATAATTTCACATGGTAATTTTCCAAATTTCTGTACCATATCTACATATCCAAACACAGCTGTATGAAGGCATAAGTTGGCTGCAGGCAAAGAATAAGCCTGCTCTACCTTGTTTTCAAAGGCAAAGCATGTTATTTGTTCAATCAAAAGTAATGCAAGGCTCCTGGCCCAACTCAAATAAAACAATAAACCTAAACAGAAAACAGTTTTTGACAGGATTCCCCATTGGCTTCTGCATGTGGACAGCAGTAAGATGAGAGATAGAGAGAGAGAGAGAGAGAGAGTGTAGGAGAGAGAGATTTTATATTTCAAATGAAAAATATACAATTATTATTACAAAAGTTATATTATTTATTAAGGAAATCTGAAAATTATAATAAAAGTTTTAATAGAATGATGTATGACATCTTAGGTAATATTTTCAAATCTATGAGTTTTGGTGAGGAGGTTGGTTTAACTATTTTACCTGCTCTTTTTGAGCTATTTTATTAAGCTCTAATTGAGATACAAATACTACACATATTTAATATATGCAACTTAATGAAAACCTATGAAAATATATTTATATTATGTACATATTCCTGGGGGTTCAGCTCTGTCCTTACTCCTATTAAGAGAGGACCATGGATGGTGTCAATTTTCTCTTTGGTTTTGTATTTTTTAAAATGTGTATCCTTATATACCTAAAACTTTAAAAATGATGAAGATGGTAAGAAGATAAAGGACAATATGTATGTCGCACATGTTATTTTTGAAAAGATTCTTCCCATTTGTTTATTTTTTAAAGATTCTTATGGTTTATAGAATTTAAGACAAGAGTTGGGTTCCCTCTCCGCTATGGCATCTGATGAGTCCAGATTGGGATGTACTGTGAGTAAAACACTCAATTTCAAAGTTTTAAGTGAAAAAGAGAATGGAAGATACATGCTTATATTTTTACACAGTGTACGCATTGAAATATCATTCTGCCTATCTTGGGTAAAATAAGATATTACATTTAATTTTACGTGTTTCTTTTTACTTTAAAATTGTAGGTGCTAGAAATCTCCACTTGCAAACAAGGTTGCATTGTATTTCTACTGTATGGTGCTAAAATAGCTGTTGCACTGTTACAGAATATGTCTGGGATGATTTTTAAAATCTGTTAACTGTGAAGAAAGGAACTAGAGGAATTAAGGAGTTTTAGAGGGAGACCCTAGTTCTAGGATTTATCACTTGTGCCTTTTACATTTTTAACACATACATTACCTATTTTAAAATGAAATAAGAGTTAAATAATAAAATTAAAATAATATAAATTCTGAAAGCTCTACAATTGAATTTTTATTATTAGTAGAACAGATTTTTCTTTAATGTACAAAAAATTAGCATGTTATTTCTTGTTGCTGCCGTGTATGTGTATGTGTGTGTGTGTGTGTGTGTGTGTGTGTGTGTGTTCATGCTAGTGTGGATATGTATTTAAAATATTTTCTCAGGCCAGTGAGATAGCTCAGCGGCATAAGTGCCTGTCTGGCAAGCGCGAGGTCCTGAGTTTGACTCCTGGTACCCACATACGAAAAAAGGGCTGGTGATAGCGCTCAGTGGCATGGGCGCCTGCTGGTGCACGAGGTCCTGAGTTCGACCCCCAGTACCCACAAAAATAAATAAATAAATAAAATAACATATTTTCTTATAGATAGAATTGGATGTGATTGGCTCAGAGCTGTATGCTTCCAATATTCTAAGGAAAACATGCTTTTTATAAATTTTCATTAGAGAAAGAAATAATATTTTTGTGGGAAAAGTTAAAATACATTCCCAAAATATCCTGTGTTAATACAGACAGTAAATAGAGTTTAAAAGTTTGGCTCGTGACTCATCTTCCACAAAGGATGTAACTTAATGTTCCTGTGGTTATCTAAAATAAAAAATATTTTTCCATCAACATAAAAATATAATTGTTTACTTTTAATAGAAATTCAGTTTACTTTCCTCTTAATAAGAAAACAATTGCAAAGCAATATACTTGGAAAATTAAACACTCTATCTCAAATGGTATTTACTTTTCTTTTATGAGGAATTATTCCTTGAAATATAGCCAAAGATCAAATTCTGTTAATTTCATAATTATCAGTTTTATTACTAGTGATCTGGCTTATCACAGTCTTAAAAAAACAATTAAATTCCAACAAGCTACTCTATGAACTAATTTATGTTCATTTAATACCTTACTCTTTGAACACTGTAAGACGTAATGAATCATATAAAACTCATATGTTGATAGTGTTATTACAGCAATGTCACCCTTTAGTATTGGGTTAAACTGTATGAAATTGCTTTTAGGAGATCAGCTTATAAAAATAGCAATTTTAGATGGCTCAATCCAAAACTTACTGAAGTTTCATCACTTCCCCTCTTTTGTCTAGTGGAAAATTACGTGTAGTCTAAGGAACATGAGTACCAGTTTCCTTATATATATTTTAGTCTATCCATATTTCTCAAGCATGTACTTTATAATTAAACAAACATTGGTGCTCTGTAATTAAACAAACATTGGTGCCCTCTTTTTAGCAAGTTCATTCTGCTTATAAATGGTTTTCTAAGCTATTAAACAATAAGATCTTTTATTTTGTGGCCTTCAGAAAACAACTGTTCTAGTTATTAAAATATTTTAGCTATTTAGCAATCTTTTCCCCAAATTCTCAGTATAAAATTTACTGCTATCAATTGCAAAATATTATTGACAAAAAAGCCCAACCATCTTAGTCTGCTCAGATTGCTATAACAAAATATTGTAACTGAAACAACAGAAATTAATTTCATTACAGTTCTGGAGGCTAGGAAGTCCAAAATGAAGGTGCTGGATGTTTTGGTTCCTGGTGAGGGTTCTCTTCCTGGCTTCTAGCAGATTGTCTTCTTGGTGTGTTCTTACATGTCAGAGAGAAGAAGAAAAACGGAAGTTCTCTGATGTCTCTTATAAGGGCACTTATTCCCTTATGAGGGTCCCACACTCATGACCTCATCTAATTCTAATTACTTCTGGGGGCTCCGTCTCCAAATATCATCACATTAGGGTTAAGTATGAATGTGGGAGGGACACAAACATTTGGTCCATGATACCCACAAAAAATGATCCATCTCTTTTATAACATTAAACATTCATTTCTAAATACTTCCAAGAGGAAAGAATCTTTTTTTAAAAAGATGCATACATTCATCTACTTATTTACAGAATACTAACTCTACAATCTGACTCCACCCCATCTTTCCAGGAACCTATGATCTTTTCCTCTACTCTGCAACCTTAGTTTCAGTATGAAGAGTTTTTATTCTTCTTTGAGTAGTTCAAGCATCACACCTCTAGATATGTATGAATCAGTATGGAATACCCTTCCACATTCCACTGCACAACTTAGCTTATATGCCAGCTATTTTGCTCATTTTTAAGGTCCAACTCCAAGAGTAGCTCCTTTATGAAGCGTTCACAACCTCACTGAGCAAAACTAGCCTTCCCTGCCTGTGGTCTGTGTGTTGTCCCCTTTTCTGGTAGATTCTGTGGCATTAGTGACACTCCTTCCTCCCCCATGAAACTGTACATGATTTTGGGTAAAAGACTGTAACACAGTGTCTTGTACATGGTGGGAACTCAATGGATGCAGAGGGAATGAATAGTTACTCTAATTCTTACTGCTACCAAGGACAATGGACTAAGCCTTGCAGGTTCAAGAGCCTATCATGCAAAAGGTAAAAAAGTCCTTAAATGCCTCTTGGGAGGTGGGAGAGGAAGGCTTCCAAAATTCTAGATAAGCCCAAGGATTTCAGGGAGGAAAGCTGTTCCACTGTCAAGCCAACCTGTGGGTACTGCTGACTGTAGATTTGTGCAGGGATGGTGAGAGGTCTGTGTCCCAGCCTGGGGCTCCTGATACCCACAGGTAAAGAGCCTACCTGTGTTTTGGTTTTGGAAGCTTCTCTCCTACCTCACCCCTATAATTCCATTATCTTTTTTTTCTACCGGACCAGTACCTTCCAGAATTACATCAATTGTACAACTTCATGAGGTTTCCTGGGAAAGAATTCCTACTCAGAATGTAAAGAGTTTTCCTCATGTTGAGGGGGCTTATGTGTGAATTTATGAAAACTACTGGGATAAGTTAATTATGTCTTCAAAGCCAGTTTTGGTGGGATGCATGTATTTACAGTAGTGTGGTTAGAAAAGGAGTATGAAAGGAAAAGGAAAACTTTATGCTTAACCCCAAAATTCTGCAAATACAGACACATATATATATGATTTTCCTAACCCAGGCTTGACTAATATATATTATATTTGCAGCAGAAAATGAACATTTACTAAAATGCAATATTAATAGTAATTCAGGTCCCCTTAACAATTTGAACTTGAAAAGCTTTGAAGGGTGCGTTTTAGGGATAAAAAGATTGTGAATCTCCCTCCCCTTGCTTAGAGGCAAAATCTCATGATTCCCTAATGTTCAGCTTCCAGGATTTTCAGGCTACATTGAAATGATAGTCTTTATGCATTAATGTTTACATAACTGCTATTTTTGCAGACATTTAAATTACAGAGAACAGCAATTGTTGAGGGGAAAAAAGCAGTATAAATAAATAGAAGCTAGAATTTTCCCTCTTCAGAGGTAAGTGCTTGCTATTCCTAGCAGTGAATACTTTTGCTATTTGTGTGAGATTTTTCTTTGGGCCAGCAAAAACTGGCTTCTCCAAAAATAGAAATACTACAAGTAGCAGAGCATATAATAAGTTAATAAAATGGCTTTTGTTCTCCATTAGTAATGTAATTAAGAATATGTTTCTATTTTCTAGAGGGATGTTGGTTCAGTTAGTGAAGTTTATCATTTGGTGAAAGTAAAGACCAGAAAGAATGAGCAGGTAAAATGTTTCACATCATATACCCTTAGCTAGAATATAATGGATCTCTCGTGTCATTTGGTAGCTTGGGATTTTAAATCACGTAATACATGTTTTGAGTCAGTGTATCTTTGTTTCGGTATAGCTTGAGCATGCTAGAAGCTTGGTCCCCAGTATGGTGACACTGAAATGGATGACGCTTTTAAGAGATGAGGGCTGGTGAAAGGTTTTGAGGTCTCTGGGGGGGGTCAATCCTCCAAAGGGATTAAAGTAGTTCTCAGGGGACCCCGGTTAGGTCCTATGAGATGGAATTGCTATGAAATGAATAAGCTTTGCCCCAGAATCTCTCTGGCTTCCTGTCTTACCATGTGATTTCTTCTGAAAGTTCTCCTGCCACTGGGATGCCATCTGCTGTCTGCCATCTGCCATGAGGGGGTCATCTGATGAAAAGATGGGGCTACCTGACGTTGCATCTTCAGTCTCCAAAGTTTTGAGCTAAACCCTTTTTTGTAAAGTCCCTTACCTCGATTATTTTGTTATCACAGTGGAAAACACATGAATATAATCCTACTTATGAATTTCCAAGTGGGATTAACTAGGGTGGGATTAGCTAGGGTGGGTAGAGAAAGGTGTGGGTTTGAGGTGAGAGACTGGAAATTAGTCTTGGCAGGTGACCAGGCATCACTTTTCCAGACAATCCTCAGTTTGGGCAGGCGTCTTTGGGGTAGCAGTTCGTATCTCCCCTTTTGATTTCAAAAGTGCGTGCCCCAATTCATTTGGTGCCAAACTGTGTGATTATCTTTAACTTGGGAGATTCATCAACGATGAGGGAGAGCAGCCAGCCTTTGCTTCCACTGAACACTGTAAGACATCTCAATCCACCTCAAAAGAGGCAGTGTGTAATATCTCTACATATGGATAATTGATTGCTTTCTTAGTCTTATATAATACGTGAAGAATAACCCCTTTTAAAAGACTTAGATTTTTTACTGATAATTAATTTGCCATATAAGTGAAAACACTGTGCTTACTATGCAAGTACAGTATCCAGAAAGCCCTCTAACCCCTTCTTACAGCATTTTTCCCACTAGCAACTTGATTCCGCTTTCAAGTCCTACTTAAGTATATACATGGAAACTCCACAGTATTCATTGCCAAGAACTATCCTGAAAAGGGCAATACTAAGGGTGGGAAGTGTGAAATGGACTGGTGAGTATAGGAAGATAAGAGAGAGCCAGCCACCAGGAAGGAAGAGATGGAGTTCAAGAAATGTAACAAAAGAGAATTAAAATATTTCACGGATGAGAATTGTTTGTACAAGTTATCCACGTTCACAGCAGCACTATTTACAGCAGTGAAAAGATGGCAGCAACCTGATTGTTCACTGACAGGCGAATGGATAAATGCAAGGTAGTCTATCCATAAGATGGAATACTATTCAGCCACAAAAAGAGTGAAATACTGGCACATGTGACCTTGAGGACACTTTGCTATGTGAAGAAAACCAGACCCCAAGGGGCAGATGCTATATGATTCCCTTTATACGAGGTGTCTAAAATAGTCAAATTCATAGACAGAAAATAGAATGGTGGTTGCCAGGAACTGGGAGAGGAGGAATGGAGAATTAGTGTTTAATTAGGTAGAGTTTCTGTTTGGGAAGGGAATAAAGTCCTGGAGATGGACGTAATGATAGTTGTACAACACCGTGAATGTACTTAATATCACTGAACTGTATGCTTAAAGAATGGCTAAGATGGTAAATTTTGTTATATATTTTACTACGATTAAGATACTCTGAAGAAGGGAGGGTATTAGGACAGGGGTATGACTCAGTGGTTCTTGTTTGCCATGTTAGTATGCATGCGCTGCTGTAAATAAACTACTATACATCTGGTAGTATAACACAATGGAATTTCATTCTTTCCCTGTCACTGGAAGGCAGAAGTGTGACACCAGTGTGCCAGTGGAGGTCTTGAAGAGAATCCGTGCCTTACCTTTTCCTAGGTCTGGTAGCTGCTGGCAATCCTGGGCAGCCCTGTGTACACTTTGGCTTGTAGCTGCATCCCTCTCATGTCTGCCTCCAGCTTCACATCCCTGGGTCTTGGGTCTAAAATCTCCCATTGCCTTTTTCTTATAAGGATGTGGATTTGGGGTCCCCCTTAAATACAAAACAATCTTACCTAAATAGCCTTGGGTTAATTACATCTGCAGAGTTCCTTTCCCCAAAGAAGGGCACATTCACAGGCCTTGAATGGATGTGTCTTTTGGAAGTGGCCCACCGTTCAATCCACCCCATTTGGAAAGAGCTGACTTTAGTCACAATTAGGAAGCAAAGCAAACTTGGCATTGGCGACTGCACACACCACGTCCAGTAGGTAGATGAAAACTTCTTCCAGTGTCCTGGTGACCCATTGTTCTCACCTGTGGGCTCACCTCTCCTGTCCAAAACAGATGTATGACTTCTGAATTTGCAAAGATGTATTTTAAATCAATCTTTTGTGTGTCTCGTTCCCATGTTACATGAGAGAGTGAGTAAGCAAGAAGTTATCACCGGAGGGGGAAAGTTTCCTTTTCTCCTGTCAGCCATGATTTTATTTAACAAGACTCCTCAGGCAGTGCAGTGGCTCCAGGGGAGATTTTAAAGGTGGAAATTACACGTAGCACAGTACACCAGAGCCTTTAAACTGTCCTCAAAGTTAGGCTGTATCAACACCCAGCACTATGCCAAGCCCGAGTGTCTGCCTATTCCTCCCAGTCTCCGCCTTTTCCTTGGCCAAACAAACTTCTTCCAGGTCCTTTGATCATTTTCTTTTCCCATGCCAAAAATAAACCTTGTTATCCACTGTGTCTGGAACATCCTCCCACTTCCCAAGCCATATTGTTTTTCATTTCTGCATTGATTTCAGTCCCTCCTTCAGGTGGGTTTAAGTGGTGCTGTGACATCATTGCTCATGTTCTTCTGTAAGATCCAGGTTTTTTATTTTTTCCAGAACAAATGATTCATTCGAAATAAGCCAAAAAGCCAAGTAGTTGTCCATTGTGCTATAACTTGTCCTTCTGACCAAGTTGGCAATGTAAGAATTTGAAACTAGATTATGTCCACATATACAACATCTCTAGAGATTCTTGGCCTTTATCAGCATGGCTTTCAGCAAGTCAGCCTATCTGTGTGGAGATGACTTGTACACATATTGGAGGGACCTGGGCTGTTTATACCTGGTGAATGTCTATGCCTGAGACAACAACAGTAACAACACACACACACACACACACACACACAAAACCACCATAGGGTTCATTGCCCCAGAATGTGAAGTACATTAACATTTTTTTTCTCTTAACTTCAAGACTCTCATATTTCATTTGAATTATAAAGAAAAAATGCTCAGTTTGCTGGATGGTTTGATTAAGTAAGCATTCTTTTCTTAAATGGTGAAAATAAATATCAAGAGAATAATTGCACATGCCAAGTGTGTCCAGTGAGGCAATATGTGTAGGCAGCTTTGGAAACAGCGACACAGTGGTTATCTGTGCATAACTTGGTCATAATATCATCACTGTCTAGACTACTAGACAATTAGCATCCAGACATGCTATAGTTCAGATGGAGGAAGGTCGTTTAAATAGTAAAAGAGAGAGCAGTCTTACTTGGAAATGCAAGATGCGATACATTCTTCTCTGGAAGGGTAGATACTGGAATTTAGCTTTGGATTGAGCTATGATTTCAGGTTTGGCTTCCCTTTATGACTCTTTTGTTGGTCTCTTTTTATTAATGTATGTAATAAGCTATTTCTTCCAATCAACTGGAGATCATATATATATATATATATTTGTTTGATGTGATAATTCTCCAGTTTTCACCTCTTTACCCTTCTCCCTCTATACTGCTTTAAAGACAGACTTCAGCATTTAAGGAAATACCGGTATTATAATGGAAGTCCCTTTAGAGAGGGTAGCCTCTGAGACTGTGCAGAGGCAACTAGCAAAATGTAAACCACAGTGTATCTGTAAGAAAAGCACAGTTTGCATCTTTCAAGTCATTTGATCCCCTTTTATCTCCTGGAAACTTGGTGTGATGTAAATTCATGGAGTAGCAGAAGCTGTTATGTGATCACAAATGTGCAGTTCTTTCATTTCCTGCTGCAATAGCATCAGCACATTTCCCAGCCTCCCTTGCATTTGTGTAGGGTCATGTGACTGGGTTCTGGCCAATGAAATGTGAGTAGAAATTATTCACATGGCTTCTCAGTCTGGTCCCAAGAATCTCCCACCAATTCTCCACACACTCTTCCTTGTCCATTAATTAGTACAGATGAGAACTGTAAAGTCCTAGGGGACTCAGGAAGAAGAAAAACAAAAACAAAAACAGAGCAGCAAGTCTCCGCTGTAAAAGAGCAGCTTCATCCAGAAGCTTTGAATTTGTCTGTGACATGAATGAGAACTGTATTTTGGTTTTATAAATTCACTGAAAATTCTAGGTTCTTAGCTGCAGTAGATAACTAATCTATACTGAGAATACATATGTGGTTAACCTATAACTGTTTATTTAGCTATAATAGAGAAATTTTCAGGCGTACCTGAAATAACCAAAATCTATTTTCCATATGAGCCTAAGGAACCACGTGAAGTACATATGGTTCACTGTGAGTCAGTTGTCGTGTGGATAAGTACCATTCAATTAACCAATTAACTCATTCCCTGCAGCGTATGTATTAGTTCAAGACCCACACCTTATAAAGCATATATATCTTTCAATATAACAAGTTTGGCCTATGTATATAAAAGAAATGTTTGTATTTATGTGCCCAAAAGTGAATATGACACCCAGTCTAGTTATGAGAAAAAAGATCGGATCAACCCAAAGAAAGGGACAGTCTACAAAATATGTAATGCTTCCCCAAACTGTCCAGGTCATGAAAAACAAATGAGTTCTAAGAAGATGTCATGACCAAGAGACGCCTCTGTGTGAAGGAATATCTTCAAAAGGATCTTGCAACAACAACGACGATGACAACGATGACAGAAAGACCCTAGGCAGACACCAGGGAAATGAGAATTAAGTAGGGACTTTGGTTAATAATAATGATGTGCCAATATTTGTTCCTTAATTGAAATGAACATACGTAGTGATTTGAGATGTTAATAATAGGGATAATCAGGTGTGCAGCATACACAAACACTTTTAGATTATCATTCCAAATTTTGGTAAATCTAGAACTATAATAAAATTTTTTTAAAAAATTTTGTTTTTATAAAAAGTAAATGCAACATTTTTCACAAAATTCTTCTGCAGGAAAAATCTCAGTTGGGTGAAACACTGGTAGTCACGTGGACGAGGGGCGTGTGCTTCTTGGACATTTCTAGCTCTGGGAGAGGCCAAGTCGTGTTCACACTGCAGCTACTGTACACGACTGCGGTCATTTCATTGGTGACTGGGAAGCAAAGTTGTAAACATATGTCATGGTAATCTGACAGTGATAAATAAAAGTTCACAGAAGTGGGGACGGCCTGATGTTGGATGTGAGGAGATGTCAGACAGCCTTGCGCAATGGCAGTCCTCTGAAACCCATTTACTAATAGCTGCCTGGAATAGAGATTTTACTTTCCATCTGTTCTGTCTCATCCAAAATCTGAGTTATAAATTCCTTAAAGGACTGACTATAGTTTATTCCTCTTGTCCTCTGCAGATCCTCACAGTCTACGTGCACACCCGCATACCCTCACATACGTACACATGGTCTGGCATACAAGAGAACTTCAAAAACCCCGGGCACATACATGGGGAGGTATTATGATGGCAGGGCAGATGGAACAAGGAAATGTTATCTGCAGAGGACATTGAAAACCTTGTCTGGACAGAGTTCTTCAATCAAAGCTGTCTAGAAGTTTGGGCAAGACATTTGAAGGGACCGCAGCGCAGTCCAAACAGAGAGGTGACTGGTAGAAACCAAAGACGTGTGAGTGTATGGACACGCCAAGATAGAACTAAAGAGGGATGCGTTTTCTCTTGATGTGATTTTTTTCTTAAACATCCATCAACCCTCAAACTGTTGAAAGAGTTAATGTTTTCTTTTTGTCCCTGCAATGAAAATATCACACCAGAGATAGAAAAAGCCAGCTTTCAAAGGCAGATGAAAGTCACTTTAAAAAATGAGTTCTTAAGCAAATGGCCACTTTAAATGGCATGGCACCAACATGCTTATGCCAGTATTTATTTTTCTATGGAATGTGTGTGCATGTTGTGGGTTGTAAGTGGAACCCCGGCCAATCCAAGGCAGGCATAAAGGAATCATTTAGGTTCCCTTCAAAATCATTAGGACTATTAGTCCTGACTTGCAATGAGTGAAATGCACAGACTCCTGCCAAGGGGAAAATGAAGGAGTTCTGCTACTTTTCAAAGTCATCAAAGCTGGGATGAAGCAGTTCAGAGCAGTTTGCCTTCCTATGCAGCTGTCAGTGACAAAGAACATACACTCCACACAGGGACCTTCGCTGCCTCATAGTCGTCCACCCTGGTGGGTTGGAAAGCTGCCATTGGCCACCCTCATGGTGTCCAGCAAGTGTCCTTGATCACCAACACTGGCCTTTTCCTGAAGATGGAGGATGTGCACACCCTCAGGCCATTGCTCTTTAAGTAGGGGCCCCAGATTCTGAGAAGCGCTTTCTGTGCCAGAGGTCAGGACTTCAACACTCTGAGGTTGTCCCCCCTTTCCCAGTACAAGATTGTTTTAGTTTTGTTTGCTTATTTATTTTTACGGATGGTTAAATAGACGATCCCTTAACACTTGCAATATTAAAATCCTTCTCCTAAAACATGCTCATGTACTCGTGATTTGGAAGAGTGGGTTGGGATAGGTGGAATGATCTCCACCCCCGTGAGTGTATATATACCCACATCACTCCAAATCATCACATCTATTACAGATTTGGGCAAGCCTCTTTCCCTTGCCCAAGTGACTTTGCCTTTTAAATGAAACAATTGCCTCGACAAGAAATTTTTAAAGGTGAGTTTTGAAATAAATTTAATAGGTTGCTACCAACATTGAAGAAAAAAGAATGGAACAGAAAAGAACAGAATAAAATCAAGATTTTTACTTGTGTGTGTGCGTTTTGCAGATGGCAACAGTGAATACTATTTCAAGAAGTATATTATGAAAATCCCTTGTGAATATGTCTAATATGTTACGATGTAAAATGTATTTCAAATTCTGAAATGCAATGGCTGAGTTGACATGATGAACCCCTTCCTGTGAGTAAAAGCTCTTTTTTGGCACTGTATCTCCACCTCTCCCCTCAGCCTTCCTCTGCACCCTTCTCCACTATGCTCCTTCATCTTGGAGGATGGCATTTGAAGTCTGCTCCAGTAGATTCTCCTGCTCTCTGGTCCTCCATTAGGTTCAGCTAATAAGGAGCTCAGCAGAACCTGGAGTGGGGTGGACAGAGAAGTCAGGATTCATTTTTGTCACTCCCATTCTATGAGATCATTTGGAGCAAACTGTGTTTCTCCACTGACACATACAATGGGTGATCAAAGAATTTAAATAAACTATTGCAGTAAAAGACAATTTGTCCCCTCAAAATCCTCCCCCTCGCTTTGAACACACTTATCCCATCATTCTTGCCACTTTCTGAAGCAGCTCTGGAGTCCTCTTTCCTGAGTGTCTTTATGAGGTGTGATCAAAAATATGGTGAATGTAGCTTCCAAATTTCATCGAATGGAAAAACAGGCTTATAAAAACATGACACTATGTTTTCATCTACCCTATTCACCAGATCTGGCATCATGTGACTTCTGTCTCTTCCCCAAAGTCAAAAAGACCACGAAAGGGAAATGTTTTGAATTTGAGTCAATTTCACACTGGAAGCAGCCAAGACAGCACAACTGAAGACATTCACAAGAGAACTTCAGAACTGCTTTACAGAGTAGCAAAAATGATAGGGATGAGTATGTTCAAAACAGGGGGTGGTGTGTTTTGAAGGCATTAATGGCAGTGTGTTTTTTTTTGTTTTTTTTTTTTGTGGGTACCGGGGGGGTCAACCTCAGGACCTTGCGCGCCAACAGGCACCCGTGCCGCTGAGCGATATCACCAGCCCCTTTTTCGTATGTGGGTTCCGGGAGTCGAACTCGGGCCCTCGCTCTTGCAAGGCAGGCGCTTACACCGCTGAGCCATCTCACCGGCCCTGGCAGTGTGTTTTTACTGTAACAAATTTTTAGAATGTAAATGTTCACTGTGATCTTTTGATCACATCACATATACTCTGCCTAACCTACTTTGTCTTTGGATCATCCTATTTTGAACATGTCATATATTTCTTCTGGGATTGGGACAAACTCAGAAGTAGCCATAAGTTACGGTGGTGTATAAGCTTTATCCAAAATGTTTTTATATATAAAGTTTATGAAAAAGAGGTAAGGGATCATTGTGTTCTATAAAGTGCTCATTTGGTGGTAAGGAGTTACTATATTCAAAAACATGTGAAAGACGTGGAAGGGAGCATGGATGGTTCTTTGATGTGATCAGAGCAAATATATTCCAGAGATCAGTTAAAATCTTGTTTTTGTGACTGAGTACATCCACAGGTAATTTGCTAGACAATTTAGAGGAAGAACCGTAGAAAAAGGTCTAAATGAACACACTGTGGTATACCGTATTCAGTCAAAATCTATTGTCCAATTTCATTTTCAGTTCACAAAAGCATGGATGAAATTTCATTGAAATGCTTTTATTTGCCTGGAACAGCTTTAGGTGTTTGGGATGCATAACAAAACAAAACCAAAACTGCTCTCCTCATGAAGCTTACACTCTCGCATAAGACATATTAAGCAACATTCATTACCAGTGAATTCATTCTATCAAAGTTGCTAAATGCTATGGGAAAAAGCATGTCAGGGTAAAGAGGGTTAGGATTACTGGGGGTTGAGGACAAGCTGCTGTATTAGGAAGGTCTAGCAAAGACTTGTGAAGATGAAATTTGAGCAGAGAAAAGAGAATGTTGAGAAAGAACATTCAAACGGAGGAAACCCACTTATTTCTGGGAGCTTGTCAGAGGGCACAGGATCAGGCGCCCAGGGCCAGTGTGGCTGGTTCCCACGGGGATAAGAGGAAATTGTCAAGAAAATAGAGGACCCTTGACTGACTCTGGCTGTTATTCAGTGTGAAGTAGAAAGACACCAAAGGCACAAGAGTGACATGAGGCAGCTTCAGTGATAAATCTCCGGCTGATGTTCTGGGAATAGACCATGGAGGGCACCGGTTGGAAACAGGGAGATCTGTCCGGGGCTTGCGATGGTTTGAATATGTCTCCCCAAATTTCCTGTGTTGGAAGTTTACTCCATCTATCCTCAGGAATAGACTGATCGGTTAATATGGGCTGCGCCATCATGAATGGATTAATGTCGCTGTCACAGGAGTGGATCGGTTGTTTCAGAAGTGGCTTTTGTGTAACAGCCAACGCTCTCTGACATGCTTGCTCTATCCGGCCATGTGAGGCCCTGCACTATGCTCCGATGCAGCAGGAAGTCCCTTGTTAGAAGCTGGCACCATGCTCTTGGACTTCCCGGTCTCCACAACCATGAGTTAAACACCTATTCTTTATAAATTACCTATGACTTTCTACATTCAGTTAAAAAATATAGAAAAGAGAGGGCTATTAGGGTCCCTGGACAGCCCTGTTGGTTCAGATAATGAAAGCAACTGGAGGTGGTGAGAAGTGTTTGGGTTGTGGTTATCTTTTGGCAGGAAAGCTACAAAGATTGCAGTGAGTTGAAGAAAAGAGTTCAGGATAACCCCCAAGTTTGAGGCCTGATTCAGCTGAAAACGGCCATTCATTAGGGTCATATCGCAGGGAGCTGTGGTGCTGTGAATCAGCTGGAACACACGTTAACGTGACAAATCTCCTTACAAAGATTCCTTTCCCAAAGAATTCACAGTTCACTATGAACAGTTGAGTACCTCTCACAGAACACAATTTATAAAATTCTACCCTACCTTATCTTCACTTGTTGATTATTTCATGCACTTTTTTTTTTTTGAGGTTATCATTTACATGGGTGACTGTGAAAGATCTTTGATTGAGCTAAATTGCAAGTTTGGTGCCAGATTTCAAGTTAAGTTTGTTTGGGTGAACAATATCCTATAAAAATAATATTTTGTAGCTTACTCCCATGCAACTGTTGCTCCACATGCAAGCAATTAACTACTGATGTATGTGCTTTTGTTCCAACTGGTGCTAAAAAAAGACACATTCCATGAATTATTTTTTAAGATTTGAATATTTTATAGTGCTGATTGGGCAGTAAGTGCAGCAAAAGGAAGGAATATGGACAGGCTGCCATATACTGTTATTTATCCCAGAAAGTGATTACTTAATATAGTTCAGAACATCAAAAGCTCTGCATAAGATGTAGGACTTGTAGCCAGAAGTGATCATCGAAATCACAGAGCTCAGCCTCTGGTGTTAAGCTGATGGGAAGAGTGAGGCCCAGTGTGTGTCACATGGCTGGCCCAAGAGTATACAGCTGGTGGATAGGAAAGGAACCCACATGAGAACTTGGTGGATGCGCTCCTGCTTGGTGTTCTTCCCAGGCTTGGTGTTCGGTGTGATTTCCGTTGTTTCTATCCCATTAAAATTGAGATTAAGAGACTCACCTCTCAGGAGTCAATAGGAGGCCCAGAGAGCATGAAGGACCAGAAAGCTTGAAGACCCAGGATTCCTGGAACAGTGAGATCCATCAGAAGAGTCCCGGTCAATTTTTCATTGACTTTTTTTTCTCAGCTCCTGCCTCATTCCCTTCTAGAAGCCACAGACATCCCCTCTCTGAACTCTGCTGGCCCCATTTTATGAAGGATCCAGACTGAAGCAGGCTGAAACCCACCACCTCCCCTTTTGTGACACTGGGAAAGTCTCCCATTAAGAGTCCAACGCCTAGCTGCGACCTTCCCCATCAGTCCTCAGACTGGGTCCCTAGAAACCTCAGCACTCCTTCCCCGCTCCTCCCCACTAATACTGCGTAGGCTTTGAGTGATGGGGAAATGCTTCCACACTCATTCACGCTGATGGCAAAATTCATGTCTTTGTGGTTGCAGGACTCAAGTCCCCATTTCCTCTCTGACTCACGGCCAGGCACTACCCCGCTTCTAGAGCCACCTGCATTCTCACTTCCCTGCTGCCACTCAACACGGGATGGGAACGTAATAGTTACACCTGGCAGGTAAAGGGCTGTTACCACCTAAGGAATAACTTTACCATGGGTCATATGAATTGTGTCACTCAGGTCTTCAGCCCCGTGCCAGGTCACATGGGTAGGCCTTGGGCAAGGACTTCTAGCTTTGTCCAGGAAATTGACTTGGCTTCTGCAGACAAGCCAGAGGCCCAGCCCTGAGCTGCCCTTGTCCACGTGTCTGTCTTGCCATGCAGTGTTGCTGGGTTCCCAACTCTTGCATTGCTTCCCTCCACATTGTTACAGTGTCACCAAGGAGTTTGTCTGAGAGTCCTGAAGAAATGATCATTTGGTTGTGCTGAACAGGAGTTAAGAGCCCACATTCCGGGAAGGAAAACTAACACATTTTGTCCCACAGATCTGCCTAGCAGAGGTGCTGTTAGCAGCAAGATTCTTTCAAGCGAGGGCACTAAGCAGAAGTCGGACTGGATTATAACAAGATATACTGCCTTTCACTCATGAAGACAATACCATTGACGTGCCAGGATGTTTTTCATTTGTTTTCTCATTTATTCAACACTTAGTAAATATTTTTCAGATGCAGTAGGCAGATTTTTTTTGGGGGGAGGTTATGGAGGTTTGAAACCAGAGTGTTCATGCTGAGCTATATCTTCAGCCCTTTATTATTTTTGATTTTGAGATAGCATATTTCTAAGTCACAAAGTTGTCCAAGCTGAGCTCAAATTTGTAGTCCTCCTGCCTCTACCTCCCAGAGTGCTGGGCTTTCAGGGGTGTGGCACCATGGCCACCCAGCTTCAGTAGGCAGAATTTTATGATGGCTCCTGAGATTTCCACCAGCTGATGTATAGTCCGGCGCCAATCTAGCTGCCTCTGTGAAGGGATTCTTTAGAAATAACTAAGGCATCTAGTCAGTAGACTGTAGGAAAAGACAACGCCCTTCATGGATCTGCCCTAATCAGGGGAGGCCTTAACATACTGGGCTTTTCCTAGCCAGGCCCATTCAAAGGCAGAGAGAGACTCAAATGAGGATCATTCTTCACCACCTGCTTTTGTATTAAAAAGGGCCAAACATTAAGGAATGCAGGTGGCTCTAGAAGCGGGGTAGTGCCTGGCTGTGAGTCAGAGAGGAAATGAGGACTTGTGTCCTGCAACCACAAGACATGAATTTTGCCAACGGTGTGAATGAGTGTGGAAGCATTTCCCCTCCCACAGTCTCCAGGTGGGAACACGATTGGCCAGTACTTTGACTTCTGCCTCATAAAATGCTGAGCAGAGAGCCCAGCCATAGACTCCTGACCTGCAGAACAATGAGCTAGTAAGTGGATACTGTACAAGCTGCTAAGTTGGTGAAAGTTTGTTACTGAACAACTTAAAAAACTGTAAAATTTTACTAAAGGCAAGAATTACAATGCCTGGAACCTTACATCTTCCAGAGTAAGATGGTTTCTAGATGCTTAGATCATAAACTTGTTTAGAATGAATCAGGTGCAGGCATTATATGGTTTTTCCCGAAATAGGGATAGTTTAGGCTTCTCTGGTCCTATATTCTATCACCACACCTCCCTTAAAATGGATAAAGGCTGCATGCCCCCAAGCATCATTTTGGCTGTGGAAATGAAACTGGAGCACTTCTGGGTCCCTGCACTTGGACTCTTTGTAAACTGTTCAGGTCAGCTGTCACCAGTGTGAGATGAGAACATGAACCAGATTTCCAATCTAACGAGCTTTCTGCTTGACTGTTCTTTCCTGCTGATGACTTTTTATCATATAGATGCAATCAATTTTCCTTTTGTAAGTTGAAGTTGGCACCACTTAAATGCATTCCTGCTGCCAGGATTTTGAGGACCTTGTGCACCTTCATTTGCAGGGCATCATTTCCAAGTTACAACAGGAATCCAGAATAACACCTGTAGACCTCTACCTACCTCTGGGTAGCTCAGAAAAAGGCCTGCGTAACTTTGTAGATTTCTGAAGTTCAGCAGTTAGAGGAATGTGAGTGTATGTGTGTGTTTTCTTTAAGCCAATATGTTTTCTTCCTTTTCTTCTTAGGCTATTATATTTTTCCAAGTCTACATAGCATGAGAAACTATATCACTTCTGTACTGCTACTTTACTTTATACTTTATGTGATGATTTTTTTTCTCTTTTTTTTCTTGAGTATAGTATATGAAAGCATCACAGTGGACTTTAGTTTTCTTATATTATTATAGTCCCCTTGAGTTTTTTTCTCTTGCTTCTTGGTGTTTCTCACTTGCTGTACTCACTTTATTGAGTTATTAAAATGTTCCTTGAATGATTTTCAACTTGAGAGGAAAAGAACCCAGTTAGAGAATGGTGTAGTCAGTTCCTCTGAAAAACGAGACAAGTGAGGCAGAGGATTTAGAAATCTTTAGTCTGTCATTTTGAAATTGCCCGAGTAGAGCCTACCCCATGCTGTGTGTTCAAGCCAAAATGAATGCTTACCTTTCCCTCAGGCATGAATCCTCTGTTTCTCCATGTTTTCTGGATTACATGTATTTGTCATGATAGAGATCAGAATGTGTCATCCAAAAAGATGCCATGAGAAGGATGGAGCATTTTGAAAGGATTGTAATTCTTTCCAAGATCTGGCTATTACAAATTGTGCTGCTATAAACATGGGTGCACATATATCGCTGTGGTACGATGTTTTTAATTCTTCTGGGAAGATGCCCAGAAGGGGAATAGCTGGGTCAAATGGGACCTCCAACCCTAGTTTTTTGAGGAATCTCCACACTGACTTCCACAGTGGCTGTACCAGTCGACACTCCCACTAACAGTGAAGAAGGGTTCCTTTTTCCCCACAGCCCCTCCAGCATTTGTTATTAGTTGATTTCTTTATAGTAGCCATTCTTTCTGGAGTGAGATGGTATCTCAGTGTTGTTTTAATTTGCATCTCTCGAATGACTAGTGATGTTGCACATTTTTTTGTATATTTGTTTGCCATTAGTATTTCTTCATCTGAGAAATGTGTATTCATCTCAGATGCCCATTTTTGGAGTGGGTCTTTAAATTTGGGAGGTCTGATTTTTTTGAGTTCTTTGTATGTTCTCGATAGTAATCCTTTGTCTGAGGAACAGCTGGCAAACATTTTTTCCCACGTTGTGGGTTGTCTTTTCACTCTGTTGGTGGTTTCTCTTGCTGTGCAAAAGCTTTTTAATAAGATGAGATCCCAGTTGTTGATTCTTTGGGATAGTTCCCGTGCGGTTGAGTTTTTATTCATAAAGTCTTTGCCTACACCAATGTCTTCAAGGGATTTACCTATCCTACCATCCAGCAGATTTAATGTTTCTGTTTTAATATTTAGAACTGAGGAATGGATAAGAAAGATGTGGTATTTTTATACAATGGAGTACTATTCAGCCATAAAGAAGGATAAACTGGAGACTTTTATAGGTAAATGGATGCAACTTGAGAAAATACTCATAAGTGAAATAAACCGGACGCACATGTGTAAGCAACGTATTGTCTCTCTAGTATGAGAAACTGAAAGAGTAAATAAGATCCAAAATGTACAATAGACACGGTGAATCAAAAAGAAATTGGTCAATAAGAAAGAGAGACTGGAATAGGGAAAAGAAAGAAGGGAAAGGGAAAAAAATTATATATATATATATAAGATGGTTAAGATAGATACACTACCAATTTTACTTAGTTCATTGAAGAGTAAGGTTTGAGCCAATAATGTTTGGACAATTGAATGCTAATGTCTGGTATCCTGAATAACTAACTTAAAGATAATAATACATAATGCATTGACCATTGTTACCCTCATATTATGTTGTTTTGAAAATTTGTTCTTTTTTTGATTTGTTTTGTTTTTTCTTCTCTTTAAAATAAAAAAAAAGAAAAAAGAATTGTAATTCTTTAAACAAGAAACCTGTTTTAAGCATGTATCTCTCACCACAACTAACTCAGAAACTAGCAGCTAATATGAAGCCAGAAACAAGTTTCTCTGCTACTGTCTGGTTTCTAAACCCTTTTGGAAATATAACATATTCCCCACCTGAAATGTATTGCTGACTTGCCTTCACCATTCGCCTGTCAGAATTGAAAATGATGCTTATTTTAGTTCCTCTGTTTAATAGCATATTTTATTTACTTAATTTTGTCTTTTTATTGGTACATGTTGTCACACATAATGAATACACTCATCGTAGGTAACTGGTACATATACATATCCAATCTTATGCCACGTCCTGCGCAGCTCTTAAAATTCCCAGGGGGAGGATGGTGGAGGATGAAGAAATGAAGACAAGAGTCAGAATGCAAAAAGCCAAGGTCAGGTGGAGCCCCCTCTCCTGATGGGAGAAAAGGAACTGCCCAATGACTGCAGTGTGTTTATTTATACAATAAGCAAGAGGTTGATAACAGCTGAAACCCCTCTCCTAATTGGAGAAAGGACCGGCCTAACAACTTGTTTGTCTGGCTCTCCTCAGGCACTCTGTGTTCTTGGGCTGGCCTTGCTTTAGCCCCACATGTGTAATTGATCTCCAGCTCAGCTGCTCCGCACAATCTTAATCCTTTTTACTCCTCCTTCTTCTCTCCCTCCATCCTTAGATCCCCTTCCCATCTGCAAAAGGTCTTACTTCCATATTTCCTAGAGTCTATCTTTTTTTTGTTCTTTAAATCACTTATACTTTGGGTTTCTCATATAAGAGAAAATATGTGATATTTAATCTTCTGTGTTTGTTTTACTTAGCATCATGTTTTCAAGGTGCATCTATTTTCCTGCAGTAGGACCCAAATTTGGCCTTCTTTATGGCCAAGTAATATTCCACTGTGTATATGCATATATTTTATTACACATCCTTCTCATAATATTAAAGGCTGTTCAGAATGTGAGCCCACTAACCTATCAAATAGATTTTGTCTTTTACATTATGCACCTTCCTCCCTCCACCTCCCACTTTTTTTTTTTTTGTGGGTACCAGGGGTCGACCTCAGGACCTTGCACACCAGCAGGCGCCCGTGCCGCTGAGCGATATCACCGGCCCTTTTTTCGTATGTGGGTTCCGGGAGTTGAACTTGGGCCCTTGCGCTTGCCAGGCAGGCACTTATGCTGCTGAGCCATCTCACCTGCCCCACCTCCCACTCTTACATCTTTGTATGTATCTGTGCACAGTTAGTGTCATTTGCTAGTTTATTTTCTTCTCTCCCTTTCCTTGAATTTTTCTCTACCTTTCCTAGAGTTTTTTTTTTCTACACTATCCAACCTACGTATAGCAATAAAAACAAGTATAGTTTTATCAATAACAACAAGGATAGTATACATATCTATATTTATTGTGTTTTTAAGTCTTGAATATTGAACAAGGTTTTTAATACTCTAAAGGGAAAACACAGTTTTATGGTGGTGCTTGTTTTATTTCTTTTCTTCTGTTTTTGGTTCATAGGCAGAAATATTCAGAAGGCCAATTACAAAGAAGGAATAAATATTTTGAAAGAATAATTATTTCTTATAACTGTTTTGTTTATTTTATTCTACTTGAAATAAATTATCTTTCCTGAAGTAATCAGATACCTACACTAAGAAAGAGCAAGAAAGACATAAAGAAATAAAATATCTTTTACTGTTTGGGTTGACAGCTAGTGAAATATTGGTCCTGCAAGGGTGATAGGTCTGAATTTTTGGAGCCTCTAAATGTTACCTTTCAAGGAAAAAGGGACTCTATAGATGGGATTAAGGTACAGACTGTGACAGAGGGAGATTATGCTGGATTAGCCAAGTGAGTCCCAAATTAAGTCACAGGTCCTTAGAGGTACAAGGCTGAAGAGATCAGGCTCATGAAGGAAAAGCACTGTGGAGACTTAGGCAGTGAGAGAGATGCAGCAGCCAGCCAAGGCGCGGAGCCGCCACCGGGACCCGGAAACATTATCTCCTTCCATCTCTCGAGGGAGTGCAGCCCCGGCCAGGCCACTCCTTAATTTTCGTCCAGTGAAACTGTGCTGAATGTTTGGGTTTTGGAACTGTGAAAAAAATAAATTTCTTTTGTTTTAAGTCACCATGTTTGTAGTTATTTGTTATAGTAGCCATAGGAAACTAATGTAACAAATGAACTAGAATGTTTTTCCATCCAGGATTATGTTTTTAATAAATATGGCGTTGTACCATGCAAATTATTTTTCTAACATGCTTTTAAATATCCAAAATAACATCTTGAATAGAATTTAGTTGCTACATGGAATTCATTCTATGTATTTCACAATTTTTTTTTGTAACACTGGGAATTGAACCCAGGGCTTTTGCAACTGAGCTACATCTCAAACTCTTTTAAAATTTTACTTATATATTTTTTAAATGTTGAGACAGGGTCTCATTAAGTCACTAAGTTGCTTAGGCTGGGCTGAAACTTGCAATCATCCTGTCTCAGCCTCCCAGAGTGCTGGAATTACAAGTATGTGACCTCACACTTGCCTAAATACTTACAATGTACTTAACCGGTGTCCTATTATTGTTGAACTTACAAGTTACCAATTTTGTAAGTTCTAATTAACATTACAATTATATAATAATTATTAAATGACAATAACTTTGTAATGGTATGCATTATATATAATTTTAATATACAATTTTATATATTTCTTATTAAATTAAATAAAAATTATTTAAATGAAATCTCTGTACACACCCATGAATTTTGTAAGATAAAAATCTTTTTAAATTTTTCTTTTATTTTAATTTAATAGTACATGTCTGCAGTATATAATGCATACATTCCTTGTGGGAAGTTGGTCCATCTACATAACACATCCCAATTCCTTTTTTTTCCATCCCCTTTCCCTCCCCTCCCTCCATCTGTTGGTCCCCTTCTCCTTTGAGAATGATATACCTCCCTACTTCCTATTGTCTGTCTTTTATTTTCCTCTTTATTTATACTTTGTGTTTCTCATATAAGAGAAACCACATGATATTTAAGCTCATGTGTCTGATTTATTTCACTTAACATTATGGTCTCAAAGTGCACAGGATAAAATCTTAAAGGTAGACTTTGTAGGTTAAAGATATAGATGGTTTAGAAACTTTCAATATGCATCTAGTGTGTCCAGGCATCACCTTTATTTTAATATCCAAGTTTGAATAACTTAAGCTTCCCACCTATATGACAGTTTTTTTCTGGCTCCTACCCAGACCCCTTGTACACACATAACGTGTGTGTCATTGTCCCTGCTTGTCTCTTCATCTGTACCACATGGCTGCATGGCACCCCCATGGCACCACTTTGAGAAACTCATTTGCCTCCCATTGCAAGTGCCATTTTAAGTTGCCGGTGTTCATTTCTAGAGCACTCTTTCTAGAAACTTGCAAAACTTACCATGCTCATTGTGCCTTAGCCTCACAGGATTGCATGTTGGAGCTAATTATGTAGAGGATTGTATTAGTCACTTTCCTGTCACTAGGACAAATACCCAACATCCAAAACCTAAAGGAGGAGAGGTTTATTTGGCTCAAAGTTTCTAGTGGGTTCAGTTCATGGTCAGCTTACTCCAGAGCAGAAATGGCATGGTGGAAGGGCGTGGTGGAAGGGCGTGGTGGAGGAAAGTTGCTCAGTCCAAGGCAGCCAGGAAGCAGAGAAAAGAAGGGAGAAGCTCAGGACAAGAATACATCCTTCTGAATCATGTCTCAGTGACCAGTCTCCAGCCAGGTCCCATATCCTAACAGCACATTCAGGCATGAACTCGTCAGTGGATTAATCTCTACTTCCTGTCAGGATTAATCCACTGAGGAGTATAGCCTTCATGGTCTAATCACTTTCCAAAACCATTACCTGCAAATACATGAGACTTTTGGGGAACATTTTAGTTCTAAACCATAACGGGGCAAATGTTCTCTTCACGAACATTCCACTCTTGGGCATGATGCCTGCCTTACAGTTCTGCCTATGCCTGGAATTGTCTGTAAAACATTTCACCAACAGCTGGTCATCTTCTCTTTGGATGGCTCCCCAGGCCAAAGTGAACCAGCCAAGGCCCATAACTCACAGAGAGGCAGGCTGAGTGTGGGCACAGGAAGGTGGTGGGAGAGGTCACGTGCTTCTCTCAGCTACCTCTGCTGTTGCTGACTTGTAGAAATGAGGGCCTGGCAAGACCTTTGGCATTTTCAGAAGGGGCAGGAAATCCATGTCTCTTTGTATAATATCTGATTTTTAAGTACTGAAAAGTAATTTATTATATCTTAATACTGCAAAGGCAAAACACACAAGCAACTGATTCCAAGCTGGTGCTCTGAGTTGAGGTTCTGTGTCAGCCAAGGGAGGCCAGGCCCTTTTCTCTGCAGGCTTCTCCTCCCCTCACTCTCAAGCTCCTTCAAAGATCTCTTTTTCTGTTCCTTTGAAGTAAGTTTCTCCACAACTCTAGACTAGAAGGGTCCTTTCTTCACTTTTGCATAGCTCAAAATCTCTTCGTGAGGGCCAGTGATATGGCTCAGCGGCATAAGCACCTGCCTGGCAAGCGTGAGGTCCTGAGTTCAACTCCCAGTACCCACATAAAAAAAAATTTCTTTGTGATACTTTGAGTGGTGTTTCCCTCTCCCATACTCACAGTCCCCCAAATTGGGAACTATCTGCTCTGAAACCCAATTTTAAGTATCAACATATGTTAAATACAGAAAGTTTTCAAATTTTGAAAATACTAAAATTTGTTTTCTAGCTTCTATTTTCTTCTAAGGCTCTAATTATTAAAATATTAGCCCTGATTTTTATCTTAGTTTTAGGGAGAAGGGCACAGTCCTTTCTTTATTCTAAACTCTCAGTAGCGTGGAAGTGGACATTTCTGCTATGAACACTGCTTTCTCCATTTCACCTTCCATGCTGTTTGCAGTGTGAAGAGAGGGTTCTTTTTCAATCATTTCGTTTAAGTGCTTTATTTGTGCTTATCTTCATTCCCACCCTGCACACTCTGCCCGGGAGCCTCATCCACACTGAATCAGCTGGAGGTCCTGACCCGGCTGTGTTCATGGGGGCTGCAATATGGCTGGCTTGAAATGTTGATTAGTGAAGCCCCTTGTCTGTTTAAAGTTCCACATGCCTAAAGTTGGTTGTTTTTGTTTTTGTTTTTTTTAAATGCTGCCTTATGAAAGAACAGACTTATTTTAAATAATTTAAAAAAATATTTTGTTCTTGGGGGAAACAAATGAGCATGATAAAAACATAAAACTTCCAGAATGCCCCCAGTTTTAGCTGATATCCTAAATTACATGATAGCTGGGGCCTTCAAATTGGTGAATAGCTTAATCCCCATCATTGTCTGCGATATTATCTCCCCCTCATGTTCTTTAATTACACCCAAAATGTTTAGAGAAGACCTCAAAAGCATCAAAGGAATTTAACTTTATTACCATTTCAGCTATCTAGAAAATCTGATTTGATGAGGCATCCTTGACTTCTCCCCTGTTGGTTCACAAACATTAAGAGTAATTAACTCCCTGGAAAAGTGACTCTAACAACTAAACAGTCCTTCCAGTTTCAATTAAAAAGTTCCAAGGGACAACTCTAATTATAGGGAATTGGTGCACGTACCTGTCACCCCTCTGCCTTTACCCATCAATATGGCGTCAGGAACAGTTCTGTGATTGGTTCGGTTTAAGCCACAAGCTCACCTCTATGACTGCAGCAAGGATCCACCCCCAGAAGAGAGGGCAAAGCATATGAGGGCACAAATGCTAGCCATCATAGTCATTTTCTTTCCCAGGGACATCCATATAATATTTATATTCTGACCTGCCCGGTAGGTCACATTCTCCAATGTTTGGAGGAACCCAATGACTCTTAATGATTAGCCTTCTGCGCAATGTTAGAGATTCAAACTATGTGTGTCAGCTTTCTAGGGATGCTGTACCAAGAAAACACTAACTTGATGCCTTCCCTCAATGGGGATTTCCTTTTCACAGTTGTGGAGGACAGAAATCTGAAATCAATGTATCAGCCAGGTTGGTTCTTTCCGAGTGGTCTGAGGACATTAGTTCAGCGCCTCTTTTTCTCAGCCTCTGAGTCTACTGACCATCTGGCTTTCTTTAGCTTCAAAATGAATGACTCTAACTCTGAATCTGTCTTCACATGAATTTCCCTTTGGTGTCTTTGTGTCTAAAATCGCCCTCTCTTTTCTCTTTGAAAGACACTTGTCATTGCATTTAGTATCTATCCTACACCAGAATCATTTCACCCTAAGATCCTTAATTTTCTACTCTCAAGGACTCTATTTCCAAATAAGGTCACCGTCACAGATACCAGGTGGTAGGAAGTGAACAAATCTTTTATGGGAAAGCTATTTGCAATGGTTAAGCTTAATTGTCAATTTGATTGGCTTGAGAATTGCCTCGGGCATTAGTAAGTACTTCTTGTGTGTCTGGGTGCCATGGAGATGTAACTTTGGGTACTATATCTGGTCCCTTGTACCTTCCTCTTTGGCATTGTTCCTCTTCACTGCTTTCTGGCCACCATGAACTAAGCAGCGCTGCTCCATCATGCCATTCCGCCATGATATTTCTGCCTCAGAATCAGCCTATCATGGACTGAAACCTCTGATACCTTGAGCCAAATAAACTATTTCCTCCTTTAAATTGTGGGTGTTAGGTATTTTGTTTAGCAGTAGGACAGCTGACTAAAATACTATTCAACCCATAAAACCAAGTGATAGGCTAGCGTCTCTAGAAAGTCAAAGTAGCTTTTTCTTTAATGACTTGGTCCTTCAAATTCATGATCTATACTCACAGAACATGGAACAACAGTCATGCCAAACACCCTCTCAAAAAATAAAGCCTTAGGACAAATGTGAAGATGGAGAAAATAAGCCCCAATTAAGCTTCCTTTCGTGACAGATGTCTTAGAAAATCATCAAGTCTAAACTTCAGTAAGAAACATATTAAAATTGGGGCTGGGTGGGTACGTGAAGTGTTTGAAATGGCCTGAGTTCCCTTTAATGGAATGAAGGGAGGCAGAATTTACTGCAATTATGACATCTTTTTAGCCACATAAGGAGGCAGGGTCAGAGAATTAAGTGAAACCAGCAAACTTGTGGCCAACTGTGGTTTTTGTTTACAGGAGAATTAATGAATTACAGAAATCCACAGCACAAGAGATGAAGATGTTCTCTTTCCATTAAGGATACCTTCAGAGTTTCTGTGAACAAGGTTCTCTCCACCTTTGCTAATAGGTTTTGCCTTTTCTACCTACATTTTCCTATTTTCTTTTGTCATTTGTGTTAAGAAAGGGTAAGAAATTATGCCTTTGGCTCGCATTGGTGACAGGAACTCTCTGTGGTTAAGCTAAGAAATTAGCACATAATTAATTTTATTACAAAGGCAATAATAATGCTCCCCAGGTCTTCACATGGCTTCCTTGCCTGTCAGTCAGGGCTTGGCTTAAGGTTCCCATCCCCACAGAGCCTTTTCCTCCACCTGAAGCATCCCTCTCCCTCTGTCCTCCATCTGTGCCTCCTGCCCCCCCACCCCCCCACTGTCGCTCTCTATCCCCAGCTTTATTTTTTTCTCATGGCACCATACATCTTTTGTTGTTGAATATATATCTATTTGGCTGTGGTCTCTTTAATTTCTAGACTACAAATTCCAGGAAGACACAGAATTTAATTCTCTTGTCTTTTCAGGACGTAGAACAGTGCCTAACCCAGAAGGCATGATTGAAACATATGGTGAATCTTTAACTTTTAAGAATTTATTACAATAAAAACACACTGCCATTAGTCCCTCTCCAAAGACTCTCCCTCACTTCCCACACACTTATCCCATTGTTTTTTGCCATTTTCTGAAGTATTACTGAAGTCCTCTTTCATGAATAACTTCAGCTGCACTGTCATGGCTGCCTCAATGTCCTGAATTGATTGAAAGGTTCACCTTTCATAATTTTTTGACTTTGGGGAAGAGTCAGAAGTCACACTGGGCCATATCTGGTGAATAATGTGGATGAGGACTCTGTCATGTTTTTAAGGAGCCTGCCTTTCTGTTGGATGGCACTCAGTAGGAGCATTTACTGTAGTTTTGATCACACCTTACAAATATAATCACAAAATAAGACTCCCAGAACTGCTTCAGAAAGTGGCAAGAATGGTGGGATAAGTGTGTTTGAAGCAAGGGTGAAGGGTTTTCTTTTGCGGGGGAGGTTAATGGCAATGTGTCTTTTGCTGTGATACATTGCTTTTAATTTAAATATTCACTGTATTTTTCAACCATACCTTGGACTATGAGCCTTCAATCAATAATCATTGAATGAATGACTAAGGCCACATGTGGATTCTTCCCAGTGTGCTATGCGCACTGACACATTTCCTCCTCATAGTACTACTGTGACAAAGATGCAGAAGTGAGTTAGAATAGTACCCTGGTGAGTATAGTGGTTCAGACAGTAGAAGATACTTGTGAGAGCAGAGGCTTTGGCCAGACTTCCTGGCTGCCAGCACCTGGCCCACCACTATCCCTCTGGATGCTGTGCCTCTGTCTCCTTAATGCAGAAGACCATGACAGTGGTTCCTGTCTGTTAGGGTTGCTATTGTGGGAATTGAATCACTTATTGTGCACACTGGGAATAGTGCCTGGAACATAGCAAGCACTCAACAAATCTGCTAGCGTTGTGCCCCTTTTATAGATAAGGAAGCTAGACTCAGAGTTAGGCACCTTGAGGAAGAACATATTGCTGGCAGGTGGCAGAGGCAGGATCTGAACCCAGGCTCAACTCCTCTAGAGTTGAAGTCAAGTCTTGTCCACAACATTAATTTACCTGATGAACTGGAGAAACAGACTTGAAAGAAATTAGGCTGCTGTCAAAGGAGTGCTATGCCAGTTGGAAGAATGGAGCAGTTAATACCTCAAATGGCACTCTTCCAGATGGTTCACCCTGAGGACATTGGTCATTTTGAGGAAACAATATTGACTAACGTAAAATACTTCATGGCTGTGCAAAACAAGGTCTGGTGGACTCCATTCTGACATATCTGAGATATCAGTTACCAATAAGCAGGTTTCATCAGACCCACTTTGAAAGCTGACCTTGGTTCAAGATATGGCTTTGCAGAATTCAGCGAGGTAACTCGCAGCATGGTCAGCCCTCCTCAAATACAACTGCTAACATCCCCACCCTGCCTTTGCCACAACAGGCATATATGCTAAGAACCTTTTTGCTGCTACTTCTGCATTATCTGCTTCTTTGTCCATGCAGCAGCAGAATTTATGGATAATCAAAAAATAAACACATTGTTGTCTCTCTTCCATCTCCTCTTACTTCCCTTGCTAGTATCATGATTTGTGTTATTGGAGCACAAACTGGTGGCATAATTTGAAAAAAGAGGATGAGGTTTTAAAAATTTCCATTGGACAATGGACAGTGTAATTGCAATTCAGAACCAAGAGCTCTGAGCATTGTAGCTTCCTGAATTAGGCAGCCTTACCCTCAAGACTTAAGGCCATCCGCATAGTATTTCTTGAAATTCAAGCCAAATACTGGATCCTCTCATTTGTTACCTTCCTTTCTCATGTGCAGCTTTTAGAAACAAAATCTCTTGAGAACAATTAACCAGCTACTTAACTACAACAGAAAGAGATAAAAATAATTTGCTTAAATATTTATGTATTTAGCTAATTATTGAAAGTTCTGAAAAGATCAAACTGAAAAACCTATCATTTTTTTCTCACTGGTGACTCAATGAAATAACTGTTTTAATACTGTCCAAGTAGTCACTGTAATTTGAATGTATCAGTTTCTTAAGTGTTAATTTCTTGGTATTCTATAGTGACATTAATGGATTTCCTAGCTGATTTATTTTTAATTGCTTACTCTGTCTTTAGGGTCTCTAGAGAATATTCACTTAGTTTTCTTAGGAATTTTGTTTCCTATAAACAGAGTCACCCATTTATCTCTACCCTGGTTGTTGGTAATGAACATGGAATCCTCTAACACAAGGACATTCTGTATTGATAAACCATCATTTAAAATTTCCCCTCACTCTCTACACACATTGCGTGTCCTCTGTTGTGAACATCTTAAATTACTACCACTTGTACTTAGAAGATTTATTTTAAAAATGTAATGATTATCCACTACTCCATTTTTGTGCTGTGCTTTAGAGAATATAGCAGATGACGGTTTTTAAGAAAGCTCCTGGTGATGACTTAAGTACATCTTTGAGAGATACCGAGCCCTCTTCCAGCAAGTGCTTGGTGAAGGGTTCAGGAAGTAAGCATTCAATGCTTAACATCTTTAGCAGGACCTGCTGGGCTGCTGCCTGAACCCATGGCAGGCAGGGAGCTGGGAGGATCTCTACTAGAAGCATTGTTTGCCAGGAATGAGAAAATCTATATTGACTACTTTATTCTGCTTTCTTGATGTTTTGTTATTGTTGGTAGCAAGGCATGGGAAACTAGCATTTATTAAGATCCTCCAATCTACTTGTTCCCTGGATCTGTAGCATGGTCCCCTTGGTCAAGGGGACTTGCTGACTCTGATGAATATTTTGTGGTTTGGATTTTGGTAAGTTAGGAAAAAGGTGTCCATTTTCAAGTCTGTGGAAGGAAAAAACTCAAATTTGAAAGGAACTAAGAGAAGAAAAGGCTACAAATAATTGATCACACACAAATAAGAAAAAACTGCACTATATCTGCCTTTTATCAGAATTTTAAAATAAATAACTTTCCAGGTTGTTTATTGAGAAGTAACTCTCTCTAAAAAAAAAAAAAAAAAATCAATGTAATAAGGGCTAAAATAGTTCCTGTCCAAGAGACATTTGCCTTTTAATGGCTCAGGCTGGGTGACCCCAAAATCTTTCCAGACCTTGGAATATGTCTTCAGTGCAGTGCTTTTCAACCTCAGTATTATCGACAGTTGGGGCTGGATAATTCTTTGCTGAAGGATGATTCTTTGGGTTGTGTATTTAGAATGTTTACCAGTATCTCTGGTCTCCACGCATCAGACATCACTAGCATTCCCTCTTCCCTATTCGTAACAACGAAAATGTCTCCTGACTCTGCCACACATCTGGGGCAGGGGCAGAGTAATATCCCTGAGAACCACTGCTCCAGTTCAAGGACAGCAAGGCTGCAACTTGCTCCTTGGCCTTCGTAAGTACCTGAAGGACTGAGATGTGGAAGAAACCAAAACCTCAGCTAAAAAGGGCAAACGGGTCAATTTGTAAGGTCTTCCCTGAGTTTAGAAGAGGGGAAAGGTGCTGTATTAGTCAGGGTTCTTTAGAGGGACAAGACCAATAGAATGTGTGTGTGTATAAAGAGTAGATATAGATATAGATATAGATATAGATATAGATATGTGTGTGTGTGTGTGTGTGTGATGCTAGGGATGGAACCCAAGGCCCGATTCATGTTAGGAAGTGCTCTATCACTGATGTACACCCTCAGGCCCAGGAGAGACATGTTTCAAGGAACTGGCTCATGGGACTGTGAAATCCAGTAAGTTCACAGCTTATAGGTCAAGGTATCCAGCTGATGACCCCAAGAAGAATCGTAGTCTGAGTTCAAAGGCCATTTGTGGGCAGAATTTTTCTTGCTTGAGTGAGATTAGACTTTTTCCAGAAAGATCTTCAACAAATTAGATGAGGCCCATTCATATTATAGAGAATAATCTGCTTTATTCAAAGTCTATTGATTAAAATGTTAATCTCATCTAATATATATCTTCACAGAAACATCTAGAATAATGCTGGAGCAAATATCTGGGCACTATATCCTAGCCATGTTGACAAAATTCACTATCACAGGTGCCCACTGCCTCTCTGGAGAAAGCACTTTAGTCTAGGCCTTTGGCCGTACCATACCTCACCTGCATGTGGTCAATTCCAGCTGTGTCCCTTGTGTGGATCCTGGAGATGTCCCAGGGGTAGCACACTGTGTCAGCTCAACATGTTGGATTGTTAAAGAAAAGACATCAGAAAATAACAAGAACGTCTAAGATACAAAATAGAGCAAATGAGGAGTGCCATCTGGAAAGACGGAGATAATTGTACCCTACAATGGGGAGGAATAGATTTAAAATGGAAAGAATAAATACATACATAGAGAGAAGGGATTATAAAAAGGAAAAGACTATGTATGGTGGAAATAAACTTAAAAATGCTGCAACAGACAAATCTCATTCATAGAGACTTGAATGAAAAATGTTAGACATAAAAACTACATTAAGGAAGCTTTCTTTACAATCAAATAAAAACCAGGAAAAAAGAGACCTCAGGATGGTGGCTGTTGAAGCAGGCTTTGGGAGTCCTGTATATGTTCTTTTCGTGAGCTGGTGCTGGTTACACGAGTGGTTCTATTCGAAGAATTCCTCAAGCATCGCTTATAATATATAAACATATCTGCCTATATATTACATGTGAATAAAAATGTGAGATGAAAAGGTGCACGTGGAAAGGACATGAGAGTAGGATTGGGATGGAAGGAAAGGAAGAGGAAGGTATAAGAAATGGTCATGGAATAAAATCATAGGCATTATAGGCCTGCCAAACTCTTGATTATAATTTACCATACATTCTCCTAATCCTGACTGTGCAAACATTACATTTTTTTGTTAAGGAAATGAAGGCATCTTTACAGAGACACAATATTCATTTTTGATGACTGATCAGGACCTCAGTACTTAGAAGGGGCTGAAATGCAGAAGCTCTGATTTTCCAAGCCATCAACAAACCAGAAGTCCCTTCCTCTGACAGGTACATGCATGTTGCACAAAAATCCCAGCCCTTGGCGAGGATACATAGTCTTCCTTTTAACTGGAGAGATGGAATGCTTCAACACAAACAGAGGACTGTGCAAGCAAGGGTCCCAGATGTGGGCTGAATGTTGCCGGGCTCTTCACCAAGACTTCTATAGTAAGAGATGCATTCTCCATCTGGGGGTGACTAGATAACTCCTGGGACTCTTCTACACGTCCTGTCCTACAATTTCTATATTCCACTATGATGTATGGCCTACCCACTCACATCATCACCACCGTACAACTTTAGAACATAGCATTTTCCTTCCATAGCTAGCTTCCCCTTTAACAAGGGAACCAGAGACCTCAGTGCTCACAAGCAGACCACTGTTGTGTTTGGTCTGAAGTCAGATGGGAGGCCTCCAAGGAAAGCTCCCTTTTAGCATTTTCCAATTAGAAAGTGCTGCACATTGCACTAAGAAACCATGTTCTTTCCCACTTTCCATTTACTTTTATTGCCATTATTTATCTGAGAGGATCATATTTCAAGAAAGACATTTTCCCTAACCAAAGGGGAAAATATGCATCTCTTCTTCGAAAAAAATAGAATAAAAAGAAAGAAAGAAAGAAAGCCCAGCAAACCCAGATCCAATAGGATGTCTATCATTTTCAAGCCCTGATATTTTTAAAGGAGTTTTGAATAAGTGGATATTATAAAAGCAGCTTGCTGGATAAAGACCTATTTGGAAAGGCTTTTTAAAAGTGCATTATTTACCCACTGGAGCTGTCAGGTAATCATGTTTTCTCAAGAGAAAGCCTATTTTCTTTTTTTTTTTTTTAAATCTGGCCTAAGCTTTTCTTAAAACAGGCTATTGACTGGAATAAATGCAGACAGTTGCCTAGAAAGATGCAGGACAGCCTGGCCTTGCTGGTCCCGAAATAGTCACCCCAAGGTTGTGCCTTCCATTGGTATCAGAAGCTATTTTGGAACTTAGATTAAAAAAAATTATTTTTGTGATAACAAGCAACTCCAAGAAGCCCCCTGAATTCATCAAGCATTCCCTCCATTACTTCACAAAATAGGAGCACATTTGGAATGGCCAGGGTCAAAGACTTCGACTATGAAGATATTTGTAATTTGCAATTTTGCCTACGTGAGTAACTGATTGCTCATATGATTTAAGCAAAATTTGATATGAAATATAATCAATCTATACTCTTGTCTTTTCCTGCTTAATTAATAGGCTTTTATTTGGGCAGATAATTGCTGCAGTCTTTGATTTTTCTTTTCTGCCAGAAATGTCCAGAATGTATTCTGGAGTGCCTTGATATAATTGGAAAGCTTATTTTCTTAGTGGGTGTATTGGACAGAGTAGCTTGGTTGTGCTGCTGTAACAAGCACACCCACAATTATAGTGGTTTAATACCGCAGAGGTTTATTTCTCACTCAGGCAAATTCTTTCATTGCTTTGGGAGTCTCTTCAAGGTCAACTGCCCTTAATGTAGCAATGCAGTGATCCAGCCCACTCCTGTCCTGGGGCTTGAGCATGTCAACACAAGATCTTCATTATCACTGCTGTTATAAGCACCTGGAGGACACAGCACTTCAGTTACAATTACTTATAATCCCTTAACCCAGCCACATGGCTCCAACCAATTGGAAATGACAAGAAAGTAGCATTCATCAGATACCTGGAAAGACAAGAGGGCCAGATAAAGAAGCCCTAGAAGTTGTTCTAGAGAGAAAAAGGGAAAACAATCTAATCATTCAGCTTCTAGGAATGAGGGCTGGCAGGGTGGACTGACCTGGGGGCAGATCTGAAGCAGACCACTCATGCTACATGTTTACTTGTTCTTTGCCTGCCCTTCGCCTTGACTCTTGTTCACCACTGGGCTTCCAGCTCCTGCAATAGTGGTTGGCACATAGTAAATGCCTAATAAATGCTGGTTGAATGAAAGAAAAGGTGAGTGGCTAGAACTTGGTCTGAGGAGGTGAGGAGAAATATCCCAGCTCGGGAGGTTTGGTTACTGCAGGAAGGAGAGGCAGCTGGTAAGGAATGACCATACTTGTGGGGCCAGTGGACTCTCACCTTATTGCCTCAGGGAAATAAGGAAGGATTGACTTCTACAGGCTACAGGGATCTTAACAGACAAGTTCAGAGAGATGGAAGAGGAATGAGAAGACCGAGGTGACCCAGCTGGAGTCAGGCAGTGGCTCAGTTCCGACAAAGCCCCGGACTTAAATGAACTGTGACTGCCTTCAGACTAGGGTCCCTGGTACCTCTCCAACCCCAGTCCCAATAAGTGTAGAGCAGAAATTTGAATCTCATCTAGCTTTATAATTCCCCAGTGTCCACCTCCCTTTTAGGAAAAAATAAGGAAAAAAAGATGTGAATTTAAATCAGTTTTAATTCAAGTGTTAACTATGTCCAAAATTATTTTAAGTTTTTTGTTTGTTTGTTTGTGTGTGTGTGAAACTTACTAGATGCCATGTTCTACTCTCAGCCCTCCAAATGGGCATGGGAGCTTTTGACCCATGAAGCAGAACCATCACATGACTTTTGAATTATTGAGATATAATTTATATACCACAAAATCCATAAATTTATCATTTTAAGGGATTCAGATTTCATAGTTGTTTGTCCGTCACAACTATCTAATTGTAGAATTTCTTGTCACCGAAAAACAGCCCTGTACTCATTAGCACTCACTCCTCATTCTTCCTCTCCTCACTCCCTGACAACCGTTGATCTACTTTCAGTCCCTCAATGATTTGCCAATTTGAGGCATTTTATATGAATGCAATCATATAACATATGGTCCTTTTGAGTTTGGTTTCTTTCACTTAGCATCATGTTTTCCAAGTCTATCCATGTTGTAGCATGAACTAATGCTAGATTCCTTATTTTGCTAAATAATATTCCATTGCATGAATGCACCCAATTTGTTTATCCATTCATCAGCAATTCAACATTTGGGGTAAGGTGCCGTTTTTAGGTGTCGTCCAGCTCTTACCTGCAAGCTCCATTTCAGGGACTCTGGATGTACCTTCTATTTAACCAGGTCTTGTGGAGAATGTAGTGTACATCAGTAATGTGGACTGGTTTCTAACCCTAACTTCTCTAGGAAGAAAATTTGCAGGCATGAGAATAGTCATGAGGCTATTTTGTATGGCCACGAAAATAGTCACTGATTTCCAGGCCCTGGAAATCTGACTCGCACAAAAGTATTTCCTTGGCAAGGTGCTGCCTATGGTCTTGTCTGCCTGTATTTTCCCCAGAAGAAGGCTCTGATGGCGAGTAACTCCTGAGACATGGAAGGGTTTATGGAAAGTCTCCGTGAAAATGCATGTTACCACCTGCCACAGGGCTGAATGTGGGCTCTGTTCATGGTGACTCCAAAGCCCAGACGGCAATGAGGTTCATGTGGGAAGTGGCCGGTCTACTCAAAGTGGGGCAGTTATGGCACACAGAAGCAGGGACTTCTGCTTGTGGGGATTAACCAGACAGGACCAAAGTGCAGAATAATAAACCGCAATGAGAAATTCTCAGCTATAGCTCTGTAATCTGCTTTTGTGATTCCATAGTCTGTCTACATGCCTGCCGAGGAAGATCTAAGATGACCCTACACAACAAAGTGCGTGATGTATATTCTCCATTTAAAGAGAGGCTAAGGGAGCAGAAGGCAGTCCAGTTTGTACAGAGCTTTCCTTCTGTTCCCTTGACCTAAGGTAAAAACCAAGTTCTCCATTCAAACACTGATGATGGCAGCTGCGGACTTCCCTCATATTGCTAAATTTCTCTTATTAGGAAACTCCCCTAAGCAGCTGAGTGATGGATATGGTTAAAAAGGGCTCTGCTTAAGTGTGTAGCTCTTTGCTTCCTGCCAGGTCAGTGGAGGGGAAACAGGGAAGGTGACTGATCACAGTGTTGAAGTTTCTAAGTGGAGGGTGGAGATCCCACACGTAGAGCTGATCTGTGCTTCTACCCAGCCGTCCTTTTATGTGATCTTGGATACTCAGGGCTGTTTGTGTAATTGCTTCTTGTAAATGAGCTCCTGCTCTGTAACACTTTACAGTAAACCACTTTCCTTTGCCATCTGGTATCCAGTTGTTTTAACTGGGTTTCCAGTATTTGCATCAGTCATTTACAAGAACCTTTTTAACCTTTGCAAAATGAAATAATTGAAGTCTATCCTTTCAGCTGCACATTTATTTCAGAAAGGCTTTGAAATCAAGGCACGTGGGGCTGAAAGGCAGGTGAGATGAAAAGAAAAGGGCCTGGGCTTTTCCCCCTCTGAGGTCGCTAGGAAACGCTATGCTGCTTTTGAGGTGAGGGGTTCAGAGCCTCTGTTTGGGGCTCATCCATATGGAAAAGCTCTCACTCATGATGGGGAAGTGAAGGGAATGAGAAGCTTGGAAGAGTCGTGCCCTTCCTTTGACCTTGTCTGTAAAGCTTTTCTTGGTGTAAATCCACCCCTGCCTTACCAGCCCCATGCACACCTTGATCATCGTTCGCCATTACTAGCCCTTTTCCTACTTAAACAATGAGTTCTCAACCTTGCTCAGAAGGAGAGGAAAATGAAGAGCAATCTGAACATGCCCATGGTGCCACCTCTCTTTGGTAAAGTCTGTATTATTACCAAGGGCGTGGGGACAACTGGATGAAGGGTAGATTTTATTTACATTCTCCAAGCAACCCAGAACATAAAATACTTCAGTTGCAGATAAGAGTACTGTTCAAAAGAATTTGGCTCTTTGACCACCTCAGGTTCTTTCTTACCTGCAAGTCTGATCACTGAAGAAACTTCTAGAGGCCTAAGGAAAGGGGAGTTTTAATTACAAAGCAACGCTCTACCTTTCCTGAAAAAAGGTTGTTCTAAGGTGCCTGTGGTTGTTACTTAAATCTTAATCCCATAAGGACCTGCTGGTCTTTGAAGCAGTAGCATAAATTCATTTCTGGCTCAAATCAACCACAGTTCGCTTGGGTTATTCTGAAGAATTATCCTGAATTATCCTGAAGAAAAGCCCCATTCTCTGTGGTCTTCCTATTTGCCAATTTCTGGCCAGTTTCCACTGATGAGAACTCTGTCTGAGGAAAGCGTGAAATATTTGCCCAAGAACAGTCTATGGAGTCTAGGTAAAACTGTATTCTTGTTATGGTCTAGCTCAACCAGGGTATGCATCCCAAAGAAACACGCCTTCAGCTGCAGAACTGAGGAGGAAGGGAGTCCTTTACTCTCTCCTCCTTTGGGGAGGAGGGAATCTTAACCATGTTGTCCAGAAAGACTTCCCAGAGGTCTTTCTGCAAACCAGTCTCTCTACCATCTTAATACTGGTGACATTTACCTCCCTTGCTCCTCAGTCCCTACACAGGTGTCCCAACCTCCATCTCCTACCTCCATCTCCTCAATGGCTCTCTTCTCCTGCCTGCCCCACTACCTACCTCCTCTTCCAATTTCTTTTTTTTTTTTTTTTTTGTGGGTTCCAGGGGGACGACCTCAGGACCTCACGTGCCAACAGGCACCCGTGCCGCTGAGCGATATCACCGGCCCCTTATTCGTATGTGGGTTCCGGGAGTCGAACTTGGGCCCTCGCGCTTGCCAGGCAGGCGCTTAAGCCGCTGAGCCATCTCACCGGCCCTCCAATTTCTAACTGGAGACAACTTCATGTCTTCAGCATCAGCTTGCCCACTCCAGGTGACAAAGTCTAATGCCTGGGCCAGCAGATCAAAAGCCCTTCCTTCTTAGAAGACTGAGGCAGGGAAAGTGATAGGATACTTATCACTGAAGAGTTTTTAACTCAGTAGCAGGAAGCAGGACCAAGACACTGGTCTCGTGTGGTCTCTGTGAGGGGTGCAGCCCAATGAGTAGCTCCCATCATTTTCCCCGGGGGAATTTCTGGTTATGTCTTCATATGGGGCTAGTTCACAGTTTCCCCCATCAGATGCCCAGTAGCTGATGTTACATTCATGCTATTAGGTGAAAGATGGAGACAAGCTTCCAAGAAAGCCTTGGTTTTCAAAAATCAAGATATGATATGAATATGTTCCAATCCCTCAAGCGGAATATAATACTATGCATCATGAACATATACTAATAAAAAATTTAAAAAATAAACCTTGGTTTTCAATTTCTTTTTTTGATTTTTGATTCTCAAGGTCTTTGATTTTTTGTGTTCATTTACCTCACTTCTCTAAACCGTGTGAGAAAAATATATTTTTGCATCCAAAGAACACCTTCAGAATGGGAAATATTGGTAGATTTAAGAGTTTGTATTATTGTCACTGTTTATGTCTGTTAACACAATCAAGCAATGCTTCACACACATTGTTTTCCTAATGTTTCTTAAACACAGAAGACAGAGACCGGTTATTAAATTTGAAATTATGGTCTCTGTGGTCGGGGTCCTGCCAAGGGTTACACCCTGTGAGATTTTATTCTAAAAGAAGCCATGGAGCTTATACAGAAAGTTGATCCTATCACTGAAGCAAATGCTATGGTTTGAATGCACCTCCTGTATTGGAAATTAATCTTCAAATACTTACGCTAATGGTTTTGGAGGGGGGACCTGAGGGAGGAGATTAGGATTGGATGTTGTCACCAGGGTGAAGCCTCCACAATGCCATTAGTGCCTTTATACACAGAGGTAGAGATATCTGAACCAGCACACTTGCTTGTTCTCCAGGTGATGCCCTACACTGTGCTGCGATAGAGCGAGAAGACCCTCATCAATGCCAAGTAGATGCTGGTGCCATGACCTTGAGTTTCCCAGTCCCCAGCATAGTGAGCCCAATAAGTCTTGATTCTTTACACATCCCCTGGTCTCAGCTATTTTGTTATAGCAACAGAAACAAATTAAGATAGTAAACATGGAGAAGATCCACCCAAGAGGTCAGATCCCTGGAGACTCTGCAGTTTAAGCCAATGGTCTCGGGAAGTGCTTTTCTGTTTTTCAACCTTTATAAAATATTTTTATTGTAATTGACAAATATCTTTTTTCCTTTTATTCATACATGTTTGCAGTGTATAATTATTGCATTCACTGTAGAGATTGGCACATGTATATAACATATTTCGATTCCTTTCCTCCCCCCACCCCTTTTTATTTTTCCAGTATTAAGAAATGAGTTTCATCCACATTAGTGCACAGAACACTGAGAAAAGTCTGTGATATAGGCATAGTGTTCTGGAGAAAGTGTACATAGTATGTATCAGCTCGCCAAAGAGGTCTATGAGAACTGCTGTAGCACAAAGAGTTTCATTAGTTTTCAGTTTGAACCACACAATCAGAAAGTAGCATCAGAGAAAACTACTATTAGTAGTACTGATGGCAAAGACTAGTTTAGAGAAATTTCTATTAAGGAGAGTGTTCGCATTTAATAGCATATCCCTCTGGCACTTTTATATAAGATGCAATCCTTTTATGCAGCCAAGCACTGAGTGCCTTTTTGGTACTCACTTGTTTGAGGAAACTGCTTTCTGTGGGAGACTCAGAGCTTGCCCACTGGGGCACCTTCCGCAATAGCCTGGGTGCGATTGCCCTTTAAGGAGGGCAGAGATCCAGCATGAATCGGAGTCTGTGCTGAAGCCTGTGTCCAGTGTAAGCAGAGCAGCCCTGGATTTTTTACCGCTTGGTGTTCCAGGGCAACGTTTTGCTGAGAAATATTAAGTGTAACCAAATATTACAGGGAACACACTGTTCCTGCTATATTTCCAGGGCATCTGATCAATGGGGAATATGAGAAGTAGAAATAAACAGAAAAGAGAGAACTGAGCAAGCAATTGGGCTCAAAGGAAAACTGAGTCAAACAGAGGAAATGATTTTCAGAGTAAATACAGATAACCTAGGAAAGAGAGACTAATGCTGAGCAGAGAAGAAATGTCTAACTGTCTTGCTCCGGGCCTGGGTCAGGCCAGGGAGCATGCGTGGTGGGGCAGTGCTACAAATTTTCATCTGGGGCCTGGTCTCTTAATAAATCCAGCTGTCAGAGGCAATGCCAAGTACAGGCAAGATGAAACCCAGTCAGAGGTAGGGGCCCACCCTCCAGGAGAAAACAGCCAGCAGAACAGGAGCTGAGGACCCACCGCCAGCAGGCCAGGCAGCCTCATGGCCCTGCGGGATTTTATTTGGAAGAAAGCAATCAGTCTGTGGGGGAAGTGGATCTGACTAGGGAAGCAAATCCAGAAGATTCACCCTAGAGGCCTGGGTCTTTTTGGAGACTGCAGCTTTGCATAGCTGTTCTCTTCACTGACTCCATAGTTTGGAGTTGAAGCCAATGGTCTCTGCCATGGGAGAGTCACGTGTGTGAGTCCTGGGGCACTCCAAATAGTCTGTGGTGTGGCCTGCACGTGTGGGTCATGAAGCCCACTGTATAGACCAGGGGTTCTCAACCTCAGAACCATTGGTGTTGGACAGCAAATAATCCTTTGTCATGGGGGGTGTCCTATGCATAGTAGGATGTGGAGTAGCATCCTTAGTTTCTACCCAGCAGATGTCAGTAGCACTTCCCCATGCCCTTCTTCCAGTGTGCCAACCCAAAACGTGTCCAGACATTGCTAAATGTCCTCTGGTGGGCACAGTCACCACACTGAGAAATACTGCTATAGATAAAGTAAAACCCAGAAAGTCTACTTGGCACATTTTTGGGGTTGCATAAGTAATGGATGCAAAGGCAGAACTGTGGGACTTTGAAGGCATCTTGACCTTTTCTGTAACTGCAGTGTCAATGAAAAGAACAGCTACATAGAGCTCAGGCTCCACAGGCAGGTACCTGGGTTCACACCTGAACTCCATACTACCTTAAAGTCTATGTCTTTGTGAGCATGGCTGTATCGCTGTATCATGGATCTGACTAGAGAAGCAAATCCAGAAGATTCACCCTAAAGGCCTACACTCCTTTGTGTCTCAGCGTTTCCATCTGCAAAATGGCTTTGATGAGAATAAAATCCACCTTACAACAAGCAAACAGCATGGTGCTAAGTCTTCCCCCAAATAAAATAAATTCTCAATAATCCCTAATTTGTGTTCTTCTCAACTGCCGACTTAATGTTAGTCAACTAATTTGAGGTGCCTTTTGCTTATGTGGTACCCTCTACCTGAAATAACTTTCCACCAATTTCTTTATACAACTACTTCTTTTCTGTCCATTAAAAAAGGCAATTAAGAGTTGGGTAGGGTGGTACACATCTATAATTACAGCACTTGGGAGGCTGAAGTAGGAGGATTCCAAATTTGGGCCAGATCGGGCTACATAGCAAGTTCCAGGCCAGCCTGTACTATGTCGTAAGACCCTGTCTTAAAAAACACAAAAATGAAACAAAACAAAACAAAAACAGAAGAAATGTGAGAAAGAGGAAGAGGAGGAGGAAGAAGAGAATAAGAGGCAGAGGAGGAAAAGTTACATCCTGTAAAGGTTTTTAGGGTTTTCTTAGCATGCCCAAAGCACTACATGTGTTGGAATGTCTGTGCTCATGTTTGTCTTCATAACTAGACCTACGGTAAGCGTGTAGTTCAGAGACACCATATAATTAACTTGCGTACCACAGTGGCACCCATGGAGAAATTGGAGAGGTGGACAGGTTGGTGGGAGAGTATTAGGGAACAGGCCTATATCAGAGAGCCAGGAGGCTGCTTCCAGAATCCCTGGGGGCTTTCAGGCAGGAGTTTGGACCCCTAGATACAGCCCCAATTAGAACTCAATTTACCAGCCCAGGGAAAGTTGTCGAATGCCCTGGATGGGTGGAGTAGGGACACGATGGGTGTTGGCTTAATCGGCACAATGGCATGGGAAGATTACACGGGCACTTTTCTACAATATATTAGACAAAGTCTGGAGACAGGAAAAGATTAGTTAAGCAACTACAGGAAAGAAGTCATGGGCTTAAAACTACAAACTGTACTGTAAAATATCTTTGTATTAATAAAATTGTCACCATTAGGAGAATGGGGACAAATAACCCCTCACTGATTATTTGGGAGATAGGACAGAGAGGCAGAGCTGCAACAAATGGTATGAGTGTTTTGGGGTAAAAGGAGGCTGTTCTGTCAAGGAAGATTATTACGTACAGTAGTGGGATATCAAAGAAAGTTCTCAGGTCTTCCTTGGTGATGGTCCTTCATGGTCAAGGTCGGCCAAGTGCCCAGACTGAGGGCAGAGAATGGAGCAGGAGGGACGGAAATGGTGGCATGGGAGCTCTTGTGTTTTAACACTGGGATTAGGAATTATTTCTTGCAATTTGGATTAGAAATTCCAAATAATGCCTCAGACCAATTAGGTCTTATTCTTAAACAGAAATATCGAACGTATGAAGAGATGCTGAGGACCTCTTGGAGAAGCCAAGCTCAACTTTAGTACAAAGAACAAAACCAGAAACTAAGCCCCTCAAATCATTCCAGAAGAGGAGGGCTTTACATCCCTGACTCTGTAGGTCCCTGCAGTTGTAAAGCTTACACATATCCATAGGTAAGAGTGTGGCTCAGCCTGCCTCTGGACCTCGTATATAAATAAACTCTAGCTCAGGCTTTCAGTCTGCCTCTCAAGTTATGGCCACATTTTCATCTTGGAGTCTCCCATAAATACGTGCAGAATGAAAGAATGAATTCAAAGTCCCCTTACCTGGTCTGGTTTAAGAAACTCAGGTGTGAGGCTGGTAGAGGAGCCTCCGCTGAATAGGTCCCATCTGCTCAGAAGGTAGAGGGGCCTCCACCCCAGCTGTGGCTGGCCATGGCAATCTCGCAGATTCGGGGAAGCAGGTAAATAGCTAAAGAGAGAAAACTAAAACAGATTTCAGATCCAAAGTCAATGCTTACCGTGTTCTCTCCAAGTGCAGCCGAGGTCTGGCCAGCCAGGAGCCTCCCGTGATCTCTATGGAGTCTTGCAGGAGGGAGCAAATGAGCTGTGGGCCTGGTGCTGAGCCCTTTGCCCTCACCTGGGCTTTCAGAAAGGGAGCAGAAGTCCTGAATTATTGATGCCTGACTAAGTAAACAGTTGCAGAAAATAGGAGGAGCCCCCTCCCCTCCCCTTTCCTCCCCTCACCACGAGGGAAAAAGAGGAGGAGGGAAGCAGTTCTCTCAGGGATAGTAGTGAACGTAAAACCAAAACCCATGGAAGACTTGGACTAAACGCACCCTGTGCACGAGGCCTCCTTTCCAGCTTTCCTGCAGAGAGACCCTGTCATGAATTTCGGGAGATCCTTTTCCTGAGATTAAGACTGTGACTAATAGGAAGATAACACACATGAAGATACTCTAATGTCAAGAAAAAAAATGATGCTCATATTTGCAAATAAAATGCATTACAAACCTTCACAAGAGAAAAAAAATGGGAAAGAAATAACTGTGGCGTCCTTCCCTCTTGTCTGATCAGATGAAGGAGGGAAAGAGGAATGGAGAATCAGATCAGGAGGATCCCTGCAAAGTGTGATGAAGGGGATAAAATGAGGAAAAAGGTGAATGAAAACAGTAGAAAGAAAATGATGGGTCTGAGTGGAGGCAAGTGACAGGGAAGATGGAAAACAGTTGATCACATTTGCCATTACGTTACAGCCACTGCCTGCACACTTTTAACACATGCCTTGGACTGGCTGGGCAGTAAAAGCCAGCGGTATCACTTGCAGAGTGGAGAGGCCTGCTTCTCAGGGGGACCCTAACTACTGAGTGCACTGTCCTGATGGGGCTTATTTCTTCCCAAGTGGGGCCATCAGAAGGTTCCATACTTGGTTGATTATTTCTCTATTTGACCAGCGTGTCTGGAGACCTACTGTGTGCCAGGCACATGTTGTGATGTGGGCACTGAATTGAACAAACTGTGTTTAAGGAATTTACAGTCTAGTCCAAGGAGCAATTGAGAATATATGACTATTGGCTTAAGCACCTCCACTTACTTTGAGTAACGAGAGTTAATTGAACACATTTCGCACTTCCCCACAGCTCTTACCAAGCCTTTGGAGGTTTCAGACCATTGTTGCTGCCAAGTGCAACCCACCAGGGACAGATCCTATTTTTAAAAGAATAGTTTTGTAACCATAGCGTCGGTTAGGAAGTGATAGTCAAAGAAGCGGGGTTATGCAAATAAAAATAAGATGTTAAACAAAGAGAAAGAGACACGCCATCAAGGAGATAGAGTCAACCTTCTGTTCCTTCAGCAAATATATTTGAGTCTCCACATCTAGATAGCAGACCAGGTGCTAACCATGAAATAGGGCACAGGAGGACATTTAAGGGGCACCCATAGTATCTAGTGGTTCTCAAAGCAATACAAAAGACTAAATCCAATCAGAACACAATGCCTACACTGTATGTGAGGACAGCATATGTGGTTGGTGCTGCAGTGTTACAAAGCGTGGGAAAACTATATGGCTGAGATAATCAGGAAAAGTTTCACTGAGGAGGAGGATAAATCTGAGGGCATGGAAGGCGAGGTGAAAGTTTGAAAGCTAAACTAAGAGAGAAGAGCATCCCAAGCTGTGGAGGGAGGGTGAAGATGGAAATGAGAAGCAGAACAGTGAGGACAGACTGAACAATCCGAGTGACACCTGGCAGCTGTGCTTGCATCTCTTCGGGCCCACAGCTCTCAGCCTGGTCCAAGCCTGAACCATTATCACCCTTTTCCAGGATGCTGCCAGAGGCTGTTCCAGAATTCTCTGCTTCTGCTCTTATTGGCCACTCCCCATCCTTACCCAGTCTCAGTAAAGTGGCCAGAGTGGTCTTATTTAAACATAAGTCAGAATCACACCATGCACTTTCAGAAAAGAGGCTCTCATACTTCTGAAAATCCCCAAGCCAGGTCTCTCCACCTGCTGATTCTGCTGTGGTCTTTGTGATCTTCTTTCTGCTATTCACACAAACCAAGATCATTCCTATGTTAAAGCATTCAGACTCAATTTGCCAACAGTACCCTGATTTCTTATGCACCCAACAACTACTTACTGAGTGTTTTGATGTGACACCCTTTGTGGCAGATTCTGCACTGTGGATTCAGAGAGCATCTGGTCATAGCTAGAATGCCATCTCTCAGAGAGATTGTCCCCAGCTACTCTGTACAAAGCAGCTGCTCTGATTCTTTTTGCCATGCGTATTTCCTTCATGGTATTTCCCCCAGCTGTAATTATTGGGTGTTACCCACTTACTGGTTTGTTGTCTTGCTGGATAGAAATGGAGCTTGATAAGGATGAAGATTGTGCCTTTTCATCCTCAGCATCTAGCAGAGCACCTGGCACATCAAAGGCACTCAATAAATATAAATATATGCTTAGGGAATGAATAAATAATGAGAGACGAAACTGAGAGAGATTGATTGGGACCATATTTTGGAGAGGTGTCCTTTAGGGAAAACCTTGGCCATATTTATGTGCTAGGCTCTCTCTAGATGCCTGCAAATACAGTTGTGAGACAGAGGGGACATGAGCTGTCCTGGGGCTCATGGGTTAGCACTGTCAGATGGAGCTTTTTGTGACAAGACATTCTGTATCAGTGCCATCCATGATGGTGGCCATTAGTCACACGTGGCTACTGAGAACTTGAAGTGTGACTGGTGGATCTAAGGAACTGAAGCTTTTGCTTCATTTAAGTTAATTTAAATATAAATTACAACATGCAGCGAGCAGCTATTATAGTGGGCAGCATAGCTCTAGATGGCCACAACAACTGCCTGACATTGTACCTCAGCGTCCTTTATTTAATGTCAGTTCTTTCAAAGTTTTCTTCTACCACTTCCCACTCTTTCCCAATGCCCCATCAGCCAAATTTTCCTCTCCATGTTGGCATCTGGACACAGCAGGTGGCCTATTTTGTCATCAGGGCAGCACTGGAGTGAGGTCCTAATACCTGAATGCATGTTCTTCTGGGGTCCTCTTGACCCCTTGGACATGATTTTGTACTACCTGGTTACAGTATGCGCTGATGACACTAACTGGTGATGCGGGCAGCTGATGAAGCCTGTTGCTTGGTGTCCCAAGTGTGGACAAGACACACTAACCTTTCTTGAGGCGCCATGGATCTCACTGGTGGCACTGCAGACTTGCTGCTCCTCCACCTGCTATGGCCCTGCTCTGGAATGTCCACCTCGTGGCCTCACCCACACCTTCTTGAGCCAATAGCCCCTCCTAAACCCACAGTAGGGATCATAAGACATATGACCTAGAACTCAGGGTCATTTGGGAATGTGAATTTAAAACCTCATGCCTCTCCTGTTTACCCCCTACCTACGGCAAGGTGCCCACCTCTAGCTGACACAGGTGGGTTTATGCCCTGAGCACGTTGCCACTTATAACACAGTAGTTTGAACAACTGTGTATTCCCACAGAAGCCAGATGCCTGATGCTTTCTGTAGCATCACCACCTCTACTGTAGGAGGCTCCTGAGTGTTCTCAACTGCTCGCCAAGGTAGGAGTGTCTCCAGGAGACAGTTCACACGAGACTCAGCAACCCTCACGCCATGGGTGGGCATCACTTCTGCTGGGCGGCACATGTGCACTGTGCAGCCCCTTCCCAGTGGGCAGGCTTCCCTGAGTGTGCTGGTGCAGCCCCTCCCCTCAATGATGCGCTATGGGTGGTCTGCTGACACAGCACTGTGAAGGCTTTGCCTATGCACATGGGGCAACTAGTGATGTGAAAATACCGTGGTCTGCTGAGGTCTGTTAACTGGCTTACTCATAGTCATGTATTACCCATGCAGGCTCTTAACCCTGCTAGAATCTGCTACCTAACACCTAAGAATGATGTTGAAAGCAAGAATTGGTTTCCTGTAGCAACACATTGTCCACAAATTCCAGTAACCACAAAGAAAAAGGGACAGAATGGTTCGGACTGCCAACCATAAAGAGATGCCTTCTGAGGAGTCTGTGTGTTTGAATGATGATAGGCAAAAAGCAACATGCAGAGAGGCAGAGGACGCTGGGGACCACATGGATAATTCTGGTGAGGATGACCTGGTTAGAAGTAAAAAAGTCCCCTGTAGTCCTAGGGTCACAGGAGATAAACATGGAGTTCGGGGAACAGAGACTCACGTAATAAAGCCTAGCCATGGTCTACATCATTGTGTTTTGCCTGCATGGAATCATCCCTCGCTGGGAAATACACCAAATTCCATTTCATCTGTGCTCTCACCCCTCTTTGACATGTGTTTCTCTGAGTCATCTGGTTGATAAGGTAAAATATCCTCCTAGGGAGTCGGCAGCAGATGGTTGCCAAAAAAGTTGGTTCTGCTGAATTTCAAAATGTTGATTGTGGGCAGGAGAAACCAATATGTTATGAGAAATAGCATCGCAGAGGCACCACCATGCTGTGGTCCTTCTTGACGTCTTTGTTCCTTTCAGCCCATCAGCACTTCAGGAGTGTGCAGAGAGTATTTCCCCTTCACTGCACCCAAGCCCAACACCATGGGAGGAAAGTTGGCCTCAAATTAAGACATGCTGCCTTTGGTGCCACATCTGCACCCTCACTCTATCATTCTTATCCCTGGGATGTACCCCAAACTCGAGGCTCCTAGGAGGAGATCATCAGTGGTGGGACTAGGCTCTGATTCTCCTCCTTGTAGACACAGTGCTGCTGCTGCTTGTGCGCCTCATGGCTGCACTTTTCAGAGGGCTGGAAGCAGCAGATAGGTGCTCGACTTTGTCCAGAAAAGAACCTTCAATCCAACCAGCCCAGCCATTCCAACAAAAGGCACTCAACTCCTTGACAAATCATTACAAGTGAAAGCAAAGAAGAAGCACATAGCTCTTTCATCTTATACCTCATTAGAACCATTCATATAATAAGAGTTGAAGGTATTTTCCTTGATCATCCCACATAATTTAGGATCAGTAGATCTCTGTGGTTGTAGGTGGGCTCTGCAGTCATAGAGAACAAATCCATCTGTTAGGTGTGCCAAGTCCTACAGCTTCTCTGAGCCTCAGTTTCCTCATTATGGTATAATGATGGTATTATCTTCCTCCTGGGTGCTGTTGAGGATGCATGGCCTTTGCTAAACTGCATTGCCATGGTAAGGGCTAACAAATGGCTGTTATTACTGGTTTGCTGATAAACTTGCCCTTCTGGGCACCGCTGGTACTCTGAAAAATGTGGAAAGCATGGGCTCAGTCCCTCTTTTGTTAGCCTTCTTTACTAATAGGTTATCAGAAAAGAAGTTGAAAATAGCAAATAACATCTAGTGAACAATGGAAATATGGCGCCTGGGATTCCTAAAGCACTATATTCCTGATCTTTAGGCTCTCCCCACTCTGCTCCCATGATGGCTGAAGTGGTGGCCCATAAGGGTTTAGCTTTTGCCCTGGTATCTTTGGCACATGGCAAGTTTCAGCAGGTCTGACTTTGCCCTGGCCTTCTGTCATGGCCAACAAATTCAGACCTTCTGAAAGCCCTGTCCTGGAGCCATCTTAAATTCCTTATTTCATTTCAAATCTACCTCTCAGACACACAGCCTCAATCTCAGGGAAGGCAGACACTTCTAGCTACTTTTAGGAGATGTCTTCTTTGTTTTCTTTTGTTTTTTTTTTGTGGGTACCGGGGTCGACCTCAGGACCTCGCGCGCCAGCAGGTGCCTGTGCCGCTGAGCGATATCACCGGCCCTTTTTTCATATGTGGGTTCCGGGAGTTGAACTCAGGACCTCGCACTTGCCAGGCAGGCGCTTACGCCCCCAGCCATCTCACCAGCCCTAGGAGATGTCCTCTTTGGATGTCCTTTTGATCAATGTCACCCTCTCCTCTATGTCCCTTTGTCCATATCAGAGAGATATTTCTGGAGGGAAACACTCAGAATTTCTCTGCCTAATCAGTATGTGATTTGCCTCTTTTCCTGCTCTGGCTTCTGTCATTTCTAGCTTATGCAAGCTAAAGATATGCTACCAGATTTTATATTAAAATCGTTCACCACAGCCATCTTATCCTTGCTAGGATTCTTGATTGCCTGGCACCAGAAATGCAATGGAAATTACTTAACAGAAAATGACAGTTAGTTTATGTCATTGGAAAGGGAGCACTAAGTGTATTGGGAAAAAACAGCTCATACTCTTCTGAGAGATAAACAGCCTCTGCTGATCGCCCCCTAATGTAGCCGAACAATCCAGCCAACGAGTTAGTGGAAGAATCCAACTGAGAGCTAAAGTATAAAATAATTCAAACAGGGAGCTTGAGGGTAAACCCAGGGGATATCCACTTGCTGAAGCTTAAAACATAGCATTGCTCAGCATTAAGAAAACATCAATGTGTTGCGAACACTCTGCACGAATCATATTACCTAGCAGTAAGGAAATAGGTGCCTAACAAATTGTTCTTGTGTAAGCGTCAAGGCCAACAGGAAATGGCAGACATTTCAACAAAACAACCTCCTGTGCTTGAATAAGGTTCAATAGCACACACGAAAAAGAAGAGTTGAGAGTAGTTTATGAGAGATGATACAGTGATTAATTTTCCTTATCAGATTAGAATATATAGTAGCCCTATATATTCCTAGAGGAATTGGTTCCAGGAACTCCCTCAGATAACAAAATTCAAAGAGTGCTCAAGTCCCTTATATAAAATATGTAGTACTTGCGTATAATCTACACATATCTTCTTTTAGACAGCAAATAATCTCTAGATTACTTACATAAATCTAATATAATGTAAATGCCATGTGAATGGTTGTTATACTACATTGTTTAGGACCAGGGAATAAGGACAAGAAAAGACTAAGTCTGTACAGACACAATTTTCCACCCAGACATTTCCTACCCATAATTGGGTTGAACTCAGGATGCAAACCCATGAATACAGAGGACCTTCTAGACTATATTCATAATTAAGGTCAAATTCAAAGGGACACCAAGAGCAAAACCCAGTATAAACTATGGACGTCGGGTAATAATAATGTATCAAGGTAGAGCCACCCTTTGTAACAAACATACCACTTTGGTGGAATATTTGGATGATGTGGGATGCTATGCACATGTGGGTGTAGGGAGCATACAGGAAATCTTACCTTCCCCCTCAATTTTGCTGTGAACCTAAAACTATTCTAAAAAAATAAGGTCTATGAAAATATTAAAGGACAATAACCTTAAGTATAGCCTTAATTATAATAGTAGAAAAGACCTTGTTATTAATCTTTTTTTAATTGAGCAGAAGGTTGTAAAAATAGTGGACTACTTACAAAATAAAATGTGAAGTATCGATATCATTTATGCGCACCTAGAGAGTTAAACCAGTAATTCTGCCGAATCTCATTAACTTTCCTGGGCATATTTTTTGGGCCCCTTTCTGCTATGGGAACTGAGGTCGTGTCATGCACAGTGGCCCTGCCCCTTGGCCATGGCTGATTTGAGCAAGGAGTAAATTTGGCCCACCTTGAACCAATGATCTGTTCTGTGAGTATCTCTAGCAGTACATGAAGTAGCTGGCTCTTCCTGGGTACAGAGAGAAGCAGAGAAGGCAAGGCTGCAGACAAGAAGACATGAATAAAAACCATGCAGCAAGAACCAGAAACAAGATTCCATGTACTAGAGAGATAGATGGACTAACTTGTGTTGATAGCACTACAGTTTGTGGTTCCCATCCATTGTAAAACCCAGCTGCACATTATTCCTGGGGTTCTTGAGATACATTCATATAATCCCAATCATATTCTCTGAATCTTGGGCAATTCAAGTGAGTTTCTGTTCTTTTAGAAAAAAAATTAACCAAGAAATGTTCCTCTAAGATTCCCCTTTAATTTTTGTGTTAAGTTATCACTTGGCACTAATAAACAAACCCAACATTTCAGTGGTTCAATAAAATAAAATAAAATAAAATATACTTTTTTTGCTCATATAACAGATGTGCTTGCTCAGTGAGAGACCTTTTAAATATATATATGCAAATGACCTCCAACTTGTAACAGGTCCACCTAACAATTTTTTTGACTTTACAGTGTTATGAAAAGGCTCTCGTATAGCCATCTATTTTTCACTTGCAGTATCTTATTCAATAAACTTATTCAACATTTTACTATGAGAGAGACTTTGTGAGAGATGATTTTGCCCAACTGTAGCTGAAGGTAAGTGTTCTGATTCCATTTAAGTTAAGCTAAGCTAAGTTATAATGTTCTACAGGCCGTGTGTATTAAATGTATTTTTTACTTAACCATATTTTAAGTTTACAACGGTATTTTGGGACATACCCCATAGCAATTTAAGGAACAGCTGCATAGGATCATAGGCCTTTCTATTTTGTGGATTCCTCATCATTTAGGGTCTCTGGATTCGTCTAAGTACTTTTCTTGTGAACCTGCTGGCAGACCAAGGAGAGCATAGGAAGGATTACAGAGAAATGGGTCAGGCATCCAAATAGCTTGTGTCATTTCTGCCCACATTCTTTCAGCCAGAAGCCAGTCACCTAACCACATGGGAAGAAGAAAAGGGGATGTTTTACATTTTATAACAGTAGTATTTAAAGTAACAACAACAATTGGCGTAGCTAATGATTTTTCACACATTCCATTTTCCAGATCCTATGTGAAGTAGTTCCTATTCTTTCTTCTCCTTTTTATCATCATAACAAAGATTTAGAGCAGTTAACTTACTTGTTCCAAAAGCACAAGCTGCTAAGTCTTCTATTCCAACCTTGGTCTGGGTTGGAATTTACAGACCAAGGTCACTGTCTGAGAACAGCAGTAGGCTTAAAAGTTGAATGTGCATTGGAGGCAAGAAGTCCAAGCTAGCCTCCTTGAGGTTGAGGAGGGGGGAGGAGTCCAGTGACAGCCAGAACCAACCAGCAAGCATGTGCCTGAGACAATATGGGATAACTGGATTCCACAAAGCTGCCGACTGACTGCTGCCAAGTGGCTAAGATCAGAGACACCAGCAAAAGAACCTCTTGGCCGAGCCCTGACAAAATTACTACCAGACAGAATTGTGCACAATAAACCATCATTCTTTATGGTCCCCCAGTAGATTGGATGATCCTCCCCCACACTGGGGAGGGTAATCTGCTGAACCCACTAGTTCAAATGCTAGTCACATCTTGAAACATGCACAGATACATTCAGAAATAATGTTTAATCTGCAACCCTTTCCATTTAAAATCCAAAGTAAATTTCTCTCTGGTGGTAACTGTTCAAGAGAGACCTAGTCTTCAATCGAGCAGCAAAATATTTAACTTCATCCATATATAAATGCAGATGTTTTGGCTAGAATTTTGCTACTAAAATATTCTGCGTTGCAAAAATGGACCATTCAAACAAATCCCAAAATTTAGCAACCCATAAACAACTAGTAGAGCCAGTGATTTTTCAAAAACATTACTCAAAAAAGTCTGTTTATTGGTCTCTAACTTAAAACTGTGAACACAACAAAGGTTTTGAGATATGTATGATTTTACTATTTTTAAGTTAAAGGGAATAATTTTCTTTAATCATTAAAAATAGATGGAAAGAGATCATAGATTCTAGGACTGGGACAGGGACAGAAAATATGGAGTATTTTGCAGTTAAAGAAAGAAAATGGTAGAAAAACAGAAGGGCCAGCAGGGCATAGGGGCACACACCTAGAATCCCAGCAACTCAAAAAGCTGAGGCAGGAGGATCACAAGTTCAAGGGCAGCCTGGTCACCTTAGTGAGATTCTGTCTGCATGTGTCAAAAGAAGCTGCTCACTGCATGGCAGCCAGGAAACAAAGACAGGGGCTATGGTCTCAATATCTCCCTCAATGACAAGCCCCCAGCGACCTCCATTCAACTCCAAGTGAATTTCCTCTAACTAGGCCCTGCCTCTTAAAGTTTCCTCCCCTTCCCTGCAGTTCCACAGGCTGGAGACCAGGTCCTTAAAACACAAGTCCCTGAAGAACACTTCAGATCCACAATAGCACACTTTACCTCTGTGACGTTCTTCCCCAAGACTCATAACCCCAATTTAATCATGAGAATAACATCAGACCAACCAAACAGGGAGATGTGCTGCCAAACACCTTACCAGTACTCCCCAAACATTCACGGTCCTGAACAACAGGAACTTCTGAGAACATAACAGACCAGAGATGATGAGCAAATGTCTTGTGGTATGGGATGCAGGAACAGAAAGAGGATGGTGGAGAGAAACTAATGCAATCTGCATGAAGCAAATAATTCAGTTTATAGAAATTACCAGGATTTGATCCTTAGTTGGAGTGAATGTATCATAGTTATGGGAGATGTTATGCTTAGGTAGAGGGAAGTGAGTGAAGGGTGCATGGAAACTCTCTGCACTACCTTTGCAACTTTTCTGTAAATCTATCATCATTCTAAAGTAGAAAGTTTACTCTTTAGAAAGAATGCTCTCATGGTCATTAATGAGCAGAGCAGGCCATTTGAACCCTTTGGAGTGATCTAAGTTGACATAGTTTAATGGAGTTTTCCTGTCTAATTCTGTTACTCTCAGCCTGTGATTGCATACAGTGAATGGTGAATTATTCCCTGTTATTTGACCATTTGTGCTACTGCATAACTTGAAATTATTTGCAATATCACTTTGAGAGCACTTATATTTGAGCGATCTGAGTTTGAAATTAATATTTATAGCCTCTTTGAGTCTTCATATTGCATATGAAAGGATTCTGCATGGTTCCTTTTGATGGTTTGTTTCTTTCCAAATGAGGCAATAAATGTTTTGGCCTCTCCTAACTTAATCTGAGAATATGTACTGTAAACTATTAGGAAATGAATGCAACTAATTGTTCAATTTCTGCAAAACTTAGTTCCATATATTAAAAGTTCCAAGACCTTCAGCTTTACCAAAAAAATTCTTTAATACATCTCACTATTTAAGAACTTGCAACATCTTTTAAGTGATAGCAATGGTTTTCTTTTAATCTTTAATACAGAATGTTGAAGCAAAAATAAACTATCAACATGCTTTTTCCATTTCGAGTTTTACAGCGAAGCATGGATCTTGAGATTTGTCTAGGTCTGTATAGGTTGCCGAGATGCAGAATAATCTAATCAGCACTGCCTGAACACTGAGCTTGTTCTTGCTTTACTCTCAGAATGTCTACGGACAGAGTAAAATGAAATAAAGCTGATTTTGTATCTAGAACTGTACTAGATCAGCGGTGTTCCATGAAATCTTTACATCACATCATAAGATAGATTTATTATTTTGTTTTATAGATGAATAGAGGCTCAGAAAAACTTGCCAATAACCACACACCTAAGCACTTCATGAGCTCTAATTTGTACTCAGAATTTCTTATTTCCCAAGTCCATACTATGCCGGATGGGTGAAAAGAACTGCTCTCTCTCTCTCTCTCTCTCTCTCTCTCTGGTTTATAGTCCATGCATTGAATGTCCCAGCCTTTGGCCAGAGGCTTGGAGTAGGATCCCTGACTCCCTGTAGCTCCTTCTATGGATTGACCAGCTTGAAAATCATGGGTAGATAAGGGAAGATTCCCAGAGAAATCTTGGCTTTAATCTCTCCCACTGGTGTGTACCAATGACGATCTGTCGCCGTTGACTTTGAAGATGGAGAAAGGGACCACATGTCCAAAGAATGGAGATGTCCTCTAGGGCAGGGCCCCACAAAGAACAATACCCTTTGACCAAGATTAAAGTAGCTTAGAATAGGTCCATATGTCCAAACTGTCAAGGTTTTTACTGCTGCTGTTATGTATTTGTTCACGTTTGTTTATTTTTCATTCAACTCCATTGTCCAATTGTTACTTTAGATTCTGTTAAATTCTGGGTATCCAAAGATAAGCAAGATGTTATTTCTGCAAATGCGTATGAATTATGTCTGTTGGGATAGAAAGTCCAGCCCTTGTAGCTAAACAAACTGCAAGGAGTACTTAACCATTATCCCACACAGAGTAACCATGGACTAACAAAAACATTTATGTCCTGTTATTTAAAGTTCAACATGGGTCTCTAAAGGCTGTTCTCCAGCTGCTGATGCAGGGACGCAGCTCCCTTACCTTCACACTACCCTCTCCCCATATAACTTTCATGCCGTCAGAATAAGGGCCTAGCAAGATATCCACATCTTCATTCCTGGTGCCTTTGTATATATTATCTTACATAGCAAGATGGGCTTTGCAGATGTGATTCAGTTTGTGACATTAGATTAGGTGGACCCAATCTAATGATATGAATCCTTAAAAATAGAGAATCTTTTCCAGCTAAATCAGAGAAAGATGTGACTACAGAAGCTCAGAGAGATTTGATGCAAGAAGCACTTGATCGGTAACCACTGGCTTTGAAACTGGAGGAAGAAGCCACACCAACCACAGAACACACATGTCCTCCAGAAGCTGGCAAAGTAGAAGAGACAGATTCTTCTCTAGGACTTCCAGAAGGATCAGTCCTGCTAAGACTTTGATTTCAGCTCGAGGAGATCCATGTTGGACAGCTGACCTCCAGAAATGCAAGATAGAAGTGTAACTGTAATTGTGAAAGTATAAGTTTACATGTTTAAGACACCAAGTTGGTGATCATGTGTGACAGCAGCCACAGAAAAGTGATACGGCTTCCACACCTACCTGGCAGGGAAATCAGGGAGGCAGGAGGCGTACCGAAAAGTAAGTGCCCCAGAGGCGAGTGCTCATTTTCTTTTTCCCCTGTCCTGGAAGAATAGAGTTACTTCAAAGAAAGGTGGACTCCTGGGGAATAGGGAAGAGCCATGCTATTTGGTGGGTACCAATGATCTCTACCAAAAGCCTTTCTAATACCATTTTGGCATAGTAGACATTCATATTGAATAAAAGAATGAGCAACTATAAAATTAACTGGATCTCAAATGCCTAAATTTGTTTGAAGGAACTTATATGGATTAGAAAATACACACACACACACACACACATGCACACACACAGGTGTACTGCTTGTTCCTGTTCGTGCTTATTTGTGTTTGTGCTTCTTTCTTCCATTCTACATCAGGATGACTGTGGGAGAAAGACATGATTAAGTTTATGGCCATATGCATATTTCTAAAGTATTCTATTGCTTGACTCCAAATATTTTCTATCCTCTAAAAACAAATGTAAACTGTCCCCTACTCAAACTCTATAATTTAGGTAAATGATGATTCTAGAATGCAATCGCTAATTTAGATCTGGTAATCATTCATATAAATGAATGTCCTTGAACTTGACTTTGCGTTAAGTAAAATGGGAAATTGGAAATGTAATTGTTTTAAAGGGTTAAACTAAATAATTCCATTTGAAAGTTTCAGAAGGAGATGTTAGAATCCACTTTGAAAAATTATCTTCCAGCATCTAGCAGGTGTTTTGTTAATGCTCATAAATAACTCCTATAATTTTTGGTCTACTATAGCTACAGGTTTATATATAAATATTAATATATATGTTCATTCAAGCATTCATAACTTGGTACTTGCTGTTATTCACATCTAACACTAAACGGCAAAATGACCCTATGCATTACAGTTTTAAAGTAGGTTTTCCTCTTATGTTTTAAATTGCTAAGTCTCGGGCCGGTGAGATGGCTCAATGGCGTACGCGCCTGCCTGGCAAGCGTGAGGGCCCGAGTTTGACTCCTGGAACCCACATACGAAAAAAGGGGCCGGTGATATTGCTCAGCGGCACAGGAGCCTGCTAGCGCACGAGGTCCTGAGGTCGACCCCCGGTACCCACAAAAATAAAATAAAATAAAATAAATAAATAAATCGCTAAGTCTCCTATTTTTCAAACATATCTCAATAGTTCTATTACATCATTTAGTATCTTGCTTCATTTAACTTTCTCAATTTTTGTGTCTCCTCTCTGTTGGAACTTGGCCAAAGCAATATCTGATTTGTGTTCATTTTATAGAAACTGTTCCTGTTATACTTTGAGATATTGATTTGCTCATCATTCCAAATTTAAAATCTGTAAATGCAGTCTGTCTCTGGTACTTATACATGTCCCAGGATATTTGCTAAAGATAAAATAAGATCCTGTTGTTAAGTGAAATTTAGTAATAGATTCAGGCTTTTGGAACACAAAGCTTAAATGGCTAAAGGGCATCATTATTATTTCATAGTCTGGACAGGAGAGGGTCTTGCCAACTTCAGAATGGGCCTGCGAGTTGAGGATTACATCCTTTGAACCACATTTAAAACACTGTTCAAGTTCATTTATTCTTGGCAAAAACTAACTTCCTGTTTTTGACAAAAATGGAACTGAGAGACTCAGTAGTCTTGTGAATATTAAGTAACTTATTAAAAAATAATATTTTGCTAGGTAAAATGAAAATTAATCATAAATACATAGATTTTCATAAGACTAAATGAAAATAATATAGGGAAAGAAATGTGTAATAAAAAGCTTTTGGATTTAATCAGATGCTTGGAGATTAGTTTGATGAGGACTTTAATTTTACTCTGATTTTCATTATAATTAGATTTTGGTTGATTTGGTCTTCAAATTAATATCACCCAAATTCAAACTTATAAGAACTAGGCTGTAGTGTGGCTATTTAAACAAAAATAAGTGTTATAAAAAGTAATTGCCATCCATATTGTCAACACAAATTCCATGTAGGCAACAGGAAAAGATTTGGCCACAGTGAAATATATTTCCAATACTGCATTTTTTAACCTGCTATATCAGGTTCAACCAGGTATACTATATTCAGAATATAATATTACATTTACATGTATTAACATGATTGAAGTTTTTTTATCTATTTTAAATTAATATTGATAATAGCAGAAATACTACATTATCAAAATGATTCCTCCAAATTCCTTCCCTCATTAATAAATATATTAGATCAATCTACAAAAGTATATGTATATATTGCTATAGGCCCAACTCTGGTCCACAAAAGATAATCACATTTTTAAAGAGAACTTATTCCTATGTACTTTTTATACATCCTGTGGCAGATGAAAAATGGCCAGAAATTCTCCAATTTGTCTCCCAGGGGGAGTGATATATCCCTAATGCTGAATTTGACAAGCTCTGTGTTTTGCTCAGCCAATAAAAAGTGGCCAAATTGATGGAGAGTTCTTCTCAGGTGAGCTTATAAAGAAAAAGCGGAACAGTGATAGTGCATTTATCTCCTGAGCATGAACAGTGAAACAGTTTTATGCCATGAGGCCATCTTTGAGAACTTGATCCTATATGCAATCCATATATGACTACTTATAAATCACTTGATACACACTTAATAGATTCCAAGACACTGTGTCGATGATTGGATATACAACAGTGAAAAAAATAATCACAGTGCCTTCTTTGAAGGAACAAATAGTAAAGGGAGAACATAAATACAAAAAAGGAGTGGCGATATAACATGATGGAAATTAATGGGCAGACTCACAGAAGATGTTATGGGATCCCCAAAGAAAGAAGTGAGTACATAGATGTAGATGTAAATAAAGATGTAGATGTAAATGTAGGTCAAAATGTGTCCAGCACTCTTCACATAGAAGTGATACCCATGTATATTTTATATTATTTATACTACATTTCATATACTCAAGTATATAAGTAGATATGGACCTTTTAGTATTCCCCTAAACTGACCTTTTGAATATGAATATATATATATAATTTAAATGTAATAAATTAGTCATCCTGTACTTAATTTTATTACATTATACTTTTTAATTTTTAGTAATGAGGATGCAAAATATTTCATCTTTATTTTTTTTTCAGCATTGAGGATTGAACCCAGGGTCTTCACACTGAGTTACTTCCTCCCCTATATCATTTTTCATTTTAAGAGAGGTTCCTGCTAACTTGCTGAGGTGCCCAGCCTGAGCTCAAACTTGTGATGCTTGTGCCTCAGCTTCCTGAGTGCTGGAGTTACAGGCCTATCCCACTTATCTGTCTTAACATCTTTTTACCCAATACCTACATTTTCAGACAACACAGAAAGGTTTTACCTACAAAAACACACACTTTATTTCCAATACATTGCATATTTCCATTTTCTTTTCAATTTGGAAAAGAAGTGATGAATTTTTCAGAAATGGGGCAAAGTGACTCAGAAACTTGGGAGCAAATATTTGGTTGCTTCTTTTACATCTCATCCCCAAACTTCACTCCTGGAGGAACCCAGAGGCATGGCTCAGGATAGCTGCAGAGAGCCGCGATGCTAGAAGACATATAATGAATACGAAGCCCATGCTCTCCCCACCTCACCCCTAGTATTCCACAGGGATGTCAATTGATGAAGGCTTTATTGCACATTGATTTAAGAAACATATCTGATGAAATCACCCTTTCTAACACTATATGGAAACTTTTAAAAATAATTTAATGCTAAGTTTCATTTTTATAAGGTATGCATTTTATTGTGTTAAAATTGAGGTTCCTAATGCAAGAACTGGAATTCAGTTTCTGACATTGTAAATTAGCATAACCTTTGCCTGGTGCTTTCTCCAGAACAGTGTTCCTGTGAACGGCCACACAGGCATGAAGACCCTCACATACATACACACACGCGCACAGGTGCACGCACATATACACACATTTTGGAGGTTGTGCAAATTTGTTACACGTGTAGGGTAATTAAAGTGGCAAAAAAAAAAAAACCATAAATATGAAAACCGGCAACTCAGCCAGAAGTTGGGTTGAGAGTGAGGACCAGTTGATTACAGGGAACTAGGGGGGGAAAAAAAAGCAAGACTTGTCCCATGTATCTGGCCAAGTGCCTGAGCTCATTCTGGGGACTGAGAGTTTCACATGGCACACAGCAATTTCAAAACTGGAGGGGACTGTGTTTAGAGCTTCCTGTAGGATTTTATACTTTCTGAGTTAGGAATCCCTTTTGTAGCTAACCAAAAATCTCAGATTCGTCACTAAGCGACACCATTTGCTCATTCATGCCACAGGCATCCATTAAACATCTGTTCAGTGAGCTGGACGAAGTAGGGGAAGGTGGAGATCTGCAGGCCTCTCCATGCTCTGATCCGATACCAGCTGTGAACATCTTACAGTCAGCCGTGGCTAAGATCTCAAAGTCTAATTTTCTGAAAACTGATCAGGAGAAAGTCACTGTTCCTCCCATGTCCTTTCTGGAGGTGATCTCAGTGCCAAGCGATGCTGGAGACTAATAAAAAATGGAGGCACACCTTGGCAGAGTAGTCCATTTTTGTAGGTTATGTATTCCATTTAGCCTATATCAGGGCTGCTTTCTCTTTGTCTCCTTAACTGTCTAATTGCTGACTCTGTCATTCTGTCCTTCCTGGGACTTAGGCTCCATTCGGCAGAGGAGAGCCTCAACTTCTGGAGTCTACTTGTTTGCCAAGGTCACTCTCCAGGATGTGACGCTACGTATCTCTTATTTTTCTTCCTTAGTGAAGGGAAAAATACAACTCTTCTTTTGCTGGTTATTTGAATATAATGACATCATAGGAATAGTTATGGAAAATATATTCCTGCTGATACTTTTCCTTATGCCTTTGTTCTATTCTGTGCTCAGACAAGGAAATAAAGAAAACAAACACTACCAGTTCTAAGAAAAATGTATTCTCAGAAGCCCCCTGGGTGGCTGTTACTGGTGACAGCCTGGCAGGAGGACACTTGTTCTCTGACTCCCAAGTGACAGCAATGACAAACTGAGTATGATTGGGGATCTGCTTATTATTGTCTGGGTAGTGAAAAATAGCTAACTGCAAGATTTGACATAAAAGGCAGTGTTCTGCTTACCTACATTACCTTATATATAAATATGGGCAATTTTGGGACATAAACACATAGCTATTGTTACCTCATGATTTAAATAATGACAATGATTTGAGTGAATATACATTTTTATTGTTTTTAAGTCAATGAAAGCAAAACAATACATTGGAATTTGTTATTATTTCACTACCATTTTCAATGTTACTTATACTTATTACTATTACTATTGGCATAAGAATAAAATATTTGACAACTGAGGCAAAAGCACATCCACACCTGCATTGTTCTTTTCCCTTCCAGTTGCTGATGTGGAAGAGAGATGAGTTAAAAGATATCAGTATCGTTTTTTGTATGTCAATCATACCTCAATAATGTTGTCTGAACAAAGTCAACTTTGACACACCTGTCTTGGTTAGCAAAGTAATTCCTCGAGTGCTCTTGTCCATGAGTTTGCTGTCACAGTCCAGGCATGTCTTGACTGACACTTAGTTTGGTGGTTCAGCTGCACAGCCCTTCTCCACTGCAGGGACTGTCCCAGAAGCCATTGCATCCTGAGAGTGGAGGATCTGGCATCTGCAGAAGCCTCCACCATTGGTTACTCCACGTGCAACAGCACTCTGAGAGAAAGGATAGCTTTCGAGACAACATTTACAGAGGTTTATAGTCTATTAGAGGAGGAGTTGAGGACCAGTGTGGGGAACTTGGGCAGGGGGAAGCTGCCATCTCCCCCATCAGCATGTAGCACCTAGCTGGGCCTCTAAAGAGTACAGAACCAAGGGGCAATTAGGAAGAGAATAGCAAACTTTTATTTGAAAGTGGGTATGCACGTGTGTGTGTGTGTGTGTGTGTGTGTGTGTGTGTGTGTTTAACAAAATAAAGTATAATTGTTGGTCATGGCCACCTGGTAAACACCATAGAGAATGAGTGCATGAAAATCCTGCTGTTATCTATTGCTACGTAAATCACATCAAAGCTGAGTAACTTAAAGCAACAGCATTCATTATCTCAGAGTTTCTGCAGGTCAGGCATCTGGGTGTCTTAGCTGGTGCCTCTGGTCAAGGTCTTTATAAGGTTGTAATCGAGGTGTCACCCAGGGCTGAAAGTATTTAAGTATTTGAAGTCTTGGGTAGGGAAACATCCATTTACAAGGGTCTTACAAGGCTGTTGCTGTGAGGCCACCTTCGTTACCTGTTATGTGGGTTCCTCCACTAAGCAGCTCACAATATGGCAGCTTCCAGCTGAGCCACTGAGGGACAACAAGGGAGGAACTACAAGATGAAAGTCATATGTTTTCATAACATATTCTGAGTGTTGATTACCATCCCTCTGGCTATCTTCTATTCATTAGAAGCAAGTTACTACATTCAAGGAGAGGGAACTATATGGGAGTGTGGCTACCAGATGCTGGGATCCTTGGGAACCATTTCAGAAGTTATCTTCTACTTGATTCAGTTTAAAAAATGAAAAGTTAGATAACATTGCCTTATAAAACTGGGGCTGTGTTTTCTTTTTTATTCATGACTATTTATTTAAACGTTATGAGAGATATAAAGGGAACTCACTTCATAACAGATCTATAATAGGTCCTTATTGATATTAATTTTCCACGATGAGCTTGAGAGGTGATTCTTTTTTACAACCATGTTCAAATAAGGAAACAGAGGTTCACAGAAACAGATTTAGAGTGTAGGATTTGTGACTTAATACTACATTCTATAAATTCACTTTAGAAATAAAACTATTTTTCCATTATATTTTTCTTTCTACCAGTATCTATTCGACTTGACATTAGAACTGAGAGCTAAAAAAACTTACCTCATTTTAAGTTATTAAAATAATGATATTTATTTTAGAAAATGAAAAAGCATAGAGAATTAGAATTAGGGAGGTCAAACCATATTGTATCCTTTTAATGTGGGAGCCTTTGTATTATTTGAACAAGGCCTGGTCAGTAGCATCCAGGCAGAAGTTGATCTCCATGGTTACAGAATCCAAAGAAACAAGAAAGCAGCAGATCTTACAGGTCTCTAGGGACCAGCAAGGTCTTGATGATTGACAAAGATTATTCCACTTAACAAATTTCTGGGTAGCACTGTCTAGCAGTGCATGCCAGCAGAGTGTCAAGGTGACAGTCAATGGCTCAAGGTTAATGGGTTATTCCTTACAATTCAACTATTTTTATAACCATATATGGCAAGTTTCTTATAAGCAAGTACATGGTTATAATGAATTCTGTAGTTAGAACTGTAGAGCAAAGGTTCTAGAGATGATTGATGTTCTTGGGTTCGATGAATAAATGAAAGACCTAAATTATAAGCACCTGGAATGTAGGAACTTCAGCTGTTTGTGTCTGATAATAGCTAACATTTGTTAATAAAACCAGCATGTACTGAGCAGTTAATATGGACCAGATACCGTGCAAAGATTGTGACATACAATCTGCTCTCCGAATCCTCGTAATGAACCCCCTAGGGAAATACTACCATCAGCATTCGTATTTACATTTTATCCAGTTGGAATCCTTGAGATTTACAGCATTGCTTTCCTAGGGCTGCCCTAGCATGGCACAAACTGGGTGTCCCATTACCACAAACCGAGCGACTGAAAACAACAGAAATGCGTACTCTCGTAGTTCTAGAAGGCAAGGTGACAGCAGCAAAGATTCCCTCTGGTAATCTTTCTTTGCCTCTTCTAGCTTCTGGGTTTGGCCAGAAATCCATGGAATTCTTGCCTTGCATAGTATTGCTCCAACTCTCTCTCTGTAGTTGTATAGCGTTCCCCTCTGTGTGTCTTTGTGGTCATGAGATTCTCTCTACTCGTGTATGCGCCCGAATCTCTCTTATAAGGACACCCATCATATTGGATTAGGGCCAACTGGAGTGACCACATCTTCACTTAATGATTATCTGTAAGGACTTCCAAATTAAGCCATGTTCACAGATACTAGGGGCAAAGACTTCAACATATCTTTTCAGAGGCTGTTATTCAAGCCTTAGCAGTTACACAAGTTCTAAGTGATCAAGCCAGAATACACACCTACATTTGTCTAACTTTCCAGCCCACTGATGTTCTAAATACTTTCCTATTTTGTCCTAACTAGCCTTACATAGCATTACTAGGGTATGATTTATGATCTACACACATCCTCTTCAATAATGATCTTAGCTGAAATAAAGAGGAGACATTACTGCAATTGCCTGCCAAATGATGGAAAGCGACTACAAATTATTATTAAGGAATCATAATAATAATAATGTTGTACCTTCTAATTTATTTAGAGCTAATGTTATAGGTGAAACATAATATAGATTTGCTTTACTAGATTAGGTTAAGTTGTGAGCTCATCAAATGTACTTGGATAAGATCAAGAACCACTTATTTTTTCCCCTAATCTACAAATTTGAATTTATAATTAATTAATTCTAATTTTTTTTTTTTTGTGGGTACCGGGGGGTCGACCTCAGGACCTCGCGCGCCAACAGGCACCCGTGCCTCTGAGCGATATCACCGGCCCCTTTTTCATATGTCGGTTCCGGGAGTCGAACTCGGGCCCTCGCGCTTGCAAGGCAGGCGCTTACGCCGCTGAGCCATCTCACCGGCCCTAATTCTAATTATTGAGATTGATGGAAAATTACTTTTCATTACAGTCCCATGCTTTGTAATTGTGCGCATGTTTTTTTTTTCTTTGTGGAAATGCAAATGTAAATAAAACTTCTTAAGGCCACCAGAAAAGGAAGCTGATAGCTTGGAAGCAGAACACAGATGGACAGAGAGCCGAGATGTTCTTTGCTATAAGTAAATGGGAATTTAGAGATGTGAAGGAGAATGGAGAAAAGAGAAGATCAGGAAAGAAAAGGGGTGAAGGACATGGTGGATAATATCATATAAAGTCTGAAGGACTTTTATGAACAAGGATCTAATATTTAAACTTAGAGTATGATATAAAAGACCTTTCAACCTCCCCAAAGCAGTATATGTTGTATATAAGAATGTGTATATATATATATACCATAGGTTAGGGAGCTGTTATGGCTTGTGTCTAGATGTCCCCCCAAAACCTCATGCAGCCATACATGGGGCTTTTCCAGAGGTGGCTGGATCTAGAGGGTGTGTGACACTGGAATTGATTCATGGTGCAGTGCTAGGATCAAGGGCACTGGGATTAAGAGTGTGAGTGCTACCTGCCCTAAGTAGCCTGGCTAAGATGTAAAGGACAGAAAGAACTGTGGTCGTCCCTTGCTGCTTTGCTGCCTTCTGCCCACCATGAATTGTTTCTCCCCTGCTTGTCTGCCACACCACCCTGCCTTGGAGCCAGCCAGTTATGGACTGGAACCTCTACAAACTTGAGCCAAATAAACCTTTCCTCCCTTAACTTGTGGGTGTTGGATATTTTGTCTCAGTAACAGACGAAAAGTAATAAGACAATGGCTTAAACAATGTACATTTATTTCTTAAAGTTTTGGAAGCTGGAGAGACCAAGATTCAGGTATCAGCAGATTAGGGCCCTGTGAGGACAAGTTTCCTGGTTCATAGACATTCCCTTTCTTTCTTTCTTTCTTTCTTTCTTTCTTTCTTTCTTTCTTTCTTTCTTTCTTCCTACCTTCCTTCCTTCTTTCCTTCTTTCCTTCTTTCCTTCCTTCCTTTCCTTCCTTCCTTCCTTCCTTCCTTTCCTTCCTTCTTTCTTTTCTTCTTTCTTTCTTTCTGCTGTATCTTCACCTGGTGAAAAGAGGAAGCAAGCTTTCTTAGGACTCATAAGGATGCTAATTCTGGTCATATAGTCCTAATTACTTCCCAAAGACCCTTCTTCCTGATATCATAGCACTAATGGGAGAGTTTCAACATATGAATTTTGGGTGGACACAATCATTCAATCCATTACAGACTCTGTGTATGTGTGTTTGTGTGTGTGTGTGTGACAGAGAGAGACAGAGAGAGAGAGACAGAGATAGAGACATAGAGAGAAACACAGAGAGAGAAAGAGAAGGGAGGTAACAGTGATAAAGAATATGCTCTATAAGTGTAAGGAACAAGGAAGGAACAACATGCATGGGTGACAGGAAAACACAGAACCCCTAACTCTTTCACAGCAGAGACACCCAGTTAGAGCGAGGCAGTGTTTAACCTCCAATCTTGTACTCTGACCATCTGCTGAAGGGTTCCCATCCCACCCCATCTCCACCCCTCTCAAACCAGAAGGGTTTGAAGAACTCTTAGGGAATGAGTCTACTGTAGTTTTCACAAGTCGTGGATGGGTGTATGTGCTCATCACAGGATCTGCAGTAGCCAGGAGTCTCCAGCTGTCGTTAGAGTCCAAAGCAAAAATGATTCTACACCTTGAGACCATAACGTTAAGTGAAATAAATCAGACGTACAAGCTCGAATATTGCTATAGTTTCTCTTACGTGGGAAACCCAAAATATAAATAAAGAGCAAAATAAAAGATAATTGGAAATAGGGAGAAAGATCTTTCTCAAAGGAGGAGGGGATCAAGAGATGAAGGGAGAAGGGAGGGAGAAGAGGAAAGGGGATGAAAAAAGACTTGAGATGTATTATGTAACCAACTACCCATGAGGAATGTGATCTTTATGTACTGCAAACATCGGCTAATAAAAAAATTTTTTTGAACGCTTAGCTCTCAGCAAAATAAAATGTTAACCCATCCCTACAGAAACTGTTCTTATATAAGAAGCAAAAGCAGTATTTGAATGCGGGAACAGGTATCCTGCTGGTATCATATGGTTTTGGGTGAACGATGAAGGAAGGCCACGTGATCCTGAACATTAGATCCCAGGGACGAGCTAATGGGTCAAGTGGCGACAATTTCTGGTAATCTGCAGGTTAATCCTCTTGGTTAGTAAAGTTCTTTAATTGTTTGAAACACCCAATGTATTAGTCAGGGTTCTCTAGAGAAATAGAAACAGTGAGACGTATATTTCTAAGGAAAGAGACTCACGATGAAGAATTGGTTCACATGATTATGCAGGATGAGAAGTCCCACGATCTGCTCTCTGCAAGCTGAGCCCTGCAAAGTCAGTGGTGTGAGAGCAGAAGAGGATGAGATGAAATGAGAGATGAGATGCGCTATCTCAGCTCAAGCAGGCAGGCAAGAAACAAAGGAGTGAATTCCACGTGTCTTACTCGGGTTTTCCAAGGTTGCGTGATGTCCTGGACACTCCATGGTAAGATGGTGGCAATCTCAACAAGTCAGGTTATTTATGTTCAACCAGGAAAGCAACGCAATAGGTTACCTGCAACAAAGAAGCAGTGGCATCTTTCTAGACCCTAACTGATGTGCTTTTTATTGTTGAAATATTGTATTGCTGTCAGGACCCTGGTTTCCCATAAATAGTCCGATGGCGGTGGGAGGTTTGTTCCCATTATAGCTGAGTGGTTGAGAATTTGAGCTCCAGAATAAAACAGATCTATCTTCTGTCACTTCATAGCTTTGTGACATTGCCATATTAACTTCAACATCTCCTTCTAAAAGTGGAATTAACAATACTATCTCATTATGGTGGTTATGAGGAACCCACGAGATAATACATGTCTTTAAATAATGTCTGGCCTATAGAAGGTGATTTTCAAATATCAGTTACAATTGTTAGCATCAATTGCAAACAGCAGCATTCTGGAAGATAATGTCCTTTTTAAGTAAACATTATTACAAAGCGACATCTGTCCCCTAGACAAGAAATACTGCTTAGTAGCCAAAATTTATGTCATTTGTGTTTGGTTTGTTTCATAAATCTTGGTTGAACTAATGGAAAAGGCCAGTGGAAGTTTTCAGATGTCACTCAAAAGCTAAAAGTCCCCACCATCATCCTTATTTCCCTCTTATTCAGGTCATCCTTGCCCCATACAAGCCAATCCATGCTTTTTATAATGACTGTCACTCCACCCAAGCCAGTTAACGATGAAAACAACCTGGGTTTGGATGGAGAAGTGGAAATTCTGGGGTTGCATCTCCCTCTTTATTGCAGCTGATTTGCCCTTGCTTATTGACATTGATAAGAAGATATAAATATAATGAGATGCCAGGTGAGGAGAGAGTGAAAGATTATGAAACCCAAGTTCAAATCGAAGCTAGATGCCCTGTGTTGACAGTGGGGCTCAGGGCCAGTGTCTGGCAGCATGACAGCAAATGCTTAAAAAAAGAAAAAGAAAGAAAGGAAACAAATTTTAAAAACACAGCTTCAGCCATTTTACCACACAGTAATTGGACACAAGGAAACTTACTCCTGGAACCCGGCCATGGAGGTAATTACCCTTCTTCTCCCAGGAGCATAATAGCTGCATTGTTTGACTGGTGAGTCGCAGAGGTGCAATCAGAAAGGGCGCGATGGCAAACTAAAAGCATAAAAAGGAGGGAAGGTGTGGCCTTTGATGTGTTTCCAGGCTAAGGTCGGGGACCTGGGCTGTGAGAAAGAAGCAGGTCAGAGATCTTTGTCTTCTTCCCCGCGAAGATATTTCTAACATTGCAAAGCCTCGCCTTTATATGCACAAAACCTATTATATCAGCGGCACAGCTGTCATCAACTAAGACTCAGAATCAAAGCACGTAATTTGGTCTGACTTTATTGACATGCTTCAGTAGAAAAAGCCAGACCCGATCACTGTAGGTTGAGATAATTTAGGGAGATCCAGGGATGGGGCACCTTTTCTTACCGTGGCTTATCAGACAAGATCTTTTGGTGCAAGTGAAATGATACTGAAAAATTTTTCATGCAGAGGATGCCAAGGAGGCTGTCTTGAAAGACTTCAGTTCCAACAAGCCTCAGCATTCTTTCACTCACTTGTTCCACAGACCTTCCCTTGCTGTTTATTCTCCTTGGTACAGGGGAGTGTTGGAGGTGCCCTGCATGTGGACATCAGTATCAAAAAATGCATCGTGTAGTCTGGAAATGGAATTATGCGCAGACAACAATATTACCATGGGAGAAATAATGTGTGCCATAAAATCAGCAGAAGTTAGGTAAGAATTTTGAGGCAGATTTGATTTTCTTTGGGTAGGGATGGGAAAACATCAGACAAGTTATGATGAGGGAGGGATTGTTAGCAATACACCTAACAGGGTCACAGAACAGGGTGGGGTTTGAAATTCTGACAGAGAAGTCAATGTCATTAAAGAAAAAGGTCTACAACTTTTCTTTGTCTTCTCGTACTTGAATTATGATTCAAGTTTATTACTGGTATTGTATTTGTACAGTCTAAGTTTTGAGTGTAGAGTTTAGGAAGTTTTTCTAGTTAGAACATACGAAAAAATTTTCTTGTCATTTATTCATTTGCACATGAGTGTTTATTGTCATAACAATGATCAATATTAAAAGTTATTTTTAAATTTTAAAACTTTTACTTGTCTGTAGTGTCCTTAACTTTTTAATTGCCAACCACTTCACTAGACAATGAGAGATGTAAAGATGAGAGAAAGCTTTAGGGAGTTAGAAGGTATCTAAAAATCTAGATGTCTAGGTTTGATACTATTCAAATTAGGCGTAGAAGAAGGGGAATTTCAATTTGAAAAGCCACAGGCTTTCTGTTTTTCCAATTTGCTTCTGAGTTCTTTGTTACATCCCCTACTGCAGGTGCTCTGCAATATTCTAAATTAGTTTCCTCATTGAATATGGCCTACTTATCTGGGAGATTTACAGGTATGCTGGTTAAATGTAAAAACTAGAGGATCATACCCAGGCCACAGAAAGCTTTATTCCTTTGTCTTAATTGTTTTGTATTCACATACAATTAAGTTCAACAGACATCAGTGCACCGAAGATCTCTTTAAAGTCGTTATAGTATAGCTTCACAATTGTTTCTGTGATTTCAATGCAAGCTTTTATGCTTAAACATTGTGTATTGAATACACCACTGTGATTTCTTCTTTCAGCTATTTACCTTGAACAGCTGACAGGGAGCAAAGTCCAAATGCTGCCATTTTGGGGACCAATTGGTTATACAAAGATAGAAAATGAGTAATGGCTGGTGAATGAAAGTTGAATAAGTCCATTCAATGGTTTTAAAAATATATTTTTATTAGTGCATATCAATTTTATAAAATATTCTATTTCAATGTGGTATTTTTATCCATATATCCATATATATATATACACACACACACAAAATATACACCCCATTGCCATCCATTCTTTTTTCTTTTAATTTGGAAAAATGTTACATTTATGTGCTAATTTAGAGAGTTCTCATATATCTTTCACTCAGTTTCTTTCATTGTCATCATCTTATATTATGATGGTACATTTGGTACAATAAAGAAGCAAACATTGGTACATTACTGTTACCTAAACTCCACATCTCACTGGGATTTTCTCATTTTTTCCTCTAACTGCTCTTGCTGTTCCAAGATCCAGTCTAAGACACAGCATTGCATTCGGTTGGCATGGTCCTCCAGTTTCTACTGCTGTGTAAGTTTCTTGATCATTCTTTGCTTTTCATGGCCTTGAGAGTCCTGGCCTAGTACCCTGTGGAATGTCCCTCAGTTTTTATTTTTGTGTTGTTTTTCTCATGAGTGAGGGCATTTGGAAAATAACTGGACAGAGGCTGAGTACGCCTGTCTTCCTGTTATTAGGAATTATGAGGCATCCACGTGCAACTGCAGGTGACTTTCACTTCATCATTTAGTTAACATAGTGTCTGTTAGGCTTGTTCACTGTAAAGTATTATTAAATTGTTCATATTTTCCCTTTGTCATAGTCTGTTCTTTGAAACAGAGTACTGAGTCTAACCTACCCTCAAGGTTGGAAGTTGGTGAAAATTGATGCCCAGTTTCTGCAAGGGGAAAAACCTACATGTACTACTTGAAATTCTTCTATAAGGAGAGTTTGTTCCTTCTTTCTGTCTTTATTTATTTAATCATTTAATGTCAATATAAAGATATTGATATTCATCTTATTCTCTGGGCTGTAACCCAGTAATTTCTTATTTGTTCTGTTGTCCAAACTGTATCAGATATAGCCACGAGGAGCCCTTCCAGGTTAGCTCCTTAACCCTTCAATATGCTATAATCCTCTTATTTGTCTACCACTTCATTACCTTTGAAAAATGCAAGGTCCTCCTGACACATCTTGTACTTTCCCTGCTTCAGTCCCTAATTCAGCAATTTTTCCAAGGTGCTCTTTCTAACAGATTCTTTTAAACATATTGAAGAAAAGAAAAATAAACCCCTCTTTTCATAAATATGACATCATCATTTGATAGACACACTATTTTAGAACTTGCTACTACTTGAAGGATTTTCAAAAATTCATGAAGGTTAATTTGCCTTTCCTGGGACACTGTAAAATTTTATGGATACCCACATATATTAGGCCATAATGATACAAAAATATAAAACATTTCTTAACTTTTAAAGGGATTCCGTGCAATAAGGTCATCAATAGAATTTATGAGTGTATGTAAAATATCGATTTACCACATTTCATTCCCTCTATATTTTTTCCTTAACACATTTGCCTTCAAAGGTTGATGAATCTGTCAAAAAGTGCCATGCTATATTGCATTAACAGAAAATTCCAAACTGTATTATTTCAGAAAACAGTGATTTATTCTTACTCAGGGTCCACGTCTACCTTTGGTGAACAAGAGATTCTGTTCCATGTTATCCGCATGGAGGGCTTTAGACTGATCACATCTCCACTGTCTGGACTGAGGTTTGTCATCTTGCCAGAAAGAAGGAAGCATGCTTGTGACCAGAAGTTAAGCATGTGACTTCTCATGGACCATTGGCCAAAGCAAGTCCCAGGGATGTACTGAGCTTCAAGGGTTGCCATGCCACCATGCGTTGTATGGAGAAGGAGAACCAGAAGGATGGCTAGACAGCCCTGAGTCTCACATTTGGGTATGAGCTCACCACTAGGGGGTCCCCCATGGTTTTCCCCAGTATTTCTAAAGCCCCCCAAGTGGCCTATAAGAGGCATCTTTAAGTTCAGAACCGTTGTGTGTTTTTGAAATTTCTCTACTAGGGCCAACGTAATGGTCTCTGAGAAGACTGTCACTCAGGGAAGACTGTGCTCTTACTGACATGTCCCAGGTCCATACACTGACCAGACCCTAATTCTTTATTATAAAGCTACAACTGGGCTAAGGTCACTCTCAAGACTTACTGAAGTAATAGTTATAAGACACATTTGATGGAAAATGAAATCAGATGCCCATCATTTTCGATTACCCATGATTTTTCCAATCAGAGATAAGCTTTATTAACTCACTACTGTATTTCTTTCTATACCTTATATTTCTTTCATCAGTAATGTACATACTTTAACAATAGTTTCAGATTCTGTATTTCTCTTCATCTTAAAATGTTTTACATCATTACATAATTTTCAAAAATCTCAGTTTATTAGTGGTAGATTGTTTTATCATATTATTTTATCATGGAGTTTCCACAATTTATCTTAGTATTTTCTAATATGAGCCTATCCCTGTATTGTCAATTTCCTTTTTTATACCACAATAATCTGCGATGAATAATTTTGTATGTGTGTTTTTACTCCTTACAATTTTCATACAACAGATTACTGGAAGAACTACTGAGCTGAGGAGAATGATTTTCTTTAAGTTCTTAATATTACTATTAAATTGTTTATCAAAGAATTGATTACAATATGTTCTTAGCAGCAGAATATGTGATTGATCCCTTACCAACATTAATTATATTGAGAAAATAATTTTTACAATTTTTCAAACAATGTGTTAATAATCCCTTTTAAGAGAAGTAGAACAGGAATACACTTTTAATTTCACAATGTCATATATTGCACTTGGAGAATAGAATATCTAGTTGACAAATAGCCATGATTACAGGTTAAAATCTATTTTTCTTATAAGGCCCAAGATCAAATACCAACCATTGGCTACATAAAAAGTCTTATCTTCATGACTTTATTAATGTTTTAGAGGCAAAACTCCATTTTTTGTGTGTGTTTGTGTGTGTGAGGACCTCAGGACCTCATGTGCCAGCAGGTGCCCATGTCACTGAGCGATATCACCAGCCCTTTTTTTTTCGTATGTGGGTTCCGGGAGTTGAACTTGGGCTCTCGTGCTTGCCAGGCAGGTGCTTACGCCACTGAGCCATCTCACCGGCCCCCAAACTCCATTTTTATGGAATTGAAAACTGAGAAATGGATGGGGGATATAACTCAATGGTACAGTGCTTGCCTGTTATGTCCAAGGCCCTGGGTTCAATCCTCAGTACCACCAAACCCAACCAAAATGCATACCAAAACTGAGATACATGGTAGAAAAGAATGTAAGAACAACATAAATCAGTAACTTAGAACCTAATAAAAAATTTTGAGTTTGGAAAAATAAGAAAGTTTATAGAAAGTTTAAGACAATGGAAGTGCACTTGTGTCCTAGAAAATATATGTGCTTATGAATGAATTGAGAAACATACACAAATTTTACATATTCTGTGGAGGAGGGGAACTCCATTCTATAATAGCCATCATAAAAATCATCTCTAAATATTAAAACCAAAAATTTTGCTTTTTGCTTAGGAGATGGAAGTGATTTCAGGTTCCCTATAAATGGTCCTGATTCATAGACAAAGTTAAAACCAGAAATGGGAGTGACTTCCAAGAGTTCCCCCCACACTGAGTAGTTTCATTGGTTTCTGTGGTTTAGTTACAATGACCTGCAAATTGTGTGAAAATCACCTACAAATTCACGCACATATACATCCACACACAGCTGTTAAAACAAAACATATTTTAACCACAAAATCCACAGTTGCTAAAAACCAAGACAGCTCCAATTATTCAACCACAGTAATACAGAATCATTTAACCACAGTATCCAATGCTTATAATCAGAAATATTAATTTAATATTTAAATTGAGAATAGTTCATATCATAAAAAATATTACATTTCTTATATCTCTAAGCTTGCTTCCTGGAAAATTGCCAGTGACATTGGTCCTAGATCTGGCGGTCCACATAAACTGCTGTGGTGCTACATGTGTCTGATGGACCCTGCTCCCAGTCCTTCAGGATTGGGACATTTTTAAAACTTCTTTCAGAAATTTCAAGATTGGTCCATAAATTTATTAAAATATTTTTGTTAGGTCCAATCGCTATAACAAGTAAGATTGTTTTGTCATGAACATCTAATCTTTCCTAGTGAGAAATAGTTTATGTTGGAAAATTTAATGTAAGATCAGTGGTACCAGTAATGGGTACAATATTTCATATTGTCACTGTATCATTACTTCATTATCTCTACGATAACTCCATATAGAGTGACTTCATGATGGTCATTTTCTATTTGAATGATAACTAAAAAATGGCCTATATCTAGTTCCCAGTATTGCATTTTACATATGATATGCTCTTAATACACGCTGGGTAATCCAATTCCAAAATGTATTAACTCTCTGTCATTGTGAAACAATATTACCACAGACTTGGTGGCTTAAAACAGAATGTGTCCATCATCTTCCATTTTCCGTGAGTCAGGATCCTGGGCATAGTTCATCTGGGTTCTCTGCTTCAGGGTCTCGTGAAGCTGCCATGAAGCTGTGAGCTGTGGCCATGGTCTCATCTGGAGCTCGGCTAGAGATAGACAGAGTTAAAACCAGAAATGGGAGTGACTTCCAAGAGTCTCAACTCTGAGACTCACATGTTTTTTTGGCACAATTTAGGTTTGTGCCAGTTAATCTTAATCTCCAATTTGACTAGATTAAGAGACTCCTGAAGAAGTGATCAGACCATGGGTGCTTTATACTCCTCATTGGATCAACCCACTGATGTTTGCACCTGAATGTGCTGCTATGACGTTTGGCCCTCTTGGTGGAGGCAGGTCACTGGGGTGCCTTTGGAGGGTCTGCACTGTATCTTACTGGTATGCTTCCCTTGTGCTCTGCTTCCTGGCTGCCAGAAACGAAGCAGCTTTGCTCCACCACACCTTCCCACTGTGATGATCTGGCCCTGGAGCCAGGTGACCATGGACTGAGATCTCTGAAACCATGCACAAAATTAAACCGCACTTCTTTTAAGTTGCGGTGTCAAGTATTTGGTTGCAAAGACTTGAAAGTCTTTGGTTGCAAAGACAAAGCAAGGTTCACTTAGTGGGTTTAGAATTGAAGGTCTTATTTTATGGAAAATGTGATCAGGGCCTTGTAGATTGCAGGTTGCCCTTAGCTCCTGGATGTTGGCCCATGTTCCTTTCCATGTGGGGCTTCCCAATGTGGCTACCTGCTTCCTCAAAGCCAGCAAGACAGACAGACTCCAGCTGATGGCTGAGGCAACTTTATGTCATCTAATCACCTGACCCAAATACCCTTCTGTCTTTGCCAGTTCCTATTGGTTGGCAGCAAGTCCAGGGGCTTCCCACCAGTTTGTGAATATCCACAGGGAGTACTAATAGTCTATCCATTACAGAAGGATTTGGGGATATAAAATGTAAGTTTTAACATGAATGCCTCCACTCCCTTTCTAAAGCAAATTTGAATGGATATACTTCTTTTTTTGTTTTTTTTTGTTTTGTTTTGTTTTGTTTTTGGTCCCTTGGTGCCAGTGATTGAATCAAGAAACTTCTCACAGAGCTGCATCCCCAGTCCCTTTTATTATTTAAATTTAGAGGCAGAGTCTCACTAAGTTACCCTGGCTAGGCTCCAATTTGTGATCTTCCTGCTTCAGCTCCCAGAGTGCTAGGATTACAGACTGCACCACCACGAATGTACTTCTTGAACAGTACACTTATTTTATTACATAAAATGGCTAGCAATGTCCTTTTATTAAATGTTCTATATTTTAAAATCTACATAGTCCAGATGACATTGGAGTTGTAGAAATCACAGTTCTCAAACTGTGGATTCCTCTTTGAAGGAACGTTCGATGGTGTAATCTGATGAATGTTAATGATGAACTTTGATAGCAGTAACACTAAAAGTAGTACTGAAATGTATACTAGTAGTCTGTTCATTATTAACTTTGTGTCAGGTAATTGGGCAAGTACATATAGATGCCAGTCACTTGTATGATAGAATTCCAGCCATGGCTCAGTCTTACAAGGTCCCCGCTGAAGTCCTAGGTCAGCCCTAGGACTATAATCCTCACCCACATTTGCTCAGCATGGCCACAAGCCTAAGGGACAGGGCTGGGTCTTCTTGCAAGAAGACCAGTGTGGGGTGACTGCAAAGGGTAAGCACATTCCTTCCATTCTCCCTGGAATTCACTGTACCTGTAAGAGAATACAGCCTTTAACAATGTGAGCTGAAGCTTCTCATATACAATGAAGGGAAATGACCAACTGGAGATACAAGAAAGCAAAACCTGCAAGTAAAAAACAAGGAGTCAGAAACTGAATGAACAGAATCTAATACTTCTTTTTTCAACAATGTAACTGAGTGTGAATGTAGACAAAGACAAACAGGTCCTGGTTTTGCAGTTGTTATTTCTACCAGGGAAGACACAAATAAAAATAAAAACAAAACTAGTGTTATAATTTGCTAAAGCAAACCATATGCCTGCCTTATAAAACTCAGCACTTCCATCTCTAGGCATATGCCAACATCAGGGATGTGCCCTGAAGTCTGTCACAAGGCATGTGCAAGAATGTCCTTAGCAGTTCTATTCATACCACCTAAAAGCTGGAAACAGCACAAATGCCCATCAACAAACAAAGGAGCAAATAAAGTTGTGTTAATCATATAATTGAATGTTGCATAGTCATAAAAAGGGCCAATTATTTTGCACACAGCTACATAATGAAACTCAAAGCATTCTGCTCAGTAAAGGAAGCCACACAGAGAAGAGGACATGCTGTACGGTTGCATATCTATGAAGTTCAAAGCCATCAATGACCAGAATATCAGGATAGCAGTTACCTCTGGAAATGGGTGAGGAAAGAACTGCAGGGACTGACTTAGAAAGCATTCAGGGCAATCTTCTGGGTTGTAATGAAGTTTATTTCTTAATTTTGATGGTAGTTACACAGGTATAGACTTGAAATAATTTATTAAGATATACATTAAAATGTATGCACCTCATTGTATCCTGTTATATTGCAACAAAATTAGAGCAGATCACAATAATCCCAACTTGTGTTTCTTGAAGGAAGCAAGAGTAGGGCTGAAATTGGGAGCAATGAATAACAGTCTGCTTTACCCAGTATGGTCTGCTCAGGTTTACGCAGATGCTCTGTTTCTGTTGAGATGGAAGGGATCTAGAGGAGCTGGCCATGGGAAATGGGACAGGAGAGCAGCCCAGGGAGAGGGCACAGCAAGTACAAAAGACCTGATGTGGGAATAAGCAGAGCATGAAAAATAGCTCCAAATTATGAGTAAGAAGTAGCCTGAGTAGGAAGCTAGAAAAGATTTTAGCAAAGATGGGGTCATTCAGGAGCTTGAAAGCTGTAGTACAAAGTTTAGGTTTTTACCCTAAGTGCCCTGGGAAACCACGGGAAGGTCTTAAGCAGGAAAGTGAAAAGAACTCATTTGCAGTTTGAGAAGTGCTCAGTGTGGCTGCTGGGTGGAGCATTGAGGGGAGGGCAAAAGTACAAACAGAGCTGAGTGCTGGGAGAGGACGGCCTTGGGTGGGGCTGTGGAAGTGTCTTTGCATGGTGTCCACAGTGCTTACTGGCAAATTGAGCATGGGGTGATGGTTCTGGATGGATTTCCTGGGTTCCGAAATGCAGAAGAGTGGGAAGGGATGGGGCAGGAACTGGGCAAGAAGCAATAAGGCCGACTTGAACATTTTAATTTTGAGAAGGCAGCGCTCTGGAGGGGGGAGGAGCTGCCTGCATTAGCAGGAGCTCGACAGGGAACCATCACCGTTCAGAAGGTTTGTGCATTCTTGGGAATGTATGCTGTGGGTGTGGGGGAGAACAGGAGAGAGGAAAGGAGGCCACAAGCACAGGAGGACAAGGGTGCCCAGCCCTTCCTGACTGCATGAACCTGAGTCTTCTAAAACAGAACTGAGACGAACTTCCCTGTGCTATCTCTGGAAGGGTCCTGGGATCCCCTGTCGTGCTGGGTGTGGCCTCACCACCATCCATCCTTCTAAAAACCCTAATGTGAATGAGCCTCTCAATCTTAAAGTAAAAGATACCAACTTGAAGAAAATATCTATTTATTTATTTTTTATTAGTACATGTTTGCATACGTATGTTTATATTCTTTGTGAGGAGCTGGTGCATGTACATAAAACATCTTAATTCCTTTCTTTATCCCCTTTTCCTCTCTTCCCTCCCCTTCCCACCATCTCTTGATCCCCTTCCCCTTGGAGAAAGATCTATCTTCCCTACTTCCTGTTATCTCTTATTTTTCTCTTTATTTATGATTTGGGTTTCTCAGGTAAGAGAAAACATGCTATATTTAAGCTTATATGTCTGATTTATTTCACTTAACATTATGGTCTCAAGGTACATCCATTTTCCTACAAATGACTCAAGTTTATCTTTCTTTATGACAGAATAGTACTCCATTGTGAGTAAATATATTTTCTTTATCCATTCACTTGTTGATGGACATATAGTTTGCTCCCAAGGTTTTGCTATTATGAGTTATGCTCTTAAAAATATGGATATGCACGTATCATTATAATATGAGGTTTTTGACTCTTTCAAGAAAACACCAAAGCTCTGAGATATTAACACACCCATTTGGCCGGTGTATAAACTTGGTTTAAGGGTTAGGCTATTTGATCTGTGCTGAACATTTGTTCTGAGTCAAACAGGTATTAAATGGTGTCTCTAAAACTTGCCATCAGGTTCATTCCAAAGGGTGGACACTGAACATAGAATAATGGCAGCACCTGGTTACAGTTTATATCAGAAGTGAAAAAAGACCATGTCCCCAGAAGGGGATACCAAAATGACCCTTGCATTTTCACAGCTGATGAAAGAGGGCACTGAGCTCCTGCAAGTAGAATTTGTGCCAGTTAGAGGAACACTGCCATTCTGGGTTGAAATGACAGAGAAGTCTTTGGGTTGAAGGGAAGCAAATGCAAGGTCAGTACCACATCCCTGGAAGTCATAGAATGCTATGACTCTATGAGTGCTGACTCAGTGTCTGGCCCAAGGGTACAATGGAATAAGCAGCACAGTCCCCAGCCCTGCCCCACTCAGGACTGTTCTGTGCGCCACCCTGGTAAGACATCATTTCCTTCTTGAGAAAAACATGGTGACACACCTGAGAACCTGCCCAATACCCTGTACAGATCATTTTATGTAAATAGTAAATAATGTACACTTCCTCTTATGGTGTATCCAGTAATAATGATCTAGCTCTGCTGTAGTCATCATTCATTTCTGATTTGAAGAACTCTGAGGGTTGTTTCACTGAGACAACAGAACCAAGGCAATGTTGTCAATGTGGGAAATTCAGAGTGGAAAAAAATCCAAGAAAAAATACCCTGAAATATGTTCTTTCTTAATGAGGCTCAGTGCTGTCGAGGGCATGGCCTCACACACACACACACAGTGTGATTTTTTTTTTTAGTAATTAAGAAAAATGGTTCGTTCCATTTTTTAAAATTTTACTATCCAATTTGATGAAGCTTTCAACATCTGGGCGGCAAGATTTGTGGGTGGTTTTCCTTATGTCCTCAATCCCCAGTTCATATGAGCCTTTTTTCTGTGTATTTTGAGTTCTAAGAAAATCATACCAAGAAAGTAAGTGCATCAAGACTTCCTCTTTTCCTAGAACACGTCACCTCTTTCTCATGTCATCACTATTTCTGTTCCTTTTTCTTCCATTACAAGATTGTCTGCCCTCGGCACCCCCTCCTTCCTGCCTGAATCCCTGGGATAAGCTTCCTTGCTGCCATAATGAAATACCAGAAACCGGGTGATTTAAGTAGCAAAAAATATCTTCCCTCACCATTCCGGAAGCCAGAATTCTGAAATCAAGGTGTCAACATGGCCATGTTCCATCTGAGATGTTGAGTAGAAACCGTCGTTGCCTCTTCCACCTTCTGGTGGTGGCCACCATTCCTTAGCATCCCTTGGCTTGTGGATATATCACTCTCACCCCTGCTTCTGTTGGCACATAGTGTCCTCCCTGTACATCTCCGTCCAAGTTTCACTCCTTTTGTAAGGACACCAGTCATATTGGATTAGGGCCCTTATTAGAGGCTTGCGTTTAACTTGATTACATCTATGAAGACCGTAGTCAAAATATGAATACATTTTAAGGCATTGGGGGTGAAGACTTTAAAATATCTTTCCTGTGGGGACACAATACAATATAGAATACCCTGTGTCACTTATCTTTGGTTGTAGTATGAGTTCAAATCCTAAAAGAAACATACTTAATTTTTTCTTAATAATCTACATATTAAAAGTTTTATTACTAAAATTCTCTAAAACCATCCACAAAAATTCTTTTTAAAAATAAAATAATATTTTATTATTCTGAAGCAACCATGTGCATGCTAAAATCATTTGTGGACACAGACACACACTTTGTCTCCTTTACTCTTTCATCTGTCTCTTTTTAAGAATTTAATAATGAATCATAATATGCATCTTGAATTACTATGCACATGTAGTCAAGAACAAATTTTACTCTGGCTTTACATTATTTCATTTGAAATAAAGAAAGAAACTAAAAATGTCATGCCAGTCCAATCATGCACTTTGAAGTGACCCCTCTTTATTTTCCATTGTAACCTCCTTCTAGGATTTCACAGCTTGAAAGCCAGCACATTGTTGGTATGAATATTTTCTTGACAGAATGGTGCAGGGGTCAAGATCATGGGGACTGGAGGTCAATAGAAGGGACTGGAGTTGGGCTTTGCCATTGATTCATGGTGTGTCTTTGAGGATTTTTATTCAGCATCCTCCTCTCCCCAGATGTGGTTGTGTGGTTGGGAAGCACCTAGTAGATGCTCAATAAGTACCAGCTGGTTATTAAGAAAATATAATTAATATGCCAATTGGCCACTAATTATAATTTGTAGAAGCTATCTTAGTAATCTGTTTTAAATTTTAAGTGTGAAGAAGTGCTGAAAAGTTTTAGTAATAAATCTTTTAATATGTAGAGTATGAGAAATGGCTTTTGAAAATTAGTACATTCTGTTTTGCAGATGAGATGTGGTGTGCGATCCTTCCTAGCTCATGTTTATGAGAAGTATCCAACTTTGCTTCAAGCAAGAAACAGCCTTTTCTCAAAAAGAGCATAGGACTGGGAAACAGATAGAGTTGAATTTGCATGTTGCATTGAGCAATCATTAAATATTTCTGGGCCTCAGTTTTCTGATCTCAACACTGGACTTGTTAAGAACTGAGAAGATTGAATCCTAAATAGTATGATTCAGATCTTTAAAAGAAAGGGTTGTTCCTTATTTTCCAGAACTGATCTCATTTTGTTTTGGAGTGTCTCTCTTCCCCTTCGAAAGGGGAAGAAAACTCAAATTACAGACCTAAGTATTTAGGTCTGTAGTAGTATATTAGTCTTGTCTGGTTTAACTCTTTCAAGTTAAATTGGTCACTTTTGAATAGTATTTTTAGGACTCCAATCAATTTGGGTTTCACCCCAGGGCCCTCAAAATCCCTGGTGGATCTATACATCATCCTGGTATCAGGGTAGAGGTGGTGGGTCCTGGAAACTCTTTTGGTCCTGGGCCATCCTGGCCCATGAAGTAGACACAAAAGCCACATACTGCATGATTCTATGTATATGAAAGGCCCAGAATAACTAAGTCCACAGAAAGAAAGCAGGTTAGTGATTGCCAGGCATTTGGTGAGGGAGAAATGGAGAGTGGCAACTAATGGGTACAGGATTTCTCTTCCAGAGATGGAAATGTTCTGGAATTAGGTAATGGTGACAGTGGAGCAACTTTATGAATCTAATAAAAGCCACTGAACTATATACTTTAAGTGGGTGATTTTTGGTATGTGAGTTATGCCACAATTTTGAAAACTAAGCAATGGTCAGAATTAGAATCATAGTATTTCACTATGATATTAGTTCTTTTGTTCATATTTTATTACAATTGAGATTTACTTTTATAAAAAAAGATCTGTTGTGAATATCTATGTGGGCTTATTTCTGGGTTCTTTCTTTTCTTTCACTCATCTATGTGTCTATTTGCATTGTACTGATACTGCAGCAGTTCAATAAGCTTTAATATCAGCTCCCAATTCTTCTCTCTTCTTCATCAATAAGTTAAGATATTCTAGGACTTGTGCTTTTCCATATACAATTTAGAGTAAGGTTTCCTGGCCTACAGAAACCTTGCTGAGATTTTCATAGGAATTTCAACCAATTTATTAGCCAGTGTGGGGATAATTGACATCTTATACTATGTTAAGTCTTTCCATCCATGGACATGGTATGTCTATCCATTAAGTTAGCTATTGTTTGATTTCTTTCATTAATATTTTGTTCTTTTGCCTGTATTTTCTAATTTTCAGCATACAGATTCTATGCATATTTAACATCTATATGTAAGTATTTAATATTCCTTGACATGATTGCAAGTGATATTAATTTCTTAGTTTATACATTCCCATTCTTAGTAAATGCAATCAATTGTACAACAATTATGTATCTGGCAACCTTGCTTGCTTTATTTATTTCTAGGAGTTTTGTTTTATGTTGGTCAATTCCATGAACTTTTCTATGTCATTTGTAAGTAGGGAGAATTTTATCTCTACCTTTCCAATCTGATTTATTTTGTTTGCTCTGCTGTAGTGAATAGAACTTTAAGTTCCATATTGAATGTCATTAATGAAAATAGACATCCTTGCCTTGTTCCCAAAGTAGAAGGAAAGAATTCAATCTTTTACCATTGAGTATAGCGTTAAATGTGCACCACTTTTGATCTACATCTTGAATAGCACCATGTTAGGCCCATATCATGATGAATACCAGGAGTTTCTTAGGAGCTTGACATTTTGTCTGGCAAGGACATAGAAAGTGAGAAACAAAGATTTTCCTCAGGTAACTTCACTTAAATCTGTCTGTTTGATTTCAACACCATACCCTTGCCTTTGTCTCCACCTTATCGATTATTTTCTCTCTTCTTTGTTCTACTCTTAAGGGGCTGGAAGTGCTTCCTGAAGTCTATAGGCAGTGGGGCTTCCTTTATGACCTGCCTCTACAGTGACTCTAGAGCTGCAGTCTCAAAGTGTGAGCTTGGCTAAGACACTTATAGAGGGTCCCCAAGGTATAACATTTGAAGAAATGCTAAGACATTATTTGTCTGTCTAAAAAATGTATTGACATTTACACTAATGTTGTAAAAACAATAGTAGGTAAAATTGCTGGCACCTTTAACAACATTCTAGTCAGTGCCATTAAACAGTACTCATCATCATTTTGTTCTGAAGAACATACTCAAGCAGCAAAAAAAGAAAGAAAAAGTCAGTTTCATAAAAGAATACACTTGATGAAGCAATACAAATTAAATCTGAACCCTTGAGTACATATTAAACCTGAATCCTTGAGTACATATCTTTTTAATATTTTATGTAACAAAACTGAAAGTGTGCATAAAGTACTTCTGTTACACCCTGAACCACAATGGCTATCAGAGGAGCAGAGGCAAGTTTTGAGCATCCTGGACTTGCCCCACTTTTCATGGAACACCACTGTTATTTGAAAGATTGACCAATACATTACAGTTATTCAGAATTAGGTATTTGGGAGAAACTTTTTTCAAAAATTATTCAAGAGGAGGCCGGTAAGATGGCTCAGTGGCGTAAGCGCTTGCCTGGTAAGCGCGAGGTCCTGAGTTTGACTCCCGGAACCCACATACGAAAAAGGGGCCAGTGATATTGCTCAGCGGCATGGGTGCCTGCTGGCGCATGAGGTCCTGAGGTCGATCTCCCAGTACCCACCAAAAAAAAAAAATTATTCAAGAAAAGAATGTAAGAAAAAAACCTGAAACCATTTGTTATCAACGTTCAAACTTGAGCTTTCAAATGAAAATATGAATTTCATAAATGTATTTCCAGGGCTGGGGACATAGTTCAGTGACACAGAGCCTGCTTGGTAAGTGCAAGGTTGTGAGTTCAATTCCCAGTACCAAAGAAAAAAATAAAAAAAGAAAGAAATGTATTTCTACCACTGTGAACTTACTTCCAAGTACTTAAAAGCATTTCTAATGAAATGGATGATTTAATAAATGTTACTTTTTTGTTATTAAGTAATAAAAAATTGTCAACATTTGGAAGACCTGCGTAACTTAGTGATCCAATATTTTCCAAATGGCCACTGTGTGATGTTATAAAGATATGGGTGACTGGAAGTTCTGCTTAAAGCACAAGTTAGAGCAATTAAGTTTTATATAGCAGAGCATGAAATTTCACTGGTATAGATTCAAATTCCATATCACAACTAAACTTTAAGCTTTAAGGAGCTATCACTTGTAGGGGTTTTATTGTGATGTCAAAGAATTCAAAGTTATCTGAAATGGCAATTAATATATCTTGCCTTTTGAACTACATAATTGTATACTATAGCTTTGATCTGAGATATCTCCCGAGGGCGATATGTTAAAAGCTTGGTCCTCAGCTGGCGTTATTGGCAGGTGATGGAAACCTTTTGAAAATGGGGCCTACTGGAAGGTTTTAGGTCTCCTTCTCTTTTTTTTTTTTTTGTGGGTACAGGGGGCCGACCTCAGGACCTCGTGCACCAGCAGGCGCCCGTGCTGCTGAGCGATATCACCAGCCCCTTTTTCGTATGTGGGTTCCAGGAGTTGAACTCAGGCCCTCGTGCTTGCCAGGCAGGCGCTTATGCCGCTGAGCCATCTCACCGGCCCAAGTCTCCTTCTCTTTTGTGCCTGCCATTAGATGAGCAGATTGCTATGCCATATAGTCTCAACCTGATGGGCAACCAGAGACCCAAAGCAATGGGGTCAATTAATCATAGACTGAAACCTCCAATTCTGTGAAACAGTATAAACCTTTCTTCTTTATGAGATGATTCTTTTGGGTATTTGTTACAGTAATTGAAAGCTGATTAACAGTGGGCAAAGTTGAATTTTCTTCACATACTTCAACCAAAACAAAAAATTGAAACAGATTGGGTGCAGGCATGTATATTAAAATCCAACTTTCTTCTAATAAACTAGACATTAAAGAAATTCACAAAAAATGAAAGAAAGTCACTCTTCATATGTGGTTTGAAGCAATATACTTATTTGATAAAATATGTTACTTATGTTAACAGGTAATGGGTTTAACATCATAATTAAAAATAAATTAATAAATGTTCTTAAAACTTCTCAAATTTAATTTATAAGTATGGTAATTATTCACAGATACAGCTCACACAAACGAACAAAAGTTCTCTGGACCCTAATAATTCTTAATATTGCAAAAGGACCTTGAGATCCAAAAATCTGAGAAACTATTGATCATTTATGCAACTTTTCTCACTTATATTTAAAAGGAAGCTTGTGTATTTATCAAATTCTTTTCTCCCTGCACAAGCTTAGCTTTCAAAATTGTTGTCTCACCTCAGCTTAACAAATCTCATTTGCTTCTTATATCTGAACAAAGTAGTCTTTGTTTTAGGCATTGTCTGCCTTCCTCTGAAGCAATAAATGTCTCTAATTCAATCTGTGGGGAACCAGGGCGAAATTATTTACAAAAAGTAATTTTAAAAACCTATGGGTTTACCATATAAAAAAATATTATCCTAATTACTTGGATATTAAATAAAATTTGTATCTTTGGTAACTGACAGAGTACCTTGCAGTGAAAACCCTGTCAATTCTTGTAGTTCCATCCTGCAAACAAGATACAGATCTAAATGCAACCAAGAAAAATTGTACTGAGGTTTTTCCAGTGCATATACAATTTATGCATTGAAAGTGGTCATTTCTTAAATCAACAGATCAAGAAGTATTAATTAAATTTTTGAAATTTAAAAGCACTCAGCTAGCAAGGTGCTAGCTAGGAACACAACTTTTATTAGAACACAAACACCATTTTATATGCTCAAGAACCCTGATATTCAACCTTGGTTATACACTGGAAACATCTAGGGAGCTTTAGCCATGTACCAGTTCTTGGGCTCCACTCCAAGAGTAAATGGTCTAGTGTGTTGTCTGTGTGTCAGTATTATTTAAAATTTCCCCATAGACTTCAATGGACAACTAAGACAGAGAATCATTGGTTAAAATGTTATGGTTTTAAATAAACTCCTTTATACTCATTCATTTAGTTGTACATTTATTTATTTATTTATTTGGTTGGTATTTATACTATGTTCCAGATACTTTTCAAGGTGCTAGGGAAATAACAGTAAACAAATCAATGATCTGCTCTCCTAAGGCAACATTCTAGCAGGGGGGAAACAGAAACTACATACGTAGACACATAAGTTCCTGTTACATCATTCTGCGTAAAAAGGCTGGAGAAGCATAAAGCATGGCAAAGGAATGGAGAAATGGTGTGTCAATGGAGGCATTTTTAATTTAAGTTAATTCAGAAGACCTCCATGATGAAGTGCCCTCAAAACACAGAGGGAACTTAAAGTCATGCAGAAGGGACCTAGATAGCTAGTAGAGGAGGCCCTGCTAGGAAGAAAAAGATTGAGTCCTGAGCATGGCTGTGGGATCATGTTTCATGTTTCAAGAGTTAGAAGGAGACAACAGTTGGGGTGGTGGCTGAGGAGGAGAGCAGGAGCGAGACAATCAGGGACCACCCAAAAGGGAATAAAATAATTGAATGCTAGGAAAGGGCTCTGCAGGAATCTCGTCTGCTTTCTTTCACAGCAGAACCAACATGGACATAAATAGGACTCACATGCACCCCTGGAGTTAAAAAAATACAGCAGCTATAAACACATCCTCCTAACATGAATACAAGCAAGGACCAGCCACCTGCAAACCTGTCTGACCCTAGTAGTCACAGCTGACCAGTGGAGCTGCTTACTCCTGAGCTCAGTCGCTGACCATCAGGACCAGGCACTTTCTATGAGTTTGCAGCTCTGATTTTCATGGAGAACCTAGATGGAACTTTGGCAGGAACCTTTTCTGTATTAGGTATCCCTTTCCTTTGTTCAGAGAACTTCTGACTTGACCTGTCCTTGTTCAGAGCTATGACTCCTTTTTGGCTGGAGCAGAAGTTCCATTAATGCCTTGCCTGTGCCTGTATTTCCTCTGGGTCTGGTCTTCTTCCACCATTTCTTGGGCCCAAGAACCTGGCTGTGGGAACAGAAGGGGACAAAACAGCATGAGATAGAACCTGATGAGGACTTTGTGCTTCATTCTGAGTGAGACCATAGGCCCTGAAGACTTTTAAGCAGAGCCAGGGCATTCCCTGACATAGGCTTTAGAAGATCACATGGAAAGAGATTACAGGGTCCACCAGGTAAGGGGGGAGTCAGGCAGATGAGTCAGGAGACTACTTCAGTGGTCCAGGTGAGAGCAATGGGGCTTGGGCCAGAGTAGAAGCACTGGAGGTGTTAAGAAGTAGTTTCATCCAAGACAGTGCAGAAGGAGAGCCAGCAAAATCCACTGATGAATTGGGCTCAAAAATGAAAGATAGTGGAGCCAAGATGACTCCAAGGCTTTCTGCCAGCGGAGCATCTCCTCCCTGCAACATTTCGGTCAAATCGTTGGGAAAAGCATGTTCTCCAGTATATGAATGAGAAACTGAGGCCAAGAGGAGGGTGGGTGAATAATATACGTACACACTGTGTGTTCAGACCTCAAAGTATAAAATCATTCGGTTGGATCAGAGGGTTCAAGTGTGTGTGTGAGGTGGGGGAGTGTTAGAAGGGTGGATGTGAGGAGATCAGGGAGTTGAGCGTGATAATCTGGAGCTGAATCACAGGAGAGATTAAACACCCATCTAATAGTGAGGCTGTAGCCCCCTAATAGAGATAATACAGTTTAGAAAAATATTAATGTGATTTCAAGGTGATAGTTAAGCTTATTAGGAAAGCAGTAATAAAACCTTCATTAAAACAGGTCAAGAATATAGTTCTAATTTAATAACAAGCTGGATTAATCGGTTAGTCCTTAGAAGAAATTTCATAATCACGGGAGCCTTTGAACTTGATGGGGAGTTAACAGTAATTATTGTCAATAAGAACAGAGATCTCTTTGAAATAATAAGGCATTAAAATAAGGTGTAAAAGCAGTTGAGTGGCTTCTATTTGTACAAAACAGCAAAACAGCTTCAGGCCAAATGTGTACCGGGCCTGGGAGTGGCTAGAAGCAGAGAGTTGTGTTTGCCCACCAGGGTGACAGAGCTTTGGCATTTGTTTTGTGGGTGTGGCCAAGACTAAACAACTGGAAAAATATTTGAATGGCAAAACTCCCAATAATGCCTAACTGGTTTGGGGAGTTCAGAGGGTGTGTAGTGAACATAAATTGGAGGTATTTTGTTAAGCCTCCAACCTGTCATAATGCGAGGTGGGGTACTGTGCAAAGAGGATGGCACAGAAAAATGGTCTAGATATTTCTGTGTGTGTGTGTGTGTGTGTGTGATGTGTGTGTGTGTATTTTTAAATCAAAGTGTAGTCCACTTAAGAAACCAGTGGCTACACCAAGTGTAGAAGAGGAAAGTTCCTCAACAGATCCTCTTTGGCCTTCAAAGTATATTAATCTGCTTTATATCACTTCTATTGCTTTAGTGGACCAGGGCATAGAGTTGAGTGCCAAGGTTTAGAGTAGGGAGTGCCCTTAGCAGTGCTGAAATGCTCATGGACAAAGACAAGGAGGTCAGCAGGGTGAAGGGTAGGTGTAGGGTGAAAGAGATCTGGTACTATAATTTCGACACCTGGCTTTTCCAATACACTTGAGTAACATTACTACTTGTTAAATGTGATTATCCAAGGAGGGTCTTGAAATCCTAAAACAACATTATCAACAGCAACAAAAATATAACACTATGTAACGGATATACATATTAATTTTCAGTAGTTATATTTAGACCAAATAATTGTGCATGGAAAGTTTAATCAGAAATCACATAGGGAAAACATGGTAAACATCAGACAAACAAAACCAAAAAAGGGAAAAAAAAAGATTATCATTCAGCTAGATAAACATACGAAGTTCGTTATTGGGCTACAAAAATATGAAGAGGTTAGTAGGTGACACAAAGTGAGAAATCGAAATAGGTCACAAGCTCCTTGTGAATCGCAGAAGCACCTTAGGTAAAAGGGGAAAGAGCTGCAGGAAGTTTGCAAAGGAGAAACACATCCTGAGATTGGGTGTTCTAGACCATTCTACCTCAGGTGTTCAGGGGAAATGAACTAAATTGCAGCCTTGACGGAGGAGAAAGTGTAAGCAGCTGGGGGAGGTGCAGGCCCACCCCTCTCACCTGTGGCTGCTGTGGAATCTGGACCTAAGATTCCAGATACAGAAGAGGATCTGGTTGCAAATCCAACTCTGGTACTTGCTTGTTATGGGACTGTGGGCAAGTTCTAAATCTCCTTTTTCTTTTAGCCACAATCCGCTCATTTCTAAGATATAAATGGTGGCTACCTCACGCTTGTGTGTGTTCTGCTTTGTTTTATTTTATCAATGCATAAGTGTTGGGGGCCTTTTAGTAAGAAAGTGTGAGTTAATGCTATTGAAAATCAAAGCCCATGACATGTGGGAGGTCTAGTTATTATTATTTTTATTGGAGGTGGTTTTGTGGGTAGAGTAGGGCTGGCTGTGCGATCCCAGGACTGGTTTGGCACCAGCTGCTGGAACTCTCTCCTTTCCACACACCCACACCCTGGCAGTGGTTTGAGAGGGTGGGTAGGCTTTGTCCCCTGATATTTATTTTGAAGGTCAAGAGCCTGAAGGATGTCCAGTAGAGAAAATCATCTACACCTTCTAAGTTCTATCACGAACTACTCTTATGCTTCATATTTTAAAAACTGATAGGGTGACCATGATATGAGAAAAGTGCATTTTATTCCTGGCATCCATAGTAGAATAAAATGATGAATTCACTTTCAATTACATGTAAAGGATTTTGCTTTGATGTAAAGAATGACCTAGTATCCTGGTGTTTCAGCTGAAGACTTTAGAGTGGGGAAAATGATGGCTTCTCTGTCCAGGAGTCATTGATGAACGCGGTAAAACCCTGTCTAAGGTTAAAAGCACAAAGTCCATTTCACTAGTGCTAGTTTGTTATATTTGGCTTGTTTATCAATGTAATCATCAATTTATCCTGCATCATTAAATTGTACCCTCACCAGAATGTAACCTGATCCAGGCTGTAATGCAGTCTAAGGCCATAGCTGATGTACATGGGACGGTGGAATACACAGAATGGTCTTGTGCCATGATTGAAAAATTAAATCCACCCCCTACTCTCTTCCATTGGCCAAAACAAGGATTTGCACAAAGGCATCGAATGGGCTCAGTCTTTTCCTAGAAGCTCCCACAGATTGCCACAAATCTCGAATTTTGTATCATGATTCCTATTCCTTCGCAGAAAAGACAGTAGTAAAGAGAGCAATGCTTTTGGTCATAATTCATCTTTCTCTCTACCTGACTTGTATTCTGAAGGGCCTATAGGCCATAAGTGATAGTAAAATTCAAAGAATTGAAATGATTCTCTTGGCCTCATTTATCATCAAATATCTTTATAATAGTACTTGTGATGATAGATTTTATGTGCCAATGTAAAGGGTGCTTTTGGATGGGATTAACGCTGAAAATGGTGAACTTTGAGTAAAGCAGATTATCCTCCATAAGCAGGTGGGCCTCATCCAATCAGTTGAAGGCCTGAATAGAATAACAACAACAATGACAACAACAATAGGCCTCCCTGAGCAGAGGAAATTTCCAGTAGACTGCCTTCAGGATTCATCTGGACATCAGTGCCTCCAGATCTCTAGCTTGCTAGCCTTCCAACTGCAATGGTAGCTTCAAATTTCTGGAGTCTCCACCAGTAAGCCTATGTTTCAGATTTCGGACATACCAGCCCCCATAATCATGTGTCGATCCTTATAATGAATATAATAATCATGTGAGCCAATTACTTATAGTAAGTCATATATGTATGTGTTCATCCCATTGGTTCTGTGTCTCTGGAGAATCCTGACTAATCCAGGATCTCGGTCTGTAATGTATTTACAAAGCTCTCTTGGGTTTGTGAAGAATCTCCACCAATTGCATGGAGAACTCTTGAGAGAAGGTATGCTAAGTAGTAAGATTCTGAAGGGGTGGGGAAAGAATGTTTACCAAGCATCTACAATGTGACACAATGTACCTCACATACATTGTCTCAATTGGCCTTCATGGTGCCCTTCTCATGCGAGCATCAAGATTCCCTTAATACATCAGCACACAGGATGGGCCAACTCTTAGGTAGCTATAAATCGTGTTCATCTGACTCCAAGGCCAAACCTCACTGCATTGACCAGCATTGTTAATTTACCTGATGACAATTTTCAAACCAACATGCCTTGACAAAGTTTGCATTGTCGGGAAGGTCTGCTGGGGTTTGTTGGTCTAGAGAGGTCACTGCTCCCTGAGACCACGATTCTGATCAGAAGAACAGTGGACTGGGGTTGCTCAGCCCCAGGATAGGTCCCTGCTGCCTTACCCTGCCCATCTCCGGCAAAGCCGTCTCTCAGCACCCACCATCTCTACTCTAAACAATGGTTCCTTCTGTAGGCACCTACTGCAAAGAATACCCTCAAGAAACAAATGATATAACCCATAGGTGAAAACCTTAAAAATAAATTAATAGGTATAATGGGATAAAGGAGAGATTCATGCAGGTTAGGAGACCTTGAAGAGGTCTATATTTAGTCTGGTTGTTTTAGTGTCCAAATTCATGTACCATTGTGCCAAATAGAACTTTTGATGAGAATTATAAGATAAGGATGGATTTAATTCACTAAATATTTATTGTGTGTCTACCATATAGCCGGCATCATGCTGTGGGCTAAGACACTAGACAGAGAGAAGAGAGAGACAAAATAGTAATTACTACCACAGAATTTCTTATCTATAAGGAAAAAAGATAAAAAATATTTAGCCTGTATATACCAATCACTTTATAAGCATCTCTTACACATTTTTCCTTTTAATTCTTATAATAATTCTAGGAACTGGCATAGCTACTCCTCAGTGTATGGTGAGGTTACATTCTGATGGACTCATTGTAACTGGATAATACGGCAGTTCAAAACTGGGTTTAACACCCCTAACCTAACCATTGTAGCTTAGCCTAGCCTGTCTTAAATAGGCTCACAACATTTATATCAGCCTAAAGTTGAGCAAAATCATCTAGCATGAAGCCTATTTTACAGTAAAATGTTCAATTTCATATAATTTACGGACTCATATACTGAAAGTGAAAAATGGAATGAATATATGGGTATGCTTTTGTACTACTGCAAAGTCGAAACATCGTAGGTCACTCATCAATCAGGGATGATCGTCTATAGCAGTGGTGATGAACCTGTGGCACACGCGCCTCAGTGAGCTGTTTGTATCATTGAAAGCTCCGAAAGGTTCACCATCACTGATCTATAGGATCGTTACCCTCATTTACATAAAAAAGAGAGGAACAATTTTGGTGTGGGTGGTAGTACATGTATATAATCCCAGCATTAGTGGAGGCCGAGGCCAGAGAATCTCAGGTTTGAGCTCAGCCTGAGCAACTCAGTGACTTAATGAGAACTTGTCTCAAAATAAAAAATAAAAATAAAGGGTTAGGAATGTAGTTCAGTGCAAAGGCCAGGTATTCAATTCCCCAGTACCAAAACACACACACACATATGCATGCACACACAACACACACACATACAACACACTTACACAAAAGGGAGGAGGCAAAGGTCAAAATCAAAGTGACCTATCAATGGAATCCATTCCTTTTTATGAAGAAAATAAGAGGTTTAACAGAAGCACCTTTCATACATTTGTGTAAATTACTGGGTAGACTGGATGGTACTGAGGCATGGCGGGAAAGCCAGGAACTGGGCGCTCCCAGTTCCATGAGTTCTGCAGTCTACACGAAAGAATGTGAAGATGAACGCTGTGTGGATGCTGTCACAGAGAGGCTGGTAATGGAAGAGTCACCTGATGGGCAGTGTCTTAGTTGTATAGGGCTGATGTAACAAAAACACCACCAATCAGGTGGCTGAAACAACAGTACTTCACTTCTGATGGTGTTGGAGCCTGGAAGTCTCAGCCCTGGATGCGGCACGACTGGGCTTTGGTGATGGTTCTCATCATGGTTGCAGATGGTAGGCACCTTTTCCCAGTGCCCATATGGCCTTTCTTCAGTGCGTGTGTGCAGGGAGAACCAGCTCCAGTTTCTCTCCTTACAAGGTGACTGATTATACTAGGTTGGGGCCCCATCCCTATGACCTTGCTTAACCATAATTACTTCTTTAAGGGCTCCATTTCCAAGTAGTCCCCTGGAGAGAAGGGCTTCAACATTAGAATTTAGCTGGCATACAGATATTCAGTCCATAATAGCAAGCGATGAAAAATTGTCTATGAAGGAAGGAGAGAGGATGTGAACTGGGATTTTGGCTGTGGCAAAGAAATGGAAAATGAAGAGTGAGAGTCTTGGGTGGTAATGAACACTTACGATCCCTTAATACATGCAGGAGGCTTTGCCATGCTCCATTTAATTCTCATAGCAACCTAATATTACTGCTGCTATTTAACAAAAGAGAAGAAAGAAGACCAGGGACGCCAGGAAGCTCTCCTGAAGTCCTCTCTTACTCATAATCAGGGCAAGGACCACATCCCTGTGAGAAAAATGAAAGAAGAGGGAACTATAAATAAACTCAGTGTTTTGTTTTTTTCTTTTTTGGTACCGGGAACCGAACTCAGGTCCTCACACTTGCCAGGCAGGGGCTGCATCGTTAAGCTACATCCCCGGCCCTTTGTTAATTTCTTTATTTTGTTTGTGGGTTCATTAGCTTTATGGTACTGGGGATCAAATCCATTGGGACTCCGCTACTAAGCTATCATCTTCCTCCCTTTTGTTTTTTATTTTGAGACAGTGCCTCAAGAAGTTGCTCAGCTGGAATTTGAACTTTCTATCCTCCTGCCTCAGCTTTCTTTAGTGCTGGAATTACAAGTATCTGCCACCACACCCAGCTTAAATAACCTCAGGTTTCAAATCAAGGAATCTGATCTCGGGGCCGGTGAGATGGCTCAGCGGTGTAAGTGCCTGCCTGGCAAGCGCGAGGGCCCGAGCTCGACTCCCGGATCCCACATATGAAAAAAGGGCCGGTGATATCGCTCAGCGGCATGGGTGCCTGCTGGTGCACGAGGTCCTGAGGTCAATCCCTGGTACCCACAAAAAAAAAAAAAAAAAAAGGAATCTGATCTCACATTGAACAGAGATCAAGACCCCAGGATCCTAATGTCTGGAAAAGATCACAGGTTAAATTTTAGAAGATGAGTTTCTAGTGAAATGATCCAGTGAAGAAGTGTAAATATGGTCTCTACACTTGAGATGAGATCTAAGGCAACTAGATTTCAGAAGCATCAACACATGGAGCACAGTCAAGCTCCTTCCAAGTTCAAGGAGAAATGATTACAGTGGAAGAAGGTTGAAGAAGGACCCTGGGGATGGGGTTGCTTTCAGGAAGCAGGACAAACTGGTCACAGTGAGAATAACTGGACTCCAAATGCTATGTTGGCTCTGAAACTCACTATATCAGAAGTGTCTAACGGTACAGTCTCAGGTGGTCCAGCCGTCTTTCTTGGATTTGTCCTCTGTGGTGTGGGATGCGTAGTACTCATTTGCCATCTCCGGGATAAACCATGAGCAGTAAGTAGGCCATGCTTGTAAAGTGCTTGGAAGGCAAGCATTGTGCACATGCTGTTTTATTGTTAGGTCATGTGATTGCTTATAGTTTTCCTTAAAAGATTCCTATAGTGATTCATCCACCTTTTTTGTCTTAGTGGCTGAATTCTGTGTTACAATTTATATCTCAATAAAAGCACAATATAATGTTTTAAATAGGTTAGGACGCTTTTCCTAGACATCAAAGCCTTGATGTTGGTAATGGTTGACACATTGTGTCAACTTGAGAAGTTTAGAAGTTTAACTAAGGGACTCAGCAGGGGTCAGGGTCCTCACTTTGTAAACATCCTGAGCCTGTGCAAGAGGAGGGCAGGGAGAGGGTGTGGATTCTACACCCACCTGAGGGCGGATAGCCTGCATAAATATAAGAGAGGAAAAGAGGCTGGCTCTCCCCACTTTTGCTCTTGCTGCTTTTGCTGTCTTCTGCCGCCTTGAACTGTTGCCCCTGTGCCATGTCACCCTGCCTTGGAGCCCGCTGATTATGGACTGAAACCTCCACAAACTGAGCTAAATAAACCTTTCCCTCTTTAACTTTGGGTGTCAGGTATTTTGTCACAGCAGTGAGAGAAAAGTAACTAAGATGACGTCTAAAACCTCTAACCCAGTTTCTTTTGATTTCTCTTTCAACATGCTAATGTGGAAAATCAGAGTTAAAGGTGCAAAGGAAGGAGCCATAGCCAGTTATATATTTTTTTGATAGAGGCCAGTGTCACTACCCCCACTTCAGGGATGCTATTATCCCTCAGAGCCCCCCAGAAAAGCAGAACATAAAGACTGATCGGGGTTTCACTCTGCTGTGAGCATTCCGGGCTCAAGGGGACAGACTTCTATTTTCAATTGTCCTCACTGTTCAGTTTCTCCTAAATTATGAACACTTTCTTCCTTGTTCCAGAACCTGAGACACAGTGGAGAAACAGGTTGCTACTCATCGTGAGAGGGCATAGATCCAAGACTTTTACCCATGCATGCCAAAATTGTTAATTTTTCTGAATTTGGTTTAACAATATGAATATGTATGTGGCAACCTTTGTTTCTCAAATGTGTATTAATCCCTCCCTGCCTTTTCTTTTAAAAGGTGCCAGTACAAAAGAAAAAAGAGAGAGAAAGCTAAATGAATGGTCCTCTTTATGATGCGGGAGATGGGAGGGGTATGAAAACATTTGCAAACCCTTCCCAGATTCCTACATTCCCAGGGGCAACAGTCTATGAAATTTTGGACGAGACAGTCCCACGGAGGCTGCCTAGCCTTGAGAACTAACCAGGGCCCAAACCACACCTCAAACTGCTGCCTTGTGTCCTTCTATTCTTCTTTTCCCGACGCTATCAGTTCATGTTCTCTGTATTCTGATGTTCAAAAAGTTATCAAAAGACAGAAGTACTGGGGTCAACAAGAAAGCATTCATGGAAACATCGATCACAAAGTCACACCCTTGCAAAGTGTGTCTGGCTTCAGGTGAAGATGGAAGGTCATCTGAGAAGACTTGTTCCTAGGTTGGATTATCCCCAAATGACACCAATTAATTAGCCATCATGTTTTTTGTCACCAAAAACTACTTTCATTTAAGTTGGAAAATAAAAGGCATGGTGTCAGATTTCTGAGTGACGTGGACTCAAGAGGAAAGGTACACTACTCGGTGACCAAAGTGGATTCCGAAATAGACTAACTCTCCCTGATGATGGCCTGAAGCCCCGGAGATGAAATCTGTGAGAGATAACTAGGAATACTGGTAGTGAGGCTCAAAAATCGACTCTAAAGATATGAACTAGAGAGTCCCAGTTAAATTAAACTTCCTTGTGGGGAGGGATCTTGTTGACTTCAAACTCAGTTCAGGGCAGCATGACTAGGTTGATAAAGAGCTAATGTGTTAATAGACTGCATTATAACATGGCCTTGTTCCTATCAGCCAATATAATGACATCGTTCACTCGCTTGTTTTTCATTTAGCAGTTGTCGCTGAGTGAAGAGGGGAGAAGATGAGGAATAGTTGTGATTAGGCCATCGGTGAGTGCCCAGATGAAACTGTAAAGTCACTACTCAGCTTCAGCCAATGATGCTATCACAGAAATTCAGGACTTGTATCCCAGATACTTGCTTTTTAAAAAATACATCAAAATTTGAATTTTAATATAAAACTATTCCAATTTTCCATCCACATGCTATTAGTAAGACAAAACAAAAGCCGTATCTAGGTTTCATTTTTCCTCTGTGTTAGATTGTCTAGATCTTAAAAAAGAGATGTGGACTGAGGTAGAGTTTTGGAGTTTGCCATTTTATGGATCATCTTTTAGAGGTGGCTGTGGATAAGCAGTAATAAAGTCACCCAGGAGTCCATAGAGAGAAGGGAGTTGAAGCTCTGTGCCTGCTTTATTTGGGGCTATGTACATATATTTTCAGAATTGACTTCAATTTATCTATCAGCTTTTAAGCTATACTTATTCATATTACACTTTTAGTTACTGATCAACAACAATATACATTTTTATACATTCTTAAATTTTCACGATCTTGCTTAGACTTGATATTGTGCCACTTCACGTAAAATAAAGACGTTTTGTGATATTATAGATCCACTTAGCCCTTCTCCCCTCTTTTATGCTGTAGCTCTCATGTGTACTGTGTCATCAGCTCTCTGCTTTTCAGACCTCAGAATACAAAGTTGTAACCTTTTACTTTAAAAGATCCTTTATATTGACCCACATATTTGCCATTTTTTAATAAACTCGGTTTTGGTGACTTGAATCTCTTCTGAAGTTGCACTTTACATCTAGTAAATTTATATCTGCCTAAAGAAATTTCCAAAGCATAACTTAGAGTGCAGATATACTGGCAACAAATTATCTTAGTTTTTATTCATCTGAAAATATAATTAATTCTTGATGGTTATTTTCACCGGATATAAAAATCTAACTTGGAGTATTCTTCTCCTTTTGCCATTTGAATTAATCTTGACTTAACCATCAGATGGCTTCCATGATTTACGATAAGACATCAGTAATTATTTTTATTATTTTTCCAATTTACATAATATAACATTTGTCTCTTGGCTGCTTTAAGAATATTTCTTATCTTTGTTTTCTTTAGATTAATCTTGATGGGTCCTATTATGGTTCTTTTGAATTTGAGTTGGATTTGCTGAACTTCTTGATTCTATAAATACCCTTTACCAAATTTGAAGAATTATTACTTCATAAACTTTTTGGCCTGTTTTCCTCTCTTCTCCATCTAGGACCTAATGTGTATGAAAGCTAAGACTGTTTTATCTCCTCATGAGAAAATCGTCTTTCTCCCCATTCCTCAGATTTTGTGACTATATTGATCTATCCTCAACTTTACTGAGGTTTTCTTGTGTCGTATCCTGGGTGCTAAGCCTATCCAGTTGAGTTTTTATTTCAAGTATTGTATTTTCTGATCAAGTTTCTATATTTGGTTGTTGTTTATAGTGGCTATTTCTATGCCAAGATTTATTACTTTTTTACTTATTACACACATATTTCCTACATATTTTGATCATGGTAAAATATTTACTTTAAAGTCTTTGTAAATTCTAATTTCTAGGTCATTTCAAGATCAGATTACATTTATCAAGCATTTTCCTTTGGCTTTGTGTTATAGTTTATTCTTTTTCTTTTTATGTCTAGTAATTTTTCCTTGTATATTTAGTAAATCTGAATTTTGTGAGTGGTACATTTTAGAGAGAGTAGATACTGCTGGATTCCTCCAAATATTGATTATTTTGCTGAAGGCAAGTAGTTCACTTGGTAAGAATTTAATTTTAAGTTTTGTCATCTCTATGGTGGGCAGCAGATGAAATGTATGATCAGTTCTTTTAGCCTCAGTTAGGCTGCTTGTACACACATGGCTGAAGTTTCATCAAGAGATTTATGACAGGTTTTATACCCAAAAGTTTGGATATCATTATGTAGCTGTCTCCTATCTGGTTTACCCTTCCGGTTCTTTATACCTGTAAGGCTGTTGCTTTTTATCCAAATTTTAATTTCCTAATATGGACCTGACTTGGACCTACTCTCTGCCAATAAACTTTAAAAAGCAGAAAAGTTTTCAGTATATTTTCCTTCTTCCAAGTATCAGCTGTCTCTTCCTCTTCATTTGTCTTTGGTCTCTCTCCAGAGTATTCAGCAATCGATTTGAGTGTTTTGTCTAGAGTTCAGAGTGTCTCAGTTTGTTTTGTGTTGCTATAACACTGTATCTCATACTGTGTAATTTATAAGGAAAAGAAATGTATTTCCCACAGTTCTCAAGGGTGGGAGGTCCAGTATCAACATGCTGCCACCTGGTGAGAGCTGTCTTATTACTTTATCCCATGGTGGAAAGGCAAGAGGGTGAAAGGGGGAGAGAGAGAGAGAGAGAGAATGAGCAAGAAGAACAGGACCAAACTCATCCCCTTATTGGGAACCCATTCCCATGACAACTAACTTACTTCCATGGTAACCATGTTAATCCATTCAAGAGGGCAGAGCTCTCATGACTTCATCGTCTCTTAAAGGTTCTGCTTCTCAAGACTGTTGCATTGGGGATTGTTTCAGTGCATACATTTTGAGAACATATTAAACCATAGCAGGGAGTTTGTCTGACAGTAGCTGCCCTGACATGACCATAAGTGGAAATTCTAAACAAGCAGAGTAGGGAATTGGGAGCAGTTCCTCAATTCAAGATCAGCATACCACAAATAAACTAACTATGCACAATGACTTGCCTGGTCTAGGATGCCTACTCTCTAGAGCTCAGACTACCAGGTACATGGTTCTTAATTCAACTGGTAGGACACAGGCAACTATTGTCTTAACTTAGACTCCCTACTGCCAGAGCTGTTCAACCAAAGCTCATTTTCTATACTACCATGAAAGCGATCTATATAAAAACAGCTCATATCATGCCATTCCTCTACTTTCCTGGTTTGCTGCTGAAGAAAACTTAAATGTCTTAACAGAATTTAGAAGACCATATGAGACTTGAAACCCAAACATTCTGCTTCCTCTTTAGCTATTGTCCTATGCTTTTCCCACTCCCCTCTTATTAAGCATACTTTACTCTAAGGACAACCAAATCCTGATGATTCATAAAAGTCACCTGCATTTTTACACTTCTATATGGTTGCAGGTAGCATCACTTTATGCTATATTATTTTTCTTTTTAGCCATTGTCACAATTTGATATGTCACTATATAGACATGTAATCTATCCAACTATCTATCTACTATTTTTACTCTGGTCTTCTACATGGGAATGTGGACATCATGAGGTCAAGGACTTGGTTTTGTTCCCAGTGTAATCTCCAATATTCAGAATACTATCTGGCACATAATAGGCACTTCAATAAATATTTGGATAAATACTGCTCATTCTTACTTCCTGGCTAAGTCCGAGCAGGACAGACACACTGAGAACCCAGCTAAATTGTTATCTTCCCTTTGGAAATTCAGCTCAACATTCCCTCACTAGTACATACAGAATGAATGATTGTTTTAATTCATTTTTTCTGCAAAAATCATATTTATTTCTCTTTCTTGTTTCTCCGGGTGTTTCTGTGTTTACCACCACACCATGGCATTAAAGCCAGATTACTCATGAATGGACTTGTGATTTCATCTATTGTATGTATTTGCCAGACAAGTCTTACTTCCCTACAAAGAGGCTTCCCTTTCTGGTCTGTCTTTTCTTTCGGAGAAAAGCCTTTTTGTTTCCATCAAACCCATAGAGGAGCTTAAGACAGACTTGATTATACAACATTTGAATACATCACTCTTATCTTTATAATTTTGGCATCACGGGAAAACTGTTGGTAGTTGATTAATTATTCAGATGTTTTTAGATAAGAATTGGGAAGTTACAGGAAAAATTGCTAGTTTATTTTAGGACCTCAAATCAAGGCATTTCTTTGAGATCTATTGCTTTCTAACATTTCAAAAACTTGTGAGGATTCAAATTTCAGGCTTCCTTTTTTCATATTGAATTTGTGGTCAAATCTCAATTGATGACTTTAAGATTAATTAGACTCACTCATTCTGTAGCAAGCATTATCTTGGCATTTAGAAAGAAAGGTCTATTCAACCCCAGACTACAATGAACCGGGGTTAATAATGTAGTAAGAGCTAAATTAAAACAAAGCACCAGTGACCCTGGAATAACATATCTTTGCTTACTGCTCAGGCCAATTCTGCTCAGGCTTACTTACAATTCTGTAAGTGACGAAATTGTGTTGTAGAATCTTTACATCCATAGATACATTCTTATCATCATAAGAAATATATTAACCAGTCTTTAGTATCCTTTGAAATCTCCTTTTATGAAATGAAAATAGTGGGTCTGGAGAGATTTCAAAATGAAAGAACTCTGTTTCTTCACCCTACATTTATCTATTTTTCTCACTGTTTGATAAGCCCTGGAAATCTGGGTTCCTCTTTGTTCACTGCTCAGAAAATAGTAGATAAATTATTTGAGAGGAACAACAGTGTTCTCATCTCTTCAGTGTCTCTGGTAATGTGAGTTTTTAAAACATGTATTCATGTGCTTATTATGCATACAACAATGTACATACAAATCATGGACTTCCCCTAAAATGAAATTCTGAGGCCATGTGAACATATTTTAGTCTTTAACACAGACATCTGGGCTGAATGCCCAGTTATGACACATTGCCTATGTTTATAAAGTCAATTTAATTTCAGTTGTTAGTATCAGTTATCATCATTCTAGATTTAAAACCAGTGGCCCAGGTTCTCTCCCCCATTCCCCGCAGCTCTGCCTGAGTATCTCTAGCAGGCGGTTGGCATTTCGATACAGCACCTTCCCCCTATTTTTCCTGCATTATCCATTGGAACAGGCCTTTTTCTCTTCATTTTATTACAAATTCTTGAATCCAGGGATCATGTCTGATGTTCCTCAGAATCCTTGTTAATGTCTAGACCAGGAGTTTATTTAACCAAAGCCTCCAAAGAAGTCGTTGATGGATTCAAAGTGGACTTTTAATTTTGCTAAAAATATATTTCTAGAGGAAAAGAAATGTTCACTTTTATGTTTGGAAAATAAGATGGATAGGTACACAAAGAAGTGTGGGAATGAGATGACCTCTTAAGGATGACAGATTTCCATATTAGCACATTATTTCCAAGTAAGATCTCAACCCAGTTTCATGAGAGAAATAATATGAGACAAAAATAGAATGTGACAAAGTGGCCGTAGTAATTCTACTTCTTCAATGATTGTTCCCACAGCACTCAGTGGAAAACCCAGAGTTGTCCATCTTGGAGAGGAGGCATTGTGTGTTTCTCTCCTTCCCTCTCTATCCTTTTCCCTGCCCCCACTCTCGCTGAGTCAGAGGAGGCCACATTTCCAGCTAGAAGTCAGCATCAGAGCCAAGCAGCTGTTCAAAATGTCCAAGTGGACAGCAAATGGAGTTAGTGGCGCTGATGGAGTTAATGGCAGTGAGTCACTTGGGACATTCACAATGGGTCAGCTGACACTTTCTCTTGTTGTCCAGAGAATTTAGTCTACTGGACACGTGCCCAAGACTGAAAACTGAGGTGGATGATGGCAGTGTGCCTCTTAGTTGCCACCGGTTCCTTCGCTGTTCTCAGTTTTCAGGATTTTTTTAAAGATAGATTTTTGTCTAGCACAGTCATGAGCGGTGATGGGAAGAACAGGCCGAGCAGCTGTTGACTGAAATAACAGAGGGGAGGTTTGGTATCTGGAAACGCTCAACACGAGTTGTCCTGCAGGCTTTGATGATGACTTTCACATATAAAATTATGGGTCAGAAGCAGGAAGCTGAGCGCTCCTTATGCCAAAGTGTCTTGCTTGGCAAAGGTAAGATTTGCACGAGGTCAGAAGGATTTCATTCGGAAAGATCAGGGGTACTTTTCTACAAAACCAGCGAAAGGAAGAAAAATTCATGAAAAATAGAGAAAACTCATATTATGTGAGCTTTTACAAATTTTTCAATGACACAGATGAGACTTATGAAAAGATAATAAAAAAGCTGTTGCGTGCTTTTTTATTATAAACTATGACTATTTGGGGAAAGAGCAACATAATTAGTTGAGCTAAATTCTGACATAAGATTTAACTGCATTTACTTATTTTTTTCTTCAAGATATCTTTTAAAATCCTTTTTAAGGCAAATATCTTAGATTTGTTCCTCACAGGTGTATTTAATAGTGATTAGATTAAAATTCCATTTCCCTAAATTCCGGCATGAATTGTGGTTTCCACATTTAGAAGAGATTTTGTTTCCATTGCACTTATTTGGTAGAAAGATCTGATTTGACAATTTGTGGCCACTATAATTACAATCATGTTCACTGGTGATGAGATTCATAAATGAATACTGAGAGTCATATCAGGCTAACAGATAGAATAAAAAATGAATTAACTTTCTTTCCCAAGAAGACAATGTTTGCATTAAGTAGAGCTTGGTAAATTAAGTGACTATTTTTCATCCATTATAGTTTACTTGGTAGTTGAAGGCGCTGAGCTATTTTCTGAGGGGACCGATCCTTTGAGAATGTATATTCCAAGATTATTGCTGTCTGTTTCTATAGAGTTCTAGAAGTCTGTGTTTGTAGGAGTTTCACAAGGACAAAGATAGGGTCAGTGTGGTTGTCTGTTGCCTAGCTCATGTAGATGCTTAATAAGTACTGGATGAATGAATTAATCTTGACTACAGGAAGTGGAGGGATGACAAGGAGTGTCATCTCTTCTTGGCAGAAGAACAGATTAGTCATTAGGACGAAGAAGAAGAAAAGATGGGATTTAGGATGATTTAAGTCATGATTACTGAAGCCATTAGAAGCCAGGGCCATGCTGAGGGAGGGGGTGTTAGGAAAGCTGGAGACAATCATTAAGTTTGCATTGGCCTGGACTGAATTTTGCACGTGGCAATCACAAGCCCACAGAAATTCCTCAACTGGGGAAAATGGACTGTACACCAGGTAGGAAAAAGAGAGAGACAGAAATATCCCCAGTGACACAGACAGGTGGGTTTTGAGCATTTATCTCTTTGCTTCTGTCCTGCTGCTTCCAATTCTGACATCTTCCTCATTTATCTGTTTTCATCTAGAATGAAGCTGCTAAAGAAATGTCTGGTTCATTGTCAGAAACACTTTAGGAAATACTCAGCACTCTTGAGAGGGCCTGTGTCTTCTCTTGCTAGATCCCACTGATTCAGACCCATTTCTGACTTTGAGACCCATTTTAGACCCATTTCTGAGGATTACAGCACTTCAGGGGACAATGGCATTGCTAGAGAGATGTGCCCCATATTACACACACACACACACGCACACACACACACAGAGAGAGAGAGAGACAGAGAGACAGAGAGACAGAGAGAGAGGAAATTTTTACCTTTTATTTATTCTGTGCGTAGTTTCATTTTTCCTTCACACATCTTTGTAACTGCCGCTACTTGATAAGTTCCTTATGAGGCATTCTGATTTGTAGTTAATAATTAATACCAGAAAATACCTGTTTTAATTCTAAGTTTGAATCATACTCCGATACTCATCGCAGTGGCGTAGTTGCTAATTAAGCTTTTCTGATGTGGTCAGAATTTTGAAGACTCTCTGTCCCCCCCCCTTCTCTCTCTAAAAGTATAAAAAGTGACTCCACTCTAGGGATGATATATTATAGGATACAATATATGTATGTGTGTTGTTTAAAAAGCTGAAATTGGAGTCCTATTGATACTTTTGTCTTATTTTATTACTTGATTTTCACATAAAATAGGAACAAAATCCCTGACATGGAAATCAGCTTGTTATTTGTCACATCTATATCAAGTGTCTGAACTCGTTTTTATGAGAGGTCCATTTCCCTATTGCACTTCCTGTGTTTCATAATGCAAACAAGCAGAACATTGTGTCATTGTGTTGGTGACACTCCTTGCGAAAGTCAGGGAGTATCGAAAACTGGAACCAGAGTTAATGGGACTTATTAATAAAAGAAAAAACTTTTGCTGTCACTCCTTGATCTGGGGGCTGGCTAATCTCGAGGTATGAGGTAACTCAGACTCTGTGGCACACAGATCCCGCCCAGCACTGCACTCGGTGTCACATCTTGTGCAATATGTCATCAGAATATCCAGCTATTTATGAACTGACTGGTGAGATGCTTGGGTTCTGCTGAAAGTGTTCTCCTTTCAAGTGCAAGAAGCCAATAAATTTATAAAACACCTAAACTGAAGAAAAGAATCTAATCCAAGTTCAAGTCATTATGTTGGAACCTGTCCTTATTCCCAAAATGCGGCCTTGCGGCTGTCATGTGCATGTCCATAGCTTCAAGATGAGTTTGGAGCGAAGAGGACACAGCAAGGAGGTTAAATCAAGGCTTCTGGCAATGCAGTGTTGTCAGTGCATTTGTGCAGTGTTCTACGTTTTCGGGCTGGACCGGCCTTCCAGCTATTGTTGTTAGCTTCACCATCTAACTCGTCACTTACACCAAACAACAGCTTCCCCTGTCAACACCGTGCCTCGTTGTACCTAGGTAACACTTAAAACGAGGTTCTGGTTGCCTTTGTGAAATGCTCCTAAAGATTTCTCTTGTGAGGAAAAGAGACAGTTTTTTTAAAGATGACTTACCTACTGATTATCTAAAACTTTGTTTTTACCAGAAAGATTTGGACTTAAAACCAGTCTAAATGCCTTTCTTTAGTATTAATAAATCTACCTGAGGTCATACAGCTCAGATCTGGAAATTCCCAGGGCCTGCATGCCTACATTGAGAAAACAGTGGTGCGAGACGAACCAACAGGGACACTGGGTGTTGGTTCTTGGCCCCAAGGGTGTCCTGACCAATGGGAGTTGTAATATTGGGTGCCTATTGGGATCAGGGTTTGAATAACCTAATTAGACTGTCAGTGTCTACACTGCTTACAGGAGAGCAGCAGCAACTGGCTCCCTAGCTTGATTCACGTTTCTATCATTAATCATCTGTGTGATTTGGGGTGAAGGTAGCTATAGTTAACAGACAATAAAGTGCTTTATTTTCTAACCAGATTTCCCAGGACTGTGGTTCTCAATGTGCATGATTAGGGCATCAAAATCACCTGAGGGACTTAAAAAAAGGATTATTGGGCTCTACGTCAGAGTTTCTGATTCATTTGGTCTGCAGTTTTGGTATTTTCTAGCCACTACTGGTCCAAGGACCACACTTTGTGAATGAATAACCTAGTGCAAGTAAACTTAATCTGTTGTTCTTGAATTTTCTTCTCTATAATGTGAAAATGACAATAGCGTCTACTTCACAGAGTGCATTTGAGATTAATTACAACTACACAGGAAAAGCCCTCAGAGTCCTATTTGATATGTTGTAACTGTTCGGTAAGGACCAGTCATTATTACTGATAATTTAATTTTTTAAATTTATGCCCCTCAGACTATTTTACTTCTACAGGTGTCTTGGTTTCTCTCGTCGCTGGAACACGATACCTGACAGCCACATTTTAAAGGAGGAGAGGTTTGTTTTGTTCTCTTTCAGTCCATAGTCAGCTGATTCCAAGTCAGGATAGCATAGCAGAGGGACATGGCAGAGGAGAGATGCTCATGGCATGGGGGACAGGAAGCAGAGAGTCAAGGGAAGAGCCTGGAAGAAAGCTATTCCTTTCCGGGTAGTGCCCCACATTGTCCTATCTCTTCCAACCAGACCCTATCTCCTGAGAGAGTCCGCTATCAGCCCCCATAATCCAATCACCTCCCCAAAGCCCTGCCTATGAGTGAATGAGCCTCTTAGGGGACATCTAGATATAAACCATAACAACAGGAATGCTAGCACACATTTGCAAAACTCTATGCAAATATACTATTAAATAAAACTGTCCAACAGTACTGAATATATGAGCTTCAGAAAATCTATTGTGCCTTTTAAATTTTTTAAATAAAGTACTTTTCCATTGTAAATCTCTTTGGGAACCAAAGACTCTTTGATTTCTAAGGAGATACATTTGAGAATGTGATGGATCTTCTTCCTCCAATAAATGCTCACACGTGCAGCTATAAAGCCCTTGTGTACTTCTGGCTGCATTCAATGCCCAGGTAAAGAACCACTAATGTCAGAGCTGCGTGGGGCGAGGGGGTGGCCATGCAAGAGGAAGGGCCCTGTGCCTTTTCTTTATGTTCCTTTATTGTCTAAATCAAATGTCATGATCTCCATTCTGTCTGATGACTTACCTCCATGCAGGAAGCAATGAAAAAGAACCTGGCCTCAGATTTACTACCCTGCAACCCGGGGCCAACTCAGGGCCATTTAAGTAGCTGCTAGGGCCTTGGACAAGCCACTGACCCTTTCTGAGGCTTAGAATCTCTCACTAAGTGAAATGAGTGCTGTACTTAATGTCTAATGCACTTCTACAATGGGTGGTGGCAACTATAGGAGATAAGTACACTGCCTGTTCTTAACAACAGGGCCTTTTTCCTCACCCGTTTACTCTAATGAGCTGCCCTCTCATCACTGCTGAACTGTTGCAGGCGCTTGTCCTATTGAATGCGTGTCAGTTCAAACGCTGCAAACTCGGTGTTCTGTCTTTCCATAGACTCCTAACATTGGGCTGATTGTGACGCTTGCTGGTTCTGCTGTGTCAGATACCTTCTCACCTGGGTCATCATCTCCAGGTCTTTGCATCTGCTGTTTATCCAACCTGGAATACTCTTTTCTTCCATTTTTACCCCCTTCCTTATATCCCACTCCCTCCTTCGGCAATGCTCTCTGGCCTTCCCAAGCTGGTTCCTCTTATCCTGTAGGTGAGACCTTTCAGATCCACTTTCTCTGGAATGCCAGAGCTGAGCTAGTGCCCCCCCTTCATGCAGTCCCTTAGCACTCTCCCTGGGGTATATTCCTGGTGATCTACTGACTTTGGAATCAGATACCTATGAACTTGTATCTTAGTTCTGTTCCTTAATGACTGCACAACCTTGAGCACGTTTCTTCTCTACTCTAAGTTCTTAATCCATAAGAGGAGGATAGTAAAGAGCTACTTTGTGGAGCTGCTGTGAGTGTTACCTAAGACAATGCCCAACTTCAGCTTCAGTGGGTGTTGATGGTAGCTTCTATCTTGACCAATTCATCACCGGTATTTGGCAGCCTTTGTTAAGTGTAGGACATCTAACGTGAACTTCTGGAAAGTCATAGATAACAGCCAAATTATGATTAAAGCTTTGCACATGATGTTGACAGAAATAGGGGCCCAGCTCTGGTTTGTAATCATAAAGCCAAGGATTAAACTTAAGAGAGAACGTATATCTTCTGGTTGATTTTGTGTCTAATTGCTCAATTAAATTAGTGAAGTATGTTTTATATGATTATGATATAATTTATTATTGGAATAATCTATCAAAAGACAACTCCTATCAACTGTGAATTTGGCACTAGTATTAAAATATAGGGCAACATCGAAGTCTGGAAAGGTTATTTGGTTTATATAAAATTGAGTGACCAGAGCTAATAGAGAGTGATGGACATAAGTCAGCCCTCATTCTCTGCTTTGGTTCGCAAGTGCTAAGTAAAATGTGGCACAATCACCAGCGCAATAAAATCTCACAGTCACAAAACAGATTCACTTCCCAACTTGTACTTGGGTTGTACATACCATCACAAGCTAAGGATATGTATGTAAAGGCCAGACATAATAAAGGCAGTCAATGTACGCAAAAATCTCTCTTTAGAGATATATATTTCACTAAAATTTATTTGAATTGCGGTAAACAGAGAAACCTTATTTTTATCTAAACAGGAATTCTAACCCCTTTTTAAAATCATGGTAAGTAAAATTATATCCTGTATTCTCAAGGGACGTCATATAAGTAGATTATGACAAGGAATGAATTATAAGCCAAGGATCTCTCTTTTCCCAGAGATCCCTAGCAAGGTGGCCCACGAGGAAATACTGTTTCTCATTCTGATTTCCTGTGGCAGAATCACTGTCAATGGAAAAGTCAGGACTAAGACCCCCAGTGAGTTCTTGCACCACAAAAGTATAGTGCACTGTTCCAGAAGCTCAGGCATCCAGGGGAAGAGGAGGCAAAACAGCGGCTGAGACTTGTGTGTTAACGTCAGTCAGGAAAGTGGCCCGGGAAGGACCACTCTGAGTCCTGCTGTGCACCTCTGTGGCTTGGAAGTAGCACGGTGTCCATTAATTTCACTTTGTCTATGAGTCAGTGCTGGCTCCTTGGAAACTATCTGAGCAAACAGATTGGTATTTCACTTCTAAAATCCAGGTTTCTATATACCAGGGAGGTTAAAGTCAACTGTCTCTTAGATGCTGGTTCACCATACGTGTCTGTCCCTTGTCCTTTGTTCTTTTCATTCTATACACCATCATCCTCCAGTATTATCCCACATCACAAACTCAACCATGTTCAGGTCTAAACTATTAAAAATCCTTTCTGTGTTGAACATGTCAACATTTTTTTCCTTGTCATTGTCCCCTAAACAATACAGTATAATAACTATTTACATAGTGTTTGTATTGTGTTAGGCATTGTAACAAACCTAGAGATGATGGAAGGATGGACAGGAGATGTGCATCGGTTCTCTGCAAATACTGCACCTTTTTTATGCAAGGGACTTAAGCATCTGCATATTTCAGCATCGGTGAGGGATCCTGGAGCACATCCCCTGTTGGTTTTGAGGGATGACTATATTCTTCTGGATGACCTCATCCTAGATCATAACCTTACCTCCCCTTTAAATGCTTGAAGATTTTCTTCTGTCCAGCACAGGATTTGGAAATTCCACAGACACCTTAAACTCAATTTGTTTTGATGGGATAACTGTGTTATGTGTATGGAGGGGGCACAAATGTCCTTGTGAATAGGATGCAGAGAAAGCTGATACACACAGATAAGGCAAAGTGATCCTGTAGGCAGACTAGAATGATGTGCCACAAGCCAAGGAGTGCTTGGCTAGCAGCCACTAGAAATGGGAAGAAGCAAGGAAAGAATTCTACCTGAGAGCCTCCAGAGGGACTTGCTGATGCCCTAATTTTGGCCCTGTGGTTCTGATTTCAGGCTTTAAGCTTCCAGAGCTGTGAATGCATACATTTCTTTTGTTTTATGATACTGAGTTTATGGTAATTTGTTACAGCAGCCAAAGCTAACTAATACACATACCCTTCCATCACACTAGCAACACTCCTTCTTCACCATGTTTATTATACATTGTTGGTCTCTCTTCACTAAATTAAAAGCTTCATGAGACAGTATATTTTGTCTGTTTGGTCCCTGTTCTGTCCCAAGTGCTTAGAATAGTACTTGCATAGAATAGGTGCTGAAATATTTACTGGGTAAATGGCAACTGAATTTTCTCTACCTGCTCATATTCCCTCAGCTTCCCACACCCCCAAAGTGGTTTTGTCCTCAGTTTTTTCTTTTGTGAATGGTGACTCCATCTTTTATGTTCCTCAACTCTCCCCTCACCCTTCTACTCCACATCTAGCCAGTCCCCTCTACCCCTTAACTTTCTCTTGGTTCTTCTGCCTTGTAATCAAAGTCCCTGGCCACAGCCTTGGTTCATTTGCTAATTACTTTTCTCCTGGACTGCAACAGACCCTTAGCCATCCACCATTATCTCCTCCATCAGCTCCTGCTCCCAAGGACCTCATTCTGACTCCTGCTTACATCCCAGCCTCATGATGCTCTGCGGCATGTAGCTGTATTTCTGCAGGACTTTAATACCAAAGAATCCTTTCTTGGCTGTCTTCCCTCTTTCATGAGTCTTGGGGATACAGGCTATTCCCCTTGGGCCACTTGCAGGATCTAAGGTTGGGGGCTCCACAATTTACTCATAGGAGCTACCAAATGGGTACAGTGATATCCCTAATATCAGAGGAATATCACTGGGAGGCTTACCTGAACCCAAGTGTATTGTGATTGGCTGATAACAACAATGCTCCCAATTCTCCAGGCTTCATATGTCCAAGTCCCTTTGCATTAAGACTTTTTGGCTTCTTCCATCAAACAGTAGAGTCTATTTTCCCTTGAACCTTTCCTCTTGATTTCCTGGGAATTCCCTGGGTCTTGCTTTGTGCAACAGAACACAGCAAAGGTAGTTGTCTACCTCTTAAGGAACCCTGCCACCTTCGTGTGAACAAGCCTGGGCTAGCATGGGGAGGACAGAGCAAGAGGAGACTGAGGCAGTACAGCTTCTAGTGAGCCAAGCCCCAAACAGGAGAGGGAGCCCAGCTTCAATCAGCAGTGCTCTCCCGAATCCAAGTGTTCATAGACGCATGGTTGCCATAATGCCAGGAGAACCATCTGGATGAACCACAGACTTGAATACATGCTTAGCATGAGCATGAATAAATGCTTATAATTTCAAGTGATAAGTTTTAACCTGTTAGGCAGCAAAAGACAGCACACATGGGGAGAGAGTAAATGTTAGCTATTATTACTAATTCATATTAAGATAAGACATTGCTACAGCAGCAAGCATTTTCCATCCTCTTCTAGAGATTCTACCACTTTGAAGGCTGTTTGGCACCCTGTGCCTAACACCCTCTCTCTCCTCTGTATTGTAGTACTGATCGCCTTGCTGTTGATATTATTTGCATGCAAGGCCATGGTTTGTAATAGTCAGTGCTATAGGATCTGGAGCCAGAATGTATGAAACTGTGTCCTGACTCCACCATTTATTAGCATGTGACACTGGCAAGGTCTTCTTCAGAGATGATCTTTCATCTGTAAGATGGGACATTGATATCATTACTGCCCTGTAGCAGTGAGCTAAATTGATGCCCGTGAATGCCAGGTACATGCATTCTGCTCGCTCAGGGAAGGGGGAGGGTGAACTGAAGGAGGAGGGACTTGTTTTCTCTCTATGGAGAGTTGACTGCTCAGAAGGAGACCTGCTCTTCTTCCATGTACACATTCTTGGATTGGACACAGTATCTAGCACCAAATAAATTCTGAAAAACCATCAGGCATCTTTTTTGGATGGATGAATATATACATCCAAGTCAGGTTCAATTTGTCAATAAACAAGTGAACTTTCATCCCTTTTACTAACATTTACAAGAAATTCAGCAAAAAAAAAAAAAAAAAAAAGGTTACCATCTTGCTAAATATTCTATAGAGTTGTTATTGGCCGTAGATTTTTATTGCTCTGTAACGAATCATTCCAACTTACTAGGTTAAACAACTCAAATTTATTATTTTGTACATTTGGAAGTAGAAGTCCAGCACAAATCTCATTGGGCTAAAATTGAGGTTTCAGCAGGAGGACTGTCCCTTCCTGGAGGCATCTGTTACTTTGCACGTTCCGATTTCTCAAGATTGCCAGCACTGCTTGACTCAGCACTTCCCTCCTCTGTCTTCAAAGCCAGCAATGTCTCATCTGTCTGACTCCTCTTCCAGGCACAGCTCACTGGGGTTATAGTGGGAAAGTTTCTCCCCCTTTAAGAACCTTTATGATTTAATTGGACCCATCTGGATCATGTAAGGTACTCTCCCATCCTTAGAGTTCTTAACTTTATCATATATGCAAAATCCTTTTTGCTGGGCAAGATAACATATTCACATATATTCAGATTTTGAAGATTAGGACATGAAAATTTTAGGGGATTATTATTCTGCCTCCCACAATAGGTAATAATATTGGCCGAAGTCCCTATGGATAAGAAGAGACACATCAGCGAAGTCATTAGAAGAAATCCTGAAAAACATTTTGTCCAACCACCTAGGGGCCTTATTTATATCAATCAAACATGAATGAAGCCCTCTGGAGTTGTGCAAAGTCAACAGGGTACCAGAATTTCCAGGCTACAATCTTCTAAGCACTATCTAAACTTAAGCTTTGACTTTGTAATTATCAAATTAAACGTGTGCTTTTGGTAACTCTAGTATATCAAGTCCTATTTTCCCTCATAAGTCCTGCCTTTGCTGGTAGGGAAAATTAATTTAACCAGCTTGAGTCCAGAACTCTGGTTCTCCAACTATGTTCCAAGAAATACCTCAGGATTTTCATACTTCTTCAGTTTTCATTTAAAATATTTCAGACACTTACATTTTATGATAAACATGGGCCCCTAAATAAATCCATCAAATTTTGATACTTCTTATTACTTTATTCTTTGACAGTCACAGTTCAGGGCTGACGTCAGAGTGCAGTGTCTCCTGCCATCTTTGTTTAAATAAGAAAGGATCTTGATACTACAAGGCGGGTATTTTTTTAAATGACAAAAAGAAACTTTATCTGATTTTGGCTCTTTCTGTCATGAGTCAAGAATTTTTTCATATTGTACAGCAAAACATTAACAAAAATAAACAATAAAAATATTAGCAAGCATGCATGGGGTGCTCATTACATACCATCCCTGTTTAAATCATTTCACTGGAGCACAAATGTCAATCTGTGGGAACTTCACAGGAACGTTAAATGGAGGGTGCCATTTTCCAGTTCAGGAAACTGAGTGTGGGGAGATTAGATGGTTTCCTGAGGTAAAATGGTTGAAAAATGGCAAAGACCATGAAGTTCTACTTGTTTTTTTTTTTTTAACCACAACACTGCCCATATATAGTTACCATTCTGACTTGAATACAGAAGAACAGCCTGTGTGAGTCTCACGAATTGACCCTGCACTAAATAAATACTGTCATTGAGGAAGGTTAGAGAGCGTTCTTGTTTTCCTTGCCTAATTTGGTGAGAAGGAAGAACAGGAGATAGATCTAGGGAGGGGAAAGTGAAGCTTCATTCATGACTGATGGATAAAACCAGTCTGCGGACATGCAGAGGTTCATACAAAGGCTTCTTAACGCTGTACCCCAGAATTGGATTTCCCGGGACAGCAGAGAAGGCACAGGGTAGCAGAGGTCGGTCTCCCTGTGGTACTAAGTTGATGACTAGGCAGATCCCAGAGAGGAAAGGCGGGAGGTTCAGAATGCCTGCCTCGCTCCATCTCTTCCTTTTCTGGACTCATCCATGATGCTTACATTGAAGCCCTGGGGACACCTCTCCATGTTAAAACAAACCGGTGGGAGGGAGAATCCTCGGAGCAGTTATGAACTAGAACTTACTCAATGCAAGTTAATAAGAAAACACCACTTTGGTGTAGACTGTATCAGAGTTCTGTAAGCAGTGCCTGTGATGTACTTTATCAACATGTTCTATAGCTTGTATAATCTCAAATACATTTAGATCTAGTACATGTCAGAATTCTAGTAACATTAATTTTTTTTTTTTAATATGCGGGTACTGGGAGTTGAACTCAGGACCTCATACTTGCCAGGAAGGCGCTTGTGCCGCTAGCTATCTCACCAACCCTAATTTTTGAAAGAAAAAATATCCTTCTATTGCTGTATAGGCTTTTAAGCCAGTCTTTTGCAAAGATTCAAATAAGTTATATCTTATTACAAAACGGTCACTTTTACTTTTTCTAAAAGATCACTTAGAATCGTTATGAAAACTATTCTTTTTGCTAAATGTCACTACGAGGACTGATTTGAGGCACCAACCCTAAAGTGTATTTTCTATCCGCCGTGGTGCTGTTCTGTTCCCAGGGCCAAGGAGTAACTGCTACATATTTATGTTCCTAATAAATGCTGGAATTACAAATCACTGATGGGGAAGTCTGCCTTGTGCCAGAAAGTTACACAAGGTGAAGGCTATGTTTTCCCATTCTTTGAGGCTGAGTGACCCAGTCAGCTGTTGTGAAATTCAGCCGCCTATAAGAATCTCTCAAACTGCTTTTTGATTAATAAGGAAATCTGGGGCCCCACCCAGACTCACTGAATCAGAATTTCTGGAGGCAGGGCCTATGAATCTTTAATTTCAAATACTCCTAAGTAATTAGAGGAAATGAACTAAATTAGGATAAATATATTAAGAAAAAAATCAGTGTTTTTTTTTTAATGTTTCAGATTTAAAAGAAAAATTGCTAAGATTAAAATTACCAGGATATGGAGAAAAGGAACACTGGTACACTGTTGGTGGGACTGTAAATCAGTACAGCTACTATGGAAATCAATATGGAGGCTCACCAAAAAACTAGAAATAGACCTGCCATGTGATCTACTATCCTACTCCTGGGTATATACCCAAAGGAAAGAAGATCAGCAGAAACAAGAGACACCTGCACACCAGTGTATTGTGGTACTATTCACAGTAGCTAAGATTCAGAACAGGTGGGCTGCCTGTCAGCAGATGAATGGATAAAGAAAATGTGGTATATATATACAATGGAGTACTATTCAGCCATAAAAAGGCTGAAATCATTTCATTTGCAGGAAAATGGATAAACTGGAGGACATCATGGTAAGTGAAACAAGCCAGACCCAGAAACACAGAAAGACAAGTATCGTGTGTTTTCTCTCGTACATGGAAACTAAAAAACAAAACAAAACAACAAAAAAATTAAAAAAATAAAATATCAGATGATCTGAAACTAGAGGGACTTTCAGGGAAGGGGATCAAGGGAAGGCAAGAGATGAGGGTAAAAGAGAACAGAAGAGAGGGTGGGCATGAGCAAGGCAAAAAATATGCATGTATATAAATGACATAGTGTAGCACATTAATTTGTATCATTAATATATGTTAATAATTATAATAATAAACAGCCTAAAGCAGTTATCAATACCTTTGGGTTATTGAGGAAACAAAAAAAAAATTCAATAAAATGCAAATAACATGTAAGCCTGCATGGCTGTGCCAGATTACAGAGCCCCTTGCATTTGTCCAGCTTGGTCAGTTTCCGCCCAGGTGCACGTGTGGAGTTGCTCCCCTTTGGAGCGAGGCCCACTGGCACGTGCAAGTCAGCAGAGGGCTGCAGCTGAGCCTAGGTCACCTGTTGGCAGAGGCATTTGTGGAGCAGTGTTGCATTTTCCTCTCCAAGACTTCTGCCGCCGGCAAGCATCTGTGAACTATTCTTGGATCCACAGCCTCAGTCTGGTCATACAAACGTTTCTGCCACTGACACATACAGCACGAAGGGGGGTCTCCAACTTGCAAGACACCGAGCATCAGGGATCCTGAGGAACAGTCCTGGTCCTCCCCAAATTCAACATATAGTAAATCATCTTATCTAACTAGAAAGGGAAAACAAAAAGATATATACTTGGAAAGAGAATACTTACAAAATCACCTGTAAAGAAGAATGTGACAACATGCAATGGATTGTTTATCTGACACCAAGAGAGAAAGGCATGTTTCACTAAAATGAAATGCTAATGAAATATTTCATTAAGATGTTCTGTAACTACCCACATGTGAATTACCAACTAGCAGAGAATTAGAATACAATGTGATTATTTGATGAGCATCCCTTAGTGTTTAGATGAATCAGAAGGTGAATGTTACAGCAGTGAAGCTCCAATAAGTTTATTAATTATTTAGCAGGTCAATCTAATTAGTTAATCTAGTAAACTAATTAATAGATTAACAAAATATACCTTATCATATGATCTATTGTTTGCATATTCTCACCTTATCCAATGAAATATATTGCATAAAATATTTTAAATAAATGCACCCATTAATAAATTGAATTATACCTCTAGTGAAGTGTGGTAAGGTAAGGAATGAACCAAAAATGAACCCTGCAAATACTGGGAGGAGACCTATTATCAGGAAGCATGTTAGAGTCACTAGGAACCATTCTCTTGATATCGATCTTATTGTGTCCCAAGTGCCACCACTGTATTTCAATGACTCACTTGCACCCAGAGCAAACCAAGAACAAGTTTTTTGGGGTTGGTTGATTGCTGTGTTGGTCACGCCAAGTGAGCCCACTGACAACATGCAGAAAGATAGAAAGTGGCCTCAGATTTTTGGTACATATTTATTGCTCACTTGATTGTAGAGGGTGAGCCCTCTTCCTCTATTCACCCCAAAATCAAATAGGCAAAAACTTCTGTGTCAATAGGTTGGATAATGTCCCCTGAATCTGGTAATTATTCAGTGTTGTGACAAGCAGCACACCCAGGCTAAATTTGGTAAGGCAGGAGCTACCCACATGTTTTTGCCCGAACTGGGAACTAGGATCTATTTTCCTCAAAATGAAAATAACTTTATTGTTTTTTCCAGATCAAAAAAAAAAAGTGTGACTAATAAAATCCCAGATGATACATAGAATATATAGAAGTAAATAATACCAAAACATTGTTACCTAGAGATAAGTGCTATTAAAAATTTAATAAATAATCTGTCTTTATGCATGTATAGTTTTATAAAAACAGACTCATGTTTCATTAACTCATTTTGTAACTTAAAAATATTGTAGTCCTCTTTCTATATCAATAGGTATACATGTATGCCATAGATTTTTTTTTTTTTTTTTTTTTTTTTGTGGGTACCGGGAGTCGACCTCAGGACCTCGCACTTGCCAGCAAGTGCTTGTAATGCTGAGTGATATCACCGGGCCCATTTTTCCTTTATGTGGGCTCTGGGAGTCGAACTCAGGACCTCACGCTTGCCAGATAGGCACTTACGCTGCTGAGCTATCTCACCAGCCCTATGCCATAGATTTTTGATAACTTCCTAGTATTCCATTTTCTGTCTATACTAAAATTTTATTAACTATTTCTCAACTAATAAAGTTAAAAGTTATCTCCAGTTTCCCAGTGTTGCTAGCACTGTTTTAATAGCCTTTATTATGCATACATCTTTGAGGAAATATTTGCTTTTCTCCTTAAGATGAGTTCTTAAAAGCGGAATTGCTGGGCCAACGGGCAGGCAGGTTTTAAGGCTTTGGTTCCTGTTGCTCATTGGTCTGCCCCAGAAATGCCTTCCCAGTTTACTCACTAAGAACTCAAAAACGTTACTTCTGATAATTGGCACAGGCCACCTAACTCAAGTATTATTTTAACAACCAAGTATGATCGGTTAATGCCAATCTTCATGAAAAGACCAAACATTGTGTTGAGACTGAGTGAATTTGAACGCCAGGAATGAGGTCCTGAAGGAGCTGAGGGTAGGAATCCAACGCACCCTCACTGAGAAGCTGAGCTTGGCCTTGTGAGCTCCACCCAAGAGAAGAGCCTCGGGTTGGCTTAACCCCCCCCCCGTGGTTCCACTTGGACACGCTGGGGTAACTACTTTATTTGTTTGTTTGGTTTGGTACTGGGAATCGCACCCAGGGCCTCCACACTGAGCTGTGTCTCCAGCCCTTTTCATATTTTTTATTTTGAGACAGGGTCTCCCTGAGTCTCTCAGTTGCCTGGGCTAAGTGTGAACTTACGATCCTCCTCGCTCAGCCGCCCAGAGTGCTGGGGTTACAGGTGTAAGCAACCATGCCCGGCCTGGTACCCACTTCTTGATCCCAGCTCCATTGCCAGGCATTTTGGTTCCACAGGAGAGTAACTATAGTAGAGCAAGTCTGTCTCACTAAGCTGAGCTCTGCTTGCCTGGGCCTGGGGCCTTTTTCCTGACATGATCCCTCTACAGATATTTGGCATCTACTGTCTCAAACAAAAGCATCCTCATGTGTGATTAAAAGGATTTCTTGTTTGAGGTTCTAAACAGACATACACCCACTGTGTGCGTAGACGTGGCTCATCCTCGCAGACTTTAATTATTTTTTTTTTTTTTTTTTTTTTTTTTTTTTTTTTTGTGGGTACCAGGGGGACGACCTCAGGACCTCGTGCGCCAACAGGCACCCGTGCCACTGAGCGATATCACCGGCCCCTTTTTCGTATGTGGGTTCCGGGAGTCGAACTCGGGCCCTCGCGCTTGCAAGGCAGGCGCTTACGCCGCTGAGCCATCTCACCGGCCCTCGCAGACTTTAATTATACCCTGTGTTGTAAACTTGGGATTTTTATTGAAGGCTCCTCACATCTTACATTGTACTCCACCTGTTGCAAGAAGCATTTGTCCATGGCTATACCCTCGCAACGTCTCGCTTCCATTGAATTGGCAGTTTCATGGTTTCTGGGTTCAGCTCACCAACGGATATGTAGATGGCTGCTCTCTCCTTCCATCTCCTTCTTCCCAGGCTCCCACTCCTGTTCTGTGGGATCTTTTCCTCAGATAAACTCTGTGCAAGCCCATGTCTCAGGCTCTGCTTTCTAGGAGAACCAAGACCAAGCTACTGCCCAGCACAAAGACATGGGGTGAAGAGAAGCTGCTTTAATTATTAGCAAATGTTTTCCCCTCAGCTAACCACTGACATAAGACGTGCCAAGTAGCTCTTCTTAGAGTCACAAGTTGTGTTGATTTGCCCTTAAGATGGCGGGTGTTCTAGAATGAAGTTCCCAAGTCTCCATTGAGAACGCCAGTGAAAAAAACAGAACCAAAAGTTATAATTCAATTTTGAGAAAATAGAAGGGGAAAGATAATACCAAAAATTATTCCAATGGTCCTATACTAAAAAAATTTTGGTCCTAGAATATTTGACAAATGTCCTCATTACCTGTACATAAGTAATGGCTAATTTTATGTTCACAAAACACTGAATTTCTTTTTAAGAAACCAACATTTTATTAAATATTTTTATTTATAGCCTTATTTCAAGCACTTTGTAAGAAATAGAACGTTTTTCTTTTTGTAAGGACAAAGACATCAGGCCTTGAATGAAAAGACTCCAAAATAGACTGAAAAGTACAAATAAAAATGTTTATTTCCTCAAAAAGTTTTCACTATGCCAATCTGAATAACAAGAGTCTTTCTACCAACAAAACAGCTTAAGCCTCTATGATAATTTTTACTGATTCTAATATCCAAGGAATAGGAAGAGAAAAAAGTAGGTCAGTGTCCTCATGACCATCTTTGCTCTGTTCTGTGATTATTTTTTGAAGTCCTAGATTAAGTTAGGACTCCAGATAAGAGTTAATCACTCTAGAAAATTCTTTTTTCCTCCAGCATTAATGCTATTCTTTTACTACATGCCAACTCTAATCCCTATTAGATATGTGAAAACCCTTTTAATCAAAAACCTTCATGGAAATGTCCAGAGTAGGCAAATTCTGAGAAACACAAAGCAGATAAGTGGTTCCCAGCGGCTGGGAGAACGAACAGGAGTGAGTCTTAATGGGTACAGGGTTTTTTGTGGGGTGACGAAACAATCTGGAATTAGACACTGGTGATGGTTACACAACTTTGCAGATACATTAAAAACCACCAAGTGTACATGTTAAGAGGGTTCATTTATTATATGTGAATTGCTATCTTAATACAAAATAAAATTTAAAAACAAAAATGAATCCTAGAAATGTTTGATACTTTGCCCTGGGAAAGTACTTTAGCAGCAGGAAGCAGCCACCTGCCCTCCCCGTGGTCTTGGTTGAGTTATAGGAGGGCAAGAGCATCATTTCAGCCCCAGATCTGGATTTAACCCCTGCAATTACACAGGATGTTTCTATGGTACACAGCCCATTTTATCAGTTTGACTCCCAGGAAATTAAACCACATCATTCCCTTGATGGGGGCTGTTGATTTCGTGCTTTCACAAGGGGCAGGGCTGAAAGAGGACAGCTGTAGCAATCCTGGGGACCCAATCTCTCCCCTAAGCTGCTGAGCTCCAGAGCCACAATTAATATACAGTCATGGAGCCCGGCTTTTTTATTCACAAGGAAAAAAGCCATCCCTATTGGCAGCTGAAGAGACAGCTCCTCTGGGGACCAATTATTCTATTTTGTGCTATACAAACTGCACGAGGCTGCTGTGAGCCCCCGGGAGCCGCTCTACTGGGCTTCCCTCCGAGGCCAGGCAGGGGCTCTAGACAGGAGTTGTTCTTCATGTCAAAACTCCTGCTAATGACACAATTAAGTAACTGGGGACCACGGAGAAGCTCTTAATTAGGTAAATACTGCTTTCTGAGAAATGATTGCCTGGTTTTAGGCAAGCCGTTGCTGTCAGATCGCTGGAAGATACATGCTCTGTGGATAAATGAAGGAGCATTTTGAGGACCCAATTTCCCCGATTATTTCTTCTTATTTAACAGTGGAGAATACTTATCATTTTATTAGAAATGATACAGAGTGCTTCATTTTAAGAATTAATGTCCTTTAGGTTTGCAAAAGGAAATGAACTGTAAAGGCAGGAAAGAATAGCTAAAACATTATCCGGGTTACCAAATAATTTGATCGTACATGACAATCTTTAGGAATCTCTAAATCATTGGCCAAATGAAATCCATGCAAATTTACATTCATTTCTTGTCCACAACTTCCCCACCCTCTTGCATCCATGAAAGGTCAAACATTTTAATACTTTTCCCCTAAACATCCTGCTTCAGGTTACTTTTAAGATCAGGTTCTATTTAAGAGTGGTTCAAGGTGTGCTTTGATGTTATTTCCACCATCTATTTGCTATAGTTTTTGAGCTCCATATCAGCCAGGAATGCAGGAAAGTAGTAATCCATTGGTAGATTAGAGGATGGGAGGTCACACATGATTTGGGAAAGTAGAACTCACCTACGCCTCCTTTCTTTCCCATTGTTTGGATTTTGGTGTTGTTTTATATATTCTGAATATGGAAATCACTTGGCTCACTTTAAGGAACTGATTCCTTGTGCTCTGAGACCTCCACTGGTTTTCACTGATATTTTATTTCTTTGATTAAAAGAAAAAGACTGGAAGTTTTACTAATTTATCCTTTCACAGAACAAAATGACAAACTAAAGAATTTTACTCCCAGTTATTCATTGATCCAATTATTTGTTACTCATAAATATTTATTGCTATATAATACTGTGGCTGGAATGTGTCCACCATACCTCAAGTGTTAGAAATTTAATCCCAAAGCAATGGTGTTGGGAGGTAGAATGTTTAAGAGACGATTAGGTCATAAGGGCTCCACCCTCACTAATAGACTAATGTCATTATCACCTGAGTGGGCTTGGTGGGAGTTAAGCATTCTCTCTCTCTCCCTCTCTCTCTCTTTCTCTCTCTCCTTTCTCTCTTCTCTCTCTCCTCTCTCTCCTCTCTTGCCCCTGTCCCTTCAGCTATGGGATGATGCCATGAGAAAGCCCTCTCCAAATGTAAGTTTCTCAACTTTGGCCATCCCAATCTCAGAACAGTAAGAAATAAATCTCTGTCCTTTATAAGTTACAGAGCTTCACTCAGCTATTTTGTTATAGCACACAAAACAGTCTAAGACATATAATAATATAGGGACAACATGTACGTCCATTTTATCCTTTCTATGGACTTGTTTGTTCTAGTATTGAGTTAACTGAATTGGTCCTAAATTTAAAGTTCAAACTCTCATATGGGAGAAGTCGTCTTAATCAGATTGCTTGTGGACAGGAAAATTAGGTGGAAAAGACCATATTCATGATAAAGACATTGGGCTGGTCACTTTATCGTGGCTTTCATTGTGTCAGTCTCTATTGTAGGGAGTTATTTATTCTTCATTCTAGTTATTTGTATTTTTATTTATCTGATTTTCCATCTATAAAGTTAAGATCATTGGTGGATGACAAAGTAATCTTCTTTCTCTCTGTGTCCCATTGGCCCATGACCCTTATTTCATGTATCTTCTGATTGTCCTCAACATCTAGCCAACTCCCACAGATCCCCTCTCCATCACTACATCTTCCGTGTTAACCTCGGTGGTTGAAGCAGTTTTCTTCTATATCTACTCTGACTCAACTGATACCGTCTTCATTTGTAGTCAATCACCTACAAGTCCTACCTCCTTTCCTGCCATTTATGCTCTTGTTCTCCAATAAGGCCTCCCAAATCTTCTTTCTTCCTGCTCATTTTTGTCCCACTTGATGCTCCCAAGCCCTGCTCAGCTGAAATTCTTCAACCACACATTTCAACTCTACTATCACACTCACCCAGGGAAATCTTGGGTTCCTTTTACCTACTTTAGGTGCTGCAGAGCCAGCCAAATGGGTAGGTCACTCCCCATGCCTGCTTTTCTGTTCTCGATTATAGATTTTGGAATCAGTGAGGAAGGTCTGAGGTATTTGAAGACCTCACCTTTGTATGGTGCAACTTTGGTTCCCATCCATATTTCTTTCATTCCTTTGGGCTGAAGAGCCTGGGACACACCCAACAGAAGCTGTACCATGTCTTTCTCCTTGGGATACCCCCATTCTTCATACTGCCTCTTGCCTTTGACTCATCTAGCAAGTGCTTTCTGACCATCTCTTCCTTGATTCGGTGTCAGTATGGTTTAGATCAAGAATGACCCCCAAATGCTTCCTGTGCTGAGGCTGGGCTTCTGTTAGGTGATGGGGTCATGGCGGTGCTGTGCTCATCCATTTATGAGTTCAGCAACTGTGTGTGCTGACTGTGCTTTTGGAAAGTAGGGTCTGACTGGGTCCCTGGGATCATGACATGGAAGGGTTTGTCTCCCTCCTGGCTTCTCTCTTCTCTCTCTCTCTCCCTCTCTCTGTTTCCTGACCTCCATGAGGTAAGCAGCTTTCCACTACTATGCCCCTCTTTCATGCTGATTTTGCCCTGGAGCAGGCCCACCCTGGACTGAAACTCTGAGCCAAAATAAACCTCTCCTCCTTAAAGTTACGGATGTCAGGTATATGTCTCAGCAATAAGCAAAGTGACTAAGACAGTGTTACAGTGTTTCTCATTCCCAGGCTTTGATTTGTAACTTTGCTGTATGCTTATCCTGAAATACAATGAAGTAGATCGATAGATACATAGATAGATAGATAGATAGATACATAGATAGATAGATAGATAGATAGATAGATAGATAGACAGATAGATATAGATAGATAGGTGATAGATAATATATATTCTGCCAAAAATTTATACACATTTCCGGAAAAGAAAAACATATAAATATTTTAATACTAAATTTATTGACACATTATGAGATTAATACAAGTTACCTTTGACCTCTACAATGACAAGAGGTGCTCAAAGTGGTGGCCATTTGCTTCTAGACATTTATTAGTACAGCGAACTACTGCTTGGGTAACTTTGGTCATGGAGATTGCTGCACATGCATTTTCAATATCTTCTCTAAGGACCGGCAGTATAGTGGATTTTCTACAACGTATGACATCTTCTAGGGTCCCCCATAGGAGGGTAACACCATGTGTTTGAAAAACATCATACTACTTTTCCTGAAGTGTGTATACATTTTGGTGGACTCTGTATATTCCAGTTAAATGTTATCTCACCTATATTTCCTTCTACGTATTGTTATTTTCATTCAACACTTTGTAGTTTGAGATTTATCTATACAGATACATACATTTTGCTCTTGAGCTGTATTTCATCATTTCTGTGTGTATGTCCTCACATACACAAATATAACAAAAACATATATGAACAGCATTTATAATCTATTTTCCTGGTGTTAGAAATTTAGATTTTTTTTAAAAAAAAAGTATAATCTTTTTGCCATGCATATTCTTTCTAGTGTCCTCTTGTGATCATATATAAGGATTATCCCTAGGAAGAAATGTGGAGTAGAGTTGTTGGGTTGTTTGAAAGAATGAATGAATGAATGAATGAATGAATGAATGAATGAATGAAGACACTGTCATTGTCATCTTGATCAATGGAACCTTCTTGGAAACATAGAGCCCATTTGTGATAATAAAACAGACAAAGAGGAAGTAATATGTCATTATCTCATAATTATGGTGGGACACAAAATACAAATCTTATGTGTGGTAACCACTACCCATAGTGGCAGGTTGAAAGATTTGGATTTCCAATTATGGTATTTTCCATTTGAAACTCTGTAATGCATTAGATTCTTGAAATGCCTTTGCCCATCTCTGTCTTTTCTTAGTTAAAAACCAGGGCAGTATTTTCTTGTTAACCTGACCAGCACAAGCTTGGCCAAATAATTCCAGAAGACATGTGTGACTCTCACAATTGGGGTCCAACATAGTCTAAATTAACCTGCTGTGATGGTTTGCAAATTCCTTTCCCTCCCTTGAGTAGCGTTTTCCTGTGCTCAAGTATAGTGACTAACAACTGTGTGATGGTTCTGAGACCAAAACCACAAGTGCCGTGCTCATATTTAGGCCACTGCCTTGTGTTGCCAGTTTAGAGAAGATGTGGTTAAACCAACAGTCACTTCGACTGCTGGCATTTCTGATGTTTTGAATTAAAAATAAGTGTCACTTTTTCTTCTACAATAATTTGCCATTGACATAGGAGTTAATGGCACATTCATCAAGATATTTCCACTACAGTCATAAATTGAACATCTTAACCCAAAAGCCTCATGGGACAGTAATCTGCCAATGTTTAATTCTTACTCTATTTTAGGATTTCTAGTGAGTATAAAAAAATCTTTTCTATTTTTTATTTATTTTTTAATTAAGTTTATTGGTGCAATTTAGATCTATGTCATGATCACATTCATCATAGGGAATTTGTACCTGTATGTGATATATCTTGATTTCTCTTATTTTCCCCATTCTCCTCCCCTCCCTTCAACCCCTCTTCCCCTCCTTATTTATAAAAGCTCTGTTTTCACTTTATGATTCTTTTCTCAGTTTTTCTTTTCCCTTCCTTCCTTTCCCCCTCACCCCTCCCTAGTTCCCCTTTCCTTTTGAACAATTTCTTCCCTATTTCACAATATCTATTATATATTTTGGTCTTTATTTACACTTTCAGTTTCTCACACCAGAGAGACAATGTGATATTTACATGTGTGTCCAATTTATTTCACTTGAGTATGGTCTCAAGGTGAGTCCATTTACCTAAAAATGTCTCAAGCTGTTCCTTCTTTATGGCAGAGCAATACTCCATTGTATTAAAAAAACAAACCCACATCTTCTTTATCTATCAATTGGTTCATGGGCATTTGGGTTATTTCCAAGATTTAGCTATTACACACTGTGCTGCTATAAAGATGGATGTGCATATATTGCTGTGGTACGCTTTTAAATTCTTTTAGGAAGTTACCAAGAAGAGGAATAGCTGGATCAAATGAGACCTCTCATCCTAGTTTTTTGAGGAGTCTTCACACTGATTTCCACAGTGTTTGCACCAGTCGACACTCCCACCAACAGTGGAGAAGTCCTTTTTCCCCACAGCCCCGTCAGCATTTGTTATTGGTTGACTTCTATCATGATAACAGCCATTCTTTCTGGAGTGAGATGGAACATAGATGGTGTTTTAATTTGCACCTCTCGAATGACCCATGATGTTGAACATGTTTTCGTATGTTTATTTGCCATTTGCACTTCTTCCTCTGAGAAGTGTGCATTCATCTCAGATGCCCATTTTCAGGTTGGGTCTTTAAATTTGGGAGGTCTGATTTTTTTCAGTTACTTATATGTTCTAGATATTAGTCCTTTGTCTGAGGAACAACTGGGAAAATTTTCCCACTCTGTGGGTGGTCTCTTCACTCTGTTGGTGATTTCTTTTGCTGTGCAGAAGCTTTTTAATAAGATGAAATCCCAGGTGTTGATTCTTGGTAATATTTCCCATGTGATCTGGGTTTTATTCATGAAGTCTCTGCCTACACCAATGTCTTCAAGAGTTCTACCTATGCTCTCTTCCAGTAGATCTAGTGTTTCTGTTTTAATATTCAGATCTTTGATCGATTTTGATTTTAGTTTAGTGCATGGTGAGAGACATGGGTCTAGTTTTAGTCCTTGGCATGTGGAAAGTCTGGATTAAAGAGGCTTTCTTCCGGTGAATGTGTTTGGCCCCTTTGTCAAAGATAAGTAGCTGTGTGTGTTTGGAGTTGTTTCTGCATCTTCTAATCTATTCCACTGATCCTTGGGTCCATTACCATGCTGTTTTTATCACAGTAGCTTTGTAGTATAATTTCAAGTCAGGGATTATGATACCTCCTGCCTTGCCTTTGTTGCCCAGAATTGCCTTGCTATTCTAGGGCCCTTCTGGTTCCAAATGAATTTTAGGAATGTTTCCTCTAGTTCTGTGAGGTATGTTAATGCTATTTTGATTGGGACTGCATTACATCTGTATAAAAATTTTGGGAGTATGGCCACTTTCACTATGTTGGTTTTTCCTATCTAAGAGGAAGGGATATCTTTTCATTTTCTAATATCTTCTTTGATCTCCATTTTCAGAGTTCTGTAGTTTTCAATATAAATATCTTTTACTTCATTTGTTTGATTCCTGTTTTATTTTTTTGATGCTATTGTGAAAGGTGTGGTTACCCTAATTTCTGTCTCATGAGTTTATTATCTGTGTGCAGGAGCACTACTGATTTTTGAGTGTTGACTTCGTATCCTGCTACACTATTGAATTTGGTTATTAAGTCTATAAGTCTTTTGGTGGAGTTTTTGGGGTCTTCTATGTAGAGTACCATGTCATCCACAAATAATGATAATTTAACTTCTTCCTTTCTGATCTTTATTCCTTTTATTTCTTTCTCTTATCTAATTGCTCTGACTAATGTTTCCAGAACTATACTGAATAGGAGTGGCAATAGTGGACAGCTTTGTCTTGTTCCTGATTTTAGAGTGAATGTTTTAGTTTTTGACCATTTAATATGATGTTGGCTATTAGTTTGTTATAGATGGCTTTTATCAGATTGAGATAAAGACCATCTATTCCAATTTTCTATAGGCTTTTTTGAATGCTTTTTCTGCATCTATTGAGATGATTATGTGGTGTTTGCTCTTGGCTTTGTTAATATGGTGTTTTACATTTATTGGTTTGTGTATGTTGAACTACCCCTGCATCCCTGGGTTGAATCCTACTTGGTCATGGTGTATAATCTTCTTGATGATGTGCTGCATTCTGTTTGCCAGAACAATCCTCAATCCTTATTGAGGATTTTCATATAGATGTTCCCTAGGGAGATTGGCCTATAGTTCTCTTTTTTGGTTGGATCCTTCTCTGCTTTTGGCATCAGGGTAATACTTGCTTCCAGGAATGAGTTTGTGAGCACTGCTTCCCTTTCAAGTTCATTAAAGAGTTTGAGGGCCGGTGAGATGGCTCAGCGGCGTAAGCGCCTGCCTGCCAAGTGCAAGGGCCCGAGTTCAACTCCCAGAACCCACATAGGAATAAAGGGCCGGTGATATCGCTCAGCGGCACAGGCGCCTGCTGGCGCATGAGATCCTGAGGTCGACCCCTGGTACCCACAAAAAAAAAAAAAAGAGTTTGAGGAGCAGTGGCATTAGATCTCTAAATTTCTTGTAGAATTCAGCAGTGACTCTATCAGAACCTGAACTTTTCTTTGTTGGTAGGTTTTTAATTACATTTTTAATTTCTTTGGCTGATATTGGGTGATTTAGAATTTTTATATCTTCTTGATTCAGCTGTAGTAACTCATATGTATCTAGGAATCTGTCTATTTCTTCTATTTTTTCCCTCTTATTAGAATAAAGATTCTTGAAGTAGGTATTGATGATCTTCTTGATTTCTGCAGGATCCATTATGATTTCATCTTTTCCATCCCTAATTGCATGGATTTGTGCCTTTTCTTTCCTTTTTTTGATAAGGTTGGCTAAGAGTTTACCAATTAAAATGCTGTTTGTGAAATTGTTTGTTTAATTAACATTACTATTTGACAGTTTCCATATGAGCTGATGACATTTTTACCAAAGAAGAAAAGTCCAAACACATTGAGATGCCTAGTGGTGTGTGTGTATGGGTAGAGGGCCTAGGTAATAGATAATATTAATTCCTTTTTATCTTGACTATCAATATATATTAATGGTCACAGCAATGTACCTGGGGAAATGCAATATAAAGGCTTTCTCTTTCTGAACCTTCTGCAGATGGATAGCTGTGTTATTATTCCCACTAAGTACACAAAAATGTTGGATATGTGCCTTACCTTCAGAATTCTTCCTGATAAACTCTTCCGAAGATGCGTCCAGTCTTCACATGGAGACACAATCCTTTATACAACCTAAGCTGTAGGATATTTTTAATGTGGTCCAGGTTTGAAATTTTAAAGAGATCCTATATATATTAGACAGCTGGTGATGAAACGTAAGAGCAATTGATTTGCAGAAAGTAAAAAGAAGTATTTTCTGAAGAAGTTTTTCTGTGCATTAAGACACAGAGTGACACAGTTGAGAAAATATTTTTAATAAAGATCTGTACAGGTCACTTTGCATGCGAGTGTCCTACTGATTGTTACTTGATTATTAAGACTAAAGGCACAATCTCTCATGTCAACAGGACAAATTGTGAAACCAAACCAAAATTTGATTTGTTCACATTGGGTTCTGGCCAGAAACTCCATTCTTTGTTATTGTGACCTGAAAGTCATCCATTAATTGCTAGTCAGCATTAGCCTGTCTTTATTCTGTCTATGGGGGCAGATGGTAGAACGAGTTACATCTTTTGAATAATTAGGGGCAGGTATAACCAAGCCCATTGAAGACCTTATTTGTCTCCTATACTATCAATAATAATTAATTAAATTGGGCCTAGAGTAAGTGATAGGGTAAATGATGACATTACTTTGGTAGGGTCAACTGATAGTGTAAATGCCCACATTACTTTGGATTCTGTTTGCTTGTTTTGTTTGTGAAAGATGGGTGCCATAAAAACCAGATATTCATACCTACTCCCAGTAGCAAAATTTTCTTAAAAGCTTTAGGCAGTAGGAATATATATTTCTAAAGTGTGGAAATTAATGACTGAAAACAACAAAGAGATGAATTGCACACACAAAATTTAAAAAAGAGAAAGAAAAAAAAAACCACGAAGTGATTCTGGGTGAATAATACTTCAGTTTTACCAAAAGTCAGAAGCTATAGAGGATTAAATTAAAAGGATATAAACTAATTATGAGTGGTTTTGCTTGTAGATTAAATTAGTGAGGAAGACTTAATTTTCTTTAATAATATCATCATGATCCTTTTTAAGAGGTAGCAGACTACAGAAAGATTAGCGTGTGAAAATGCTGTGTTTATGTAACTAAATGGGAGCTCACTGGCCATAACGGAGCTACTTTGAACAGCAGTGTTGTGTGAGCTGGTATCTTAAATAGCCCTGCCTTGGTAAGAAGAGTTTGGGGTTAGAATAATCAGCTACTGGGTTTTAACGAATCTATCGTGTCATCCACTTTGTCACTGCTAGAGAAAAGAAGAAATGGCCCTTTGAAGTGGTCTCTTCTCCCCACCCCCAGTCTTAAAACAATTGCCTTAATTCAAGAAAATGCCATGAAACCCTCAGATGTGCAGGAGCCCTGACACCAATGTCCTGACCACTTCCTAACTCAGAAAATTGCATTCTGAGTATCGATGCTCTCTTCTTGTGGCTCTATTTTAAAGAGATGAATGACTCTGGTTAGAATCTAATTTCCTCCTAGAATTAATGCTGCAAAATTAATGGGCCACCTGGTCACGTTTCAGAGGGTAAATAAATGACCATCCTCGGTGCAGGTCAGGGTCAGCAATGACTCCTCTGTGACTCATAAGCCATGAGCGAATACAAGTGATCAGACCATGCCTGAGACACCGCCAGTTGTGTGGGGGCAGCAGGAGCAGCTGGGGAAGGTGCACCTCATCTTTCTTCTAATCTAGTCAATGGTTGGAATTTTCCAGGAATCTGCAATGCTGAGCTTGCTATAGGAAGGCTGTATACACAGCTCCATGGCCTCTTTACAGCCTTTGGATGGATATGTGTGTGAGTGTGCCAGTGCATGTTTGGGTGTGGTACACACAAACTCCTACATAAGCTCCGTTAGGGTATTTCCCAAAACCAGCACAGTGCTAGCTCAAGGGGAGTACTCAGTACATGTTTGTGGAGAAAAAAAGGGACAGAAGGAGAGAGAGACCGAGGTAGAGAGGAAGGGAAGGAAAGAGAGGGGAGGAAAGAAGACAAGGAGGAAGTTGGGGAGCAAGGAATGGAGAAATTAAGAGAAGTGGGAAAAAGAGGGTAATTTTCTGACTGAAAAGCTCATGAAGACTTGACCTTGAAAGTCAAAAAAGGAAACAAAGTTTTCAAATCCTGATACTTTGGAGGACAAATGTCCCCAACCCCGACCTAAAAGTGACTTACTTTCTAAGCAATTGTTAGTTGGCTTCCCATCACCATGACAAAAATAACTGAAAAAGTCTACCTAAAGCATGCATGATTAATTTTGGTTTCTGGCTTCAGAGGTTTCAGTCCACAATCCTTGGGTTCCATCGTTTCTGGGCTTGTGGTGAAGTAGAACATCATGGTGGAAGGGTGTAGCTGAGGAAAGCTGCTCACCTTGTTTTGGCCAGAAAGCAAAGAGAATATAACAAAGACACTGGGAACAAAATATCTCCTTCAAGGTCATGCTCTTAGTGGGCCACTCCCTCAGCTATGCCCCACTTCCTCCAACATGGCCCCACTTCCTCCAACTAGGCCCTACCTCCTAAAATTTCCACCATTTCCCAATAGCTACAAATTCATCAATAGCTTAATCCACTCATTAGGTCAGGGGCCTCATGATTCACTCACCTCCCAGAGGCCCCACCTCTGAACACTGCTACATTGGAGGCTGATTCTTCACCATATGAGCCTTTGGGGGACATTCTAGATCCAAACTATTAGTGACCTTCTAAAGCCTGGAGTGAGAGTCCCTGAGATGTGGAATCCAGGAGTTTATATCTGTGTAAGGTCCTCAGCTGAATCTAGTGGTTTTCACTGAAGTCCACAGGAATCTTTAGCTAAATTCAGCCTGACTAACTACCTGGTGGAAAGGGCCACACAGAACGTTGTTCCTTAGATTTCCACACTTAAGTCAAGAGATGTAAGAGCAGCCCAAATAGTCTCAATCGGCACAGCCTAGCCTGACATGGCTTCCTTCCGTCGTGGTTCTTCTCAATGTCAAGTATGTGTTGCAGGCTTGAGGCTGGATTCGGGGCAGTTTAATCTATGTCATCTTCCAAGAGACAGCAGTGCCTGGTACTTAAAGGTGATGTCTTCAGAGTCAGCCTGCCCTGTTTAAATCCTATAGCTATTATGATCTTAGATAGCTACTTAACCCTGTGCCTTAGTTTCCTCCCTTGTGAAATGGGATACAGGTGAGATGCTTCAACAATGGAATACTATGAGATTGAACTTTGTCTAGTTTATGTTAATGACTTAATTTGCAGTAAGTACTTAGTAAAGTCTCCCAACTATGAGCTATTATATTTCTAATTTCTTGTGTATTTATGTATAATATCTTATATTTACATAATTCTTATATTAGATATTTTGTAGGAACTTTGGCACAAAACTTGTGGAATATGATGACTCATTTGGTTGTATGAAAAGACAGAGAGATGAATCCAAACCCCACCTGAAACAGCACACAGAGCTGTGGCCAGAACTGGCTGGCGGATAGCCTTTTTTTTTTTTTTTATGGGCACCAGGAATCAAACTCAGGACCTCACGCTTGCCAGGCGAGCGCTTATGCCGCTGAGCTATCTCACCAGCCCTGTCTGATAGCCTTTATCTCACTCCTTATTGAACTTTTCAGTGAGGAAGTCACCCAAGGAGCTTTCTAGATCTGTACACTCCCAGGCCCATTCTAGGGAGAGTCTCACTGAATCTATCTAGAGGGAGACCCAGCATCTGCTTTTTGAAGCAGAGCCCTGGGTTACATGCTCTATGGCCCAGGCTTTGGGACAAGGTCTTATCCCATGTGGTAGTATGTGGGATGAGCCCAACTCCCTCAGTCATGCTACCTCGTCCCTCTGAGAATGTGCGGATGAAACCTCAGGGCCCAAGTGTGAGGTCTACTGTGAAGTTGGCAGGTCCTAAGAACAATGCAGCCTGCCTCCGACCTTCTGGTGCACACCTGCAGGTCTGCTTGTCCACAAGCTCTCCTGCTACTTTGGTCTGGAAGGATGTACTCATGTAGACAAGATCTGGACAGAGAAGCTTGTTGACTCCATGCCATCCATGCATCCCTCTGGACTGAGACAGACGTGTATCAGGGGATGTGGGAAAGCCATCCTTCAGCCTTTGTTCTTGCCTTCTGCTGGTGCCACTTGGATGGCTGGCTTGAGCTTCTTGCACCTATTTGGAGTTGAATAACCCACCGCCAAGTTCTCTGTGTATTTGTAGTAGGGAAGGGTGAGGTTTCTCCTTGTGTACGTGCATTGCTAATGTACGAGCAGACACACATGCTCACCTTCTCAAAGGCATCGTGATGACTGTCAGGGGCATCTCCTACCGATTTCCTCTGTTTGGAAGAATTGTCCTTGCCCAGAATCACTGTGACACTCTGTTGTGGCACATTGTTCATGACCTTTGGCTTTTCTTCAGGAAATAGTAGCTGTTGATAGGTCACAGATCTTTGCAGATGTAATGCACTTGATACTCTCTCTACTATGTGAAACAATTATTTTCAGTATTAACCTTGTAATACAGTTATTTATAAATAAATTAATGGCAATTTAAAATTTCTGTAACATTTCATATAGGAAGCGAGATTTGTACTTACCAAGCAGAATTATTGCACCCCGTAGTGTGCCCTGTTTCATTAATTTAAGTTTTAAGCATGGATATAAACTCCAAATGGGTATAGACATATGGAGTAAAAAAAAAAAATCAATGTGACTCAAATTATATTTCTTTGACTTTGTAATCAGAAGGCTATCATCATTTATTTTGAATCTACTCTTTAGATCGAGAATGTCACAAGGGCTGGAGAAAGGAATTTAATCAGTTATAAACTTACTCTCAATGCATGAAGCTGAGCCTTAGGGGACATGAAGTAACAGACTTCTAGAATTGACTTCCCCGCACAACACAGTGTTTATTAAAAGACAAGTCATAAAAATGCGCTAATTGAAGTCAACATATATATATTATCAAAACGCAACAGTAATCTCAGCAATTGTTTATAACTTAGATCAGAGGCTGGCAAACTTTCTCTGTAAGGGCCAGATAGTAGATATTTTATACTTTGTGGCCATCTGGTCTCTGTCACCCCCACAGGTCTCTGCCATTACGGCATGAAAGAAAGATGCTATGGATAATACATGAGTGAGTAAGAGTGGCTGGTTCAAATAAAACTTTATTTACAACAACGGACAACTGGCTGGACTTAACCCAGATTTGGCTATAACTTGCCAAATCCTGACTTTTTTGGGGGGAAGGGTGTATTTTCTCACTGATATTATTTAGAATTACCAGTTTTTATCAGTTTTGTTGTTTTAAGATTCTCTACAGAAAATGTAGCTCACCCTGTTTCCAAAGTGTGCGTGTACCTCACCACCTGCCTTTAGTATACTGTGGTCCACATCTAAGCGTGGCGCAGCCTCTTGAGGGAGTGTTTGTTGCTCAATTCATCTTGGTGGCTCCAGGACTTGCCAGCAAATCTTGTCCACTGAATTCTTTTAATATATCCAAGACAGATTCACTCAAGTGTACTGTAAATTTAAGCCAAGTCGTACATTTTTTCTACTTTCTTATAATTTAGTCTTTGTGCTCCTAGCAGGCTTTTTAAAAAACATAGAGTATTATATAGACAGTATGTAAACATTTGTAATTATCTTCCCACCATGAAACAACCATCGCCTGACATTCCACAAAGACATTATTACTTATAAAAACAAATACTATTTATTTATCTACTCATGGGTAGACTTCTTTCAACAAAAAGATTGTACATGTCCATTTTTTCTCCTGCAGTTTTCATCTCCTCCTCTGCTAGATGCAGTCTCCCTGTCTACTTCTCTCTTGTTTCTCTTGCAGACTTAAAGCCTTCAGCCCTCCCCCTGCTGCCCCATCACACTTCTCCGTACATCTCCATACCATCCGCCTCACAGACCAGTTCTACAAGGCCAGAGCTGCTCATCTTTCTATCTTGTAGTCTTGGCCAGCCGTCAAAAAGCCTCTGGCCATGTCGTATCAGGACAGGTGCTGCCAAGTCACCCTGTCCTCACCTTCTGCCTTCCCCACGCTGGCAGGTGCTGCTTCTCCTAAAACACACCTGCTGGCTTTTCTCATCAGCTTGTTACGATGCCCAAGATGACATCTGTCCTGTGCCTTTAATTTCCCATTTCCTTGAGTCTATTTCTTTTCCTTGGGTCTGTTTCCCCTCGTGAACAGGTTCTTTCTGAAGTGAGTGTGTGTGCATGTGTCCTCACGTGGGCTTTCCAGAGACCCACCAGGTAAGTTAGAAGCAGTGCTCCAGAGCCAGCACAACAGGTGGGTATGCTGATTTCTCCCCCTCAGCTGGACAACCTTAGGAAATGTCCTGTGTGAGTGTCAGTTTGAAGACTTTGGTCCCTGTTTCATGAAGAAATCCCTGGTGGAGAGTCCATGAAATAACGTGGAATCACACGCACCAAATGCCTAAGCTTGCGCCTGGCACTTAGCAGGAACTCAGCATGTGACATATTAATGTCACTTTTAGGGCCATCATATCTGGTTGTATGGTTTGTGTTTGTACAAAGCACCTATCTGAGGGGTGTGTGCATGGCACCTAAGGGCTGGATTCTACAATTTATCTGCCTAGTGGAGTCTCTTGTGGATTTTGTCCCGTTAGATAGTTGTCTTTCGTTCAATTAATTTGCCAGGAGAGGTGGCCTTGCTGACTGATGCTTCTTGGGACTTCCCCACAGGTCTCACGCCCAGGCTCCCTCCCAGGTGGCTCCTTTCTGGTCTCTCTGAGCTGTTTTTTAAGGTAGTCCCCTCATCGGTGAGACACAGATCCTACTGGGGGTCCTGGCCTGGAGGACATCCCTCTCCCATTCTTCCTGAGGTGGTGAGGTGCTGTCTTCCTTTTCCACTCAGGCAAATTAGAGACATCAATGGTGCCAGCCCTATACTGGAGACTGATGTCTCTCCCTGGACCAAGGTTGGTTGGAAGAGTGAGCTGTAGAAAGGAGCAACGTTTGGGAAGCAGGGAGTACAGTGGGAGAGGCACACACAGGACCCCTGGCTGGCTCATGGGCATCTTCCTGGAGAGCCAGCCTTGTGATGAATCTTGGCTGTTGTGTTGAAATTGCCCAGGTGTATGCAGACGGAAGACAGCATTCCAGGCAGAGAGAAATTTGGAGATTAAAGAAAATTCAGATCACAGGGTTATGATCCTGGCTAAGGAAGAGGCCCCAGAAATGGTTTCACCAGGACTTTGGATCCCCCAGATTCAATTTCCCAGGGTTCCTCCTTTTCACAGAGCTCCTGGAAGTTGGTAGGGCAGGAGTCTTCAGGCCTGGAACAAAGGAAGTTCCTGGACCTGACCCTGTGGCTGAGGGCTTGGGGTGAATTAGCTCCTGGGCAGTCCTCAGGCCTTGATTGACCCCTGGACTGGATTGTCCCACAGCTCAGCTTGCCCGTAACCAGATCTCCATGGCCACTTGCACAAGGGCCAAACCCTGCTCCCAAAAGAAGCCACGCCAGAGCCCATAGGGCAGCTTCTCTCTGCTCAGCACCTTCGACCCAGTTAATGCAGATGGAAGATAGCATTCCAGGCAGAGAGAAATTTAGTTAGGATCACAGGGTTATGATCCTCAGAGTTCTCCTGCACCTATGAAAACTAAAGAAGTATTTTCCTTAGTTCTGTCAACATTGTATTTCAGGCTCAGGCAAAGAATCAGCACAACAGCAGCAGATGGGGACAACATGCCTCAACAGAGAGTTGTTCCCCATCACTTGATAAGATCCAACCTCTTCCCCTGCTGACTCCCTCAGAGGGGCCCTTTTGTGCAGTACACAAACTGTATATCCAGACTTGGACCTAAAAATAACATTACCGTATCAAATCTGATCTGGTCCTCCATTTAAGTTCTTGAATGGTTCTCTGTAGACATCCAAGCATAGTCCAGCACATGTGGAGGGCATCATAGCAAGGGGCTAAGAGGATGGACCCCTTTGTCACAGACCCGAGGTCAAATCTCCGTTCTGCTGTCACCAGCTGTGCAACCTCAGCACAGTTGCTCAGTCTTTCTAGTTCTCGCGTTTCTCTTTTACAAGGTGAGACGATGCTTGCACCTGCCCCACAGGGCCTCCGTGCATAGCCCATGATACTGTGCATGGGATGTATTTAGCCCTCTGCTGGGCATGGAGCAAGAGCAGGCTCTCTCAGCTCTTGGCTACCTCTTCCATAAGTATTTACTGATATTTTAATATGAAATATGAAAGGACTACTCGCTCAATGCAAAAAAATAAGCCATGAAAAATATTGAACTGTGTACAAAGAGAAAAAGACAAAAATAACTTCTCCCCATTCCTTCTTCTAAGGTCTGACAATCATTAGTGTTTCTAGTCCATTTCTAGTCCCCTTTCAAGTTCATTTCTAGCCAATTACCAATGCACACACAACCTTTTAAATGTATGTGCGTGCATGCATGCATATATGTGTGTGTGTGTATTATACATGCCCTGTTATTTTTTATGTTCCCAAAATAAAAAATACAATATATAAGCTATTGCATAATTTGCTTTTTCTGCTTTACTGCTTTATGTTATACAGATAATGTCATATTAGTCCAAATAGTTTCTTTTGCCCTCCCTCCTTTTCTCTCTCCCTCTCCCTCCCTCTCTCTGTTTCTCTGTCTCTCTCTCTCTCTGTCTTTCTCTCTCTGTTGAGTGTGTATGTGTGCATGTGTGGGACCAAGGATTGAAGCAATGACCTTTGCTACATCCAGAGCCCTTTTTTAATTTTTGAGATAGTGTCTTGCTGTCACTAAGTTTCCCAGGCTAGGCTTGAACTTGTGATCTTCCTGCCTCAGCCTCCCCGTAGAATTATAGGTATGCACCACCCCACCAGCTGTGTTTTAACTAAACCATATTCCAATGAAAAACTGGGCAATAGTCTATCTCACCCATTTCCAGCTGATTTGCTTCCAAGTTGTTATTAATTATTTACTATTACCAACAATACTAGTGTGAGCATCACGGAGCTGCCCTCTCCGTATCACACATTCCTATAAAGGGAATTACTGGATCAAAAGAGCAGGAGGGAATATTTACAGTGAGAGAATTATTTGTACTTGCCTAAGAGTCCCATGGTCAAGCCTTTATTTACCAGCAGCCAGGACCAAGAGATACACCAGAACCAAATAGGTATTGTAAGAAGAAGCCCGGAATCCTAGTTCCAATTCCTGCATTTACTGGCTGTATGACATAGAGCAAGTCACTTAACCTCTCCAAGCCCCAGTTTCCTGATGTACAAAGCAGCTATAAGTCCCTGCATAATTACATACAGTCACCGTGGTGAAGAAATGCAATCATGGTTATAAAAAATGTGCTGTTTATGGGGCAACACGAAGACATGAAAGGTATAGTTAATATTTGGTTTTTAAATCTTGCTTTCATTTTATGGTGTCTGAGTTTCTTGCCATTCACAACATTTAAAACCCAATAATAAATCCATGCTATCAAGAGTACAATTAGGGACAAGTTGGAAACCTGCCCAGTTCCTGAGCATTTGATCTTAGTGGAGCACAGCACATTTGAAAGGGTGATTGGTACAGAGCAGGATTTCTGGGGAAGTCTCTCCATATGGTCCTGTCCATCCTGACACCCCACTCTCATCCTCCCACTCACTTTTTAAACAATTTGCTCTGCTCAGTGCACTCTAACCTTAAGCAGCTGTGATTCCATGATCTAAATTTAACCACAGGGATGGCTGGACCCAGGCACAATCTACTTTGCATTTCTTCCCTTCTCACCCACTTAACTCATTAATACAAAGAAATGCTAAGAAAATCCTTGAAGGTGGCTGGAGAAGGATACAAAGATCTTTGGATTGGGCAGATACGTGAGAAGGATACGGTGTTTATGGGAACATAAGATCCCTCTTGGCCGTGACTTGGGGTCTACTTTGCACATTCCCTGTCTTTGCAGAAAACAATAGGGAATATCGTGAGGGTCAATTGAAGTAGGACAAAGCACTCATTGGCTCTCTCCTTCCTAGACTTTCCCTTGTAGGTTTTGTGATCGTCCACTGACAGTTCAGATCCCTAGCAATTTAAGAAACATGCCAGAAACTCGGAGTTTTGCAGATAATCCAACAAGTCTCAGGCCCACCTAGAAGGTCAACCCATTACCCAAATCCAGGGAACCCGTATCTCCACATTGCCTGTGTCCCATCAGCAAAACTCTCCATGTGATGAGGAATCAAGAAAGGGGTCCCTGACCAGTTCCATGAGTGAAAATGGCTCAGTGAAATTTGCTAAGGTCAAACTGCAGGCTTGTTGTCAGTGAAGTTCCTTTTTGTCCCTGTTCCTTTCTGCCTGGGGATGCTGGGGCAGGTGGAGCTGTTTCTCAGGCACCTTTCTCCCCACATGTATCTCCTGAAGCAATAACCACGATTGGTTCCAAAATAAAGAAACATAGGTCAGAGTTCTCACTGGATACAGGGAACCCCACGATGGAATATTCAGGGAAGTGAGACAGCTTGGAGGAACAGAAGATGTTTTTCGAAGTGCTCACTAAACCTATTCTGGCCTTTTCTAGCTTCCTCGTGGGCTGTAGAAATCAATCAGAGTGATGCCACTTTGCCCGTGGAGAGCAGGTTATGTCTGTCATTAACATTGCTTTCCCAGTGCTGCAGCCTCCATTCTCTATTGCTGATTGATTCAGCTGGATTCAGTTGGATTCAGTTTCAGTGTCTTATTTTTCATGAACTCACAGTCTTATGACCCGCCAGTAAGTGTAAAAGTTATTTCACATTCCTTACATGATACTCTCTCTGGAATTCTCAGACACTGGCATGGAAGTATTGTGGGCTTTTGGCATGTAAATGATGGATGGTGTGTGTATGTCCACAGGTATCCATGGCTGCACTTGTTTTCATGCACACACACACACACACACACGAGTGCATGTCCTCTACCCTGAGCAGCAGGCTAGGAACAGAGCTATCTGTGGTGCATCATTTGTTCATTCATCAGCCATGTATTTATAGAACTGCTATGAACCAGGCACTACTGTGCCTGTACAGCTGGCTCTATTGGGTGAGCAAAGTCCGGTCTTCAACTCACAATGTGCTTTAACAGCAGAAATACAGAGAACTCTTTACCCCTCTGTACCAACCTGCTTTCCACCACTGTGACCGAATACCTGAGATAAACCAATTTAAAGGAGAAAAAATTCTCTCCACAGTGGAGGGCACAGTAGAATAAAGTTGCTCAGTGCTTGGCGACCAGGAAGCAGACAGAAGGAATCCGCCTTTTATAATAAAGCCCCTCTCCCAAACTCATTAATTTAGGAACCTATAAATGGATTAATCTACTCATGAGATCACAGCCTTAATGACGCAATCGCCTCACAAAGGTCCCATCTGTCGACACTGCTGCCTTGGGTACCAAGCCTTCAACCCCTGAGCTCTGGAGGACATTTGACATCCAAGGCATAGCACCATCCTATGCTTTGATGCCCATTCCTGGTTTATCCTCAACCCAATTTCCAGACCCTCTTTCCTACCCAGACTTACCCGTCCCAAATCCACCCCAGCCTGGGGCTACCATGAGGAATCATGCGGAGAGGGAACTGATGCTGAACCTCCGTTGTGAGGAAAGCCAGAGCAGCTGAGCTCAAAATGGGGCTGAAGCTTCCCATGGGTCACTGCGAGAAGGAAACAAAAAGACCAGGGGACCAAATCTTCCTACAAAGTGAGACAGCGTCAAATGGTGAAAGTGTCCCCCACATAATTATTGATTGCAAGAGACAGTGGATAGGAAATGCTCTCCTCTGCTTTACCTTGGTCTGTCCTTCTCCACCTCCATTCTTATCTTCCCAACATTTGCTAGAACTAACACATGTTAGACTGGGACAAATTTGAAATTTTTTTGTTCAAAGTGTATTAGCTATAATTTTCAGGTGGACTTTGAAAGAATATTTAAATAGTTTACATTATAAAATGTTGCAAACCTACAAAGTATATGTGAGCACATGGTTTATATTCAAAGCACACAGAGCATAAAATGATCACTCAAGCGCTGGTGATATAGCTCAGCGGCATAAGTGCCTGCCTGGCAAGCGTGAGGTCTGGAGTTCAACTCCCGGTACCTGCATATATTAAAAAAAAAAAAAAATGATCACTCAGCTCCAGAAGCAAATCACAGGAACACATCGACACTCTCCTTCCTCCTTTAGCAGGGAAACAGCCTGAAGTTTAGCATCTGTCAGTGCCTGGTTTTCCTTATGGATTTCCTCCTGTGTGTGTCCCCCCAGACAATATGTATTTTGACTCTATGAGTGTTTTATAAGTGGTTCTCTGATGAATGAATGAATCTGTGAGTGTATCTGTGCCTCACATTGTATTTGTGAGGTCTGTGGATTATCCTCACTCATCATTCCTTTATCTGTGTCCCACCCTCTCTCTGGGGTCCTTGCCTTCCCCTGAGCATGCTCTCCAGAGAAGTTCCATTAGCGACCATCTGCTAGGAACACATTCGCTCCTTGCTGCTCATCCAAATGCAGCTTTACTTTGCTGAAAAACTTTAATACTGGGCACACAGTTCTAGGTAGGCTGTTATTCTTTCTTGGCCTTTTGCGGATAGGATTGCACTGTGTGTTAGTTCCCATTGCCTCTGAGGAAAAACCAGCTGCCTCCTAACTCTGGTTCTTTTCAGACCATTTGTCTTTTCTCTCTGGCTCCTTTTCAGGTAGTCTCCTTTATCTTTGATATTTAGCCATCCCAGCACAATGAATCCAGTGTAGATTTAAATGATATTGCTTATGATTCATCCAAGTTCCTAACTTTGCAGATTCATGGCTTTCATCAATTCAAAATAATTCTCCCCCACCACATTTTCCACATGGCGCCTCCTCTACTCTCTTTCTTATCTCTTTCTTAAGTCTGACTGAATGTGCTCCACACCTCTTCACTTTATAGATTTGTCTAACCTTCTTCTCATTTTTTCTCCCTCCTTATTGCTCTGTGGATGCAGAGCACCTTTTTATAAGAGTAAACTGACTTTTGTAGAGAAGGGAAGGGGATGGGAAATTGGAAGGGATCAGGAGGGAGGGGAAGGAAAGCAAAAAGGATCAGGATGCTATGTATGTGTACTAATGCCCAACAATGACTGTGTTCATTATGTATCACATATACTAATGAAAAAAATTTAAATAAAGAAAAGATATATCTCAAAAACAGAGTAACTTGAGTTTCAACATTTCTCTTCACAGCTGCAGCGAATCAGTCTTTAGTCTCTTCACTGAGGGTCAAAATTTTATTTATTATAGATTTACTGTGGAGGATATATTTGCTGCTTTTAAAATCTGAATCATCATTTTTCATACCCTCTTTTCTTTTCTCATGTTTTCAAGTCAACCTTTTCATGTTCTATTTAAAAACTTTGCCAGGTGTGGTGGTGCACACCTGTATTCCCAACACTGAGGGGGCAGAGGCAGGAGGATCACTGTGAGTTCAAGGCCAGCCTGAGCTACATAATGAGCTCTTACATAGTAAGACCCTGTCACAAAACAAAAAAGAAAACAAAACAAAACAACAAATATATTTTATATCATTATCCAATTGTCCCAATATGTGCTGTGTTTCTGCTTTCGTTCTGTTGGGCGCTGTTTCTGAAGACTCACTTGTGGTGTTTTGTTTACTCATGAATTCTGTGATTGTTTTTAACTCTCGCATTTTCAAACTTTCTTTGAAGCCTGAAGCACTTTCTCTGAAAGTTCCTTTCTTTAAACCACTTTCTTTGAAGGCGTTTTACTCTTGAGGAGATCCACAGTTACTCCTGCAAATACCTGCTGCTCCCCCTGCCCCTTACCCCCCAGATCTGGCCACAGACTGTCAAAATCTCAGCCTGATGCTTTGCAAATCATTTGAATCTGTGAATTGAAACTTAAACCTGTGTGAAGGATAGGAACAAATTCTCACAGAATACTTTTTCTCCTCTTCCCAGAATCAAAACTGATATTGGATTAGTTCCCAGGACATTTGCGTTTGTGAGAGAGTAAATATATTTTGGTTCACCCATTCACTGAGGCTTCAGGTCTTGGAAGACCCCAGAATTATTTGAGGTCACCTAACCCATCAGTTCATTATTAAATTAAATCCAAAGCTCTAGTTCACTGAAACAGCCAGACAGCCTTAGGCTGTGAGAACCTCAGGATCTGCATACCTGGATTTATGCTCCTGTTTAGTATTTTTCACTCTGAGCATTTCCTTAAGCCACACACTTAAAAATATTTAATATTTTATCCAGAGTTTTTGCATGTTTTGAATAGGTACAGTTTAAGGACATCTTGGGTTCCATATTGATAAAGCTGCTCCCTTGTAACTGGCACTGTCAGATCTTTCATGTAAGTAAATATGTTTTATGTGACTACAGTGAATAGAAATACATGAAATAGGAAAAATAATGGGACAAAGAGGGAAGAATCAACATTTACAGAATGTCTACTCTGGGCTAGCCATTAGTAAATGGAATCCTAACCCAACTCTTTGAAGTATATATTTTCATCCTTAAAAATAAAGCCCACAATGGTTAAGAATCCACCCACAATCCAGGGGTGGTGGCACATACCTGTAGTCCCAGCTATTTGGGAGGCTGAGGCAGGAGGATTGCCTGAGTACATGAAATGTTGCCTTTATAATATTTCAAAAAACAAAACGAAATGAAAGAACCCATCCATAGTGACACAGTGGTATAGTTGGCATTTACTATTTTGGCATTTGCTATTTTGTAGATTGAGTTCTTTATTCATAGCTCTTCTCTATACATGGGAGATTTTTTTCCTCTGTAATTTAGAAGTTCATCCAGTGTCTCTTCGAATGGCAGAGTACCAGGTCTTCTAATCTCATCAGTGCCAGACAACTTTATGCAAATTTATGCATATGCCAGACAACTTTATGCAAATTCAAGAATTCTAGCAAATATTTGGAAACTTTCTTACCAATATCAGTCTGTCTTTCTGTTTATCCACCTATATGTCTATTCTCTTTGTAAATAGTGAATAAACTTTCAGGCAACTTAAAAACTGAAATTGCATCTTTGCAGATCTTTGTGGCATTGGCAAGTTCTAGCACAATGCTGTAAAGAAATAATAAATATCTTTTAAACAAACAATTGCCATTATACAGGGCTGCAGAATCACAATATGTCCACAAATACAGTGCCACAGATCATTCAAAATGTGTTGAGGCAAAGACTGTGAGCTCTCTTGAGGCACGTGTCTCTAGGGTTGGAGTTTGGACGTTCCAATCCACCCATGCCGTTTTCAAACCACATTTCTTCTGGCTGAGTCAGTGTGCACCAGCTCCCTTGTGCTTTGTCATTTATTTTAGCACCTTGCATCCTTTCTGGTATGTCAAAGAGTTTGAGTCACAGATGTCAGTGAATTTGAAATCAATCTACGCACATTCTTTCAGATGACCTCATTGGTCTAGGTGGGTGGGGACATATCCCATCACACTTCCACCTTTTGTCAAGGGCAGGGTTTGCCCTGGACACCTGGTACAGAGGCCTTCTAGCATATCAGTCATTGCTATCTTGCAAATCTATGATGCTTTACTAATGCATTATCGTATCTTCCATGAGGACTCTTTCATGGCCTATTTGAATTATGTTCACTCTAGACAAACAATATTGTGCTTCTTTTTAGTTGGTGGAGTCATCTTGTCAAATTCCAAGGATTACCTCCCATTTGTGGCTTTCACAAATTCAGTCTCTTTCCCTAGCTAGTTTATCTTTGAAAAGAATTTACCATTGAAAAAGTGAATTCATGGAGGCTCCTGCTTTGCTTTTTTACCCTGAAGCCAAAAAAGCAAAGGATTCTTTCAACCTCAACTTTAAGTCGAAGCACAAATCTCTTTGAACTGGGAAACATTTATTTGCGAATGCACAGTTCTTTGCAGGTTCGCATCAAAAGGCTCCATGGGTAAATAGAGATGGGTTAATTGCCTTGAGAGAAACAGCTCCTAACAGTAGCTGCTTTCCATCCAACTTCCTCCCAGCAATGTGTAGGAGAGCTCAGGCTAGAACCGTAGAACTGGATTGAATACTTGGAAGCTTTCCTGGGACTGTGCATCTATGTTCTGTGACACTGGTCTCTAAATGTTCTGAATGCTAAAGAATGCACATGGCAATCCCAGTGCCCAGCCCAGAGCTGAGAACAGCATGGGGTCAGGACACACACTTGTTGAAGGAGCATCTCTCTTTGCCTCAGAATGTTTTGAATATTGCGAAAGCAACTTTTTGAATAGCCTGCTCAAGCCATTAAAGGATTTTGTTTAAAAACTAAATGCACTTTTATTTAATCTCCTTTTCCAAGCATTTGCTACTGTCATGACAAGAGCCAACAGATTTAATATCTCATGACACAACGCATTCTCCGAAAGCATTTCAGTTTCAGTGAAGTCTTCTTAATACCAAGAAAAGTTCAGCTTGTATCACTTGAGTACGAGGAGCAATTTAAGTAAACTTACATAAGAAAATGAAAAAGTATTTTACAATTTGTAGCTGAAACTGTTAAAAACTATTTGACAAAATATTGAATGCATACTATACATGTTTGATTAAGTGACCAAGACCTATGAATGAGCTGTAAACAAATTTGAATTTATTGTAACGAATGAAATCAGATTCCTATTTGGGGGGAAGGAAATGCCAACTTTTCCACATTGCTGTGTACGATATTAGAAATGTAGCAGAAAAATCAGACAGGTTATGATGAAAGAATTAACTCATTTTTGTGCTTATTTTTTCTTGACAAAGACACCATAATTAGCCCCCACCCCCTTAACCTTTTTCTTTCTACACTATCATCTTTCTACACTACCATCAAATTTACCCATTCTTGCAGCTGACCTCAAACTCCAGCTCCTGGAATCCTTCCGCTTCCCTCCCACTGCAGTCCCACTCCTCTCCAACCTCATGAAATGCATTCTACTCTTGTCTCCCCCTCCCCCAATGATGCAAGCTCCTTCAACAAGTGTGTGTCCCAGCTGTTCTCAGCTCTGGGCTGGGCACTGGGATTGCCATGGTGTTGTAGTCAGTGTTTACAAGGGAAAGGATTTAATATAGGACACATAATTTATAGGATTAGTTTATAATATTCACCAAAGAGTCAAATGCAAAAGGGTGCAGGAGATCTGTCCATACACTAGATACCCAAAGAATCCAGCTGAGGGCCTGGATCCCACGGCAATGTCCTGCACAAGTTCAGCTGAAGACCTAGAGCCCATGGCAATGTCCTCCAGGAGTCCAGCTGGAGGCCTAGAGCCCATGACAATGTCTCATGCAAGTCTGTACCAAGGATCTGCACTGGGAAGGCCCAAAGGTCAGTAGTGGAAGCTAGAAAGTCTGCACCAGAAGGATGCAGGATCTGTGCCAGCAGGCTGAGGGATCTGCACTGGAGCCAGGAAGCGACGCTCAAGGTAAGGAACAGAGCTCCCCTGAAAAGAACCATAGCCATCCTCAGTGACAGTGAGGACCTGAGCCCCTCCCACAAAGAAAACAGCCGAGTTCATATCAGGAAAACCAGCATGAAAATCTTCTCCCGGAGAATCAGCAGTACAATATCTTCCCCTCCAGTTCTCTTTTTTATGTCATTGGCAACAATCCTCAGGCGGGCCTTCCACACACAGCACCACGCTGCCTCAGTTCAGCTGGGTGTTACAGTGGACCATTAGTTAATCCACCACACTTGGTGACTATGACCCAGTCTCTGCCCTTCAAGAGCAAAGAGGTAAAGTACAAGATCAGCGCCAGTGTGGGGCAGTGCAGAGGGCACCAGATTCTAGATGCTGGGCCTGGCCTAGGCCGTGAGGGACACACCCAGAGAAGCCATGTAGGCCAGTGGGACCCTGTGACTCAGCTGCATGTGAACAGGTCCCTTGATGCTGCATCAGATTTAAAGGTAGTAACTTGTGTGGGTGCCAGTTCCAGTGGCCAGCTGTTCACACTGCATGATCCCGGCTGTGGGGTCCCACTGTAGAGAACATTCAAGAAGCGGAAGCAAGGCAAACCACTGCTCAGACACCAAAAGCTTCGTGACACCAGATAGCGTGGCTCACATTAAGTAACTTCTGCTCCAGATTGTATCATAAAGTCAGCAAAACACCAAAAATCTTAAATGAAATGAGAAGTTGTCATTTTTATTTCCACCAATTCAAGAGATAACATCTGCCACATCTTTCCAGAGGTGCCCATATTGCTTCAATTCTATCCATTCAGCTCACTTCTCAAAAATAGACTTGAAACTGAAATGATACAAAAATAGATTCCTCCATATACATGCCACCATTCCAGTGGGGAAGTTATTTTTACAGAGAAATTTTGGGGTAAGTGATAATGTGGCACCTGGCAGTAAACTCAGCAGACATTTTTGTTACACTAAATTTGAAAAAGAAATATTGCATCGAAGGATGTTTATTTGCTATTTGGAAGCCACCAGCTTATGATTTTGGAGCATTTTGGTAGTTTCTACTTGACACAAGATGGTCAAGTGTGCCTTTCAAATCTAGCGATGAGGGCCGGTGAGATGGCTCAGCGGCGTAAGCGCCTGCCTTGCAAGCGCGAAGGCCCGAGTTCGACTCCCGGAACCCACATACGAAAAAGGGGCCGGTGATATCGCTCAGCGGCACGGGTGCCTGTTGGCGCACGAGGTCCTGAGGTCGTCCCCCCGGTACCCACAAAAAAAAAAAAAAAAAAAAAATCTAGCGATGACAAATATCTCAGAGAGCGCAAGGCTGACCCTGTCTAGCTGCTGTGGTGGTGACCGGAGAGTTTGTGGCAGGTGGAAGAAGGGCTGGTCTACAGACAGCCTCCAGGACACTCCTGAGGTGGAGGGAGGTAGCGCTTTGTCCCCGACAGAGCTCCTGCGGCCAACTCTACTCCTCAGGTCCATGCATCCTTATTCTCTGGGTATAGCTCTGTGCAGAAATCACCAGGTTCCCAAGGATTGGATATATAATAAAAATGAATGTTAAATTGCTTGAAGGAATTCTGAAAGCTTTTATGTATCCAATGGAATGTAGGACCCTTTATATAGAGAGAATATATATATGTGTGTGTGTGTATGTGCGTGTGTGTATAACATATACACAAGTCCTATGTTCTCTCTCTCTCTCTCTCTCTCTCTCTCTGTCTATATTCTCCAAGGTTCAGGATACTGGGTATTTGTATATTTTAAAAATTGTAGCAATTTTTCCAACACTAAGCAAACTTAAAGAGGCCACATTGAAAAGACAAAAATCCATTGAAACTAAAAACAGTCTAAATTTTATTCACTTTTGAATGTTTCTCTTTTTCTCAACTCAGAAAACTTTTGCTAAAGAATTTCTTTATATAATGGTTGGAAGAGTAGATCCACTGAATGAGGAAAACCAAACAAATGTGGAAATATAAGCAAATATTTCAAAATGAATGAAGAAGCACAAATTCCACCTAACTGCTATATGTGTGGAATCTCCTCGTGAAATTGCCAGCTCCAAAACTCATGTGGCCCTCTGGACACAACAGAAAGGGCCTCCTTGACCTCCGTATGTGCTATCTGCTGGAATTCTCTACTACATCATGTGTGTCAGCCTTGATCAAGCAGAATTTGTTCTGCAAAACAGTTCTGCCATTCTCTGCGTTGTAGATAATTTCCTGGTTCCTTCTTTCATCATAAGAATTAATAGCTTCCTTCCTGCCCTCCTTTGGAATCTTATAAACCATCTCTTCAGGCACATATTGTGATGTTTCTTCATGAATTCTTCTCATACCTGTATCTCTCAGCAGACTGAAGTTACCATGTTCTTCTTTACCTCACATAATAACCAGGGCACAATAGTTGCTTCACAGATGTTTCTTAAACAGAATTGCACTGACTGTGACCTTGCATTACCATAATGGTTCATTTTCCTTCTATAAACTCTTCCTTACATCGATCCCAGTGCTACTTCCCTTTAACTGCCATTTGGAGCAACATGAAACAAGCCTATTTTATCATTCCTATAAATACCAAAGCAAAAAGCTCACAGTGAAAAAAACCTTCGCTCAGTCCACACACGGTCTGTTTCCAGGACTAGTCACCTGTCCTTGAATGCATAATATGGTGTGTCACTTCCTTCCGCAATGTGGTGGCCAGAACAAGATCCTTGTAGGACAGATGTGGACCGGCCAGTGAACAACTCAAGCCATTGCACTTCTCTTGCAACAACCTATGATGATATCAGGGTCTTCTTAGCAAACCGTATCGCACTACCGATTGCAATGAGGTTCAGTTTACTCCAAGTCAGAGCTAATCTGGCATTTGCGTTACCATAATCTCTCACATGCATATGCAGATAATATGAGATATTATTCTAAAAAGTTATCTGAGATGATTCTCTGAATAGGGGCAAAGTCCATGTGGTTACTGGTAAATAGGGCTTTACTGGCAAACTGGCTATTGACCTTAATAAATGTTTAAATTGTGAATCATCACACATTCGAGCTTGAGAAATACAAGGACAGATTACTAAGATGTTTGCTAGAACAGGCTGGGATTCTCTCAGGAGCATGCTGGAACAGATCTGCCAGTAGTTAAGATAAGGAAATAACGTTCCCTACCAATAGGCAGCTAGCTAGTGGCTCTCTTGAGCCTCCTGAGTGCTCCATGAGCCATCTCAAGCTCTGGGCCCAGGCTCCATTCTGACCGGACATTGCTGGAGCCATCACAGCTGTTAAATCTTACCCGTTACTAAGCCTCTTGTCACCCTTTCCCTCCCACGCTCAGAGAGGATCTTACGAATGGCCTCCAGGAAGACAAATGACTGTTTTGGTGAATCATGGCTTGTTAGTCTCCAGATGCACAGGGAAAGATCACAAGGAAAGGTGGACACCTGTAGCAAGGGTTCAGTGTAGACTCAAGGATGTGTGTGACGTGTGACACTCTTTCTCCCATGTGATCAGACTTTGGAAGCCATGCAGGACTCATGGATCTTAGAGATAAAAGCCCAAGCTGCTTGGGAATGGTGCTAGGTAATTTACCAGGGTCTGGGAGGAACCACTACCTGATATTAGTCTTTTGACTCTTCTAAGAACTGAAACAAATGATCATTTACTGGTATCTTGCACCAAACCAGCCTGGAGAAGAGAAACTATCAGATGTTTCAACCCAACAGCTGCACATCAAAAATAGTATTTTAGACACCAGGAAGCCTGTGGCCAAAATGCCAGAAGTAAATCCAGTATGTTGGGGACTCAAGTTTCTTGTTCCTGCAAAAAAGGGAGCCAGTCTTGGTGGCAAAAGTCCCAACATTAATGCATTTCTGGCTGCAACCATGCTACTTTGTGTGTGTGTACGTGTACGTGTGTGCACATTTATGCAACTGAGCATTCCCTCAAACACAGGCAAGCAATGGTTAAGAAAAGTACGTTCCAAAGTGCTGTTTAGTCATCTCCCCAAAATTTATCCAGGGTCTCCTTTTCTTCTATACCAACCCTTTAAGGAATCGCCAAGAGAAAAGAGCTATGTCTTTGGACCTGGCATTTTACACATGACATAGACCTGTCTCCCATATGTCATGCTCTAAACCAGACAGAATGTCGTTGGTGATTTAAGAAACCTGATTTCATGTGAACACTGCCATTGGTGCCCTTGGGCTGATATGTTGGCATGCACCAGGACAGATAGACTGGTGTCTCACAGCCGGCATTGGTCCTGACTTGTCATCATCCAGACTCTATAGACAGGTTCATATTTTGAATACTCTTCCCAGTTTCCATGGTCTTTTAATTGAGAAATAGCACCATGAACGTAAGAAGAGAGATTGTTGGATTCTTTGCTTTGGAAAACAGTCGCATTCTGGAGTGTTGGGCCACTCAGTTAGTATTGTAACCTTTTGTCTACCAGTGGTTGTTATAGAAATGTTCTGCCATATAGTTTGAAGCTAGCCATCGATTAATTTTTGGCTAGTCTCTCATGATATTTAGAATTTGCTCAGTGCCTTCTGTCACTGTAATAAAACAACAGAGGATAGGTACAGATAAAGACGAGAGGTTTGTTTAGCTCACGGTTTTAGAGACTAGAGGTGCTGGCTTTCACCTCACTTAGTGCTGGCTCTGGTGAGTGTCTCCTTGGCTGTATCATCTCAGGGTGGATGGCACCATAGTGAGAGCAGTGCACAGGGAAGGGAAAGAGCACATCCCTGGAGGAAGCCAGAGAGGAGGTGGGGCTTTTTATAACAACATGCTTAAAAGCTGACTCAGAATCCCATGAGAACAACTGTGCCCTCCTCCAAGGGCATAGCCTCAGTGACCATATCTTATGCTTTCCCCACAAAAGATCCCACCACACTGCAGAGCCAGGGCCCAACACATCGACTCTTGGGCAACACATTCAAACCATAGCCAAATATATGGGGTTAAAAATAACCTTTTGGGCCAGCGAGATGGCTCAGCGGCATAAGCGCCTGCCTGGCAGACGCGAGGTCCTGAGTTCGACTCCTGGAACTCACATACGAAAAAAGGGCCGGTGATATTGCTCAGCGGCATGGGCGCCTGCTGGCGTGCGAGGTCCTGAGTTCTACCCCCCGCTACCCACCAAAAAGAAAAAAATAATAATAATCTTTTTCTAACATTGATAAAATATATTATTATTATCAAAATACTACTATGAAAAGTCTTAAAAATGTGTTAATCATTTCAAAAGGTACTATTATGAATATCACTTTGGAATTCTCAAAGTTCCATTGTTCCAACTGAAATTGTTGTTTTTACAATGCAATTCTTGATCTTTAGAGGTTTCTTTGAAACTTGTAACAGTATATAAAAGCAATAATTGTTTAAGAAAATGAAAAGATCAGAGGATAAAAAGTCCGGATCTGGGGTGGTGGTTAAATTTTCTAAAATACCAATCTCTGTTCAGATCTGTATTCAGCCACACTAACAAATTATTCTCTACCTTAAAGTCCAGAATAGTAGACAAAGCTCCAGCCATCACATTCTTATTCCAGGTATTGGAGGAAAAAAAAGGAAAACAATACAAACAAAAGAAATCCCAGGAGGATACAATGAAGCGTGCACTCTAGCTGTCACTCAAGATAGAGTGGCAGAATCTGCTATGCAATACACATTTAATAGGTGGCAGAGTCTGAAGGCTTTGACTGCGTGTTTGCAGCCCAGATTTTTGAAGAGAATGAATTGAAGAAAGGCAACATTTAGTCTGCATTTCACTGACAAGAATTTATACAAAATCTGCTCACACTTAGTTGCAAAGAATGCTGGGAAATTTAGTGTTTTTGTTTAAAATGTCCATGGGTCCAGCTAAAAACCATCACCATGAAAGAAAGAGTGGATATTAGAGAACAAATAGTCATTTTTTTTTCAGCAAATGCCATAATATTGGAGTAGAACAGATTATGCGCAATTCACTTCTGAAACTGTATATTCACTTCCTCTTCCTCTCCTGTTTGTAGGTCTTTTCACTTCTGAATTGAGCTATCAAGAATGAGGCTATTAATAATTTTGAATGTCCGAATGGCTTCCCAATTTCATTTATCCATTCAGTAAACATGGATGGAACTCGTCCTGTGGGATGACTGCCATGGGCTAAGTGAGGCTCAGGTTCTGGAAGATAAACGCAACATGAATACTGATCTCATGAGGCTGTGTGGAGGACGCCAGCACTGAACGAGTGAGTCTAACATCAGATGTGCTCTAGAAACGATGAAGGAGGGTGACAACTTACAACTGAACGCTGCAGAGCCATGAGAAGGAGGTGTTGACAGTGTCCCATGGCAGGGGAGAGCATGTCACAAGGACTGAGAGTCAAAGTCCTCAGAACTTGTGAGGAAGTGGACAGTTTTTAACATCTTTGCAGTGTGGAGCTCAGAAGGGAAAATGTTGATAGATGAAGTCTTGAGTGAGAAGCAAAACCCAAATACAGAGGCCTTTCAATCACGTTAGGCTGTGTACTTTTCTGATGGACACGTTTTGCTTATTGAAAATAAGCCTTATTGAAATTCAGTATAACAACTATACCTGGCATCAACTGAGTGTGGACTGTGTGTTTGAAATTGTGGTAATTATATTACATGCATCCATAAACTCTAAGGGACAGTTTGTCCCCACTGTGTAAATAAGATAACTGAAGATCAGAGCATTTAAGAAACTTGTCCAAGTTCATTAGCCAGGTATGGTGGTGCACGCCTGTAATCCCAGCATTCAGGAGGTTGAAGCAGGAGAATCTCGGGTTCAAGGCCAGCCTGGGGTACATGCTGGGACCCAGACCCCTTTATTGGTGAGATCAGCTCAGAGACGGGCTGATGCTACGCTTATTCCACAGCCTAGAGTCCAAGGACACCAGCTTGGATGGGTTCGAGGTTGGAAGTGAGCGGTTAGAAGGGACTGGGTACGCACCAAGTGTTCTTAACTTTCAGCTTTATTCCCCCTGGCGATCATTTAGAGGTGCTGGCTCTCGCCTCGCCTAACTTTGGTGCTGTGACAGGCTAACTCCTCCTCTAGGTCCCACATGTTTGCTTTACAGAGGAGGCAGCTCTTCCACTCTACCCACCCCTCCGGCCAGACTCCGTAGAGCCACCCTGTCTGGCTCGTGGGTTGCAGGTGGATCTGACCATGCCAGGAGCACCCCACCCTCTAGCACCAGCCCCGTCTCTGCACCTTGAGCGTAAGTGATGCCCAGAGAAGAGGGAAGCTGGGTATGGAAAGAAGAAGGAGTCTTAGCGCTGCTACTTTCATAAAATCCCCTCTTCTCTTATTTTAGATTGTTCATTTGCTTCCCTGGGCATGATCCATGTTGCTGATTGCTCCAGGTCAAACATGAGTGACCCTCAGAGTCAGAGGGACACAAGGAGCAACAGATGCTGGTTTTCTTTGCTGCAGTAGAAATGACAGAGGGAGCTGGTTCTTGAACCCAAACTCCAGGGCTCCAGCCCACCCTCTGCACATGTGCAGCCTCCTCTCTTGGCTACTGTTCGGAGCGCTCTGCCAGCACCAGACGGCCGTGTGTCGAGATGCCAATTCCTGTTGATGCTATTTTTGACAGCAGCCATAACTTACCACCGATCCTTGGACTTGGAGGGTGGGCCAGGAGGGCCCACGTTCTCAGCCACATCTGGCGTAGCTCTGTTTTGTCTGCCTTGACAGCCTCCTGGAAATACCCAAGCTTCCACAAAACAGAAAATCTGACAAGTAAAAATACCTCAGTCAGGCACAAGTTGAGGTAATGGGCTTTTTTTTTTTTTTTTTTTTTTTTTTTTTTTCATTGTAAAAGCAGCTGGTTTTCTCTGCTAATGTTTGTTTGGTTTAAAACAAGGGAATATCCCAGTTGCCAAAGGAACGGATAGAATATACTGCAGATTCCTCTCTTTTAGTTCTTTCACTTCTAACAGAGGTCCCTGGTTTCATAAAAAGCCTGAGTTCCCTTTTTCATTTACTACAGGAAGTTCAAAAACTCCAGACACAACATTTTCTTCATCACAGGTAGCCCTTTGTGGGCAAATCATCCTTATATCTTCACAAGATGAATTACATGATGTTAAAAAAGGTTCTGAGTTTACTCTGATGCAATCCTGTGTTACACTTTCTTCCCTGACAGAATCAGAACATATTTTAAGTTCATTTGATATTTCCTGAACCATAAAATATTCTCAGTGAGAGTGAGGAAGTTGACACTTACCCACACTGCAGTGTGTGATGAGAGTCAGTTGTGTGGTAGAAGGAGAAAACAGAGGATACACTTGGTTTTGACCACAAAACCAGTGGGAAATTAGGATCTCAGTGATCTTTGTTTTTTTCATTTGCCATGTTTTTGTATGTGCCACAAGACACAAAATTATTTACTGTTAAAAATACACAGTACACTTTAAGCTCCAAAGAAGGACTCAAATTTAATTAGTCTTCCGGATTGTTGGTCATAGAATCACTGGCATTTGGAGTTTGGCAATGGGTGTTCTGAGAAAGAAGGTAAAGAGAGATCCAGCAAACGTAAGGAAGAAAGGGAGCCCAAAGACCCTACAGTGGAGGAGGGTCCCACAGGAGTAAAAGTTCACAGTCACAGACGGCCTTTCCAAGCACAACACGACTTCATTTTTGATCTACGTTTTCCATAGTTCCCAGAACCGTGGGCTGTTTACACAGTCAGGAGAAATTTTTGCTTTGACATGAAGTAATCCTGTCCTTTGGGAGCCCCCAAGTTAGCCAAGGTTGAAGAGAGTTTCAGAAACCACAGTTCAGCCCACGGTGGATTTGTTTGCTTTACTGTTGTGGGTGCTTATGTTGGAGGAACTAAACAACATCGCTAGCATTTTAAAACCTTTCCTATATGGGAACATCCTCCCCATCCCCTACAAAATCACTTCTGTTGTTAAAAAATCATGAAATTACTTCAGAATGCTCTTCACTGTCATCAAAATCAGCTTGGTTTGAAATATCATAACACCTAAATTTATACATCAGTATATATCAGCACATTATTTCAATGTTATCTGGGACTAAAGAAAATAAGTGAGAAACTTCCCTTCCCAATTGAAACAGTTCGAAAAAGAAGACTGTTTTTATTAAACAGAACCATTTTTATTCAAATTATTTAAGCCTAAGTAGTGTACCAAATTCTAATGAGTACCCTACATCAGAGTACTGAGTTTTGTGACAGGGTTCAGCAGATTGTACAAGGTTCCAGAGGGTTCCAGGGGGTTCCAGATGGTTCTAGAATATTCCACCTCTCTCAGTAAAGGGACCATTTAGAAGTGAGGGTAAGTCCTCCTAGTCCTACAGAGCTTGTCATCCTTTCTCTGAGATGGAAACTTATGATGGGTCTTCTCACATGATGATGTGCAAGATCAAATGAGCCAACTGAAAGGAATCAGGGGTGAAGGGAGCCAAAGCTACCTCAGAAAGAGAATTCCTGACAGGAGATCTCAAGAAGCAAACACGTTTTGGAAGGAACATTTTGAATGGAAAAGTTGGTGGAAGCTGAGCATCACACTGTGAGGAACTGTCTGGGTTTTCACAAGCGAGTGGGAGATGACTGGGGCAGGCATATGAGGCTCCTACCCAGTTCTGGATCAGAGTCTCCCTCAGACCTCCTGGATGTCCCCCAAGCACTGACTGGCTGACCAGCAGGGCCAGTGCATAGCTGAGTGCTGGGCACAGAGGAGGGGGAGACAGGTGCAGCCCCCAACAAGAGATCTGGAAGCCTCATGTCAGTGCCTGGTGTTGCTCAGAGGAGATAAGGCCAGCTTGATATTCCCTCCCCACAGGCTTTGGACTTTTGAGTCCAGAAAGGCCCTTTTCCACATGGTGCTTTATTCACTTTTTTTCTTTTTCTGTTACAGAACCACACTGTAGTGTGAGTTATTTCACTCATAGAAGGAAGCGAAAGTATTTTCATAAATTTTAAGTTTATGGTGTTGTGGACACCAACACTTGCCTTGTAAGAGAGACAGAGGTGTTGCCTGCAAAATGTCTTTGTGTCCTGCAAGGGTTTGGAGTATTAGGACCACTTCGGTCTGCTTTGCCTTTGTACTATGGGGGCCTCATATTGAGACTTTCAGTAGTGCGTATTTTCTAAATGTGTGCAAAGGGAGGAAGAAGGGTGGGAGGAAGGGAGAAAGGAAAGGAGGAGTGAGGGAGAAAGGAAGGAAAGAAGGTAGGAGGAAAGAAAAAGAGGGAAGGAGAGAGGAAGGAAGGAAGGAAAAGAAAAAGATGGAAGAAGGAAGGAAGGTAGGAAAGGAGAGAGGAAGGAAGGTGGGGAAGGAGGAAGGGAGAGAGAAAAAGAAGGGGGAGAGCAACAGAGAGATGGGCACGGAGAGACCAAGAGGGAGGAGGGGAGGTAGGGAGGGAAAGGACACAGCCATTTGTACCTTGTCAGACCACTGGCCAGATTGAACGTTTGTCCATAAACTCATGGTTTTCCCCTCCCCCCAATCTTTCTGTCTTCCCACTTCTCTAGAAATGCTGGTCTCTTAGCTGAGGTAGGTACTGCAAGGAGGGGTCATAATTTATATTTGTGAGGACAGATCGTCTTTCCTACTTCCCTGCCATTTTGGATCAGATGTGGTGGGGTTTTCTGCAGGCCACCTCTTCCTACCTTTACCAGAGGACACTGGCTCTGCCCCCACCCACGGGCAGCAGACTCCACCTCCTCTCTTTCCTCAAGGCAAATGGCAAGCCAGGTATGTGTATGAATTCCAGCAAGGCAATAGAAACAAGAAAGGGAGGCACTCAGATGTGGAGATTAAAAATAGGGGCTGGTGAGATGGCTCAGCGGCATAAGCACCTGCCTTGCAAGCGCGATGGCCCGAGTTCGACTCCCGGATCCCACATATGAAAAAGGGGCCGGTGATATCGCTCAGCAGCATGGGCGCCTGCTGGTGTGAGGTCCTGAGGTCGACCCCCAGTACCCACAAAAAAAAATAGGATAAACACGAACAGAAGGGTCTGGGTTCCTATTTCTTCTCTGGTTCACTTTGTTTTCACATTTCTACCAGTGAACTCTTGTCACAGTTTCTCCCAATCAAGCAGTCATTTGTAGTCTGGGATATGAAAATAGGTTGTCTCAGCTCCCTCCATGGAGAATTCCTCATCCCCAGAATTTAATTCCCACCACACATGAAAACAATTGTCAGAGGAAAAAAAGAAAGTATCTACTTCAGGCTTTGCCTAGAAATGCTAACACAGTTCCCTTGATGGTCTCAAACTGGAGATGCATAAATGTAAGAATATCCATGCCACGTACAAAATTAACAAGCCTCACGCTCGTTTCATTCTATTCGAAACGAACCCTGAAGTAGAGGCTGGAGAATGAACATAAACTATCACACCACTGCCCCAGACCAGGGGTCAAGACCTGGGTGCTGGAATCCTCTATGTGGCTTGCTGGAATCTTCTTTGGACCAACCCAGGGGGAAAGGCTCACGGATCTAGCTGTGTGGAAACTCAGAGATTGGCAGCCAGAGCTCTCTCTCACAACTTTGCTTCCTAAAACATACAGTGCACGGAGCTCTTTATAAATCAAGGTCCCCAGAGGCCCCACCAACCTGACCAGTGGAGATGGCGGCAGCTGCCTGTGCTGTCTGAATGGGATGCCCACTCAGCCCAGCTGCAGGTTCTCTAAAGCCTACATCCCTGCAGAGGCCACTTGCCTGGGAAGGAGCAGCAGCTTTCTTCCCTGGATAGGAAGGAAGATCCCAGAACAGGCTGCCCATGTGGTAGCAGAAGGGGGCAGGGATGTCTCTCCTAACTCCCTCTCATATTTGCCACAAATCACATCAGAAGCTACAAAACAACTCATGTACAAATATGGACTGACTAAGGGCCAGTCATTGTTCTTTGTATTCGTAGAAGCAGCAACTCCTGTCGACTTCCTGTGATCAAAAACACTTGTTAATCGTTCTTATTAAAAGCCAGATCTCCCAACATTGAACTTTCTTGCACATGGACTGAATTATAAGCAGGAGATTGTTTTCATCTCCAGAATTCAGCTAATGCCAAAACAAATGTACATTAAAATGCTGCTGGACTTTTTTTTTTCTTTATCTTTTTCCTCCTCTCCTGCTATACGAGGCAGTGAAACAGCAAAGAAAAGGGGGAAAACTAGAACCCAAAGCTAGGATTCCTGGCTGGAACTGTGTATTCTGCCTGGGTGGAACCATTAGTTCACAAGACTCATTAAATCTTCATGTTGCATTTACTTGCCCCCGCTGGTTTTCTGGGTGTAACTTTACAGTATGTGTCAATGGCTGAGAAAAACCCTTCCAGAATAGCAATTTTCTTGTGAATATTAAATATTTTTGACACATTCCCTCTAGATTACATAGTTTGTGCAGGAAAATATCCAGAATGTGTTTTTAATAAAACAACACCTCAGAAAAGCTCATGTATCTCACAAGATTACCATTTAAGATATAGGGTACCCAAGTTAAATTTAAATTTCAGTAAACAATGAGTAATGAAATGTTGCAAGGAACACATATCTACTTAAAAATTTGTCTAAATTCAAATGTAACTGGGTGTCCTGAATTTTTATTTGTTAAATATAGCAACTCAAAACAATAACTCATTCAACAGTATGCTTCTCTGAACATATAGAGGGTTTCACACTCTTAGATAAAAATTGTTATTCTGAACTATTTCTAAACCGCTATCTGATACAAGATACCTAGAAATGGTTAACTCATGTAATATTGCCAGTCTGTTATCTGGGCATATGATACTGTCATTAGCCACACTGAGAATTGGAAGACTGTTTCAATCATACTTCCTAATAATCTCAAGCCCTTTAGATATGACTGGAAAAGGTAGAGATTGAACTCTAGCACAGAACTTTCTAGATTCTTCTAGAACTTTCTAATCGGAAAATTTTGAGTATGGAGAACAGTGGCCATGTTTCTGTGAGACTAAGAGTTAAGGCCAGGAGTGCCTGCCATTTACACAGTAGTTCCAATGGTTGATTGTCCCTAACGGTTCCAAATGCACAGTGCTCTCAAATATACGGGACTGAATAATGTGTAGGCAGTCTGACTTATGATCTTATTCTCAAAACTGACATGCCAACTTTAATGAAACCTGCTCCCAGCTTGAAAATGTTCCCAGGTCCTGCATGCAAGATCTAAAATTAAACTTAATTACCATCACTTGGAGGTGCTCTAGGAGCGGAACATCTGTGAGTCAGCATGAGGCTTCCTGCTGAACCTCTGCTCCACATCTGCAGAGTGGCCCAGCCAGGAGCTGTTGCTAACACGTGAGGAGTAGTCTGTATACATGGCCCGAGACATATAATCTCTTAAACCTCCAAAGCGAGAGTGCTTGCCTCGGGTGACTGTCGGATGCACCTCTTTGTATTTTAAATATGTCTCTTCCACGTCAGCAAAGCCCCCGCTGCCTGTTCGCCCCAGCACCTCATGGGAAACTCTGGGAGATGCTTAATTTAGAAGCCATTCAGCCTGTGAGTCATGTAGCTTTCTGCTGTGTTTTCTTCTTCAGTCTTTTTGCTATCGTAAACATTTATGCGGAGACAGGATATCGCCCTGCATTTCAGGAGTTGTCTTTCCACAACTGCTTACTCTCTACCTGAAGTCATCAACTTTCGTGGAAAGAAAATATCTAATTATCTTCCAAATCCTGAAAATGACAAAAAATAAATAAATAGGAAAAGAAGTGACAGCTTCCTCAGTGGTTTCTCACAATTCCCTGCAAATCATTAGTAGTTGTTTAGTATTGGGATGGGCTCTGTAGTCAGGGCTGGTTTCATAACACTAACTGGATTCGAAGACAAAGAAATCCAAAAGGACTTTGTCTCCTTCAGGAGGCAATGAAAAATTATTCTTTTTCTTTTGTGAAGGGAGGTGCGGGGAACGGGGAACGGAAGGAAGTGTAGAATGCATACGGTGACTTCTTTATGACATTTTCCTTTAAAATCTTTCATGTTTCATTCAGGCCTGCAAGTAGCTATTTACTGAAATAGCCTTTTGCAGCTCTAAGAATTGTGAAACGAGCTGCTTTATTCCCTCTTGGTTCCAGGGTTGGTTTACGGGTTTTTAGACATTTGATTATAAAGTGAATATTTTGTGTGATTCAGAATATTTCTCCCTTTGTGCCAAAAGCATTCCTCTCTCAATTGCAGTTTCCCAATAGCTCCTTGCTTTAAAATAGCAAACAACAACAAAAAGTTCTTCGTTTTTGTAGAACGTTTCCTCTAATGTGTAGTTATTGACTTTCGTTTTGGACGCTTTTCCTCTCATGTGATTACTCTTGGCCTTCAGAGCCTTAGAATAGTGCAGCCAGATTTCCCTACTGTTTGTTGAGTCACTGAGAGAAGTGGTTTGAGAGGTCATGTCTTTGTACCATGGCGATACAAAGTAGACGTGCGTGATGATACCTTCTTGGCAGGTAAGAACAGCCCAGGTCTGCAGAGCTGAGGGATGTAGTGTGATGGAGGGCTGAGGCTGCGGAGCTAGGCCATCTAGGTTCAGGTTTAACCAATGTTTTTGTCACTTTTCTATCACTAGGACGAGATACTGGATATTTGCATCTTAAAAAGAGGAGAGGTTTATTTTGGTTCACAATTTCAATGGATTTAGTCCATGGCTGGCTCCAAAGCAGAACTGGTATGGCAGAACCACAAGGCAGCCAGAAAGCAGAGAGAGAGGAGAGGAGTTGGGGACAATAATATACCCATCCAAGTCACACCCCAGGGACCCACCCCTTCCAACCAAGGCCCTACCTCTGAACAGCACAGTCAGCTATAAACTTATTAATAGCTTAATCCACTGATGAAATTAGCATCCCCATGATATAGTAACCTTCCAAAAGATTCATCTCTGAACGCCAGACTTCTGGGAGAATTTTGTACACCATGAATAATGAATCAATGACTGTTATGAAAATGCATTTGTTCAATAAAACCTTGTTGAGTACTTTTTCTGTATTAAGTACTCTACTAGATACAAGGGCAAAAACATCCAAAGATAAATACAGAATGTGCCCTATGAGAGCTTTGATCAGTCTTGGGAGGAAGCTGAGGGTGTGCTGGACAGAGCAAGGCTGCTAGGCTCAGAGAGCCTGCGATGTGAGTCCTGACTTATTAGGGGAATGGTATTGGGCTAGTGAATATTCTCACTTGTGATGTTTTCACCAGCTCATTAGATTGTTATGCAAAGAAATATAGACTACAGAGTGTGTGCATAGTAGGAACTCAGTAAATACAATATGTAACATATGTGCACAGGTCTATATCTGTATCTGTGTTAGATCTGCTCCAAGTGAAGTCAAAGTCCAGTGAGAGGGTTCCAAGCCTGCCCCCAGGGTCCCAGGAGATGGAGAGGGGCAGAGATCACAATGACAACTTTCTCTTCTGAAGAGCAGGAATCCTGGTGACTACCAAGAGTGCAGGCAGAGCCTAGGAGACTGGAGGAGTGGTGATTCGGGAACAATGGAGAATTTAGTATTTCAGAACGTAAAATTCAAGACAGAAAGGTGGCAGGAAATGCTGCACAAATAGGCAGGGACTAGCTCACATCCTTGTCAAAATGGTGATGTCTCAAATGACCCTTCCTTGGCCAACCTACTTAAACTGACCCCCACCCCTAGCATTTCCCAGAATCTTGCCCTATTTTAATTTGCTCCAAGTTCCTTTCTTCCCCTTCTCCATGTAAATATATGGATAGGCACATGTACATATAGATTTGTGTGCGTGTGTGTGTCATATGCACACAAACACACATATATGCTTATTTTATTTGCTATCTTTGTTGCCTTACTATAGGGGAAGCTCCATGAAAACAGGGACTCTGTTCACTGCTGTATCCCCAGCACATAGACCAGTGCATTAAGTAGTGGCTCAAGGAACATAAACTGAACTGAATAAGTGATAGTATAACCTCAAGCAGGCAAAATCGGTGACTTAATCTTTTGGTCAGAACAATCTCGGAGAATTCCAAGCAAAAGAAGGTGCTATTATGCTCTGGAGGAACTGCTGAGGTCAGAACTGTGAGGAATCCTTTACTAACCTCCGCTGGCTGCAGGAAAGCCTGACCCATGGAGGAAAAGAAGTGGAAACCAGATGTGAGGCTTAGAAGGCACTGCTGGCAAAGGGAGATGAGAAATCAGCAGGACAAAGGGAGTGAGCAGGTAGGATTCTTGCAGAGTCTACTCTGAGCAGCTGAGTGAGTCAATGAAGTAAAGAAAAAGCAAAGGAATTCATGCTCCTGCTCCAAGAAGGACCAAGGCCGTCATAGATGTTTCATAGCTCATGATTAATTGATTTATTGATGTAAAACTTTCATGGAAAGAAATGGGATTGTAGAATCCTATTGATCCTATTGATTATTAAATCTGAAGCTTCCTGAGTTGCTTGTGATCTAAGAAAGGTGATAAACTTGAGCAGTTGTCTTACTTAGGAATGGGAAGGATTAATAAAAAGATCTGTGAAGAGCAAGTAAACACAGCATTTCATTTTCCATTATTATTTGATTTAACAAATATACGTTGCATACACAAAACTTGTCTTCACAGTTATGGGTTCTGTATTCTGTGCCTGTTGATTGCCATCCAGTAGAAGCTAAAGAACCAGTGAAGCCAGAAACAAAAGCCAAGGGGTTCCATCCGAAGACTTTGAATGCACTCAGAGGCATATGTGGCATTTGGGAGTTGCCAAACCTGCGTAATTATCCAGCTAAACATAAATTCACAAAACAGCTTCCACATGTAATGCTAAGGACCAGCTATCATCACTCAGCCCCGCTTGTGCTAAACTGCTGGCCGAGCTGCCAAGCTGCTTCCACTTTCTGAAGAGGAGCAGATTTCCATGAGGCTATGTGTTTGGTGTGGCTGGCTGAGGTATCCTTCAAGGCCCTTCCAAACTTTGGGATCTAGTGGTCCCAGGCAGTGGCAGGCTTAGCAGCCACCTGCCCTGACTGACCTGACAGATACTCATGGAGGGACGCAGTACCTGGCATTTTCAAGTGGTAAGTGTACCTTCTTAGAGATCAGCTGTCGTCAAGAGCAAAGAAGGCTTCTCCCCTGGCGAGATCATGGACATTTCAGCTTTACTTTAAAATGAGGCTAAGAACACCTAATACTCATTGCATAGGAGAATTGAATGTAATAAGACCATCAAGTGGTCAGCCAATACCTGCATTGGAAGAGGCATGATCAATGGTCATGAGTTTTGCAGCCCTGTTGGTGTTTAGCCGTCTTTCTTTATACCAGGGATACTAAAACATATACAAGTGCTGAGGGACTTACCTGGAAATCAGCTCTTAAGTGAAAAAAGTAGAAAAATGAGAACATACTATGCTGAACACGAGGACCATTTGAGTCTCATGAAGTGGCTTGATCATTTTTTTACACTGACATTCTTGACTGAAATGCAGGGGCAACTTTAAACCAATTCAACATTTTTATGACTCATTTTAGTATACACTGGTGCTAATATTTTGAAAAAAATGGTGTATTATTGGAAGTGATTCTTTTCTTCTAAGTTATGTTTTAGGAAATTTACTGTGCTCTTAAGTTATCTTTTACATAAAAGGGAGACTTTGTTTCCTTAAAAAATCCCTGATTTTACAGTGCAAATCAATAAAATATCTGGTGATGCTTAACAGAAATACAATTTATGCTAAAAATTTGGGATGTTCCAAATTTAGTGGGAAGTTTCCATAAACAAGACATAGTACATCTAGTATTACTTTGACTTTCTTCTCTGCTCAAACTTGCCAAGACTTAATATTTTGAAACAACTCATATATGTGTCATGATTTGTAGTTTAGAGAAAAATGTATCTTACTTTTAGTCACTGAACTTATCACTTCTAAGGCCTTTCATCCCATCAGTTTCTCAGGGTTGTTTTCTTTTGTGTCACTTTTCCTCTGTATTGTAATTTGCCTCCTATAATTCATTTCAAAATTGCACTTCAAATACAGATTATGTACCATGTATTGTCATATCAGGTAAATTTAGAATCTATGGTGTGAAAATTATTTTATTCTTTTCTTTCCTTCCTTTCTCCAGTTCCCAAAGCAAAGTATCCAGAAGAGTGATGATTGCCAAGATTCTTGGTTGGAGATCAAGCTGCTGGAAAATGTTCTTCTCTTATTTCATTCCATTTGAATCAATGACTACTGAAGTTTTCCATATCTTTATATTGACTCAACAAATGTCTCAAGGGGTATTTCCATCCTCTATTAGCTCACTTTCTTTGCTTATTCATCCCCAGTTGCTTCGTGGACTGAGCCAGGATATCTGTGATTAATGACTCAGTACTATTTCAGGAATCCCCAACATTTTCCATTTGCTGACTCACCTAGCAGTTTTTTGTGCTCACCTGTTGGAAGCACAGCTGTGGCAAAACACAGGTGACCAGCAGCTCCTGAAACTAACATGCAATTGCAAAAGTGCGATCTAAACAAAGGCGTTTGCCTATTTTGCTTTGGCATTTTTCCTCCTTTGAGTGAGTTATTGGAGGATGGAGATGGACTTACTGTAGTTGTCTTTGGACAGCCAGTGACTGTTGCTGTGCCTGGGGTACCATAAAACATCTGTAAGCAATAACTATTGAATGATGGAATAATGCAACCTTGAGGCACCTCAAAGACAGTTTATATTTATATTTTGTGAGTTGTTGTGGTTTGAAGAATTGAAAACTCATTTTAGGAAACAACAAGTTTAGGCCAATATCCAAGAATGTATTTAAGTGCCTTACAAAGAACAAGTGTGAACAGAAAATAACGAAGAAGGTTTGAATAAAGCCTGCACAGGTTGTCATCGTCACAGCTTCCTTACGGATCACTGTCTGAAGCTGGTGTTTCCTACTTCTATCCCTAATGTCTTTCTTTTTTTTTTTTTTGTGGGTACTGGGAGTCGACCTCAGGACCTCACGTGCCAGCAGGCGCCCGTGCCGCTGAGCGATATCACTGGCCCCTTTTTCGTATGTGGGATCCGGGAGTCGAACTCGGGCCCTCGCGCTTGCCAGGCAGGCGCTTACGCCGCGGAGTCATCTCACTGGCCTCCTAATGTCTTTCTAACATTAGCATTCAACCCAATTCTGTTGCTCATACTAACCTCTTCCTTTGAGTACATGACAGAACTCCATGAAATAAGCACTTGGGTTGTGTCAGGGATCTCCAAGAGCTCTGGCAGACTGAATGATTCACTAGAGAGAATGATAAGACTAAACAGATAGCCATACAGCTACAATTAGTTATAGTGAAGTGATAACAAGAAAAATCAGCAAAGTGAAAAGGTACATGAAGTCCCGGAGGAGGCAGTTACAATCTCTGGGAAATCTTCCCTCCCAACGTGGCCACACGTGCTTAATTCTCCAGCATCTACTGGTTACAACAGGTATGAACTATTGCCTGTGGAGGAAGCTCTTCGGTGACTTAACACTCAAGATATTGACTTGGGCTCTCTGTCCCTAACACACAACTTCCATACTCCTGAAAGAAAATCTGGTGTTCAGCATACATCACATTATGTCTACAAACAGCTTAGGCGCAGTAATCATCCTCTCAGAGAATGGTGGGAACACTGCAAAATTCCAAGTACTAGATATCAGCTAAGAACCTACTTACTAATAGGCCTTTCTAAAGATCATAGTTCCAGGTGTGCTATGTCACCTCTTCTCCACTCATGTGGAAAACAAGCTCATAATCTTCCCCCACTTTGGAACATTCTATCTTCCCAGTACCAGTTCTGCATGGATTATTTCCTGAACTGATTTAATTCAGCTCAGAAGCCCAATCTAGGAAGATATTTAAATTGGGAAAACCTGAATCCATTAGTAGGCTGAAGTGCAAAATTCAACTGAGAAGGAGAACTTAGAGTTATGGGAGGGAGCAAGAAAGACTTGAGGGAAGAGGAAAGAGACACAAAGATACAATTTATGGACTTCAACAGGGAATGAAATGCTTTGTGGTCTGAAATGGGAATAATAGATAGCTGGATTGGTACACATAAATACATTCACAACAAAGTTGTGGAACATACTGACTAGTCACTTAATATTTTTATTAAAGTGGCAAGTTTTCCTACCAAAATTGTGGCATTTGTGTGAGAGAGTTCTTAATAGTAATGCAGATTTTCTCATAGACAATGAAGGATACCGGAAAGTTAGTTGCCCAAAAAACATTGGGCAAACATTGGTAGGTAATATTAGAAACCTAGTTGAGAGATGAAATTATAATTTTCCTCTAACAATGTTCAGTTACCTTTTCACTGGAGCCAAAAAGATGGCTTGAAACATAGATACTATGCTGTAATTTACTGAATGCATGTTATGAAAAGCAGAAGGGAAGGAAACTAAGGATCTTAGTGATATTAATGACAAGATCGAAGGGAGAAACAGGGACAAGGGAAAGTTGACTCTGAAAGGAAAGAGGTATGGTAAGTTTGAAGAGTAGAGAGTGTAGAAGTGGAGATAAAATACACTGAACTTTTTAATCACAGTAGATGATTTGTATTTAGCAATTTAAGGATGGAAATTCCAGGGGTTTGCCTTAAGAAGGAGTGCCTGAAAGGGCTAGAGAAGAAGGCCAGGGGAGTTGCAGATGAAGCAAAGAGGAAGGACAGCAGTCAGGTTGCTGTCCTTGCAAATTCCAAAGTCACTGGAGATAATGGTGGATTCGGGTGGAAAGAAAATGATATCCCAGGTGCCGGATTCTTCAATAGATGTATTCAATTGGCTTCAAAGACAACAGGCAATTGAAACAAACAGTAGAAAAGGGTGTGGTGAGGAGAAATTTGCTCCAGTGGAGCAATGATATCTAGAGAGCATTTGGAGAAATGGCTTGAAAGCCTCAATGGAAAGTGAAGAATGTACTTAATCCCATCTGTGGTACCTGTGTCCTGGAAAAATGATCAACAGTTCTTCAAGGGCTGGAGGGAAATGGTGCAGTTGGGCGTCTGTGATTGTTTTTTGTGATACATCAACTTGATTGCATTAAGAAATGCCTAGCAAGTTAGTAAAGCACAAGTCCAGGTGTATCTGGGTGGATCAGAAGGTGTGACCTTGGGTACTATACCTGGTCCCTCACTCCTACCTCTCTGGCACTGTTGCACTGCTCTGCTTCTGGTCACCATGAACTAAGTATCTTTGCTCCACCATGTCTTTCTGCCATGGAGCCGCCTGACCATGGACTAAATCCTTCAAAACCATGAAGTTGTGAGTGTCAGGTATCATGTCCCCCACAGGAAAGCTGACCAATACGGAATCCCTTACCAAATGTTTAGACTCAAAAGTGTTGTGGAATTTGGAATATTTTGAAATATTTGCATGTAAGTAATAATGTGTCTTGAGGATGTACCCAACTGTAAACACAAAATTCATTTATATTTCGTATATACCATATACACATAGCCTGAAAGTAATTTTATTCAACATTTTAAGGCACCTGTGTTTTGTCTGCAACTCATCGCATAAAGTCAGGTGTGGAATTTTCCACTTGTGGCTTCATGTCAGCACTTAGACTGTTTTGAATTTTGGAGCATTATGGATTTCAGATTTTTGGAGTAGAGATAACCTGTATAAGGTTCAACGACCTTAATGTGACTTAAGTCACATTTTACCCCTTAGAATTATTTTCTCTGTGATATAAATTGACTACCTACAGTCATCTGGCCCTCTCTTTATCAGGTTTAGTAACTACATCAGAAACTTTTAACAACAATCAGCATATATTTGTATTTAAGCTAACATGACATAGGCAAGTACACATTTATGAAACCTATTCATTTTTAAAGAATGAATTTAACCAACCTTGACAGTTAATTTCAAATTATGATTCAAAATTACTGTTTAGTGAAAACATACAGGTGCTTCATAAAGTTTTGCCTGAAGTTAAGCACATCTACTTGCCATGGTTTTGAGATAAGCAGTTTGGTGTATAGATAACTTTATTCTGGGAAAAATGTATGCATACTATAAATAGCATAAAGTGTATCACCAACAATAACAAACACTAATACATATTAAAATCTGGTTGTCACATAAGATTAATGAGTGGTTATTTAGGACTGAACACATGTTAAAACCACTGGGCCACAAAGTAGCCCATTAAAGTAGTGCAGATACAAAAACATAATACAACACAGAAGTAGTTCAGCTATGGAAATATTGAATCTGTCCATCACTTAAAAATTATTCAAAATTTATAATTCTCATGTTTTATGCAGCAATCAGCAATCTCAAGGATCTTGTATGAGAGTACTAAACAGTTTCATATGCTCTCCAGGTGTCTCTCTCAGAATGACTCCCCTGAAACATTTTAAAATGATACTATTCTAGAAAAGAAATGATCACTGTAAGACATGCAGTAACCAACAGATATGCTACTCCTACTGGCATTATGATTTCTTTTGAACATATGGAGTCATTTAGGGACTTTTTTAATTTCTCCAGAGACATAATATCATGCAGTTATAAGAGATAATAAAAATCATCATAGAAGCTAATAATTTTAGCACTTAGTATGTCCCTGACATTATAGCAAGTAACTTTATTTGCATTGTTTTAGCTAATCCTCATGAAACAATACTGAAAACTGTAAGATAAATAATTTTACTTTCCACTGTACAAATGAAGAAACTAAAGGTTAGATGATTGAACAACTCAACTCACAAAGCTGTTGAAGGCCAGACTGGGATTTGAACCAGATTCGGCCTGTGCCATCTGTGCCTGCCCATCCCCATACTTAAAAGCCTAATAGCCGTGATCACACCCTCAGCCAAGGAGGGCTGAAGGACCTGCTGACCTTCCTGGGCTTCCAAAGTATTATGCATAAATTACGGCTGTAGATCAGCCTCCCTTAAAAGACAGACAGCATGCGGGAATTTTTAATTCATTAGCAAATGACTTTTTTGACATTTCCTTAATGAGTTGTCTATGTTTCTGGACATGAGATAATGTGAGAAAAGGAAACTCAGAGTTTGTGGTCCCAGGCTTCCTACTCTGCACAGGAATCTCTTCTTTTTTTGGCCCTTTTCAACACGGAAAGACTGGCTTTGGATTAAATCTCACCATCTACTAGAGTGTGCTAGGTCCTAGCTTCTCTATTCTGCTGAGGGTCTTCGTTACATTACCAGCTCTTGGCTTTGCCCCTCTTAGCCCTTCTATACCTCATAGAATTGTTGTTGAACTCTCCCAAAGCCAAGGAAGGGGAGACTCCTCAGTGAAACTCAAAACTCTGCATAGAACATCTTTATGTGAACTAGAACTTCACTTGACCTTTACAGGCTTGAGATAAGCAGCAGCAGCCAGGAGACAATGACTCATTTCTGAATAAACAAGGGAACTCTCACACCTGTCTTGAAAAAATTTGCCCCAGGAGTCTTGAGTCCCAGTGAACAATCTAATTCTGAAATCCCTTCAAAGTAAACAGGGGCCGGGCCGGTGAGATGGCTCAGCAGTTTAAGCGCCTGCCTTGCAAGCGCGAGGGCCCGAGTTCGACTCCCGGAACCCACATACAAAAAAGGGGCCGGTGATATCGCTCAGCGGCACGGGCGCCTGCTGGCACGCGAGGTCCTGAGGTCGACCCCCCGGTACCCACAAAAAAAAAAAAAAAAAAAGTAAACAGGGGCCTTAATGCAGCCCAAGGGGCATTAGTTTCATAGAAAAAATGGAATTTTAAACTTGTGCTAAAACTCCAAGACCTAACATTGGTGGCCAAAGTGTGTACGCGAACCCTAGAATCACCTCCTGGTAGTGAATGGAGCTATCTAGAAACAAAACTTTAAAAAATGAAATTTACCCTGAAATATAAATTGAAAAACTAAATCTGCCTATCTATCATCTCTCTATCTATCATCTATATCTATCTGTCTTCATCATCATCTTCTTCATCGCCATCATCTATGTACTTATCTATGTATCTACTCTATGCATCTGTATGTGGTGTATGTACATATGATATGATGGCTATTTAGAAAAGTTATTGTGTGTATAAAATATTTTGTACTCAAAAGTTTAGGATATACATGAGCATACAGGCAAACTATTCTTTTATACCTCTTTCATGTCAATTTTTCTTTAAGAAAGTGTGAGTAATCATTGATTTTAAAGTTGCTTTGGGATCTAGAGATACATAGTTTAGCTATATCGTATCTATCAAGCTATACAAGAAATAATACAAGAAACAATTTTTTATGTGTTTGTGAGCAATTTTCTTGCAGCACCTCTGATTTTCTTAGGTAGTCCTTTTCTCAATTAGCAAACGTTCAAATGTTTTCCACCCTGTGAAGATATCAACTGTGAAATAAACCTATCCCCAGCCTCCACTGAGTAAGACCAGGTGTTTCACAGTATTTCCCTTTTACCTACAGCGAGACTCCCTTAGGGAAGAAGGGAGGAAGTGAGATTTCTGACATTTTCACAGTGAAAAAGTGTCAATAGACTATCCAAAAAAGACCAGAGGCGTTCTACTGAGACCCAGTGAACGCGATCTAATAAGCACTCTCTTTTTAAATGTAACACAAGACTCATCTCCCTTTCTCGCTTAAAACAAAAAGCGCCTCCCCACCCTTCATATTTAAAAAACAGCTATCTCAGATTTAACGATTGCACCACTGGACAAAGTTCAAACAATCCAGGCAGGAAAGAATGTACAGCTGTCAAAGAACCAACCCGGTCAGAAGTGCTCCAGACAAATTGCTGTATATCATCGGCTGGTTTTAATTAGCAGCCGACTTTGCACTGTTTTTTCTTCCCCCCTTTCTTTGGTAACTTTAAACAAAGTGATTTGTAGTGTTCTGTCTTATATGTTATCTACCCCAGTGGAAGCAGAGGACATTCATGGACAAAACTTGAGCCAAAGTTCAAAGCAGATTATAGCATCTGAAGGATACCTGGAGATTTTTATCTCAGTCTTGGAATAATATGGAGTTAAGTTTGTCCATTTTTCTTGCTAAAGGGCTGAGTCTTTTGTGAAGTAAGTTTGCATGGTGATTATTATCCTAGATTGTTATTAATACGATCTCATTTTAAGCACATTTTTATCCTGTAGTTAATGAAAAAATAGGCTGCAAGCCGCCACAGTCAAGAGAGATTTTTAAAGATTTATTTAGTGAAAGACTTCCCTTTGTGAGTAAAGACATACCTCAATGATTAAATATTGTGGTGACCATCGGATTATAAAAGTATACTTATTGGAAGATATCTTAGAGCTATGCACTCTGACCTTTGATTGTATAGAGGAGAAGATAATAATACTCTATTTAGTACTTACAGAATAAATGAATAAGACTGATCTCCAGGGCTAGAGTTTCTCCTGAAGTCAAGGGATTGGTACACAGAGAGTCACGGGCTGCATGCATATGACGTCCGTGGAAGAAGGTGCTTACAGTGATTAGAAAACATTTAATGCATTGAGATGAAAGATTATGTTAAAAACTCACAATACTCTTTTACACTTGAAAATTTCCAAGTACAGTATGATGCTCGCTGCCATAGTGATCAATTAGCAGAATTAGAGCCCAGGATCCCCCAACTACCTTGAATAACTTTGGACCACTTCACTGAATGCACTTGATTCAGGAAGGAAGTCCTAGCCGTCACACAACAGCATTGGTCCTCCATAGTCCTGACCATATTCTGGTTCATGCAAAGACAGTGCAATACAGTGGTCAGACACTCAAAAGCCAGCCTCAGGGTCCAAATCTTAGGCCTACCTTCTAGTCATTTCTTAACTTAACATTAACTTAAATGTGTCACCTAGATCTCTGTGCCTTGATTTCCCCATCCAAAAAGTGGGAGCAAAACTACTAACTCCTTCCTAAAGTGATTGTGAGAATTAAATGTTGCTATGCGTCAAGCTTAGACCTGTGCCCGGTATGCAGTAAATTTGTAAACACCTGGATAATTGTCAGTGACACTGGCCATCACCCTTCCTGATCCAGTTTCTAACAACATGATGCCAAAGATTTAAGGCATCCTCCTGGGCTTTTGTCACTTTGTAAATTATCTTGGATCCAATGCTTTCTGTTATGTTTTTGATATCTTTTTGAGAATGAGGAGGCTTGGAAGTAGTCTTTCAATTGTTATAAAATGCATTGATATTTTTCAGTGAAATTGTCAAAAGCAGTGACAAGTACATCCACAAAATGTCACCTGGTTGTATTTTCGGGAGCACAACAGGGACTGAGTGTTACACTGCCTTCCCCCCAAGGACGCATTTGGGATGTTCTCATGTGCCTCTTATTCTACACTGAGATTACTCCAGAGATAAGCTTACGACATTATGGAGAGATACACCCCAACTCATTGTCTTATTTTAGCATACTTCCATTGCTTCAGAATAGTTGTAAATGAGATATGGTAAATCACATAATTTGCAGAGGTCACACATCTATCATACCTAGTATGTCAGTTGATGAATTCCCATTAATTGTCAAACTATAACCCACGAGCCAAGTCTGGCCAATACCTTGTTTTTCTATGGTCTCATAGGCTAAGAATACTTTTTACATTTTAAAATGTTGTAAGAGTAATAAGGCTTGGGTTGTTTCCAAGATTTAGCTATTACAAATTGTGCTGCTAGAAACATGGGTGCACATATACACTGTGGTATGATGTTTTTAATTTTTCCGGGAAGATACCAAGAAGGGGAGTAGCTGGGTCCCATGAACCGAGGAACAGATAAAAAGATGTGCTTTTCATACAATGGAGTACTATTCAGCCATAAAGAATGATAAACTTGAAACTTTTATAGGTAAGTGGATGCAACTTGAGACCATAATCACAAGTGAAATAAATCAAACTCACATGTGTAAATATCATATTGTCTCCCTCGTGTGACAAACTGAAATAGTAAATAAGGTCTAAAATGTATAATAGATATTGTGAAATGGAAGAAATTGTTCAAAAGGAAAAAGGAACTAGGATGGGGGAAAGGGGAAATGAAGGTAGGGAAAAGGAAAAAATGCAAGTTAGTTATACTATTAGTGTCTCTTAGTTCATTGAAAAGAAAGGTTTGCGCTAATATCAATTGGAGAATTTTTTATGCCCATATCTTATACTCTGAGTAACTACTTTAAAGATAGCAATATGCAATGTATTAACTATTGTTATTCTCCTATTATTTTGTTATGAAATTTTGTTTTACTTTTTTTCCATAAAATAAAAAAAGATTAAAATAAGACTATGCAACAGAAGCTGCCCAAAGTCTAAAATGTCTAAAATATTTACTATTTGGCTTTTTACAGAAAAGTATACTGACCACTTAGTTAAGTTACAACAAGATAAATTTAACACATAAGCTTCATGGAGCATAATTCCATCTTTTATGATTCAGAAGGCCCTTCTGACTCCTGTAATATCCCAGGGTCAAGATTATGAACATCAGGTATGATCATGCCATGTGGATAAAAGTGTGAATACCAAAATCAGATCATCTAGATTGACTCTAGACTCTTCCCCTTATTCAATATGTGATCCTGACAGGGTTACTTAATCATCCTAAACCTTGGCTTTTCCACTTGTGAAAAATGAGCATTCTATTTTCACTTATTCCTGCTGAAGTGAGGATCAAAGGGGCAGTGGATACAAAGCACTTCACACATGGGAAGTGTCCATCAAACATTACTTCTTGTTATTCTCCCAGCAAAATTAGGGTCGTTTCTAAGACCTTCCTGCTTATTTGCCCATTGGGTGGTTTGAAATTGAGAAGCGCTAGCTGGGTGTGGTGGTGCACACCTGTAATCCCAGCACTCGGGAGGCTGAGGCAGCAGGATTGCTGTGAGTTGGAGGCCAGCCTGGGCAAAAAAGACCACAAAAAAAAAAAAAAGAAAGGAAAGAAATTGACAAGCGTGTCATCCTGGCCGGAATGACCTCGCTAGTTTCCTGGCTCTAATTGCTGCCCATACGTTATAACACCAGATTTAAAGGTGCTACCTGGGCTGTCACCAGTAATTGGAGTGTGAGAAGACTGAGCGAGGTGGGTAATCCAGGGTCAAACTCTACACTTATGTTTACATTGTCCTGCCATTCATCCATCCTAGCCTTGGCTGCACAATTCTGCACCTTCTAGGACTGTTGGAGCCCTTGGAGGCTTCAAAGTTGCTGCCTTGGCCTTAGAATTGGCCAGCAGTCATAAAGGAAGGATGGGAACAAGGCCACATCAACTACAACTTTTGGTTAACACTATCAGCAAGAGGCTGCTCCTGATTGGGATGCTGGTGTGGAAGAAATCTGTACAATATATAACTTAAGTGGATTAGGAACCTTGGTGTTAATAAGCCCCTCACATTTAGGGGGGGATTGTGTGTTACTACAATATAACTTGCAAACTCTGATTCATAAAATGACATAATAGGAAAATCTATTTCTGTAGGGTTTTCTAATAAATCTAGATTCCTCGTGTGAGGATTATCACTTGACCCTATTTCTAATTGTAAACATTTTTTACAGAGGAAAATCCTGGAGCTTTGTTATTTGAATATATGAGGTCAATTAAGAAAAAGTAAATGAAAAGTTCTAAGTTGTGCTGGAAAGTATTTCTTTGGTCACATTTGAATGCTCTTACAGGCTTATGTCTGTTCCTTTATGGGTCAAAGAGGTATGAATTTTCCTTTAGGCTTACATGACAAGTATTTCCTTTTAACTATATAAATATATAGAAATTTTCCACAGATCTAAAAGGCTGACAAGCAAGACAAAATTTCCACCAATATTGGCGGTAGGCCTCCCAGATGGAACACAGAGTTAGGGTGAGGAAAACAGTCCTTTTTTACAAGGTTTGGAAGCCCAATAAAATTTCTTCATTTCTCAAAGAAGTTTTTTGACCAGTGGTAAAAATGTCCCTGTGCTATTGAAAGAAAGCATAGCCATGACTTAGAGGAGTGTTGGCGTAAACACTCTGAACTTCAAGCATCCTTAAGTACAACATCAAAGGGCTTTTATATTTTGGAGAAAATAAAGCAATAAAGCAAAATAAAGCATTTCCTCCCATTTGCTTTATCAAGGAAATCATATAACTATATTCTCTAATATTCTACCATGTAACTTTAGCTAATATGCAAAATCTTAATGTCAATATTTTCCCCATTAATCCAAAGCTGTCATCTTATAAACTGATTTAAATCACTCAGATCATCTTTGGTACCTAGAACCCTTGGTGGACCCTGAAGGGGTTGTTCCATTTCTTTCTCAGCGAAATTCCTCACTAGAAACATTTTTCTTCATGCATTCCTACTAAGATGTTAAAAGGGAAGTTTTTGTTTTGCACATTACAGGCTTTTTAGTATATGTGGTAAATGCAATAAAATGCTTATTTTCCATTTCATCAGAAAGTTGTTTCAATCATGTAGTACTGCGTGGTTAGTACCATTAAAAGATTTTATCTTTATGCATAAAATAAGTTAATAAAATGGATGTAAATTTGATCCACTTAAGGAGCTACTCTCCAGACCCAGCTAGAAAGGAAAATTGTGAGGAGCACAATTTTGGGGGGCTTTGTATATCATACTGGGATTCCTAACTAATGGACAGGTCTCCACGCACTTCTCCAAACTTGTGGGTCCACTTTGCATTGTTTAACCCGAAATGCTCTCCTTCGAGTGAGCAGTAAGATATATCCATAACCTTTGTCTACCCTATTTCATCCTCTAACCAGAATTCCAAATACGAGAAGCAATGAATGTTGATGGAGATATAAAATATTTCTTTAACAACCAGTGCTGGTGCTGTGCAAATATTGACTTTAATTGGAAAGTGTATTTCTTCATGGAGCCCCTGGGGAGCCCTGGGGGGGGGGGTCCCAGCTGTCCCATGGGGATTACTATCAGCTCACAGTTTTTTGTTTATCCTCATGTCTCTCAAGACTGGAGTAGATGCCCCTCCAACACACTTCCCCTCCAGATAATTCTCAAGAAATTTTTGGCTGTGGCTGGATCCTCTCACTTCAGTGATCTTATCCTGCCTTCTTAGAATCCAGCAATGAGGACTTTGAATCCTGAATAAGAACAGTGATCCTTCTCTCCGTCTCAATTGTGAACCAGTTCAGTAGAGTATGCCAGCAGATGAAGGCTTTTTTATTCATCTTCTTTTGTTTGTTTTGGTCTCAGATAACCACTTGCCAGAAGCGTTACGTATTTTTCAATATGTAACTGTCACAACTATTCTTAAGGGAAGTGCTACTGTTACTCTTGTTATGAATGCAGCAAAAACTGGGGCTCAGAGAGGCTTAGCCTTGGTCCAAAATAATACAGGTAGTCGGCAGAGGAACAGCTGTGTTAATGCACATTGTTAATGTAACTGTTAATATACATTGCATTGTCCTGCAGCTCCCTGCTGGAGGAAATAATTTTCTCCATTTTAATGCCTTTCCTTACATTATTTTGATTTCTAACAGATCTGCCTATTTTGAGTCAATCTCTTCCCTCTCTTCCAAAGGGTCTCTAATAAATCTCACTTTCATTTGTTATTTAGATGATGATGATAGTAATAATGATGATGATGATTATGACAGGACCTTCCTATGTAATTCAGGCTGGCTTTGAACTCACTGTGTAATCCAGGCTGTCCTCAAACTCCTGGAAATCCTCCTGCTTCAGTCTCCCAAGGACTGGAATTACAAGTGTGCACCATTATGCCCAGCTAGCTAAGCATTATTTATAAATAACTACTTTGTACAAAACACTGCAACTATAGTCCTCTGTTTTGAAAGTCAGATGTTGAAGGACACTCATTCCAAAGAGAGAATCAAGATGTGGGTCTTGGGGAATGTTGGTCAAAGTGTACCTACTTTCTGTTGTAAGACGAGTAGGTCCTGGTGTGCTAATATACAGCATGATAAATATAGTCAATATACTTGAAATTTTCTAAGAGAGTAGATTTTGTGCTCTTAACACATCCAGTTAACTACTTAAGATGATGGATATGTTAATTACTTTCATTATGACAACCACTTCAAGTGTTACATATATGAAAATACCAAATTGTGCACCTTGAATATATATAATTTTGTCAATTATTCTTTAATAAAGCTGGGGGAAAACAATACAATGTTCAATTTTTTTAAAGACGTGCAGCTTTCAAACTATAGACATTATATAAAAGACAAGAACTGGGCCGGTGAGATGGCTCAGCGGCTTAAGCGCCTGCCCGGCAAGCGCGAGGGCCCGAGTTCGACTCCCGGATCCCACATACGAAAAAGGAGCCGGTGATATCGCTCAGCGGCACGGGCGCCTGTTGGCGTGCGAGGTCCTGAGGTCGACCCCCCGGTACCCACAAAAAAAAAAAAAAAAAAAAAAAAAAAAAAAAGACAAGAACTGAAGAGCTCAGATTTTTTTTTCACCATGTTCTTAAGAAGCTGCAGGTGTGAGTCTGCATAATTTTCTCTGTTCCATGTTGTGGGATTCCCAGTATGTGCCCATAGCCCACGAATAGGTCCCACCTAGACCATCTGTGACCTCTGTGAAGTTAGTGATTTAGAGGTAGGTGTGGGGTGGGAGGTGGTTGTACCAGGGTTAGGGACTAAGTCAATCTTTAACCCTAAAGTGCTTCTTTAGCAGTAACCTCATGTACTTTTTGCAATTTTGGAGCCCCCCCGTCTCTTCCCACATAAATAGATGCCCGTTGATTTCCCCAGGAGCCAGTTTTTGTTGACCATGTTTATTTCTAGGGAATTTGATTTTACTTTGAGTCACCCGTGACTTACCTCTTTAGGCATCCTACATTTCTAAAAACAATATTTTGATAATGTTTATACTTTGACAGCACTTAGGTTGAAATAACCTCGACCCTAAGAGAAGTCCTACCATTGCTCTTTTCAGTTTTAGTTTTTTTCCCCAGCATTTCTGAGATTTTCAAATGAAAGAAAAATAGAAAGGGTTATATAGAAAATGTCTACACCTACTCCCTAGAATGTACAACTAATATTAGTGATATTTGTTTTATACTAGATCTATCTACTCAGCTTTATATCCATTCATAATTCCATCTTATTTTTGATGTATTTTGAAGCAATTTGCAGACATCAGTAGATTTGATCTGCAAATACTTCCATGTACTTGTCATTAGCAAGAGTTCAATATTTGTTTATGTATTACTTTATGAAAAAAGAGTTGCCTGCAGTGAAATGCATAGATCTGACATGTACCATTCTGAAAGCTTTAACAAATGCATAGATGTATATATTTCAACCCTTATCAGGCTATGGGACAAGATGATCAGTTCAGATAGTGCCCTTTCCCAGGCAATCCCCACCCACTCAGAGGCAGTCATTTGTTCTTTCACTTTTAATTATTTATGGAATGTTGTTTACCAGATAGAAAGTAATTCAGGGTTTTCATATATGTGCTGTTAAAATTTGGAGACACGGCTCTCCTAAATAGGAACCTCATAGCTTCCCTCTCGTCACAATTAATTCCATTAGTCCTTTCTCTGTTTTCTCCTCCATTGGCGAATGGTTGATCCATGTTTCTGTGACTTCCTAAATGTCTTGAACAAAGTTAATTTAAGATATGCATACAGTGCTTCTCCTGTTTAGCTTGTATAGCTTCTGCTTTTCAACCGAAGCTCTATTTGGCTTTAGACATGGGCTCATTACTGGGTGCAGAGAGTGTCCCTGATGCAGAGACCACTCACAGCAGGCAGCCACTGGAGATTTTTCTGCAGTCATTCACCAAGGCTTCTTGGCACCATTTGGCATTGCCCATTGGACATAGGGTCTTGTGGAGTGACACGGATACCTGCTGAGACTAGAATGCACAATGCTCAATTCAGGTCCCATCATTAGTCACATGGCACATGCTTCTGACTAAGCCGATTTTGTGTGTGTGTGACAGGATGCCACGCAGTGGACTGACCTTTTCCAACATGAGCTGGTACATTCCACTGTAATCAGTGAGTTTTTGTTGGGTTTTCTACTTTAGGAACCCGCCTAAGGAAAGTGGCAGGGGGAAGGGGGAAAATCTATAATGAAGTGCTCCCAGTGCTGTGGACAGAGTTAGATGACAGGCTGCAAATTTGGAAGTAAGCTGTATATTGCCACTGAGATGTCCTTGAGCAAAAATATGACATCTCTATGACCCATATCCCACCAGAAAATATAGAGAAAAAAGCACAACGTATAGCGACTTGTTCTGGGAGTCCTCAGGCTCCTTCAGAGGCATATTTTCCATGACTGTAATGCACAGACTAAAAGTTTGCACCCTGTAGTACTTACCATGACCTGAAGATAGGCTCCAGGTCTTCATTGAGTGTTAAGACCATCGGCCAAGAACAAAATAACAATGATAAAAATATTTGCTAATATTTGTTTGTGCATACCATACATAACTGTTAGGCTCCTAGCTTGAAAGAAAAGTCCAGCTGCTAAATTGTGGATGTTAGAGATAATTTAATGAAAGTAACTCTTTTCAGATGCATAAGCATGGGTAACTAGTAAGGAATGGCAAACATGCAGGGGCTAGCAATCTCTAGGTCTGAAAAAGTACATGGGAAAGAGTGCTATCCTCCAAGCCTACTGAGAGCTAGAGTTGCAGAAGAGGGGAAGGGAGTTAAATGACCCAGTCCTGGTGAAAGAACTGGAGGAGGCAGATGGGAGGGAATTTTTTGTTTGAGTTGATTGTGTTAATGGGACACCCATAGAGATGCTTTTCAGGTCACTGGGACAAAGGTCCAGCACTCTGAAACAATTAGAGATGAAAGTTTGGGGCTCATAATATTGAGCAGACGAGATTGCTAAAGTCACTGGAACAAATAACAGTATCCAAGGAGATAGAAAAGATGAGAACAGAGGCCAGAAATGTGGGCTGACAAGAAACACACAGGCACTGGGGATGAGCCAAGTCTCAGAAAAGGAGGCACCCAGGGCCGAAGAATGGCAAAGAGAACAGCTTTGCTAAGGAGAGGAAGAGCAAAGAAATGAACATCTACTGAGCTCTTCGTTTGTACATGCTCTGTGCTAAGCTAGCTCGTTTGCTCTTATTAGCACTCACATGAAGGGAGTCATTCAAATTTTGCTGTTGAAAATAACTTAGTTGAGATAATTTATTTTTTAAAAATTCAGTAATAAAAATTCAGTAATAAAAAAAATAAAAATTCAGTAATGATAAATTCAGGTTTAGCTCAATCCAAATTTAACTCCTATTGATTAGATTTTGTATTCCATGAATTAAGGGACAAATGGAGTAGGGTGACGGTGATGGGATGAGAAGTTGTGACCATGGAAGCAGAGCTGAGAATATAGTACTGCATCCACTTCTCTCATGAACCAAGGAGTACAGACAATCTCTGGAAGCTGGGAAGGCAAAGAAATGGCTTCTCCATTAGAGCCTCCATAAAGAATGCAGGTCTGCTAGTAACTTTAGCGTAGACCTCTAAGGCCAATTTAGAATTCCTGACCTTCAGAATTATAAGACAGTATTATATTATATTATTATATAGTATTATATTGTAAGATTATATTATATTATAATATTAATTATTTTATTATATATATAATTATATATTATATATATTATATTATATTATAAGACAGTATTATATTATAAGACAGTAAGTTTATATTATTTCAAACCATTAGGTTTGGGGTAATCCATCATGGCAGCAATAAGAACCTAATGCAATGTGTATTTAAGGCCACATGAAAAGTTTACCCATTTGTATAGCCATTCTAGCTTCTTAGCAATATCTCCAAATTCTTCCCCTAATTGTCCCAGAAGAAAACTTTCTCTTACCTGTGGGAGTTGTCCCCTCATGTCCTAGGGACCCATGTCCCCACAGCTAGCACCCCCTCATCTTTTACTCCTCATCTTTTATCTTGTTAATCCCTGTTCATTCTTACCCTGGTACATTAGGAGCCTCCTACTGAACAAGGATAGCAGTCCTTTGCAGCCCAGTTGGAGCCTGGCATCTAATTCTGCATGGTAACCTGGCTGTGGCAGTGGCATTCCATAGTGTCACCCAAGATTTAGTTCAGAGCTGCATGAACCAGCTAAAGAGGCCTGGCACAAAATTACCCAATGGCTAACAACTAATACAGTCACTCAGTTTTGGAGCGTGACTTATCTCTTAATGCCTATAGACCAATACCTAATTTCCGACCTTTGTAGTCTCCATGGCTGCATGCCAGCTTCAGAGTAACTTCACCTTCCAACTAGAGACAAATAACAAACTTTAAATAGGGCAAAGCCAATCCAAGCCAGCAGCGCTTGCCATTCCACAGGAGACGTGGTGCACAGTGGTCAGGAGCTGGAGCAGCAGGGTCCCAGCCAGGTCAGTGTGAGCCAAGGGGAGGAAGGGCTGAGGCCTGCTCGGTCTGCTCCCAGAGGCACACTTATCACCTGATACAGTCAGGTGTTTGCAGAGTCTTGCTCACCAATAATAGTGCAGGAACCTAAATTTGAGGATAACTTACTGAAAAAAATCCGTGGAGCAGAATCAAGAGCACCAATGTAGTGATTTTTTTTTTTTTTTCCAAACACTTGCATCTGAAGCAGACTTTCCTGTATGGATGGACACATTGATTCTCTATCACTGCTGTAATGAACTTCTACAAATTTGGCGGTTTGGTTTAAAGAGACAAAATGCATTCTGCTGGAGTTCTGGAGACTGGTAGTTCAAAATTAAGGTGTTAGCAGTGCCATACTTTCTCTGTGAAACTTCTAAGAATGGATCCTTTCTCGCCTCTTCCAGATTCTAGTAGTGGCAGACATTTCTGGCTTGTGGTTGCGTCATTTCAATTTCTGCCTCTCTATTCCCAGCCCTCCTTACCTTCCCTCTCCTGCGTTCTCTGTGTGTCTGCTTCATGAGTGCCTTTTAGGAACCTGATTATCTCTGTAAAAGACTGGAGTCTTGGTCTTCTCAGTTGTCATAACCAAATACTGTAGGCTGAGGAGCTTCAACAATATAGATTTATTTTCCACAGTTCCGAAGGCTAAAAGTAAAGATCAAGGTTTGACAGATTCAGTTCCCGTTGTGCATTCTTTCCTTCTTACTATGTCCTTATATAGTGAAAATGGAGAGCTCTCTCTTCCTTTTGCTTTAAAGTCCCAGTACTATACGACTGAGGCTCCACCCTCATGGCTTCATTTAACCTGAATCGCCTCTTAAAGATCTCAGTTTCCAGATGCAGTCACATTGGAGGTCAGGGCTGCATTGTATGAATGGGAGAGACACGATTCAGTCCATAGCAATACTATTTCCAAATAAGGTCATATTCATAGGTACCAGAGGTTTGGATCTACACATATCTCTTGGGGGACACAATCATGGCAAAAGGCCACTAAGGTGAGGGTTCTAGGACAGGTACTGTCTGCTAGAGCATTCTCCCTTGGAGAACTGCTATGAGCGCCCTGGTGGGGGATCACTGAGAACAGAGAATCTTCTTCCAGTCTCTGCAGGGATCCTGATGGCTGGATGAACCTCTGAGCAGAAAGCCAGCTGTGGTTAGATGAGCATGGGAAGGGGGTTACACTACCTGCCTGCACTTCCCACACTGCCCAGGATGGATCCCTGCTGGTCCTGTGGACCCCAGGCTACAGCAGACCTCAGTATGGCTGGGAGAGGCACATCTTGCCATGTGGGCTCAAGCTGCTGCCTCTGGCCTGCGGCACTGGGGGCTTTCACACCTCTTTCTTCTGCTGCTCAGATACCTTCCACATGCTGTACACAAGGGGGGCCTGAACCGTTTCCTTCTTTTTCCTACAGTGATTGGTTACACATGCTCCCTCTGTGTGGGGCTGCGCTGCCTGAGCATCTGACGCACCCGCGGCCCATCTGCATGGGCTTGGCAAGGGCAGAGACCTGGAAGTCACACACGCCAGGACCACATTGGCTCAAAGAGGCCAGAATGCCTCTGTGCTCCCAAGCGGGAAGTACCCTTCCTTGGGAACCCTCCTTTCCTTAGGGATATGACTGTCAAATGCCTGGGAGTTGGGAAGATGTGCTTTACAGTCTTAGGACTTACACGATGTTGGACAAGTTGCTTAAAGTCCCCAAGTCTCAACTTTCTCATCTGTAAAATGTGCTAATTTTGCAGCTACCACAAAGAATGACTGCTAGGACTGAATGAGATAATGGAGTTAAAGTGTTTTGTGTATCCTGCTTATGCTGGTCCCATTAATTGTTCCATAATGAACAATCATGTTTTACACTCATGCCTAGTAATACGTGTTCACCCAAGAAAGCACTTTACTGAGCCCCCAGGGGAAAAGAAAAGCAAGCAGAGGGAGGCCTTATCCATTTTGTTTGAGGCCAAGTTGCACAATTCCCAGCAGCTCTCCTACCCACCAGGTTGCTTCCTTAGCTGGGGTGGAGAGAGGCAAACATCAGATGTTTGGGGCATGTTGAGTTCCTCCACCACCCAGGCAGCATCATCCTGGGTTGATTTAGGGAAGGTCTTTAACGTGGCCTCCAAGATCTCTAAACCCTTTACAGAGCAGATTTATTCATGACTCTGTTCTCATCCCTCTTTTAACTCCAAGCTTGAGTTTTATTTGTTTCCCCAGACTTGCCAACTTAGCTTTGAGGTGGGGAAGGAAGCTTTGACTGAAGCGAGCTACAAACTGTGTAAAGGGAATTGACTATGACTTGCTTATGGAAGACAGCTGGGCCCAAAGTCAGTGCTAATAGAACACAGAGCAGAACCCTCACCTAGCACTTCCATGTCATTTTGCTATTAGAAGTATCCGTATTACTAATCATTCAGAAGAAAGCTTATACGTTGAAGAAAAGTGTGTTCCTTGATTTGTTTTTGATGGATGAGGAAACTAATGTTCACGGAGTTTTAATGACATTGAAGTTAAGAAAATGGGAATTTGAATCTTGCATTTACCTATATGAATTTGACAAGTTCACTATTTTGTCTGAACCTGCACTTGTTAACCTGGGGATGGCAATATATATTCTTGGAGGTCACTGCACAGGTGAAACTAGGGAATATATATAAACCACAGAGCTTCGTATCTTGTAGACAATCTTACCAAAAGCATCGAGAACAGTGCTGATGCTACACAATATATGTATTAAGTAAAGTCCGTGTACTTCACAGCCCCATGACCTAGACAGGGGTCAGCACATTTGTTTTTTCTGTTAAGGACCAGATAATTTGTATTTTTGACTTTGCAAAACATGTGGACTCTAGCAACTATTCAACTCAGCCATCGTGGTCCCAAAGCAACGATAGACCATACATAATGAATAACCATGACTGTGTTCCAATAAAACATTTTTATAAAAACAGAGACTGGGTCCAAATAGATGCTTTGACCCATGGTCTATAGTCTGATGACTCTTGGCTAGAATAAAAAGCTTGATATGATATCATAAATCACAAGCTCTAGCAAGTAAAGTACACTCATTCTTTAATATTTTAGTTTCAGCCTTTCTTTGTCTGTGCAAGTTTCTCTCCCTGAAGATGCCGGGATTCTCAGGGTGCCCATGAACTCTGCTGTTTGGCCATGTGACATGACACTCACCTCCTCGCCATGAGAAGAAGGCAAGACATTTCCCAGGGTCTCTGAGCTCCTAGAAGTCAGTGGCTATGTCTTTTCATTTTTTACAAATGTTTTAAAAATGAACAATAATACTTCTCATTTCCCCAGATGATAAAAAATAAGATGCTTAAACTACAGTTGGAGGAATTTAGCCTAATCAGTGATTCTCAACCAGGGGTGATTGTTGCCTCCAGGGAACATTTGGCAATGACTGGAAATAGTTAAAGGTTTCAGACCTTGGGTTGCTATTGGCATTTATAGGGCAGAGAACCAGAGGTGTTGCTAAACAGCCCATAATGCACAGGACACCTCCTGCCAAGAGAGAATTATCTGGCCCCAACTGCAACTGTGCTCATGTTAAGGAACCATGAACTAGTAAAAACGAAGCATTTTGTAGGCTAATTGCGTAAATCACTGGAGTTCGCAGTTTGTACAGTGCGACTTACTCTGTCTCCCCAGAGGAATGGCAGCAGAATTAAATGAGCGGGTGCAAGTGGACAGTCTGCATCAATAGCTGTTCACTGTGCAACAGCAAATTCTTTACTGCTTGGAAAACAATCCCGGAGGGCCTAAACCGCATAGGCGAACTCTGGAAAGTTCTTCCATTCTTGCTGCCCCAACACCCCCTTCAGTGTAAGCCTCTTTTCCCATCACTCACTTCTCAGTAGGCACAGGAGTGTCTTTGGCCACTTGTCAAGTGCGGGGGAGCTGCACAGCCACGCCTCGGTCTACTTGTCTTCAGGGAAGATTATTAAATTCCTTTCAGCTTCTCTCCTACACCCTGTTTTTGAAGCCTTTGATTATTTTCATTTCTAGAAAGAATCCCCTGTAGATTTTCTCATTTGCCCCATGTACCTCGCATGATATTCAGTCTTCCAGTCAATCTCCCACTTGGACAGAGTAACCCAATCATTTCTGCAAACCATCGTGGTTCTTCCTTCATGTTCATAACATGCGTGTGACTTTAGCGATGGTTTGTCTAGCTGTTGAGCTTGGTCCACTTCCCTCTTTAATGCGGTGAGCCAGAGAAGTGAAAGTTCACAGGGGTGGTTGTTTGGGGGAACTGCTCTAAAATACCTACTTAAAGGTACAATTCCTTGTTGAGTGTCCACCCATCTAGGCACATTATGTGGGTCACAGGTATCAGTTTCTCTGTTTCGGTCAGCATGAGTTGAATTATGTCCACCATCTCACCTCAAAAAACAACAACAACAACAACAACAACAACAAAAACTAGTATGGGAGACCTAAGCCTTAGAACTTCAGTATGACTTTATTGAGAATGGGGTCTTTACAGAGGTAATCAAATTAAAGTGATTCCTTAGTGTAGGCTCCAATTCAATATGACGAGTGTCTTTATAAAAGGGGAAAATTTGGACAGACATGCATGAGGGAAAGATGAACAATCTGAAAACACAGAGAGAAGAAAGCTCCTGTCAAGCCAAGGATGCCTGAGGCTACCAGATGCCAGGAGGAGAGAGGCTTGGGCCAGATCCTTCCCTCAGAACTTTAGCGAGAGCTTGGCCCCTCTAACACCTTAGCTTCACTTCTGTCCTCCAGAATTGTGATGCAATAAGTTACCTGGCTTGTGATGATGTATTAGAGCAGCCCTAAGAAACTAGTACAGTCACTACTGCACCAGCTAAGTTTCGTGATCATCTCCAAACATTTCTGCCAAGGACTGCCGACCACCATTCTTCCTTTGAACAGATGTCACGCGTGGCCCACCCATTTCCTTGTGTTCTATCTCAGAGGTTACCTGAACCCTGCTGATGGTTTATTGTCTCTCCTGACTGACCATAGACACAAGCCCACATACAGGACTGACAGGATGCCCACAGAGTTTCCAGGGCAACCTTCAATAATGAGTAGCTATAATAGTGAATAAGTACCTCACCTTCTTCATCTCTGAAAGGATCATGTAGAGTTTTGTTTGTTAAAACTCTCCAGGGACCCTTGCAGGGTCCTATTTGCCCATAATGGAACCAACTAATTGAGGTATTTCTTCTTAGCTTTCTACCTCATCCCCTTTTTCCACTTCCCTACTTCTTCACAGTGCTTCCAAAAATCACCTCCGAAATAAAATGTGCCAAATCATGTCTTGGGATCCATTCAGAGGAACTCAAACTAAGGCACCTGCATTGGGAATATGGATGCCTGGAGTTGATATCTGAGAGCCAGCACCATTCCTGTAGCCAAAAACAAGGGACAGGGAAAGCAATTAAGTGCCAGGAGTCCAGAAAAGAGTCATTTATATATCAACCAGGGGCAGGGTTAGAAGTCAAAGTCCAAATGGTTTCAGACAATTGAAAGACATAGAGGTCCTGATCATGGTTACATCTGAGCATGAATGGTTCAAGGTTGCTGCAGGTCAGGCAGGAAGCCATTCTCATGAACAACTGTGCCAAACAGGAGGCAAGGAATGAAGGGCACGGAAGGAGATAAGACACATTCTCTGAACTTGAGGAGCTCACCTTATTGTAAGAAGATCCAGGGTACAACACAATGTGATTTAAATATTGTTATGGTTTGAATCTAGACTGTCCCCTGAAACTCTCATGTACTCAGAGGCGGGGCTTATGGAGGACGGTTGGATCATGGGGCACTGTAGTTATTGGTAGATTTACCTCCTGGTGAGTTCAGCATCTGAGTGTGCTGTTGGGAAATGGTGCCAGGTTGGAAGATGTGCGTCACTGGGGACATAACCTGGGAGGATATCTCCCTTCCCAGTTCCCCCTTCACTCTTTCCTTCCTGGCCACCATAACAGGAGTAGCTTTCCTCCACTGCAGACCCTCCACTGTTCCCTTCGTGCCTTGGAGCCAGCTGACTATGGGCTGAAACCTCTGAAAACTGTGAGCCCGAATAAACCTCTCTTCCTTTAAATTGTAGGTGTTAGGTTTTGTCTTAGCCACTTTTCTTGTTGCTGGTACAAAATACCTGACACCCAAAGTTAAAGGAGGAAAGGTTTATTGCAGCTCACAGTGTGTAGAGATTTGAGTTCATAGTTGGCTGGCTCCAAGGCAGGGTGGTATGGCAGAGGGACACCACAGAGAAGAAACAGTTCATGTCAAAGCAGAACAGGGAGAAGGCAGCAAGTAGCAAATGACAAGCAGCAGCAGCAGCTCTCCTTTTGTGCCTTATATTCTATCCAGACTACCCACCCTTAAGGCAAGTAGCACTCACACCCAGGGTGGGGCACCCTTAATCCTAGATTCCTACTGTGAATCGATCCCAGCATTACATCCTTACTCCCAGCATTATACCCTAGATCCAGCCACCTCTGAAAAGCTCCAATTATGACCACATGAGGCTTTGGGGGGACATCTTATTGATTAGGAAAATGACAAAGTCAGATTTTGGTACTAGAGAAGTGGGGTCATTGCTGTGACACTACCTGACCATGTGGTTGAAAAGCCTTTGAAACTGGTGTGCAGAAGTTTGGAAAGGTTTGGACATGCTGGCTAGAGAAACTATAGAATGCTATAAATTGATCTTGATGGGTGATTCTGGTCAGAGCTCAGGAGACCAGAATGTGGATAGGTATGCAGATAGTGAAAAACAGACTCAGGAGGTTTCAGCTGTGAACAAGGACTCCACTGCCAGTTGGACACAAGACCATTTGTACTGCACACTGGCAGAAAATTTGTCTATATTTTGTCCATGTCCTGAAACTTTAGGGGAGACTGGGATTAAAGGTAGTAGATTAATTAATCTGGAAAAGGAAACTTCAACACAGCCTGAAGTTCAGGCTGTAGCAGAGGTACTGCTTGCAGCTTTCATCCAAGTTTATCTTGAAAATCAGGAGCAAAAACACATTTGAAAAGTTTTCAGTTTCATCAGGAAGAACCTGTAAAGTTAGAGCAGAGGAAGGGATGGTTACTGACAAAATTAGAATTAAAAAAGAAGTCAAATACTTTGCATCAGGACAATAGGAAATATTTCTTGAAGCCATTTAGGATCAGTGAGACACCACCCTTCACAGACCCAAAAGTGCAAAAGTAAAAGAGTTAGTTTGGAGAAGAGAGCCCTAGGATGCTCTACTCAAGAAGGGGTGCCTAGGTAATTGATTCCCAGGTTTCAATTTACAGTGCTTAGCCATCCAGGCACTCCCAGGCCTCAGCAGTCATGACCCAAGTGTAACAGAAACACCCCACCCACAGGCAGTACACTTTAGTTTCTTAGTTGCCCAGGTAATAGTTCTCATTCAAGTTCCAGTTGCTTCTGTCTCTTAGAAATAGCTGGTCATTATGATGCACATTGTATAAACCAATCCCCAATTGACATGCCATTCTGCCTCTGTACTTCCTGCTTGCTTATCTCATGTAAGACCTAGACCACCAGAGATCAGTGCCTGATATTCTGGGAATGATCCCAGTCAGTACCTGCCATAAATAAATATGCCTCCAAATCCTGGGTTTTGTTTCAGTGTTTCTACTTGCCATTGCACAAGAGGATCTGGCTACTGCCTGAGCTGCCAGCAGACCTTAGCATCATCCATGTGGTGATGGTTTTAGGTGCATGCAGAATAAAAGAGTTGTGGGATCAGGAAGGCTTCCACCCAGATTTCAGATGAAGGCATGAAAGCCTGATAGCGTGCTCCTGAGAAGGCAGTGTATAAAGCTGTGAAAGTGAAGCTAAAAATGCAGTGGAGACCCAGGAATTTGAAGATGCCAGGTTGCCGAGGGTTGCCTAAAGCAGTCTATCTGTGACTCTGTTTTGTCCTTATATTACCCAGTTTTTTTCCAGTGTCTATGCACACATGCACGCACACACACACACACACACACACACACAAAACTGTGGTCTTAGGTAGAGACTTACCTGCAGCTCCAAGGAGGCTTGATTGGTCTTAGAATAATCCCTCTTCTCTTGCAATTATTGGTTTAAGAATGAGCATGTGACTCAATTCTGGCCAATGAGAGATGAGATATTGAGGGAGCAGATATTCAGAGACAAGTTTCTCTCTCTGTCAGGAAAGACTCACTAGGTGGTTATAAAATCACAGTTTAGGAGATGTCTATGCTTTCCTGTGCATTGCAACATTATCAATAATAGCCAAGATACAGAATCAATCTAAGTGTTCATCAGTCCATCAATGGATGAATAAAGAAAATGTGGCACACACACAGACACACTCACACACACACACTGAGACTCACACACACTGGAATACTATTCAGCTTTCAAAAAGAAATAAACCTTGTCACAATAATGTGGATGAACCTGGAGAAGATTATACTCAATGAAATAGCCAGGCATAGAATGACAAATACTACATGGTCTCACTTATTTGTGGAATCCTAAACAGCGGAATGCATAAAAGCAGAGAGGAGAATGCCAGTTACCAGAGACCAAGGATAGGAGGACTGGGGAGATGTTGGTGACTGGATACAAAGCTTCAGTTGCACAGGAGAAACAAATTTTGGAGATGTGTTGCTCACCATCATTAGTATAGTTAGTAACAATGTGGTGTTTACTTGGAAGTTGTTGAGATAGATTTGAAGTGCTTTTACCACCAAGAATGTGAGGTAATATATATGTTAGTAGCTCAATTTAAACATTCCACAAGGTGCACATATGACAAAAGACCATGTTATATAAAATAAGTATATAAAATTGTATGTGACACTTAGTAAAAAAATAAACAAGCAAATAAAAAGGGTCACTAGAAGTTTCAGACTCCCTCTGACCTATCTACATGGTTTTTTATCCATTAAGTTTCCAAAAAACTGAGCAACCCTACATAAGTCACTACAAAACTTACATATTTTTATATATACTCTCATTTTTCTTCAACTAATGCAAAGAAATAGTCTCAGTGTTGTACAAACACTACCTGTATCAAATTCTGAAACATTTAATCACCTTAAAAGTAAACTCTGTGCCCATTAAACATTTTTCTCCATTTCTCCTTCCCCAGCCTCCTGGGGAACCAGGCAATGTGCCTTTTGTCATTTGACTTACTACTATTATCTAATGTTTAATCTATATACATATATCGCTGATGTATTTTAACTAGCATATTTATGATTTATTTATAAATCAATTTTTATCTTCTAAGACTTTGATGTTTTATTGTCAAGAAATAACTAGTACCAATCCCAAATAATGAATATGTTTTGTACTTAATAAAATTCTTCCCAGATCAATACAGTTAATGAGTGATACTGTCACTTGAGCATGTTAATAAATTTTAAAAAAATAGGCTGAGCTAACTGAAAAGCTAGAACTGGAAATAGATTATAGCATTTTGCCCCAAGGCTTTGGCAGCAGTTGAAACAAAGTGTTTCGAAAGAACCCAAATTGGCATTTCTCTGACTTCTAATGTTCAGTCTCTCCAAGCAGGACACCTGGTTCAACGACTCAAACAGCCATTCAGAATTATAGTCTGGGCTTTTGTTATGCAAAAGGTAAATGAGGGCAGTCTGGACTCTTCCAGGAAAAGTTGTTTTTATTTTTTCCCTAGGAAGAGCTCTCATCGGTGGGGGTGGGGGCAGTAGTTGTAGGGAATGGAAAAAGAGTAATAAAGAAAAGCAAAAAGAAAACTGGGATGACATGAAATCAGCGATCAAAAGGATGGGTAGATTCTAAAATTATATTCTAAAAGAAAACTTCGTGCAATGCTACAAAATGTTCTCACTGTCAAAAAATTACACTGAAGTCCAAGCCTTCCCTTTTGGGGAACACTAAGTTGTCTTGGAAAGTTTTGAAGAGCTTCAGGCTGGTTCTCCTCTCCCCCATTCTCAATCCACACGGAGTTAGTTGTGTTGATCAAAGCTGCATTTATGTAGTTGAGACCACATTTAGTCAAATAGATGTGTACAAACTAGACCTCGGGCTCACGGACCTTCTCTGGCCCTGAGTCCCTCTACTACAAAGAACACAACTGCAATACTACTAGCAACCAAGCAGAAAAGTCACTTTCATGGTGGAGGATGACTCTTTCATCACATTTCCGATCCACTGTGAGAAAGTGCAGGTGCCATCTCCCCATTGGGCCACAAGCCTCTGAAGGTCAGTGACATGCCTTCTCCTCTAGGTCCTCTTTTCAAGCAGTGCATAATCCCTTTTGAAGATCATTTTAGGGAAACAGATTCACTCCCTAACTTTGAAGTGCTAAAATCTTTTCAACTCCATCTCATGATTTCCCACAACAGTTCCTCAGATGTTGTCCTTGTGTGGAGGACGCCACTTCACCTCCAAGACACTCATCTCCGACCTCAGCCTCCATCGCCACTTTAGAAATTCTCCTCCCCATCAGCCCCTGGCCTGAGTTTGCCTCATCTGGTGACTCTTGATTCTCCATAGGATCCTCTGCCTCCTGTCTTTTCGCTTCCCTCACTGACTCATCTTTCTTGGCTCTGCTCTTACATGTTAGTGTTCCCCTGGGTTTTATCCTCAAAGCTCCTCACATCTCAAGTCTAGACATCCTCCTAGGAAAGCTCCTTTATTCCCATAGCCTTAACTATCACTTCCATGTGGATGACTCATGCATTCATTTTCCCAGACCCAGTATCTCTCTTGAGTGTCAGACGTTTATGTTCTGCCTCTGACTTGACCTTTCCTTCATTAAAGATGTCACCACCAAACCTTTCACCTGAGCTAGAAATTTGGAAGGCATACATACTTGGTTCTTTTCTTTCTCTTATTCTCCAACTTCAGATCAGTCATAGCATTTTTGTAATTCCATTGTCTTCTTCAGTGTACCATCTCCTGCACTGTCTTTCATCCATCATGCTCTTCCCCTGCCTAACAGTTATTAATGGTTGGGCCGGTGATATGGCTCAGCGGCATAAGTGCCTGCCTGGCAAGCACGAGGTCCTTATTTCGACTCCCCCTACCCACAAACAGGAAAAAAAGGGCTGGTGACATTGCTCAGCGGCATAAACGCCTGCTGGCAAGCGCAAAGTTCTGAGTTCAACTCCCGGTACCCACATAAAAAAAAGAAAAAGTTATTAATGATTGGCTGGGGATGTAGCTCAGTGGTAGAGTGCTTGGCCATGCACCAAGCCCTGGGTTCAACACCCAGCATTGCCAAAAAAAATAAGTTACCTATATCTTTTGCTTACTTGTGATGAATCCTAAGTTCAACCTCCATAGCATCCTACTTTCCAGCAACACTGTCATCACCCTGATAATGCGTGTTTCTGCCCCATACACACCCATTATGATCTCTCAAATACACATGTCCCTTTGTTTTTTTTTTTTTCCTCTTCTAATTGTGAGGACTCCCATTTCTTTAGTCACTTTCTTTTGTAGTCACTCCTTTCCCCTTTTCCCTTCTCTACTTTGTAAAACCATACCCATTCTTACATAACATGTTTAAATGCACCTGTATCTACAAAACCATCATCCTTGTGCCACCAAGAGTCCCCTTCCCATTTTCTGTGCTCCCAGAGCCTTTTTACATACCTGTCTCTCCTGCTTCCTTAAGTGCCTTTGTAGTTGTAACCACATCTCAAATGTGCTTGAATCCATAGGTTGTCTGGTAGTCCTGATATTTAGTATCAAATAAAGTTTAGCTCTGCAAAACAGTAATTGAACTAGTGAACAATGAATAGTTGTTCTCTGATTTACCTCTGGTGGAATCTCTCATACTGCCATTCTTAAAACTTTGAGATCACAGTAAGGTTCATGGTGGAATATGGCAATGAGGGTACAATCCCTTCAATAGAACCAGATTGCATAGAATATTGTGGAATAGAAAAAGGAAGGGATAAATTTTCATAGAAATCTTACACTTCAGGTCCAAAATATTTGGGAAATAGTTAAGCAAGTGTGGGGAAAAAAGTAGAATAACAGTATTAGTACCATGGAAGACTATTGCAAATTGTCTATTTGAGAATATATAGAAGCTGTTGCCCCATTCCACTCTAAGTTATGAGAGTGATTAGGGATATGAAATATCTAGTATTTTTCCAAGGCTATACTTTGTTGAATGTATATACTTTATGAATGTTATATTAAGATATAATTAACAGAATAGTTTTTAAAGTTTAGAAGTTTTAACATTTATGCTTCTGGGTTAATTTACTAAATACCAAGGCCAATTGCAGAGCCAAACAAAGCAGCTGACCAAGCCAGAAGAAGGATTATTATTACCAGCTTGATTACACAAAGTTGTTTCCATCACAGAAGGGGCAGCATTTTGTTCTTACTAGAATAGTCACATGGATGTAGATTTGGCTTCTCTGCATTCAATGCTTCTGCAAAAACTACCATCTATGGACTCATAAAATACCTTAACCACCATCATTGTACTCCATTCAGCATTGCTTCTGACCAAGGCACTTACTTCATAGCAAATATAATGCTGCAATCCCAGGTTTATGGGACAGAGCATCTTTTCTCACTACCCTGAAGCAGCTGCTTTGATGGAATGGTGAAATGGCCTTTTGTAGGCTTAGTTACAGCATCTCAGTGGCAATGTATGTGGGTCTGGAGTAAGATTTTCTACAATGCTGTTCGGTCAAAAGTAGTGTCTAAAATAGGATCCTGTTCTTCTAGTAGCCAGGACCCATGGATCCAGGAATCAAAGGGTGGAAACAGTAGTGAGACCATGCAATATTATCCCCAGTGATCCCTTAGCAAAATGTTTGCTTCCTGTTCCCATGACCTTGTAGCCCTTGGCCTAGAGGTCCTAGCTCCAAAGGGAGGCCTGCTTTCACCAGGACACACACAATCATATTTTAGAGCAGAAAGTCAAGACTGCCAGTCTCCCACTTTGCATTTCTCAAGCCTTTGAATCAATATCAAAGAAAAGGATTGTTGTTCTGGTGGGGTGAATGGTCTTGAATATGAAGGCAAAAGTGGACTACTGCTCCATGATAGAGAAGGGGCACGGTTTGTCTGGAATACAGGCCATCCTTAGGGTATCTCTTAGTATCACCTTCCTTATGCTAAAGCTCTATAGAAATCTACAGCTACCCAATCCAGACAGAACTAGTACTGACCCACCCTCTTCAGGGTCAAAGGTTTGAGTCACCCCGCTAATGAAAGTGTACAGCCAGCTGAGGTAGCTACAGAAGGCAAAGGGAATACAAAATAGCTGGTGAAGGAAGGGAGTGGTAAATAGCAGCCACAACCATGTGACCAGTCGCTGAAATGAAGACTGTAACTACCATGAGTATTTCTTCCTTAGTTTGTTATGCATATACATATTTGTGTGTGTGCAAGTATGTAACACATACCCTTGTTTTTTTCCCTCTCTTTTTCTCTTACCATACAACATAAGATACACTGATTTTATATCATAGTGTATATAAATATTGTTCATATTGTTAAGAATTGTTAATTTCACATCATCAAATTTCAGTTACAAAATATCAAGAAAAGCGACTATCACTCAAAGATTTTATTGCTTCTTCCGGGGAAAGATCAGTACATTTTGGGCTGTGTGCGGGATATTTGCATCATGTCCGGTAGAACTTCTCTCTAATTTGGCTACTGTCTTCTTCTGGAGATTAAGTACTGTTTAAGGAGATTCTTATGGATGCCAAGTTGGCAGAAGATGGATTCGAGATGGTTAATTTTATGCATCAACTTGACTGGACCATAGGGCACCCAGATATGAGGTCAAACATTATTTTGTGTGTATCTATGGTAGTGTTCTTGAATGGATTAACTTTTAAATTGATAGACTGTAAGCAGATTGCCCTCCCTGCTGTAGTCAGGCTCTGGAATGTTCCCAAAAGGCCCAGGTGGTAAAAGCTTGGTCTCCCAACAGTGCTCGAAGTGAAACTGTTAAGAAGTAGAAGTTAGGTCACTGGGGATGTCCCTTGAAGTGTATATTGAAGCCTCAGCCCCTCTGCTTTTTCTTTGCACCTTATCATGAGGTGAGCAATTTGCTATGTCACACACTCCTGTCGTGACGTACTGCCTTGCTACAGGAACAAAAGCAACAGGACCAAGCAAACATGGACTGAAATCTTTCCTCTTTGTAAGGTGATTTATCCCAGGTATTTGTTACAGATCTGGAAAGCCAACTAATACACTCCCTAACATGGTGGTCCTCATCCAGTTGAAGGCCTGAATAGAACAAAAGTCTGACCCTCTCTCAATGAGAGGGCCTTACTCCTGCATGTCTGTCTTTACGGCGGGACATCACTTTCCCTTCTACTTTCAGACTTGAACAGAAATAACAGCTTTTCTTGGATCTTAAATCTGTTGGGCTTTGGGCTGAAATTGCACCGTCAGCTCTTCTTAAGTTTCCAACTTGCTGACTTTCTGTTCTCTGGGGAACCCTAATCCTGGCATCAAAATCCTGTTTTTTTTATGAAAATTATAAATAGTAAGAGTTGGGGCTCTTTATAAACACCTTAAATAAGAAGACCTAATGAGCTGAATGACTATCTTTTCAGGATAGTGATGATCATACCTAATATTTTGATAGATTTACAACCACTATATGTGATTTGGAAATATCTGTGGTTTCTTTTGGCGAGAAAGTCATGCATACCTCTAAAACTACTGCAATTTGCTGTCTATATTCAAGACTGATGCAAATGTTGCATGTGAGTTAGAAGTTTATAAAACTAAAGATGCATTTTATCCCAAAGAAGTTCGGGAGAGCCCAAACCAGGGATCCCTCAGGGAACCCAAAAATGGGTTCTTCTAATGAAGAAAGACCAGAGACCCTGTGCTAGTTAATCTTGATTTTTCACTTGACTGGATTAAGAAAGTCTTGGAGAGGGACTGGATTGTGCAGCACTGACCTCATCAATGGGCTAACCCATTGATGACTCCATAGCTGAACGGACAGTTTGGAGGTGGGGCCTACTTGAGGAAATGGATTGTGAGGGTGTGACTTAGGGGACTCTCTCTGGTCCCTGGCTCCTTTCTCTCGGGTGTTCTTTTCAACCCACTCTGCTACTCTGCTTCCTGGCTGACATGAACTGAGCAGCTTTGCTCTACCTTGCCCTTCTGTTGTGAATTTTCTGCTTTAGAGCCAGTTGATCTTGGCTGAAACAAACCCTTCCTCCTTTAAACTGTGCGTGTTGGATATTCGGACCCAGCAGTGAAAGGTTGGTTAATACAGCCCCTCTTCTTCTCCCTGCATGCGCTAACCTTTGAAAAAGTACCTCAAGAGGGATCACTCATTAGCCTTCCACTCTCTGATTCTCTAGACAGCTGAACATCTAAAGGGTACCACATGTACGGCAGACAAAGAACTGAAGTGGATATTGGTAAAGAAAGAGAATGAAGTCTACTTTTCCGTGATTGCTTGGTATTTGGGACAAAATCTATCTCTTTTTCAAACTAATTTTAACCCCTGTGGGGTCCTAACAAGTGTTTCCATGTAACAGACATGCAACGATGATGGCTGAGTGGGGCCAATCATAGAGGATAGATAATAGACTAACGAACCTACCAAGTATCATTCAAAGCTGCAGAGAGCGCTGTGGCCTCACATGGGATGTGACATTCAGATATTCTCTTTCTGCTGTCTTTGTGCCATCCAGAGTCTTTAGGACCTTAGTCCCTATGACCCTGTTTTCCTTAAAGCAGCTGGTCTGGCCCCTGCTGTACATCATCAGCCTGAATGAAGCCACGTGGCCCTGTGTTCAGCTCCTTCCTCACCAATGCAAAGGTGCATAGTGAATGAGTCTCAGCCCGTAGTCGTCAGTGCTGGTTTTCAGTGTATTTGTAAAGCAAGGTTACATTCCATCAGGAACTCTGCCTTCTTTGGTTAGTGAATCCTTTCTGAAATACATTCAGAGCACAAGTGCTCCTTGGACCAATGAGAGGTTTCATCATTTCAAACAACTATTAGCTAATTTAGATATTAATCCTAATGTAAGCCCCAAGAGAACTAGGAAATACAAAAAAACAAAACAAAACAAAAACAAAAACAAACGCATATTTGGTCCTACAACCTAAATATACACACAACTCATATTTTAGTGTTTTTGCTTCAAGACTATAACCTTTTGCGTAGTTTTTTTGTTTTCTCCATCTGGAGATTTTTGCCAAGGAGAACAGGGAAGAGGGGTTATAAATATTTGTGATGATTATATCCCATGCTAGGTTTCATGGAGCATCGGCTAGTATGGTAAATTTTATTATACAGATATGTGCACAGGTTGAGCATCCCCAATCTCAAAGTCTGAAATCCAAAATGTTCTAAAATCCAGCTGAGCATGGTGGCACATGCTTGTAATCCTAACACTCTGTAGGCTGAGGCAGGAGGAGCATCATGAGTTTGAGGCCAGCTTGAACTACATAGTGAGACCCTGTCTCAAAAAACCAAAAAAACAAAACAAAACAAAACAAAAACAAAACCCAAAAAAAAAAACCCTAAACTTTCTTAACACTGATATGGCAATGCAAGTGAAAAATTCCATATCATGAAATTGTTTCATGTACAGAATTATTAAAAATGTTGCACTGAGTTGCCCTCAATCTAGGTAAACAAGGTTTGTAAGAATCATCGGTGAACCTCCTGTTTAGACTTGGGTCTCATGCGCACAATATCTCATTATGTATATGCAAATATATATGCAAATATATATAATATATATATAATGTGCATTATATATATGCAAATATTCCAAATATTCCAAAATCTAAAAAAAAAACAAAAAACCTCTGAACCATTTCTGGTCCCAAGCATTTCAGATAAGGAAACCTGAATATATAATGCTTTTGCCTCTCAATACTCTTTTAATGGCTGCATATTATCTCGCTAACTAAAGATGTCACTAAGGACACATTCTCCCACCCTGCCCTTCTCTCTATCGCGCAGAAGCCTTCTATGAGGACCCTACCCACCCCCTCTCATTCCCTGGACTTATTTTGTTCTTGGGGTGATTTCCTACATGTGCAAATACTACATCAAAGACTGAAATTTCCCGAGGCTATTAGTATAAATGGCAAGCAAATTACCCTTAAAGAGTTTTTTTAATTTTAAATTTTAATATATTGATGGTTTCATTATCTCATCTGGTGAAAACTCCTGAAATCTTAAATAATGTTTTTTTTTTTTTTTATGTCAGACAGTTAATCTAGGTCATTCCCAGTGGCACTGCCTGAGAGTCAGGATCACATACACAAAGTGATAGATAAAAACTCAGACTTACAGCAGGGACATGGGCGCAAATCCCAGCTCTGCTCCCTCTCTGCTGGGTTATCCTGGGCCAATTACTGAAACTCTCATTGATAGAGTGGGACTAATAGTGGCTTTTACTGTGTATAGAATTTACCATCCTATTATTCCCTTCTCCTTGTTCTCCCTGGTTCTATATGCTATTCTTCTACATCCCTGAATTATCTTACTTTCAGGGAGTAGTTAAAATTTGCTCTGTTGCTGCCCCGGTGACTGCAGGGCTTGTCCTCCTTCACTCCTCTTTGACTATTTAGACATTGTAGCTGACCTTCTTGACTTACCCAAATATAATATAAATTAATACTTTTCTCTTCATCTCAGATAATTCAAGAGTTTCCTTTCCCTTCTTTTCAAATTATTTTCTATGATTGTCATTAATCTTCATTGTATACATACTTCATATTCTGTGCAAATATCGTTATATATCTAGATGGTCAAGACGCATTTCGATTTATAGACATATTTTCTCTTTCTTGTTTTTGCTCTTTCCTGCTTTGCCAAGATTCCATCCTGGAATGTTCCTCCTGAAGAATGTTTAATATTCTCTTCAGTACAGGTGATTAATGACAAATTTTCTTTGTTTTTATTTGTCTGAAAACGTCTTTAGCTTATCTTCATCCTTAAAGGATAATTTCACTTAATATAGAATTCTAGGTTGAAATTAACTTTCAGTGTTTCTTTTATTATCTTCTGGCTTCCATTATTTTTTAAAAATTTTATCATTATGAGCATTCTTGTTTTCAGGGTAACAAGGGTGAATTCTAAGTTTCCTTTTTAAAAATTAATGTCTTCTCTTTCTCCTCTGGTTCCTTTAAAAATTTTCTTTTCACTGTCTGGGTTTTGGCCATTTCCTGTCATGTGATTTTTTTTTTTTTTTTTGGTACCAGGAATCGAACTCATGACCTCACTCTTGCCAGGCAGGCATTGTGCAGCTGAGCTATATCCCCAGCCCTGTCATGTGATTTTTGAATTTTTTTTACTGACTTTATCTTGTTTCTTGAATCTCTGGCTTGATATTTTCTGCCACTTTGGAAAACTGCCAGGCAGTGCCTCTGCATACACTCTGTCTACACCATCCTCTTTAATCTCCTGGAAAGAACCTCATGGAAGCTATGCTAGAACTTCTGACTCTTAGCATTTCTTCTATTTTTTTCATCCCCCTTTCTCTCTGTGCCTATTTCTGGCTATTTGCTTTGAAACCATTTTACAATTTGTTGATTCTTTCTTATACTTTAATATGCTTCAGATCTTCTACTGTTTCTGTTTTTAGCTTTTACACTTTTTAGTTCTAAAATTTCCTCTTGGCTATCCTTATGGTTCCTAACTAGTAATAAAAATTCTCCAACTTTTCTTGTAATCCCTTTAGCCATTTAAGGACTGTTATTTTAAATTGCTCCATACCTGTTATCTGGAACACCTTTGGAACTGTTGCTTTTTTTTTTTTTTTTTCTTATTCTCCTTGATGACTCAATATTTTTGATTGACTGTCTCTCCATGAGAAAAAGTATGTAAAAATAACTGAATATTTTATCTTCCTAGAGAGATGACTTGGTGATTTACTTGTGTCTGAAGCAGAGCCCCAGAAGCTCTAGCATCTTAGGATCAATTTCAAGGATTGAGATGATCCTAAAACAGACTTCATTTCCCATAGGGCTGTTTTACTTCCCATCCACCCTCACCCCAGGATAGAGTAGTGGTTGGTGGTCTCAATTCAAAACATGAGCAGTCTTCCAGAAATTTCTTTGTGGTGGGTCCTGGTCCTTTCAGTCACCTGGTGAGGCTGGCAAAAGTTCCGTGTATCTTTGCAGGTGTCTAGTCCCCTCTTCCAGTAATGGCATTTACCTCTAGGGTAAAAGCAACCCCAAATGCTGCACCATCTCCCTGTGTTTCTGTCTTCTGGATCTTAGTCTTGTAATTCTTCATCACACCGAGAGGTCTCTAGTGCCTTCAATTAGACAATGATGATGATGGTGATGATGATGATGGTGGTGGTGATGATGGTGATGACGGTGGTGATGATGGTGATGATGGTGATGATGATGATGATGGTGGTAGTGATGATGGTGATGATGATGATGGTGATGATGATGGTGATGGTGGTGATGGTGAGGATGATGGTGGTGGTGATGATGGTGATGATGGTGGGGGTGATGATGATGGTGATGATGGTAATGACAAGTGTGCATATGTGTGTTTAATCCAACTCTCTAGTTGTTTTCAGCAGAGTTGGTGTAAATCACCTGGACCACCTTGTTCACTATTTCAGGAAATAGAAGCCTGGAGTCTATTTTTCAAAAGTACATGTCTTTAAAAATTATTACTATGAAAAGAGATCCAGGAAAATTATGTTTAATGTCAGCATTTCCAAACTCATTTTACTATAAACTCCTTTGTGTTTGTGAAGCAGCACAGGGAACAAATGTTTGGTGGCATCTCAGCTTACAAAAGGCTTAGATTTCAAAAGACTCTGCCTAAGAACTGTGCTCTTGAGTTCAGAGTGGTGTTGAACAAGGAGCCATTGTGTTCACATTTATGCAAAGTTAAGCAACAAGCAGAGAGCTGTGTTTGATGGTTTTCTTGTGACTCATCCCACTTAGTGTAACATTTGTCATTTTCCCACAGCTTTCTTCTTTTTCTAATGTATTTCTACCTTTATTCTTATTGTAATTGTGTACCCAGGGAATGTGGGATAGTGCAAGGAAGGCCATGGGACAGGTGCTTAATGACCTTTAAAAAATGTGTTATTTTAAAATTGCTATAGATTCACAAGCAGTTACAAAAATAATAGAGACTCACGTAGCCTTCACCCAGTTTCCCCAGTGCTGACATCTTGTATATGCATAATGCACTATCAAGACCAAGACACTGACATTATTATAATACTTCTAACTATCAACTTCAGATGTGATCTAGTTTTTGCCACTTTTTGCATGCATTCATTTGTGCGTGTGAGTATGTGCATAATTCTATGAAACTTTACCTAGTGTATAGATGTGTGCAACTACCAACACAACTAAGGTACAGAACTGCTCTATCACCACAGATAAATTCTTTCATGGTACCTCCTTGAATCCACAACCCACCACCTTTGTTGCCCTGGCAACCACCAATCTGATCTCCATGTCTAAAATTTTATCCTTTCAAGAATGTTATAAAAATGGAATCAAAGCTGGGCATGGTGGCATGGCGGTGCATGCCTGTTATCCCAGCACTCAGGAGGCTGAGGTGAGAGGGTCCCTGTGAGGTCGAGGCCGGCCTGGTCTACATAGAGAGTTCAAGGCCAACCTGCATTACATAGTGAGACCCTGTCTCCAAAAAAAAAAAATAGGAATCTAATAGTATGTAACCTTTTGCTGTTTACTTTTTCATTAAGCACAATGCCCTCAAGGTCCATCACTAATGATATTTTACTTTATTATACATTTTTTCTGCCATCATTCCTCCTTGGAGGATGGCATTTTTCCACTTCCTTCATTTTATAAAATGGGCAAGTAAGACACCCAGAAGATCAGAAGCTATCAAAATTCATGTATACAAATAATGACAGATTTCGTGACACCCCATGTCTTAGTTACTTTTCTCTCATAGCTGGGACAAAATACCTGATGCCCAAAATTAAGGAAGGGAAGGTTTATTTAGCTGACAGTTTGTGGAGGTTTCAGTCCATAATTAGCTGGCTCCAAGGCAGGGTGGCATGGCACAGGGGCAAACAGCTCAAGGTGGCAGAAGACAGCAAAAGCAACAAGAGAAAAGGAGGAGTAGCAAGCCTCTTTTTCTCCCTTACCTTGTAAGCAGGTTACCACCCCCTAGGGCGAGTATAGCACTCACACTGTCTTCCTGCCCTCCTCTTGCACGGGATGAGGACATTTACAAAGTGAGGACCCTGGGCCCCTGCTGAGTCCCTTTCTTAAACTTCTAAACTTCTTAAGTTGACACAATGTATCAACCATTACAACCTAGTTCAGAGTTTCTTGAAACAGATTTTGTTTCCCCAAAGACCACTCTCTCTCTCTTCCCGGCCAGTTTAGAACAGGCTGAAGATCGTGGTAGATAAACACAATCCACTGACAACTTAATCAGAAGTTGGTGCCCTGAAAATCAAATGTTTGACTTTGTCTTCAGCAACTACTGCATTATTCTGCATTAGGAAGAACTACATGGTGGATAACTGGGAAATCACACACCGATATAACATTGAAAGAATGTCTGAATCTGAATAAAATTTCTAAACTCTTGACTCAAAAACTGATTACTTCTGGGCCAGTGAGATGGCTCAGCGGCTTAAGCGCCTGCCCGGCAAGCGCGAGGGTCCGAGTTCGACTCCTGGATCCCACATACGAAAAAGGGGCCGGTGATATCGCTCAGCGGCACGGATGCCTGCTGGCGTGCGAGGTCCTGAGGTCGACCCCCGGTACCCACAAAAAAAAAAAACCCAAAAGAAACCAACTGATTACTTCAAAGATAAGGATGAAGATATAGACTGTCTACAAGTGACATTTCCTGGTTTTTTCTTAATCTGCTCTCATCTTTGGGAATTTGCATTAAGGTCACCAGTTTCTGAATGAACCTGATTTGCATTAAGGTCACCAGCTTTCTGCAGTGGCAGAGAATGTTTCTGGACAGGGTAAGAATATTTTCAATAGCAGACATCAGCAACCTGAAGTCTGTAATTTCATATGTAATCTTTAAAAAAATCTTTGCATAAAAGTACTGGTATAAAGAGGCCTGGCATTTCCCTGTGGCCGTGTCTTCTCAAATGACCTCCTCCAAGGGCTGTCCACTGTGTAGAGCCATGTGCTCTGATCTTTAGCTGCTTGTAGACTTTCCTCGCATGGGGTCAGAAGAACATCTAAAGATTAAGAGACCTTTATGAGCTGTAGCTGAATGCTGAATAAACTGAGACCACTTGGAAGTGGGAAAAATTTGGAGACAATAACAGAAAAGACATCATTGTTCCGTATCTCACAACTGGTTTCCCCAACCAAACATCCCACAGGAGTTATGTTGCTAGGGAGAGCATGGAACTTTATTCTTGGCATAGCAAATGTAGCCTAATAAACCACAGCCAGGTTTCCAAAACTATTAATATCTCAGACACATCCATCTTCAGAAGTGTGTTCAATTCTGTTGCTAGGATCGTTGTTCAGTGAAGGACCTCCCCTAGTTGATCTTGTCTTTGGGAAATTATCTCGCACAAGTCATTCACATCTGTAACAACTGGTGAACTGGTTTCCATTTAAAGTTTTGTTTTGTTTTGCTGTGTTTTGAGTTTTTGATTGTTGTGTGGTACTAGGGATTGAAACCAGGGCCTATATACTGAACTACATTCCCAGCCATTTTTTATTTTTAATGTTGAAACAGGATCTCTCTAAGTCCCTAAGTTGCCCAAGCTGTGCTCAAGCTTGCAATCTCCTGCCTCAGCCTCCCAAAGCGCTGAGAATATAAGTGTGCACAACTCCCGGTTTTCCACTTAACGTTTTTAAAGTTCATTTAGTTTTTTATTCAGAGTAACTGATTTTTATTTTCACTTGGTTCACTTTGGATATTTCCCTTGTAAGATACTACTATCAGTTTTAAACATAGTATGCATTAGAATGGTTTAGAATAGTTTTGACAACTAGAAGATACCTATCAAAACTGGACCAGATTTTGAAGATCTTGTTCTCCCATTAATGCATAATGATGGATTTGTTCATCAAATGGGCAAGACAGTGCTACATTTCCCAAGCAAGGAGAGGCAGCTACTACAAAAGGAAGGTCTTTTTTGCAGTTAAGAGAATGAAGACAATTTAAGACATGGAAATTTAAAGTTGTGGAAAATAAGCTAAAAATGTTGGATATTCAAGATAATGTGCCCTTGGCAAAGGCAGCATCCTTTTTCTAGGAAAAGAGTTTAAACAAGGCTTGTAAAAATAATTGGGTATGTTACACATCAAATACCTCTTAACTAACATTTAGGTGAGATAACTGTAAAGGTGCCAATTGTGTATTAAATTTTCTTCCAAATAAGAAATTCATGGTCATAAAAATAAGGGAGAAAATTCACAGCCTTTTCTCACACCACTGGGGAGGCCACCCACTCAGCCCATGAATCTTGTTCGCATTCAAGTAGATCAAAGAACCATAAAAGCTAAAAGCCGAGAATCTTGGGATATTTTTTAGCCCCAGTGGAAAAAATCATTTTGGTGTTCCCATCATGTATAAAAAGGTTATTAATTATATGGAAGAGGGGAAGCTTATAATATTCAATAAAACCATATAAAGTACGTGTATTATTCCTCATTTTGTATATAGCATAATGACCAAAGAGCTACATGGCAATGCTTCATGGAAAGGACATTAGCATTTTTAAGAATGTATTACTGAAGCTTATAAGTCAAAGACACTTAGTAACTTCTTCATAGTGGCAAAGTCTGTGAAGGCAAATCAGTTCTTATCGGTTCCACCCAATGACCAACCACGCACTTCAGAAATCCCACATGATAAAAAATAGTGTTTTCCTAAGAGACCATCTACAGTGAGACTGTCTTGCAAACCCCCACCTCTCAAACAATGTCATCATTCTATCAACTTTTCTCTTGGACTGCGCTTTCTGAAAATGGGGCGTCCTGACTTGTAGGAACAATAAACAATCTTGAGAGATTAAAATAAATGACTGCAGGCTTCTTTTAATTTTCAGCAAATCCTTTCTGAGAATAAAAGAATCAGTGCCCTTATATAACTGTAGAATTACATCACTGATCAACCATGTCCCCAGTGGATAGAACTCAAGGTGAGGCATGGTGTGTGAAACGAATTATTTCTTGAGTAAAACCCCTGGATAATTAAAAGTTCCAGACAAAAGACTTTCTTTTTCTCCCTCCTGCACCTGCTCACCCCACTTCACCCTACCACTCCCTATCCCAAAGGAGAAAAAAACCTGAGAATTTGGTTGAGGGAGTCTGGATATTTTTTCTCTCTCTAAAGTTAATCAGGAAAATTATCATTTATGTGTTGAAAGCAGTTTTGGAGGAAGTGTTTTCTGACATAAAAATATGGAATCATTGGGGTAAAACTCATTTTATTGAACCTAAAATTTTGGGGGGCGTCTCTCTCTTCTGCTGTCTTACAGTGTGGATTTTGATTAATTCTGGCGACACTTCTGGGGTTGTTTTTTGCTGAGGTTTCTGCGGCCCGCTGCAGAGTTGCAACTATGGTGGGAAAAGAGAGATATGGAGGATGTGTTCTACTCAGCGGACGATGGCCACCAGGGGCTCCAGCTTGGTAGCTGGCAATCCAGACAGCTTTTCTCTGGATAGTAAAAAAGTGTGCAACCACCAACCAACAGAGTTTGTTAGGATTTGATATGAGCAAAACAAAAGTGGTTAAATTGTGCTTCTGTAATAATGTATTGCATGTGTCACTTTGGAAGATTTCATATTTACAGGTCAGAAAACTTTCACCCTTCTGTTAACTAACCTTGGAGTGGTGGTGGTGCTCGCTATCTGCTGCTGCAGATAATGATATTTTAATATAATGGAAAAAAGTGATAATTTTAATATAATGGGAAAGGCCAGGTCTTTCTCTCTGCATTTGAGGTGCAATTCCAAATTATACCTGCCGACAATTGTCCACGATAAAAACAAGTGTTATTGCTATGAAAAACGTCTACCACATAGTCACAAAACCGGGAAGTGACACAGCTGAGATAGGGGTCTAATGATCTCTGAGCCATTCCAACTTTTATGAGCTTTCTCTTTATTTGGGAGAAAATAAGTTTTCCTCAAATGATTCCACATATTTATGTTTGAAAACACTCTCTAAAATGAGATGGCTCAGCGGCGTAAGCGCCTGCCTTGCAAGCGCGAGGGCCCGAGTTTGACTCCCGGATCCCACATACGAAAAAGGGGCCGGTGATATCGCTCAGCGGCACGGGCGCCTGTTGGCGCACGAGGCCCTGAGGTCGACCCCCCGGTACCCACAAAAAAAAAAAAAAAAAACCACTTCATGTAACACTGAGATTGTTATATAAAGGCCTAGTATGAATCTTTTCCCTCTGATAAGCAAGTGAAAAAGTCAGGATCAGCCTTCCATTCCGTGTGCCTCCTAATTTACAGCTCTGACTCCAAAGAGGGTGTCTTATTTCTGCCCACAATTTCAGTCATGACTCTTCTCATGAGACGCCCTCTCCTTGCCCATCATGATTTTGAATCAAGCCAAGCAAATTTGTTGAGCAGAAATCTCAGCCTTTGCTGAGAAACTTCCTCCAGGGAGGTCCCCCTTCCCCGCCCCACAGCAGTTCCCTGGTAAATGGGGTTCTTCCAGTGAAATACGTCTTCATCACACCATTCTTTAAAGGCATCACCATTCAGTCTTATCAAAGTAATGTAAAAATAATCAGAGGCAAAGTTTTCAAGGGAAGAGTTTTCAAACAAAATTTATCCAAGGTTGAAAAGTTGTTCATAAGCTTCATCTTTGTTATTTTGGGAACAAAAAAATTCAGTAATTCTACACTCAAGTCTACTATGCATCAAATCCATACAGTGGGGATGGTCACTATTTACATAAAGGAGGAGAGTAAAGTTTTTATTTACTCATCTATCCCTTCTACTGTAAGATATTAAGGTAGGAGAGGGAGAAATTGTCTGTGGTACCCCTGTTCTTGCAAGCATCTCTTGGTATCTACTCATCGTCTGTAGTAAACATCAATGGTTGACGTTCAATGGAAACACTTCTTTAAAATTATTTGCCATTTTCTTGATACTAAAAACAGACCCTAATTAAGCCATGGATTTATTTGAATAGAAACCACTTTTATTTTTGTCATGAAAATTATGAATATGCATTCTAAAGAAATGTCAAAGAAGAAAAATTTAAATGCTCATAATCCACCACCCAAATAGAAATATTATCAATATAAGAATGTGTATAAATTTTCTAGTCACAGATATTTCAAATCTGTTATTTTAATAGACCGTATACCACAAAAAGACGAACCATATCCAAATCACTTGTTAGAGGCAAGACCATGATCATTAATCAAAACAGTTTGCTCAGTCTTATCCCAGATTTAAGATAAGTTCTGAATCCCAGAAAACCCCACAGTCTCTACAAAACCTGGGCAGTTTGTCACCCTAGGTAAAAGCAGGACCATACCCCAAGCCTAGATCTGTGCACTCATAACTCATACCTGTTAATAAATGAACTCCTGTGATCTGTAGCTTGGTAATTTTCCCTAGTCACTTTATATCTATAGCACATATTTGTATGTCAACAAATGTAATTTTATGCAATATAATTTTAATAGTTGTATATTATTCCATTGTATGAAGTTGTCAAAATTTATCTCACCAATTTTCTAATGTGGATGTTCAGACTCCTTTCAAACACTTGATGTCATAAATGATTCTATGATGCATGTCTGCTCACACATATCTTAACATACTTCTTTTTGTGTGTGTGTGGGTACTGGGAGTCGAACTCAGGACCTCGCACTTGCCAGGCAGGTGCTTATGCCGCTGAGCTATCTCACCAGCCCTTAACATACTTCTTAAGACAGTTTGTTTAAAGTAGAATTACTAGGTTAAAGAGATTGCTCATATTTTAGGGCCTTTGGTATATAAAGCCAAATTGCTCTCCAGAAAGATTCTTCCAATTTTCCTTTTCGACAGTAGTCACTTAGCCCCCAGTAATGGATATTATCAATCTTTAATCATTTCTAATTCAAGGAAAGGATATCAATATTTAACTGATACCTTAATTTCTATTTCTTTAATTATTAAAGAAGTCAAACATACTTTTATGGTTTTCCTGGTTATTTGACTTTCTTTTCTGGTGAATTTCATATTCATAAATTTTGATCATTTTTCTATTGGATTATTCATCTTCTTACTGATTTCTAAAGGCTCTTAATATAGTCATTTATATTTCAAGTATTTTTCAAGTTTATGTCTGTTTTTGAAACTATGTTCATGTTGTTAGTGGTGGAATGGGGCCATACAGGAAATTTTTATTTCTATATAGCTAAATGTTTTGTTTAATTCTAAATTTTAAATAATATTATTATTAAGCTAATACATTTTTTCCATATAAAAAGCAAGCCCTCGTACCCCAGTTAGGTGTTAGGGAAATAACACCGTGGACACGGTGAAAGGTGAGATCAGAGGTCAGGGGTTTCGGCCTGCCTTGTTCCCAGTCAGTGGTGACTTTGACATGGCTTTTTCATCTGTGAGATAATCCCCTTTGGTCCTGCTCAGCTCATCTGCACCATATGAAAGCTCAATTTTGGCTGCCTATTAAAATCACTTGGGAAGATATTAAAATTCCAGACACCCAAAATATACCCCAGACCTAATTTTAAATCAAAGTTTCAAGGATGTCACCCAGGCAGCTCCACTTTCCACGGCTACCTGGTGACTCGAAGCTCAAGACCAACCCGAATTCTGTATTTTCCATATTGCCTGATGATTTCATTCACTGCTGCCGAAGTCCCTGCCCTGAGAATTCAGAGATAGGCAACCTGGATCCCAATATCTGTGTCATTAGGAGGCCCATCAGCAACTCTGATCATTAGGCATGTGGGGGACAAACTGATATTTGCAGTTCCCTCCAACTGAAGGTCCTTCCTTCAGTTATTCTCTTAGTCTTTTTATTTGTTCTTCTTGCAAAAATGTTACTCTAATGCTGAAGTTATTAGTGAAGACTTGAATTATGTCCCAGGAATTATCGCTCTGACATTTCCAGTTTCCTCGATACCATTGCAGATCATTAATACTGTGTGGGCCATTGACGATCACCCACTCCATATTCCAAAAGAAAAAGGGTGAGAAGGAGGAGGAGGAGGAAGAGGAGGGAATGAAGGATGAGGAGGAGACACACAGGTTTTGAATAGCAAAAGTAGACATAGGATCCAGGCACCTGGCTCCTGATCCAGTACCATTCTCCTAGCCCTTCTGCCTTCCCACACCTCAGTTTCTCCAGCTGTGAATTGGGGGCAAGAACCTTTTCCTTCCCTTCCTCTGAGGATGTTCTGAAATGAGTGAGGCAATATCTGTGGGACTTATGAGCAATTTAAATGAAAGGCACTGTAGTAAGTACAAAGTACTATTTTTCACGGTATATTTTAAAGCTCTGTAAATGTTGAAAGGACCCTTTTATATAAACATGCAGGAACAACAGTAAAAAAGCAATAGCCCCTTTATGTCCCTTTACCTAGTCCCAGACTCCCTTTTACCATTAATTTTTGCCTGTGTTGCACCAACAGTGTGTTCCCCTGGTTGGGAGCAGAAGGAAAGGGCTATGTGTGGCTGAAGATGATGAAGCACTGTTGTAACACTCTGGAAAGCAGGTGTTGCAGCTCCACTCTGTAAATCACGGCTTCAGATGATAAGTGGCACAAGCTCACACAGTGAAATCTTTAACCTAGTCTTCACCTCCTAAATTCCTATTCCTTTGTAACTTTGCCTAGCCTTCCTGTAATGTGAACAGGTCTATTTTTTGCCAGACCATTTCTCTTGCTCATAAGTAAGTAGGATTCTCAGAAGACAAAGTGATTTAGCACTTGCAGGCAGATGATGGTCAAAACATGTACCAGGTCATGTGGAATAGCCCAGCCAGCATGACAAATGCTGGTTACCAAACCACCAGTTCCTTCTATGGGATTTCCAGATAAAATACAGGATCTAACTTTGAATTTCAGAGAAACAACAAATAATTTTTTAGTGTAATCAATATGTGGAGCATATGAATACTTAAAAGAAAGTTTATGTGCAGAGTTGGACAATCTGGGTATCTCGTCTGATGTCAGATGCATAAGGTTCTCCAGCTGGGAGCGGGTCCCCCAACCTACTGTCTCAGGTTGATTTCCTGAGCAAACGTAAGAGTTTCATGGGACAATACTGACTTCGAGTCAGTGCTTAAAAATGATTCGTTTTAGTTTCAAAGCCTGGACAGTGGTGTTTGGGGCAAGAATCACACCTTCACATTGTGTCTTCCATTCTATTATGATTCCTATACAATCTATTAGGACTTTGTACTTATAATTAGTGAATTTGCATCCCTAGCTAACACTAACTACCTTAACTAGAGGGCAAAACAATGCAAGTTTGAAAACCTGGTTAAAACATCAGCATTACAAAAATACATGCTTATGTTAAAAAATGCATCCAGTACCAACCATCATGGTATTATTTATATCAGATGGGACTAGAATATTTAAAATATTATATTTGCATTCTCATATTAAATACATATTAAAGCCATCCAAATGCCCAGCAGTAGAGTTTTACTTTTTCTTCTCTTCATATGTTTCTACATATTTTGAAGTTTTCTATAGTGAGTATATGTTGCTTTTATAATCAGAAAAAAAGGATAAAAATTAATTTTAAAGTTTAGTCCTGACCAAGAACTTGACAATGTACAGCAAGACCAGAGAGACAGATGATGGCAGGCAATAAGACTAAAACCGAATCTTCCTCCTGAAGGGCAGTAACATTTGTGGAAAAATTCGGCCGTGAAATTCAGAGTGGAAATGCCAACGACTCACTATGGAGTGGAAATAATCAGTCAACCAACCCAGTGTTTTGTCTACACGACATAAATAACCGTTTGGGCTGTTGTGTTTTGTTTGGTTTTCCACTCCACTGGCCAAATTGGGCATACTGTGAACAGAATATTTTGATTAATTTAGACTGTTTCCAAAACTCCACTTTAGCACAATGCATGGCTTAACATTTGCTGTTAGTATTCTTGAACCTCCACCTGCACCCACACTCCATCCCGGGCTGCAAACAGCCCCACATATATCCTGTCCTGGGTCCTCCCTACTGCATTCTGTGCTCATGGATCTGACCTCATAGGTAAAATATTGGGGTGTTTGCTCTTTCAGGGAAGTCACAGGGCAAGGGTGTGTTGTCTCCCCTTTGAGAACATTTGTTTATGATGGGATAAGAGTTTTTAATATATATGCAAAGGATGATAATGAAATGCGTCTGGCCAGAACATAATCAAACAAGATTCCATCTAGTTTCAACAATTCGGAGCGCCAGGGCTGAAGACATTTTTACCGTAACTCATATTTTCAGCCCTGTGAAGTTACCGCCCACACAGGAAATGACTTGGAACAGGTGGTCCATGGAGCTTGCTGGTCTTGTCTGGCTCCACGGGTAATGCCTGTGGGCTCCTGAGTCACTGAATAATTATGAGCCTGAACAAAAGGCTCCCAGATAAGCCTGAAGTCAAGACACAGGGGAAGGCGAGCTGGAGGAGGTGACTGTCTCAGCGTGCTCACTGTTCAAACCAACTTGATGAATGAGGCTCCTGGGGAAACAATGTCCCCTTGGTTTGGGTTCCTTGTGGCTCCCTTTACACCTCGAGGCATGATGAAAAGCCACAGGTGAAGGAAGAGTCCTTGAACACTCCAGATTTTCCTAAACTTAAATGCATTAGAAAGCATCTTACTTAGGATCAGCTCTCAGAGACACAGGAAGCAACCATTGTTCTGTATTCCCAGCCCTGTGCTAAGCGTATCCATTCTGTATCTTTTCTGATCCCTTCCCCGAGTGGGAGTTGGGCGTATAATTCCTCCCATATCACAGATAAAGGAACTGAGATTGAAGGGCTCATATGCTTAGCTTTGTTTTACAATAAAGGGTAATGGATGGTGTTAACGGTGTGAGTTGAATTGTATCCCTCCAGAAAATGTATGTTGAAGTCTTAACCCCCAGTACTTCAGCATGTATCTTTATTTGGACATAGAGTCTCTGCAGGTGTAATTAGTTCAGATGAGTGGGTCCCTAATCCAATATGATGGGAGTTTTCCATATAAAGAAGAGAACCAGACAAAGAGACAGAGATGCAAGATGTCCACACCAAAATAGAGAATTGGAGTAAGGCATCAACAAGCCAAGGAATGACAAAGATTGCTGGCCATCACCAGAAGCTGGGACAGAAGAAAGGAAGGATCCTCCTCTACAGATTTCAAGAGGAACGTGGTCCTGCCAGACCTTGATTTTGAACTTATAGCTTCCAGAGTTGTAATAGAATAGATTTCTGTTGTTTTTAGTGACTCAGTATGTGGTACTTTGTTAAGGCAGCTCCAAAATCTAATAAAAATGGCAACTAACATTTACTAAGGATCTGGTATGCAAGTCCTAATAAGACCTTAAAAAAAAAAATGACAACAACAAAAATTTTATCAGGGATGGGGAGATAGCTCAGTGGTACAGTGGCCGAGCATGCAGGAAGCAAACAAACAAATAAAAAAAAAACACTTTATCTGTGACACACAAAAAGACATTGCCAATTTGAATGGAAATAGACAAAAGAAAATAATGGAAGTAGATAATGTATAGCTAAGAGGTAAGAATAAGAGAAATGGCTTTGTAAAAAAGCAAGGAAAATGAGGAAGAAAAGGGTCTTTGTGGGAATTCTAGAATACTATACCCACTTAGAGACAATGAGTTAGGTCCTAACAGATGAGACACCTGCCACTCCCCGCTGAAAAGTTCGAGGGACAGTGTCTATAAGATCACTCTCATTTCTGACATCAGTTATAAGTTGAAAGAGTTCCCCATCCTCAGGTTTGAGAGTTCCCTGGAAGGACCACAGAAGTCACTGGAAGGAGTTGGAAAAGGAACGATTGCCATGACTACCCTTTCTTACAGGAAAGGATAGCGATCAACCCCAGCCAATGGCAGAAGCACAGAGAACGAAATCCCTTGGAGGGTCCCAAACATGGAGATCTGCTTGTCTTCTTCTGGTGGTGTCGGGACAGCAGGACAGCACTGTCGTGTGACAATACTCCAAGCAAGGAAGACTACCCGTGCCTTTATATTGGAGTCTTCATAGGGCTTTGGCACATGCAGGCCCGGCTGGCTACCTGTGTAGTTGACTTTAGTTTCCAGCCCCTTCGGAGATCGATACCACATGACCTGAATCAGCCACTTTAAAGCCTTTTAGCTCACGACTGAAGGCCACACTCGAAATCTTGTACTTTCCGGCTGGCCCAAGGGTTTGGGCAAACAAAGCCACTCCTATCAGGCCTGACATTCCAAAGGCTTAGACATCACTTTCCAAAAGCCTAGGGCAAAGGGCAGAGCTGTCTTGGGGCAAGTGTAAATTCATCATTAGACTCTAAGTTGGATACAGACCTCCACTTTTCTATCTGACTTCACCTAGTGAGATGTCTCCACATCCCCGTCTTTCACATGGACCCTGGGAATGGGAAGAGACACAGCCACCTGCTCTCCCATGGGCTTTCTCCTTATGTTCTTGGAGCAAAATTACTCTGACCCTTCTCCCAGGTAGGGTCTCTGTGTGGCTAGATCCTTCCAGTGCCCATTCTGTGCTTTTTCCTCAGGCCTCTTGTGCCCAGGAGGAGGTAGGAATGCCTGGAACTTGGCTTGGTTGGGCTGGACATGAGGCATGGGATAAGGGTCTAGATCTTGGAGAATGGAAGGGGATGATGGGCCTGCAGCAGCGAGACTTCCAGTAGAAGGGTAAAAGCCCATGACTGCAGCTATCCGTGTTCCAGAGATGTTGGAAGGCAAAGAAATGTCCTCTGAGGGCCCAAGTGGTGTGGGGATTTCATTCTCTTCCTTGTGATTCTGATTCTATGCAAAATACAATATATGTGGCTGTCCTCAGAAGTTACCTTCCATAACCAAATTAGCTAAAAAGGGCAGGACGAAGTGATGCTTCTGATGACATATTTTCTCTTCCTCCTGGTCCTAGTCTGGGTACCTGCCCCCTTTCCTGAACATTCACTGCATTTAGAAAGTAGCTGTTTCCCTTCTGCCCAAGTGAACACACAAGCATCTGTGTAATTTCTTGCATTTTAACATCAAACAATATATTCTATTTTCACATTTGCGTGCAGTGGGCAAACATGTGTTGAGCATTTAAAATATTCTTAACACGTAGAGAAAAAATGGAGAGAGGGAAATCGTGGCCTAAGTAGTATTCCTGTGAAAGTGCGTTCTCCAGCCTCCACACATTTTGGATGCAAAATGTGCTGGGGGTGAAAGGAGCAACTGAAAATAAAGTAGAAAGAAAATAGGAAATTAGGGTAATCATTTACAGCCAACTTGAACTTTTTTTCCCCATAACGTTACAGGATTTAAAAAGATTCATTGCATGGTAAATGACTGAAATAAAAATATTTTTTATTGGAACTCTATGGGCAACTTATCTGCAACTGAAAATGGAGTTAAAGTTATAGAAATTATTTCCATGGATGCATGAGACCTACGGGATGGAATAAATGTGTTTCAGATCTTGCGTTTTGACCCATCATTTGAAATTCATTCTCTCTGACTTTTCCACAAGCCATGCCAAAGAAAATAAAAGAACCAGCCCTCACCCTCCTTAGCCCACCAGGCACACCAGCTTTCTGATATCACCATGTGGCATTCCAGGGTCCTGAGGAATCCAATGAACATAGAGCAAGCTGTCCAGGCGTCTGGTTTTCATTGACAAGAACAGAAAATTAGCATCACCTTCAGCCAGGTTCTGCCTGTACTCCATAATGTATTATGGGCCCCTTTCTGATTTTTTTTTCTTTTTTTTTTTTTTTTTTCGTTTCTTGGCTTGATAGCACCATTTCCCTTAACTTCAAAGGTTATTCTCTGGCTGAATAACTCATCCAAGCCTGGAGAATAAGAAATGGGCCTTTATTGTAGATGGGAATTTACCTCCCCCTTTCAAGCCAGTAAGAGTCACGAAATGGCAAAATAGCCTTGATAATGGAGTACAAAAGAATCAAACTTTAATCAGATTCTCAGTGTGAAAATGATTCCTTTAATTGGGGAAAATCCAGATTCGGCCACATCCTTACCTGATGACTAATTATTTTAGGCTTCCTGACATAAGTCACTGCAAACCTTAATACTCAGAGCTCACTGTGAATTTTTACTTATAATCCATAAGGGGTATTAGCAGTGTTCAGGCTTCGCAGGGTATGTTTGTGCTTTAGTGTATTAACATCATGCATAATGTCAACATTTGGAAAAGGTTCGTGACTGACGGGGCCGAAAAGGCGTGTTTCTTCAACAACCTGTTTCTATAATTGAAATCATTCTTCTTCAAGACTCAGACCACCATATGCTTCTACTTTGCCTCCCCCATTTTATCAAGGGAGCTCTGCACATTGATTTCAGTGTAAATTTCAAATATATTCAGACAGTTCCAAAAACTCAATCCAGCTCAAACTCATCTGCTTATATTCCTCTCTCATGAGGATTTATTGAGGTCTTGGACTCTTCTCAGCTGTAGCTAGGGTCAGCCATAATAATAGTAATAGCTGAAGTTTATTGAGTGTTTACTATATACCACGCACTATGCTAAGGATTTTATGTGTCAGGATAGTTAGTCCTCCCAAGAACTTTACAGAGGACTGAGATGAGAGCTGTGCCATTGAGACAGATTAAGCAACTTGCCCAAGGCCCAGCACCAGGCATCCAGCGCCAACCCCCTGTCCTTTATTTTCATCATATTGACCCACACTAGCAAAGAACAATGCCTACTTGCCGTGCTCATGCACAGATATGCATCCCAAAGCAAACTCACCTTTTAGGGGTTCCAGTTTCTACTACTAAAGGGGGCAACACTTGCTTCCACTCTAGTCATCAAAGGGAAGAGGTTCTCTTTCCTGGGCTGAGGTCCGTCATTGTAAAATGTGTTCAGCCTACATCTAATTTCTTCCTTGTGCCACCCACTTAGGTGACAGAGAAATAACCCATGCAGTGAATATTGTTAAGCACATATTATTTATAAAATATATATTATTTTGATGGAGGCACAAATGTTCATAGACTCCTGTCCTCAAAGTAACTTTCCACATCTCACACACACACACACACACACACACACACACACACGTTTAGAAGTTTGACCTGCTGGACCCCTAAGCCTGAATGTGGTTTTCAAGGATTGTGCTAAAGGAAAATCGGAAAAAACTAAAGGAGGATGAGTTGCTTGACTTAGAAAGGGCTCAGAGTCATCTACCATAGAGGAAAATAAATCTTCAAAACAATAGAAGGTCCTCAAAAAAGTGAAGGGCAGACCTAGAGAAAAGGGTATTTTGAGAAGAGCCAGATGTAAGGAGCAACCTTACAATTTTTAACTCTATCTGTCCATGGGTGTGTAGTAGTGTGTTTTCTGTTACTGTAACAAAATATCGGAGGCTGGGTGCTTATAAGGAAAAGGGGTTTATATAGCTCACAGTTTCTGCTCAGCTTCTGGTGAGTGCTCCTATGCCTACATGCAATAGAAAAGGGAAGCAGAAAGGGAAATAGCCACTGGCAAAAGGGACAATGCATAGGGTGGCTTCACTTTATAAAAATCCACTCTCTAGAGAATTTAACTCACTGTGCAACACCATCTTTTATCCCTTCCAATGATGGTGCTCCCATTGATCCAATCACTTCTCTCAAAGACCCTTTGCTTAAAGGTGCTACCACCTGCCAATGTCTCCACACTGAGGACCAAGCTTCCAGCACATGAATCCTTGAGGGACACATTCAAACCATATACAAACTGTAGCAAAGTGTTACCCTCTCCACACACACACACACACACCTGCTTCTTTGGTAAACATAAATAAGGACCTACAAACTCAGTGCTCTTGCAACCAGAATTACCTCTCATTCAAATATGCAACTGTTATGGTTTGTATCTAGATACCCCCTTCCCCCCAAAACCCATGCAACAATTAGGTAGGACTTTTGAAAGATGGCTGGATCTAGGATGTGTGATACTGGGATTAGGGGTGTGTGATTACCAAATCAGTCCACATATTGGTTTAGCATAGTTCTAGGGTGAATAATGGGAAGGCCCACCCTAGGTGTGGGTGGCACCACCCAAAAGGCAGGTATCCTGCAAGGGATAAAAGGAGAGGCAGGATGCTGCTGCTGCTGCTGCTTGCTGCTTTGCTGTCTCCTGACTGCTTGTCATGGATTATTTCTCCTCTGTGATGCCCCTCTGCCAAGCCACCCTGCCTCAGAGCCAGTCAACTATGGACTGAAACTTCTAAAAACTGTGAGCTGAAATAAACCTTTTCTACTTTAACTTTGGGTGTTGGGTATTCTGTCTCAGCAATAAGAAAAGTGACTAAGACAGCAGCTATGCCATATTGGAACAGAGGCCATCATCAGGAGGAAGGGAGACTAGGTACTATGTACTAGGTGCTAGGATGGAGGTAAGGATGACCTCTGGCCTTAGAGAGCTTAAGCCTAATGTGCTATTTAAAGCAAATGCCAAGCAACTACAGTATAATACAGAATAAATGAATTATCAATTCAAGGCTAAACCAGCAATGAAAAGAGATCAAAGGCAGTGTGAGGAGTGAAGACGTTGGAAAGATAAGAGTAGAAGGTGAGAGGGCTTGGAAGGTGTTGTCTGTGTGGGGAGGGGAGGCTTGGCTTCTTTCTATACAAAGTAACCATCCTGTCCCATGTCCTGGAAAACCCAAGTCCTGGACAAACTCTGCTGGTTGGTCACCTCTCCCTAATCATTAAATACAAGCTAAATGTCTCATTAAATACAAACATTAAATTCAAGCTCTAGATCTCATTTCTGCGAATGAGTCTGACTTCACTTGTATTCCTTAGGCCTCATTTTTAAACAAGGAAACTGTAGATCAAAGAAGAAAAAATATTTGCTCAAGATGGCAAAGCTCACAATGGCTCAGGTTGGGACTTGAATCTAGATCTTATGATTCCTAAAAATACTACATTGTCTCCCACTATTTGCATTAGAAGGCCTCAACATTGTTCTTCTAAATATTTTTAAATTTCTATGTCTTACTATTTCTCTACTTGCTCTTTACACCCTAGATACTACTAGACACTAAACTGTTGTTGAATAACTGTTACAAATGTTGTTAAATTACATGGGAGGTATGTTTGTAGCCATCACTCTTAACAGTAAGGTTTCCCTATTAGAGGGAATGCTGTTCATGAGGATTTTGATTTTATTGCTTTACAGAAAGTTATGATATGGATTTAAAATTTATTGAAAGGAGTGCAGATGATACTAGGGTATGGAAAACACTTGGAGAAGATGGACAATAATGAGTGATGAGAAAGTTATTTTTAAAATAAAGTATAAATATTAATATGGAAAATCACACTAAAGCATTACTCTAAAAGTCTTGTGCATGCTCCAGAATCCTAATATTCATTTTCCTTTGAATTGAAGTCATTTATAAAATCTGGGAAACAAGTTTATGAAAATAATGAAGACATCAGCCCTATTTTACTGAGAGGTGTCTATGAAAATTAAATAAGATAATGAATGGGAAAATGCTTTGAAAAATTATGAAGCACCATATTTCTGTAATGTGATACGATTATTATTTCTGTTAAGATTTTATGTGACATGTCAGTGTTTTGCCTTAACAATCTCCTAGAATTATATTGCTCAAAAGTTTAAATTTTAAAATGAACAAGGAGGGGGCGGTGAGACAGCTCAGCAGCATAAGTACCTGCCTGGCAAGCGCGACATACTGAGTTCAACTCCTGGTACCCACAAAAAAAAAAAAAAAAAAGAGGGTGTTGCAACTTAAGGGATTGTGGGATTTTTATCTTCTCTTTTCAGTCCAACTGTGTCAATTCCATGAGACACCATGGAAATAAGTTCCTTGTCTGCTCTGCCTATGCACAAAACCACACATGAAATGCCCCAACATCAGGCATAGCTACTGAGGAATAAATGGGTAGATGGATGGGATGGAAAATGAGTGCAGGTAGGAGAGTGGATGGGAACAAGTGTGGAAAAGACTTGGAGAAGATGGATGGATGGAGAGATGGACGGACAGATGGATGGATGGATGGATGGATGGATGGATGGATGGGTGGATGGATGGATGGATGGATGGATGGATGGATGGATGGGCGGATGGATGGATGATGATTGAGCCCATCATTTGGGTGGATGAGATACCGTTCTGACCCTGGATCATGATCCACTGAGCACATACTGGTCAAGTTATTTGCTATCAGCTCACGTTCTGCTGATCCACAGACTGATCTCTCAGAGAAGGCTGCTGTGGCCTCTTGCTTATTAGTAGGTATCACCTTGAAAGGAAAAGACTTTTGGGCTATCCAAGTGCATTCATCCAACGTCTTTATCCCTTAACTCCTTCTGGGAATAGCCCAAGTAAGCAGGCCTACCGTGGGATCTTATAGAAGTGAGTATCCCAGGACCTGCATAGGTAGAAAACATTGTGCCTCACCTTCTTGGCTCTTAAGTGGCCCTAGATATGCACCAGCTATTGGCATGATCATTAGTATTCTTAGTGGGAGTCAAGGCTGTGACTCATAGTAAAGGCCAGCCTCTCCTTTAGGCCTGGGAGAAATGACTGATCTTATGGCTCCCTGATGAGGCTTATCCCACAGAGCCCCATGGTTCTCCTTGGAAAGGGGTTGTGCCTGTCCCCTTATTGGCTAGAACATGGGAATGGCTCCCCAGTGGTGGCCCTGATGGGCACACAGGGAGGCTCTGATGTGAGTTAAGTCCTCCATTGCTTCTGTATTTGACAAGAGCTGCCAGCACATGCTTTGGAGAGGCATGGATGGTCAGCTTCATCTCCTTCAGATACCAAATCAGAGTCTGACATGCAGCAATTTCTGGTACGCATTCAAGGAACTTCCCACCTCCAGATGTGAACGGGTGCTATAGAAACACACAACAAGCAGATCAGGAAAGCCAGTCATGCCAGGGATAAAGCTCAAGGCCTGATCCTATCAATGTGATTTTGGAAGCATAATAAAAGAAAAACTGCAGAGGAATGAGACTCTTCAGGGCTGTGACATTATAGCACAAAAGTGATTTGAAAGAACTATGATATGTGATTTTTGACATGAAAAACATTAACAAACTGAAAAAGAAAAGTGAATTAGTGTTTTGGAGATATAGCTTATAACTAGGATAAGGCTCAGAGATGGAAATCATGAGCAAGAAAAAATAAGAGACTTAGAAGACATAACAAAAATATTAGGAGTTTCAGAATGAGAAAATAGCTCTCATGGAAGGGAAGTAAAGCAGCAGTGAGAAAACCAAGAAAATTAAGATATCTCTGTGAAGTCTAGAAAACAAATGCATTAGCCTTACCTATATGGTAAGAATTGGTTGATGGGTTTGGGGGTCATTGTATGGAGTTATGTTTTTCTTATCGATGCTTGCAAAGGTTTCCTGTGGATAGGAAACAGAGCTTTCCCTGGGCAGAAAGGATACATGGGGACAGATACAGATAGGTACTAAGGAGGTCAGATAAATGGTGTCACGTATCTTTCTTGGTCTGGATTTCTGGTACCAAGTGATCCCCTTCCCTGTGCGGCAGCGTAGAGACAAATATATGGTGGGTGGAACACAAGAGAGGTAAAGAAGTACCAGATGAGCTCAAGTTTTACTGGGACTGATACCAAGCAATTGGGTCTACAGCATCTTCAATCCTGTCATTCACATTTCCTTCATTTGTGATGTCCTGTTCACTTCCCTTATTTCGTCTCACAGTTTTTAGGAAAGCTGTTTTGAATACTGCAAACTTCCTTAGGTATTTCAAAATATTTAATTAGTACCAGCAGCCCTTTAGTTTAAGATTGATATGACTAAACAGGAACATTCCCATCTCCAGCATCCAACCAAGCAAATGGGAAATGGCGAGAGACAAATCTGCCTGAAAGGAGATTATCTATTTAGCATCTAACTGAGCTTATCTTGCCATTTCCTCTTCTACTTTACTGACTTTGGCCCCGTTTCTGAAAGATATATCTTTGAAAAGGTATTTCCTTTGTGAAAGGTGTTTGGCAAATGAGCCTCCTATAAGTCACTCTATTTGGAGAGAGGACTTGTGAAGGCTGATCTCTAAGAAGGATAAGGGTGATCCATGTATTGGTCATCTAACTCCTCTGGGAGGAAGGCCAACATCCCTCAATATCCTGACCTACTGAACCTCTCCAACTTCTTCTCACACTCTAGCTGCTGGTCTTGGCAGGAGCCACCAACAACTGCACCCCTTTCAGCGAGACTAACTTGTAAATGGACAATGTAAATGCTTTTCTAAGAAATTAGACTCAGATGATGTACAGTCTGCATGATGCAATAAACTGAATGTTTGTGTCCCCTCCAAATTTCTGGTACAATCCTAATCCCCAAGGTGATGGTATTAAGAGATGGGGCCTTTGTAACGTGAGTAGGTTATGGAGATTGAGCTCTCATGAATAGGATTACTGCCCTTATGAAAGCGTTCCAGAGTGTTCTCTCATCTCTTTCTACCACATGAAGAGGCAACAAAAAGACAGCCATCTTGAACCAGAAAGAGAGCTTTCACCAAATATTGAACCCTCCAGTACCTTAATTTTGAAATTCCCCACCTTCAGAACTGCACTGTTCAAACCAACTTATCCATGGCATTCTGTTAGAGTGGTCTGAAGATACACATGGGATGACCCTCCACCTCCTCTTCAACCAGTCTTCTGTTGGGTATCCAGAGCACAGTCGCTAGTTATGACTGTTAAGCTTAATTGTCGACTTAAGTTGGGACCCATCTAGGTGAATAGTAAAGCACACTTCTGGGTGTGTCAGGGTAGGGCATGGAGATACGACTTTGGGTACTATATATTTTCCCTGATTTCTTCTCTGGCACTGTTCCAATGCTCTGCTTCCCAGCTGCCATGAACTAAGGATCTTTGATTTATCATACCTCTCTACCATGATATTCCTGCCTTAGAGCATGCTAACCATGCACTGAATCCCCTGAAACCATGAGCCAAATAAAACCTTTTTTAAGTTGCATGTATCAAGTATTTTGTCTCAGCAATGGGAAAGTTGACCAAAACCCTAGTGTTATACTGTCTCTGATTCAAGGAAATAAAATGTGAAAAAGTTAAACAATCATTTGGATTTTTTATAACATGAACCTCTCTCTAGGTGTTTAGTATCATGAAAATGAAGATACCGGTACCTAAAAAAGTATAAGTTGTTTCTGGATTCTTTCATATCTGGAAACCTGACCTTAAAGAAGTAGATGGAATAGTAGTACATTTTGTGTTTTGTACCTGTGGAACCATGGAATGTTCCAGAATAATCTGACTGGAATTCCTGTAGAACTGAGTTAGTACTTTACTCAGTAAAACCAGAAATGCTCTAAGTTTTCATTCCTTATGTAAGAACTTCGACTGATAACTTGAAGTATTAAGAATAGCTTGAAAATCCTTGGCCAACACACATTTCAAAGCAGCTTGCCTTCAGGGCACTGCCATCTCATTGGAGATTTGAATCGCTCAATCCAGCTTATGCATGTTGGCTGAGGAGATTTTCCTGCCTGGCTAAGTACATGTCAAGGAGGTGAACTGAGAAGCTTCTACCACATGAAATAGTCTCGATCATTCTATTCTAAATCCAGGGTACAGGCTTTGAGCTGCAAGGAATCTTGGGCTGTTCCATTCATAACCAGTGTTCCTGACTCTGTTGTTCAGGATTTCCACAAATATGTCAAGGCCAACCTTGAAAGGCTCCAGCAGGATTTACTTAAACATGAGATCAAGGGGCAAAGTAGCTCCTAACAGCCTCTTTTAATTCCTTGACTGGTAGTTTGACAAATCTCAAGGAAAGAAACATATGGAAAGATTAAATTTGGTTTAATTGTACAAAAAGGTAGGATATATGTCAATGCAGATAAATATGAGTTTCGGAAGTCGAACTTCAGCATCTGCAGCTGCTCATTTTCACAGCCCTCTTAAGATTTATACTCATGGTTTTATTGTAATCATTAATCTGGATGATCTAAGATTATGTTATTGCAGTAAAGGCTAATGTGATGAAAAGATCGAGGCATTTAATGAAGTGCAAAATTCATCTCACTTAGAAAAGCAATGTTTTGCTCCCAATGGGAAAACTCAGCAGAAAACAAGATTTTTGCATGAATGTTGTTTTTGTTTAAATTTTGGAGGATGGGATAAATTTGTGTCATTTTCACACAAATAGCAACAAGTGGCAATGAGGCAACTGAATTCCTTGGCACTCAATCACATTCCTTCCTTAGTTTAATGAGGTAGATCAATAGAAGGATGCCTTGTGCATAAAAGACAGAGGAAAAGAATCCTAAGACCTTCTGCGGGTTGGTCGAGGAGGGAAAACACCTCCCCAGGGCACAGAACCCCAGACTTAACACAATTCTTGTTCCACTTTGATCTTTTGTCTTTTTCAATTTTCTATGTAGTTATAACTAAACTTTTGTTTTGAAATATATATATATATGTGTGTGTGTGTGTGTGTGTGTGTGTGTGTGTGTGTGTGTGTCCTATCTGAAGTAATTTCTTCATTGTAAAGATTTAGATAAGAATTAAAAAGAAAATACGAAAATGCACATCCTATGGATAGTGGGGTGGATTTAGAATTCTTCCTAAGTAGGATCCTTGACACATTTATTCACTTTTTCTTTCTTTTGGAACTAAAGCAGACAGATTGCAGCCCAACAAACCCAATTGTGTTAAAGGCTGGCTCACAGAGAGACTGACAAGTACTGACATAGTGACAGACACCATACAAGAAGACAGTGGATAGCACAGGTTATGTTCAGAAAGAGTTGTTCATTTAAATAGCAGCCAGTCAAAACATTGGAGGAACTCTTCCCCAGGTCCTGAAATTCTACATCTCCTATGAACTAGCACCTCATGCCAACCATCCACCACCTCCAGAAATAGTTGAACGTACTACATTTACAATGCTGTGGCATTAGTGATACCATTTTTCTCATTCTTGGTCCTTTTCAGATATGTCAATATTTTTTCATCTTTCTTATCTATTAGCTTACAAAGGGCAAGATTTATGCTGTGTTCACACATGTGATGAGTATCAAAAGTAAAAATAACTAACGAATTCCTTGAACTTCAGAGGCTGTAAAAATCACAGTGGTACGTTTCTTGCAATGCATTGTATAGTCAGTTTGGCAGCACATCTGGAATCAGAAAAGATGATCACAAAGAAGGTGAGTTGGGTGGTCTCTGCTGTACCTCCAGCTGCAGACACGAACAGGGAAAAGAAGCACTTGAGGATTAGTTTTTGTCCTTCCCCATTGGGAAATGAGACCCACAGTAAGGTTTGCTGGAGTAGAAGGTCAGAGAGGACTGGGACAGGCATTTGGAAACACTCCATGAGCTTTGAGTTAAAACACAGTAGGAAATGAAGACTTGCTGGTACAAAGTGAAGGATCCTAGCATCTCTACAGTTTCCAGTTTTCAGACCCTAATAGGTGCTGAAAAATGTGGTGTCACTCTTAAGGCGCAAATGCTTTGGAGCAGATGTCTCCGCAGGAAGGGACCCACCCAGCGTGGGGGAAGGAGCCCAGAAGTGAGAACCAGGAGCTGCCTGATCAAGGCTCGCCTCTGACACTAATTGGTTTTGGGAGCTCAAACAAGGACATAAATTCAATGGCTCTCAACTCCCTGTAAAACAAGGCCATGTGGGCGCCGAAGGTCTTTGCCAGCTCCTACAGAGCAGTGTAAATCACAGAGAAAAAACTAGGGCCATGACTTTACTCATCCATGTTATTTGTAGCCTAAAAATCTTACAAAGGAAGACTCCCCTTACAGACCCACAGGACTGAAAGATGTGTGTGGGCTCATCTTTTAATCATATCTGGATCTATCATTTGTCAATAAAGCCCCCAATATCTATGAGTGTCTTCTGCCTTATTTGAAACTCACTGGGCAAGAGGAACTTATTTCATTTCTCTCAAATTACCCATTTGATTCTAAGCCCATTCCCTAATACCATATCCTCTTTCTAAGGTGCTGGTTTTAATCAAGTTTCAACACGTAGAAAAGTTATCACACATAGCAAATTGTCCAGTATCTAACTTGCTCAACCAGATTTGCCCTGTCCTTTTATAAGCAGAAAAAAACTCAGAGAAAAATCTCATCTAGAAAAGAAAATTATTCTTATTCTTACATAATTAGTAGGATGAGTTGATACCTCTAAACATATTAAAGACTATTTAGTAGAAAGCTTTTCCTATCCATATTATCTTTTAGCAGCCTAAGATACATGTGAGCATGATTTTTTCTCTTTTTTTTTTTCATATCTTGGATATAGGATTTAGCATGTATCTCAATAAGTTGTTGTGTCCTGTATGTTCGACACTTGCATTCTATTGACACAAATCCAGGGTGACAGTTCACATCCCTTTGATTGCAAGTCCCTGCTGTGAGATGTTTAGGGGCAAAATGATTCTGTGCTATGTGCCTAAAGGTAATATGGAGAGGCCAACTGGACATAGGAAATCTGACCTAAATGGCTCTGGCTGAGTGTTGTTACATCTGAAAATATATCCTCTACGTTATCTCCACGACAGCTTTACCCACAAAACACTCCTGATCACAGTCTCCTCTTTGTGTTGTCCTCTGTGGAGAAGTCTTAACTGACCCCAACTCTCACATCTCTGGAAACCTGAAAGTAATGAAAAAAGGACAGCAGGGACATCTGAGACAAAGAACTTTCTTTTTTTTTTCCTTGTTTCAATTTCATAAGAGGTTAAATTTTAGGAGGGGGAAAAAACTGTTATCTATCATGAGAAGCCGAGAAATACACTTGTCACATCTCATCTTTACAAGTATCAATATATTTACAAATATCGCAGTTGTCACCCTCAAATATTAACTCATCGTATCCTCATTGTCTCTGGCTATTTTGTTACCCTGATTTTATAAAGAGAAAACTGAGGCGCAGACAAGAAGCTTGCTGGCTGTGTGGCTACACAGCCAGCCAAAGCCAGAAGCAGGCTGCTAACCCGGGGAGGCTAGCAGGAGACTGCATGCTCTTTACCACCACAGTAGGGTCCTCTCCAAGACAACCTGTGCATGGGGAGGGTGGCTGGAGGGAAAAGAGAAAGCCTCTCCCTTGTGCCTTGTGGGGAGCTTTCTCACACTCCTTCCATTACCCCAGACCACCAGGGCTACTGCCATTGCCATACCTCCTCTCATCTCCCCTCAGTGAGGTCCCAGGTTTTGTCACACTACCAAGTGGGCCCCAGCCCTGAGTCTCTCTCCCTGCAGCAAGATCTACATCCCTAAATTCTTCTGCCTCCTTAAGTCTAGTTGGTGTTAGTGAGAAACACCCCAGCCTGTAGTGATGACTCCATTGTCAGTCAGCACGGGGCACCTGCCAATCAGTGTCCCACCTGCCAATCAGGGACCTTACTTGTGGGTCTCAGTGGTGTCCCCTCAACTGCTGAGCTGCCTCAGTTCCCAGTTCTCCTCCCTACCTGTACCTCTGCTGCACATACCCCTCTCCCAGGCTTTACTGTCCCAGTCTGTAAGGTTACCAAGTTTCTCCACAGTGGCACTATCAACTTTTGGTGCCAGATAATTTGCTGCTTTAGGATACTGTCTTATGCATTGTGGGGTGGTAGTGGCGTCCCTTACCTCTACCCACTGATAGCTCTGTTATGGTTTGTGTCTGGATGTCCCCCAAAAGCCTCATGAGGTCATGAGGGGTGGGCTTTTCGGAGGTGGCTGAATCTAGAGTTTGTGATTGGTTCATTGTCTAGTGCTGGGATTGGGGGTGTGAACGGTACATTCACCCTAGGGCGGGAAGCCTGCATACAATATAAGGGATGGAAATAAGCTTGCTGCCCCCCCCTTGCTTGTCGCTTTTGCTGTCTTCTGCTGCCATGAACTGTTGCCCCTCTGCCATGCCACCTTGCCTTACAGCACAGCCGATTATAGACTGAAACCTCTACAAACTGTGAGCTAAAGCAACCTTTCCTCCTTTAACTTTGAATGTTGGGTATTTTGTCTCAGCAATGATAGGAAAGTAAATAAGACAAGCTCCCATCGTGACACCTCAAGATGCCTTCAGAAAGTGCCAAATAGTCCCCAGTCAGGAGTGGCTGGGCTGATTAGACCTTAAGTCTTGATTGTTTGCAGCTGAACCCTTCCCAATCACTGCCCTCCTTTTCTCTGTCCTGTCCTTCACCTTGGACCCTACTGTCCATAAGTAGCTGTACCTGGTGACCATCACCTCACACTCTGGTCCTGGTCCCCATTTGATTTCTCACATCTGCCATTTACCTCCAGATTGGAAAACCAGGGCTGACCATTTCCAGGCTTGTCAAGATCATTAGATGTCTTGAACCCTTTCTATTGTGTTCTCTGGATTTTCATCTATACCTAGTTCCTTCTCCGAGTTATCCTTGGTCCCAATTCTGCCTTGAGATACCCACCATCCTTCTATTTCACCAACCTGAGTCTATACTACGATAGAATCAACCAGTTCAGTGACCAAGCATTTATTTCTTGGTGCCAGAATTTCTGGCTAAATGTCTTCAGCCCTAAGCTTTTGGAAGTGTGAATCTGAGCAGAACATATATATGGGGGCACCCCAATATTGTGGTAGCAGAAGCTTGTTTTGGGGCAAAACCCCACAAAATCCACTGCTGGCCAAAGAGAATTTAAAATTTAAATTTTATAATTTGAATGATTTTGGTCTGATAGAGCCTATCTGCTATATATAATTTAATTCAGAGTAAATACACATGTGTCCCAATAACTAGTCCTAGCCATCCGTGTTGTCAAGGGTATCTTGTTGCCCTACACTGTAAAGTGGCCACCGGAGAGTAACTCAGCATGTGGGGTCCACCTGATTCAACAGTAGAGATAGAAAGAGCCCTCAGATGGTTGGGGCCAGCAGTTTATGAACACTGAGATACATTTGTACATTGGACATTACGATGGTTAATATTATGTGTGAACTTGACTGGGCCATAGAGTGCCCAGAAATTTTGTCAGACATTATTCTGGATGTATTTGGAGAGATTCTATGGTGCAATTAACATTTGAGTCAGCAGACTGGTAAAGCAGACTTTTCCCTCAAAGGGGTAGGGAGGATGCTCTTCCGATCAACAGAAAAGCTGAAGAGAGCAAGAAGGATGAGCCAAAAGGAACTCCTCATGCCCAACTTCTTCACTTGGGACATGGGTCTGTTCCCATCTTTGGACTTGAACTGAAAACTTCTGGGGTTTCAAGTGTGCCAGGTTTTGAACTTGAACCCACGTCATTGGCTGTCTTGGGTCTAAGCCTTTGGACAAAGCCTGAAACTTATGCTATAGGTTCTTCTGGGGCTTTCGCCTGCCAACTGAAAATATTGAGACTTCTCAGCCTCAATAACTATGTGCTGATTCTTTATAATAAATCTTTTTATACACACACACACACACACACACTCACTCTATTGGTTTTGTTTCTCTGACTAATACAGAAAAGATGCCTGGTACCAATGCTGTCATTGAATATTCCACCAGCGATGAAAGTACTCTTCGGTTAAGCTACTACTAATTTTCTCTCCCTGAACATGGTAGAATGTGAGTGATGCAGTTGTGCACGCTTTCAAAAATGTAATACATATAGTATGTATTGGAAGGAAGGAAGGAAGGGAGGGAGGGAGGGAGGAAGGAAGGAAGGAAGGAAGGAAGGAAGGAAGAAAGAAAGAAAGAAAGAAAGAAAGAAAGAAAGAAAGAAAGAAAGAAAGAAAGAAAGAAAGAAAGAAAGAAAGAAAAGAAAGAAAGAAGGAAGGAAAGAAAGGGAGAGAGAGAGAGAGAGAGAAAGAAGAAAGAAAGAAGAAAGAAAGGAAAAAAAAGAGAGAAAGAGAGACAAAGAAAGAGCTCTTGGTGCCAGCATCTGCGTATTCTGTCCATTGGTTTGGGCTGAGGAGAGGTGAGGGCAGCAGTTTATGCCCTAGACCTAAGAAAATTTGGATTGTCTCTAAAGAAAAAACAATCCACCTTTTAAAGTTCCACTTTGAGTTGCCAGTTACAACTGGAGAAGGGAATTTGGGAAGGGTAAAACACTATCTCAACAATTACAGGCAAGATGCAACCAGGGCCATCTCCACTGGCATTTCTCAAGCACTCTTGATGCTTATCCTCCAAACAAAATAAATGTATTGTCTCATTGTTCTGAAGGCTGGAAGCCTGAGATCAAGGTGTCGACTGGGCTGGTTTCTTCTGAGGCTTTATTTGTTGGCTTGTAGATGGCCACTAGCTTGCCATCTTCACATCATCTTCCCTCTGAGTGTGTCCTTGTGTCCAAATTTCCCCTTCTTAAAAAGACACCAGTCATGTTAGATTAGATCCCACCATAATGACCTCATTTTAAGTTTTTTTTTCCCATGAAAATCCTAAATCCAAATGAGATCACACTGTGAGGTACCCGTGGCCAGGACTTCCACATACGAATTTGAGGGAAATGTAGTTCAACCCATGACAAACTCTGTAACTGAAAGGCAACTTCAAACTCCTCTCCCATAATAATCTTCCACCACCAACGAGACAGGTTCAGAGGGATGGCATGACCCACCAGGGACCGCCAGGAGATCGGTGGTAGATGCAGGAATCGATCTTCATAGATGACCCAAGTAATTGTTAACTCAGTTCCTCACACTGCAGTTCACTAATTCCTCACACCCTTGGGTGAACACAGGCCATTTAAAAACCCAGCCTCTGAATTTTCTCAGGGTGAGCAAACAGGGTGAAGTTCACACCCTCCTCTCCGCAGATACTGCCCATCCTTTGAGGAAAGGAAGGAAAGTTTCCAGCGGCTCAGCTGGAAGGAGGAAATCATTTCTGTCTCAAGCCAAACTGTCACTCTGTGATGTTATTTTGTTTAAACTCAAGCATATTAAAGTACTTGATCAAATATGAATACAAAAATCCACACTGAGGGCAAGTCTGGGGAGGAAGGAAGTTAAACTTCATAGTTTATGCTCCATATGGCAGATAAATGACTTAGAGCTTGTACAGAACTTATTCGACTCAATATATGTGCATCTTAGATCATTTAGTATTTTGAATGAAAATGAAGTCTGGCTCTTTGTTTTAGGGATATGGACAGCCAGTAATGTTCCTCCTCTTAGCACCAATTATTGGAGAATCAGCGAAATCTTTCCACTCCCTTGTCTCTCACTATTTTATCTTAAAAAATGGGAATAATTACAGTAATGCTTTGGTTCATGAATGCTTCTGCTAACAAATAATTCAGTTCACAAAAGAAGCTCTGCAAAATTTTACTTCTGTTTGAGAACTCTGCATCGGGTGATGAACACCACCATGGCCATCTTCTCCAGAATCGTGGAACAAATTGAGTTTGTGAACCAAGGTACCACTGTACCTCTATATTTTTTAATCTCTTGCAAAATGAGAAGATAAGACTGCTAAGGGCTCTGAGTTTAGCAGATAATCCTGACATAAACACAGCCAGTAAAATTATTAAGATGGCTACATACTATTTCCTGCAGGCACAGCAATGAGGAAAACTTCAACATTTAATGTGGATGGAAAATGTGTGAAGAGATTTAAAGGTCAAAAAATGTGATGAAAATTGAGATAAGTCTTTTGCTTAATGCTTCCATGAAAACTACAGTTATTTTAAATGAAGATACTTGGAAAGTTTTTCTTTGAACTTCACGTATACATCACAAAGGGGATTTGTAAATGAAGCAGACTTTACTTTCAGAAATGCATGTGCTGCGTTCCAGTAGTATAGAATTTCCAACTGGGTTACGAGAATCAAAGGGGTAACTTCAGCATCCAGTGCTCCCCTTTACTCCTTCCAGCTGGAGGTCCATCTATTCAGTGGCTAATGGAAAACCCCAGTGCATACATCTGGATATGGGACCCTGGGAATGATAAAACACTCTATCTCCCCAGATGCAGGCGAGATGAACATTTTGTCAAGTACTCTCAATGCTCATCCTCGAAACAAAAGCCACTGTGCCATCCCAAAGCCTTCTGGTGTGTACAGAGATTCCTAAATTGTCTCCCTACATGGAAGGTCCTTTAGAAAGCATTTGCTGATCTCCTTTTCTCCTTTCTGATTTTTGTCAGGCATCATCTAGAGAACTCTTCATATCTATAGAAAAGTGGGTATATGCCAGGCTTTGGAGTAAGTAGTGACTCAGAACTGACCATGAAAGTTGAAAGCAAAAAAACACTAGTGAGAAAGGTATCATAGCTGGCACCCATGGAACACTTGGTGGAGCAGAAAAACTCATTCTGTGTCGTTTGGTGGCATCTATCCATTATTCAGAGATGGAGTCTGGGTCCTAAGAGGTTCATTTGCCTGAGGAAGGAACTCCCTCTGTTTCACCTTAACACTTGTTTGCTAAACACTGACTGTTCCAAGCACACTGGTATCCAAGAGACTCACAGAGAAATTATGATGGGACCTGTATTCATAGGCAGTAAGTTACGTGATGGGATTTTCAACACACATTACATGAAGAACCTAATGGACTAGGATTAGAACACCCCAGACTTTTAGGCCCTGCCTGGGCGGCCAAGTGTCTACTCCTAGGTTGGCATTTTAAAAGGGGTGGACAGAAAGTGAAGCAGCAAGCCACGCATTCTGTGCATTTCTCCAGGGGAGCATCACATTCACCCTAAAACACCTCTGAAAAGCTTGTCATGGGTTCTTCCCAAGCCTTGGCCATGGCCACTTGCCTGGCTCCAGGCAAGGGCCACCTCCACCAAGACCTCTAAATCACCCTGTATTCTTGCCCCTTCCTGCTGTGCCGACAATAGCCGGAAACTTCTGTGACAGTCACAGCTATGCTAACAACTAGAAAAGAGTTTCTTCCCCAACAGATAATTCAGAGTTAAAGAAACAAACACGTTGAAAACCCCATTCAAGGAAAGTTGTTAGTAAGTGTGAACAATGCTGATGATAACAGTGCTTTTCTAAGAAGACCACTGGGAATCACACTGCTGTTCACGTTTACTTCCGGCCCGGCTCTTATCTCGCACGAGCCATGTGCTCTCACTTATCTGGCAGCGGTTGGACTCCACTAGAATCAACAGTGCAGGCCAGTGCCGTGTGGCTGGCCACCAAGTGAGGATCGGGGATGGTAAAGAAGGTCTCTGTCCTACGTTTATTCCCTGCAGGATTGTGTACGCCACTTAACAACAATAGCCAAATCGTCTTCCTGAAACCACTGGAGTTATGTCTGCACTGGGGTTTTGAGTTTTCTCAAAACCCTGTCGGGGTCCTGTCTGGGAATATCAGGCGAGTTATCAATGTCCTTGGAATGCTGGGACCTCGTACAATCCGAGCAACCTCCACTCAGTGGCAGAGATTAGTTTTCTGAGAACCATCTGTACTTTGGATCCCATGGTGTCTGCAGTCAGGAAACATAGACGGCCACTGAGTCACCACTGCAGATCAGGCAGTGTTGAATTTGCAGTATTAGATTAAAAGACCGGTGTTCATCTTAACGAGAAAATTGTCCTCTGTGTGCGCACACACACACTTTCAAGTTTGTGTTTATGCATGTAGGTCACGTGTACATTCACAGGTACAGTACAGGAAGACATCTATCATCCGGGGAGCTTGGTGTCATGGTTAGGAACACTGACTCTAGAAGTGCAGTGACTGAGTTCGTACCCCAGCTTCTTCCACTAAGAGGTGTGTGACCTTGAACTCAGTATTCAATCCTTCTGCTCCCAGATGTGCTCTCCTACAAAATGAAGGTAATAAGATCTACCCCACAGGATTCTTAAGAGAAAAATATGACCAGATGTGTAAGAGATTTAGAGCAACAGTTGGCACTCAGGGAGTGCTGTGCATGCTTATGAACAGAAGCCCCCACTCTCTTCAGAGAGAGATGTGGTCTGCCTTGCATCCCATTGACCTGGAATTTCTACCACCAAAGGCTTGGACAGAGTGCGAGGGTGCTGGGTGACCAGTAGTCTCCACCATGCCTCTATCACAGGTCAAATTTTTATTTTTCTTTGTGGAAATATTTATATTCCTCACTAAAAGTCAGGCCCCATGAAATCAGAGTCAGTATAGAAGGGTCCCCCTATTTTCCCCCAGCATACAGTGGGGTATTTGGCACATGGTAGGTGTTTACTATTTACTGAATGAATAGTAACTACTCCCATTAGTACTCATCCTACAACAGCTGTAGCTCTCAGAACAGAACCTGATTTTTTATGTCATATATTTTTCTACTGACATATGGAACCATGCAGATCTCATGAACATGACCTTCTGAAATATTCAAATACTAATTGTGTTCAAAAGATACTAATAAAATAATGGTGTTCTAATAATAGTAATAATGAACTTTGCTCTATAAAAAATTCAAATGGAAATTTTTAAAAAACTTTCAAAATTTGCATTAAAAGTAAAGAACAAAAATAATTCAGGCTTTGTTCTACAAAAAGTATAAGCTCAAACAAGTAGTGGGAAATTTTATGTAGTAAACAGAGAGATATAATACCTGGTACCAACTGATTCACAGTCAAGTGTAGTTTGAAAAAAGGCTAGAATTAGTGTGTACGTCTACATTCCAAATTCATAAGCGTAAGTCAATAAATACAAGGTATGCTGGATTTTAATGCAGGAGGATAAACACCACTATTTGCCTTCACCAAGATTTAAAGAAGTAGGTTCCTCACTGGCCTAGGACACCAAGATCTTCAAAAGGCCTTGTTCCAAAGGATCAGGATTAAGAGCTAAATCAGCCAAAGCCAGGGACACCTGAAGGACCCTGTGGAACCATGATGGTTCTCTGTGCAGGAGAGACTATGGTGAAAGACTCAAAGAGAGGGAGGGAGTGGGGATACACTGGAGACCACCCATCCAGAAGAGGAAGCGATGATCTTTTCCAGATATGGATCAAACAGATGCTGGAGAGAGGCTGGGTGACAGCGGAGGGAGGGGCCTGGGTGGGGGAGAGCACAGGGACAGCTGCTCGAAATCAACTTCAGCCAAAAGAGGAAGCAATGCATTGCAGAGCTGCTTCTCTGAATCTATTCTAACCAACAAGGAAATGACAGGGGCCTTGGGGACTGGGGCAGGTTGTTCCAGAGTCCATCACAGCCAGTGGTAAGCAAGCTGGGTGTTAACTGGGTGGCCAGCTTTGGAGCAGGCAGAGTTCTAAATGTTTAGAGCAAAGGTTGGTGGAATTGTAAGACTTAAGGATGCAATAGCAGGTCACCTCGAGAGAAATAATGTGGCCCTCTAATAGTGCAGTCCAGACTGGGAAGAAATGGGGAAGTATCTGAAGACAGAGCCAAACAGGAAATTCTTTGGCAAAGTCAGATGTTGATTTGTACAAAAAATAAATAAATAAAATAAAATAAAATAAAATAAAATAAAGGAAGATGAATAGAAATGAGAGTAAGAAATAAATATCAGGAAGCTTTGTCCTTCCGAGAGGTTTGCAAAAGATGTTGAGGCCAAAAATGAGTGTCAAGAAAAAGGAAACGGGGGAGGATAGATGCCCTGTAAAGGCAACTGATACATAATATAAATGGACAATGCAGAGACTCGGGATAACAGCTCAACTCAGTTAAATCAAGCAAGTATTCACTGACTGTCTTCTCTATAAACCACTGCCAGGCATGGGCCATGACCCTGCTCACAAGAAACTCGCAGGCCGCCGAGGGAAAGTATACAAATAACTAAATTATACATCAGGATCCTGAGTTCTCCTAATGTCTTGAAAGGAGAGAGTTCAATTTGTTAACAGCTTCATTGAAGAAACAATTTACCCAGGAAAAGAAGGCAGGGGAGGGCTTTGAACGACACTGACAGGGCCTTGGATTAAGAAACACACTGCAGAGGAGGGCAGAGGAAGAGAAGAGTGAAAAGAAATGGTCAGATAAAGAGATACAAGGAGAACCTCAGAGGATTATCATGGAAGTCCAAAGAGGGGAGGATTTGAGGAGGGTTAGCTGTGAGAGGTAGATAACAGCTTCTCTATGGGAATTTCAGGGCTCTGAAAATATATCCACCTACCATCAGGGCTTGGGTCAGAACACTAGAGGTATTGCTTGTGTTGGTCTCCATTTCTTGGATTCTTAAAAGGAGAAGGGAGATAACCCCAAGAGGAATTTGGAAATAATATAAAACCACTTCTTTAGGTGAGTGGAAAGGATGGGTATCATGGGATTTGTAGAAGGAATTTGGATAAAGTTGAGTTCCTGATTCAAGATGGAGGTTATGGGTTTGCAGGACACTAACCTACATAGCGTGTGAATTTCACCAGTAGGTCAAGTGTAGATAATGTGGATGGTTGTGTGGATTTAGGGACGAGGTTTGCCTGTGGGTGTGAAGAATGAGAATGTATGGGAATACATGAGGTAGGCAAGACCAAGGTTCAAGTGATGGATAATGAGATTGAGACCACTTTCCTGACAGAAGTGAGGGTAGCAAGGGGTTAAGAAGTTCTGGGGCAAGAGTATTGTAATACTAGGAACAGAAACTTGGATACCTAAGTGTAAGTTTGCATAGAAGGAAGAACTCCAGGCTACATCAAGTTCTAGGGTGTGGCTTTGAGAATATGTGCTTGGAGTCTGGGGAGGTAGAAATCAAGAGAGTTTAGGATGTCGAGAAAAGAGAGTTAAGTGGAAATGGCTCTTTTAAAAAATTACTGTTGTGCTTGTTCAGACACAGGGAACCACATAAAAATGGTTGCAAGCTAAGGGAAGGACTTAGTAAAGAGAAGAATGGGAGGATATAAAAGAGAGGGGAGAGGGTAAGGGAATAATGTGTGCAGGAAGTGGATAAAGCGTGAGCACTGCTGGAGGAGCTGTCAATAGAGAAAAAGGAGGAGTGTGAGTGAAAATGGGCCTGAGTGCAGGCTCATTCTTTTGGGCATTTGAGGCAAGATTCTAGCTGTCCTCAGAGGCAAGAGAAGCCACCATGCGACAGGAAGTAGTGAGGCAGAAGTGTGGAGGTTTGGAATAGCCATGGGAGTTTCCTGGTGGGGCTAGTTGAAGGATCCTAGTGATTTTCTCCAACTGTGCTCAGCCACTCGGGCTTGAGAGTGAAGTTCAATAGTGGATGGGTTCACAGGTGGTGTTTTTCTAACTCTGGAGGACAGGAAGGCAAAGGGACAAGGAGATGACCAGTGAAAAGTGACCCACCCAATATATGAAGGAGCCTGGGCCAGATAAAGAAGCAAGTGAAGCCATGGGGATCCTAATGGATTGAAAGAAAATGGAGGACACAAGGCTCTTTGAGGAACTCAGGAAATTGAAAGTGGAAGTGAGAATGAAATTTACAGGGAGTGGAAAATGAGAGGGAGGATCTGTGAGGATGATCTGGACATTGGACACTTCCTTGAAAGCCTTCCGAGTCGTCAATGAGATGAAATGGCTGTCAGAGGAGGTGACCTCAGTAAACTGAACTGAGACATTGTAAGCATCTTTCTCTTGTTTAATAGAGCCAGAGGATGGAAGACCACACATTTCCACTTCAACTTTGAGAGTCCACACACAACCTGACCCAACGCACAGAATGCATACCAGTCAATAAGCACATTTCCTATCAACTCTTTCATTTTTTGTTCTGTGCTCTGCATACTGGGTAAATATATGGTGCTCTTTTAGAATACGTTACATCTTGGAGAAGGGAGAAGATAATCTATGTCACCACTGGTTTTATGCTTTGAAAGTAACTTCTGGGAATGAAAAGCCCAAAATGAACATTTTCTTCAGATGATTCCTATAGGGATGAATGGTTTAATCCTTAGAATTAAGCCCTTTGATAGCATTGGAATAAGAGGCTATTTTTGATACTGGACCACTTACTTTTTAATCACACTGTAAGAAAAATAAAATTATGATAAGCAAACTCTTTTATTTAATTTAACCCAAAAGTATTGGCTACAGTTTTTGTCTTTTTATTATGTTATAGGATCAAATTATACATTTCTTTATATAAGAGAGTTTTATTTGCAAACAGAATAATATGCATAAAGGAAAAATACCTCAGGAGTGACCTGATATCTTTTTAAAATTATATGTTTCCATTTGCTGTCTGCATCTAGGAATGACCAAAACCTGTTACCTTTATGCTCAGACCTTAAAAACTCTTTAGCAATAGGCGAGCCTGCCTGCTAAGTTGTTATAACCCTGGAATCATTTTTTTAGTTGGATTCTGGTGTTTTCAGCTATGTAAATGACAATGGAGAAGAATATTGCAGAGCCCTATCTTTTATTTACCGATGGTAGGTCTACCTCCTCCACACCCAGGATATTGCTATCTCAACATATTAGAAAGTGAATTTCTTTAGGTCTAGAGCTGAGGTTTAGACCAGTAATAGGCATTAAAATCCAAGACTAAAACAGGAGAAAATTCTGTCATAATCTAATTTATAGAATAAAGATTAATCCTTTTAAAAGAATTTATAAAGATTATAAAATTTATAAAGATTACAAATCCTTGGGTGAATGAACAAATAAATGGATATAGATTGCTTCATTTCCTGCTTCCTTAGCATAGTAACTCAAAAATAACCATTCAAATAAAATTAAACCACATCTGCTTCAGGGGAAAAAAAAAAGGATCTTCTGCAAGAGTCTCGGTAACAGGACAGATTCCTCTTTGGGTACATTCCTCAGGAATGTAACTCATGACACTGAATTGGACAAAAATTTTCCAACTAAATATTTAAAATATTTGTATTTTAATGTACCTGATCTATCTGATACTTATAAATGTGGATAAGATAAAACTTGTATAATTATACAATGTTGTAAATAAAATGTAAAATATTATACACTTCTGCCCTGGAATGGAGCTCATTGGACAACCTCCTTGAGGGACAGATGTGTTCACTTTTATATTATGCAAATGGAACATGGGTAGATTTGTAGATTGGGGACATTGATGTTAACATCATAGCTTGTAAAGTAATAAACCCAATGACACAAATAGGAAAAAATATCTTTCTGGCACTGTATGTGCTTCAGTCACTTCTTGGCTTCTCTGTACATGAAATACTTATTATATGCTGACTGAAAATAGCAAACTCCCATCACAATGGTCTAAGCTGCTAAAATGATCTTTGAGGTCAAAAGTCAAAACGTTACAGTCCTTTTTACTAATGTTATTAAAAATAATCTTTACAGAGTCCCAAATAAGACCATAGGAGGATTATTTTACTCAACTTATGAATTGTTCCAATGGGACCATCCATGACAAAATTGAAAGATGGCTTTGAAAGTGTTTTCTGTGGACACTGGGGAGGAGAGGAGCAGAGCAGGCAGTCTAGGCTTGTTGACCTTTTCAGAAAATCAGAATGAAGAATCTTTATAGTGCATGGCTTTCCTTGCTTTTTGATTAGTATTCTCCAATGCAAGAGAAGGGACATAGCACAGAGGTGTGATCAGGCTCTGTATCCAGGCTGCCTGGCTTTGAACCTGAGCTCTACTTCTTGACACATGAATGATCACAGCCAAGTCATTTGACATCCCTAAGCCTGAGTATATTTATTCATTTTCCATAGCCACAATGAAATACCCAAGGCTGAGCAATTTATAGGAAAGGAGGTTTATTTAGCTCATTGTTTTGGAGGCTGAAAGTTCAAGATCAGGTAGCCCTGTTGGCTTGGCCTCTATTACAGGTGTATGACAAATGTCATCAATGACAAATGTCATCAAGGCAGAAGCATGAATGAGGAGGAGAAATCACATCACCTGACAAGGAGCCAGAGTGACAATCACAGGCCAGGGTTACTCTTTTATAGTAAGTCTCCATGAGAACTAAGTGGAATCCCAAAGAAACTACACTAACTCATTCCAAGGGGAACACACTCAATGACCATCACCTTACACTGGGACCCACACCAGGGACCAAGTTTCCAACACATGAACTCTTGAGAGACAAACCGCATCCACACCATACCACTGACTTTCTTCATTAGTTAGATGGAGACGATAATAGCCCTTACCTCATAGGACTGTGGTGAGGATTAACTGAGAAATTGTCAACTGTCACTGTAGCTAGCAGCCAAGAAGTACTTGCTAGAATTATAAACCTTTATGAAACACTGTGAACTCAAGTGTTTACTCCTTTAAAATGGTTCAGAAAAAAATTTTGGCGATTTGTTACTGGAATCAATAATCTAATAATTGTTGTGGTTTCAAGAAATGCTCAATAACACAAGTATACTATCAGATCGTAGTAAAATGGAAACTAGAAATAAATGACAAAAGAAACCACAGAAATTTTACAAACAACTGTACATTAAACTACAACACGTCTGCACTCTGCTAGGTACAGAGACTCAAGGATAAAGACTTCCCTGTGGTCTGGGGGCTACAAGTCTTGTTGAAGACACAAAAGAGTTCACTAACATTCAAGATGACAGCATCTGTCTCTTTCTTTTTGTCTCCTTTAATTCATAATAAAGATGTGAATAAAAGGCAGGGAGGGGCCAAGATATGAGAATGACTAAATCTGCCTGGGGAGTCCTGTCAAGAAAGTGTTTAAGGAAGGAGACACGGTCATCTTGAAGCTTCACAGGGCACTTTGAGTAGGAAAAGAGAGAGAGCGAGGGAAAATGACAAGGTAGAAAGCTTTACAAGTGGGGAAACCATTAGCGTGAGACATTAGATGTAAGTAATGCTTAAATGAGGATGAGGGTGAACAACCCTGGAAAGGCCCTTTGACCTGTGACTGAGGAGGCCCTTGAACTCTGAGCCAGGAAATTTATGTTGTATGAGTGTGAGCAAAGGCTTAATACAACAAGTCTTCTAACCTTCTGTCAGAACTCGACCTTCGATTAGTTGTGTCCCCCCAACACCTGAGAAGACTAAATGCCTATTCTGTTTGCAGGCAACATTCATTATAATAAAAATGACCTGATGGATAATTCACATTGGGACAAGGAGGAAATATAAATGAGCCCAATTAAGATGTTCTGATTTGGGGCTTCCTAAACATGCCCTTGTAGGGACCCTGGAGCTATACCTCCGGTGATGTCACAAGATATACTGGTAAACCTTGAGGATATATGGCTTTGAGACAGAGTAGATTCCATAGGAAACCAATGTGGATTCTTCTCCCTGCTGTAAAGATGACTGGCATAAGAACTTCCACTGAGAGGAAGGCAGGGTGCTGCTAGGCTGGTCCACCGCCTCTCCCATGACTCCCCGTATTCTCTGAGTGGACGGATAGCAGATACATCCTGAGATGACTCATGAGCCCATGTTGAGCTGAGCATACTGAAGGACCCTTGAAGACCTTGGCAATGGGTCACAGAGAGCCAAAGGGAGCAGTTCAGCAGAATCATATGAAGACAAGTCTAACAACATTACTCTGAGTTATGTTTATTTTCACTGTGGGGAAGAGCTTTCTAGAACATAGAGTTTCTATGCTAAATTAAACCACTTATAGGACTATATAATGCTCTAGAAAACATTTCCTCACAATAAAATTTCAAGGGTGGTGATCATGGCAGGAATAATGGCAGCATGGAAGGTTCCTATGACTCATGGAAACAAAAAAAAAAAATGAGCTGTAGGTGATTGAGGAATCATTATGCTGGTCCAAAGGATGTGTTGCAATGAGTTATTATGACCTGGTTCACCTCATATTTCCATAGAAATTAGATAAAAATCAACACAGAATCATGTTCATATTTTAAACACTAGTTTTTTCTGCACCACAGTATCTCTGGATGAAAAGTTTATCAAGCTGAAATGGATCGTGTTAGCTCAGCAAACATGCACCAAGAGCCCTCTGTGCTCCGAGCCCTCTGTGAGTGACCTCATCTACTCCTGACCAACCAGCAGAGGTCTGTCTGGTTATAGAAACTGACACACAAACAGCTAACCACGTTTAATGTGCTGAGCGCCTATAAGGAATACTCCTACATCTGATCAGAGCCCAGAGAAAAGGAGCCATTCATTCAAACAGTGGGACCACAGAACATAGCACAAAGGCTGAATTTTTAGGAATAATGGCTTCTTGTGGGCTGTTAAAGTACCAGGAAGCAGGTAGTTTACAAGCATCAGAAATTTACTTCTCATAGTCCTGAAGCTGGAAGTCCAACATCATGGTGCCAATAGATCCAATGTCTGGTGAGGTCTGTTTCCTGGTTCACAGATGGCACCTTTTTGCTCTGTTCCATACGGCTGAAGGAATAAGGGTTGTTCTGGGATCAGTTCTATGAAAGTATTAATCTTAAGAGCTGTACCCTCTGGACCTAATCACCTCCCAAAGGCCCTACTTCCTAATATCATCACCTTGGGGGTTAAGATTTCAACATATGAATTTTGGAGGTATACAGACATTCAGATCTTAGCAAGTAAATAGTAATTTCTAGGCATGTGTATATTTGTGTGTGTATATATGTAAGGGTCAGTGAGGAAGAAGGTGGGGGAATAACGAAGTTTCACATTGTAGTTACACCACGTGCGGACTGTTCTTTGAGCATCGTGTTCTGCAGGATGGTCCTGCTCTGATGAGGAAAGGACTTTTCTGATCTCTTCTTCAGAAAAGCTCCTGGCCAGCTAAGGCTGAGTCCAAGCATAGCTTTTCCTTCCTTGGACACATTTTGACATGTCTTCCACTGTCTTTACCCACATTCTCTTCTGGTAAATGATCTAAATCACATATGGCTGAGGCTGCTGCCTGGGGATCAAAACCTCAAGTTGCAGGCAGCCAGGAGCCTCATGAAACCAATCCACAGACAGAGGAGGAGAGTGAGGTAGAGAGAGCAAACAAGGACTGGTGAAAATGCTTTAAAGCTGTGATTTCACAGCTTTTTGCCAAGACTCGCCCCATCTTACATCTCAAAGACTTATTATATCTAAATTGTACTTCAATAAACCTAATTTTAAAAAATAAGAAACATCAGACTTGTGGCAGATAGACAAGCTAGGAAGATCCTATTGAAGGGAAAATATTTGATGAGGGGAAGCCTGCTTAGAAAAAGGAACATGATACAGACCCACTTCCTGGAAGCCCCAGAGCTTAGAACTATAAATAGCCAAGCAAAATGATAAAATACATAGCTGGTATAACAGTGAAATTCAAAGTAGTCATTTTGGAGAGGCAATCACCAGGATAAAGAGAAGGTCCTAGTAAGTCTACATGAATGAAGGAAAAAGTCACTCAGAAAAGGAATTGCACATTCATCATTAACTCATCCATGTGTCCATTTGTTTATGCAGGAACATACGTGTACACAAAGCATTTTTGTGTGTCATAGTCAAGGGAAAATGAGAATATTGAGAGCTAGACCAAGCCTGTAGGAGCAGAATGCTTGGATGCGAAGTCTAGCTACAGACTGGTAACATTGTTGTATGTTTGCCTCACAGCTAGCTGTTCTCTCCTAATTTTGTGTTCAAAATGTTAAACAGAGTTCCCTTCATTCTCAACAAGTTAGGCCCATCCTGATCTCAGAATGAATTCTGATTATCCTGAACCAGCCATTAATATCCTAACCTCTGTCACTAGTGATCAGCTAGAGATGAGAGCATATTTTAGTTCTCCACAATGAGACATAAAGGGAAGCATAAAGGCATTCACTTTCTGAATTGAAAGACAGCCTTTTGAGGAGAATATCTTTTCTGTCAGTTCCTTCCTTTTTGATTGTGTAGTTGGAATGAGGATGTGTCATCCCGAGCTACATCAGCCATCTTATGAGCACGAGATGATGAATATGAAATTGTCTTCTGGTCCAGGTCATCACAGTTCAAAGGCAGAAAAGCAAAAAACAAAAAAGCTTTGAGTCTCTAATGACACAAACCATCTGCTTCACCAAAGGCAAAAGCATCTACCCCCAAATTTGTGAAGGATAAATAATTACCATATTGCTTGAGTCACCATGCTTTCTGTCCATTGCCGTTGGTCACTGGTACAGAGGGTTGGACTCTGGCAGAAGGGATTCCAACGTGAGACTCAAGATCACCCTTTTGAGAGCAGAACCTAGCAATGGACTTCATGGTTGGACATGAAGCCTTCACCCATGAGGGTCATAAAAGAGATGGAAAGAAGACAGGAACTAGCAAGAATATGTAGGAGAGAAAGACTCCACTGGTTTCCAGAAAAGGATTCCAGTCCCAGAGAAGGGACTTGGTGGGAAAATGGCAGTGGAACGATGGCAGGATAAAAGATCTGTTCTGGTCTCTGAGGCAAAAGTGTGAGAAATTAGAGAGAGGAAGGACCTACAAGGTAACAAAATAGAGGAAGGGAAGAGTCAACCCCAGATGCCCCAAACAGTTCATCTTGTACTCATGAAGTCATCATAAACAAGGCAGGTTCATGATCTCCAATCCCATCATTTTCTGTCCCATTTAGGGGATGAGCTCAGAGATGGAGAGCCAGGGAAATAGGAGTTCAGATGGGTGCAGACAGCGAGTCAAGGCCCTGTGAGTATAGCCATGGGTTCGGGCAGTTGAGGGTCTGAAGGTCTCTGCTGAAATTTGAATTTGGATGCTGAGTTGAGGTACCCACACATCCTCCTCGTTTCTTCGTGCTCCCCATGAAACACAGCGTTCTCACAGGTGACTCTCTTAGTAACTTTCCACAAAACAGAATGAGGAGGCAGGTGCGGAGAGGTCAGCAGAGTTAAGGTTTTGGTTTATGAAACAATAAAACCTTTTAAAAAACAGATGTGTCATCTTGAGACTATATTTTCAGTGTCTTGTTGTACATGGTTCTCATTTTCTGGATTAAAAAATCAGTGAGGAGTACAGTAAGGTGGAAACTAAAGGCCCAATCTTGCCTCCATCCAGATCCCTAGCCATTTGAACTCAGCTGTATCCAATTACACAAGTTTGCTTTTGATCTCTGTTCTACCTCTACCAAAGGCGGAGCACGAACAGAGGCTCTGAAGCTTTCTCAACCAAAAGTCAAGACAGAAAGGAGGCAAATATGAAGCCAGGGAAATCACCAGCATCAGTCAGTGTCACAATATTTGCATCCTGGCCCTTGGTCTGTCCTTTAGTAGATAAGAAATCTTGGACAAGTTAGTTAATGCCTCACTGCATTACAGAGTTCTCACCATTAAAAGGAAGTAGAGTCATTCTTTCCAACACTACTTTATGGAGTTATGGTGGGGATGAATCAACACTGAATTCCCTCAAAATAAAGAGACCATGTACTTTGGGCCATGGCAGGTTATGGAATTATAAATAATTAATCTCATTATTATTACTTTATTATATAACAAAATTCAGAACCAGTGAGAAAGCATTATAATGGATTGATTCCATTCTCCAAACAAGAAGTTTTTCCATACAGCCTATAAATTTATCTTTTTTAGTTTTTTTTAATATGCAAGAAAAGGTCAAATCAAAATAGAAAGGTAAAGGAATCATAACTATTTTTTATTTTACATGTTTTTTGGCATGTTATTAACTGCATCATGGAAGACATTTAAGTATCTGATAATTTTCACTTTGCAAAATAATTCAATTACAGCAATATGAGAATTAAATCCATGCTCAATATCCATTATTGTAAGCATTCTTTGATAAGAAGTTGGGCATGGTGGAGTATGCCTGGAACCCCAGCACCCTGGGAGGCTGAGGCATTAGCAAGCTTGAGCAAGCTTAAGCCCAGCCTAGGGTACCTAGCAACTTAGTGAGACCCTGTCTCAAAATAAAAAATAAAAAAGGGTCTGGGGAAGTACATCAGTGTGAAGGCCCTGCTTCAATCCTCAGTACTGAAAAAAAAAAATCCATTGATAAGTGTATTTGTCCTATAGAACTTTTAGTGTTTTTAAGTGAACTTTTTTATTGAAGCATAACACACAAGCAAATTTAAACTGTAAAGCCTGATTCCTTCTAGCAAAATGAACAGACCTATGGCCCACCACATAAAGAAATCATGACCTCCCGATTGCCTCCTTCAGCTCCCCTAAAAGATCTATCTTTATTAACCTCACTACAGACAAAGCATGCCTTTTGTTGAACCTTACACTGATAGAATCATATTTTGTGCCTTTTTTCATGGTATCTGCAGCGTTCTTTCAGTATTTGATTTGTGACATTCCTCCACGTTGTGTGAATCAGCAATTCATTCATTCATTTTCACTGCAACTTGGCATCCCATCCTATGAAGGCTTAGTGTAACCATTCCTCTTTTGAGTGGTATTGGGGGCTATTGGGAATAATGCTGCCAAAAATATTTTTATACACAACATTTACTGCACATACCTATAAATTTAGTTATGTATAAACTAAGAGACAATGCATAGCTAAAGAGAATCTACACATTTAAGTTTTTCATTAAGTTTATTGGTACAATTTAGATATACATAATGATCACATTCATCATAGGGAATTTGTACCTGTATATGAAATATCTTGATTCCTTCTTTTTTTCCCATTCTCCTCCCCTCCCTTCGACCCCTCCTCTCCTCATCTACAGAAGCTTTGTTTCCATGTTATCCTTCCTTTCTCGTTTTTTTCTTTTTCCTCCCCGCCCCATTCCCCTTTCCTTTTGAACAATTTCTTCCTATTTTACAATATATGTTATACATTTTTGTTCTTACTTACACTTTCAGATTCTCACACCAGAGAAACAATGTGATGTTTACACATGTGTGTCCAATTTATTTCACTTAAGAGTATGGTCTCAATGTCCATCTATTTAGCTATAAATGTTTCAAGTTTATCCTTCTTTGTTGAGTAGTACTCCATTATATAACAAAAACCACATCTTTTTTATCTATTCATCAGTTGATGGGCATTTGGGTTATTCCCAAGATTTAGCTATTACGAACTATGTTGCTATCAACATGAATGTTCATATATTGCTGTGGTATGATGCTTTTAATTCTCTCAGGAAGATACCAGGAAGGAGAATATCTAGCTCAAATGGAAGCTCTAGTTTTGAGGTATCTCCACACTGATTTCCACAGTGGTTGCACCAAACTACACTCTCACCAACAGTGGAGAAATGTTTCTTTTACCCCACAGCCCCACCAGCATTTGTTATTGGTTGATTTCTTGATGATAGCCATTCTTTCTGAAGTGAGATGGACTCTCAGCATTGTTTTAATTTGCATCTTTCAAATGACCAGTGATGTTGAACATTTTTTCATACGTTTATTTGGCATTTGTACTTCTTCATCTGAGAAGTGTATATTCATCTTAGATGACAGTTTTTGGATTGGGTCTTTAAATTTGGGGGATCTGATTTTTTTATATGTTCTTTATATGTTCTAGATATTCTTTATATATTCTAGATATTAGTCCTTATTTAGGAACAACTGGCAAAGATTTTTTCCTACTCTGTGGGTTGTCTTTTCACTCTGTTGATAATTTCTTTGGCTGTGCAAAATTTTTAGTAAGATGAGATCCTAGTTGTTTATTCTTTGTAGTATTTCCTGTGAAATGGGGTTTTGTTCATGAAGTCTTTGCTTACACCTGTGTCTTCAAGAGTTCTACCTATTCTCTCTTCCAACGGATTTATGTTTAATTTTTGTAGAAGCTCTGAACCATTTTTTTCAAAGTGATAGTTCTAACGGACACTCCCACTAACAATGTAGGAACATGAGAATTTTCATAACTCCTTGTATCAGTTAGAGTTCACTAGAGGAACAGATTTATTATAAAATCTATGTATGTGATGTATAAGGGAGTTACAAGGTAGGCTTACAGCGGCCACCAGTGGAGTCAGGGGAAAAAGAATGCAAAAGGCCCATCTGTACCCTGGAAAGCTGGAGGATCCAGTTAAAAGTCAAAAGCCTGGAGCTCACTGCAGAGCCTAGTATGAGTCCCTTTGGGGGAGCCAAAGGGTCTATGTTGGAAGGCTGAAGGTTCTACGATGGAAGCTTGAAGGAACTGGAAGCAAACATCCCAAGGCCACGGCAAAGACTAAAGCCCTTATGAAAAAGCAAAACAGGGCAGACCACCTTCTTCTTTCCCTTTTTGTTCCATCCAGGTAACAGGCCTGTTGGGTTTGGGGTTTACAAATCCATCATCCAGACACACCCGGAACTGTACTCCACTAATCTGACAGGTGCTTATTAATTCATTCAAATTGAGACCACAATTAACATTCTCCTCATCTGCATTGCCAGGTCCATTTTAGTCATCCTGGTGCATGGATGGGTATTGTTATTCTGCTGTTATTTCCTTTTGTGTTTGCCTGACTCAGCCAAGGTGAATACATTTGCATATGCTTATTGGTCAATTGGCTTCTTTTTTTCTGATGCCTGTCCAGTATTTTTGCCCTTTTCCTCTATATCTAGTTGTCTTTTTCTCATTGAGTTGTCATGACTCCTTTGTCAAATATATGCATTACAAATACCATCCTTCCTTCTGTATCTGACATATATTTTTATCCACTTAATGGTGTCATGTGATAAACAGAATTTCTTAATTTTAACCTGATCCAATTCGTCAATAGCTTCCTTAATGGCTAATCCATTTTGTGTCCCAGTTAATCTTCACCTAGCTTGTGAAGGCAACAAAGAAATTATCTTATCTTCTGGAACATTTATAAGTTAAACTTTCCTAGTTAGAGCTACATCTCACCTATAGTTAATTTGTATATGTGGAGTGAAGTAGTGATGATTGAAATTCACTTTTTCCATGTGGCTATTTTTATGAATATTTAAAAAATCATTCTTTATCCACTGGATATGTTTTAAATCAGAAGTTCAATTTAGGGAAAATTGACACTCTCCAGCTTTTCTCTTTGTTATTGACAGCAGGATTGGGCTAAAGCCTTATCCTGTGGATTGAAAAATCAAAGAATAAAAACTCATGTAATCTTTCTACTAAGTTTCTAGTCCCACTTCATGATAGCCTGGAAGAAAGGATTTGAGGATGTCTTGAAACCATTAAATTTCTCAGTAGAATTCCATGATACTGGTAATATTTCATGTATAAAATGTTCTCTGGTTTTAAAGTCCTTGTACATTTTAAACAAATTACCATTTTAGATAAATTACCATATATGTGGCTCTCATTCATGCTGCTTTCCAAATATTCCAGTTCCTCCCCTTTCTGGCACTTTTACCTTCTAAAGAGTTGCCCATCGTGACTCCTCGTGGTGGATGTCACTAGCCATGGGCAATGCCCTGTGAGTGTGGCCAGGATGCCTCTCTTCCTGGTTAGATCATTTCCTTGCCCCACAGAGGCCTCCAGAGGTCTCTTTTTCTTCTGTCATTTGACTATTAAAGGTTTAAACACTGCTATGTCCCAGTCAAAATGATGGCAACATTATCTAGTCCTTAAGGGAGAACTAACATGCACAAGAAATCAAACTTTTTCTAAACGACTGAAAATACGTGATCATTTGTTACCACATCCTAACTCAGCCTATCCTGCATGATACCCCAAAGAAGGGAAGGAATATGTACAGTACCATTTTGCTGATAAAACTGAATGAGACTCACTTGCCCAGAAAATCTCCTCATGAACATGATGAATGTCCTACTCATTTTTACTGGCCTTTTACCTAATATAGTTTTTTTTTTTTTTTATTTTAAAGAGAAGAAAAAAAACAAAACAAATCAAAAGAAGAACAAATTTTCAAAACAACATAATAGGAGGGTAACAATGGTTAATACATTACGTATTACTATCTTTAAGTTAGTTATTCAGGACACCAGACATTAGCATTCAATTGTCCAAACATTATTGGCACAAACCTTACTCTTCAATGAACTAAGTAAAAATGGTAGTGTATCTATCTTAACCATCTTGCAAAAGAGTTCAATACAGAAAATGCCTAAAGAATTTTTGAGATGACTGTTTGAATGAACTAGTGAATTCCTTTGTATGAATCAGTGTACGTAAGAAGGTAAGAAGGCAGGATGTTACAATTTCACAAGATAAATCTGGCTTCAAATCCTAGTTCCACCACCATCTCTGTGTCCCTGAGCATGTATCATAATTTCTCTAATTCTCTACTTTCTGCACAGCAAAATGAGAAAAATACCTACTTCTAGTGGCCACCATGAGAATAAAATGAGTAGAATCTGCTGCAATTAGCATAGTTTCTGGCACATACTAATATTCAACACCAGCATCTATCATCATCGTTACCCCTCAAAAACTAGTGAGAAGAAACAAAAATATAGGAAGCAAAACAGGGGAGATTGTCAATCTTTCTGAAAGCAGTCGTGCCTTCCCTCCAGATTTATATCCGAGCCAAAGAAAATGAATCTGGAGAAGAAACCAAAGCTATTTTCTGGAAAAGTAAGCCAAAGGTTAAAATAATTAAATCCATTAACACATTCAAGGAGCTATGAAATTAAAATGAAGTGTTAATATGTGGATGTGTGTATTAGATACACATGAGATATACTTGAAATCTGAGATTGAGGTGGATGAATGGATAGAGGTTAGACAGTAAGTATAGGAATTCTATTCAAAGAAATTAGCTAAGTTCTCTTGAATAGGTTCGCCTGGGTGCAAATAAAAGCACTTCTAAAGAAGGCAATGACTCTTATGTGGACATGGAGTCACTAAAAGAAAAGAATCTCTTTCCTAGAAAATTGTACATTTATGCATGCTGGTAATGGCATGAGACTTCCGAAGATTCACCTTAAGGCCCTTATGGCATAAGCAAATACTTCTGCCCACCAATGTTATAAAGACATTCCAGAAAAGCAACTTTTTGACTTCAAAAAGGGGATGATAAAATGTTATACAATCTTTATATCTTAAGGCTTGAAGGAGCTGGACATCCAAGATAGTGCACTTATAGGGCTGGCAGCTGATGCTGGTTGACACCTGGGGACTCAGTTGGGACTACTGGTTGGGTCTACACATGGCCTTAGCATGGTGGCTAGGTTCCAGGTGCCTAGGCAAAAGTGTCAGTCCTTTTAAGTGTTATTCAAAAACCCCCACAGTGTCACTTTCACCAAGCTGCATTGATCAGAGTAGCCACGGGCTAGCTGAGATTCAAGTAGAGAAGTAGGCCAGCCTCAGGGTAGGAAGAACAGTGAAAAATTTGCATCCATCTTTACTTTGCCACTGTCTGGTACACAGAAGGCACTATATAAATATGTCTTCAATGGATAGATAATAAAATTATTGACCATCTTAAGCTGTTCCCGATAATCATATTTTCTTCTACCTGAATATATCAATTTTCCACATGTTCCAAAATTTTAAATTCTTCTTTTCCACCTTCCCTTCATATATTTCTTCCTTTGCCTCCTTCTCATCAATTTCTCTGTAAATCATTCTGTCTTCCTGTCTTTTCTCTCTCTCTCTGCCATACATACATGCACACACACTCACACACGTGCTTCTCCTGATGGAGGACCATGATGATAATAAGCGGGCAGAGACTCGGCCCGCGCAGTGGGTAGGGATAATTCTGGTAAGTCATATGTTTGCAAGTTGACATCCCGCCCCCTTTGAAGCTTGGAAGCAGAAAGAAAGAAAACAGCAGACACATATTTCTCTTCATTGTACAAATTTGTGGTTTCAAGTCTACACTTTACAAAATATGATTTTCCTTTTTCAAATTAAAAAAAAATACTGAGAGATCTGTAAATCACAGAGGCATCATTGAGTAACATCCTGATGATTTAAGTGTAAATGGATAAGAAACATATGGATTCCATTCCACACAAAATGCACACATTGGAAATGAATTTTGGAAGCATCTGGCAAAACATGTTTCTGGTTTGGTAGAATTCAGACTGCCTGGGAGGTGTAGTTCAGGACATGAGCTACCCCATTGCCAAGTGTGGGCTGAGTTCATCTCATCCCACTGCCAAGGCAGAGCTTGGGTTTTCAATCACGTTCAAATACACCTCACTTAGGTTTTTAATTTTTTTCTTCACATTATACACTTGGCAAAATTTGAAGATTCCTTCCATTTTGGGCTCCAATGAGCTCTATGTCCTGGCATGAGGAAAGTAATCTAATACAAAATGACATAGAGTTTGGAAAACCGACAATTTAATCTCATGTTTACTCTAATATGGAAAGGTTGAATAACGCTCAATTACAATTCACTCCAATTTTCATCTTGTCAATGAAAGGCCAGGTGCTGTTAAACAGAGGTAAGCTGGGAAGGTTTCAGCATCTGGATTAGTGTGGAGGAGGAGTTCTCCTCAGGCTGTGGATATCATCCTTGCCAAGACTTAAGGGTATAACACACTTCACTTTGACATGAGCAACAGGATTTTTGTTGTCGTAGTTAATTCCACTTTGGGGGGTGCTGGAATTAGAACCCAGGGTCTTGTGCATGCCAGACAGGTGCTCTATCAGTGAGCTACACCCCCAGCTCCATCACTTTACTCTAAATCAGACATCAAGCTCACAGTTTGTGGAGGTTTCAGTCCATAATCGGCTGGCTCCAAGGCAGGGTGGCATGGCACAGGGGCAACTGTTCATGGTGGCATGGCAAAAGCAACAAGGGAAGGGGGCAGCAAGACTACTTTCTGTCCCTTATATTGTATCCAGTCTACTGGGATTAGAGCAATGCCAGTACCATCAGTGGACTGATCCAGCAATCACCCACCCTTAATCCCACCACCCTTAATCCCAGCACTGCACTGCAAATCAATCACACACTCTACATTCAGCCACCTCCAAAAAAAAAAAAAACCCTATGACTGCCTGAGGTTTTGGGGGGACATCTAGACACAAACCATAACAGGCCCCAAGCTCTTTTCTCCCCAACAAGAGCTTTATCTAATGAAGAAGGTGTTATGGTTTGTGTCTAGATGTCCCCCCAAAGCCTCATGCAGTCATGGGGGCAGGCTTCTAGAGTTTGTGATTGATTCATGGTCCAATGCTGGGATTATGGGTGTGAGTGCTACACCCACCCTAGGGCAGGTAACCTGCATATGATATAAGGGACACAAAGAGTCTTCTCTCACTCCTCCCTTTTTGCTCTTGTTGCTTTTGCTGTCTTCTGCTGCCATGAACTGTTGCCCCTCTCCCATGTGCCACCCAGCCTTGGAGCCAGCTGAGTATGGACTGAAACCTCCACAAACTGTAAGCTAAATAAACCTTTCCTTCCTTAATTTTGAGCATCAGGTATTTTGTTTCAGCAATGAGAGAAAAATAACCAAGACAGAATTTGGTACCAGAGAAGTGGGGTCGTTGCTGTGACTATACCTGACCATGTGGTTCAAGAGCCTTTGGGAATGGCTTGTGGGGAGAGTTTGGAAAGGTTCAGAGATGTCGCCTGAAAGAGTAGAGCTGGAACGCCTTAAGCTGTTCTCTATGGGAGATTCCGGTCAGAGCTCAGAAGACCAGAAAACCAGTAAAGACCAGGCTCAGGAGGTTTCTGCTGGAAAGAAGGACTGGTTGGAGTCCAGATGATGTGTGTTATGGCTTGGCAGAAAGTTTGTCTGCATTTTGCTCATGTCCAGAGACTTGGCCTGAAACTGAGATTAAAGGCGGTGGACTAATTAAAGTGGCAGAAGAAATTTCAAGGCAGACAAATATCGAGACTGTGTCATGGCTATTCTTGGGGGCTTTTAGCCAGATCTATGTTGAGAATCAAGAGCAAAGAGCCCAGCAGGATGATTTAAAACATTGTGAGTTTGGCCAGAAAGGAAGCTCCAGTAAAGTTGTGGGCTGCAAAGATAGAGCTGAAGAGATCTCAATCACTGCAAAGGATAGGGACAATAGAAAAGATGGCTTGAGGGCATCACAAGAAGCAGCAAGTCTCCACCCTTTGCAGCCTCCAAATTGCAAAAGTGAAAGACTTTGCTTTGAGGAGAAAGCCGCAGAGCACCATTTTCCAGAATGGCAGTGGCTGCACCAGGTTCCAGAATGGCGGCGGCATAGAGAATTTGTGCCTCAGAATCAGGTTCGGAGTGCTCAGTGGTCCAGGTACTTGACTCCTACAGCCAAGAGAGAAGAAAGCCTGGCTACTGCTCCAGCTGGCAGCGGACTTGGCATCATCACATGGGGATGGTTTCAGGTGCATGCAGATTGCAAGAGTTCTGAAGTTAAAAAGGCTTCTACCCAGATTTCAAAAGAAGGACTGGGAGGTCAGGCAGTGTGCCTCTGAGAGGGCAGTGAGTGTGAAGCCAAAGGTATAATGGAGACCCCAGAAGTTTGGAGAAGCCAGGAATGTGGGTCATCTGAGGAAACCTGCAGGAGGGAGCAGAGCGGGCCCAAGAGAAAAGCATAGGAGCTACAACCAGCAGTGCCATACGGGCAGAGCCAGCCAAGCCTTTGGAGCTCACAACTTGCCACAGCTTGCGCTGGATGTTGCACATGGAACTACAGGAGTTAATGTTTGCCCTGCTGGATTTTGGACTTGCTTTGGTCCCAATCCTTTGTATTCCCATTTGTACCTTTTGGGATGGTAATGTTTATCTTGTGCCATTGAATATTGGAAGTGTTTAACTTTCTTTTCAGGGGTTCAAAGCTAAGAGTGCCTTACATCTCGGAGGAGACTTGGGACTTGTATTTTTCAGCAATGCTGAAACTGTTAGGACTTTGGCAACTGTTAGAGATGGATGAAAATGCCTTTTGCATAAAGGGATATGCATGAGTCTTTGGGGGGCCAGGGGCGGGATGTTATGGCTTGTGTCTAGATGTCCCTCCAAAGCCTCATGCCATGGGGTCATGGGGTCAGGCTTCTAGAGTTTGTGACTGACTCATGGTCCAATGCTGGAATTATGGGTGTGAGTGCTACACCCACCCTGGGGCAGGTAGCCTGCATGTAGTATAAGGGAGGGAAAGAGGCTTGCTCTCTTGCTCCTTCCTTTTTGCTCTTGTTGCTTTTGGTGTCTTCTGCTGTCGTGAATGGTTGTCCTTCTGCCATGTGCCATTCTGCCTTGGAACCACCTGAGGATGGACTGAAACCTCCACAAACTGTGAGCTAAATAAACCTTTCCTTCCTTAATTTTGTACATCAGGTATTTTGTCTCAGCAATGAGAGAAAAGTAACCAACACAAAAGGCTTTACCCAAAGTCCAAACACAGGAGGGCTCAGCAACCCTCCCTCAGGGGCACATCAACATCAAAGTGGTAAATCCTGAAAAATTTGTTTGAGACCTAATCTCCTCTGAGACTTGTAAATGTGACCTCATTTGGAACAAAGATATATGCAGACACCAGGAAGGTTCTCTAGATGAGGTTATCCAGATGGGCCCTCAATCCAGTGCCAAGTGTCATCATAAAGAGGCAGAAGAAAAGACACAGCCACAGAGGAGAAGCCATGTGAAGACAGAAGTAGAGAGACTGGCGTGATAGTCATAAGCCAAAGGATGCCTGGCACCACCAGAGCCTGGGAGATGTGAGGAAGGAGGCTCCAGAGAAAGCACAGACGTCCTATGGACTTCTCCAATCCAAAACTATAGATAGAATAGATGTCTATTGTTTTCAGCCACACGTTTGTGGTTATTTTTTATAGGATCAAAAGGAAACTGATGCACCCACCGAAAGCCTTCCCTCTTTGGGGACACTTTTGTAGTCAAGACAAGAAGATAGTAAGCTGCTCCTATACATAGGGAAAGCCTTAGATCTAATGTAAATAGCAGGAATCTTTTCCAGTCCCTTTTGGGAGTAAATTACTGGTACTCAGAGTTTCAATAAGAAATCAGCTGATTCAACAGGGCAGGTCCAAGTACAGAGGGTAAAAATTGCTACACCAAGGAAATCACTTTCCAGTGATCATTCCTAAAAACTTTAAGAAATATAATTCTTAATCAGACACATGACTTAGGAATTCATCCAAAATGCTATTTCTGTAAAGATGAACCCTATCCATTCCTCATTCTTGCATTTGTTTTTCAGAAGCATATAAACATCTTTGCTAGATTTTCCTAATGTGTGAATTTGACCGTCTTCAAACCAAAGGATTACCATTAATGAGAAAATAATTTCCGGAGTGATACTGTTTTGGCCCAGAGGTTGCCCCTGGCCATCTTTTGTCAACACTGCTTTTCTGTATCTGACCTCTCTCTCAGTTTCAGGAACTCTCCTGGCTTCCTTTTCTCAATAGTGGAGAAATTACCAGGCCTTGCAAATCTCCAAGGCTACAAATGATGTGCTAACCTTAGAGCTTTTTTCTGCATAAAGTAATAAATTATATATCATTGTCATTGTACAATGATTTGAACACCAGCTTTGCCTTTGCCAAAACCTGGATTCAAATTCCAGCTTTACTTATGTAGTTCTGTGACTTGTAGCAAGGTATGCAGGCTGTTAACCTAGAGCAGCAAGTATTATGATAGGAAAAAGAATTACCGTGGATTGTTTCATTCATTTTTTTCTCTGTTGAATATTTCTCATTTGTTCCTAAACTGATTCTTTACCAACCATGCTATAATATTGTGTATTCATTAAACATAATGTTCTGTAAGAGTGTTTAATAATATGGAAAAGGCCATGTTGTATTACTAAGTGAAAAAAGATTATCAAGCAATATGTATGATATGATCCCAATTTAGATCTCAAAAATACAAAATTTATACAAATTCTTGTATAAAATTTTAGAGAGGAAATAGTTTTAGAGGATATGTACCAAAACTTTAATAGTGTCCATATCTAATTTGTGCATTTTATGGCTAATAAATATTTTTTCTTTCTTTATAGTTTTGAAATTTTCTACATAGTACACTTACAATCAGAAAAAATATTTAGTGCAACCTTGGATAAGTGACTTGGTCTGTTTGCTTATTGGAAAATTGGGGATAACAAAATTTCCTAAGATCACGGGAGAAAATTACATAAAATGCTTCATAAGCATTAGAAATATTAGGTCAGGAAAGTAGTGTTTCATTATTAACATATTGTGACTGAGTTGTTAGTAATTGGTGTTGGGCTGACAGGAGTTCTAGCACTACAGAAAAGCACAGCTGCTCTATGAATGTCCTTTGCTTGAGGGCGGGGTGCATGTGGGTGTGTGTGATTACTGATGTAGTCTAGAGTGGCTTTGTGTGCATACAACCTGGAAGGTCACTCAGGCCTCCCATGCTCAGAAGGACCACCTGCTTGATTTAAGTCCCTTTGGCCATCATCTTGAAATCTTAATACATTTTAAACAAGGAACTCACCTCCACTCTGTCCGAAGCTTTGTGCTGTGGTTTGAATGTGTCCCTCAAAGTCCATGTGTTAGAAACCTAATCCTCAGTGCAACAGTATTGAAAACTAGTGTCTAGTGAGAGGTTAGATCATGAGAGCCCTGCTTTTAGAAATGGATCGATGTCCTTATCAAAGGAGTGGGTTCATTTTCTGAAGAGCAGGTTATCATAAAAGCAAGCGTGGCCCTCGCTTGCTCTCTGGCTCTTTCCCTCTCTTGCCCTACTGCCTCCAACATAGGTTAATACCGCATAGCAGCTCTCACCAGATGGACTTTCCAGCCTTCAGAACCACAGCCAAGCAGTCTGCTATTGTTTATAAATTATCCAGTCTGTGATAGCAATACAAGAGGGACTGACACACCTCACAAGTCCTAGAGCCAGTCCTTTAGTCGGTGACTGTGTGCATTTACAAGTGTGAGGTCTTGCATGTATGTAAAAAAGCTAAATATTCGTCAGTAATAGTCTACAGATGCTTAATGAGGGTAGGAAGCACTTGGAAGCACGACTAAGTCAGGAAGACCTTACCATCAGAAATGAGGGAACCTGAACCTATGAGGAACTAACCAGGCGGGAAGGATAGTTGGTTGCCGTTTGGAATATATAATCTGCCAGCAAAAACAGAAACAAAAGCCTCAGTTAATTCAATAGATTAAATTAAACTTGAACTAAGAGGCTTTCTCTTTAAAGTTCATATTCAACATTTGAGAATTTGTTACCACGTTAGATAAGATTTAACTAAAATAGAAGAATTACCTCTAAAAATAGAAAAGGCTCTTTTGAAATGAATCACTTGGCTCTATGAAGGAAAAATGTTAGCAAGAAAGTTATCAAGGTTAAACTGCCAATACGATCCCTTTCTGCCACAGACAAACCTACTATATTGTAGGAATTTATGTAAGACTTGGCTGACAGTCCCTGGCTTTGCTCACCCTGACTTTTCCTGAAGGCTGAGGTAGTGGGGCAGTGTGATGGAGGAAGGCTGATCCTGGTTGGCTGTGGTCACATCTCAGCCAACCTGATTGGCTATTTTGAAATTGTATTTAGCATACTGCCTGGGACTTTGGAGTGATGTCATCTTATCTCTCGAGGAGGAAGTGGGTTCCTGCCTGTTTCTAAATTAATCAGTTCCTCTTCTTAGAGAAGCACCAGATTTCATACCAACTAATTGAAAAGTTAAATGTTCGAAATCAGGTTTGCCATCCCAACAATTAGCCGAACAATCTCTCAGATTTTCTTTTGTAAGTACTAGATACATAACACACACATACATGTGTGTATATATTATATATATATAATATATTTTTAAGTATGGAAGGATAATTTGATAATATAAAACATGAGAATTTTTTCTGCCAACACCTGTGTTTGTCTCTTTCAAACTGCCCCAGCATTCCAGAAGTAATTTTGAACGTCAGTTACTTTTAGAAATTGGGTACTTCCAAGTTCACAGCCAAAAATGGGAAATTAAAAAAATAACAGGATTGGTTATTTGATGGTCAATGTCACTCTTTACTCCCTACAGAAAGGGTGCCTAAATCTACAGCAGACAGACTTTAACTTCATTGTAACATTCACTTCAGCATTAACTTTTACTGCTGTGATTGCCATTCAGATTTATCCTTACAGACATTAATTGCATGTATCGGCAGAGGGCAGAGGGAAAGTCTTTGCTTCCTTGTAGGAGAAATATACCAAGCACTTGTCTTTCTTCACACCAAGAGTTTAGTAACTCCAGTGTCAGAAGTTTAAGAGCCCTAGGATAAGTCACTAATTTTCTATAGCTAAAACTGTAAACCATAGCATACTTATCTAGGGTGTTATAGATACAATTATAATTTTCTTAAAACTAATTATGGATATGTACTGAATGGTCACACTGAAAAACTGAAGTAGCTTTATTTATTGATAAAGGTGATTCAGTTCGATTTTTCTTGTTATGTCACCAAGATGCATGTGTTCAGATTTGCACATATTTTCTGGATCTTTTTCAAGACCTAAGTAGTCAGGGTCCTTGACATGTTTCATTCACTAAGAACCTTGGCAAATGCAAAGTGCCATTTAATAAGTTTGCACAAATTTCAAAAATAAACCAGGTAAATTCCCTGGCAAAACTGCTGTGTTAGTTTCTCATCACTGCTGCAACAAATTCTCACAAATGCAGGAGCTTAAAACAATACAGATTCTGTCTCCTTCATTTCTGCCGATGAAATATCTGACATGGAATCTAACGAGGCTAAAATCAAGGTGTCGGTGTGGGCAGGGCCACCTTCCTTCCTGGAGACTCTAGAGGAGAATCCATTTTCTTGCCTTTTGCAGCTTCTGCTTGTAATTACCGCTTGTGGCCCCCTCCTCTATTTTCAAAGGCAGCCATGGGTGGTAAAGACTCTTTCATGTCATGTCACTCTGACATTGACACATCCACCTCTCCCTCCCACTGGTATGGATGCTCCTCATGACATTGGCCCACCCAGACAGTCCAAGCAAATCTCTCCATCTCAAGATTCTTAATCACATTTGTGAAGCTCCTTTGGCATACAAGGGGACACATTCCCGGAGTGCCTGCTGGCAAGTATTATCTAGTTTAAGTCTTCCTCTTACCAATGCCTGGTATGGGTTTAACCTCATCTATCCAACTCAGGGCTTAATTATGAATTCCTAGTTCTGCTTTAACATATATTAACTGTGTCATGGAGCTTTTGGAACACTAAGGATTACTTTGACCTCTTCCCTGTGTCACTATTCTGGATAAGTGAAATGGACTGTCCAACTTTGCTGATAACCTCCTGCAGCAAAGTTCCAAGACCTTCTCTGAATCCTTCCATACTGTTAAAGAGGAGCCACAAGGTGAGGCTCATCCCTTTCTGTATCTGCTTTGAAAACATCAGTTCAAATTCTGCCTGTTTAAATGAGAAAATAACCAACAAAAAGTGCCCTCAATTCACTTAAAAAGTTCTTCATCTATTCAAGGGGTGCTCCAGCGCTCAACTGAGCTCCCTGAGGGGCAATGGTTGGAGGTCAGGGAAATAGTTTTTGATCCACTGAGGGTCTTAGCCCTCATGCCTGTGAACAGGTCTGTGTGGAAAACCGTAAAGCAGAGCGATAACCAGAAGTGAGCAGCAGGATCCTGTGGTTGGCACTGGATAAGCTCACTCAAAAGGTGGCCTTTCAAAATTAGTGCTCTGTTTGCAAAATAAAGATCTGAGTCTTGTAGCTGTCCAGAGAACCCCCATGGAAAGAAGAACTGGGCATCTGCTTTCTGTATTCCTCTCACAAGTGGGGCTACCCTGCTTTCCTACCTAATCCCCATTGCTTGTCTTTGCACAATCATTAGGAGCTTATAATAGAAATAGTTTTGTCTGTATGTAGTGGAAAACACCAGTTTAAACAGGATGTTGGAGCTCATGATGGTTGACCCAGAACGCAGGCCAGGGCAGACATGAAAGCAGGAGCATTTCATTCACAAAGGTTTTCTGGGACCAGCTCCCCCTCAGCCTAAACAGAGTCAGGCACAGCCTGGCCCTGACGCTCCCACACTTCTTCCAGAAAGGAGGAGGCTGGGCTGCAGTCTCTGTGGATGGCAGCCATGAGCAGGACTGGGAGCAATTACCGGTTGAAGAGCTTGTTCCTCTACGGAGGAACCCTTCTGCCAGCCCCTCCCCTGAGCAGCACGTGGAAGGGAGCCCAGGCTGTCCCACGCCTACTTGTTTTCTTTCCCTTCAGTGGGACAGTTTCAACTGATTTTGATTACCCTGGCGCCAAATAAATGAAAACATTTCATGGACATATAATCATCCATCACTGTGAAGAAAGGAAAAATGTTTCATGTTCAGTATGTTTATAAATACACTTAATGAAAAAAGGACAGTGCTGTCTTTCCTACCACCACATTGCTGCTGCTGTTGGCCAGATAGCCCTGCTTTGGGTCACCCCAGAGCTCCCACCAAAACCCCTCAGCCATTTTGCTGACAGCTGATGGCAGTCAAGGAAGTCAAGATTAAGGACCTTCTCTCCAAGGCCACCTTCTAATCTCCAGCCCCTTACCCAAAGCAGAGGCAGGATGTAGAGCCAGGAAAAGGTAAGTGGCTTACAAATTAGGAAAGCAAAAGCCAGCAGTTGTTTCCATCTGGTTAAGGCAGCCCCAGTGTAGCAGTACCATTTCAAAGAAATTAATGATCGCATGCATAGTATTGGCCACAGCCCTGGCCTGGGGTTTGGTTTAAATGAATGACAGGTGGAGCTTCATACTGTGGATTGGTTATGTTGATGGCAAGAGGAGGGACACAAAATTCTATATTGTTGGTTTGCACATCTCATCTTTGTACATCCCTTGTAGAATACCATTTAAGGTAATTTTGAGTTTAGAATTTAAACATGCACTGGTAAGTCTTTTTGGAGAATGAAATCTAAAGCAACAAATTTACTTTGACATCTCTCTTATCCTGGCTAGGTCTTTTAATTTTGGATGCTACATGTTTTGGAGTACAATAAATATCCACAGATCTGTCTCAGAGGCATTAGTTGATGATAAGAGTTCTATATGTATGTTCAAAAGGCACGGACTCTCTCCAACACAAATTCAACCAATTTGGGTCTCTTATTCCCTAAATGTCATTTCTCACAATGCGCTAAATATTTGTATTCACATTTGCTTCATAAGTAGAGCCAGAGCACAGGGGCAAGAGACTCCTTATAAGTCATTTATGCAAAATGCATCTTCATTTTAATCACAAAGAGCTCCACAAGAGGAAAGAAATCCACCCATTCAAATCCACCAGTCCAGAGTACACTCAGTATCATCAGAGAACATTTCTCATTTCCACACGGGCTCCAAAACCAACCAGTCATCAGTAGAGAGAGAAGGCCCCAAAGCACTGTGACATCACAAAATCTGGAAAAGAAGAAGTTGTGACTTTATTTGTAGAGCTTGTTAATCCTTCAAACAGAAATAAATGCAGGAGTTGGATTTTCAGTGAGCCATCCTCCCTTGGAGAGGGGAGACACTACCGAGCAGGAAACATGTCTGACCTTCCAGGACCTCAGTCTTATAGCACTGTGTGTACAACTTTTGCATTTCAAGCAGGCTCTTGTGATGCCTTCTCTACCATAGATGACCTTCTCTGATTTTCAGGATGCATCAGACCCCATCTGGGGTAGAGTGAGAATAATGTTGTTACTGTGGATTTACACATTTTCTGAAGATGCTACTCAGAATCTATCAAATTAGTGAATGGAGTTGCAGGCAAGTTTCCCAACTTCAAGTGAAGTAACAGCAATGATGGTTCACATTTTCATCAAGATTTATAATTATGAAACCATTCAAAGTACTTTGTTCCATTGGATTCCCGTGACAGCCCTGGGGAGGAGAGAAACTGCGATGAGGACAGGCCAAGACTGGTTCAAGGTCAAGCAGCTGTGGAAGGGACAGGGACCCTGAAGCAGCTGCTTCAGCCTGTCCTTCTTTTCACTTTATGACACCACTTCTTGTGCCCACAGTCACAAAACCAGTTACAAAATGTAAGGCCACCTGGTAGTTTGGGGTCATCTTTACTCATTCTACTTGTAGCAGATTGGTTCTAAAAAATAGTCCTAGTAGTCCAGCCCTCCTTGCATATATGGAAGATGACCTTGACTCCCTTCTACTCAAGAGATGGAGTCTGTCTCCCACTCACTGAGATGGGCTGGCCTTGTGACCTACTTCAGCTAAGGGAAAATAGCAGAATGGCCATGTCCCTGTTCTGAGCTTACATCTGGACAGGCCCTCTAAATTACTGCTTGCTTTCTTGGTTATCTCCATGTGAACCTGCCTGGGCTGGCATCCCGGAGGATGGAGACCACATGGAAAGAGTCAGGCTGTTCCAGCTGAGACTGCCCTAAAGTAGCTGAACCCAACACATAAGAAAGCCTAGCCAAGATCAGTGGGGCTGCTCACCCAGCCTGCACTGACTGTGGACTCATGAGTAGGCCTGGTTGAGATCAGAATTACCTGACTCACAGGACAATAATAAATGTTCACTGTTGAATGTACTTAGGCTTTGGGGGAGTTTGCAATGCATCCTGATTGTGGCAACAGATAACAAATATACCACTCAACAAAAATGTGATGAATCCTACAACTTACCAAGTTCTAAAGGCACCATAGCAACAGATGCGACATCTTTCCTGCACTCCAAATTTTGGAGGCTGTCAGGAAAGAGAAGACTATAGTTATCATCCGGGGTGGCACACAGTATTAACTGCATGAGTGGTTAAGAAGTGGCAGTGTATTTGGAGGAAGGAAAGCTCTAAAGGTCATTTGGAATTGTTTCACAGACAATGCAGTGAACTCGTAAGTCACACCCTCCTTGTATTGAATAAGACCTAAAGTGACCTACATGCACCCTACCTTTTATAGAGACATGGACAAATGCAGGCCCAGGCTTGGTCCGTTTACAAGTGTAGTTCCTGTCAAAAAGGCTTTTTAAATCTCCAAAGGGAATGCATGACCCCTTTGTAGTATAATTGAATACCTTATAAATAATGTGTATTGAGGAGACAAAAGACAATAAAATTGGGGAGCTACCTCCTACGAACCCTCTGAACTTTAAAGCAAACATTTCTATTAATCTCAGGTAAATGATCCCAGTGCTGATCTACAAAGTGTGTGAGATTTGGACTCCTTTCAAAACAAATCTCCTCTTCCCTATCCTAGCTGATTCCTGGATTAAGAATAAAAGTAAAAAGAAAGGAAAGGAAAGGAAGGAGGTGGAATAGTCGGAGAAGGATAATACAGTGATGACTTGGGCAGAATTTGGAGCCAGCCTGCCCACGTTTGAAAACTGCAGCTCTCCCACTGTCTGTCTGTGTGGCTTGGGAAATTATTTGGCTTCTTTACACCTCAGTTTTCTCATCTGAAAGATGGGGGTAAAAACAATGTCATGAAAATTACATCAGGTAATCTGTGTAAGGCACTTGGGAGCGGGCAGCCAATGGCAGCTACTGTATAATTAGGGAACTTTTAATGGGTTCCATTGTAGATGAGGTCAACATTGTTTTCCTATCATTTATTCATCCTGTCTTATTTTCTTTTCAAAAAGGAAGTATTTTTAAATTATCCATGATCATTAACTTAAAAATGCACATGGTGATGCACACCTATAATCCCAGCAATCTGGGAGGCTAAGGCAGAAGGATTGCCAAGTTTGCATCTACCCTTTCTATAACCATCACCCGACTAACAAGCATCAATAAAAAGAAAGCAGTGAGTTAGCTGGCTATTGGATGAAGCCAATGCTTCCCTGGGGTGGACTCTGTGATGGCTCCAAACTATCCCAGTGTCAGTGGTTGACATCCATAGAGGCTGAATTCTTCCTTTTCTTGTTTTCCAGCCAAGGTATTGCCAGTCTCATGGCAGAAAGACAAAGCAAAGGGTATAAGAGGTATGACAGAAAGCCACGAGGGACACAAAATATTCACTCCAACCACCTAATGTAGTTCTTCTGATTTCTAGTTAGTTGGTAGCAAACATGCTTTCTCCATAGATGGCTCATGTCACTGACGTCTGAGTGATTTTTAAGTAATTATTTAAATGAACAATCTTCCTGATATTTGGGGACCAAAGTACGATGTGACAAAAATAATTTCACAAGTAATTTACTATCTGCAGGAGGAACATGAGTGTAAAATCGTTTCTGCCCAGGATTTCCTAATGAGTTTCAGAGGTAATTTTTCCTTTCTCCGTCATTTATGGAAAAGCATATCCATCAGGGCTGAGCCTCAGTGAGGCTTCATCACCAAATAAGACTAGTATGTACTTGGTACATAGTATGTGCCAGGAAGTTTTCTAAATGTTTCATAGGCATTAACCAATTTAACCCTCACAGTGACCCTATAAGTAATAAATATTATTATTGTCACTTCTCAATCCTATGTAAGACAAATAAATTAGGTAACAAGTAACCCGTAAGTGTCTAAACTGTGATTTTCAACCCATATAATGTGGCTCCAAAGTTCATTTATAACCCCTATTCCATACTGTCTTGCCCCAGAATTTAAATTAAATATTTTTTTATTAGTTTGCTCACTGATTCAGAGAACATGCTTAATAAATATTTGTGGAATGGGTGAGAAGTTCAGCCCCAAAGTATGAAATGTTGATATTTTCCCACATCTCTCTCTCCCCTCACCTCAGTCTCCACTTTCTCATGCACCTTTGGGGTTGTTCTGCCAAAGCCATACCTGGGGAGAAAAGCAAATAGATCCAATTTTCCTTTTAAAAATTTTGCAATTAAATGTGTCATCGACAACAAACAAACTAGTTATATCCTGCCTCTTTCTCTGTACTGGTTTTCCCAGCACCACACATAACCTAAACCCGTTGTTTCCATCAGTTGCCCCATCTTTGGCAGCTCTGACTGCAGGGTGCAGAAGTGGGAGGTGTCCTAGAAGCAGACCTGGGGCCCCAGCACCATGAGGAAAGTCAGAAACCAGCGGCTGCCCGTCCTTGGGTGTTTTGTTGCTGGAACGTTTGCTGCCTGCCCATGGTGGTGGCTAATTGCTGGGTTCATTGTGCACCTTGAGTCTCTCAGGTGTATTTCCTAAACCAACATAAAAAGAAAATGATAAGGCCAAGCGCATGGAGGTGTTTATGTTTTCAGCTCCAGCCAATTGCTCGAGACCTAAAACAACAGTTAGTGCAGATGGAAGGGGACAGGATTATGACGCTGACTACAATGGAAACCCAAAACTCTTTCTGCAGAGTGTGCTCAGCACCCAGCTGCCGTCCACTTGCGTCTAGTATAGCTGCCACCCAGCAATTAACACGCCTGGGCTCCCCTTTGGAATAGGAGCAGAGAGGAACAATACGGCAGGGAGTCCTTCTGGGCCAGAAAGCAGGTGAGTCCAGCATGGAAAAAGCAAGGTAAATGATCCCTTTTGCCATTGTCTTACTGCTGGACAAACCACTAGCAAGGCGAGCCTGGTATTTAGCCCTACTCCAGGGCCCTGAAAGGGTTGCAAGAAAAGGGAAGAGGAAAAAAATAAAAACCCACACCAGCCTGCAGTGATTGAAGTCCAACAGCATACCCAATAATCTTCTCCTCTGTATTTAAATAAAACCCCAGAGTTTCCTGCCTCTTAGGGGATACGCGTGTACATGCATATCTCATATCTTGGCCATTAACTGGTGTTGTTAGCTAAAATGAATTGTCACATTTAATGAACTCAGTTAAATTTACCCTGTAAAATTTGAATCTCAGATAGATAATGAAGAACTTTTACTGTATAGCTGTCTTGTGCAATACCTGGGACATGCTAACAACTTATTATCTCTCTAGTTCACTTATTATCTCTCAAAGTTAAGGATGCATGCCTTTTGGGTTTCTGTTTTGTTTTGTTTTGCTAAATCTGGCTACTCTACCCTTATTTCATGACAGAGATAAACTTGAACTTCAGAGTAAGTGATCTGCCAAAAGTATGTCATTCCATTAAGGTGAGGGCTTGAAATACAGTAAAATCACCTGATTGCTCAAAATGTTTTTGGTCCACCCATAAAGAGAAAATAAGTTCACGTTCCCCAGATCAGACCAGTGATATGAATAAAGATAGAAATCTAGGGGCTTAAAAGTGTATGCTTTAATAGATGAAGGGTTCTAAACCTAAAAAATATTCCTCATTGTCGTATCTGCTTCTTACCAGCTTAAGGATCAGCTCTTAGGTATTACAGGAACCACGCAGTCCTGCATACTGAACGAGGGAGAACTGTCCACATGAAGTCACAATTCCATCTCTTATTTTGAATTTCCACTGGCATCTCTATAAAGGGTGTTTTGGGAGGCACACCATTCTGAGGAAGATGAAACAATTGAGTCGGCACGGTCCTCTGCCTGACGTGGGTGACAGAAGCCTGGAAGGCTCTTGTTGAGCACTCGAATAGATGCGAGGAAAAGATAGGTTTTGTGTGGGATTAAACACGAGTGGCAGCAGATGTCTAGCTCGAGCATTAAACAAGATAATCTCTGCATATTAAGACGCTGCAGAAGAAAGGATTAATCACTTGAGTTATCATTAAATCAGTTATCTCCTCTAGATCTACCCTTTGTGTGGTCCACTAACTACAGGAATGGAGAATGCAGGAAGATAATAAATACGTTGAGGCTTGCAGGCACATTTGTGCCAAGTGAGAGCAGGGTGAAAAGTGAAATCAGTGTCATGTGGGCGTGTGTGTGTGTGTGTGTGTGTGGTGGTGGTCATTGTAGTTTTAGAAGTCAACTTTTAATACAAGGTTATTTAAATCCTAGCCAAAAAAATCCTATGTTTTATTTTTCTCAACTAATTAAGATACAACTCCAGATTCTTTTATAAATAGGCAAAATATATAGATTGCTAGGTAAGGTGCAGCCAGAGGCAGAAACTGTCTCTGAATTCATTTTTCTGGATAAGTCTTATCATTTCCAACATCATAAGGATAACAAAGATTTATTAAATGCTTACGTTTAGGTACTATATTAACTACAATGTACACTGAATTAAATAAATCTCGAGAGTCACAAGACATAACTAGAACACACTAACAACCCAATCACCTAAAGGCAAGAACCAGATCTTGGCTGTACCTGTTTCAAACTGTCCAACCCAGCATTGCCAAAGAAAATGGGATAAACAATGGGATACCACTGTGAGTCACCCGGGAGCTGTGTGGACCATTACCAAAAAAAAAAAAAAAAAAAAAAAAGAGAGAGAGAGACTCACCATGGCTATAAACAGTTATTATGGATCCAAAAATTTGTTGAATCTAATAAAAAAAGCCATTTGATTTTTATTGTGGAAAAATACGCATAATATAATTATTATTTTTAACCACTTATAAGTATACAGCCCATTGGCATTAATTACCTTCACATTGTTGTACAACCATCACTACTATCACCAAAATTTTTCATCTTCCTAACCTGAAATTCTATGGCTTGCCATTCCCCCCACCTCCCAGTTCCCAGCAGCCTCTATTCTACCCTCACTTTATGAATTTGCCTATTCTAGTACCTCATGCAAGTGGAATCATTCAATATTTGTCCTTCTGTGCCTATTTCACTAAGCATAATGCTTTTGAGGTCCAAGCACATTATAGAAAATAACAAAATTTCATTCCTTGTTAGAGTAAAGTCATATTTCACTGTATACACATGTACTGCATCCACATTTTAGTTATACCTTTATCTGACAGTGTTGGTGGACATTTTGGGTTATATCCACCTTTTGAAAAGCCTCTTGATTTTTGTCCTCCACTGTTCATTTAAACACATTCAGTATGGTAATGCTTTCTCTGCCTCTCACCTAGACATATCCTACAGTCACTCAAAATCACAGAGTCTCAGATAATCCCCACTGTAATAGGCTCCATCCTCATAGATGGCTTCATGGAATGCAGTCACACTCTTTCCTTCCCACAGCTCAGTGCTTCTCCATTCACCCCTACTCTTTGCTAACCAAAGCTCCCCATGCTGCCTTGCTGGAGAAGACAGAGGAAGAGACATAGCGGGACTGGGAGACTGCTCAATGGCTTAGCTGTCTTGAGGCCTCATAGACATTTAATGTGATCGCTCCCGCTTCTCCTGGGCTCTACGTTGGCTGTCTTGTGAGGATTTTTCTGCTGGGCCCTTCTTGAGGTGATGAACCCCAATTTCTTCCCAGCTCCTGTTTTTTACAGTTGACATCACAATTTCTTTGGGTCAAAACATCCTTGCCTGGAAAGTCTGCCACTTGTGCAGAATCCCTTTACAAACAATACCAACCTTACTTGGGGTTCCATGTCGAGGAAGTTCCAAGGGGATATGTGAGAATTTCCTAATGTAGTCCCTATCTATCCCACAAGAATCCATTTCTACTCTTTTAGGGAGTGAGTCAGGCCCCAGACTTAGGGACACAATCTCCTCGTATGGCACCACTTAAGCCTCTCTTCCCAGCTTTGATGTGTGAGACAGAGTCCCCTCTATGCTTCAGTCACTAAGTGCTGTGGGGTGAGGAATAGCCTCACCTGACTGCTTTCACCAAAGACCTCCTCTCTGATGCCACTCCTGACCTTTTTATATCCTTAACAAGGATCAGCTATTTGAAATTTCAGGCTCTCACTCTTCACTCTGCTACCCAATGTCCATCATATCTTAATAATACAGGTGACAAGGAGAGTAGCCTGCTAAGACTCAATGCCATCAGATTCTGTGCAGTGTGGCTCTTTGAAGGGCCACCTTCTCCCACCCCACATCAGCCCATCTCAAATATACCCTCAAAATCTAGCTGTTTGATGAAAGCAGCAACAAGCAACACTCAAAAACTCTCTTTAAATGTAATTTCTTTTCTATGAAGTAGATGTTTATAATATTCCTAGTTAATTGAAAAATAGACATCATATAAACAACTCAGACATATTTGAACAAACATCTAACTGTAATAACAATTAACTTCATATTAACCTTCTACTCAAGCAAAGAAGGAACTGGATACCGGCAGACCAGGAAAATCAGTTGTCACTCCTCTATTTAGTCTGACAAGGTGTCATTAAGAAACAGATCTCAAGTGGCTCCTGTCAAATCCATTGACCTTTTCATAGTTTTGTGTTTTGCATCTCTTTTCAACATCTAACCTTCTTTCCTTCCCATCTCTTGAAACCTCGTCCTCCCTTGGCTTATACCACGCTCCCATTTTCTTTACCTTACTTCTCTTCTAGTCTTCCTGGGCTCCTTCCTCTACTGTCTCCTTTCTTGCCCTTGCAGTTCCCATCTTCGCTTCTATACTCTTTCACTTTGCAAAGTAACCAAATCGGTTGTACTGCTCAGCTCAGCTCAGCTGCACCTCCATACTGATGTTTTCTGCATTTCTACCTTTCCCTCCACAAAATCTATTGCCCCAGTATTGCAAAACTGCAAAGCACCCTAAAATTCCAAGGCTTAAAACAACTGTGTGGTACTGCTTTTGCCTCTGTGGGAAGGCCAGCAGTTCTGCTGGTTATGGCTGGGTTTGGCTGGTCAAATTTTCTGGGTAAGGTTGGAGTTCATGTAAGTATCTGATGGCCAGCCTGCTGCTAGCTGAGTAAGGCAGGCCTCAGTGGATTGATTAGGATGATTCTTCCTTGTGTATCACCAGTCTGGCTATGTTCTACAGTTCGATCGCTTTTCCATTCTAAGACTCTGCTTGTGTCAAGTTTGCGACTCTCATTGGCTAAATCAAGCCATTGACCAAGCTCAGTTTCACAGTGGGAGAGGAACACAATTATAGACCAACAGTTGTGACTACAAAGAAGTGCAAAAGCCTGAGCCCATTCATGTAGTCAAGCTATCAAAATTCCATTGCCTTCCAATCCTTATTTGTCTTTTGGGTATTTGTCATTTATTTAGTTTTGTTCATAGCTCATAAGAATAAGAATTTTCTGTTGAACATGACCCAGTGTGTCTCACCCAGGGTAGGAAACATAGACTGTGAAGTAAGTGAGTACTCAATAAATTCTCAGAGAAATAACTAAGTTTGCAGGGGAATGGGAGTGTTTCTTGGTAAAGCTCTAGAAAAAGATCAGAAGAGGCGATATAGAGATAAAGTGAGAATGAATAATTCTATCTCAGGTTAAGACAAGTGAATTTATGTGAGTGATAGCAAGAGAATTTCAAGAAAGTCACATTATTCTGACGTAAATCATTATTAGGGACATGCTACACACTGGATGTTTAAAAGATAAAAAGTCATGAACCTGAACAGAATGCAAGGGACCCAAATGTAATGTCACATAAAGGAGGAATTGGAGGAAGAAGATTGCTAAAGCTGGGTTTTTTGGGTGAAGATAAATCAATAAGCTATACACATAAAAAATACATACATGGTAATGGCCATAGCCAAGGTCAAAGGGTAAAGATAATGGGCACATCAGTTATGGAAATATTATGACTTAAAAAGTAGCAGGAACTGGCACCTGAGACCATCAAGAACTTTCAAGATTCACCAGTTTGATGCCTGAAAGCCCCCTAATGTCTGTTGACCAACAATTCTTGAGTTTGATGTGATCTGAAGACCAGTTCACATTATGCGGTCCTTGCATGCAAAATATAATGTCCTGAGTCTCCATTTTCAGCATGAATTTTGAGCAAGATAACATGAGCAATGGTGAAATCTCAGAAAAGTACAGAGAAACAAACTAGGAGTGAGTTATACGTTTGTAATAAATCAAAGGCTGTTAAAACTCTTGATACGTCTGGCAGGCAAGATCATTGTTTTCTGATGGTCGAAACCAGATGAATGTTCTTCAATTTTGTTCCCAATAACATTTAGTTTTACTAATGCTTGCCAGTCCTCTAAATTGCCTTATCCTAGAAGGAAGATTATTTCAGACATGAGTCCTATGTGGAGAGCATTATCTTTAACTTGTATACATATATATGTATTTGTCAGTAGAAATGCAAAATAGTGCAGCTGCTATGGAAAACAGTATGTGGTTCCTCAAAAACTTAAACATAGAGCTGCCATGTAATCCAGCAATCACACTTCTGAATATTAATCCAAAAGAATTAAAATCAAGATGCCTAACAGATATCTGGACTCTAACGTTTGTTGTAGTATTATTCACAATAGCCAAGATGTGGAAATAACCTAAATGTCCATCTACAGATAAATGGATAAAGAAAATGTGGTACATACATACAATGGAATATTACTCAGCCTTAAAAAGGAGGAAACTCTGCAGTATGTGTCAACATAGTGAACCTGGAGGACATAATGCTAGATGAAATCAGCCTGTCAGAGAAAGACACACATTGCATGATGTACTTATAGAAGGTATCTAAAACAGTTAGACTCATCAAATCAGTATTGGTGGTTTTCAGGTGGTGGGAAAGAAGAGGAAACGGAAAATTGCTAACTGAAAGGTGTAAAGTTTCAATTACACAAAATAAATAAATTCTAGAGAGCTACTGTATGACACAGTGGAGGCCTATAATTAGCAAAACTGTATTGTGCAAAACTTGGGGGTACTCGGGGTATAGCTCAGTGGTAGAAAACTTCCTAGCTTGTCCTAAAATCAATCCCCATCACCACAATATAAATAAATACAATTTCAAGACTGGGAACATTGTTAATAGCATAGATCTTATGATAAGTGTTCTTGGTGATGATGTTCTGTGATTGATCGTTCACAACCAACCCTAGAGGCTTCCTGGTCATTGTGGTATCATTGCTGTGCTGCAAGGTGACACCTCAGCTTCTCCTCTACCTGAGGAAACTAAAAAGGTAAGAAGGAGATCAAATCAGAACCAAACACAAACCAGATCTTCCTTCCTGAGGTCCACCCAGAAATCCAGCCAGTTTCTAAACTGGCAACAGGAAAGGAAGGAAATTCAAAGAGAAGGAAACTAAAATACATACCACACAATTTCAAGCCCCAATATCTTGTTTCTTAGTAGAATTGGGTTTTTTTTTTTTTTTTTGACATTTTGAGGTGCTGAAAGAATTTTAGCCTACACCTGTAGAACTAAATGATATTATTTCAAAAGAACACTGACTTCAAAAATTAAGTAATGGACACATAGGATTTCTCTAGCATCAACTGCAGAGGCTATTTTCAACTCGCTCTTCTAATTTAGAGTCCTGAAGCCATAAATTTATGGTACCTGGGAAGTGCAAATATCAGAACTCCCATGGTGAATGTTTGCATTCTGAAATGTGACCAAAGGTTTCTTTCTTAGTCCATTCAAAACAACTGTGCATAGTGTAAACTGTCACTGACCCTCACAGCGCCCTCATGAAAAAGGTAGTATTATGCTTTGGTAAATAGTCATGTAGAAGTTTGTTAATTTGCTTACTACCAGGAAAAGAAGTAGCAATTACAATAAAAGTCCAAAGTTCTTAAAGCCAGTGCTCTGCTCCAGCCTGGGACACTTGCCATTATTTGCCACCTAAACTGAAGTACAATGTTATGCTATCTGACCGATGTGAATTCTGGCTTCTAGCTCCAAGTAATTTTAGTTTCCTCATTTTCCCCTTTCTCATGCTAAAATTAGCCTGAAGGTTGGAGAAACTGGCTGGAAAGTTCAATACCAACTCAGATTGTTTTCCATCACTTGACCAAACCTCGAATGCTGAACATTTCTAACATTCAAAGAGGGTTTGTTTAAATTTCTCAGTTTTACCCTCCTGGTTTCAAATGGCACTAGAAACAGAAGGGCCAAAGCTCTGTAAGGAGAAACTATTTCAAACAAGCTTTCTGGCTCAAGACAGGCCTGAAATGATCCAGATGCATCAAAGAGAAATGGCCAAATGCCTGGGTGCCTGAGAAAACAGAGCCTCTGGACCCTGGAAGGCTGGGCTGTTACCAGTGGGGACAAATGAAGGGTGAGCCCCTCTTTTGAAGCAAGCACAGGGCAGGCCATGTGCACAGCAGTGGCTGGAGAGCAGGGCCAGGTACCCTTTGGGAGGAGGACAGCCCACAGTGGCACTGCCAAGGCCACCGGCAATGCTGCCTGCTGTGGGGACATGGACACGTGGCGTGTGTCGGGAAAAACTCACAGGACTCATGTGTTTCCAAACTGCAAACTAGGTGAAAACTGAGAGTCTGATGGCCCAGAAGGAGAAAGCCTTTTCTTTCTATCTCTATGGCCACCTGGGAGGCAGATAGAGTACACGGGAACCTTCCCTACATTATGTGTCAAACCTCAGACTGCAAACTTGACCCGAACACAGCACTCAAGCTGAGCGGTCCAAGTGACAATCCAGGACACTATAACTTTGGAGGACGAGAGCCATGCCTCTTTAGGTTTTCTTCTCTCTAGAAACATCCAGGACTTATAAAAGTATGCCAAGGCAACAAGGTAGAAAAGTAAGACGCTCAGGAAACACAGAGAAGCAAAGCGATCTTAAAAATGTAAACAATTACTATCTTATTATTTCTTTACTAAATTCCAACGTGTACAGCAATTCTTCCCCAACTCTAATATGCATAGGAATCGCCTGGGGACCTTGCATGAATACAGGTTCTGACTCAGTAAGCCTGGGAGGCAGCCCCGACTGATTCTCAGCAAGTTCCCAGGTAGCGTGACGGCTCCAGGCCTGCAGTCCCTGTGCAGAGTAGCAAAGCAGCTTAAACTCATCCACTGGAAACAGTCATCTTTAAACAGCTTCTCATACCATTAGAGAGCATTCGTTTGATGGGTTGGTTTTAATACTTGTCTTTCTTTCTTTTTTCCTTTTCGTACCCTATTTCCCCACAGAGCAATACATCTTCATCTAAGGGAAGGGGAGGGTCCACCTCTGCTTCCATTTGCTGGCCAGAGAACCTGTTTTATCACAGACAAGTGGAGTTCAGAGACAGTGCAGCAATCGTGTAATGAAAACGCCGAGCAGAGAGTGTTTTAATTGGACTGGACTGCACACCGAGGTCTGCACATTAATTATAGGGCTATGCAACTACGCATCTTTCAACCTTTGCCGGTATTTTTATAGGGCCATTTAAAAAGACACCTGAACATTTTCCCCACCCCACCCCCAAAAGTGGTGTTTGGAAGCTGTCGCCAATCTCAACAAGGACCAAAACTGCCATCGAATTACTTGGCAGAGCCACAGTCTGCTGTAGACGCTTGGGGACAAATCCCAAGCTGGCAGCCATGGGTCTGAGTCACTTGTAGGAACGAGGACAGAGGGTATGGGTCAATGCAGAACTTAAAGAATCCTAAACTGCTCTGGTTAAAATGGGATTATTTCTCTAGGCAGTTCAACGGTGACAGATGTGTCTTTTCATCTTGGTCTCCTAAGGAAGTGGGAAGGCCAAGTTCACCAGCAGCAGGCTGAGTCTTTACTTATTGTCATGACCTGGACAAGGCCCAGAAAATCCCCAACCGTTGCCTCACTGAGCTGTGAAATTCTGTGGTGCGGCTGTGGCAGTTCATACAGTGCTGGGCTGGTACATAGGCTCAGTACTCTGCCCCCTGGTGCCCTGCAAATGCCCAGCCCAGTGATGACAGAGTCCCAGCCACATCCTGACACTGTCTTCAAATTCTTATCTGTCCCGTGAAGACCCCCTGGGAAAGATGTGTATCAACCTATAGTGAGACCCAGAGAAAAGCCCAGAATTCAGGCAGTTAGCAGACACATCCAAATCCTCCTCTCAGGCATCTAGACACCTAAGGCTAGAAGCATCTGGGGAGTTTCTAAAATGAAATAGCCAAAGGATTAATCTGCTTCTACTTTGCTACTCGAATTTCTCAATCACTATGAAGCTTGAGTGGACTCTGAGATGGCAGCCGCAATTACAGCCCTCGGCTCCCAGCTCTCTTCCGGGGAAGAGTAAGAGGAAAAGAGAGAACAGAACTTGGATGGGGCCTTGACTCAGGCTAACTTTTTATTTATTTATTTATTTATTTATTTATTTATTTATTTATTTATTTGTGGGTACCGGGGGTTGACCTCAGGACCTCGTGCACCAGCAGGCGCCCGTGCCGCTGAGCGATATCACCGGCCCTTTTTTTGTATGTGGGATCTGGGAGTCGAACTCGGGCCCTTGCGCTTGCCAGGCAGGCGCTTAAGCCGTTGAGCCATCTCACCGGCCCCTCAGGCTAACTTTTTAAAGGAGTGTAACAACCCGGGGACACAAGGCGCTTTATGTTAGCATGGGATTTGCATTGAGAATCAATATCAAACATGCATTGCCTTTACGTATGAACAAGCTTCATAAAAGAAATACAGGCACTGCTGTTCTCCTAAATGTTAGCAAAGTTATCGACATAGGACAAGCTAACTTCTCAACAGTTGGGGAGAAAGCAGTTTCTAGAGTTTCAATTCCTGGTTTGGTCAAAACAGGAGTAAGTAAAACTCATGTGTGCTTTGAAAGACTTGTGCCTTTGAAAGTAATGTCGTTGTGGGTCTCTGGGTGTACAAAATTAGCTGGATGAAGACAAACCGAGGGATTACTGAGGTGTCCAGACTTTCTGAAATATCTCCGCTAGCTTTTGCTTGGAATTCAGAGCTGGCATTTAGATCTATCATTTCACAGTTTCGCTCCAGTTCATGCGTTGCAAGTTCACACAGACACGGGGGTGGGGGTATGCAGATGAGAGTGAAATTAAAAAATTTCTTGGCAAAGGAAAGTCATTCTTCATCCCAGAACTCCAAAGAAAATGATGCTTCACTTTTCAGCAGGTAAAACTGATGGGCCGGGAAAAAAAAAAAATAGATATATATGAGCAGAATCATTGGCCCACGTCCTATTATAGTGCCCCAAGTAAGCATGGCCCCATGAGAAGGGGCTGCCCTCCACAATGCTTCTTTTGGGTTCCTCTAGCTATTGTGAAGTCTTAATGGGTCCAGAGTGTAGTTTTACCCTACTGCAGGTGCGAATTAGGCTATTGATTGACCTAGAGAAAGGCACTGCAGCAGACCTTGACAGGTGAAAACAAAAACAGTTGCAGAGTAGCCATGCCTTGTCCCAAATACATAGGTACTCCTTCTTTTGTTTTCCTTTAGTTTCCTAATTCGAGTGTGTGTATTGGGCAGGGCATTAAGAAAGTGCTATGATTTTATCTCCTTTCTGAAAGAGATACCTACTAAAGATGTCCACTTAGTGGAAATAAAACCACCTAATTTTGGTTTTATTAAAATGATATTTTCATTTCAAAATTAAGATACTTTCCTTTTTCCAGGCTTTTTTAGGAATCAGACTTTCACTGAAATATTTCCTTCTATTTATTTTTCCCTTTTATAGTTTCACTTACGCTATTAGAATCATCACCAGGGCCTGAGCTCTCCCAGTGCTGATGCCCAGCATTTGAAATGATGGGAGCCACATCCTGTCTCAACAGCAGCTTGATGCCAGCATTGAATTACTATTGAATAAGCAGCAATGAAATCTTTATCAAAATAATCAGTAGTTCCCAAAACCACAAGTAACAACAACAGGAGCTGAGCTACACTCAATCAGCAAAGAGCACTGCGATATAATAAGAGACTGAGTCACTTTTCTTTTACATTCCCTCTCTTGCGAGCTCAGCTTGACGATTTTCTTACACAGCCTGGGGGAGGGCAGGTGGAGGGAAGGAAGCGCATTGCTCAGAAAGTTAAAAAAAAAAAAAGATTTTGACATCACTTAGGTCACGTGATTGGCAAGAACCAATAGAGATGGGTTGTGGAAAGGGGAACAGTTAAATTTGTAATTTGGGTTGTGTGAAAACTTCTTTGGGCCTCATAAACAACCACAGAACCACAAGTTGGGTAGCCTGGCAGAGTCAGAAGTCTGAGCCCGGCATAGTGGTCAGCAGGCGGGACGGATCACACTGAATGCAAACCACAGGGTTTCGTAGAGTGGTAAGGATCCCCAACCCGCAGACGAGGCGCTGCCTTTTTTTTTTTTTTTTTAAAGCTTGAACAATTTGAATATTTTCACAAAGGTACATTTTTCATAGGGCTCAGGGAGCCCCAGAGGTGTCGAGGAGGGGAGAAAAAAAAGATACAAGGAACCATGGTGAGAGGTGAGGTTCCAACAGTGACCTTTCTTGGTTTTCGCTCCAAAGGTAAATCACTGAATCCCCCGCCTTCAGAAGAGGGTGCGTTTTCACAAGGAAGCAATGGCTTCAGACAGCATATTTGAGTCATTTCCTTCGTACCCACAGTGCTTCATGAGAGGTGAGTACGCGCTGATCTTATAATATCTACTTTTGTTCAGCTCTGTATGTAACGAAATGGCAGCCAGTTGGCTGTGGGTGCCGAGAGCCCTGGGTGCTGGCCGGTGCCCTGTCTGTCTGGTGTGAGGAATTCAAACAGGGGCATGTGAGACGAGGTTATTGGGTTACTTTTTCATCACATGGCAGCTCTTCAGAGATGTTTTAATAAATGCTTAGTTAAGCTGTCAGAGCGCTCAGTGGCTGTATGAGAATTGTGTCAAGTGTAAGTTTAGTTGTGTTGTTCTTGTTTAAAGTCCTGGAGATTAGGAAACTTGCACGAAGTTCCCTCGATTTTATTTGGCCGTCCTTTTCCCGGGATGACTCTGTCTGAGGTATCCTGGACTCTGCATGTTGCATGGTCCGCACTGCAGCCAGTCCTGGGGCTTAGCAGGCACATGTGCTGAGCCGGCCAGGAGGGCTGTTGCCAATGTGGGGGGGGGGTGGAGGCGAGTCACAGATAACCTTCTACCAGGAGAATCCAGGGCCAAAGAGGCAACTCAGCTGTCTCCAAAATGCAGAGTACAGGAGCCAGCAGACTTGCCTAGGTTAAAACCATCAGGATGGGGGTGTGCTGTGTTCTTCCTGGTAGCCCGAGTTTCAAAGAGGCAACGGGTGTCTTTCAAGAGAGGAAGCAAGCAAGTTTGTGGCATACAAGGTGTCTTTCTCTCTTAAAAAGAGCAATGAAAACTTTTCTTAAGTGTTCTTGCTGCTGAAATCATTCGATTGCACGCTTCAGAATAGGCATTGCTAGTGTGCAAAACCTGTCGGCATTTTTGCAAGCAGCCTCTTGAAATACGCAAAGCTGGACTTCAGAAGTGTGTGTGTGTGTGTGTGTGTGTGAGAGAGAGAGAGAGGGAGAGGGAGAGAGAGGGAGAGAGAGACAGCAGCTTGTATTTCTTTAGTGGTAAAAGAGGGCTTTGCTTAAACAAACAAAAATAATGACATAAAAATGTCAGGAAGGCGTTGCTGTGTGTCAGGGCACACACTTTGACCAGTGCCCCTAGAATGTGGCTTGATGGTTTGGCAGAGCTGGGATGGCCCAGCATAGGATAGGGGAGTAGTTAATTTTCTGGCTGCAAACTCTCGTGCACACCCAGAGTATCTGTGACTCATTATTTATTCCTGCAGCTAAGTGAGCAGGGGAATGCCGACAGTTTGCCAGCCACTTTGTCACAACAAACGCTATTGTGAATGCCACAGAGCTTCTATGCTTCCGGGTCCCTCAAATTTAAAAACTTGACAAAGATATGCGTGTGTGTAGTTGAGGAGGATTTAGTGAGTAAGAAAAGAAAGCAAGTCATTAACTGATTCCAAGCTCCAAATTAAAAGGTTTTCAAGTGCCCCTTTCCTGGCAGCTGAGGAAATTTAGTGAAGTTGAATCATGCGGATGGCGTTGTGAGTCACACATTTTGTGGAGTCGTGCATGAGGTGGCAGGGACGGAGACTCTGGCCCCTGGGTGAAAAGCTGTGAGCTGCTCGCTGGCTGCATTTCCTCTGGGCTGCTAACAAGCAAAGGAAGCAATATTTTGTAGAATAACAGAAAAGAGATCTTCCTATCTTTCCTCTGCTTTCTATACCCTCTCCACACATTTATTGTTTCCTATTTTATCGACTCAGGAAGGCAGATTCAGGAAATTTTTAAACATTCCACTGGGCAATAGGTTGGATACTAGCATGTAGTGCTGGGCTTCAGAGCTGTCCTTATTAGCCAACAACAAAGATAATTAGGGGACATGGTGACCTACGCAGACACCAGGAAATGGAAGGAGCCCAGTCCTGGCAGAGCCCCTGGCTGCTGTGACCACAGCACGATCGGCCCTGGCCCCAGCAATGTCTCTTGGTCTTTAAGGGGCCACCCAGACAGGGCCCCAGCTCCACCAAGACTCCAAAGGGCTGATCTAAAAAGATCTTCTCCTTCCTCTCTGCAAAAAGATCTCAGAGCCTTTCAGAATCTCTAACCTGATCATCATATAATAAGAAGATTTAATTTCAGAGGGCCGGTGAGACCTTAGCAGCCTCCTGGTTCATTTCATCCAAGTGATCTATCAGCACAGGCAGGTAAATTGTTCAGATTAGCTCTCCCCATCTTGCATACGAGCCAGAGAGGTTGCAAAACATCATTTCTTCAGGTACCATTTGGATATCACCTTAGGTAGAGCCTGATGTGGGATGCATCACCATCCCCGCCAACAATTCTCCCCCCATGGTTCTTCCTTTTTCGTTTCCACAGGCTGTCAACTTGTAGTCTTCACGTGGTTGCTTCTCAGCCTATAATTTCTGTCATGTGTCCCCTCCCCAGCATCTCATTTTGTTCCTGGGATGGTGCTTTATCAGTTCACGCAATTCTCACAGAAGGAAACTGGTAACTCCTTTCAGCCAGATACCCATGTGGAAGCAGGGGAAGGAGAGATGCGGAAAGGAGCAAACTCTTGCTCCCTTCCTCACGAGAGCAGGGCCAGTGTCGCAGAAACTGGCATGCAAGATGAATGTGGTCTACCACAGAGAACACGGCTCTTTTTCTATCATACCACACCAGCCTCTGTCGGCTCAGGCAAGAAGATAAGATGCAATTGAGATTCCCTGGAATTATCACATGTGGTTTGTTACCCAAAATTCTTGCAGAATCCCCACTTGGTCCCCTCCAGAGTGCGAAATGTGAACCAAAAGACCTGTGGTAGGTTAGGATGGGAAAAGCCCCAGTATGTGCGTAGTTTTGCAAAATGCCTCAGGTAGCCTTGCTCTTAGAAGTGGCTTAGTGGTCTATGCAAAGACTGAACGCTGAGATGCCTCTGAGTTCCTAGAACTACAGGTAAAAATCTCAGCGACACAGCTCCTCGGTGTCTGTCTTCTATGTGGCTCAAGCTTACCCCACTGGAAGAATCGTTCAAAGGCAATTGCAAAATTCCAGGCTGATGTCTGTCGTGTGCTTTGCTATTCCAAGCATCAATTTGCCGTTGTTTGAAAAAATATTTATTAGACTAGACTCAAGCTTTAAGATCACAGAAAGCCATAGATTAAACGATCTATGGCATCGGCCACTGTCTGAAATATTTGTTCTTCTGCTCACGCTGCCAAAACACAATGCCACAGGCTTGGTGGCTTAAAGAGCAGAAATGCACTTCTTCACAGCTTTTGAGGCCAGAAGTCTAAGATCAAGATGTTAGCAGGGTTGGTTTCTTGTGAAGCCTCTTCCTGCGGCTTGTGAATGGCCACATTCTCACCGTGACTTCATATGTGTCCTAATCTCCTTTTCTTATCAAGACACTTGTCATATTTCATCTGCACTCACACCTCATGCTACCTAAACTTCCTTAAAAAAAAAAAAAAACTCTGCTTCTAAATCCATTCACATTCTGGGAGTTAGGACTTCAACATGTGAATTCGGGGGACACAGTGTAGCAGCTGCAGTGGGTCTCAGGAGCCTAACTCTCCCTGGGCCACAAATCACTGGAGGCACTGGGCATCCTGGCTGCTTTCCTGGATGTGGAAGAATCAAACCCTCCTCCCCGCTTTGTGAGATGGAGTTTCACACCTGAAATGGCCCACACATTTCGAAACAAACAAACAAACCAAAAAGTGTGTTAAAAATCTAAATTCATACTAATACCCTTTGCCATTTAGTCTCTTTGCACACCAAAAGCTTTTGAGAATGACAAAATGGACATTTTAAAATGTTTTCAAAGAGCAAAAAGCAGCCACGAAAGAAGCTGCTGCCCCAGCTCTGCATCCTCCAGCAGGATTTGTCCCTGCGCCTCAGAGGGCTCCCAAGCAGCCCTTTGCCAGCCAGGATTGAGGGGTACACAGGACCCCATGGTGGCTCACACACTGAGGGCAGGATAAGAAGCAGCAGGTGGCAGAAGCACCTTCAGAATCAGCAGCTTGCCCATGATCTAAGTGGCCAGAAGCCTCTTAGAGAGTAGCTGGGAGACTCCTCTGCTCTCTGGAAATAGATCTGAAAGGTGTGTCCAGGAACAATGAGGCCTTTCACTGCGACAAGGCAAAGCTGGCCTGGTGCTGGGACAGAGGAGGCTCAGGGCTGCTGCACACACCCACACTTGCACAGAGAGATCCTGGGTGTTTAAGGGAAGCTACTATTAGAACAGGCATAGGCGGGAGGTGTGAATGCAGGGTGCTCGGATAACACCGTGACTCCCCTTCCTTTATTCAAGCAGCGTACAGAGCTTCTCTCCCGAGCTTCAGTTTCCTCTTCTGCCAAAAGCACAGTAGCAATGTCTATCTTTAAGGTAGCTGTGCAGACTCAGGCAAACATCCTGTGGAGGGTGATTGGCAGAACACGCACATACAAGCAGCAAATAATAACTGTGGCTGGTATCTGCAATGTCCCGTCATCTATGATCAAAGTTAGCAGTTCAATTCTGTCTGCTCTAGGAGAAAACAAATGTTGCAATGCCCTGGAGCCCATCCAGAAGGCTCCCTGGAGGAAGTGGCACAAGTAGGGGTGGGGAAGGTGGGGAGCATGGGGACAAAGAACAGAAGGAGGGTGGTCCCAGCAGAAGGTCCAGTCCAGGCCAAGGTATTTCTATAGGACCCCATGTGGGGGGACCCGAAGCAGTGAGCTAATCAGGCCCTTGATGGCTTTTTATTTTTATATTTTGTGGTACTGGGGATTGAACTCAGAGCCTTTGCACTAAGTTGCATACCCACCGCACCTCCTTTTTTTTAAATTTTAATTTTGAAAGTGTCCCAAGTCACTAAATTGCCCAGGCTGGACTCAAATTGCAATCCTCCTGCCTCAGCCTCACCCACTGCTGGGATTACCGACATCTACCACCATGCCCAGCTTTACCCTTCTCTCTCCTTGCCAGTGCCCACAGAGAGGACAGAAAGAGGTCAAGAGCCCTCATGTCCACCCATGCCCAAGCTTAGTTTTTCAATATGGAGGCTGACTGGGGCACATTGTAACTGAGGTCTTGGGTCTGAATGAGAGAAAGATCATTCCACTTCTTAGAGTTCTGTTGTGATTTAGCTTCTAGAAGAATCTACTTAAAGCAAAACCCATCCACAGTTTCTCCAGGGCTCTGAGAGTCGCCATTTCCTTACATCTCAGTGATATTTGTCATCATGTCCTTTGTCAAAGCCCAGCAATGAAGTCAGCTTTGGCTTCTTGGGTGGGGGTGGGTGGGCAGGCCCACACAGGAAACTCATGCATATTTTCAGTTTCTCAGGTAACTTCCCAGTGACCTAGATGAGTCAATAAATGTCTTTGTGTCTCATCTGAGTTCTGCAAAAGGGGATAATAATGTTCTCAACAAAGATGTCCTCCAAATTATCAAGTTCTGGTTCCAAATCTTTGAACACCTCACACCACAAAACACATCACAGATCTTCTCTGCTTCATGAAGGTTTTTTTTTTTTTTTTTTAATTTTAGCTTTTGGTAGGAAAAAGTTATCCTACCATTTCATACATGGAAGATATTTTCCAATGCTCTTGATTTTTTTTTTTTTCCCCAACTCCTATTCTTTGCAGAAATTGGCAGAAGCTGCTCTGGTGCCCAAACAGGCATTAAAATCTGCAAAACAATTTCTTTGCAACTCTTGTTCTTTGGCCTTCCCAGTCCGCTCTCCTTATATGTCAAAAATCTCCTCTGGCCTTTTTGCTGTGTAAACGAAGCCTCTGGGTAGGCCAAGGTGATGTATCTTTTTGGCCATTTTTCCAAAATCTATGATAACCGTAGTACCTTTGAGTGGTAGAAAGGGAGCATTTCCTTTGAGATCAGGGAGTTAGGGAGTGTGGTAAGAAAATATGGTTCAAACCTCCTGTCACCTTTGATGGACTGGACAGGAAACTCAGACACACTTTGGACTTACACAGCTCCACTCTGTTGGAGAGACACACTTCTCTCTTGGCTTTTTTTTTTTTTTTTTTTTATGTGGGTACTGGGAGTCGACCTCAGGACCTCACACTTGCCAGCAAGTGCTACTGCCGCTGAGCGATATCACCGGCCCTTATTTTCCCTTTATGTGGGTTCCGGGAGTCGAACTCAGGATCTCACGCTTGCCGGGCAGGCACTTGTGCCGCTGAGCCATCTCACTGGCCTTGGCTTTTTGAATATTTCTTTCCCAGGCTGTCTACACTCATCATCCTCCTTGGTCCCTTCTGTTCTCCTGATGACATTGAGTAATGCCAGAGGAAAAATAGAGAAAACTAAAATGACTCATTTTATTTCAATGGCAGACAGAAAGTAAAGCTCTTACTTGGTTTATTGGTGAGAATTGAGTCTGGATACATGCAAATGAAATGCTGACCAGGGTGGCTTTTGCAGATGGGTGCTGGGTGTGTGGAGAGGCAGTCAGGGGCACAGAGATGGGGGGAACACAGTGTGTCCCTATGTTTCGGTCCCACCATGCTGCGCCTGGACCAAGATGGCCCCGCAGCAGTTCTATCCAACCAGGAAGGAGATGGGCAGCCTCCACCCCTTCTTCTCTGGGCCTAGAGTCTCTGTTCAGGAAGAGAAAACTTCATATCATGTAGACCAGAACCATGTCGCAATCTCTGGCTGGAAGCTGCTTAAGACAGTGGAGTTGTCGCTTTGCAGAGGGGCGGGGAGGACAGCCCAGGGGAAGCAGGCTGGGGAATGGAGCTGAGACAGTCAGAGAAGCATCCGCCAGACCTGTGCCAAAGGCCATTCCCAGGTTAGCCACGTCTTCTGGGTCTTATCTTGTGTGACTGTTTTCTATGGCAGTGGTGCTTTGGAAATAAAATCTGCCCTCCGTACCTGTGGGCTACTCATCTATGGATTCAACCAAGTGAAGATTGAAAATATTCAGGGAGAATAAAACCATGTCTGTACTGAACACATACAGGCATTATTCCCTAAGCAATACAGTATAACAACTATTTTCATAGCGTTTACATGGTATTAGCCATTGTAAGCAATCTAGAGATGATTTGAAATATCTGGGAGGATGGGTATAGGTTATATGCAAATATCATGCCACTTTATGTAAGGGACTTTGGTACCACTGGTTAGGGGAGCCCTGGAACCAATCCCTGCACCCCCACCCCCCATACACACAAGACACTGTGGAGTGACTGTATGCGTGGAAATGCTGAGCTCTTCCTCAGTCTTTCTTGGAAGTCACAGATGGATGCTGGGGGTGCGTATTTACTCTTGATTTAGTACAAGCAAAACAGTGGGAAATGAGATAGGGTGCGGCAGGGAGCTGGTTCAGTGGGAAATAAGGTCATACCAGTTTCAATGTCAGAATCAGAAAGGGACTCTCTCACCATGTTTGTGAGCAAAAGAAAACAAGTAGTCCCTTTCTATTGGAATGGTGATCCCACCAGAGCACCACACCTGGCCCAAAGGCAATGTGTCTCTCCAGTGGATGGAAATTGTTTCCTTTTTCTTCTCCCTTCTTGCTCACTTTTTTGAATTTTTAAAACCCTATTGCCCTGTACCACGCAATTATTTGATTTGATTTGATTTATTTATTTATTTATTTATTTGTGTGTGTGGGTACCGGGGGTCGACCTCAGGACCTCACGCACCAGCAGGCGCCTGTGCCGCTGAGCGATATCACCGGCCCCTTTTTTCATACGTGGGATCCGGGAGTCGAACTCGGGCCCTCGCGCTTGCCAGGCAGGCGTGTACGCTGCTGAGCCATCTCACCAGCCCAATTATTTTATATTTTAAAAGAAATCTTTCTGACAGTGTTTTGTTTGTTGGGTGGTTTCTTGTGGTGCTGGGGATGGAACCCAGGGCCTCACACATGTGAGACAAGTGTTTTGCCCTGAGTTATATCCTCGGGCCTCTGTCTAATTTCTTGAATGAAACCTGCTTTTAAATTATCTCCCTTAAATGTATCTAAATATGTTTTCATCATTCATAGAGATATGAAAATGAGATAACCAGATACTAGCCCTCTAGGTACACTACCGATTCATACTTGGTATTACTGTAACTACTGGCCTTGTCAACTTCCAGAGTCTGAATGCAGATCTTTCTCCCTGAGACAGTCAATGCCTTATTTAAAAAAGAAAGAAAGGAGAGAAAGTCCTTATTCAGGTTTTTCCCTTGAAATAAGAAAAATATAAACCTTTCATTTTGTGTTGCTGCAAGACTGGAGCTCATTTAGAGAACTGTTGATTTTGTACACAGCATTACTCTCCCATTTCATGCTCTTAGGTGTCTATTTTTAGATGGACTTCTTTTTAAACAGTGAGTTCCCCCAGACATTTTAGGGGCTCCCAGTGGGAAAAGTCACCAAAATTAGAAATAGCAGTTTTCTACAGTCTTGCTCAGCACTCTGCTGATTTCAAGACTGATGTTTCTTTGTGCTAATGTGAAGCCGTGTTAAATTGATTCAGAGTCCAGGTCCAGCGTGCAGAGTCTGGAAGCCGCGTTCATGGGAGAGAAACAGGAGACTTTCACAATTTGCAAAGTTTCCAGCTTTTATTCTTGGTGGTTTTGGTGGCCTCTGTGGACGCTGTGACTCCTCAGAAGCAACTTTTCTGGTCTTGGATGGAGACTGAGCGGTAAATCCAGTGTCTCTGGGGCAATGCCACAAAGCGGCCTCTGTCTCCTCTCCTGGGAGGTACATTGGTCTTGATAGCAGCTGTGTTCTTCTGAAAATTTAGGGGTCGGTGGGCTTCAGTATTAGTAAATCCTGAAGAAAGATCTAGAAAACATTGCAATAGTCAACTTGTACGTAAGGGTATATACAAAAGAGCAAAAGAAAATCAGAACATAAAAGACACTGCATGCTTGCCATGGTCACACCCCATCAGGGATAAGGTCTTTTAAATTATTTTTATTTATTAGTACATGTTTATAGTACATAATGTTTCCAGGCCTTGTTGGGAATTGGTATATATACATAACACATCTTAATTCCTTTTTTTCCGTCCCTTTTCCCCTCCCTCCCTCCCCTCTCCACCCATCTCTTGATTCCCTTTTTCTTTGTGAACATTTGCAGTAGATAAGGTTTACTTTCCTTGTGTAGAGTTTGTGCATGTACATAACACATTCTAATTCCTTTCTTCATCCCCTTTCCCTCCCCTCCCTCCATCTCTTGATCCCCTTCCCCTATCAGAAAGATCTATCTCTCTACTTCCTATTATCTATCATTTTTTTTTTGCTCTTTATTTATACTTTGGGTTTCTCATATAAGATAAACCATGTGATATTTAAGCGTGTGTGTCTGCTTTATTTCATATAAACTTACGGTCTCAAGGTGCACCTGTTTTCCTAAGGTGAGTTTTTCAAAGAGACAAAAATGATGTCAAAGCAGACCCCTTGTTGCTCAGGGAAGGGGCACCTTCTTCCTATGAACATTTTGTAACATGCGTAGGCTTTGGCACTTACTTTTTTTTTTTTAATTATAGCTTCAACATGTGCAAAAGAGAAAGTAGACTAGCTAAAATGCATTGGTTTGGGGGCCATTTTGTTTCCAGGGGCAGTTTTAACACCAACCACAGTGTGCTAAGCTTTCTTCCACAGCTTGTTTGCTCTTTGAACTCCGTGCACCAGCTCTCATTCCACACCATCTGTGGGCTGCATCTGGGCAGTTCTATCCCCCTCAACAACATCGAGCTGAACTTGACATTCACCCACTTTGCAAGTACACAATTCATAAAATCCCAAACCACATATATGTATAGAACTAAGGCAAGGACCTAGAGAAATGACAAGGAAGGAGAAAAAATGGTTAACTCCTTCAGAAGTTCACTCTCTTAGCTCTCTTCCTAGTGGGGTGAGAATAGGTGAAGATGAAATTATGTAGACATTGGTAGGTATGAACAGAAACTCAAACTGCTATTTCGTTATGACTGCATCCACTGTACATAATGATCAGAAAAGCTATTGCCCTCTAAACCCTAGAAGAGGGGAATGATGTGAGCAAACCTTTAACAAATACGAAGACTGTGAAGGGTGTGGGGGTCATATAAAGAAGTATAAATGCCAACAATGGAAATTCTGTTCAGCTATCAATCAGCCCACATCATTACTTCATGTAGAAAATGGCTCTGCCTCCCATATGCTTCCTCTGGGTTGTATTCAAAACAAAGAAATAACTGTGTTGCAGAGCTAGATGAATGTGTTTAAAAAACAAATGAACCATGAGACACATGACCTATGAGACACTGTCCCATATCATGACACTTGGTAAGTTTTAGGTGTACGGGTGTGTGCATGTTTCATGTATATAGTTGTGTGTGTGTTTATCTATACAGTTTCAGTTGGTATCAGAAATTATATAATGATATATATATGTACAACTATTACATTAACTATAGTTGTATATTTTACTGAACTTCCAGAAAGAAAGATTAGAGTATTTGACTGGAGTAATTTTAGAAAACTGTCTATCTTAGGGCCTTAGAGAGATCCATTTGTCCAAGGTCCTACAGTTGGTTAATATCTGAGTTAGAGCAAAACTTGGGTTTACTTGGCTTCTGTCCTTCCCCCTACCAGAAGACCGCAGACACTGGACTGATGTGGCTGATTCCATTTAGAAGTCCAAATAACTAGCAGATACCAAGAACCCTCCTTTATTACTCTGCCTTGTCAGACACGATGGCCCTTTGCAAGCTAAGTGTCTTTCACTAAGTGAAAGTATTAAGTGAGCCATGTGTGACGATTCCCAAGCCTTGAGGACCTGCCTTGGGTTGTGTTAGGAATGCAGCATCCTTCAGAAGCCCTTTTGGATGTTCCTTCTCCATCCATCCAGCACCACCTTTACTCTTCCTTGGGCAATGTCATGGTCAACCAGGTTGGTTTGATGAATGTCCATGGTTAAATCTGAATGGGCAAAACCACAAACACTCAGGTGTGTGCAGAGGGGACTGGGTCCACCAAGGTGGCCTTTCTCCAGCTCTGGATGGAGCCATTGGGAAGTGGGGGAGGCCATACCTGTGCAAAACTTGAACCCAGATTAGAGTTCCCATCAAGAATAGATGTCCTCGCAGCACTCCTGATTTGAAGCTCATATACTCAGAAGTGGCCTCTCTCAGGAGAAATGCAGGTCTCTATGTTTCTCTGTCTCTGTCTGTCTGTCTGTCTGTCTCTCTCTCCCTCTCTCTCTCTCTCTCTCTCTCTCTCTCTCTCTCACACACACACACACAAAACACACACACACACACACAAGCCAACATTCAAATTATATTTGCCTTAAGGTGTCCACTGGGACCTCTTCCCTGGATGTACAAATTGGATAAAGCTTTCTCTCCATGCATCAGGAACAGCTGAAATCCTGCATTCCAGCCACCTGCAGACTCTAGACTTGTTACCCATTGGTAAGAATTACTGAGCAAGTCCCCACACTCTATGCATAGTTATTTATCTATAAATTACCTACTCACACTGCTGTACTAATAATATCATTATGGTATATGCACTATAAAACCCACCTCAAATAAGATTTAACAATTTGGAATACAAATTTTGATTTCCTGTTTAGCCCCTCCCAGGGCACCCAAATTTGAATCATAAAATCCCTAGATGCCTATAAACGTCATGTTTCTGCTCACCAGGCCTCAGCCTTTTTCAGCAGGCCTGTATTTCTCCACCCAGAGGCATCAACCCAGAAGGAATGGTGTTTTCTTGACCAGCCAGTGCTCTTCCATGAGTTGTCTGATGGGAAACCAGGAAGGAGGCAGTCTGGAGTCACCAGCATTTACTACCTGGGCAAACTTGAGCCATTTACTCTTCCTCCCAGAGCCCGAGCATTCTTGCTTGTAAAAAGGACAATGATCCCTACTTTGTACAGCTGTTAAGAGGATATGAGAAGGTATGTGAAGAAACAGACGCACAGAGGAAGTCAAGAAGTAAAAGGCAGTTCTGAAAAGTGCCACCAAAGGAAAGCTGGGGGAGGAAAGCAACCTCTGCTAACCTCAGAATGTGGCCCAGTAGTGGTTCTAGGAACTAAGCATCTGCGAAGGAGAAAATTCAGGTCTGCTTTCCTCGCTATGGAACTGCGCAAAAGTGATCTTAGTGCTCCTTGGCAGAGGGCTGAGCTTACAAGTAGCAAAACTGATCATGGCCATAGCATTAGTTGAGTGTGAGGAATTTGCACTATGCTAAGTGTTTTTTGGTCTTTGTTTTGTTTTTTGTTTTTGTTTTTGCTTTTGTTGCATTACTGCATTAAATCCTTCACACAACAGCTGGTGCTCTTGTGCTGAGTTTTGCTAAGAGAACCATGGCCTACAGGAAGGCGGGACCTGCCTGAGGTCTGGCTGCTGGAAAATATAAGGGCCAGGTCTAGATGGCGACCTTCATGCTGCAGAGCCCATTATCTGCCTGTAGCAGGGCTGGGGAGTGTTAAGAATATCTGACACACGAGGGAGTTGGGGCTGCCAGAGCTAAAGCCTTGCCACAGGATTGTAGGTGGCACTGCAGGGTGGCTCCATGCCAGGGCACTGTGTATTGGCCTGGGCAGCTTTTAGGACTCTGGATGCATTGGTGGCTTTGGGTGCCCACCATGAGTGTCCAGGTCTCTGTGGCCTGCTGGCCTCATCCTCATGGTCCCTTCCCATTAGAGCTGCCTCCTGAGAGATCCTGGGCAGTGCATGAGGGACACTTGGGTCTCTGTGCCAGGGGCATCCAAGCTGGAGTGCGTGTCACACTGCCTGTCCTCAGATGCTGGGAGAGGAGCCACGGCTCAGTCTTCTTCCCACCCAATCAGTCCTTTGAATTTGCCGGTCTCGGCGTCCATCAGGCGAGAGACTGGGCTCACACAAGAGACGCACCGCCCATGAGATGCTTGCTCCTAGGGTTGTATGAGGCCGGCCCTGCACTTACGTGACCTTGAGAGAGAACACCACATTCAATTCTGTATTGCAGACAGGTGCTTCTCTTGCTCCATCTTCATGCCAGCCCTGGGACTCTGCACAGAAGCCCTGACGAAACAATCATCCCAGTAATCAGTGTCCTCCTGACTGATTCCACCGTTAAGGAGCCTGGGGAGCCCCTACCAGCCGGCACTGTCATCATCTTGACCCTGACCTTGACCTTGATCTTGACCAAGGTTCGCAGCCAGTGAGACTTGCACCAAACACTTCCCATCCTGTTATTCCTGGGGTTGAAATAAAAATTCCACCCAGAAGCAGTTAACATAGGTGTAATATCAAAATGTCCCCTGTCCCTCCTATAGCCAGGACCCTCCTGGCATCAGTGCCAGTGGCCCTGAGAGAGAGACAGGAATCCTTACTGGCGGGCCTTTGAGAACAGCCTCTGTCTTTCTGCACGTGCACTTGTCTTCTCAAAAGTCCACGCCCCCAGTCCTCTGACTTCATTGCAGGTCATTTGTTTAAGTAGTTGGCGTTGAGGTTTTCTTTTCTTTTTTCTTTTTTTTTTTCCTTTAACCTATATTTGTATAAAAGCCATTTCTGATTATTCTACCACCAGTTAGTTATCACAGCAGCCCTGATAGTTCCTTTCCTTTCTGCACGGGCTCCCCTCAGGGGATGATGCTGTAATTAACTAATTAATGAAACCCCTCCCGGCCAGCTCCCACCAGCCTCTAATTGTTGCTGTGCAAACATCTTAATGGGAACCAATTAAAAGGTGCTCAAGCTAATTATTCTCTGCAGTAAAAAAAAAAAAAAATACAATAAAATAATAAAGCTCCTTTGGAAAGGTCAAAAGAGCTGCTTTTCTTTGGCAGGGTATACAACTGATGGGAAGTGAACGGGAGATCTGCCAACTGGAGATCCTATTTTGGACATCTCTGTCACTTAGGAAACGCCCCTTTTCCTGCTTCTTTCTGCCTATTCAGCGCTGCCTGTGCACCCTTGAGGGTCCAGCCTGCCCAGCCTCTCTCCCCCACTCTCCTTCTCTTTCAGCCAAGAGCTGGGTACTTAGCGCAGTGGGAATTCCGGGCCCCTAGCAGCATCCCGTGGGGCTCAGGTGTCCTGCTGTCTTGTTGACAGGTTCGCCCACACTGTATCCAGCACAGCCCCTGTCACACCTGTATCCTTTGTACATTGTCATAATCAGCCCAGTCGATGCATTAAAGTTGTGTGATAATTCGCTTTTGTTGTGGATTGTAAATAAGGCAAAAAAAAAAAAAAACTAACATCAGCTAAGTACTTAACAATGCATCCTGTGCATTGCCTCCGTCGTCTTTTTAAATCACAAACCCTAGAAGAGCTGGGGTGGGGCTTAGCAGTAAAGCCTGTGATTAGCAGTCCCAGCACCAAACCACAAAACACTTCATGATGCAGGTATAGCTCTAGTCCCCATTCAGTGAAACAAAAAAGGAAACTATAGCCAGGGCATGGTGGTGCACACCTATAATCCCAGCACTTACTCTGGGGGGCTGAGACAGGAGGATTGCAAGTTCAAGAACAGCCCTGGTATGTTTAGCAACTTGGTGAGATCTTGTCTCAAAATATATAAAAGGGCTGGGGATGATGGGGAGAGACTGGTAAGAAAGCAGCCCAGGCCACTGTTGCAGTCCCATTCTCTCTGGTGTTCCCACTCCCAAGAGTCCTCTCCTGTGACATGTTAGAAGTGGGTGGCCACAGAGGTCGATTGTGGGGTTACAGGGCCTGTGCTGAGATGTCAACCCACATTTCCCCCCTGAGTTACCTTGGGCAGATTGCTTACCCTCTCTGTTATCTGTGCTCATCTGTACAGCATGGTGATAACAATGATGACCTCCCAAGGACCACTGTGATCGCCGAATTAGACACACACAGAATGCAGCCTGCTACCTGATCAACCGCTCTCTAGTTCACCCTATCATCGTGGGCTTCTCCTTTCAGCTCTGATTTTCTTCTTCATTAAAAACTGCTTTATACACTGAACAAGCCAAATATAAAATGTGGGCCCTGTTCTGTCATCCCAGTGCGGTCACCCTACTCCTGGTAGCCTCCAAGGCTGGCTCCGGGGGTGACGTGTGGAGCGTGGTGGGAAGAGCCATGGGTGCAGTCGAGGCCGGTGGTCTCACCAAAGTCATGGAGCAGCCTGAGGGGTCACTGTCGGTTGGCCCCACGGTGGTGGATACTTGGGACCAGACCCCTCCGTGTAGAGGGGAATGGTCCTGTGCCTGGATGAGTGTTGAGCAGTACTCCCAGCCCACACCCACCAGAAACAACAGCAGCCCTTTCCCCCTGCAAGTCATGGCAACAAATGTCTCCCAACGCTGCCAAACAAGCCCCAAAGGACAAAATCTGGAGTGGTTTCCTGGGGAATCACAGCTCCAGAAAAAGCCTAGGAAGCAATGTGCTGCCATTACTTCCCATTTGTTACCGGATCGAGGAAAGGATGTTGCATACGCATGTGCTCTTTCCATTCCTAGTGGCCAACCTCTGCTAACAGTTACAGGACCTGGTGCCCCTCCTCACCTTGATCATTCTCCACAGCCCTGTGTACCTAAATCCCCCCATGCCAGGCATGGCCCTGTCATCTAGAAGGACCCACCTCTGACCGTAGTCACATCCTCATCTAAGATTTTGTCAGTGTTGAGGCTTTCTCTTTGTTCCATTCAGAAACTTCCTTAGTGGACCCTCTGCCCCCCAAAATGCCTTATTTAAAAAAAATTATTGATAAAAATTATATACATGTAAGGAAGGATACCATACAACTTTTTTAGAGTCCACATACATAAGAACATGTGCTATTTGTCTTCTATGTCTGGCTTATTGTATTTAGTGTAACATCCTCCAGGTTCATCCATTTCCATGATTTCTTTCTTTTTGAGGCTGAATAGTATTCCACTGTGTATTGTTATGGTTTGTGTCTAGATGTCCCCCCAAAGCCTCATGCAGTCATGGGGGTGGGCTTCTAAAGTTTGTGATTGATTCATGGTCTAATGCTGGGGTTAAGGCTGTGAGAGCTACACTCGCCCTAGGGCAGGTAGCCTGCATACAATAAAAAGAACAGAAAGAGGCCTGTCTCTCTCTCACCTCCCTTGTTGCTTTTGCTGCCTTGCGGGTGCCAAGAATTATTCTCTGCTGTGCCACCTGCCTTGGAGCCAGCTGACTATGGACCTCTACAACCTGTGAGCTAAATAAACCTTTCCCCTTTTACCTTTGGGTGTTGGGTATTTTGTCTCAGCAATGAAAAAAGTAACTAAGACACGTACATTCACCACATTTGCTTTATTCATCCATCTGCTGATGGACACTAAAGTTGATTCCTCATCTTGGCTATTGTGAATAACCCTGCAATGAAGAGGGGTGTACACATTGCCACTTCGACATCCTGATTTCATTTCTATTGGAAACTTGCTGGATTATACAGTAGTTCTATTTTCAAAATTTTAAGGAATTTCCACACTGCTTTTCATAATGGCTTTACTAATTTACATTTACCAACAGTGTACAAGCTTCCTTTTTCTCCATATCCTCACCAACACTTTTTATCTCTTGACTTTTTGATAATGGCCATCCTAAGAGGTGTGAGGTGATTTCTCATTGTGGCTTTAGTTGGCATTTCTCTAATTATTAGTAATGTTGAATATTTTAGGCCATTTTGATGTCCTCTTTTCAGAAATGTTCTTCCAGATCCTTTGCCCATGTTTTAATCAGGCTGTTTTCTGCTGTAGAGATTTTTGAGTTCCTTATATATTTTGGATCATATCCCCTTATCAGAAGTATAATTTGAAAATATTTTCTTCCCTTCTGTAAGTGGTTTTTTCACCTGTTGGCTGTTTCCTTAACTGTGCAGAAGATTTTTTGTTTGGTGTAATTTGTCTATTTTTGCTTTTGTTCCCTGTGCTGTGGGGTTCACATCTAAATCTTTCCCCAGACCACCACCAAGAAACTTTTCCCTTGTTTTCTTCTACCATTTTTATAGCTTATGTCTCTAATTCATTTTGAGTTGATTTAAGCCTTTCTTGCAATTTTTGTAATTTCCCTTAAGAGTTGTTATCTAGTTCCCTTTTAAATAGGTCTACTTGTTTAGCCTCTCTTTTTTCATTTATTTAGATCATATTTATCTTGCCAGAGTAGTTTTTCTCATTACTTTTCTTTTCCATGTTTGTCAATCTAGAGTATTTTATACACATGGTTTTTAACTGGGGTAGAGAGGCACTGTGAGGAATAAAGGGAAATTCATCAATGTCTAGAGACATTTTTAGTTGTCACTGCTGAAGGGCAGGAGTAGAGGAGGCTGTTGCAGCAACTAGAATGTAGAGGCCAAAGATGCTGCTAACATACTACAATGTACAGGAGAACTTTCATACCAAAAATTTCCAGACCCAAAACTTTCCAGACAGGATGGAGAAATCTTACCTGGTACTACAACTAGGATTACAGTTATAAGGAAATATTTCCATCTTTTTTTAAACTCTTGGTGTTTTGCTTTCTGAAAAATAGCCCCACCATCACCACCAAAATTGGGAAAGCAATTGTGCCTGTCTTTAGAGCAGGGTGCAGATACCTATAAAAGGGTAAATAGGGAAACTGAAAAATGCCTTCAATATTATGGAGGCCATGGTTATGTAGGGATCTCCAAGGTCTTTCATGACCCGGTATCTGTGTAGGCATCTTACTATTGTAGCAGGGGATCTTAATCACTGTACTATGTGGAAGAGGGAGCTATCGTCTTAAGCATATGGTCTGAAGACTGTCATAGGGACTTTGAGTATCAGAGGAAAAGGAAGAAGACAGAAGACAAGAGAGCCCAGCATAAGGAGGCAGGACTTTGGGGATATTAGATCAAAGGCTGGAGAGAGGAGATAAGGAGAGAGCAAGATTCCTAGAGATAGATTCCTAAGCTCCATAGAGCTAGTGAGGAGGGTGACCAGTGATCCATAGGGATATGCCTGGAGCCCAGAGAGGAGGGAATTTTTACAGAGCTCAAAAGAGTTTCTTACGAGAGAAAGCAAACATTGGATGGCAACAAGATGGGCCAGGAATAGGAGTGAGCATGTGGTTAGAACTGCACTGAAGGTACCTGCAGCAAGGAGTGGCCGGGACACCAGAAAGAAGTTCCCCAGGAGGAACACCTGTGAGAAGGGGCAGGGCACAAGAAGATACTAGCACCAATATAATGGCTGGCCGTGGAGTGATCTCCGTGTACCATGACACCGACCCTTTTGCTGCCTTATGAGTCAATGCTGTTATGCTGACTTTGTCAGTGACAACATAGAAACTCAGAGCACAGGTAACACAAGCAAGAGTTTTTAAGCCATTGACATTTGCAAAGAAAACCAAGGTTACATGGTGAATAGTGCTAGCTGTGTCAGGACTAAAACTGAGGTATATTTTTCACTTCCTCCTAAAGCCTGTTACGTTAGCTCACTAATATATAACCATTCTTTTAATGTCTAGTTATGTATAATACGAATGACATTTCCTTTCATTTGAGCATGGAGGTAAATATTTGAGCTGACCACCACCCAGATGAAAAAGATGGAGGGAGGCCAGGTGGCTCAGAAGAGGAGGAGGAGACCCTGGGAGAGGCCACACGAGAGAACCATCATTGGAGGGCAAGGGTGAAGAGCAAACATCTGTTGCTTTGTTCCTAGATTTGGTGATCTAGATTTCAAGTAGAATATAAACTATATTTAACAAAGAGGAATCTTCTCTCCGGTTCACAGAGCAGAGAGAGGAGCCGAGGGTCCACAGTCCCTCTTCCCCACTTCCTCTGCGTCTTTCATCATCCTATCACCAGATTCTCGTGAAACCTTCACCACTACCCCATTTTTCTTCTCAGCTTCTTCTGATCCTCGCTCCACAGTGAGTGTGCCCACTAAATTACACAGTAGTCATAAGCCATCCATGAGTTTCCCGAATGCTCCATGTATACATGACCTCGTGTTAAGAAATGGCCTAGATCACCAAGATCAGACAGCATCAAACAGCCTTCAAGGAACTCACCATCTAGGTAGGGAAGAAATCCCAGGCTGAGAAATACTCGACAAACAAAAGGAGAATTAAGTAGCACATCACCAATCCAAGAACAGCTACAGGCCAGGAAAGTAGCTGGCTGCTAAATGAAAGCACATCTGAGGAGGGTGTGGAGAGGAAGACGGAAGCCATAATACCAAGGCTGGGGGAGGCAAAATGAAGCAGGCTGACGGCATGCTCAGGGTTCAATGGAGAAGTCCCTGCAGGTCCTGCTGGTGAGCTGTAGAATGGAAGCCAGATCTTGGAATGCTGCAGCAAGATTGGACTTGAACCTGCAGACCCGGTAGTCACCCCTCAATTTAGCAGTGCACGAAAGCCCCTGCAGTGTCGCTTAAAACGCAGATTCCTGGCACCCCCTTCCTCCTCCTACCATGAGTCATGTAGGAACAGGAGAATACGTATTTTAGCAGCCCTGTACTCTCCATGGTCTCTGGGAAATATTTTGTAACTGGTTTTGATGAAGTCAAAATAGAATCTTCATGCACTTCCAGGCCTGGAGCAAAACTTAGCAGAATCTATTTCTACATCTGACAGCGAGCGCTCTCTCTGGCTGGCCCTCCGGCTTCTGGATGTGAAGGCTCCTATGATGGATTTCCTAGTGTCGTTTTTCAGCCCTCATGTAACTAATTAAATATGACTCTGTAACATGTATTTTACAGTTCATGAATCAAGGCCCTGAAGTTCGTTTGCGATAAGTTGGGTCTCGGATCTTCAAATACGGGCTCTGAATTCTGTCCCGTTGCACAAAACTATCCAGCTTCTGAAAAACATGGGCATACGGGAGCTCCAAATGCAAGATGCAAATGTTTTCCGTGATAGGAAGGACGCTGGTTGGGCTGGGTTTGAGTTTTTATTTTTTATTTATTGGTAGCACCCCACCCTCCGCCTACTGTCTCTTAGCTTAGAACCTAATCTAGACTCCAATCCTTGAGAGTGGTCCCACTTGGGATTTTAAAATTCGTTCCCTGTTTCAAAATTCCCTTCTTTCTGAAGCATAAAAGAATTCCTTTTCCTTGAGCAAGTTGGCGCCTGTTAGACCAGAGCCTCTGGAATAAATACAGCTCGGCTTACATAGAAGTACAGCCAGGAGCGTTTATTCTAACCTGGACTCTCCCAAAGCTCTGCCATTCTAAGTGTGGTCTTTGGGCCAACAGCATCAGCCTCTGTGACACGTGCAGAATCTGGAAACCCAGCCCAAAGCTGCTGAATCACAGTCCCCATCGTCACAGGAGCCCGGAGTGATCTGCATGCACGTTCAATTTCAAAGAGCACCGTCCTCCATGGCTCCAAGCTGCTCCCACCCCTGGCGGGGGGCGCTCTGCCTCAGGGCTTTGCAGACGCCACGGGCGGCGGAATCGGCTTCAGCGGGCGAGGGAGAGGCTGCGCGGGTTTCACCCCTGCCCTTCCCGACTGTCCCAGCGGCCAGGCTGCGCGGGTTTCACCCCTGCCCTTCCCGACTGTCCCAGCGGCCCGGTGCCTGCACCTGCGCGCTTCTCTCCTATCCGGGAAGCCTCTAGAAGCGGAGCCCCCGCGCGCAGCCTCTAGGGTGGGGCCTCACTACCTATTTTCTCTCAAAGAGCCTGGGATGCTGACAGCCTCAGATGGAGGCATCCTGTTTGTCGAAAAATAAACCGGCAGTTAGAGCAGGGTTGCGAGAGCTAGAAAACCGCAGGCCTGTGCGCGGCTGATAACGCGCCGCCAGGCAACTTTTGCAGAAGTTCCGTCGCTGCAGCGCGGCGCGCGCCAGGGCCCTCGCCACCGCCTCCTTTCCTGTCCCGGCCGCCCCAGTCCCCGCCGTTTCTGGCTGTTGCTTTCTGTGTAGCTTTCAGTTACTTCGCCTATTGTTTTTCTAAAGGATGCCCTTCTACTCTCCAAGGAGGGATGGACCGGCCGATGACTCCCCTAGGTGGACTCGCGCCCATCGTGGACAGCACAGGGCTGAAATTTACAAGTTGTCATGAAATCGACACCGTTTAGGAAAAGCTGGATTTGTTCTTATGCAGTATATGATAGTCTGGCCTGATTTTAATAAAGAAAACACACACACACACACACACACACACACACACACACACACACACACACACACGAGAGAAAGAGAGAGAGATGGAGAGGGAGAGAGAGAAATCTGCATGAAACCCACGTTGCCAAAAATCTGGAGCAAAAGGGACCCCAAACTCCAATATCCAGATTGTTTTGTTTCTCGAAGTGAGTTGACCTGGCCAGATTCCATGCGGTGAATAGCTCATTACCAATCTTCCCCTTTTGGGGGGTATTAAAAGCTCTTTCCCCATTTGCTTGTTATCAGATAAACTAGGCAGATGAGAAGGCAGTGGGTAACCACAGGTACAACCACAAATTCGCTGGAAACCAAACAACTCCACCTTCCGAGGCGAGGGGTGTAATTGAGAATTAACCTGAAAATAGTTTCACACAGAGTGGAAAACTCACTGTTCTCAAAGCGGTAAGACAGAGCTCCTGAGCACCAAAAAGAACAAATGCTACAAAAAAGGACACCTTGGGTCCCAGGAAATGGCTCCTATTTTTGTTGATGGAGAGTCCTGCCAGGACAGGCCACAGTCCTTGAAGAGTGTCCACATCATCACGGACCCTAAGCTCCTTCTAGCCCGCACAACCACATCAGACCAAGGTTATGTTCCTGGAATTTCAAATTTGCCTTTTTTACTCCCATGTCCAAAAACATGGGGTAGAGACAGCACAAGTACATCCATTAATCTTCCTGTGTTCATGATGAATACCTATCCTAGCTGAATAACAATCGACTGTATTCTCAAGGATTTCCAGGGAGCCTGGTGAGTGATTTCTCCATTTCCTCCCCCAGAAATGTCTTCTAGTGGCCAGCTCTCCTGTTAAGCATATCCACTGGAAAATCCCTTGTGTCACTCTTATTTGAGATCCTGTCTCTTCTCACTGTCTGCTTCCATCCTTTATCTCCTGGCCTTGCGCTGAAGTGGTTCCTGATTTTCTCTGATTTCCTGATGAAGGTTTCTGTACTTGAGCCCAAATATATTAAGATTCATATATTTCGGTTGGTTGGGTATAGACTTCAATAATGAATAGGACAACTTTATGATGATATAAAAGGGAGAAAACTCAGGTCAAAGATGATGAATTCTTAGGGTAGGAGGAAAGGATGAGCCAGTGGTAACATGAGGTAGGCATGAACAGTAAGGTGTACAGTCTGCTGAGGGGATTTGGGGTGTCTCCTGAGCCTGGTGTGGGGCAAGGAGAGCCCTGGGGAAGGATATGATTCTACAGGTTGTATAGGTCCTGGGTGTGAGAGCTTAGAGTGCAGACAAGGAGGAACTGGGAGGGCAATTGCCCAAGTTTATGGATGATTATTCCCATAATGTCCTAAATGGACTGTTTTCTCATTTAAAAACTATCATCAACAAATGAAACTAAAGATGTCTAAGTTGTGAATAAAACACAATAAACCTGATTATGAAGGTATATTTCAGAATTTGCACATCTATAGTTGTAATGGCCTTCAAAGTACTGGGGACCCAGGAAGCCAGTCCAGTAGCACCATTATTACAGTGTTTTAAACATCTTTGGATCTGCTCTTTTGAAACAACTTTCAGAGTCAATTATTGTTTGTACAAGTAAAGCATCCTTCTTTTAGATTACAGCTCATTTTTGATCAAGACAACTATTACTAGGCTTCATTAGCCATTTTATTACTATTCTTGGTCTTAAATGGCTTCTGCTATTTCTAAAAATCAAACCCATCACTTATATTCTAGATATTGTAGATATTTTCAAGAATATCTCCACACTGAGTATTCTAACTGGATACTGAGAATTTCAGCTTCACTAGAGAAGAATGTAGAGTTGCAAGATGACTAAATTAAGAGGAAATATTTATCAGGCTGCAACCATGTATATAATCCATGTTCAAAAAGTCGGCTTCAACAACATGAGTCACACCTAGTTAAAAACAAATGAAAGGCCTTCCTGGTGCTATAGTGATGTTGGATGGCAGGCCCCCTTATGCGTGAGCCTGTTCCATGACCCCCGAGGACAGCTGAAACAAGAGGGGCACCAACTCTAATGTACAGCCTTTTGCATCCTAACAAGCATGTATCACTCACCAGGCAATAACTTTTACAGTTTGAAATGTGACAGCTAAACTAGCATGAATTTCTTTTCCCTTCTCACAATTTAATGGAACCATCTAGTCTTAAACGTAGATCTTAGCAAACTCAGCATGTAATTCTGTTCCTTCCTTATTGAGTAAAGAATTTTCACCTTTTTGCTTAAAGGGACTATTAAATGATTTCTCTTTAGTGTATCTAAATTACCAGCACTGCTATTCTCAAACTCTGGGGCCATTATGAAGTTGAAAAAAAAAAGGGTTACTTGAATCCAAGCACTGTAATACCCACCACAGTTTACATGATAACCAAGACAACTATTATGTAATGAATGGGCAGGTACCCTATACAGTGTGGATATGGTGAACAAAGGGATGATTCACATTCCAGGAGGGGAGCCAAGGTAGTGTGAGATTTTATCAGATCATTCAGAACAGTGAGCAATTTAAAACTTAGGAATTGTTTATTTCAGGAATTTTCCATTTCACATTTTCAGACTGCAGCTGACCACACACTCCTATAACTGGAATGACAGAAGTGCACAGAGAACAATAATTTAAACCTTTAGGGGAAGAACTTAAAGCTATATAACTGAAACTCACTATTTGAGAAATTAAAGGAATGAGATGCAGAAAGTAAATTAAAATTCTGAGGAGTCTTTTGGAGAATGGTCAGAGATCAATTTTTACCCCAGATATACTCTAATTTTAAGTAGCAAACTGATAAATATCTTGTGTTGGATTAGAGTATGAGCTAGATTGCTGTAACAGACTACAAATTTGGGATGCTTAAACAGGATATAAGTGTGTTTCTCTTTCTTCCAGATGTCTCAGTAGGCCAGCATAGCATCTTCACAGTCAAGTAGCCAGGTCTCTTGTACCCTGATAGGTTACCTTCTGTAATCCCTGGCTCTTATCTCATGGTTCAGAATGGAAATTCCAGCACCAAACATCACATCCACATTCCAGCTAGCAGAAAGGGAGGATATGGAAGACGAACATCTACTGATTCCCTTTAAAGGCAGGGTCTGAAACTTTCCTGCAACACTTCTGCTCACAACCCATTGACCAGAACCTAAACAAACATGGAGACGCTTAGCTACAAGGGAGGCTGGAAAATGTAGTCTTCAGTTGTGTGGCCATATGCTGGGGGAAGTATTTATTTGGTTATTGATTCATATTTACTTAATACATTTGTATTTTTATACTTCAAATAAACAGTATATGTTAGTAAGTATGTATAATTTGTGAACTATGTAAATATTTCATATAATGTATGCATATATGATAAAATATGCTTAGTTTAATATATAATATTTTGTAGATGAAGTAGTCGTTGACACCCCAAAATTCTTTGTCCCCACAGATGCTGGTCTTGTTCTCTCTTCCACGCATCCTTCCTTGCCAACCCACTCCCCAGCACCCCCCTATGAACCTAGCAGTGTTAAGGGGCTTCTCAGGGCCCCCCTTTCCCATGCTCAGGCTCAGGCCCCTCTATCCAGATGCATCTACAGCTGTGACAGTCACAGGCAGCCCCTCACCCGCTACCTGCAGCTGCAGCTCAGGCCTGGTCCCCTCATCCCACCCACTGGGAGGAGACTCAGGAAGGAGAAGGGAAACCCTTTGTGGGCAGAGACCAGGCTCCTCTTCCTCCTCCAGCCCAACACACTCAGGGGCTCCCAGAAGTTCACCTCAGCAGAGCTGATTGCTGATTTCCAGGAATTTTGCAAGCTAGGAGCTAAACATGCACAGCATGCAATATGAAGTTATATAAATTTGGAATTAAACAGAAATAATGACTCCTCAAAACGCATCACTGCCTGATTATCGCACAACCATTTATAGTTACCTATGCCCTGGGATTACTTCCCTCTCTTCCTAAATGGTGGACATCCTGGGTCAAGAGTCTCCTGGGATCAGAACTGTGTAATGATCACACTGACTGCTGAAATCTGCAAGTGCCACAACTCCAGGCTTAAGGAAAAAAAAAAAAATGTCATGATAATTTGTGTTTTTTCCTATTAAGCTTTTTTATAAAACTTCATTTCTATCTCCCTGTTTCCTATTTTCTACCTTTTATTCTGCTTTAATTTATTTATACTTTGGGTTTCTCATATAAGAGAAACCATGCCATATTTAATCTTGTGTGTCTGGCTTATTTCACTTAACATTATGCTCTCAAAATGCATCCATTTTCTTACAAATGACTCAAATTTATCCTTCTTTATGGCAGAGTAGTACTCCACTGTGTGGACATACCATTTTCTTTATCCACTCATGTTTTGATGGACATATAGGTTGTTCACAAGACTTAGTATTGTGAGTTGTACTACTATAAAATGGGTATCTATGTATCATATTACAACTCCAGGCATTTATTCAGGTGAGCTGGTTACTGAGCTGTGCCCAGCATCCACAGATTTAGTGCAGGAAGTGCAACAAGCTGTGCCCCTCTCCCAGCCCGGGACATCAGAGGCGAGTTGTTCCCCTGGTGGGCCAGGTGGGGCACCAGGGGCTCCAATAAGAGCTAGGCCAAGAGGAGCCTCGTCTTCACCCCACCGGGTCTCTTGCGGGTCCCTTAACTGCACACCACATGCAGATCCTTCAACTCTCCAGCCCGTGCAAAGACAAATGCGCTCCTCAGCCACACCGCCCAAGAGCTGGTTCAGGAGAAGGCATCCTTGCCTGCGTCCCTTCCCCAGCTGCCCGCTCACCTGTGCTGCCTCTGTCGGCCAGGCTGGCATCGCAGTGCACAAAGCGTGGTTGTCACGGATGCGCTGCGGTCGCCCTTGCCTGCCCTGGGCACTCCTCTTGGGAACGGCTGTCTTTCAGGACACCGAGAACGTGGACTTGAGCTTTCTTCCGCTGCTGTCTTCCCCTACTTCCTGGGAGGCGAGGCCCCTGTGATGGGCGAGATCAGAAGAGGTATTCAGGGCTGCCTGCCGGGTGGGTGTGTTCTCCCAGGGCCCTAGACGCCAGGTGGGGCCGCCTTCCAGTTCCTGCCCTGCTCTTGGGGATCCGCTGAGGGCTGGGGGCGCAGGCCCTGTAGTGGTGGCTGGGCAGCCCCTGCAGGTCTCTCTATGGTGCACCCCAGACCTCGGAGCCGAGCCGTGGTGGTCTCCGTCCTGCCTCCTAGAGCCAAATGCTGGCATCGCTTCTCCATTTGATATTGGGGTGCATTTCTCTTTTACTTCGGAACTGCGCGTGGGAAGGTAGTGTGTTCGGCACCAGCGCCCAGCTCCTGCTTTTCCTTTGATGCCCAGGAGAATTCTCTTGCAGCCTCAAAACCCGGTCAGGCCTCCCGGCCTGCTGCTTTCTCCTCCCGGCTCTCTGCAGAAGACCTCCGGCCGCCAGGCTGGCTTTGCCACTTTGGAGGGGACAGTACTGGGATTAAGCCCAGAGCTTTTGCACTGAACTACATCCCCCAGCCCTATTTTTAATTTTTACTTTGAGATAGGGTCTTACTAAGTCACAAATTGTCCAGGCCGGGCTTGCACTTCAGATCCTGTTTTCCTTTTCTCTTTTCTTCTTTTCTTCTTTCTCTTTTCTTTTCTTTTCTTTTTTTTTGAGACAGGGTCTCACTATGTAGTACAGGCTGGCCTTGAACTCACTGTGTAGCCCAGGCTGGCCCTGAACTCATGGTGATCTTCCTGCTTCAGACTCCAGAGTGCTGGGATTACAGGCAGCCCTGGGATTGCAGGGTCACCATGTCCAGTTTGACTTTGTCTTATTTTTAAATTACTAAGGGATACTTGTTTGTTTGTTTATTTATCTATATTTGTATTAATACATTTTAGTTATACATATTAGCAGGTTTCATTTTGGCCAGTTTGCACATGCAAAAGACAAACTTTAATCACATCCTCTCCAGTCACCCATGGAGCCCCAGGATTTTGCCTTCTTGATCTAGCAAGTCAAGAAGACCCCGTGGGATGGGGGTGAGGGGACAGATGAGATCTCTCGTTGGTCCACTTTCTCAGCACAAACCAAACTCCACCACCATGGGCAGATCCACTGTGTGTTCCCCGCTGGCCGCTGCATCTCTGCTCCATGAAATGTCTGGTTAAGTGCTGGGAAAGCCTCAAGGGATTTTGCATGTGTGGATCTCCAGATCTGGAGAGTTAGGTCTGGCAGGAGATGATGAAAAGTTTCTATACAGAAGGAGCAATTGAATCCTTTTTCCCTTAAAATAAAAAATAAAACTTTTTATAAGTTGTAAGATTTTGGCAACTACTACTTTTTCAGTTCCTTCTCTGCCATATCTACATACAGACTCACTTTGAGGAGAGGGGAACAGCCCTTGCTGTTTTCCATGTTTGAAAAACTGCTGCTGGGAAACCTCAGGGTCTGATGCACCCAAACCTGTAAGATCAGCCCACCCTGTGTATTATGGGTCCCACATCACCATGGAAACAATGGCTTCCTGGCAAAGGCTTCCCGTGTCTACCCAGCAGCCCTCTGCTGGGAATTCTGGATGCAGGAGAAGCTTAAGCTGCAGCCTTCTGCCGAGCCTCTTACAAAGAGAGCTGTGTCGCTTTTGGCCCCAGAATTGCAGTGTCTTGGGGACAAAGGACATGTGCATGTGCAGTGGTTGGTTAGTGTCCTCTGGCTGTGCGGGATTGAGCAGCACATTCAGTGATGTCACAGCCGTTCAGAGGACTGGCAGGCTGGAAGGTGTCTGGCGCCATCATAGAGGCCACACGCTGTCAGGCTTTAGACTTTGGGGAACAGCAGGGAACAGTCATCCAGCAAGGGGAGCAACATGCACAAGGAAGGGTGTGCAGAGTGTGTGGCGGAATGCTGTGCTGGGAGGACCAGTCTGGATTAATCTGAGCCAGTCTAAGCCAGGTGGTTGGTGGAACTTCGTCCTGAAGCTGGAAGACACCTGTGGACACTTCGGAGCTGGAGGTTTTGTGGTGGAATTATTCCCTGCCTCCCTTTAGTCCCCACAGAAAACCAAACTGCCTTTATTCAAGCCAGTGTTGACCCAGAGTCCTTGGAGAGCCAGGCCTGGCCCGCATCCTAGGACTCCAAAAGGATTAAGATAAATCTCATCACCAAGAGGTTCCTGGTCTCCAAAGATGGAGCAGGTCAGGCACTGCACAAAGGCACCCAGCTGAGGGTGGAGCAGACTGAAATACAGCCTGGGCTGCACTTGTCAAATCAAGAGTCCCAGCATGAGGTGTGACTGCCCCAAGGAGGGGGACCCTTTTCAAACAAAGACATCATCCACACACCAAGCTGTGTACCCACAGAGGTGGGAATAGCCACTCAGAGTGCCTTATCTAATTCTCCCTCAGGAAGTGGCAATTTGGATATAAGATCACCCTAATAAAACCACCTAAGATCCCTCTAATACAGATTACTCAGCAGGCCTAGATGAAGGGTGTGTGTGAGGTGTGCGTGAGTGTGCTAGGGTTTCTTACCAAAGCAGCACACACCAGGCGCTCGGGCAGCGGGAGTTGCTGTCCCTCACTGCATGGCCAAGGTCAGGGTGCCAGCGGGGCCAGCTCCTGGTGAGGGCTGCAAGGATGGGATCTCGCTCCTGGCTTGTGCGTGATCAGCTTGTGCCTGCACTCTCGCACCATCTCCCTCTGTCCCGGTCTGTGCCCAACTCTCTTCTCATGAGCAGACCAGTCATGCTGGATCAGGGCCCATCCTGATGGCCTCAGTTTACATTAATTTCCCTATAAAGATCTGTCTCCAAATAAGACTACATTCTGAGATACTGGGGTTGGGACTGCAGCGTATGAATTTTGAGGGGGACACAATCCAGTTACCACCAACACACTGTGTTACTCATGGCTTTCACTGATTTAATGTGACAGGTGCCTATCCCCACCTAAGCCTGTGTGTCACCCCATCCTGTGGCCCTCACCTCATCCTCCTTCAGAATGGAAACAGTCCCTGGGTGAGGGGAGAGCCAGGGCCTGCACCTGTCACCAGTCACCTGTCTCAGGACCACATCTTCATCTTTGGGTGAAGGTAAAACTTTTTCAGCTGTGATTTTGGAGTCAAAGGACACCCTTGTGTCCCCACAGCACTGGTCCTTCCAAGTCAAAGGGAAACTGCTCTTCAGTTGAGGACTCTCTCTCTCTGCCATGGGGCATTTGTGCCCAGTGGGAACACCTCAGAAATCCTTCCTCAAAAGATTATTGTGATAAAAGCAAAATGGATCTGGGAGGCTGAGGCAGGAGGATTGCAAGTTTGAGCCCAGCTTGGACAACTTAGTGACTTAGTGAGACCCTTTCTCCAAATAAAAGACAAAATAAAATAAAAGAGGCTGGGGATAGAGCTCAGTGAGAAGGCCCTGGGTTCAATCCCCAGCCTTGGGAAAGGTGAGGATCACAGACTTCCCCAGGCCTGAGTCACCTGAAACAGACCCAGCGTGGTTCACAGCACAACAGCCACTTCCGGCCCAGCCAGGGGAAGTGACTTGCCCAAAATCACACAGGATAGCATCAGAAACAGACTCAGGGATCCTCGTTTCCAGTTCAGAGTCATAGCACCTCTCAGAGCTGCCCTGGCATCATCTCAGACATTTTCCAGCCATTCAGACGCGGATGCGACTCAGCCTGATTTTCACCAAAGCCTGCTGCTCTGATCATGCGCAGATGAGTGCTCTCCGAGTCTGCGCCCTCCGTTAGCTCCTTTAGTTGGTGCGGAGCTGCCCTGCTGCACCAAGCTTCATATTCTTCATCCCTGACAAACCAGACAGGGCCTGAGAGTTATGTAAGCATCAGATCCGTTTGTGCTGGAGCGCTCCATTTCTGAGCACTCCAAGACTCAGCCTATGGCGTCTCTGACCTCAAACTCAGAAAAGGCCGGCCGTGTCCTTGTGGAAGGCCCTTCTATGCTCCGCAGGGAGGGAAGGCCGAGCAGTGGAAAAGGGAGCGGATATGACTGCTTCTCGGCTCTTCTCGCCTCCCCTCGAATCACAGGCACAGGGACCCTTCTCCATCTACCCCCTCCAACCCTCACGTCTCCACCTTCTCCATCGAAACCCCTCGCTCCTCCCAGCACCTGCTCACTGGCACTCTCTCCCTCACTTTTTGAGCTGCATGTGCCCTGGCTGTGGGCCTTTAGCTTACTCAACCCACACCACAGAATGAGCACAAATTTTAAGGCCCAGTGATCTCAAGGCAATCCCCACGTGGGGGATTACAGAGGAGCTCTTGGTGGTTGGGAACCTGGAATAGTGCTAGGAAATCTTCAGGAATTTCTATCTTGGTCCCTTTACCCCCACCCCTCCAGACCCCAGAAATCAGGTTCTGAGAAGACCTTTCACAGTGGTTCATAGGTCTGGAATTTCCATGTGGTTTATCTGGTCCCTGCGGTAGAGGGTGTTGGTGGCCAAAGCGCAAACACAAAACATCACCCCTGGTTACCGGGACTGGAAACATTATCACAGAATTTGACCAGGCGAGAGTCAACTGCCTACCAGGAGTGTACACAGAGAGGGGGATGCAAAGGAGCATTTATTGATCACTTATTATATTCCAAGCCCTGCACTACAAGTGTTTCATGCACATCACCTCTCACTAACTTCACAGGAACCCAAGGGGGTAAGCACTGTACTTGTTTTTACCAATGACAAAACTGATATTCAGTTAAGAGAACAGGTGACTCCAGGTTGAAAGCCAGGCATTCGACCTTTGTCTTTATGACTCCTGCGTCCATGCTGTTTTATACCATGCTCTGTGGTCCAACAGCAATGACAGAAATGACCAAATGTGCATTAGGTTCGCTTTGTTGAGAGTTTTTATTTGGTCACAGTAGTGCACTCTGTTCACCCGGACACCAGATCACAGCTTTGGAAATCTCCCAAGAGTCCAGCGATGGGAAAGAACAAGTCTGTGATGCTAGGTGTGCTAGAACCAAGTTCTAGTCTATGACTTTGTCTAGAATGACCCTTGAGTGTGGTGAGCTACCTTCCCATTGCTCTCTACCTGCCAACCAAGATGGCGCTGCCCTTCAAGGTGCACTGCCTGCTCCTGGTGGGGATGACCACAAAGTGGAGTGGCCAGATGGGAACAAGTATAATAGAAGTGCCCACCTCTTTATATACTCACTGGTGAGGAGGTTGCTTGGAGCTTGAGAACAATGTTCTACTAAAATGGGATCATCTGTGGCCATCAGGCTTGTGGGCTGGCCCATTATAGTTTGTTTTGCCCACCATATTCAAGTGTTAAGTGAACCCTAACAGAAAGGACCTTATTTCAGAGGAGAGAGGAACAGTCACTCCCTGAGTCGAACATAGGCAAATGGTAAAATAGGTGTTGTTGCCTTTCTTCCACCTCTTTCTTCCTGCTTCTCTCACTGGTTGGGCTTCCTCCCAAGGCATTCTTAGTGTCCTGATTCCCACCCTGGGACACATTTCCCAGGCCTCCCAAGGAAGGAACATTCCAGAATTTTCCACCACCTTCTTCATGAAGGATCAAGAGACTGCTCATGGCCCACATAGATGGGCAGGTTGGGATGAGCCTGCTTTGACACAGGGATGTTTTCTCATTCAAAGTGGTACCTTTGAAAATGCACATATTTCTTCCAGTGATAAAATCTTTATATCAAAGGGACACTCACTGCACTGTAGTTTCATGTTTTATCTTGATCCTCAACTAACCAGCTTTGTGGACCTGGCAAAGTTACCTTGTCTTACTGGGCTCATATGTCATATGGGATGATGGGGCTTTACTCAAATGGCTTTTTTTGTAGAATTGACCCCAAAACACTGGTTCTTGAGATGCTTATAGTAGATGTGTTCCTACTACCCTAAAAGCTCCCTCCAGAAGTGTCTAAGCTCCTTCAAATGTTAAAGGCCCTGAGAAGTTCTGCAGTGATGAAGTCTTCCCGCTTCTGTTTACCTCTGTCCCTCCAACCTACTTAAGGACAAACCCTTGGCCTCCTTTTTTTGGTAGTAATATCTACTAATACCTTTAGGCATACAAATTAGGATTCCCTGAACAGGTAACATCTAAGGATATTTGATTTGTAATCTTTCCATTTGGAAATCAATCAATAGTTTATTAAACATCTTCAGAGAAGGGAAGAAAATCTTCCTCTGAGAGTTGATTGACGTTTGAATGGTATTATGATTTACTTGGATCTGAGACTAGATCAGAAAATGAATTAAACAAAACTGAGGACTGTTGCTAATATGATCAGTGCCTTGTGACATTCAAGCTACCTCTGAAAGGACAGAGGAGATGAGTTTCCTAAATGGCCTGGGTAGCAGTGACTTTGCCTGTAGAGTCAAGGCAGCCAGAGGGAAACCCCACTCATTGTTTTGTGTCCAAGGATGGACTGCATCCATGCAATGACCAGACTCCACCACAGAGGGAAGCAGTAATGAGATCATGGGCGAGGGCAGACCTGGGTCTGAATGAAATTTACATCTGCGCTGCAATGCCACTCAAGGGCGAGTCAGGTGGAGGGAGGGTTCCTCCACTGAGGTTTGGTTTGGAGATTGGTGTTTGCCTCTCATAAGTTGGGGCACAGAGGTACCTTGGAGACCTGGATAACTGATTCTGTGTTTCCTGCCTTGTCGTGACCTCCACGTAGCCTGGCTTTGTTCTCTGCAGAACTCGGGGCCGGGACCTTGTGCAGGGGACCCTGGGATCTGGTTCTAGGTCGACTTTCTGTGCCTCTCAGAACCTCACCTCAGTGACTTGCACAGTCACCTCATAGAGGCTCCCCTCGGCCTCAGAGAGCACTCCCAGCCCACCCTCCCTTCCTCAGTCTCTGCGTCCTTCTCTCCTACCCTGCTCTGCTTCCCTGCCCAATGAGGACCTCACAGTGGGTCCCTTTACCATGCTCTTGCCCCTCCCTTATCTCTTTATTCAATGAGCATCTACGGGGGGCTGACATTTTTCCGCCCTTCACCAGATTCAGCTCAGAAGGGGGTTGGAGGAGTCAACTAATTGGGCAGTTGCACAATTACAAAGTCACAGGTCCTCAGCACATTATTCTTGACCTTGAGACAACCCCTTCTCTCCCTAGATGTCTCTTCCAGACACGGGTCCCCTGCCCCCTCCACTGCTCTTGCCTGCTCAAAGGACAGCCATCCCTGCCCTCCTCACCTGCAGGTTTGTCCCCTCTGCCCTCCTTCCTGTTCCCTCCCACTTGCGCATCCAAACTACCCATCAGCTCACCCCGGACTGTAAACGTGCAGCTCTAAATATACGTGAAGCTCCCGTGCTAACAGCGTGCACTCCCGTGGCACCCCTGCTGGGCGCTTTCCATATCCCAACTGCTTGTATCCTCACAGAACCCTTTGCATTAGTGGGGATCATGATCCCATTGCCCAAGCGAGGACAATGACATGTAGAGTGATTTGGGAACTTGCTGGGGTGTCACGGCTGGGAAACAGCAGAGCTGGTGAAGAAACCCAGCTGGGCTGGCTTCAGAGTCCAAGTTTTTAAATATAGTTTCTTTTTGTGTTGGTATGTGTTTGCGGTGCACAATAACTGCACTCATCTTGGGGAAGCGGTCTGCATACATACTGCATTTTAATGACTTCAGAGTCCGCTCGTACCCACTCCATGGTGCCATCTTTCCTGCATTAACAGTTTTTGCTCCTTCTTCTCCAAACTTATTAAGAGCTGAGTGCATGCTCCTCCTCGTGTCATCAGCCCAACTGGGACCATAGGCTGTGGGGAATGTGTGGCAGTATCTGTCACCTAGACCTTACAGGAAGCTCTCAAGAAGAGGGCAGTGTGCCTGCCTCCAGCTCTGATGGGAGCATCACCGTGAAGCTGAGGAGAGAAGGATCAGTAAGCCACAGTCAGGCAGCATCAGTGCTGTAAGGAAGCTGGCAGGGTGGTGCAGGCCTGTGATCCCAGCACTCGGGGAGACTTAGGCAGAAGGTTCGCAAGTTTTTAGCAACTTAATGAGAACATGTCTCAAATTAAAAAATTAAAAAGAAGTAGGAGATGTGGTTCAGTGCAAAGGGCCTGGGTTCAAAAAAAGAAAAACACAAGTGCTGTGGTGTACCTGTACAAGAGCTGAGAACTCAGCAGCACACAGAGAACAAAAGTTTCCTCTCTCAGCAGGGAGGGCTTGGCCCATCCATGCCCGAAGAGCAGAGCTGGTGGGATACCCAGGCAGTGCCCAAGGAGGGGTCTCCAATTTGCTAACATGGATCCCCGGTATCAAAAGCATATATTGTATAAATGATTGGGCAAGCATGCTTTCTAGTGGCTCTCCTGCTTCAACACTGGAGAGTTCTCCATTTAAAATACCACTGATGAGATGAGAACAGAACCATACACAGAGGTCTTACTTGACCTTCTCTGAAACTCTGGAGGTCAACTGAGCAAGGATGATTAACTCTTTCCTATGGTGATTCTGGAATGTGCCCAAGGTTGCAGAGATGATAGCATCCACCATGGGCTTGGAGGACTCCTGATAATGTGCATATACCTCGAGGTCTCCTCACCTGAGCAGGGGCATCACCTGGACAGGATTTATCACTGGGTGAGTCAGTAGCTGCGGGAGGCTGAAGATTCAGACCAATTGTGTACAGCGTGCAGCATGAAAACCATGCTTAGTCGCTAGGTAGGAGTGTCCATTTCCATTAAATTATAAAGGAAAGTTCAGATTTTTTTAAAAAATGAATGTTTAGGGCCGATGAGATGGCTCAGTGGCGTAAGCGCTTGCCTGGCAAGCGCAAGGGCCCGAGTTCGACTCCCGGAACCCACATATGAAAAAAGGGGCCGGTGATATCGCTCAGCGGCACGGGCGCCTGCTGGCGTGCGAGGTCCTGAGGTCGACCCCCGGTACCCACAAAAAAAAAAAAAAATGAATGTTTACTTTCTTCCGTCCAATGCAAAGTTTCATTGGAGAAATTTTCAAAAATCAAAATTAAAGAAATTAACATTATGAATAATCCTACTGGTTAGACTGTCTCCTGTTAACATTGTTGCTGGCTTTTTTCTACAATGTTGAAATGTAATTTAACTTAGCATCATACTTAAAGTATTGGTTTGTAAACTATTTTTGTATCTTAAAAATATTATATTTTCATGCCATTAAAATCCTGTTCTAGCCAGGCATGGTGGTACCCACTTTTCATCCCCGCTACTCAAAAGGTTGCAGCAGGAGGATTACAAATTAGAGGCCACCCTGGGCAACTTAGCAAGATTCTGTCTCCAAATAGAAGGAAAGGAGCTGGGTGTACCTCTGTATGTACAAGACCCTGGGTTCAATCCCCAGTACCACAGCGAAAAAGAAAGAAAGAAAGAAAGAAAGAAAGAAAGAAAGAAAGAAAGAAAGAAAGAAAGAAAGAAAGAAAGAAAGAAAGAAAGAAAGAGAGAGAGAGAAAGAAAGAAAGAAAGAAGAGGAAGGAAGGAAGGAAGGAAGGGAGGAAGGAAGGAAGGAAGAAAGAAAGAAAGAAAAAGAGAAAGAAAGAAGAAAAAAAAGAAAAAGAGAAGAAAGAAAGAAAAGGAAGGAAGGAAGAGAAAGAAGAGAGAGGAAGAGAGAGAATAATATTTTAACATGTATTGATTGCATAAATTTCCACAGCTCAGTAATTTACCTAACCAGCCTTACACTGTTGATAATTTATGCTATTTTTAACATTTCATTATAATAACTAATGCTGCAATCCACATCTCTGAACATAATCATCTTCAGGCACATTTCTGATTATTGCCATAAAATGAGTTACTACAGACGGAAATGCTGTTTCAAAGGCTGCACACATTTTAAAGAGTTTTCACACTGATGGGTTCCCTTCTCTAGGAAGGTCATACCAATCTATGTTCTGATCTGCAGTGCATGAAAGAGATGCTACCTCTACTTTGCTTTCTTCTTCTTAAATTGTAATCCACCTTCAATTTGGGACTGAGGATCTTTAATAAACTCCACTCATGTATCATCCATACCTCATTTCAGCTTCACAGAGTCAGTTCTTCATGGCCATTCATTTTTGTGGACATATAAAAAATCATACAATAAATAAAATCCACTGATATTCAATTAGAAACTAAATATACATGATACATATTGTATATGTGTTTATTTATTTACAATACTTATGAACTAGTCTTCTTTAGGCTAGGGTTTACAACACACCAATGCCAACTCTCAAATATGTTGCCTCAGTCTGGATCTCTCTGCTCTGAAATGCAAGAGCAAAAATCCAACTCTATGTGTAGACCACCAAAATAATTTCATTGACTTGCAAGCACCAATAGCTCAAGCAAAGGCAGGATATTTTACAAGAGGGAAATGATGTAAATGAGTATATTAATATGTGGAAGGTGTGGTTGCAAATACCCTAGACGATGGACATTTGTATTGTTCATTCATGAACAGGACTATTATTTACATCAGGGGTCAGCAAATGATAGCCCATGGGCTGAATCTACCCAACACCCTGATTTCATGTGTGATGTTTTATTGGAGTACAATCATACCTTTTATTCATGTATTATCTAAGGCTAGTTTCTCCCCACAAACAACTTGAGTATTTTTGAAACAGGCCTTGTCCACAAAGCCTAAAGTATTTATTGTTCAGCCTTTCACTGAAAACCTTACTGACTCCCAATTCATATTCTCCTCTGAGTATCCAAGAACCTTTCACTAAGGATCCCTCTGTCCTTGCCTTCCTGTGACAGAGCAAGCATTACTCTTCGTCTCAGCATGGAGATGTGTATATGAATCTCTTCAGGGTTACATGACCTTCCAAGCTCAGTTTCTGTGAGAAGGAGCTAAAGTTTACAGTTAGACCTTTACACCCAAATATGGGATTTTATACTTTCTGTACATAAAGGCCACTGTATTATCCCCCTTCTTTTGTCTTTCCTTACCAGCTTACCAGTGTGTATCACACCTTCCAAATCTCTCATAGAATCTTTTCTATGGTAACTCAAATATGGAAGTGGTGCTAATGTATATAAGTAGACCCTGTGTATAGCTATGTACACAGAAACATAAACACATGGATCACCTATTGTAGTTAGTTTGAGTTATAGATATATTAAGAGTAGATACTACTAAAAATAGATATCATTCAAGTCAATCTTTCTTCAGTAATTCAGTAACTTAAATCATCTTTAGAAATACCTGAGAGTCATCATGAAAAAACATACAGTTAAGTCCTTGACTTATGAATGATTTCCATTCCAGGAGAACATTTGCAAGCTGGATTCGTTCATAATCAGATCAAGCGAGTCTTACAGAGTACATCTGTAAACCTTACACAGTGCAGTACACCTGTGAAAGTCCACACCTCGAATATTCGCAAGTTGGGAACTTACTGTATTCGTTTACAGTGGTCCAGAATTATAAAAGGGGGAGATTATTCTGAAACCCCAAAGAATTAGCAATAGCCCTTAAAAGTGGCTTTTGAAAAGGCAAAAAAAAAATCCCTATAGTAAGTTTATTAATATTCCACTTTGTTTCCTCTCACATAACAGCAGAAAAGGGAAAGGAATGTGGGTATTTGAGCTTTTAGATTGCCGGACTTGATAAATAAGAATGTTTCCTGGAGATTTCATCATCAACAACTAAAATATAACTCCCGTACAAGACATGGAGACATATACACAAATAATAGATGCACATGTCAACCAATTTTTATAAACCTCACTGTTAAATTTGAACCTCATGTTAGGTATGGGGGATTAAGCTAAAGATCATATTTACTTTAGCAAACTATTTTTTAAAACACACCCTAATTCAAAGTTTGTTTCTGACCAGCTCCCTCCTTAATCCCATAGCACCTGCCAGGAAACATCCAATAACCCATTCTTTAGGTCAGAGAAAAAAACATACAAAAGAGAAAGCCGGGCTGGAATGACTCATGTTACAAGCCAGCTGCTTTCCAGAATCCGTTAAGCTTTAGGGTCCAGATCTTTTTGTGGCTTTCTACAGACTTTATTTGAACAGAGAAATTACAACAGCACTGCCCACATAAAAGCCAAGGAAAGAAGCTGGCTGGGGTAGAGAGGGTGCCCCCAATCCTACTATACTTTAAAACAAAATGGTAATTAGCAAGAATTCTTTTTCTGTTTCACGGTCATAAATGCTTTTCTGCTCCCACTCACTGTTAAGATGATGAAACTTCTCTGCGATGGACTCCATTTGATAATCAGCAGAGCACTTTTCCGTGGGCAATGGCTCTCGAGGGCACTGAGACCTCATCCGGCACTTTTGGTTAATGTAGGTTTATCGCTTACCTTCCTCTGCTTCCTTTGACCAATGCCCAGTTGTGTTAGGTTCTTCTTTTCTGTTTCAGCCCACTGAGGAGTCAATCCAGGTTTTCCAGGATACATTAACATATTCATTAACAGCAAAAAGCAGTGCCCTGCCCAAGGAGGAAAGCGTGCTGTTATCCCAAGTGACAACTTTTATGTATTAGAGTGGCATTGATACCTCAGCTGATGGCTGCCACAGTGCCTTGGAGCTGGGGCCTGAGGAGGTGTCTCCACAGGAAAGGTGGTAGGGTCCTCTGGGCATGTGTAGGATGGGCTTGGGGTTGGATAAAGTTTTGAGAAGATGAAATGTCAGTGCCATTCCTGGGCTTCTGAAAGGCCTGAGTTCATTGCTTATGTAGCACTCGCGAATGCCTGAAGACTGAGTGACCAAGTGACAGTGTACATGTTCTACATGGGAGGGTGTGACTGGCCATCTTTTACATTTCACCTGCCAATTCATTGAACAAATTATCTTAACTCTCTATCGTGTAGTGTTCTTGCAGCTAGGAATAAAATCGCCAAGCTGCAACCAGGGAGACACATTTTCACCATTAACAAAGAACACGCCTTACCGTGACATGTAGTTCAAAGGTACATAGCCCATGATTCATTGGTGCTTTGGGCTTCTGCTTATTTAAACATCAAGATAGAAGAGCTGATGAACAGAAGTTTGATTAGCATTAAATTCCCAGGGGTGGTTGTCACTACCCTAAATCTACAGCATTGAGGTTTTATTTTTAAATAATTCTCCTAGGGTTTATAGTATAAAAATGCTTTGCTCTTTGTGTAAATATAGGGGGAAAACACCTTGAAACCAGAACATGCAGTATGGCTTTCATACGCCCTGATGCCAGAGATGAAACAGCAACAAACAGCATTTCTCTGTCACACACTTCAGTGCTTTTCCTCCGCAAGTCTAACAGGAGTCTTCATTGTCAACATCATCTGCACAAACACTCAGCATAGACTTCATCTGGACTATCTGAACCAGGCTGTGGTTGTCTGACATAGCTTCATCATAAACTGTTAGGCTCTTCCATCCTGGAAACAGCATATGCTCATATGCTCATTTTTTGCCCCCAAGGAGACTGAGCACAGATTTCCTAAGCTCTTTGGCTCACACTCTATCAGAATTAGTGCCAAAATTTTAACCTGACCTGGAAAATAAAAACCTTGGAGAGAGCCACCCTTTAAGCATTTCACTTCCATTGTTCTTTACTGAGTAAGCTTCATTCCTTCTGATTCAGAAGTGTAAGTTGTCACTGTGATAGAAGGCTGGACACTGGGATGAGCAGGGTCAACACTTTGGACCACTCTGGGTCACGTGGGACTCAGTGGGGGAAGTGCCCACTGCTCTGTAGCTGGCCTGGCTCCATGAAGCATTTGAACCATCCCAGGGTCTCCTTTTCGGTGATGCGCGATACACTTCCATTTAAATCTGTCATGGTTCAGGAATATAACGAAGTGCATTTAACACTAAAATTGCATTGACCAGACTATAATTGTTCTTTGGAGCATCATGACCTTTGTCATTGTTTCTCAACTCCGCATCATAGATGGAGCACCTTCTAAGTGATTGTTGAAATAAATCAGTGCTAGTTATTATAAATGAAGGAGGGGCGAAAGATGAATAAATACCTACAAAACATTAAAGAAGTTCTTCACGAGACAAGAAAAGAAGTGCTCATGTACATGATGCTAACGTGTCATCAGACCAAACTCCATGGTCACGTAGCACCTCAAGATCATGTTAGTGCACATCATATGGTTGGCTTGTGCAAAAATGTCAGTTCCTTCCACACAGATAGACCCCTAGCCAACAGAGAAGACATTAAGCAAAATTTTGGTCAGCCCTCAAAATCACATAGCATTTTCACAACCCCAGTTTTGGCTCCTAAAAACCATGTGACCTGGGCCCGTGAGATGGCTCAGCGGCTTAAGCGCCTGCCTGGCAAGCGTGAGGGCCCGAGTTGGACTCCCGGAACCCATATACAAAAAAGGGGCCGGTGATATCGCTCAGCAGCACAGGCGCCTGCTGGCGCACGAGGTCCTGAGGTCGACCCCCTAGTACCCACAAAAAAAAAAAAAAACATGTGACCTACTAGAGAATCTTATCTTCTCATCCACTTCTACCAACAATGATTGGTGAGATTTCAAGAATAAAATGCACAGTAGAAAAATTCAAACCCAGCAAAGTTGGCACAGGGTTAAAAGATGAGGCAAGGCTTCCTTCCTGGGAGATCAGGTTTCCCTTTGACGTGTGGTTCCAAATTCTTTAGGGCCAACAGGGAGCCCACCAATAATTGCCTGTAATTCAACACACACGACCAGCAACCCTGAAAGGCAAGCATCAGCCTCTCCATTACAGTCAGGGTCTCCGTTTCTTGTTGTGTTTTCTTTTCTTCCTTGATTTTTTCCCTCTGGATCAGTAGTGTTTTTCAGGCAAGGTCTTACTTGACATTCTAATATAAGTGTAATTTTATCTTCCCAGAGGCATTCCTTATTCTTCACTCCAATGATCATTCCATCGTCAGTGTGGTTAGAAAAGCCAAGCCCAGCTCCAGGCATCTGTCCTATCTGAGATGAAGGCAAAAAGGATGAGAGTGGCAGAATCAACAGTGCTGAAGCATGTCCTGGGCTCACCATAGCTCACTGACCTGGACATTAAATATTCTCACTGTGCATATTCAATTAATATTTTGATGCACCATAATTGGAAAGTCCACCTATACAGATGTACATGATCTAATTATTTCTGACCCCTCCTCATCAGTCCTCAAGAGATTCTTTCTGCCCTGAGCTGAGACAAAACAGGACAATGATCCTTCCAAGAGCATGCTAAATTGACCTTTGTCATTGTTTCTCAACTCCACATCATAGATGGAGCACCTTCTAAATGACTGTTGAAATAAATCAGTGCTAGTTATTATAAATGAAGGAGGGGCGAAAGATGAATAAATACCTACAAAACATTAAAGAAGTTCTTCATGAGACAAGAAAAGAAGTGCTCATGTACATGATGCTAACGTGTCATCATGGCGCCATGTTGAAAGTGTTATTACACCTGGGGAGATGAATTGGTTCTGGCTGGGCAATGGGATTGGGAAAGCTTTTGGAGACTGTGAATTTAACTGTGCCCTCAGGCTAGATAGAAGTTTTCAAAGCAAATAAGGGAGGTAAGATGACATTAGTACCAAGAAGCACAGTTAAAGACTTCGAGCTGAAAGAGCACAGCATGTGATCAAGAGAAATAGCATGGACAGTAGTGGAGAGTGGGGTAGGTGAGAAAAATGGTGAAAAGAGCAGGAAATAAAGCTGAAGGCACAAAACAAGGCTGAGTTCAAAAGGGCTTTGAACGCTGCAGTGAAGAAATCAGACATCACAGAGGCTCAAGGACATCGTTTAAGCCGGGACGTGAAAGTTCTGGGTTACAGAAAGACCTCTCCAATGCCGAGGGCTTGTGTGAAGAGAAGAAAGACAATTAGTTTGGAGCATGTTGAAACAATAGTATTAAAGAATAAAATGGGCAGAACTGGGACAGTGGCAGTAAAGTGGAGAAGAGGCATGAGACAGATACACTCCAGGGGGCTGGCAGGGACTTTGTCCTTTTCTCTGAAAGGAGGAGTCAAGGCCAGTGATAAAAAGACCTGGAATCTGGAGGTCACAAGGACTGGTATCCAGGTTGAGAAGGAAGAGCAAGGGGAGGATGAGGAGTGGGAGATGGGGAGCAAAATTTGAACATGTTGAATTTGGGTCCCTTTTGAACATCCATGGGATGACATGTAGATGAGATGCAGAGGTGGGGGTCCAGCCTGGAGAGAAGATGGGGCTAGAGGCAGGATCGGGAGTGGAGATACAGTCATCTAGGACATCCTGGCACAGTCCAATGGGGGTGGGACCTTTTCTACCAAACTTGAGAGGAAATCTGGCAGCCAGCCACACAACACGTGTCCAGTGACCAATTTTGTGTTTACCGCCCACAGGGCTCAAATTCGAGGACATCATATTCTGCCCAACAGAATATAATGCAAGCCCCCGTATTTAATTGCATATAATGCAAGCCCACATGTTAAATTTTCTGGTAGCCACAATGAAATAAGGAAAAGAAATGTGGGAGATTAATTTTACTAGCATTTTTATTTAACCCAATATAGCCAAGTACGTCATTTTAACATGGGTTCTATATCAAAGTTGTGAATGCACAGTTCATATTCTGTCATTTTGGTGAGACTTTGAGATCTGGCGTGTATCTTGGCCCAGACCAGGTATCTTTGAAACCATCAGTTTGTCTCGTGATGTGCCAGTGGAGATGGTACTGGAAATACTCATAGATCAGGTAACCATATAATTTGTCCTCCCACACTGGGGCAGAGAGGAAAACAGGGTGTGGCACCAGCAGCAAATAGGGACTGGCCTGGAAGAACCAGGAAATGTGGTGTCCCACACTAGGCTCCCTCATGACCAGCTACTGTACCTCTCTTCTGCATTTCCAGCAGCTTTGGCCCGGCAGAGAAGGGACAAGGACAAGCACCGATTCATGTCCTGCCTCCGTCTCTCTCAGGCACCAAGCTGAGCCCCAGGATCAAAGAATTTGGCACTTCGCTATGCTCTGGTTCATCTCTTAAAAAAAAAAAAACAAAGGCCATACTAACAATAATATTCTCAACTAGCATGTAGTCACCTGCTGTGTGTTCAGTCCCCGGCCCAGCTCTTCCTGTGTAACAACCTAGATACTGATATTACCCTTATCCTTGTGAGGTTCGGAGAGGTTACCTAACTTGCCTAAAGTCACCCGGCAGAACACAACTGAAATCCATGTCTGGCCAAGAGGAAGTCCCAGGTTCTTAACCTTCGAACCATGTGGATAGTTTTCCTCCACATTTGCCAGAGGATGCTGCTTTGGACGGCTGGAAAGACAGAGAGAAACAGTAGTGTGTTTTTGTGTTAACCAGATGGAGTGGCCTTCTCACTGTGCTTCTTGAAAAGGCCACGTAGCTCAGTCTGGCTGCTTGAGGCTTTATGGAAGCAAAGCCAGTTTTCCATATAAACATGAAAGATGTTCAACTTTTAAATCGTCAACATTCAGTGCATGCATGCACGTGTGCATGTGTGTGTGTGTTTGTGTGTGTGTTCATCTCCTTCCCAGCATCCCTTTTCTCAAAGACAATGCACACAACAATTACAAGATCTGGTATGAACCTGGCTGCTAAGCTACAGCTTAGCTCCTCGGCACTTCAAGGCCTGACGGTGATCATAGATGAGATTCTGTCTGCCTCATTTTAGAGGATGATCTAAGTTTGGGATGAGCCTGCCAGTGATGATGTGAGAGAGAAACATACTCATCACCAGAGGCCCTGGAGAGACTCTCCCCAGCTGTGAACACGTCATCCAGCGAAGTTCAATCCCAGGCACTCCAGCTGGGATGGGTATGCTGCCTGCCACACATTCCAGCTGTCGTGTCAAGGCTGTGTGGCACACCTGCAAGTGTGGTAGGAAAATCACATAACAATGCCACCTGTGCTCATATTGGCATGAAATTCAAAGGGTTCCTACAAGGTGTGTGGCAGCCAGGGGCTCGCAGCTGCAGCTAGTGCCCCCTCTTCCCTCCGCGTGTAGAGCCTGAGACAAAGTGCCTAGTGGGCCGGTGCTGATGGGGTATCCGGAGCGGCCCTCCCACCAGAGGGTGAGCTTTCAGGAGGAAGCTAAGGGCAATGAGGATGCTTAACATCCTTTATAGGGAGGATGATGAAGTGTCAGCGACAAGGAGAGGCTTGTGGAGACTTTGAGTAGTACAGGATGTTTGGAAGACCGAGGGTTCTTAGGTGTAAAAGTAGATAAAGATATAGAATGTAGAGTTTCTTAGAATAAATTAAGGAAATTATTAGTAAAGTATGGGTAGGGGAGCCATGGGTCTAATCTGACTGCAATTTGACTCAAGTCTGGCATTCAAAATGTGGTGCTTCAGAAGATGGAAGAGGCTGTTTCTGGGGACATAAAATAAGTCACATAGAATTCTAATGGTGTTTATAGGGCTGTGAACAAATGGTGTGTGTGGTGGTGGGGACCTTTAAAGAATAAAATGCAACCTATTCATCTATGTATCTGTGTACATATCTGTGAATGCATGTATGTGTATACTCTATCTATCTATCTATCTGTCTATCTATCTATCTATCTATCTATCTATCATCTATCTCTACTTGTCCTGTTTCCCCATCCCTCTATCAATGGGATGAGCATATTGGCATAAGGAAGTAATCCAACCCTAATAAAGAACATGATTTTTAGAGCCCCCTGTGGAGATGAATAAACCCTAACCATGACTTCTCTTTCACCAGTCCAGTGGTGGCAGCAGGTTAAATGTGTAAGTTTCAAGGGAAGAGAAGGCAAGGGAGAATGAGTTTTAAAATGCAAAGCCACAGGGCCGGTGAGATGGCTCAGCGGCGTACGCGCCTGCCTGGCAAGCGTGAGGGCCCGAGTTCGACTCCCGGAACCCACATGCAAAAAAAGGGCCGGTGATATCGCTCAGCGGCACGGGTGCCTGCTGGTGTGTGAGGTCCTGAGGTCGACCCTGGTACCCAAAAAAAAAAAAAAAAAAAAGCAAAGCCACAGAAAGTACACTGAAAGTACGACTTTCCCAAGCCTGCTCCTCAGTGATGGGGAAGCACCCCGCATCCACAGGGAATCTTGGAGGCCTGGTTTGTGTTCCAGGGCCCAGGGAAAGACAGTCAGCTCTCTAGGACACAGAGCCCAAATAAACAAGGGCCTGAATTTGGAGCTGCCTCCTTTTTGAGCCTGGAAGTTCCATGTTCCCCTCCCCCAGAGGCACGATCCTATCACATGATGAAATCTGCAGTTTTGGTAGCAACAGGATGAACTGGAAGTGGGTTAGGGTAAGGTAGGGTCTCATTTCACACAACCCCTGGTCCATCTGAGAAGATAAAATAACTCAGCAATGCACAAGTTGATAAAAACAGGATCAGCATTTCCAGGCAATGGTGTAAGTTCTTCTGTGATTTTAGCCCCACAACACTCACTGCAGTTTTCACTATATGCCTTGGAACACAGGTAGGGATCGAGTTTATTCAACATCCTTTGGGACGTGCTGTAAGACCAAGGTCTGCAACTTAAATGCCCTGGCAGGAGCCACTGTGGCAGAGTGCCCGAGGTCTCGCTAATCTTCTGTGCAAAGTGGATGTCCTGGTTCAATGTCTGGGTCTCTTTTTTTCTGGAATTATCTGCTACAACACAATCCTGGTACAGCCAGACACTCCGACATAGGACGGAATGTCGCCAGCATGGATATGGTGGGTGTCAATCCCGTGGTTTGTTTTGACACCAGTAGTTAATGGCTGGCAGGGCGAGTAACACAGTTCTGTGTTTCCACTTTCTCTCTTCTTAGGCTGTCCTGTATTCTGAAGGCCATTAACACAGCTTTCACGAGCAAATGGCAGTGAGCAGTTCCTCAACTTTTAAGAAATCTTACATGGTCAGGATTGCGGGATGAATGTGGATTATTTTGAAAGTGTGTAGCATCATTAGATAAGCAAACAGTTGGAAAGCTTTTGAATATCTTTATGAGATGTGATAAAAAATACAACAAACATTGCTACTGAGTGCCCTCCAACAGCAAGGCGCTCTCTTGAAAATATCATGCTGTGTCCTCACCCATCTTATTCACTGGATCGGGCACTGTGCTACTTTTGACTCTTCTCAAAGTCAAAATGACCATGAAAGGTGAATATTTTGAATCAGTTCTGGACATTGAGGCAGCCTGACAGCGCAACTAACATCACACATGAAAGGGGACTTCCAGAACTGCTTCAGAAAGTGGCCAGAAAAACGGGACAATCGTGTCCAAAGAAAGAGGGAGTGCTTTGAGGAAAATTAGTGGCAATGTTTCTCTTACCGTAATAAATTTTTAAAATTTAAACATTCTCTGTAATTTCGATCGTGCCTCATATGTTTATCTTCATTTCTTCTACTTTGTGAGTATTTAAAGACACTGATCCCCCAGGTTGGACCCTAGATCTCACTCCAGGCACCATAACCCATTAAGTGCAGGGTAACTAAGGCCCACTGCTGATGTTGGGAAGGTGGCTGCTACTACTTCCTGGGCAGCAGCTGCCCCGTGACAGAAATGGAAGAATTGAGCTCTGCAGAGGGACCATCCTGAGGTGTCGATCTTTACAAGGAAACTGTGGGTTTGTGATGTTCTGGAGATTTCATGGCTTCATGGAGTCAGTGATGTAATTCATGAGAATGTTCCCAAGATCAATTTAAAATAAGACATGGGTGAGTCATCTCTCCTAACAGATGGCTTTTCTCCCTCTTGTTCACTCATCATCATCAAAGGGAAAATCATAAGTTAAGTATGTGAAACTTACATGGAGTCCTGTCTGCTTGTGCTGAATTTCCCACTTGTAGGAGTCTCCCCTTACCGCTCACCCTCCTTAGTCATCTGCAGGGAAACCCGTTATTTTCCTGCCAGCTGTCTGCTTGCTCCTTGCTGGGGAGTTTTGCTCTCCCCCAGTGGAGGCCAAGTTCTGGCATCCCACACTGTCCCAACTGCATCTCCACTCAAACAGGGCCTGTTGCCATTGAAGATTAAGATGGATCAAGATACCTTGATGACTTTTTCAGACTGGGAAATGATTGCAAATGTATTGTGATTCAGGGAGCAGCACACTGGAAAGAGAGTCGATGATTTGAAAACAGTCCAGAGCCAACTTGCTTTTCAAAGAGGAGGAAATATATGAACTCACCACTTCTTTGGGTGTATAATGAAGTCCAATTGTTCTTGCATCGTAATGTTAAATTCTATCACGGAACATGTGAGGGGAGAATCCCGTTAAGAGCCACTTGTTTTATTGCAAAAATAATTTAAGTGGACATATTATTTTTCTTCCATGTTGTACTCTCATACTAACATTCAACAAATGTTTATCTTGAGTCCTTGCTACGCTCCTGACACCTGCTAGTTGCTGGGAATATAGTAGTGAAAAACAGATGAAAATCCCTGACCTTGTGAGATTTATATTTGAGAGAAGTAAAAAATAAATAAGTAAAATGATATTAAGAGTAGTAAAGAAAAATAAGACAAACAAGGTGTGACTGAGAGCGTGTTCTTTCAATGCTATTATAAATGGAATTGATTTTTAATTTTCTATTGGGACCATTCGTTGCAAGCATGCAGCAATACAGCTGAGTTTCGCGTGTTAATTTTAGACATTGCAACTGCTAAATTCATTGATTAGCTCTAAGGGGGAATTTTTGAAGATTCTTTAGGGGTTCTCCATATTCTGTTGGGTTTCTACACATGGCATCTGTGAACAGGGATAATTTTACTTTGTGCTTTCCTATTTGGATGCCTTGTATTTCTTTGTCTTGACTACTTGCTCTGGCTACTACCTTCAGTACTACATTAAATATAAGTGACAAAAATGGGCATATTTGTCTCACTCTTGATCTCAGGGAGAAAGATTTCAATATTTTACCTGTGAGTACAATTCTATGAGTAAGTTTTCCATATATAGCCTTTATCATGATGAAGAAATTCCCTTCTATTCTTAATTTATAGACTGTTTGGGTGATGAATAATTTTTGGAAATAGTGGCATTAGCTGCACATCATTATAAACATAATTATTAGATGCATACTTAAAACTGGTAAAATGGCAAATTTTGTGTTATGTATATTTTACTATACCAAAACAGTAATACTGGGAGTGATCAAAAATTGTGCATGTTGAATAAAAAAAATTATTACACTCTTTTATATTGACATTAATCCCTCTCAAAATACTCCTCCTTGCTCTTTGAACCAACTTACCACATCATTCTTCACACTTTCTGAAGCAGCTCTGGAAGTTCTCTTTTGTGAGTGTCTTTAGTTGTGTTGTTGTGGCTGCCTTGATGTCTGGAATCAATTCAAAATGCTTACAGCAATTCCTGTCAAATAAAAACATGATGTGTCCTAACCTACCTTATTCACCACATATGTCCCCATGAAACTTCTAACTTCTCCCCAAGGTCAAAATGACAATGAATGATAAATATTTTTTTGTAAACTCATTACATCAAGGCAGCCATGACAGCATGAAAGACACCCATGAAAGAGGACTTCCAGAACTGCTTCAGAAAGTGGAAAGAACAATGGGATAAGTGTGTTAAAAGTAAAGGTGAACATTTTGAGGTACTAATGGTAATGTGTCTTGTACTATAATAAATCTTTTTAATTTAAGCATTCACCATATTTTATTACACGTTGTACAGGAAACCAAAAAGCCCATTGAATTGTATTTTAAAAGAGCTAAATGTTACAGTGTGTGAATTATATCTCAATAAAGATACTTTAAAAACTTTTTTAAAAACCCAAATAAGAAACTATTGCAAATGGAGGTAAGAAATGAGGGTGTCACTGGGTGTGGTGGTCCACACCTGTAATCCCAGCACTCAGGTGGCTAAGGCAGGAGGATCACAGTAAGTTTCAGGTTGGCCTGGGCTACATAGGGAGTTTAAGGACTGAACTACATAGTGAAAACCTGTCTCAAAGAAAGAAAGGGTGTCTTAGGTGCAGGAGAGTAAAGAGAGTGGCTGTTCTGAGTGAAACCAGTATCATTTGATGATAGATGGGATGGAGGACAGGAGTGAAAGCAGGAAAGGATGATGTGTTCTTTAGCATGAGAGATCTGGAAATGGCAGCTACCAAAGAGGACTATGGGAGGAAGCAGCTGGAGGGAAACACCAAGAGACTGGCCTGAGACACACTGGAGGCCACCTTTGCCTTCTGTTCCCTTATCCCCAGCTCAGCCTTGCTCTGGAAGAAGTGACTCAGGGACACCCTGGTAAGTGGTTGCTCCCTGTGTGCGCAAGACTGTCATGAAATGTGGCCCCTGTTCCCATCTCTCCCAGGGCACAGCTCAAATTAGGAGGCCATGTGAAAAGGCAGTGATGTGAGAGTCGAGAGAGATAACAAAGAATGTCCAAATACTGAGAGTGGTTTTTGCTTTTTATACAAACGCAGGGAGCACAGACCACTCAACTATGGGAATGTGCCTAAAATAAGCGTCTCTGTGCCTTCCCAAAAGCTTGCGGGCAGTAGGTGTACGGTAAGTGTTGCTGGTTCATTGTGAAACATTCCTGATGAAAACGGTCCAGTCATCTTCCCTGTAGATTTGAAAAGTCGATAGACTCTAATTTCCCTATGGGGAATTATTGTACTTCTTCCTTGAGTCAAAGATCTCTTAGATTCCTTTTCAGCCTTGTGTTTTGAAATGTTCTAGTGCCTTCTGTTGATAGCTGTAACTCTGGAAACCACGTAGTTTCATTTGGATGACAACTAAAGACTCATTTGCGTGAGTCCAGTATTACAAGTGTGGCTCCAACATCTTGGGTGAAAGTTGATGTCTCTCTGCCCAAGGCAGGTGAAGCTCATCGTAGACAGAGAGAGCTGAAATCATTGGGGAAACTTCACCGAGCTTTAATCCAGCAGTTAGTTACTCTTTCTATCAAATGATACCAGTGGTAAGTTACTTTTAAAGTTCTTTCTAACATCACGGTCACAATTTTAAAACCAGAAAGACTAGGATCTTCACGGTCTTATGCCTGATGGGAAAGAAGAGAGAGAATCAGCTCTTTGACTCATTTTCATTTTTCATGTGCTTCCTATGGGGTGGAAGCCTAACTATGTGTGGTCACAAAACCCAGTACTGAAACAGCCGTCCTCTTTCATCTATGTCCCCACATGCTGAACACTGGATGGTGTGTGTGTTTTTAATACTACTCTCTCTTCCAGGGAGTTCAGAACACACGCGCTCCTTTTAACTCCTACCAGACCTTGCGATCTGCCAGCCAGAGAGACCATAATGCAAGAAGTTTGGAAAGGTCAGGGGAAAAGGTGGTGAGCAACAGCCTACAGTCAGGAAGCACAGGTTTCCCGGGTCAGCCCTTAACTCACTCATACTCAGACATGGGGCTCCATGACCTCTCTGTATGTTGGTTTTGTTACCCATAAAATACAGATAGTAACACTTGCAAAACAGACACTGAATGGAATGCATTTTGTGATCTTTGGAGAAAAGGCAGCCTGTTAACATATGCTAACAATGTGTTATTCTGGGGCAGGCCTGGAGCCATAGCCACCAGAGTCGTTTTGGGGAGCTCTGCCAAGAGCAGCCAGATCACTCCAGCCTCCAATCCTCGTCTCTGGGGCCAGCTGGCATGAGATAAAGGGCCACTCTGCCCAGCTGTCTGTGCCCTGCTTACCCACAGGCCTAAATTCAGGGTTCTCGATGCCGATTGCCACTGCAGCTCACCAATCAAGCCTAAGAATAGACTCACTTCCCAATAGGTACATGCCTTAGGGAAAGGCTATTAAATCACCCATTTGTGGGATGGAGCAGTCAAGGTTGGGTCCTTCAAGGAAAATGGTTTTGCTCTGGAATACAAATTTCATGCTCGTACCTCAAGGGTGGATATGTAGTGGGTTAAGAAGGTTTGTGGCTTGCTTGAGTCTTAAGAAAAAAAAAGTTGGCTATGAAATGAACTGAGGCCTCGGCTATCCACTTCCTTGCTTTGCAAAGTTGAGGCTCATGGTGCCCAAAGCCAAAGAAAGTTCCCTAGAAGACAAGGAAGATGGAGGAGGGTGGGTGGGGAAGGGGAGAGCCACATAGTCAGGAACTGACATTGTTATCTCTGAAAGTCACACAGTGGCCTCTGGACATCATGTCGCACTTCTGAGGAAGCCACAGGGACGTTCTTGGGGAAGTGGGGTTGATCTCTGCAGCCCCATCAGGTTCCCTTTCCTAAACCCCTCTCTTCTTCTCTCCATCCCCTCTCTCAAACGTTCTTGCCTCCCAAAATATTTTCCAGAGAGGAAATCAGGGCAGCAAAGATATTCAAGAGCTCAACTCTTTCCTGATAGACTCAAAGTTTAAAAGAGAAACAGTCTAGAGTGCAACCGTGCCTACACCACAGCATAAATTTGAAGTTGTGGACATTTCGATACCAGTGCCAGGGCAGCACAGGCAAAGAAGGGGACGGAGAGGAGAGAGAGATGCTCAGAGAATCCCAGGCAACCACTCCCACAGCCCTCATGTAAAGCTGGTCCTGACCTTCCACCCCATCTCACAGGACCCCTCCCCCACTCCGCATCTGCATCCCAAATGCACATAGAAAGTCAAAGGAACCATTCCAAATGTGGGGCAAGAAGGGCATGGTTTTGGGCTCTGGTTGTGGAAACCATCTTGGAGAGTCTGCCAGGAAGGAGTGGAGCCAAGCAGCTCCCATCTGCACAGAGCTTCTCAGCCAGAGGAAATGGATTTGAATATCAGCATGAAGAATTTAAGATAGATGCAGGAAGAATCTCCAGACAAAAAGACTATTCAGCCCTGTGAGACATTCCCGCCTGTGGGATAAGCCCTTTGAAGGTCTGGCAATAAGTAAGGTTCTATCATCTACCAAAGGAGATGATCAGCAAGATCCCTTCCCAGGCTGAGGCTACCTCATCATCTAATTTTAGCAATTCCTTTTGGCAAAGGATGGGTTTCCCCTCTTCCTTCAGCTATCTGGGGTTCCACACACCATCTCTATGCTTCCTTTGATGTTGGCAGCTCTGCAAACTCAAGGGTAGATATGCAGCAGGAACCATTGGCTGCCCTATCTCACTGCAGCAAGAAAAAGCCTATTTTTTATTGTGAAACTGAGGCACCCAGTTTGAAATTAAATACAGGCTGTCAGGTTTGGGTGTCACACTCAGAAATGATCATTTTGTCAACCTCCACCCAATATTCTCTCTTTCTTTGCAGGGGGTAGGATGTTTAAACCATGATTTTATTTCCACTGTTCATTTAAAGCCTTCGTTCATATTTTTAACTCATTATAAATGAATGCAATTTAAGCCTATCGCATAATGATGGGAAGTGGCTGGGATGCTGTGAGAATGTGTTTCTCATTGTGGAAACTACAAGTTAGTCATTTTCTTCTCCCAGGGAAATTTCTTCAATTTTAGCTAAGGGAATTTTTTAAAAGAAATCATAAGTTCCAAATCACTTTTTCATCTCAAAAGTTAGCCCTATGGAAAATGTGGCAATGTTTCTGAAGTTTTTGCAAAATATTGTGATGATATCTGTGTCCTATTGCTAAAGATCTAAACCCTTACTGTATTTTTTTAAAATCAGGGGTGGGATGGTGTGTGTGTGTGTGTGTGTGTGTGTGTGTGTGTGTGTGTGTTATTTTTAACCTCCTAGGCTCACAGTGCAAAGAAAAGTGATAAGCTCAGGGGGAAAGTTGTACTTCAGAAATGCCTAAGTTTCTAGATCGTTTCCAGCCACACTTTTTGTAACAGAGATCTTTGTGAAAGTAACTTTTTTCCACTGACAGTTTCAATAAGAGATCTGTTATAAAGTACAGTAGAGGTGGACTGCAGTGAGAGGGGAAAGAGCTTGGTATTCTTTTTCAAGCTGGCTATAATTTAAGAAGTGTCAACGCTGTTCCAGGAACTCTGCTTTTAGGCCAAAGATTCCACCCTCATCTTCACCTTCCCCGCAGCCCCCAGCTCGTGCTCTGACTTCACAAACACGGTGTTTGAGAAAGAGCTGCTAAGCCTCAGACACATGACAGGGCAGGCTCTGTGGGAGGGCGTCTCTGCAACTTCTCCTGGAGCCAATCTGAGCCTCAGACCCCAGCCCCACAACAATAGCCTCCCTTGCTCTTGATTGCTTCTTCTGCACAAGGTTGTGGGCTTTGGCCACTTTCCTTTCCTTGAACTCCCTTCCTCCTCCCCTCTGACACACAGTTGTCACCTCTGAGCTGCACAGCAGGGCTGAGTAATTGAAACAAGACTCACACCTGCTTATGTGGGGCCTGACACCTGGGAGATCTCCAAGATGGTGGTGCCTTGGGAGAATTCCTGACCCATGAGGTAGAGAGTCCATGTCGGTGGCAATGTGGTCCTCCCACGCCTGAGATTCCATGCATCCTCACACCTAGGGGCAGGCAGCTGACAGTCGAATGAAATGTTCTTCAGGTATTGCAAAGCAGACCAGGAGCTTCAGCTCAGTGTCTCCGCGCTCAGAATTCTGAAATGCTTTTCTATCCTGAATGGGAGACAGAGGTATTCTAAAAGTAGGAATATGGATACACAAAATCTAGTTTCCTGTGGGTCCAAAGATGCACCTACACCCACACATACCTATACCCACACGTATCCATGCCAAGAAGCAGAGAAGGTATGAGAGGGGAGCAGAGAGAGGGCCCTTGCTATAAGCCCCATGTCGACAGAGGATAATAAGTAAATTAAAGCCCTTAAATCTCAACTTAGTCCCCAGAAAGGAACAATCTTCATTCCAACAAGGTCAAATCTCAGAGTTCTAATATTTTTTCTTAAAATTGGAAAGATACGATATTAATGCATTACTCACTCAATCATTTTTAATTTACCCAAAGTAATGAGAAATTAGTTCCCAGGTCATTAGGTCCCACCCTTTGTGTGAGAGCTGGAAGGGTGGAAAGTGGCCTGGGAAGGGTGGAGCATGATGTGCAGGGCCTGGGGGACATGCCGCCTCATGAGATGCCGCCCGCCCTGATTCTCAAGAAGCAGCCCCTGCCCCCTGCCTCACCCAGCACTGCACAACCGGCTTCCAACTCATTGTTGACTTCAGCCACCAGTCAAGTTTCCTTCCAAGTCGCAGTGCCACGGTGCTGGTGCTGAGCTGAGTCATGCTCTCCTGGACTTCCTGCCACCCGGGAGTTACAAGTCACAATTCCAGTCAGGAAACCAAATTCACCGCCCCAGAATTTGGCCATGGTCTCATGGTGTCCGAGAACAGAGGTGCCCAGTCAATATTTAGGCTGGTAGATAATTCCTATTTTCTTAGGTCAACTTGCATCTACTGACTAATTTAACTACAAATACAAAAGCCCGTATGTGTGTACATGAGCTTAAAATACAAAACCCTTCATTATATCCTCACTAATGGAAGAAGGTCATCTATCATTTCATTTGGGTAGTTAACATCTTAGATAGAGACTTTATCCTTTTTCCAACCTTACAAAATGTCTGCAAAGATTATTAAATTTTTAAGAAAAATTTGAATGTCTGATGCCAATCAAGAAAACAGTGCTCTTCCTGGATGCTCTGCTACCGTTAAATGATCCAGTGATTGTCAAATTGAGCTCCCTGCCAAGTCACGGCCTTTATTTTCTTTTTCTCCTTTCTCTGAAGGGTGATGCCCTTGTTTCTGTTGCTAATAGGACCTTTGAGACCATTCCGTATGTTGCCAGGAGCATGACTTTCAACGAAGCCACTTGCCCCACTTCAAAGAGTAGGAGAAAAATAGGCTTTCAGGAAAATTATTGAGTGGGAATCTCAACGGGTGATGTGGAAGAAATTAGACCACTGCATTTATTCCAGATTTTTCCCACATTCTTCAGCCACACATCTGTGTCTGTGTGTGTGTGTGTGTGTGTGAGTGTGTGTCTAGGAACCAGAAAATAGACTGACAGTGTCTCCTCTCCTGCCCCAGCTCCTAGTAATGGTGTTTGTTCTGAGAACGTATCTCCAGTGGAAAGTCACTGAGGAAAGCAGGAGGCTCCTGGGACAGTTTTGTTTGCCTTTAGAAATGCTCGTCTCTAAACTGTTCTTTTAAAATAATGGTCTCTACTGTCCCATCCCTAATATTGACCCTATCTTTTCCATTATCCTATCCTATCATTAAGTCATTTGCTTCCATTTAAAATTACCGATACTCGTGAGTGATACCACTAAGACATACGTATTAGATCTAGAAAGTTTTCCCTTTGCTCCTCATGGAAGTTTTAAAAGCTCCTGGAAATGGCTACTTGTGTCTTTCTCAAAGCAGCACCTAGGAGCACACCCAGGGTGACGGCATCTGTCCGACAAAGGGCACACGGAGCACCCATTGACCCTTAGGTGCTTCCTAAGGCTCCCGATGCTCTTCCAGGCAGGGAAGAGGCATGGCCCTTTCGGGGAACTGTGGGCCTGGCCGCCAGGTCTGCCCAGGGAAGCTGCACTGAAGATTCTCTGTGCGCCTCCCTGCCGAGCTCTGGGCAGGGTGCCTGCACAGTCATCTGTTTTACTGCTGGCCTTGAGATGGAGAAACTGGACTTGGAAAGGCCACTCTGGCCACACGCTGGGCTACCCTGCAGCTCAAGGACTGGGCTGAGCTCGCTGGGCACCGCCTGGACTGCTGTGAGGACACTGGTATGGATGTGTGATCATTTCATGGCCAAAAACAACATCACCGTTCAATGTGCTGGGGTTTTAAATGTTGTTTAATTGTATTCACTTTTATTACCCTTCAGCAAAGTGTTCCTCTTCCTGTCCCCTATAACTCTCCAAAACCTTTGCTTATGTGTTGATGGAGTGGTGCATGCCTGCCTGCTCTAGAATGTTCCTCACATGGAGACAGAGACTGTGATCAGTCTTACTCATCTACCCCTGGTGCCGAGAACATTGCCTGATCCCTGGCCCATTTTTTTTTTTTTTTTTTTAATGTGGGTACCAGGAGTCAAGCTCAGGACCTGGCGCTTGCCAGCAAGCGCTTGTGCTGTTGAGCGACATCACCAGCCCTTTTTTCGTATGTGGGTACCGGGAGTCGAACTCAGGACCTCACGCTTGCCAGGCAGGCACTTATGCCACTGAGCTAGCTCACCAGCCCCCTAGCCCATTTTTCCTGTGGTGTTTTGTTTTGTTTTGTTTTGTTTTGTTTTGTTTTGGTTTGGTTTGGTTTGGTTTGGTTTGGTTTGGTTTGGTTTGGTTTGGTTTGGTTTGGTTTGGTACTGGAGATTGGGCCAGGGCCTTCACATGTAGCTGCATCCCCGGCCTTTTTAAAATTTCTTATTTTGAGACAAAGGATCTAAGTCACTAGTTGCCAAGGCTGTGCTTGAACTTGTGATCCTCCTGCCTTGGCCTCCCAGAGTGCTGGGATTATATGCTGGGCATGTTTTTATAAAGGGAAATCGAAGCACCAGGTGGCTACCTCCAGCCTTCCCGAAGTCCAGCTGGTGGGAATGTGCTTGCATTGCGGCTCGTGCTCCAGTACCATGTCCCTCCCAACATGCTGACCTTGAGAGGGCCACACCGGCACACTGTGCAGACTGTGTGAGCCCCGCCATGCTGGCCCCTGGGTAGAACTTGCAGAGGTCAGGCCTGGCCTCCCCAAGGTCTTGAGAAAGAGCAGAGATGCACGGGCCCTTGGAGGGCTAACCTGCTCACTCTCTGCAGAGGTGGCTGGTCACTTTTCTCTGGCTTCCATGACAAATTACCACCAACTATGAGGCTGAAAACATCAGAAATCTACCCTCCCAGATCTAAGGGCTCGAAGTCCAAAATCAAAAGGTGTTGGCAGAATGTAGAAGGCTCTAGGGGTCGGGGAGCTCTTTCTGCCTCTTCCTACGTGCTGGTGGTGGCTGGCATCTTTGGCCACCTTGGCTTCTGAATACATGACACCAGTCCTCCCTCCAGCATCATGTGGTGGTCTTCCTTGGGCCTCTGTTTTTTCTCTTTTCCATGAACACGCCGGCCCTAAATTTAGAGCTGCCCTAATCCCATATAACCTCACCTTCACCATTTACTTCGGCAAAGACCCTGAATCAGAACTAGGGTCCATGCTGAGGTTCTGGGCATGACTACTCAACCCAGCTTAGACAGTCTCTATACACCACATTATAAGTTGTGTGACCTCTGTGCCTCTCCTCCCTCCCCTGTAAAATAGAAATACTATAATAGCAATAATAGGAGGAGTGGTCCCTGCTTAGCACAGGACAGCAAGAGATACATAGAATGGGTTGAGATAAAGCCAGCATGTAGATGCTTCACAAGGGTGACCTAGATAGCCATGTCACCCAAGACCCTACTAGGAGTAACAGACAAGGGAGAAGACTCAGGCCAGTCAGTAAATACAGAGCAGGCACTGACCTGACAGAGGAACAAGGAGGTGCAGCCAGGGAGGAGAGGGGAGAGGACATTTTTGGTGGAAGTGAGGGCATGTTCGAGGACCTGGAGCAGGAAGGGGCCTGGCATGTTCTGAAAACTCCTGACTGGTCAGGATGGCTGAAGCCCAAGTCCAAGAGCAGCTGGGGTACAGCAGGACAGGCAGGTAAGGTGGAACCACAGAGCCCGCCCCAGGCTTTTCCAGAGCTCCAGGTCACTTCTGGATTTAGTGATCAACAATTCCCTAAGCTCCTGGCTGGGCAGGGTGACCCAGCATCCCCCGAACCACCCAGCCCCCAGCAAAGATATATGAGGAGCACATGATATTCTCCCCCTCCAAAGCACTGATGTGTTTTACGGAAAAGTTGCTGTGCATTTATCTATTTTTAGGGAAAACTCACTCCTTGTGTCCAGCCACTAAACCTATTAATGGAAGACTCCTAGAAATGTATCTCCAGGGTTTGAGATATGCTAGTAGCATGAAAAAGGAAACTTTCAACCAAAACCTTCCCTCTGATCTATCTGTTGTGAGTAGGCCTATCACATTTCCTCATTGTCCCCCGCTGTGGCCTCTTAGGATTGTCATACACTGTTGCACCTGCAGATCTTACGATTTGGGATTCCTGCTCCTATTAGGGGAAACCTCCAGTAGAAACCAACTTGTCCTCAAGTTCTCCTTTGATATAGGGTCCAGATCCTCTTTGTGCCACAGGCAAACTCTCTGCAGCCTCCAGACCTTCCTGACCTGCTGATACTTCAGCCTTGTCGCTGGGCATCTCTGATCCTTTCTGATGACTGGGGCCACCTCGTGGCACTGCTGTGGCTGGGTGTAGGTTGCGTGTCCCCTATGTACTCTGTGTCAAAATGTAATCCCCACTGCGAGGGATTATGAGGTAGAAACTTAATCCGGTGATGGTGTTTAGAGAAATCACTTTGGGAAGTGAGAAGGATTAGATAAAGCCATCAGGGTGGAGCTGCCTTGTGGGATCCTGGTGACTTTTTAAGAAAAGGGAGACAGACACCAGCAGATGGACCATACACACCCGCCCTCCCTTTCACTTGCCACGTGATGCTGTGTGCTGCCTTGGGACTTGGCCAGCAAAATGACCATTACTAGATGTGATCCTAGATATCAGAACCATGGACTCAAAATAAACCTCTCTTCTTTATAAAGTAACTTGCTCCACGCATTTCATTGCAGCAAGAAAAAATTGACTAAGACCGAAACCAACAAGGAGATGCATGCAGAGCAGCCCTTCAGGAGAGAGCAGCTCAGTAAAGCAACAGAAGGACAGAATCTCAGTGGCTTGGGTCGGTCCTTACATGGGGAAGTGAGTCACAGAGCCAGGGAAGTGCCAAGCAAGGGGTGGCCCTAGTACGTGTGACACAGCTCACTTTGCTGCGCTCCCACCTGACACTGGGCATTCTCTGCAAGTCCTTTCATTTCACCATCCCTCTGCCTTCTGAGTAGCTCCCAACATATGAGGAGATTGAAGCAGATAAAGGTTAAGTAACTTGCTACTTAGGGCACATTCCTCCCCATTCCACAGATGGCAGGTGGGGTCCTGGGAGTCACCTGTGTTCATCCTTTGCCCCACCTCTTAGAGCCATCTGGAGGGCTGCAGTAAGAACTCCTGCTAGACACTTCAATCTTTACAATGCAAAGCCATTTAAATTGTACCAGAAGGGACACACCCATGGCCTATAGCCTTTCATCGAGTCTTCAAAAGCTGCTCTGGATGAATTTGATGTTTCAAGCTGGGCAGTGGAGAGGGAAAGAACCATATTCAGAGCTTCCCAAGTAGGCTGGAGGGAGAGAGATTTTGTTAATTGGGGGCACATTGTGCAAGGCAGCTGCCCAGAGGGGGAATTTCAGAAGTCTGAAAAGTGTGACTGGCTAGATCAGCCTCATGCCCAGTCCTCGGCACAAATAGGTAAGGAGCCAGTGCATTCTCTTCACGAAGCACAGCACTGATGTGCACTACGAAAAAGTTACTGAGCATTCGTCTTTTTATTTTTTTAAATCAACTATATGCATATGTGAGTTCTGAGAAGGCAGTTATCCCAGAAAGGATAAAACCATCAGTCATTTACACCTTAATATGAACTAAGAGGTTGTCCCAAATATGCCACAGTGTGGCAAGGGTCAGTATAAAGAGATGTGAGTGGACCAAAGAGAGACATGCTGGACATCCCGGCTCTGCCTAAACCCACTGCTACTGACATCATCTCAGTCAGCCTTGAGGATCTGCAGGTCCCCAAACCTAGGAAGCCATACCTTCTATTCTCCTTCCCAGGGGCCTGAAGTTGCCCTGCCCAGCATCAGCTTCCAGATCACAATCCAGCAACCATTGACACATCCAGCAAGGTTCTCAAACAACTGTCACATGTAAGTGCCATGCCTAGGACAGGAGTATGGCTGCAGGAGAGAGGGAAGTCCATCCAAAAACGAATTCTGGTAGTGGAGTCACCCACTCCTCAGCTGTAAAAGTAGCACCAATCAAAGCAGGAAACGGCAGCAGAAACAAAAAACTGGATGTCGGGGAGGACTTCATGCTGCAGGTAGCACGGTAGCGGGCACGGGAGGAGTTTCATGGACAGAGACGGGAAGGGCAGCCCTGACAGCTGAAGGAGGAGCTGAGGGAGTGCCCGCAGCACATCTTCTGCAAGTACTAGATGACCCAGCAGCACAGAGCCATGCACAGAGCGGGCTGTAGGCTGGGTACCCACTGCGGAGCAGGTAACAGGAGCGGTCAAGGGCATCCTAAGGCCAGCCTCAGCTGGCTCATCCTTACTCATCAATTCATAGGATTTTGTGTGGAGACTTCCAGAATGAATTCACAAACCACAGCAGCTCTGAGCCCCACAAAACCTTGCAAGGGAAGAGAAAGCTGGCAAAAATTGCCCCATTCTACTGAAATCAAACCTAGGTCTAAGAGTTCCTGTGATTCCAGGGCCACCTGTATACTCCAGATGGGAGCAATTCTGCAACCTAAATCTCATGGTGTTGCAGTGAACTCTTTCCCTCAAGGCCAAAAGAAATCACTGTCCAAGTCCATCAAGAAATCCCTTCTTTCTTTCTTTCTTTCTTTCTTTCTTTCTTTCTTTCTTTCTTTCTTTCTTTCTTTCTTTCTTTCTCTCTTTCTTCCTTCCTTCCTTCTCTCTCTCTCTTTCACCTTCTCTTTTTTTTCTAAGTGATTTGGATCACACAGAATTCCTGTATCTGCAAAGAGCTGCAGACATTGCTCATATCCATATCTTCGGTGCTTTTCTTGCCAGAATAAAATGTTCTCCACCCTGCCTCCACCTCTTTGGGTTTTATGAGAATTTTTTAAAGTCACGTCAGACTTCAAAGGAAACCTCCCAACCATAAAGATCCCTAGCAGACTCACATTCGTGATGCTTTCTCATTCCTGCATGAAAAGGACAGCGGTGCTAACATATGTCTTGTCTCGCCTTCCAAAGTGATTTAGGAAAGCCCCTCACTTTCTCTCCCAGCTCCTAAATTAGTGTGTCAGGACTTAGCAGCTGCCTTCTGAGCTCTGGTGACTTCACTCGTCACTGCCGTCTGGAGCCCCCTACGTCATGTCAGCACTCTGTCCCCCTTGCACCGCACGTCTGGCTTTCCTCAGTGGCTGGCTAAATACTCCTGTCCTCGCTAAGTCCCGGAGACCCTGGCCACGGGGCAGACGGAGCAAGATTTAATTGAATCTTTCAGCAGTGATTCACAGAACAAAGCCTGACTGTCTGACCCGAAAACCACACAGTGGGGAGTTTAGAAACCATCAGCGTAGTCAAAACAACGTTCCTGGGGCAGCCATTGATTGAAGTTCAAAGGCACGGAGATGTAAGTCAGGACTTTGTAATGGCAAGGGCAGACCAAAGAAATACACTTACCTGGGCTGGCCACCTGTAGGTGAGGCTTCCCGGGCCTTTAAATCATGTTAGTTACCTCAGATCAGCTCCAGGGGCAGTGTGGCCTTCTGGGAAAAGCTTCCCAGCAGGACAGGGAAAAGCTAAGTGGCCAGGATTGAGGGGCCACGATTAATTTCCTAAGGCTGCCATAAGAAATCTCCACAAATGGGTGATTAAAAACAAGAGAAAGTTATTCTACAAGTCTAGAGACAAAATGTGAGCAGGGCCATATTCCCTCTGAAATTTCCAGGGAAGAATCAGTGTTTGGTTATTACAGCTTCTGGTGGCTCCCAAACATTTTTTAACATTCTTTCAATTATAGCTGTGTCTCTCCTGTCTCCGCCTGTCTTCACAGGGTGCTGCCCTGGGGACCTCTGTATGTCTTCTCCTCTTATAAAGACCTTGGTCATTGAATTTAGTGGCCACTCTAAACCAGTATGACCTCCTCTTAGCCAATCACATCCATAGAGACCTTATTTCCGAATGAAGTTGCATTCTGAGGTTCCAGGTGGACATGAGTGCCAGGAGACACTGCAGGAAACATGGTCCTCTGCTGTCTCCTGCATATGAGGTATGATTGAAAACTACAGTGAATATTAAGTTTAAAAAATTATTACAAGAAAAGACACATTGTCATTATCCCCCTCAAGGTACTTCCTGTTGCTTCAAGCACATTTATCCCATCATTCTTGCCACTTTCTGAAGCAGTTCTGGAAGTCCTCTTTCATAAGTGTCCTTAGTTACACTATTGTGTGGTGGCCTCAATGTCCTGAATCCATTCAAAATGTTTATCTTTCATATTCATTTTGACTTTGGAGAAGAGCCAGATGTCACACAGTGCCAGATCTGGTGAATAAGGTGGATGAAGACATATCATAGTGTTTTTATGAGCCTGCCTTTCCATTGGATGGCATGTGGCAGTGGCATTCACTGCATTTTTTATCATACCTCTTAAAGACACTCATGAAACAGAACTTCCAGAACTGCTTCAGAAAGTTATAAGAAAAGGAAAGGGAACCAAGAGATGGAAGGAGGTGGTAGGGAGGGGAGGGGAAGGGGATGAGAAAAGAATTTAAATGTATTATGTACATGTACCAACTCCACACAACGAATGTAATCATTATGCACTGTAAACATGTGCTAATAAAATTTTTTAAATTTGTAAAAAATAAACTAGTATTGGCATTTTGAAATAGAAAAGAAAGTTGTAAGAACAATGGAATAAGTGTTTTTGAAACATGGGGGATATTTTGAGGGAGGTTAATGGCAATCTGTCTTTTACTGTAATACTTTTGTTGTTGTTTTTTGTTTTGTTTTTTGGAGACAGGGTCTTGCTATGTAGCACAGGCTGGCCTCGAACTCACAGTGATCCTCTTGCCTCAGTCTCCCAAATGCTGAGATTACAGGCATGCGCCACCATTCTGGCTTTGTAATAAATTTTTTAGAAGCTTAAATAGTCACCATATATTTTGATCAAAGTCCCTATGGCCCCTCTGTCCCTATCTTGTGGCATTAGTTATTGCTGTCCTCCACTTTGAAATCTCTTCCACAGATTAAAATCTTGGTGCTGGATGATGAGCTATGACCTTTTCAACTTCCATGTTGAGAAAACAAACAGCGGTGTCTTTGACACACAACTGATGTGGTTTGATGGAGGAACATTGGAAGTTAGTGTCGGTGGCTTACAAGGGAAAATCAGCACTTAGGGACCTACATGACCGCTAGAGAAATCAGGTCAAATACTTCTATCACAGATAGTTACATCTGATACCACTTCCCTGATGAAGGAAATTTTGATTGCAGTAAAATGACTTGCAATAATATAATACAAGAGAATAACATATAAATGAATAATGTGGGTGCTTACACCATTTGTAACAGTGCCTGTGTATGTGTGAGAAAGGAAGATAAGCCCACTGAGGAACCCGAAAATGTGCATTAAGGATACCCCCAACATTAGGAGTAGGGTAAGGACAGCGGTTAGGGTGTGGTTGACCTTAGAATGGTTTAACACTTACCATGGATGAAGATCTTTCACAGCAAAAATGGTGTGATCTTTAAGATTTAATATTCTAGAATGTTCCTCTGCCCTCAGTTTCAATTCCTTCCCTATCTACCTTCTTCACTCCTACTGACTATATTTTCCATCCTCATAGTGACTGAAGATGCTTCTGGCCACCTCTTTCTTCATGCCAGCCAGCACCCTCAGTTCTGTCATGATGGGTCTGAACCCTAGGCTCAGTCATTCCTTGAGGGTCTCACCAGCAGCCTATAACTTCCTGCTCCTTCAACCCTATTGCAAGACACTGAAGTTGGACCATGAGGAAAGTGAAGGACCTTTCTGTCCAAATGTGCTTTAAATCCTTTGCATCTTTCAGCAGAGCTCTGAGTTCTTTACTCTTGTCATTTATTCACTTAAAATGACCACTGCAAGTTGCCTCCCTTATACAAACTCCATGACTTCCTTTTTCTATTCTCACTGGAAGGCTTCTAAGAAATGTTGAAATCACAAAACCACTTTGATACAGACTTTTTTTTTTTTTTTCATTTTAACCTGTGCACTCAGGACCTGAGTTATCCACACACAACTTCTACCAGGCTCTGTCTTTAAGAACTATTCCAAACCTGGCTATAGACCACAAGCTGACCCCCATACCAGGCAGCCTATTCTCTGGGGTGCTTCTCGCACCCCTGTGCTTCTAAACAGGGCAGTGAGCACTGAGGAAGGTGCCTGTTAACTTCCTTCCTTCCCTCCCACATTATCTATTGGCACCCTGATGTCCTTCTTTCTGATGAATGTTGCATCTGTCGCACCACTTTCCAGAAATATGGCCAAGATGGCTGCTCCTGCCCTCTGACCTTCTTACTTCCTCTAGAGCTTCTATAACCGCTCTTCATTCCCTTCTTTCCCCCTCCTACTCTTGGTTTTTCTCTGCCAGGTAAGCATTTATCTTGTCTTAATATCCTTTCTTTTTGGCTCTGTTATTCTTCATTCTTCTCTTTCTTTTGCCGCCCCTACCTCAGAAGTAGTGAGTCTCAAACCATTTTTCCCCAAATACACCAAGAGTTGTAGCCATGGAAATGATCTCCTCCACAGATAAATTATAGGTAGAATGTAATTCTAAGATTTTTCCTAACTCCATCCTTTTACCCACTCTGATCTGGGACACTCTGGTACACAACGGCATACTCAGATTGACCCATTTTGCTAACTGATCTGTTACACTAGGACCTAAGGACTAGATCATCTCATGTTCTGAAAAAAACTCTCTCACTCTTTGGTGCTTCTTTTTTCACAGTGGTGATTTCCTCTCTATCTCATTACTAATTTTCTTTCCACAATTTTCTCTCTGGCCACTCTTCATTCCTACTCCAAACATCCTAGACTCTTGTCTCTTTCTAGCCCACCTTCCTCCCTTTGAGAATCTTGCTACTCTTGGCTTAAATACAGACGCCCAAGATTGGCAACTCTGACCCTCCAAGCCAGCCAGTCTTGGAGCTCTGGCATTCCATTCAGTCGACTTGAACACATCCATGGAGATGTCACCCTGAGGAAACTTGGCTGAATGTGTCCCACATTGAATTCATCATCACCTCAGACTTTTTAACTTCCCTATTTCTGGAAATGGCCCTTGGTCAATAGGGCTAATACTTCAGAGTTGACTTTAATATTCCCATCCTTCACCCCTAGGCTTCACCACTGACTCAGTTCTATCTAGTCTACCTCCACGATGTTTCTAAACCCCAGAGTCAGTTTTCTAAGAACCATTTGTTGTAGGCCCAGGACACAAGAGACACTGTATGAAATAAAACAGTAAAGAGGCTGTGGATCATTACCATTTAATATAGTTCACATTTCTTTGACATTCAGGAAGCCCCTGTATGGTATAAAATGTTTTGTAACCCAAGAATCCCACATGTTGTTAATAACCTGTCAAAACAAAGAAAGCTATTTGTTATCGGTAGTAATATTAGCAGCAAAGTTATTTCAGTATTTATTAGTAAGAGTAGCCATAGTATTAAAAGTTAAGTAGCTTTTCTTGTACCTCTATTTGTCAAAGTCTATTAAGAGTTTCAGAGAAATGAGGGCCATTGTTTCTGGAAAGAGTGACTCATTCAGAGATAGGTTAGCTTAGCACTTCCTACGATCCACATCATCACTTGAGCTTCTAATGTTTAACCTTCCTACAAGATACCCTGAAAAACAAAACAGACTTCTGGGAGGTGACTAGGGTGGGCATAATCCAATAAGGTCCAATCCTCCAAAAATCCTACCTTATGTAATTGCACTGATGTTTAATGCCTTCTCACTTTACAATCTACCAGACATCTCTGGATGGGGGTAAGCCACAGAGGAAAAAGAACCAGGTGTCTGGAATGTTCCTGAAGATTCACTTGGGAAGCAGCTTAGGGTAGAAGATTCCCACAATGGGCCCACTTGACTTCAAACATTGATTCTACCACCTATGTGAGATCATGGTGGGTTGCTGAATTTTTCTAAGTAAAAGCGGATATAGTAATATCATATTTTTTAATGAGACTACATTTTCTTAACCATAAAGAAAAAATTGTCAACGAGGTAGGATAAGAATCTAATAGGCAGTAGCTTTCCAAGCTCAAGCACTTTAGAGTCCTCCCGCCATGTGTGTGTGCACGCATGTGTGTGTGTGTGTGTGTGTGTGTAAAACACACCCAATTTCTGACTTCAGAAAGAGCTACCTCTCCATCAACAGTACACCTTCTCCATTCCATTTAGCATGTGACATAAATGGTAGTTCTGTAGGTAGATGGTGCTTCAAAGTCTGTTCCTAGACGTGTTCTCTATACCTAGTGTGTGGCAGAGGAGACTATTGAAATTCTTGATGAGAAAGGGTAGACAAATTTCTAATTATAATGATTGCAAGAGAGAAGCACTCCGTGTACGTGATAATGGAAAGGGACCAAGAGTCTCCATGACTGGCAGAGAGAGCAAAATACCTCCTGTATGTATGGCACCCTCAAGGATGGCATGTGCTGGTGCATGCACCCACCAACCTGGCATTGGTTGCTTCTGCCTGGCTTTACAACCACATGTTTAATAGTTCTTCCAAGACCTGTCCTTTCAGGCTTTTGTCCAAACATCAATCAGCCCCATATAAAGAAAAGGCATTCAATAGGGAGCACCTCACTGTACTCATGGCAGTAGAGCTGTAGATACCAAAAAACAGGGCTCATACCATTTTTGTTGCTAAGGAAATAGATGCAGCCACTGTGAAACTTAAAACCATATTATTATGGTGAAAGGAAATTCAGAAGAAAATGAGTCATTTGGAACTGGTAAATGATCAAATGAATCAAATTAATTATCAAGTAAAATCTATTTTAAAAATAAGTAATTAATAAGGCTGGAAATAATATTTTTCTGAATTCCATAGCTCCTATGGATCCAAATAATTATAAAATCTAGTCATTAGAAACCCATAAATAATGCAATAAGTATCAAATTTTTAAAAATCTTTTTTGTATGCTCAAATAAACTTCCAGATAAAAAATAAGCCCATTCTTGGGTGAGTTAAGTCTATCCAAGGGGCATCTGTTCATTAATATAGATCAAGGGGTTCCTTATTTTTTTGTTATTTATTGCTTTTAAAAAAGTTTGACTAGTTCTGTTGTAGATTTTTGCATCCAACTTTCCAGTAGGAAGTCAAAATAGTTGTACCATTCCTCAGTTATCTTATATAATAACAGATTTGTCATTTTATCAACGCCAGAATCAAATACATGGCTCCTATTTCTGTGACCAAAACAGGGACCCCAAGAGGAAGCATCTATTTTTCTCACATCACATTGGTGTTGAAGGAAAGGAGTTCAAACCAAATCCCCAAAGATGTTATTACAGCAACTTTCCCATATTTGGGACCTTAGCTGCTGTTGATCCTAAGAGAGACCCTTCCACAAACTCCTTGCTTTCTCCTTTGATATTTTAGCCTCTTAAATCATTTTAAATCAACAACCCATAATTGACAGTTCTGCTGATAAAGTACCTTTATAATGATAGAGTTGGTGTTCAAATTTCCACCTACGTCTTCTCTAAGTTGGTGACCTAATTGTAGCTGCTGCTTCCAGGAGAAATACTCACTTGTTAACCTCAAGTTATTTCTGGGCACAGCTGAAATAAAACAAATTGCTTTTTAAACTTATGATTCCAGATTCTGTGTCTTATTTTCCATCTCTCCTTGTCCATTTTTCCATGTAGGTTTTATCTGCTACCTATAAACCATGAAAAACAAATTATTCTGTCCCAATCTTTGGAAAACCCTCCTTGCTGGCATACACTCACATGGTCTGATGCTTTTTCTTGTTCTGAATTTCTGGAAGGGGAAATCCTCCTTATGAAAAGACTTAACTTTCCATCGGTAATGGGGAAAATCATTTCTCTTGGGATAGTGGAGGTGGCTTTATGATAGAAAACTCAGCAGAAACAAAAATCCACATAACTGGTTTTTAATTTGAGTCTCTTTCTTCCGTGATGTTGATCCTGATTCTATCTGGAGACAGAAATAAGTGAAGGGGGCACTGAAAACAGTGTGGAGCCTAAAACTGCACTTCATTTTGGAGACTGTTGTTTCATTTGGGTGCTTTTCAAGTGTGACCTTCATAATTTGAAATAATACCCCCACACCCTCATATCTTCCTAGGCAAAGCCCCCACCTCCAGGTTAGATTCAGCTCCAGATGCTGCCTGTGACCTGTGGGGTGACCACCCTGGCTGGGCCTAAGCCCTTTGCCTGCTTTGGTGGATAAACTGCGTAGTCCCTTCCTTTCTGTGGTGAGCCTAAGTGATTGCAAGATGCCTTACTTAGAAAGAAAAAATAGAGAAAAGTGGTTTCAGAGATTGGCCTATTATTCACAGAAAAGAATGAGACCTAGAGGGGTTCAAAGATCTGCTCCTCCATGACAAAGCCAAGATCAAAGTATTAGCAGATCTTTACACGGCACTTACTGTCAAGCCAGGAACTATTCTAAGTGCTTCATATACATCGACTCAAGTAATCCTTCCAACAACTTGGAGGGCAGGTGTTATAATCCCATCTTACAGCAAGTACCTCATCCAGGCCAGGCACTAACTGTGGCAGGGCTGTGTTGAAACAAGGCAACCCAGTTCTAGAGTCGAGTGAGCTCAGCTTTGCCGAGCTAGCATCTCCGACTCTGGGCCCTCCGTTTTTGCATCGTATGATGTTGCTTTGTGACCAAGGGGAGAAAAAGCTTGTTACTGAAAATTTAGGCCAGCTGATATTTTTATATTTCTAGAAACATCACCAGAGTCTAACCAACATACTTAGAAACAAGTGTGACTTAAAAACGGATGTGTAATGGGCTTGCCAGATGATATACAGTCATGCAACACATAATGACACTTCAGTTAACAACAGACTACACATGATGATGGGCCCACAGATATTGCCTAGTGACATTGTAGCCACCTTCGTGTAACTAGATACTATGATGTTCTCACAGTGATGAAACTGCTCAATGTCATATTTCTCAGAATCTATCCCCGTCATTAAGTGACCCATATCTGTGTATGTCTTCAGGAAAGATAATCAAAATGCTGAGCAACAAATACAGCAAGAAAATAAGGAAGGTGGCCATAAAATGGCCAATATGGCCCCCCTCAGACAGGCTGACCAAATATCAGTCTAACCATTTTCACATTAGTGTTCATTTGTCAAGGTCTGCCTGAATGAAACCATCAGCCACCCCAAACCACACAGGTACCTACATAATTCTCTGATAAACCACTGGGTAGACACCCATGGAGAGTCTTTTCTTAATAAATATTGTTTGATTGTAATTATAGAGAATGTTTGGCATTGACCTCTGAGTTATCAACCTATACAAGAAAAAATATGCACTGGCTATGAAGTCTGTGGCTTAAGGAAAAGACTTAGAGGGTTTAGAACACAAAAAACTTGAAGCATATCTTGGAGCATGGGCTCCAGAATCTGCATTTTTGGGTTAGGAGTGATATTCCAGAACCTGGGCATGGGGATATATGTATTGGAAGCTCCTAATCGCCAATGCATACCTGGAGCCTTTGGAGCCCTGAGCCTGGAAGGGGGTACTGAATCTGTACTCTCTCCAGCTCAAGGAACAATGGTGTTCTCCTAAAGGACACAAAGAAACTACCTGGACCGGAATGGACAAAGGTGTTGTTTTTGTCTGAGAACTCTGGCAAGGGAGATCCCACAATCACCTAAAAACTCCTTTTTGCATCCAGGTGGCTTAAGAAAACATGGCTCAATATCAGAAAATGAGCTTCAAGCAGACAGAGGTTTAAACAATAAAACAGCCCACGGTTTATCAGCAGAACTGGCAGAAACATCAGTCTTTCCCTTCATTACTCTCTACAGCTGTTCTTAAATACTGGAATGTCCTTGCTCTAATCTGGCTCACAAAATAAGTAGCAAATGTTGAAAAAGTTAATGCTTTTTTTAACCAGGAAATGCACAACTATAAAATATGTGAAACTGTGGCAGAGAAAGTACAAAACATTTTTTTTTTCCAATAAAGTAATGTTCTCCCAGTGGCATCTTGTTATTCCGGTAAAAATAGAATCCTTAAGTTTAACAAATTTTTTGTCTTGGGAAATGTCTTAGTTACTTTTTTCTCATTGCTGAGACCAAATAAGTGACACCCAAAATTAAAGAGGGAAAAGTTTATTTAGCTCACAGTTTGTGGAGTCCATAGTCGGCTGGCTCCAAGGCAGGGTGGCATATGGCAGAGGGGCAACAGTTCACGATGGCAGAAGACAGCAAAAGCAGCAAGAGAGCGAGACAAGCCTCTTTCTGTCCCTTATATTGTATGCAGGTTACCCTCCCTAGGGCTGGTGTAGCACTCACATCCTTAATCCCAGTATTGGACCACGAATCAATTATAAACTCTAGATTCAGCCACTTCCAAAAAGCCTGCCCCCGCTGACTGCATGAGGCTTTGGGGGGACATCCAGACACAAACCATAACAGCAAAGTATAATAATAAAACATCAAAATGAGGCTTTTTGTCATATACGTAGAAGACAGTAAAAAGGGAAGAAATGTTCCTTTCTTTTTCACTTTTAAAAACAGCATTCCCAATTATTTAGCCAGCAAGGGTCACCTAGTTTTGAGATTGTAGGAAATTAACCAAGAAAGAGCGTTCTCATACTCACTTGAAGCATTCCTTATTCCGGGAAGACACTTGCCATGCCCCAAATTTCTACATCCCTTGCATAGCTGTGGATCACATGAGCAGGATATTGGGTCAAAGATGGAGACAGTGTTCAGGCCTCTCCAGTAACATGGCCCATATGGTTTTAGGGCCATGTCGCTCTAATGTGTTTTCAAACTCCAAACATCCTTCCGGGAGCAACTTCTAAGCAGGTATGAGAGTACACGTAATCCAATCCAAATCAAATACCTAACAGTCCTCCCACCCTGCCATCTGCTCCATGCCTGTGCTGTAATGACAGTTTAAAGCTTGCTTTGGGTTGAAGTTCAGCCTATTGCCCAGCTAAGGAAGGTGGTTATAGATGAAAGATGCTAAGCCTTCAAATTAGAATTTTGGCTGATATGATGGTCTCTTGGAAGGATTTAATTGAAATTGAACTTTGTAAAATTGGCAACCTGCTCACTATTTAAATCCACAGCCCAAAGTCAATGAACCAAGATTATCCTCCAGGGATAGCTTCTGGTAGATTTTAAAAGAAATAAATGTTCTCCGGCTGGAAGATTTTTGAAAAATAGTAATGCTCTTGTCAATTATTGTTGTTTCTGAAAATATCCATTCTTGGAAAGGATGCACAATTGATCTTGGGGGAAGAGTAGGGAATTCAACACCACATGAATGCTTGTTACTTTTTCTATTGTTCATTTTCTTTTTAAATATGAAATGGATAATTTTGATTTTACAAAACAGGAATTTGCGCAGTGGCCACAGACAGTGAAACAGCAATAAACAACACTGTGTGCTGAGCCACTATAATCTCAAGTTGTAAATTTTTTTATTAGATTAATTAATGTTTCTTCAAGGAATATCCACCTAGCTGGTGAAATGAATATTTTTATAGCTATTTCTTAAAAATGGAATATTCCCAGTATAAGTGAGGCAGTGTGAAGAGAGAATGTAAGTTCAAGATTTCAGAAGCATATTATATTGATGACTTTCCTCATGTTGCATTTTATGGGACCTACATATGGTATTTTCTCAACTTTTCTATGGCCATCACCTACTAGAATGCAGTGATTAAATAAATATTATCTCACAAAAATAACTGGTAGCCAAAGGAAAGTGTAATTAACCAAGGTGTGATTAACCATGCTGCTCTACGAAGATTATTCTCCTCAGTAATTCTCAAAGTTCTCTTGTTTGACCTTTGCATCAAACCTTTCATGTGGCATTTCTGTCCATTGTCACCCTAGTTGGCTTAAAGATTGATTCTGTCCACCTTTCTATGAGGCAAACTTTACTGGATACTAGTATTTCCGTTGTGGATCAAAACAGCCAGCCGAACAGGCTTGAGTCTATCATGCACTGGATACTGTACCCACAGGGCCAAAATTGCCTCTCAGGGGTGAAAACAACCTTAGATATTATGTTGGTTTATGGCTCTCCATATATCAGTTCTACCCAGTAAAATGTGACTCCTTAATACGTTGTTTCTCTCATTAGGAAGGATTTAATTTTAATTTATTTTTTCCTAGGAGGTTGATTACGGTGAAAAAAAGAGCCCATGGATGTGGAGAATTTTTTCAATTTGAGAAAGTAGGCAGTTGACAGTATATTCATGAAAATGTGCTAATAAATACTACCTTCAGAATTCAAGCAAGACCTTAGTATTAATCTATAATGTCAAGTACATCTCATTGCTGAGCTCAAATAGTGTGAAATGTTTCACTTTTACTTAGTAATGTTTTTAAAAGGCTAGTTGCTATATTTTTAAAATATCCCTTCAAATTTTCAGTGAGGCATGAGTAACCTTCAGAATTAAATCGTAAGCTTTAGACTTTCTAGGCTTTGTCCTGATTTTGTCAAACCTGAGTCAAAATTATTTAATGGCTTTCCTCTGCAGACAGAATGCAACTCATTGGTCATAAAACCAAGACCCTCTACAAAGTAGGCCCTACCTATCTTTCCAAAATGACTTTTCTCAACTCTCTTTTATTTATATTCCAACAAGTAAGCTTCTCATTTCTTTGCTTTTTGCTTTTGCTCATCCTGTTTCCTCTCCAAGACTATTTTTCCCTTCCTCCCATCCAGCTTCACATCCAGCTACTCCTCCATCCCAAGGTCACTGTTTTCACTAAGATTTCCACAGTCATTCCCTTTTCCACACCCCTTCCCAAACTGGAAGGGGTTGCTCTTCTCCTCTGACTTCATAGCTCACCATTCTGAGGACAATCCATAGGACATTCAGCACTTTCCACCATGTACTGTGGTGTTCATTATATGTTTTCGCTTCTTTGAGAAAGTGAAGCTCCTGAAGGGCAAAACTTTACCTGATTTCTAGGCCCCATGATCCAATGGGAAGAGCTAGAAAAAGACAGAACAGCATTTCCCTCTGCTACTTACTGGGTGGATCTACCTAGTGGAAGCTGATCATCCCTAATGCGAAAATCTGAAACCCTCCAAAGTCCAACATTTTTGACCACCAACACAAGTAGAAAATTCTACTCATGATCTCATGTGCTGGGTGGCAGTCAAAATGTAGACACACTAAAAATATTGTGCAAAATTACATTCAGGCTATATGATAAGGTATAAATGAAACATAAATAGATTTTGTATTTAGACTTGGGTTTCAGCCCCAAGATATCTCATTATATACATGCAAGTGATCTAAAATCTAAAAACCTCTGAAATTCAAAGTACTTCTGGTCCCAAGCATTTTAGATATGGGATACTCAACTTGTACTACACTCAGTTGCCTTCCCTTTTAGTATTGCTCTGAGCCTAGTTTCCATGTCTGTAAAATGTTGCGATGTGTGATGAAAATTTAATAAGTATCCAGCACATAGTAGATACTTATAGTTAATAAATCCACACATATGTAATGTGGAAGTCTATTGCTTAAAATGTTCTCCCCAAAGGTTTCAATGGCTAACTTGCAAAAACAGGTTCATTAATGGATCTGTTAGATTAAGTAAGACCGAGATAGCCTTTGCTATATTTTATGGTGATAATAGCTCCTTTCCTTTAAAAAAAAAAAATCTAGTGTGGGAAAGATCCTTTCTAAAAGGAGAGTTGGGAAGGAGATTTGGGAGAAAGGAGGAACAGACGGTAGCCCAGCAGGGTGGTGTGGCCTGTACACGGCTGAGGCCGTCCTCACTGCACCAGAGTTCACACCAACCTCACTGTAGTTACGTTGTGCTCCTCATCTGAACCCCAGATTTCAGGTTTGGAAAAACAGAACCAAATGGAACATGAAAGGTAAAATAAGATCCAGCCAAACACAGTGAGCTCTCTCTCTTTTCAAGTCAAAACTTGGCTGAACCACAAAGCTTCACCTGGTTTTGAGTAAAAACCACACTGAACCACCGTTTCTTATTCATGGTTTCAGTTTGAAAATGGGGTTTCATGCAAAGCTTGCCCTAGTTTCAGAAGAGTTCCCTGGCACGCCTTTAGCTAACGTGGACTCACCCCAACAGTACCCCTGGTCAACTCGCACTGGGAAATGACCTCATGTTCTGCCTCAGAGGCCCAGAGTTGACCGGTCTTGCTTGAGCAATGATTGAGATGACTGAAACTATCAGACATACCAAGAGGAAATACAAGCAATTAGTTCATCTCTTTGTTCTTGGATTTTTCAAGAAACAGGAAAACATTTGAAAGATGAATCCAGAAAGGAGACAGAGGAGTTTAATCTAAAGCTCTGTACATGTAAGGAAGGAAAGAGGGAGGAAGGGAGGGAGGGAGAGAGGGAGAAGAAGAGGGAGAGAGGGAGGGAGAGAGACAAAGCAATTCTTAGGATAATCCAGGCTAAGACACCAACTCATTAGAAATGCTGAGGTGACAAAGCAAATGGACCAGAAGCACACACTCATAGGAGGGATGAAAACAAGCTCCACTTTTCCCTTCCTATTTTCACAGCCATGATATCAGGGCTGAAGTCTTCCCTAGGGATCGATAGGAGATTTTGTGAAACTCATGTGTGATGCTGGCAATAGTAGAAAGGATTAAAATGCTTTTTAGAAGCCAACAGTCTCAGATAAGCCCTTTACACTGTGTGACGATGACTGGGAAGAGGGTCTAACCAGAAGGACCTCCAATCTGGGTTTTCAGTGACTTGAAGGGAAGCCACCACTACTCTCTTGGCAAATTAAACTGGCATTTGGGCTTTATAAGAGGATTTATAGGAAAATTATTACAAGAATGGAACAAATCTGTGATAAAAAAAATTTATTACATAAACAGGTAATGAGTTGGTAAAACTACCTAGAAGAGAATATAAATAGCATATGAAGCTGGGGATATAGCTCAGCAGCACAGCGCCTGTCTGGCAAGCACAAGGTCGTGAGTTCGATTCCCGGTACCAAAAAAAAAATATATATATATATATATCATATTAAAAATAACTTAGATCTGTGTGATATTGTAAAATTCACACACAAAATTTTCTCACGCATAACCACACTGATGCCAGCTCCTGGAAAGATTATGTGATTTGTCCAACCCAGGTTAGGAGGCCAGTAAGTCGTAGAGATTTGACTTTCCCCTATTCATCTCCATCCATAGACAAAAACTCACCCTCAGTGTGGTAAGAATAAAGCAAGGAAAGCCAGCAGATACACAGCCATGACTATATAATGTCATGGTGCCAGGGTGAAAATATATTCTAGGGAGTTGAGGGGCACGAATGAAGAATCCCCACATCCATGTCTTCCTTTGGTGAATATCATTACACAAGACTGAAATCTAGAAAAGAGTCTCTAGGAGACAGAGCTAAGGGAAACGAGCCTTATAATGTATCACCATCCAATGAGCTAAGGAATCCATCCACGTGATGGACTTAGTTTGGGATATATTGATTTCGAAGCTCTCCAACTCTTACAGAAATTTAAGTCGAATGGCAAGTGAAGAGGTCTGGGCTGGAGAGGTGGATGTAAGCGTCACTAATGTAAAAGTAATGTGAATGATATGACCTAGGGGAAGATGTTGATGAAAAAGCTTCAAGGAACCTTTAGGGTCTTTGGCCCACAGACCCTGTCTGTGAAGCGGGATACCAGGAATATTATATGAGCAGAGGCTTGCCAAATGTTGCCTGTAGCAAAAGCTTCACACCACCAGCTGGAAGAGGGATAATCATCATTCTGCAGAGATGATCAGGACAAAATCCCAAACCACTTTTCCCTTTAAGTAGAAAATCATGTCTCACTTATCCATTATAGTATATAATCTACAATAAAGAGACCTAACATATAAACATCTGGTTTACACAGAACATCAATCAAGGGTAAGGTTTTATTTTATGACAGAATTCACAGTAGAATTCTACCAACTAGCAAATCCCCTTAGTGATGGTAACACATGGCTCATTTCACCAAGCAAACAAAAATTGCATCTACTCACTCTTTTTAGGAACATGGGTTTGCTTTTAGTTATTTTCATTTGTTTGCTTTTTAGGGCAATGCGTGGTACACATTTCTTTAGGTAGAGAATAAGAAAATGGACAAATGGGGCCAGCAGGTATAATCAGTTTTCACTTCCAAAGGCCCTTTGGCACGGAGCCCAGTAAAAACTTTTATTTATTCAATTACTATGGAATTGGAAAATGTTTTGCTATAGAATATTGATATGGAGGCAGAAACCAAATGGACATTCCATAAATGAGAAGTGCTAAGTCCAAGCCTCCAGGGATCAGTGTTGAGCTCTCAAGTTATAAATCATCTGAAAGTCAGAGCAGCAGGCAGTGAAATTTCCAGTTTTTCTAGTAAAAATGAGTTTATCCAGTTGCCATATAAATGAATAAACTACAGAAAGATCTAGGTAGTGGGTTATAAAAATGCCACAAAAACATATACTGGCCTGCTAATGTGTTTAGGAGAAAGTATTCTAAACTGTATTTACAAAATTATGTTCTCTAAGTGATCAGTTACAACCTTACAAAGGATCATTAGAATCGTCCCAGAGATGGTTCTTCCAGGGGAGACATCAATATAGTGCACTGCCTCATCTGGGCAGCCACAGAAATCCTTCATAAAGGGCTGGTGAACCACACAGCATGTTGTTACACTTGTTCTGTAAAATATGTGGTGCTTGAGGTTTGATTGTTGCAATCATGGGCCCCATAGAAGAAGCATTTCTCCCTCCTCTGAACTGCTGGCATCCACCTCCCTATCTATTGCCCTTTCCCTGACCTGCATGATCTCTTCCTTTCTACTCAGTGAAGGTAAGGTATGCACCTTCCTTTTGACATAGTCCTTGTTCACAGTACATATCTCGTGCATACATAATAGGTAATGGAAGGAAGGGTGGAGGGATATGTTGATACATGGGAGGATGGTCAGAGTCTTGATTGGTATCTATTACGTATTTTCATAAAAATTTTTTGGTGAAAAAAACAGACCCATTATATTCTTTACAGCTCTAGGAAGCTTAACCCTATATTAACAAGTCACCTTGCAATGTGGATAAGTACGGCATGGTATATACAAGCATGGACTCTTTTGACATATTCTTCAAACTCTGTGAGCCTCTGTTTTCTCATGTGGACAGCTGGGATAAATACATAATACTTATGTAACCTTATAAAATTGTGGTAACAGGATGGACTAGTGTATGTAAAATCCTTAGTTTATAAACAGTCTAAGTGCCTGAGCCAGTACTGAAATCCAGAATTATTTAATACTTGAGATCTTTCTTTTTTCTTTCCATTTTGAAATAATTTGAACACACAGGAAATTTGCAAGTGAAATATGCAGAACTGCTGTACACCCTTCACCCAGATTGACCAACTGTTCACATCTTGCCACATGCACGCATGGTTTCTGTCAGTGGCTGATGGGTCCATCATAGCCTGTAAAAGAGACAGAATATGATGCTTTGGTCATAAGGTTATTATGAGAACTAAATGAGTCCACAAATGCAAAAAATAGGCCCACAGATTAGTAGCCACAACAAAACACAGAAGGATCTCTGACCAATAAGAGCACAGGAAAGGTGCAGAGGAGGAAGTGAGTCTCTCCTGTAGGGGGAAGGGAATTAGGAGCTGAAAAGAGCCACGCAGGTGGTGACCTTTGAGGTCAGCAGTATCAGACCAAAGCAGCATTCTCCATGTTCTGTCACATTGCTCTTCTCCAAAGAAAAGGCTGAATTTGAAAAATCTCAAAGGAATATGAGCTGATTTAATTTGGAAAAATAATTGCTGCTATGCCCAACCTAATTCTGCTACCATTCATAGAGAAAGAATCATCTATGGTTCTTTCAAAATTCGTCGTGAAGTGCAGAGCATCCTTCCACCCACTTCTCACACACTCCTAGCCATGACATGAATGTCGGGATTTCCCAATGATTTTGCAATTCAGGGAAGAGACCCTTCAAAAGCATCTATTTCATTTAACTACACAGAGCCTGGTTTGCAGACATGAAACGCATTCAGCACCATCGCCCACATAAACCATCTCAATGCATCAGTGTCTTTGGGAAACAAGCTATAAGCTGGAGAAGGGAGAAGTTAAGGTTAGCTATCCGACCCTTCCTACTTATGGAGAATACACATGGCCACTGCCAGAAACCTCAAAATCCCCAGAACAGATATGGTCCATACCTTGTAAAAAGCTCTGTGTCACATAAAAACAACCCTCAAAAGGGTCAATTTTGCAAAGTAAGCGTGACACAAGCCTTGGTCTTTCTTTCAGTTCTCATTCTACTTTTGACTTATTGTGGAAAGTTATAATTAGATTGTGCCTTGCCTTTTCTTTAACTGATAAAGTGCCATAAATCTTGGACATGCGCCATGAGAGCAGTCACTCATGAATCTGGCTGATTTTTTTTTTTTTAACACATCACACCATATGCAGGCCGGCGGAGAGGCACGGTTCCCTCTTCCTGGCACACAGGAGAGTCACTGAGAGATATCATATGGTCTCCTGGCAGAAGTACAAAGTCCCTCTTGCTGTTTGATCTTCTGTCTTAAACTTAAATGCAAAATCTGATAATTGGGTCAGGCAGGAGAAGAAATTTAACAGTAAAGTTCTTTTCATTTCCTTTTGCTATTGTTTCACGTTTCATCTTCTCTTCCTTTCTTGTCCTGTCTTGCTCTTGTTTCTCTCTCTCTCTCTCTCTCTCTTTTTTTTTTTTTTTTTTTTTTCTGGACCCCTACAGGAGACAGACTGCCCTGGGAGTAGAATGGATTAGAAAAGACGGTTTATGTCTGGAAAACCCTTTGCAGGGTCTCGCCTGTCATTCACTCAGTCAGCTCCTTTCTATAAGAGCAAGTAGATTTTTGTGTCGTTAGCAACAGTGCTGGGGAGCCATCTTGAGCGAGCAAATACCAGAATCAAGGCAGGTTTACTTGTTTAGAAATATGACTCTCTTTTCAGACTTTGGGTTTGTTTAACGTAAAAGGAATCCATCCTTGTTTCTCTGGTTTGGGCCATTCGCAGACAGAGGCACGTACTTCAAAGGGCTCCAGAGATAAATGAAAACCGAACTTCCTCCTCACACAGAAGGAGGCTGCAGTACGAAAAGCCTGACTTATGTCTCTCCAGTCAACAGTTTCTAAATGGGGAGAGAGAGCTTTTCATTCTGGATTTCGCCACTCCAAGACCTATTGCAGAATTGCCTGTGTGGTTGCTGAATTATTTTAGCTGGTTGTAACCACTAATACGGCTTCCTAAAGCTCACCAGTGTATCCCTCACTAAAGAATGCAAAGTTCAGAAATGACAAAACTTTCTGTCAGCAACACTCTCTGAAATTGTGAAGAGCAGTCATTCATCCTCAGGTGAGTCACTAAGGTATTCCATAAGTCAGGCCACTCTGCTCAAAGTAGTATCAGAATGTTCCAGAACCTTCCAGAGTTTGGGGAGTGGGTTCGAGAGCAAAGTACACTGCAGCTGTCCTTACCTACACTCCTATACCAACATTTTCAGCTGGACTCAGGTTGAAAACTATTCTAGACAGAGTCTTGAATTGAAAGGAGCTGGTGAAGTAGAGAAAGGAGTTTGTCTCCATGAGGATGTGGAGGGTAAGCCTCACCAATGGTACCAAAGCCTCCTCCTTCTGTGTAGGTCTCCCCATTAACGGCTCTCCAGTCACTGCTTTCTGAGGGTTTTGTCCCACGTTTGCCCTCTTCAGAGGCCATGCCAAGACATCCTTTTAAGCAGGACCTCAATTTCTAATGCTTCCCAGCTGAGGGAGAGAGGCATTGCTTTGGAGGGATTTCCAGGCAGAGCAACAACCCTCCAGCAGAACCTGCAGCGAGTGTGGAAACAATTCCACCACACAGTCCTAGAGGGACAAACCAGGATGTGGTCCTGGACCCACAAGAATCTACATCCCACACCCCCTGAGGATGTTCTGGCCCTCAAGAGGTTACAGAATCTGCATGCAGAGTGGAGCCACAGCAGCCCAGAAATGTCTATTGGGGTTCTTCCTGGGCTTTGAGGTTCTGGGGCAAGAGGCAGTGGGGACAGGGAGGCCTTGCTATTTCTCTAGTTGTCTTAGCTTTAGCACCTGCATTCAAAAGGCCTCAACCTGGTTTTGATCTGATATGGAAGGGAAGATGTGTTTCTGAGACAAGGGTATTCTGTGACACAGCGAACTGCAGCTCTTTCTGGTGGAAGCAGCCTTGGAACTGTTGCCCATTGCCCTAGCAAACTCTTTCGATCCAAGGCCTAGAACCCACTAGGGACGTGGTGGCAAACTTACGTTATGTGTGCCATAGCAGGATATTTGTGTCATTGTCATCACTGCACTAGGGGGTCTCAGAGGGCTCCAGTACCAGTATCAATTAGTCACCACAGTGGTTACAACCACATCATGCCTTGTCATTTTATTTAATGTGACTCTGTCACTTCTCACCACTATGGGGCTGGAGAATCCCTTCATCTTTAAAATACCAACTCAGACTTTTTCAGCTAAATACCAGAAATGACTCTTGGGCACCCAGTGTGTGTCTACTAAAGACAGTGCTGGGCCCCTGTGTGTGGAGAATTTAGGGCAGAGTTCAGGCCACTTCACTAATGCTCAAAAGCTGAAGAAAGGGACTGGCTAGATGGCCTGCTGCAAGGCACCCAACAATTATGCCTTTAGTCTAATCAAAATCTCAGTGGAAAAACAACACAGTATTTAAAAAATAAAAACATGTTCATGAACTTGTTTTAATTTCATGCTTAAGATTTTTTCCAGTTACTGGAGAAGTGGGATACTTTTCTGAATATAGTGTTGTTGCTAATGTGCCTTTACTCCCAGGTCCTGTCTCGTTTCTCTCCACCTCATCTGGCTCATTTTAGTGAGCAGAATGATTTACAGTAATTGCGGTTCCTTGATGCTAGTCCCTCTCACCATGAAAAGTGAAAATCAAAAATTCCTGGGTGGAAATTAATTTAGAAACAACACTAGTACAATTCTTACATGGCATATGTAACTATCATAGCTATTTCAGCAGGGAAAGCAAAAATAAATACAAGGGCCACTGATATTAATTTCCATTTGCAGCAAATTCATACTTGGATCAAAAATCTAATCCTTGGGGAGAAAGTACATTGCCATTGATTATTGGGGTGAAAGCCCTGTGTGTCCATGATATGGGGGGACACATGTAACATTGCATTTTGAGGCCCATTGGGAGAATGAAGAGTCCCAGACTTCCTCTGCTCAACAAGTTAGTGAGACTGAAGTGTCCCTTCTCCTGTCCTTGGCCATGTGGCTTCATGCTTAATGCTTGGGCTCGATTTCTACACCTGCTAACTGCGGAAAATAGAAATACCCACTTCATAGGACTGAAATGATTAAATTAACTGTTCTGTAAAATGCAATTAAAATGTGTCAGGTAGGCTGCCACTACCCAGGCAAATGGCGTGGGCCTCTCCCCTCACCATCGCCGCAGCTGCGACTCAGGTGAACCGCACCAGAAGGCCCAGAGAATGGCCCCTCCCCTTGCTGCTGCCATGACTGGGGGGAACCAATTGGGAAGGCCCACAGAACAGAGGGAACAACAGTGACACAGTAGGGTCCGAACTAGGTGCACAGGATGGACAGGTGGGAAGAGTGTCATGAAAAGTTCAAAGCAACTATAACAATATGAACCAACAGGTAGTAAGTTAGGCAAACCAGCATTGTGCCTGGGGACAAAGACACATGGAATAGAAGCAGGAGGGTGGGGCTGCCCCGTTCTCTCTTTTTTTGTTGTTGTTTTCTTTTTCTTTTCTTTTTCTTTTTTTCTTTCTTTTTCTTTTTCTTTTCTCTTTCCTCTCTTTTCTAAATGGCTGGGGAGAACTCCAGCCATAGAAAACTAGTCCCATCCCCCAAACCCAGAGACCAAGTTCAAATAATCCCTTGCTTACTCCCTCACTCTTTCTTTTCTGCCCTCTCCTCTAGTTTCCGAAAGTTTTCATGATCATCCTTGGTCCTCCACCCTTGCTTCTACTTCCTTCCAGTTATATCTGTTTTATCCACTATCCTTAAATCTCCCCACCACAGGGTAAAACCACTTTACCAAGGGGAAACATTTTAAATATAAGCTCCCAATTTACAATCAGTTCTGTTAAACAATTGTAGATTTTGCTCCTATGGTTTAAGGTACAAAATTAATGGCTACCATAGTTTGTTAGTTTCTAATCTGTGCTTGATGCTATTGTTATTGCTAATTATACTACTTTAGCTTGGATATCATATCTGTTGTAGTCAGTTGTTCTCCCTTCTATAATAATACTGGGAAACTCTGGGGTAATAACCTCACCACAGTCCAGCATCAAAGAACTGGGGACTGAGCCAAACAGATACCAACATCTCACTCTTAATTAACAGGGAAGGTAGGATCTTGGAACAGACACAAAGAAGAACCTCCTACAGACAGAAGACATCCCTGAGGAACAGACTTTTCCTAGAGAGGACCTGATATTAGTGATACAGCTACCTACTACAAAAACTTAGAAGGATCAACACAGAAAACATAATAAAAATTTTTAAAATAGAAAATAACAAGATGCAGAAGCAAGATGCAATCTCAGACCTCCAGCCCACCCAGAACAAGTCCAGGAGACACTGAGATAGAGGAAAATGGAAGACACACACCTAAAATTTCTGAAATGATAGCAACCAAAGTTAAAAAACAAATCCACGAGGCTATAGAGGAAATCAGAAATAATCTCTCAGGTATTAAAAGAAATGTCAACATTCATAAAGGAATTGCTCAGCAAATCTAGAGTAGAGATAGATAAAAAAGTAGATGATGATAGGAAAAGGATGGAAACTGAATAATCAGTATAGGAAAGAAATAGAATGCATGAAATGGATTCAAACAGATATCAGGAAATTAGAGATGCCATTGAAAGCTGGCAAAACTGCTTGAACAAAACTGAAGATAGACTTTCAAACCTTGAAGACACGATCATGGCCAGTGATTGTGAAAGGAAAGATCTCTCAAAAATAACAAGGGATAAAGAAATAACAATTCAACAGCTGCAAGATGATACAAAGAAAAACAATATAAGACTGATAGGTATCAATAAAAAAACACGAGTGAACACTAATGACATAAAAAGACTATTTGTAGAAATAATAGCAGAAAATTTCCCAAACATGAGAACAGAATCTGACATACAGATAAGTGAGGCATATAGAACTCCAATTAGCCATGACCAAAATAAATCTACACCCAGACATATAATAATCAAGATCCCAGAAATGCAGCACAAGAACAGATTATTAAAAGCTGTTAGAAAAAAGAAACAGATCACCCATAAAGGAAAGCCCATCAGAATCATGGCAGACTTCTCAACACAAACCCTCAAGTCAAGAAGAGCTTGGAGTGAAGTATTTCAAGTCCTGAAAGAAAACAACTTCCAACCCAGATTGATGTACACTGCAAAACTGTCTTTCAAAATTAATGGAGAAATAAGATACTTCCATGACAAAGAACAAGTGAAGAAATTCATGACCACCAAACTAACCCTACAAAGCATACTGAAAGATATCCTCGACAGAGATAAAAATGACCACAATTCCAAGAACAACAACAGAAAGAAACCACCAGGCAGGGCAAGCAATTATACAGTGGGAAAATAACATGATGAAGATAAGCCAATACATATCAGTTATAACCATCAATGTAAATGGCCTCAATTCACCAATCAAAAGGAATAGTTTGGCAGAATGGATCAATAAACAAGATCCAACAATATTTTGTACACAAGAAACACATTTAACTCAAAAATAAATTCATAGACTGAAAGTCAAAGGATGGAAAACAATACTCCGTGAAACAGGAACCCAGAAAAAAGCAGGGGTAGTTATTCTGTTTGCAAATAATGTGAACTTCAAACCAAGAATGATCAAAAGAGATAAAGAAGGTCACTACATACTTGTTAGAGGAAAATTTGAAGAGGAAGAGATAACAATCATAAATATATATATGCACCAATAACAGGAGCACCCAATTATATAAGAGAAATATTAATAGACATGAAAAATCAAATAAGAAATAACACAATTGTAACAGTGGACCTCAATACCCCATTGTCACAAAGAGATAGATCAACTAGACAAAAATCAGCAAAGAAATAACAGAACTATGAGTTTGATTCCCAGTACCAAAGAAAGAAAGAAAGAAAGAACAGAACTGAACCAAACCTGTGAACAAATGGACTTAGTAGATGTTTACAGAGTGTTCCACCCAACAACATCAGAATACACATTCTTCTCAGCTGCACATGGGACGTTCTCTAAAATAGACCACATATTAGCCCATAGAACATGCTTAAGTAAATGCAAAGGAATTGAAATTACCCCATGCATATTATCTGACCATAGTGCAATGAAATTGGAAATTAATGGAAAAAGCAACCACAAAAACTCCATAAACACATGGAAATTAAATAACACCCTCCTGAACAGCCAATGGGTCACAGATGAAATTAAAAAAGAAATTAAACAACATCTACAATCAAATGAAAATGCAAACACAACACACTGGAACCTGTAAGACGCAATGAAAGCAGTCCTAAGAGGGAAATTTATAGTGGTGAATTCTCATGTCAGGAAAACAGAATGAGCACAAATAAACAGCCTAATGCTGCACCTCAAGCTGCTAGAAAAAGAAGAGCAAGTCAAGTCCAAAGCCCATACAAGGGAGGAAATTATACAGATGAGAGCAGAAATTAATCCAATGATGACTAAGAAAGCAGTACAAAGAATTAATGAATTGAAGAGTTGGTTCTTTGAAAGAATAAATAAAATTGATAAACCCCTAGCCAACCTTATCAAAAGAAAAGGAAAGAAAAAACTCAAATTCATACAATGAGGAATGAAAAGTGTGAAATCACTAAAGATCCTGTGGAAACTCAGAAGATCATCAATGCCTACTTTGAAAATCTTCACTCGCATGGGATGGAAAATACAGAAGAAATGGACAGATTTCTGGAAATGTATGGATTACCAAAGCTGAAGCAAGAAGATATAAAAATTCTGAATAAATCAATATCTGTTATTGAAATTGAAAACATAATTAAAAACTTACCAACAAAGAAGAGCCCAGGTCCTCATGGATTCACTGCTGAATTCTACAAGAAATTTAGAGAAGATTTAATGCCAGTACATCTCAAACTCTTTAATGAAGTTGAAAGGGAAGCAATCCTCCCTAACTCATTCCTGGAGGTATTACCCTGATACCAAAACCAGAGAAAGACTCAACCAAAACAGAGAACTACAGGCCAATATCCCTCATGAACATAGATGCAAAAATCCTCAATAAAGTACTAGCAAACAGAATGCAACAAATCATCAGAAGATTATACACCATGGCCAAGTGATATTCATCCGAGGAATGCAGGGATGGTTCAACATATGCAAATCAATAAACATAATATACCATATCAACAGAGCCAAAGATAAAAATCATGTGATCATCTCAATAGATGCAGAAAAAGCTTTTGATAAAGTCCAACACTCATTCATGAAAATTGCAGATAAGGCAAAAATGAAAATTGCAGATAATTGCAAAAAAACCCTACAGAAAATTGGAATAGATGGTCTTTACCTCAATCTCATAAAAGCCATCTATGATAAACCAACAGCCAACATCATACTAAATGGACAAAAACTCAAAGCTTTCACTCTAAAATCAGGAACAAGACAAGGATGTCCATTATCACCACTCCTACTCAATATAGTTCTGGAAACACTAGCCAGAGCAATTAGACAAGAGAGAGAAATAAAAGGAATAAGGATAGGAAAGGAAGAAGTTAAATTATCATTATGTGCAGCTGACATGGTACTCTACATAGAAGACCCCAAAAACTCCACCAAAAGACTTCTAGGTTTAATAAGCAAATTCAGTAATGTAGCTGCATACAAAGTCAACATTCAAAAATCAATAGCATTCCTGTACACAGACAACAAACTCATCGAGAGAGAAATTAGGGAGACATCACCTTTCACAATAGCATCAAAAAAGTGAAATACTTAGGAATCAATCTAACAAAGGAAGTAAAAGATCTATACAATGAAAATTACAATATTCTGAAAAAGGAGATCAAAGAGGATATCAGAAAATGGAAAGATATCCCTTGCTCATGGATAGGAAGAACCAGCATTGTGAAAATGGCCATACTCCCAAAACTGTTATACAGATTTAATGCAATCCCAATCAAAATACCTGTTTCTTGAATAACCCAATATCAATTAGCATACCTCACAGATTAGAGAAAACACTCCTAAAATTCATTTGGAAACAGAAGAGTCCTAGAAGAGCAAAGGCAATCCTGGGCAACAAAGGCAAGGCAGGAGGCATTACAATCCCTAACTTGAAATTGTGCTACGAACCTACTGTGATAAAATCAACATGGTACTAGCAAAAAAACAGACCTGAGGATCAGTGGAACAGATTAGAAGATGCAGACACAACTATAAACACACTCAGCCACCTTATCTTTGACAAAGGGGCCAAACATGCTCACTGGAAGGATGGCCTCTTTAATAAATGGTGTTGGAAAAACTGGCCCTCTACATGCCAAAGACTAAAACTAGAGCCATGTCTATCACCATGCACTAAACTAAAGTCAAAATGGATCAAAGATCTAAATATTAAAACAGAAACACTAAATCTACTGGAAGAGAAAGTAGGTAGAAATCTTGAAGGCATAGGGGTAGGCAGAGAGTTCATGAACAAAACCCAAACTGCATGGGAAATACTTCAAAGAATCAATAACTGGGATCTCATCTTATTAAAAAGTTTTGGCACATCAAAAGAGAGCACCAACAGAGTGAAAGGAAAACCCACAGAATGGGAAAAACCTTTAGCCAACTGTCCCTCAGACAAAGGACTTCTATCTAGAACATATAAAGAATTGGAAAAAATCAGGCCCCCCAAATTCAAAGACCCAATCCAAAAATGGGCATCTGAGATGAATACACAATTCTCAGATGAGGAAATACAAACGGCAAATGAATATATGAAAAAAAGTTTGATATCATTGGTCATTCAAGAAATGCAAATTAAAACAACACTGGGATTCCATCGCACTCCAGAAAGAATGGCTATCATCAAAAAATCAACTCAGGGGCCGGTGAGATAGCTCAGCGGCGTAAGTGCCTGCCTGGCAAGCACGAGGTCCTGAGTTCAACTCCCGGTACCCACATAAAGGAAAAAAAGGACCAGTGATATCACTCAGCGGCACAAGCACTTGCTGGCAAGCACGAGATCCTGAGGTCGACTCCCGGTATCCACATTAAAAAAAAAAAAAAAAAGAAATCAACTCATATGGCAGGGCTGTGGGGAAAAAGGAGCCCTTCTCCACTGTTGGTAGGAGTGTAGACTGGTACAGCAACTGTGGAAATCAGTGTGGAGATTCCTCAAAAAACTAGGATTAGAGGTCCCATTCAACCCAGCTATTCCTCTTCTGGGTATTTTCCCAGAAAAATTAAAAACATCATACCACAGCGATATATGTGCACCCATGTTTATAGCAGCACAATTTATAATAGCTGAGTCTTGGAAACAACCCAAATGGCCATCAACCAAGGAATGGATAAAAAAGATGTGGTATTTTTGTACAATGGAGTACTACTCAGCTATAAAGAAGGATAAACTCGATGCTTTTATAGGTAAATGGATGCAATTTGAGACCATACTCATCAGTGAAAGAAATCAGACTCACATGTGTAAACATCGTATTGTCTCCCTAGTGTAAGAAACTGAAAGAGCAAATAAGATCCAAAATGTACAATAGACATTGTGAAAGGGGAAGATACTGCTCAAAAGGAAAGAATAACTGGGATGGAGGAAAGGAGAAAAGAAGGAAGGGAAAAGAAAAAAATACATACATATATATGTACAAGATAGCTGAGATAATTATACTACTAATTTCTATTAGTTCATTGAGAAGAACGGTTTGTGCTTATATTGTTTGATCAATTTTTCATGCCTATATCTTATAATCAGAGCAACTACTTTGAAGATAACAATACGCAATATATTAACCATTGTTTATCTCCTATTATCTTGTTTTGAAATCCTCTATCATTTTTTTATTGTTTTTTCTTTTTAAAATAGCAAAATGGTGCCAGGTACTTGTTAAAATGTTTGTATGTGTTAGATTATTATTTGTTATTTTATTATTCTTTATTAATCATGATGCAATGATTTTTTTAAAAAAAAACTACATTTAGATGTAAGTGATGTAAATCCAAATTCCTGCTCTGCTAGTTTACCGTGTGACCTAACTAACAGGCTAATTAAACTCCCTAAGCCTCAGTTTCCTAATCTGTAAAGTTAGAGCTCTGTCTGATTTATATAAGTGCACAGATGAAATCAAATAAGAAAGGAAAGGCAGGTCAGGACCCTGCCTTTCTCCCAAGGTCATCAGAGTAGCTCTGTGGGGACAGCTCTACAGTGGCCAGAAATCCCTTTCTTTGTGTGCAGGAGTGGGGACAGGCACTGTTATGTGGCTTACCCGGTTGTCAACCACAGGCCACACACGGCATGTGTGGGCATGTGTACGGGTGTGTCTGTGCGTGTGTGTGTGAGGCGTATATGCGTGTATGAGTATGTGTGTGGGAGTTGCAGGTGCATAACTGTGTGAGAGTGTATATGTGTCCCCCTCAGTTTCTCCTTGAAGCTCTGGGGCCAACCAGAGAATAGGGAGGTAAAAGAGGTATTTTCTCAACCCAGAAATAGCCCTGGTTCAGAGAGCCCCCAACCTCTAGGATCCCCTGCCCAGTGATATGTGTGTGTACACTCTTGGTATCTCTGAATTTCATCAACAGAGACCCATAACTGATAGGCATGACGCCAGGAAACTCCAGGGAGGAACAGGCTCCACAGAAGGTAAACAGGGACACTCAGTTCTTTATACAAATATCCTAAAAGAATATGCCAGGCTTCTTTTTATATTCGTTCAATTTATTTTTTGCTGTGGATGGGAGTAGGACTTCCCCTTTCCTTTTTTTCTTTTTCTTGCTTTTCTATTGTTAGAAATTTCATTTCTTTAACGTTTTTCGTCTAATGCTTTCTTTCCCTGAAAGAGGAACCTATGCAAAAATGAAGGATCTGGCCCAACATAGTAGAAAAAGGGACCAAACCAGAGGCTGTGAGGTCATCGGTATAACACACTCCAGATGATTTTTATTTTCATTTCCTGAATAGTCTGTTGCCGCTTTCTGAAAATTGGGAGATGGAGTGAGAAATATTGGGCTTAAGATCTGTATTTGTGTGTCTGTGTGTGTACGTAGGTGGGAATGTGTGTGAGACTGAATGGGTGTGTATGTGTGAGCACATAAGCGTATGCATGTGTGGGAGTGTGGATGTGTGAGTCTAAGTGTGTGCAAGTGACATGTACATGTGTGTATGAATACGTGTGTGGGAACTGAGAGGTCACAGCAGTGTGAGAGTGTATATGTGTATGAGCACATGTATGTGCATGTCTGTGCCTGTGTACGTGTACATGAATGTGCATGGGGAGGCTGCTGGTGAGCATGTGTATATGCAGGGATACAAGCATGTGTGCGTGTTTGGGCCCACGTGTGTACCAAGCACAGTGCACACACGGTGCTCTCCTGTCTAGCTGCCGCGCCCTCAGAGGAAGCTCAGAGGGGTCTTAGACATTGCACATTTAATACATAAATGAAACAGCCAAGGCCTGGAGAGGTACATAACTTGCCTGCTCATAAAGGCGGTCTGTGTGCTGAATCAGAAACCGGAAATTCCTTTCTTTCCATCAGGCCAATTTGCCTTACTCTTTGCTCACATCTGAGACCTCACCACCTATGAAATTGATTCCTCCCCTCCCCTCACTACATCTGAGGGCCATGTACGGGGCTACAGGGTGTCTGTAATCCTAGCTTCATGCCTTCCAGGCTATGAAGCACACAGTCTGGCTATCTTATCTTTGTGGTAACTTCTGGAGCAAGACAGCACCAGGGTGTTAGTGCTCGAATCACAGGTCCGGGCAGTTAGCGGAGACGGTGGCTTCTTTTCTGTTCCCCCAAAGGCCAGTACATATCTTCCAATTGTGCCAGACCCTGATCACTGTGCACTGCCATATGACCTCTCTGTCATCTCTGTGAGGCAGGGACAGGACCTGAAGTGAATGGATGGATGGATGGATGGACGGCAGTCCCAGTCTTCAGTCTGCATTAATAAGTGTTACTTGATTGAAATTGAGGAAAAAGTAAGATATTTGGGGGTTGAGAGCACAATTCAGGGATGCCAGGCTTCAAATTCATTGTATCTGAAAGTCGGGCCTATGACTTTTCAAGGAATTTGCTCTCCATGTCCACTGTATACCCCAGTCTCCTAATCCTTTCCTCTGACAGAAGCAGATGTGCTAAATAATGCCTCATTGACTCACTGTCAAAAGCCACCTCTTCCCTGCTCTTTAGCTCTGCTCTGTTTTAATACTTCCTGAGGATGCCTTGGGCTCCAACATCTTACAGGGCAACATCACAGGCCGTCCTGGTTGTCAAACTTATCTCATTTCAGGTCTTCTCCATTTCTTCCGTAGCTGATGGGCCTGGCATCTTAGTAAATGGCAAGATGGATTTTAACCAGTACAAAGGGTCGTAGAGACCATCAAAATGTAGTTGAGGACATTGAGCCAGTTGGTAACGAAGCTGGGACAAGAGACTTGGCTTTTCTTTTGGTTTTACTACTCTCCCTCAGTAGTTCCTATGGTCTCTTAACAGTGCTTCCTTCTGCTGGAGCTTTGAAAAGCCACCACTGTCCTGTCTAGGGGAGTGAGAGAGAAGGTCATCTTCCATGTGGCCTCAGTACCTCTGTTCCAGGTGGCCGTAAGCATAGAACAGATGCTCAGGGCACAAGGAAGCCAGAACTGGCCTTTGGAAGCCAAAGCACGGGCTCTTCCATATGTAGGTGCTTACTGGACATTCTTTGTATTTACAAACAACATTGCTTCATGGCCCTACACTCAAGAGGACCGTAGTCAAATCTGGAGACATAAAAAGATCTACAAAAAGGGATTTTTCTCTTCACCTGCTCATTAGACCACCATGGAGCTTCTCAACAAGCCTGAGAACAAGTGCCACATGGCAGCCGTATGTCTTCACTCTGCTGTAGACTCATTAGGGGACATTAGGGCAGGCACGTATTTTGATGGGCAAAATATGAAGATATGAAGATATGTATTCAAACTTAATCCTTACAGCTGTGCTCTGCAAGGTTGTCAACAGGGTGACACCCACAAGGCAAGGATGTGATAACTGTTGGTTCATCTTCTCATCTGCTTCTCAGGAAGGCCACCATATGTGCCATTTGTTTGTCACTGTGCACGATGACTGCTGTGAGAATGTGTATGTCTGTGACTGAAGAACTGGAGAGTTGCATGGTGTGTAAGTGTAGATTTGGACCACATGGCCAAGGATCTGTGGCTGGACTTTGAAAACCCAAGCATAGTCTCAAAATGCCAGGGCGGGGAGGTAAAGAAGGAAACACACAAACAACAGTAGCATCAAATGTTAAGAGATCTCCAGGTGTGAAAGAATGCAGGGGGCAACTGTTCAGTGATTGCAGATTTCTATGTTATTCCCTTACTGATGATATGGCTCTCAAATCCCTTCCAAGGGAAGTCTTAAAAAGAGAACTAAAAGCAGAGAAAGGCATGTTCTTTGGTCAAATGTAACATCCTGTTTTGAGTTCTAAGCAAACTTGTGATGGGGGCTCAGTCCCTTGCCTTTGGCAAAACACAGCCTCTTCTCTCTCAGCCTTTTAAATGTTTAGTGGAAGAGGAAAGCACGATGAATTTTTCAGATATCAAAAAATCTATAAATTTAAAATCACATAAATAGAACTTCCATTAAAATGGATAAGAACTCTGAAACACAGAACACAGCCTCAAAGGAAAACATAATTCACTCACAAAAGAGTTAATCCTGCAACCCCAAATACATCAGCCCTTCCCATTTCTTATGCAAGGCTTATTTTGGAAGGGATTGGGTCTCTGCAGCCAGACTAAAACCATTGCTCATTCTAGGAACTGGAACTGCAGGCTGACTCAGGGTCAGGTTTTATTTTAGGAGCTGCCACTGCTTGTTTTGAAGTCACTCACCTTTGTCCCGCTACTAACTCATTAGGGAGAGTTACAGGCTCTTCTCAAGTCAGCAGGGACTAAAGTTTGGCATATCAGGATCAGTCAAGTTCAAAGTCAACAGGGAACATTCAACCAAGACTTCTATAACATCTCAGTGCTGACTCAAAACATTTAGAAAACAAATGATTATCCTCGTTTCTAAAAACATACTGGATTTTGTTAAAATCTAGGCATCAATCAGAGGCTTCTTTCATGGCTGTCTTTCTACTTATGGCTTTTCACATGGCAAGAATATTTTATCTTTACAGTTGTCTGCTAATCCCACAAAGGAGTCAGCTGGTGATATGATTCCTGAATGGCAGGGAGTTTTATAAGGCAGTTCCCCAGCAAAGGTCCCTCACCTCACACTGTCACTCACCCCAAGATGTGGAGGAGGCCCCTTTATTCATCCTTCACACAGCATCCCCTCTCTCAAGGTCTCCACTGTCTGTGTTCACACATGACTTAAACACTCAGAGTCATGGCCCAGCAACATAAGGGACTCTTGGGGTAAAAATGACACACAGTTTACCAAAAGCAAACTGTCTTGCAGAACTAAACCATTTTTCAGGGTAATGGCCAAGGGCCCTTCTTCGCTTCCCAAGCCAGGCAGTTCATAGCATGTCTTCAACCTTAATGTTGGATTGATTCTATCTATGGGGAGTCTCGAGTTAGTGGCCTGAGTCACGCCAGCTGATGTACCAAAGACACACACAAATGTGAGTGGTTTATTACAATAAAGTCCAAAATAGGTGTTTCTGGTCAGATCAGTGATCCAGGTTTCCTCCAGCTGTCTCTCTACCACCTTCCGGGTTCACCATGGTGGTCTGCACAGGAGAGAAAGACAATGGAGGATTGTACAGGGAGGCCTGAGGGCCAGGTGGAACGATGTTCCCATGTCTGTTCATATTCCACCAGTCAGACTTGGTCATACACCAGCTTCCAGCTATTACAGAAGCCCACATGTTATTCTAGTCCTGGGCCCAGGAAGAACAAGAAATGGATTGGGTGCACACCGGGTTTAATCTGCCACACACAGAACAGCTTTGCTACTGGAGATGCTGGGATTTTGCCTCGAGCTCTTCTCTGGTGACCAACACCCTGATTTGTTTCTGGACTCTTGCTTGGGATACCGAGCCTGAGCTTCAGAGCCCATTTTCTTCTGTTTTGCTCTATTTTCTCACACTTACTGATCTCCTTGCATCGGTGTTCTCAGTATACTAGATTTCCCATTAGACCCCTCTATTTTAAACTGGCCTGACAGCCACCTACCTGCTCCCCACCTCCTTGGTCATGGGCATCTCCCACGTGTCACTGGGTGGCCACCCTGCATAACTTTAACCTCTCTAATCACCGCAGTAGCAGGCAAAGTGTTGAAAATAGCTTGGACACCTTGACCAGCACCCCTCAGTTGAGTTAATGTAGTCAACAGCCTACACTATGTGCGCTGACACACAGATCCATCAGTTCACGACTCCACATGACCCAGAAAAGGTTAGAGATTTCCAAGATGAGAAAGCTAAGTTTGTACACACCTGCGAATGGCCAAAGGAAGTGAGCTTCCTCCCAGGATCCATGCAAGAGCTCGATGACTCCTGTGTGAGCATCATTCTGATGTGGGCCGGGACTGTGTGAATATTACATGGCCCAGAGGTCTTCAGTTTATTACCCGACAGCCATCAGATAATGGAGAAAAGATGAGAAAAAGGCACAGGCTAAACTCCAAATCAGGTATTCCTCTCATGACAGCCATGGTTCTTTGGCCCTATTTCTCTGAGAAAGGGAGCTGTGCACAGGTACCCTCTAACCAGAATCCACGGTGATTAAGAAACTGGGTCTCTAAGGGCGTCTCACTCCCAGCCTTCCCATCGTTACCACTTCAGCTCCAGAGAGCACTGACTGTCCAAAGATGGAGGAGCTCCTGACTTGTCCCATGTAAGGACACTGTGCTGAGCACTTCACATTCCAAAAGCTGCCTGGGCTCCTGGCTTCCTGTCACAAACACTTATATTTCCTGCCCATGTATCCTTCATTTTCCAAGGAGTGGTGTGAGGCTTTGTAATTCATAATTATTGTACTTAGTGCCCCATAATGCTTTTCATCTTCAAAGCAGTCAGCAAATATTAGTGAACTCTCATAACCCCTGCATTGGCCAAGTCAGCATCTCTGTCCCTGTCACAGCACCGGGGTACTATAGGGATGGAGGAGACAATCTGGCCCACATGTCGCCATGCTGAGATGTGTGGAGGCTGCTTCTTTCTTGTGTCACCTTTTCCTGGCATCAGATCGGCTTCTTTTATAAAACTCCATTAAACAAGAACAACATGGGTGCCTCTCCTGGTGGGACAAACTGTCTTCTGGAACCCATGGCTCTACCACATGGAAATTATTAGTTTATTTTTATGCTCATTCTTCACAGCTCACCCGGTGGGCAAAGTCAAGGCTGAAGAAAAAGAGTGAGTTTACCTCACAAATGGAAGTAATTTTGTAAGCTTTGAGGATTGAGATATATGATGTAGTAATACACCCAGCAGAGTACTGTGTATATGACAGAGAAGAAGAGGAAGAGGAGGAGAAGAAGGGATATGGGAGGGAGGCCTCAAAAGTTCTGGCCACTCAGATTCACTGTGCTCAGGGTCCAGGGCCTTGGAAACACAACCTGTGGGTGAGGAGGTCACCATCCTGGCCTAAGAGCACAAAAACTCACACAGTTGTAACCAGAGAAGTCATGAAAGCAGCACTCACTGGGAAATATCATGGCAAGTAAGAATGGCCAAGAATTTGACACTGTAGAGACAAAATGGCCCAGGGATGGTGTTTCCACTCAGTGGTTGCATTTTTACTGTGCAGATGTAAAAGTGGCCTTTGGAAGACCTGAGGGACTTGAAACTTCACAGTGACGACTTCAACACAGGCTCATCATTTTTCTGTCTACTTCTATTCTTGTTCTGTGTGTTCACAGTTTCCCCCCAGTTGCTCTTTCAAATAAGAAACTCCTCTGACTTTGTGTTTTCAAGAAAATCCTGCCAATGGAAACCATCCGAACTAAGAGATGTATCTCCCTCTGTTTGAGTTGTAGGAAAATGCACAACCAATCTCCCTGCAAAGGAAAGAAAGAGGAGGTGGGGTCAGAGCTGAGTCTTTGGAGGGTCTACTCAGCTTAGCTTGTTGCTGCACATTTTAGGGCTTCATGCTGTCCAAACCCTCATCCCGCCCCTTTCACCACCAAGAGAGAAAAAAACAAAAATAGATGTCTTGCTGCATTTCACTTCAGAAACAGGCAAGATTGATAACAAATGTGCCGTTTTGTGTTGACTATTGGTTGACTTTATTTTTACATGTTTGCTTGCATATGTGAGAAGAAAAAAATATGCTAGTTGAACTAAAAGAAATTTGAGCCAAACTCCTCTTGACAGGTAACCTGGTTGGCGTACAGTTGACTTCTTTCCTATTCCGAAAAAGCAACCGAATGTTCCCAGTAGCGCCTTAATGCAATTACTTGATTAGAGCAAAGCATTTCATTTCCTAACCACTACAGGAATAAGCAATATAGCTGTCGATAATTTTTCAACAGAGCTTCAGGCATAGTGGTCACCATCCAACCACATTTTTATATGCTTATTAACGCATTTCCATCAATGCTTAAAAATTCACCTTTGTAAAGCTGGGAGTCTTAGGGGATTTTGCTGGTAGGAGAGTGACCTTCTCCTTCATCTGTTTTCAGGCCATTTTGTTGCTGAATACACAACACATCACAGCAATTTGCCTCAATCTTCCATTTAAGTCAAATCGGGTTACATTCAGTGCGCCTGCCTCAGAGGTCAGAGTCATAACCTTAAAGGAAGTAAGGCGAGCTCCCCTCTTACCTTTCATATACCTGCCCAACTTTTCTGAGTAAATTAGAGCCTGCACCATTGTGTTCTTTGGTGATAAAAATAATTGTTTCAATGTACTGAGCACGAACCATAGGCCAGGCATGGCGCTAAGTACTTTGTTCTCAGTATCCAATGTAATCCTCACGATCCCTTAGGAAGGCCTTTCCCAAACCTTAGTAAGCATGAGAATTACCTGGGAAGTTTGTTAAAAAGCTAAACTTCCAACTTTTCCTTACTCTACAAATATTTGAACTCAGTAACTTCTGGATGGGCTCGGTGATAAACAACTGACAGTACTTAGAAGTACTCAAGATATTTCTGATATAGGTAGTCTATGCAGTCACGTGGTCTCCTGGGGAAGAGGGACAGCCATAATTCTCACTTTATAGATAAAAATCTGGAACCGAAGAGGTTAGCAAAGTTTCCCAAACTCACCCCAAATCAACTGAAACCTGTGCTATGCTGGCTCCCAATTCCACGCTCTTAATCAGAGCGCACCTCCTCTCCCTTCTTTCACAAAGAACTCATACTGATTTTCCTTGCCAAGAGTAACGTCAGAATCCGAGTCGTGAACGCTAGCAGCCATTACAGTAACTCCCAAGTTCTTGTCTTCATATAGTCAAGGCTTGTTTCTCTCTCATACACAGCCAACACTTTGAGAGCAACTCTCTTAGAAGGGCCTCCTCCACACAGCTGCTTTCTCCTAGCTACTACGCCATCTGGAATGTAAGATCCAGCCTCACCATGGCGGGCAGGGGACAGAGGGCTGGATGATCATATAGGACCCTTATGGGCATTAGCCTGGAAGGGGTTAGATCAGTGCTCTTTCCACCTCATTGATCATAAACCAGTCTGGCCTACCTAAAAGGGAAGCTGAGGAAAGGGGAGAATCCCATGTATTTCTGGTGAGCTCCAGAGCAAGAAATCTGGGACTTGTAGTCAGTCCCTGAAGTGCCCCAATTTTCCTTAGCCAGTGGGGTAGGGCCCTCTCCTTCCTGTCTTCCTGCCCCTGCCCTGCAGGTTTAGTCCAGTTACGGTCTGCAGTGGAACCACCAGCACACTGGTCTTGACTCAGGTGGGCAGGTGTGGAAGGCGTCTCGGAGGAATCCCATAGAAGGATATTTCCCTTCTGCTTTTTTTCTTCCACTTTAGCCAAAGAAAGATTTTTAACTCAGACCTGAAAACATGAAACTGTGTCTTCTAAAAGCCATCACTACTCAATGATAGCCAAATGCACACAAGAGAACTACTCTTTCTATAGCCTAAAATACCATCACTTAAGTGGTATGTTTAAAGAAAGGGACTTGAATATGCCAACAGACAATATCCTGAACCATGCACATCAGCTTGCTGCTTAGCTCAGCAGTCAGTTGGGGCCCTAACTGACTGATGGTCAATGATTCGCTGTAAACTTTAAGAAAGTCATTTTAGAAACATCAATATACCATTTGTTGCAACAAACTTACCATTTCTTAAACTCAATTTCTTGGTCTCCAAGCCTTTCCTTACTCAGCTTTCTCCTTTACTTCTTATCTCCCTCCGCCCATTTCTTCTTTTCCTCAAATGCTTCTCCACTGAGTTTACATTTCCATCAGATCAAATCACATTCAGACCTTACTCTAGTGAGTTGTGGATTTGTCTTTCGCAGAGGCCAATAGATGTATTTTTTTCCACTTTCCTGTACTCCATCAGTTAAAAATCGCATTCAGAGATCAGAAGAAAGTAATGGTTTAAACTAGATAAAATTGTACTTATTTCATACAGTGATTCCAGATGTAAGTAGCCCGGGGCTGATCTGGCAGGCCTACCATGTCATCAGGGATCTAGGCTCCTTATATCTTTCATTCCCATCATCCTTAACACTTGGCTTACACTCACAAGGATGTCTCATGGCCCATGATGGCTGTCAGAGCTCCAGACATCAGATCCACATTCTAGCCAGATGGAAAAGGGAAGAACAAAAGAATCCTTTAAAAGAGCTTCCCTGGAGATCTCATCCACAGTATGTTCAAATGACCGCCTAGCTACAAAGAAAGACGGAAAATGGCATTTTTACCTAAGCATATTGCTATCCTCACCAGAAATTGGGACTCTGTTTCTAAGGAAGAAGGGGAAATGGAATATGGAACTTGCACAAAACAGAGACTCATCAAAGCTTCATGGATTGAATTAAATTCATCTGGACAGTGGAATAACAGAGAGTGGGATAACAGACAGAGTAATGATGCTGCGAGAAACACTTCTAAAAAATTCTCTGGGCCGGTGAGATGGCTCAGCGGCGTAAGCGCCTGCCCGGCAAGCGCAAGGGCCCGAGTTCAACTCCCGGAACCCACATACGAAAAAGGGGCCGGTGATATCGCTCAGCGGCACGGGCGCCTGCTGGCGCACGAGGTCCTGAGGTCGACCCCCCGGTACCCACAAAAAAAAAAAAAAAAAAAAATTCTCTGGAACTGTCTCCCTAACTGAGCTGTTGGGTTAACAGTGACTTAGGTCAATGCTCTGTGCCTTCTAGACTTCTAAAGGCAGCAATGATACTGACCTCGTGCCTTAGTTGGGAGGCCAGCTGGTTGTAGCAGGAAGATCAGCAACTTTTCAGTACAGACATGTACAGTTAAAAGCAATCTCAGGGCTGGGGAGATAGCTCAGCAGCATAAGCGCTTGCCTGGGAAGCGCAAGGTCCTGAGTTCGATTACCAGTACCTACATTAAAAAAAAAGCAAGCACAGTCAGTCGCAGCCTGCCTGACGGCTCATATGTGCAAACTAAAGAGGAAAAGATCCACCTCATGGTGTAGGTGGTAATTAACAAGAAAGGAATGTAGTGACCCAGTGTATGTGCAAGAACTGCCTAAGGCCCATCGAGTGTAAACAGTACCTGTGATCAGAAATGAGAAGCCGTGGTCTCTTGGACATTTTAGACCTCCAAACCTCAGTTTTGTTTTCTGCAAAATGAGGATATTATTTTTTACTTTCCAAAGTGATAAGGACACCATGATTAAATGAGATGATAAAGTAAGAGAGCAGTAATGTCATAGAGAAATTGTAAAAGTACAGTGAATCTACGATCACCACTCCTATTCAGTATAGTTCTGGAAACATTAGCCAGAGCAATTAGACAAGAGAAAGAAATAAAAGGAATAAAGATAAGAAAGGAAGAAGTTAAATTATCATTATTTGCAGGTGACATGATACTCTACATTGAAGACTCCAAAAGCTCCACCAAAAGACTTCTAGATTTAATAAGCAAATTCAGTAATGTAGCTGGATACAAAGTCTACACTCAAAATCAGTACCATTCCTGTACACAAACAACAAACTCACTGAGAGAGAAATTAGGAAAATATCACCTTTCATAATAGCATCAAAAAAATGAAACACTTAGGAATCAATCTAACAAAGAAAGTAAAAGATCTTTATATTGAAAACTACAGTACTCTAAAAAAGGAGATCAACGAGGATATCAGAAAATGGAAAGATATCCCTTGGTCTTGGTAGGAAGAACAAACATAGTGAAAAAGGCTATACTCCCAAAATTGTTACACAGATTTAATTCAATACCAATTAAAATACCAGTACCACACCTCGCAGAACTAAAGAAAACATTCCTAAAATTCATTTGGAACCAGAACAGACCTGAAATAGCAAAAACAATTCTGGCCAATAAAGGCAACATGGGGGCATCACAATCCCTGACTTGAAATTATACTATAGAGCTAATGTAATAAAAACAGCATGGTACTGGCAAAAAAAAAAAAAAAACAGATCCAAGGATCAATGGAACAGTTAGAAGATGCAGAAACAACTCCAAACACACTCAGTCACCTTATCTTTGATAAAGGTGCCAAACACCTTCACTGGAAGAAAGATAGCCTCTTGAATAAATGGTGCTGGAAAAACTGGCTTTCCACACACCAAAGACTAAAAATAGACCTATGTCTCTCACTAAAATAAAAATGGATCTAATATCTAAATATTAAAACAGAAACACTAAAACAGAAACAGTAGCTCTGTAGTAATAAGTTGGACACACATGTGTACATATCACATTGTCTCTCTAGTGTGAGAGACTGAAACTGTAAATAAGGACCAAAATATATAATAGATATTGTGAAATAGGGAGAAATTGTTCAAAATGAAAGTGGAACTACAGAGAGGAAAGAGGGAAAGGAAGGAAGGGAAAAGAAAAAATGATAAAATGGAAACGAAAGCTTTGTAAATAAGGAGGGGAAGAAGGGTTGAAAAGAGGGAAGGGGAATGGGAAAAAAGGAGGAATCGAGATATGCCATGAACATGGTACAAATTCCTCATGATGAATGTGACCACTATGTATATCTAAATTGTACCGATAAACTTAATTTTTAAAAAAGGACAGTGAATTCATTTCTTTGGATAATGGGTATTGACTGACTCATGCCAGGTATGATCAGGGATGAGTCAAAAGCACGAATTGATCCCAAAATGAAATTTCTGACACCCTACATGGCTATAGGTCAATGCCACAATTTTTTTTGAAGGAAAACCTCCTATTCAGAAGAAGTACAGTTCATTGGAAAGACAAAATCCTGTGCAGTTTCTGAAATATAAGCCATAAGGGCCATTTGGGTGGGATGCTGTCATTCTTCCTCTCGGTGACTTTTAGAACTCATTGTAGTGTGGCCTCAAAACACCTGAGCCACTTGTATGATGGTCCCTGGGCAGGTGACTCGATTAAAAATCCCCACCTGCAAGTTGCCCAACAGTTGGCAACACTGCCAAAGGTAAATACTTTGTCACTTGATTTCCGGAGGCTGTTGACAAATTGCCGCTAATGCCTTTTCTAACGAACTTCATAATGAGCTCTTAGAGAACAAAGCAGCATGTAGTATTGTCATCATTCACTAGTGTCAATAAAGGATTTATAAACAGAACTTTAATTATATTCTCTGGGATTCTGCAGGATGTTCATGCTTCCCCTAAACCATGCTGCAAGATAGCGCAAAGACAGACTCTTGTGGGGTTTAAGGTGGGAAATCATGGGGAGGCATCTGTAGATACTCCGCCGACCACGGATATTTTACGAAATGCAATTAAATCACCATGTAATTATATGAATAATTAATTATTATTTAAGTACTTTCTTATAAGGGCTTGGATGTTTTTTTTTTTTTTTTGGCTTGTAGTCTCTTCTTGTTAATTATACTTCAGATATGCAGAACAGGCCTGATTTCCAGTATTTTCTCAATGCAGTTGCTGTCTCATAGATTTTTTTTTTCTTTTTTTTTTTTTGTGGGTACTGGGAGTCGACCTCAGGACCTCGCGCGCCAGCAGGTTCCTGTGCCGCTGACCAATATCACTGGCCCTTTTTTCGTATGTGGGTTCTGGGAGTCGAACTCGGGCCCTCACGCTTGCCAGGCAGGCACTTACGCCACTGAGCCATCTCACCGGCCCTCATAGTTTTTATCAGTCATTTATCATATACTTTGAAAATCAGAATATTAGTTGTGCATATAAAACAACACAATAAACTATGATTTATGAGTGTTAACCTTTGTAACAATGTAGCTATAAGACCTTGGGCCACCATGAACTTGGTATCAGTCACCTCCTAAGTAGACTGAGAGGCTTAGGCCAGATAACAGTATTGTTTAGGTTTTGGAAGTTTATAAAGAGCTGTAATAATTGTTTAATTTTATTTCAATTTGTGAAAAGATCAGTAAGACCCCTTAGTAACCCAAAGACGTCCATTCAACAGTGCCTCTGCCAACCTAAGAACAATATGCCAATGCTATTTTCATCCACTTTATGCCGGCCAGTTCGGAGAGACAGCTAAGTTCATTTACCTGGAGGTCCTCTAGACCCCTGGGAAGCACCCAGATATTCTTTATCTTTCTGCCCCCACGGCCTGCCTCCTGCTTGCCAAAGGGGTATGAGTATGAACACTTGGTTTTGTTGGTTAAACAAAGGTGGAGGGTGAGCAAGAGGTGCCTACTACCTGCTCTGTCATCAGGCTGTGAAAGGGAGAAAAAGCAAGGCAGGCTTCTCTGGCCTTTCACTGATGTGGCTGTGACATTCATGGCGGGTGTCCCAGGAGTTGGGTCTGCCTTCGTGGTTATGCTCTAATTTTGAGTCATAATAATAATTATTCAATCATAGTAATTGTATGAATGAATGGATTTCATGGTGACATTTTCATACCTGCATCTGTCATGCTTTGATCTTATCTACCTTACCTACTGCCCTCTCTTGTCTTATCCTCTCCCCCATCTCTATCCTATTCTCCTTCCCTGATTGTCCTCTCCTATTTTCAGGTCTTTTCTTTTGTTTCTATATATGAAAGAAAACATACAATATTTATTTCCCTGGATCTGGCTAATCTTACTTAACAAGATGCCCTCCAGTTCCATGCATTTTCCTGCAAATGACGTAATTTCATTCTTCCTCATGGCTACATACCCATTCGTCTGTTGATGATGACAAGCACCTCAGCTGATTTTCATATCATAGCTATAGTGAATGATGTTGCAATACATGTGGACACGCAGATGTTTCTTTAGGATGCTTACAATCCAGCTAAAGTGCTGCTGGAAAAATACCTTGAGGAAATGGTCTTGCTATTCACTGAGGAACATGCTCAAGGGAGACCTATGTAGTGAGCAAAATTCTTTCTCCTCACCCCATTGGTAAATGACATCTTCAGGATATCACCTTAGCCATTCCCTGGCCAGGCATGTAACCTGGCCATGTAGGACTATTTTCCCAACACTGAAATTTACATCTCTGCTCTTATGATGGGAAATATGATTTTATAAAAACATAATGAACTCAATTTGCTCTACAGGGATTAATTTTCCATAGCTGTATGGCATCTATTCAATAAGATAGATATTACTGGTATTAAATCCTGCCATTAGTTAAGCTCCCCAGTGAACTCCAAAAGGGGACTAATGGAAATATTTAAAACAATTGCTGTACTGATGTTCACTGTTTAACCAAAAGTATTTTAGGGTGTCATTTAATTCATTCCTCTAGATTCAGAACAAACTTCACTAAAACATCACAAAACATCTGTTTATTCTCTTCTCATCCTCTGGACAAGTCCCATTTCATTACTTTGGTGGATGACACAGAAGTAATGTATAAATAGATGAACATCTCCAGGCAAGAAATTCTGCATGTTCCCTTGTCTCTGCACCCTTCAGATAGCCTACATTTACATAAATAGTTCATTCAATCATTTATGGGATGTATGCGGGTGTGTGTGTGTGTTTCTAGAAGCTGCCCTACCTAGAAGCCCCATAAGAAGTCATAAACTTGAGCAGCAGATTAGTACATGGAAACGTTTAGATGGCACCTAAGTGTAGTCATGTCAACCCATCTGAGAGCAATGTTGGTCAAAAGAATCTGAAACTTCATCCTGCAATGTTTTTTAATCTAACATTTATTAAATCCCAGCTAGGAACAAAGGGCTCACATGCTGGGTGCTCATTATGTTGGGTGCTATCATAAGGAATGAAATTTAGTTTCTAAGCCACAAAATCTTATAATCCATTTGGTGAATGGCACATGTAAAACTAGGGAAAATAGTAATCAAGCCAATTGAGGCACAGCTATGGTGCCATGCATGGTCAGAAGAGGGTGAAAGAAAGACCATGGAGGAGATGTTGGTTGAAGTGGTCTCTAAAGCAGGAACTCACTTGACCAAGGTGAGAAGTAGCTGGTTCTGGACCCAGGGAGACCTGGATGGGAGCCATGTGGTTGAACGAGAAGGTAGAAGAGTTGACCTTTCCTCTGAAGCTCAGAGGATATGTGGTACCCACAGGTGGACTCCTACAGGGCTCACTAGTCCCTTTGTGATGAGCAGCAGTCTGGAGACAGAACGTCACAGCTCAGATTTGCTTGTGACCTCCCCCATGTCTGTGCACCACTAGCCCACCTGCTTAGGAGGCTCCTGTGCACCCAGCTTGCAGTTACATTCCGTAGCCACTTCCTTAGTTGAGTTGCCAACCACGTGTTGCTACGTCAATATGAGATGCCTCCCATCTTCTTTATAGTAGTGCGTTAATCAAGCCAAGCTATGGAAAAATATAAAGCCTTATTGTAACTTTCCAAACAATCACAAAGAGGGGAAGCTTCATGGGAGTGAGACACCAGAATTGGGACTTGGGTGAAAGATAGAGATGGGGAAGGAGGATATTCCCCACAGCTGGAAGGACAAAAACAAAGGGGCAGGGAGGGAAATGTGGCATGTACCACCATGGCCATGGGTCTTGGAGGGAGGGCCATGATTATTTGTGCAAGGAAGAACATAAGAAAAGACTAACAGCATGAAAAAGGCCATTTGGAAGAGAGAAATGTCACAGTGATTTCTTCAGAATGATTAGCCTAGAGGTTGTGAAAACAAACTGGAAAGTGGGAAGGGACTGATGTTAGGGAGACCAGTTCACAATGGGGATTGATGAGGGCTGAAGGGAGGAGATAGCAGCATGACCCAAAAGGTGACACAGTCATTAGAAATAGTGAAGATAAAACTGACAGAATAGGGCAACCAAGTGAGAGGGAGGATGGCGTGTCATGTCTGAAACCAGAAAGCCAGGAGAGAAGGTCATTGGAGAGAGGGAGTCAATGAATTTGTTTGGAGAAGTGTTACTTTCCAAAAGCAACCAAGAGATGAAGTGTCCCACTAACGGATGAAGACAACAGGCTGCAGTTTAAGGAGAAGCCAGGTCTGGAGCAAGTGTTGACGGCCACATCTGTAGATATAGTAATTGAAGCTCAGGAGACACCCAAGTCTCCAAGAAAGGGTTAGAAGAAAGGAAAGAAAGTGGTGAAGGCTGTTTATTTTTTTTTAGGGACTAGAGCACAGAGAAGGAAGGGTCAAGGAGGTGGGGAAATCTCAGGCTGCCTTGATGTTGAGGAGATGCCCAGGGTAGAGAACATCCAGAGGAGGGCATTGTCAAGGGGGTCTGAGGGGAAGAATTGAGTCAGTAATGGTCGACATAGATGACATTTGAGAAAGCAATTTCGGGAGAGGAGTGGGAGTAGAAAGCAGGTCCCAGGGCTGGGAAGTGAGAAGACGGTGAGAATTTGGAGGTGGGAGGTGGGGACATTCTTGTGGGGTGTGTGGCAGATATATGAGTAAGGAAGAAAGACTTTCCAAAGGGGGCAAGCAGCACAGTTAAGGGAAGGTGGCTTCCAGACCCACTAGGCAAGTGTGGGTATGTTGGCAAACACAGAGAAATGGACCTGCATATACCTGGGAGATGGCAACATTGTTTCATTCTTGAAAACTTCTAGATGCTGTTGGCTGTATTTTATGTAACTGTGATATCGCAGTCCACCTAGAGACAGACATATTGTAGTGAATATCCATGAATGATCAGTGCAGATTCACCCTCATATTGCAGGAACATAGCAAATACTCAACAAATACGTTTTGACAAACTGCATGCCTTGTTAATATCTACATTGGCATGCCTTTTCTTAATAAAATGATTTATTTAACTCTGCTGATACTAATCTTGGATGACAAAAAGATAATTTAGAAAGTAACACTGGAAACAAAAGATTAAACTCATAAAATACAGACGATCCTGACTTACTGTGGTTCAGCTATAGAAAGGGTGAAAGTGATACACTTTGATTTTTTTCTCAATGCTAGGGGTGGAACCCTGGGCCTTTGCACTTGGCTGGATCTCCAAAGCTTTTGTATTTTTTATTTTGAGACAGGATCTTGTTAAATCACTAAGTTGCCCAGGCTGGGCTCAAACTTGTGATCCTCCCGAATAGTCTCTCCCAGAGTGCTGGAGTTATGTACTTCAAAATTTTAAATTTTGATCTTTTTGGGGGCTGGGGATATGTGGTGCAACCCTCTCCTACAATGCTGGCAGTGCCGGGGAACCAACGCCTCTAGTCAGCCCCCCAATCAAGAGGGGAAACCACTGAGACCATGAGGTACTGTGTTACTAATCTAGGATGTTCAGTAGGTTACTTGTATTCAATGCATTTTCAACTTAAAATATTTTTAATCTGCAAAAGTTGGTTGTTAACTGATTAAGGAGCATTAGCCAAAAAATATGCAAGTCACAAATTTATTCTCACTTACCATTACTAAAAATAAAATAATCCCCTTTATTTTATTTTCCCCTTAGTCAGACAGGATGAAGCACTTGTATTAGGCCAAATGTTTCATGCGCTGGCATGCAAGTGCACCCAAATGCTAATCAATTGAGAAGACTTTTCCCTTCCCAACTCTCAGAAAAATGCTAAACAAAAGAATTATCACATGATCCTAGTAGACACAACTTTAATCCTATGTAATTCAGTCTTTTTTTTATTGCTGTTGTTGTTCAATAAGCATGAGAAACTCAAAGAGTAAGAAAATTGTTGAGGGCTATAGTAAGTACATGAAATGAGTTCCTAACTCTCTTTTATTTCTGTATGATTAAAATAGAAAAGAAATGATTTGAGGAAAAAAGAAAGACTATTATAGATGCAAATGCTCTGTTTAGGCAAATTTCATAGTTGCCACCATCAATGTCCCTGTTCAGTGACTATAAAGTGAAAATATATAGCTTGACCACACTTATGTACAGTGGATTGGGGAAGGTTCTGGATTTTCCCCCTCCACCATTTTATAAGATCCAGTCATCAATGTACAGTTAAATTGATATGTAGTTTTATTTTTTGTTTTTTTGTTTTTTTGTGGGTACCAGGAATTGAACTCAGGACCTTGCGCTTCCCAGGCAAGTGCTTATGCCGCTGAGCTATATCACCAACCCTGATATGTAGTTTTTAATTGAATGCATTAGAGCAAGTGCTAAGGTACAATTTTATATATCCGTGAGCTTCCTTGAGGGGTGAGAATATGTCAACATAAGTAGTTACGGAAGATCACCTGGTCTAATAATTGAACTAACACCATAGTCATATTGGCTTGTTATAATAATTTGTCACTTTCATACTAAATAACATGGCTTTTGATGAGTTGGTTTCCTTATCTGTTTTGGGTGTAAGTGCTAGAATACTGGAAATTCATATGAAATACTTTGCCAAGAAGATGCTAAAGACATTTCTGTGCCTTAAGAATCCTGGCTTTAGTTACTGTGTGCTGGAATGGGCCTCAGGTTCATAGTGTGGTTCTTGTTGGAAGCTGGAAGGGGTACATCTGGTAAATACAGCAAAAAAAGTCAAGGGGGAAAACGCTCCTCTAAACAGATCCATTTCTGGTTTTAGTTCCTGGGCAGTTCTTTGTATTTTTCCACATGGTGTGAAAAACATGGTCATAAAACCAAGAACAATAGATCAGTCAGGATGAAATTAGTTTATTTTCACTAAAACATTTGTGGTTATTTTCTTCAGAAAACGGTTTTGATGACACAATTGATTGTCCCCATGGAGCTTTTCCATTTATGCTTTCCATATATCTCAATTACTTAGAGATATACAATGTGCCAACGCAGGCAGAAAGGATGTGGGTTACAAGTTGACAAGACCCTGGCTGCTCTGAACCACAGGCAGGAACTCCAGGCTCATACCCGATGCACATGAATGATAGGGGAGGACCGGGACTTTCCTCCAACTGATGGGAGGCTCGAGGCCCACTGGCCATCTTCCTGTTTTACTTCAGCAACTCAATTGTGCCACTGCTGAAAGGATCCTCCTGATTCTGAAACTAGTGAGATCGCCAGATAAATGTAGACTCAAGCAACAGAGGGGCATCTGGTGTCATCTGACTCCTGGAAAGAGTCCATTAATCCTGCTAATTGTCCTCCCACTCTGCCTTAAAAATCCCTGCTCACCCTCCCATGTGGACGCACAGGATCTCTTCATTTTCAATTTGTGTCCAATCCTGGCGTTTAATGCCATTTGTGTTCATCAGACTAATGGAAATATCAATTAAGCACAATCAAGACTAGCTCTTAGAGCAATAATGGACACTTGTACCTAAACTTAGAGGAGAGGGAAGGAAGGCGTGTGCTCCTCGAGGCATCTGGCGAGTGATTATCAAGTGAATATGGAGCCTGTACTATGGGCCAGTAAGGTGAAAATATTTGTATGGTCACATATGTGTAGTCTTACCAGAAACAGTCATCAATGGACAGGTAAATTAATAACATCTTTGTTTGAAACAGAATCTTGCTAAGTTAGAACAAGTCCAAAGATATGATGTTATAAATCTTGAACAAATGCAATATAAATACCAGAGGATCCACTGGTCTCATAATCGAACTAACACTGGGATCTATTCCCACAGTCAGTCCCTATTGCACAGAGGTTCACGCCAGCCCAGACAGTGCATCAGTGAATGATTTCTAAACATCCCATTACCATCACTTCTCTGGCATTTGAATCTTACTGATTCAATCTTGAACTGGATGGGGTTGACAGAGGAGGCCCACAAAGCCCTCAAAGGAGATTTTTCTTCATTGTTTTCTAGTTTTCCTTGAGAACTCACATCATATTTTGCATGCTTTAGAGTCCCCTCCAAAAGAAAACCAACAGTGTAAGGCCGGTGGAAGTTTTCCGCATTACTGACACGAAGGAAGCTTACAAGCTTTAACTTGCTGCATATGTCTCTCATTAAACAATCCTCCAAACTTCAGAATAAAAGGGAAGAAAGAAAAAGAAATCATCACCTGTAGCTAAACATCAAACAATAAGACTATTTTTAGGTTTCCATACCATTAAGAAATTAGATTCCATACGTTCATCTTCCAGTTATCTGGTTTTACTAAAATGATCTTGAAAAAGAATGTGGGTGAATAGAGCCAAAACATTTTCTGCAAAGTATATGGGCTGACATTTAAGAGAGTTCTTTAGTAAGAAGAGTCTTAACATGTCATACGTGAGAAGACAAGAATTTTCAAAGACTGGTTGGTAGATTATGTTAGAAATCACACAGAGCATGCTTCTTTGGACCTATATTTGTGTGTGTCTCTGCCTCATATTCAGAATCTGTGGAGTGAAGTCAGATACCTTGCTTGGCATAGCTTGGACCGGGCACAAAGCTAAAGCTATATGGAAGAGCAGAGAGCTATTCTTATGCAATAGCAAGTGCATGTTATTTGGGATGGTCTCCAGGAGGTGCTTCAGGAACAGAGACAATTCCAGGAGGAAGTAGCCATCACACCAGTATCTTAGAATACAGTCAGCACCATGCGGAAACCACTAGCTACCCATTGACCCCTACTGCAAGTACCCACCAAAGGCAACCTCAGCTTTCTCCCTTGAATAGTGTCAACTGTGTTCATTGTCACCTATTTCTCTTATCCTAAAAGAAGGGGGATAGAAAAGATGCATTAGGTAGCACTACTGAAAGAGAGTAATAGCTGGTGATGGATAATCCACAGGTTCACAGGTATCCTTCAACAGGTTTCAACAGCAAGACATAGAAACTGAATGCCAAAGATGAAGCCCCAGGTCATGCTCCTAGAGAGTAGCAGAGGAACAAACAGGTCTTAATTCCCAACTCACTGTATTGATTCAGATTCATGTCCCATGAGCAGATCTGGCTCCCTCAAGAGAGCTTTTACTATTCTTGTCTGGGATGTTGTGATGACACCAAGACTAAAGAAAGTCAGACTGACCCATGGACAGTAGAGTGAATATAGCGATTGTCACAGTTCTGGATTAAAACACGTGAGAAGGACATTTCGGTTGTTCATACATTGATCGGATAATTAAGTCTAGAGAAAGAGCGACTCTGTCCAGACCTTTGTAATACAGGGAGCTGAACAAGGACCGTTCCAGGATTTTCTATGTAGTAGTAGCCAAAATCCTTCTCTGGTGGTGATGGGATCAAACATTTGCAGTTCTTTGACCTGACATTTTAATAGTATTGAGTCATCCTTCCCATCCAGAAGGGAATCAATCCCTGTATGTATGTATGTATGTATGTATGTATGTATGTATTTATTTTTGGTACCAGGAATCAAACTCAGGGCCTTGCACTTACCAGGCAGGCATTTGTGCCACTGAGCTATATCCCCGGCTCCCTGAATTTATTTGACTTCAAGTTGAAGTGGGCAAATATAGTTTAGAAAAGCTAGAAACACAAATTAAAGGTTTCTGAGCCCAGTAGAAGAGAGAACTACTAATTACCACTCTTAAAAGCACCAGAAAGTTCCTACACTCCCTTATGGAAGTCCTAGATAAAGCATCATCTTACATATTTGGAGCAGCAGAGTAGTTCAAGGTTAAGTGGGATTGGTCAATGGTGAGACTTCTGAAAAGCTCATAAGCATGTTTCTCTTAGAATAAAACTAAATGTAGCTGACTTTGTTTCCCTCAATTCTGACTTAAGACTTAGAAACAAGTTGGATATATACTCTTCTTTATAACCAATCTCTAGGTTAGAGTTACATATATATATACATATATGCACATTTATTTATTCATACAGGAATATGGATATTATACTATCAAAGCACTGATTTTAAAAATCATGAGGATACTTACTCTTGCTGTTTGCTATGTATTTTTTCTGTGTATTTAGAATGTAACTTGAGGAATTCTAGATTTTGATGACTAACATAAAACACGTTTAACCAGCACAGTAAAGAACGAATGAATACTTACCACTTGGTAGACCACATGCAACCCTTTACTTATGGTCCAGGAATTTTGGGCTGGGGCTTACGTGGAAGCTGCCATTATTAATTTGCCTCATAAATCATTACTGTTTCTCCATCCCATTGGCAGCTCTCATCCCACAAAATTCTCAGTAGCCACTTTCTGACAGTGTTTCTCAACTCAACCACACATTGGACATGCAAAGGAAAAGCAGTTAGAATTGACTGTGTACCAGGAGAAGCTAAGAGTATTTTGTTGTTGTTGTTATTGGATACTGAAAAAAATTAAGAAAAATTAATGAGGTTGAAATGCTTCCATCACCTTTCTGCAGATCATAAAATGCATAGTGGCTGTTGCTTTTCACTTAAATTAAAAACAAAAGAAATTATGAAGGGAAGAGGCTTACTTGGTTATTTGTTGCACAACTCTTGGGCTAACCTGAAAGGTCTTGTCTGGAAAGAAGAAAAATAAAAAAGGAAACCTGGAGATAAAATGATCTGAAGATCATAGACCCTGAAATGCTCTAGAGTTTCCAAACCACTCATGCAGAAACAAGTTGTGATCTAGTGTCCCCACTATCACGGGAAGCTCTGCTTTCGTGGGCTATTTTTTGTGGTTTTGTCTATATGTTGGCCCCTGGAGAGAAAGTTTTAGGCACTCTCTAGGCAGCCCCTGCTATGAGGAAAGGATTCTTGGTCCTTTTAGTCCAAAGCTTCCTGGAAAGCTGAACCCAGGGCCCAGCTGGTGTTTCTTTAGGGTGCTGAGTCTATGGGGTTTCCATCTCTTCCCTCATTCTGCTATGGCAGGTGTACGTGGATTGGTGGGACACACTTTGTCTTGCATGTTTTCTGCTAGGAGGGTGTGGCCTTGCTATATATCACACATGACTATTAAGATCTTCTCTGATAAAAGGAATTCAAAGTCTATTGATGAACAACACAGAAGCAAGAACCCACAACCAGCAGAGCAACAGATGTGGCCATCTGTTCTCATGTGACACTGCTGTCTACAAAAGCAGCTGTTAGAATAAGAAAGTATGTCTGTTGGGCCTGGCAAAATATTAAATTGTATTTTTTTAAATTTTTTGTTTCCATGACAATGTATTTTTACGGAAAGCCCACCACTTGGTCCCTTAGGATTCTCTAACCTAGAAAACAATTACTAATTATCAACCATTTACTAGCTTGTATCAAGTATTAAATCCTGTCACAGTATAGTCACTGTTTCATCATCTGATTTGTTTATAAATTTCGTTCATAAGATTTTTATGAAGAAAACATTTAAAATACTAACTTTGTCTTTATATGAACTAAAACTAGAAAAGTAATGATAAATACAAGTTTTGCTTAGAATGATTTTTGTCGGTAGAAGACTTAAGTTCCTTTGCTCCTAACACTTTGCCAGATAAACAAGAAAATCATGCTTTGTCAGAACATTTTCCAAAGCTTATTTGACCAAGTTATCATTGGAAGATGACTCCTTTCTGCCTCTCCATGGACAGATAAAGACATCATGAGGGATGGTATAAATGTTAATAGCAGGCACCAAAAAAAAAAAGTGTTGAGAAGAAAGAGAATGTATTTGTTTCAGAGATTTTAATGAAAGGCCAAATTTCCACCCTTATTTTTAAACAATGTGTGTTCAGCATTTTGACAGATGTGGCATTTGGCAGGTCCAAAAGATCCCCACATATAGGAAAATATTAATTTCCAAGAATAAAAGAATGTCAAATGAAAAGCAGAAAGAAAATTGAGAGGAACTAGGAAATAAAATTTGTCTCCTTGGACCCTGAGCAAAATGTCAGACTAAGAGAATTTTAAGCTTAAGAAAGAAAAAATCATTCCCATTTTTCATTCTAGTGAGAACTAATTTAGCCCTAAATAAGAAACTGAAGAGTTTAAATAAATATTCAGTTCTGAGAGAGGATTTGCTGGGTTTTTGTTTAGATGGAGATGACACCTCACTGAAAGAAGAAAAATATATCAACTTTAGCTCTTTTGAAAACATGATTGACACAAGACTGATTTTTAAAAATCGTGTATGACACACATAGGCATTTAATATCTTAATCTATTCATGAAAACTTGGCTTTTCACTGTGAATAGTGTATAATTCATGATTTATTAATTTCTCCTATTAATCAAAAGGTAAACTTTAGAAGCCATAAATGGTACTAAATGGCATATAACTGTGCATATCTGAAATCAGGCTGCCTAGCTGTCACTAGTTCATGTGCTAAGGTCTAAGATGTTGGGGACAGAATGTAAAAGTAGCTAGGGTAAGCGTAACTTCTCATTTCTTTGGGGTGCAGAAATCTTTTACATTGTTATGAAATCTATGAATAAAAGAGAATGGAATTTTTAAAAAAGGAGGCTCAATTTCCCTGATATCTTCTAATGAAAAACTCAGAAAAAGCAGTGGGAAAGTAGGATGAGTGAATTGATGAGGAATTTTTTTCTTCCTATATCCAGGGAACAAAAGTATTTTTCTTTTTTTTTTTTTTTGTGGGTACTGGGGGGTCGACCTCAGGACCTCACACGCCAGCAGGCGCCCGTGCCGCTGAGCGATATCACCAGCCCCTTTTTCGTATGTGGGTTCTGGGAGTCGAACTCGGGCCCTCGCGCTTGCCGAGCAGGCGCTTAAGCCGCTGAGCCATCTCACCGGCCCCAAAAGTATTTTTCTTTTGTGTGGTTTTTTCTTTTTTTAATTAGGAAGTTACATCACCTAATGGAATCAGGTATAATATAAAAAAAATTAACCCACAACCCCACACTAAGCATCAAAAAGTTGCCTGATCCAATTTTTCAGATGAATTTTCCAAATAAAGAAAACCATTTCTTCAATATTCAGAGTGATCTCAAATGAAAAGTGACTATGCATGAGGTAATCTTGCAGGGTGCTTGCTGGTGATTTACTTTATTATTAACTTGAGTCTTACAAAGGAGATGAAATGTGGAAACTGAGGAATGAGAGGAAAGCTAGCGGATTAAGTTATAGGGATGATTTCACAGACATCCCCAGAGTCTGTGAGTCACCAGAGGAGATCCAGCTCGACAATAAATGATTGTAATTTTCATTGGCTGACAGCCACCAAATAACAATGGAACGTTACCAGATCCATCTGTGTTTTTTAAATGTTACAGTAACAACAACAATAATAATAACTGCAATTGTTTGAGTATAAAGAAAAGACCGCATTAAGGAGAGAATGTTGCATTAGTCAGTCCGGCAGAATAAATGATAACCTGACCTTTGATTCAATGAGTCTTTATTAGGTGACGAAGATTGGACGCATGTGTGCCTAATCTCACATGCTCGAGGCCAGGCCTCTGTCTGAGACATGGCACGCCTAGGTCAGCGTACAATGGAACCCTTTGTCTCTGTTCCGGGCAGACTTTTTAAAATACTTTTAAAAAAACCAAACAGAGAATCATTTTCAGTTTTTAAATCAAATTTACCCCTTTCCCCCACTAAGCCACCATAAATAGTAGTCTGAATAGAAAAAAAAAAAGATGGCTCTTCTCAACTGGTAAGTATTTCCATGGAAATTACAGAAGACATTATATGTTCTGCTAAAACCAGAGGCTAATGCTGCATGAGCATGAAAACCTGCGCTTGCTTTTCCAGCCCGCCTGATGGTGTTTAGTAAGCACTGTGCACTTATGGGGCCTCAAGCCAGAGCCCTGCAACACATTCGATCTGTCAATATTTCTTGCCACTCTGAGGTTTTTTTGCCTGCTCTGATGTTCATAAAGTTCCATCTCTGAGCAATTACAGAAACGAGATGCCACACCTGTACCAGCCTCACACATTTACACGGTTAGCAGCTCTTTATCACAAATGCCTTCTACACGAGGATGCCCATCCTGTTTCCATTTAAATTCATGAACATCTGTTACACAGGAGATGGGTTAGCTACCAAGCACTACTGTTAGATTTCTCGCCAGCAAGTCTCATTCCTTCATGTGGTTTCTGTTTTCCTCTTTAAACAGTTAATTATGTTTTATTCTTTCTTCTATAAAAGCTAAATTTAGCCAAGTTTTATACTAATTTAAAACATTTTCTGGAAATGACAGAGTGCTATTGTTTAAAAAAAATAGCAGAAGTTGAATTCTAAACGGTTGTCACAAATGAAGAGAAGGGGGAAATGATCACGGCAGCTTGTGTCTTTAAGTCTCAAATTTTATTTGATGGATGTGGACAAATAGTGTTTGGGTCATAAATCAATTCACACTCGGTACTCACATACGCATTGTGATCAGAAGGGGGCTTCTGGGAGCGAAGTCTCCTGGCTTTCATCTCCCTGTGTTATTCTCTTCTTAGTGCAGATCGAATGTAAATTCTGAATTCTGTGTGACACTGGCTGTAGCTGAGCACAGACACGTGCTATGCATAAACACCAGCAAATCCGCTGTAGCATGGACCAACTGCATCAGCCTTCTTTGCTGTTTATAGAGTCATCTGTTGTGTTTGCTTTTTGAGTTTTATTTAAAACATCAGCATAAGAGAGGAAAGTGATTGCTCTACTGGGCATGCTCTATACTGGTGATCCTTACCTAAGAGTGAGAATTTGGGGACATTTGGCAATGTCTGGAGACATTTTGGGATATGACGCCAGAATAAGGAGTGCTGCTGGCATCCAGTAGGTAGAGGTCAGAGGCGCTATTCAATATCCTACTGTGCACATTTAACATCTCCACTACAGATTTATCTAGCCAAAAATGACAATAGTTCTGAGATTGAGAAATTCTACTTTAGCCATTTTACCAAAAAGTGTCCACTGTGTTCACAAAAGGGACAATACAAAACAGAAATCAATCAAAACAATACAAAAATCCCCAAACCTAAGGCACTGGCAAAGATATTCAAAGTCATATTTACCCATTATTTCTTTTATATTCCCTAAACTTCCATAACAAATTTATTTGTGAAGATATTTTCTCTACAACAAATGAGAAACTAAGAAACCAAGTGCTCAACTCATGTAACATTTGAATATCAGAGGCAGATTTAAACCCAGGATTCAATCCAACCCTGCACCAGTCAGGAATCACCAAACTGTGGCTCTGGATCAGAAATCCTGGCAGTAGGAGAAGAGCTCACCATTGTAGGATCCATTTCTTAGTTCTTTGCATGGTCCACAAGAGCACATATAGAAGAACCAGATAACATATGGGTAGCACATTAATTATAGAAGTATATTTTAGTTTCCTCTCTAATCCCTTTTATTAAAGTCACTCTTTCAAAAAATGTCATTGGGTTAAGAATTTGTCAAGTGTAAAGAGATTATATTTTGAACTAATAAATGTAGAATGAAGACAGGATGAAAAATATGAAAAGAAAGACAGGCAGAGAGAAAACATAGTAAAGTCATCAAAAAAAGGGAAAAATGAAAACAAAATGGAAAATGCTATTTCCAGATGAGTAGCTGAAAGTCTTCAACCTGTAAGACCTCCATGGACACCCTGGGCCATCTTCCCACTCTCAACTCAACTCCTATTCCTTTTCTCTGATTCACACTAACATACCCTGCTTCTAGAATAAGTAAAGTGTATAAGAGCTTTGACACCATGAGTCCATCATACCCTCCTCTGTCACTGCCAGACCTATAGGATCAGGGACCCAATGATGGCCCCACATCCTTGATTTTTGTTCCTCTGGTATGGTTTTCTGGCCCCCTAAATTGCCAGCATGTGAGCTGGCCTGTGTGTCCACATTTTGAAACCCTCTGAGCTCTTTAGTGCCGACAAGGCCAAGCTTGCCAACATCTGCCAAGACACAGCTGTCCAGACCAGCACTTGGCTGGCAGGTTGGGCATGATGTGAATACCAAAGCCAAATGCAGCAGAAGAGTCTGGACCCCATGGCTAAGATCCCTCTGGCTGATCAGCCAGACATTTCATTCAACAAACATGGATTAAATATCTAGGTGCTATCAACAGAAAGATGAACATGACATGGTCTCTGCCTTTCAAGTGCTCTGTCTAATAGAAGGGACACAAAGCATTTTAACCTAAGATGGACAGAAAGCAGAACTTGCACCAAAAGATTATATGTTACAACTTTATATGTTACCACTTGGAATGGGGTGAAAGGGTACCACCCTTGAAGTAACAAAACCCAAAGAAGTAAGTGAAAGAAAAAGAAAAGGCCCAAAAAGAGAGGGTGCAAAGTAAGAGGGTGATTACTGAGTGAGCCACAGCTTACAAGAAACTCTGAGTACTTGGCATCTCAGGACTTACCCAAAAAGGCTGTATAAACGTGCTGTGTCCTAGAACAAAGGTGAACAACTTATGTGCTGGATCCTCCCCATTTATTGTCTCTCAGTGATCAAAAGTCTACTCCACAAGGTATCAATCCTCTTGCACTTTAAAGTTGTTACCCAGCACCTCAGGCAGTCACTGGGCTAGCCCAGCATCCCTAAGCAGTACTGCCCAGGTAGCGCACAGGTGTGGCTGATTCCTCCTGTCAGCATTACTCACAGGAATTCTTTAGTCTATGGTGACAATTCCAGCCACTGTAGCTTTATGGTAGTGTTCATTGTCCAGTTGCCAAGACTCCCCAGACCCAGAAACAAGACAAGTTCTAAGGCACAGAGCTAAGTAGGTCCGTGGTGGTGAGGGAACTTGTCCATCACATCAGTAAGTTCGGGGTAGTGTACTGCATGCCCAGCCAAACCAAAGACTAAGTTAAAATCTAGGAACATTTTATTCAAAAAGAAACATAGGTCTTGAAATTTCTCTATTTTTAACGCAGTATACATGGAATATAGTAAGACAATGGTATTTGCTCCCGTTTCTAGTAATAAATCTTAATAACTCCAACTTGCCAGAAGTCATTTAAAAACACGCACACACATCAAAACTTGGTGAAGGACTGATAGCATCCCACCACTCATAAGCTGTCAGATGCTGGGCTTAGTATTAGTGACCTAAAACATGAGAACCTAGTCAATTAAAAATAAATGTAAATAGCATCAGAGCCTAGTTTGGATGTAATTTGATCTAGGCACATAAATGTTTGGAAACACTGGTTTCTACTGTCGGTGCTGTCTGTAGCATGTACCTAGCTTGCATTTCCTACTGCACATGAAATGACAGCTCTGGAGAAGGCGGGTGGGTATTTAAGGCTGGGAAAGAGCTGTTTAGTTCTAATCAATTTTACCATCAAGATGGTCTCAACAACTAATTTTCCAAAATAGTTACATCTTGTGTGTGTGCCTTTACAATCTCTGTAAAGCAAGCAGCTTTGGTTGAACACACACTACATTATATCCACATTTGTCCCACATTTCCTTGCATGAATTCTTACAGCATTGCTCCAAATGCATGTGATCATTATGCGCATGTAGGTGTCTGTACTCAGGAGATAAATAGGGTGGACATCTAAAAGAGGACACAGTGAGGGCACAGATGGAAGGGCAGTAGAAGAGACTGGCTAATTGGTCAGAGAAGCAAAGATGAGAGAAATTGTGTTTGCTATAGTTTGGATCAGGAACATCTCCCAGAGGCTCATATCCAAAGGCTTGGTCTCCCATGTGGCACTGTTCAGAGGTGGTGGAACCTCTAAGAGGTTGAGCCTGGAAGAAGTTTTAGGTCACTGATGATGTACCCTCAAAGGGGATTTGGGGCCCTGGTCTTTTCCTCTCTCTCTCTTGCTCTTGGCCATGAGGTGAACAGGCTTCTGCCCTACATTCCAGCTATGATATACTGCCTTGCCATAGGCCCAAAAGCAATAAGGCCAACCAACCATGGGCAGAAGCTTCCAAAACTGTGAGCTAAAGTAAACCTTTTTTCTTCATAAGTTGATTGTCTTGAGTATTTGGTATAGTAGTGGAAAGCTGAATAACACAGTCTGAAAAGAGTATAGAAAATCCAGGGAGCGATAAAGGGCCCTCCAAGCACCATCAGTTAACATGAAATAGCAGAACAGGATGAGCATTTTCTACAATATACCACTTAGTGATGAGAGGCAGCATGGAGAAACGAGACAGGAATAAAGTGCAGAGAAAGGGAGGCTTGGGTTTGAATATTAGCTCTGCTACTAGATTTGGGAACCACCTGATGAGCTTCAGCTTCTGTCTCAGGTAGGACTCTGCCAAATATTAGGGAGTCATGAAAGTTGAATTAAATTTGTGTCACAAGTAATGTTATGTACAGTTACGTTCAGTTTACTATACTTTACACATCCGGCCGAGCTCCTCCTCCTCCTCTAGCTCCTCCTCCTCACTTTCATTAGTTTATGCGCTGCTATCCTGTTTTATTAAACATTTTAATGTCTATGGTGTGATAATCATTTTATGTAGTAACAGGCAAAAAGAAAACTTTCTATAAATTAGTACCAATCCTCTTTATAAATTGAAACACCGTCTCAGTCAATCAAAATCAGAATCTGATGGTTTCCACTGGCTTCTAGACAGTTCTGATGTTTCTACATCTGGCCCATCCCTGCCTTTTCTTATTTAGGCACCAAGCTCATTGGTTACCCTCTCCTGGTTACACATATGGCCAAGTTGGGTTCCTAAAAGTTCAATCTGGTCAAATTTTTCTCATGTCCGAGACTCTTCTGTGACTCTCTCCTGCACAAGACATGACAGACAGCCTTCTTAAGGTCTCTTTCAACACGGACCCAATGATCTTATGCTACCCTATCTTCCACTGTGCCCTGTACATGCTTAACTCTCTACTCCAGAGGCTGGAACTATCTGTAATGCACGCAGCCACATCTTCCCCTCTTGCCTACTGCAAAAATCAATAATTGATCACAGCACGCCTTGCTGCTGTGCTCAGTTATGGTCTCAAAATCATCTTTTCAGCCAGTTCCAATCAGTCAGATTTGGGACTCCAGATACACTTTATTCTGCCATTCCTCCTCTAGTCATCTTGTGGGAAACAGGAAGCAGGATCTAACTTGGGTTTAAACTATTTTATTGCTGCTGTCAGTTGCTTTTTTGAAAAAGACATGTCAATGAACTTGTTTTCAAATGTAAACAATCTTTAGCAAACACAGACACTACCTTCCAGACACTTAGAAAAATAATAATATTATTGGAGGAATTTTAAAAGACTGAGTCACATCGAGACACAGGTGTGCAAGAACGACTACCACAGATCACTTCAAACTTCCTTTTGTATATTCTTTAGAATGCTGGGCTCCAACAATCACACAGAACAACTCAGAGATAAATTACATAACCCTTAGATTAGACAACAAAACCTATCTGATTCCAGCCCACATGTCAAGGAGATAACCATGAAGGGGATTCTCCTGCCAATTCCAGCCAGCATTGCTCACCTCCACTGAGACTGCTTGGTGAGCTTGTCAGGTATCAACTGCAGTGAAATTTGGGGGATGAAGTTGGGAGTAGAAACTGTCATCTCCTAAAATCAAGGAAGAAGTGGTATGGCCTTGGAATTGAGAAACCACTTCTAAATATGGTTCAGTTACAATTTTTTTCTTTTTTCAAATCTCAAAATTTGAATAAAGTGAGGATATAGATATAGATCAATTTAGATATAGATATAGATTTCTTTATGTGTCCTTAAGAAGTATATTATTTATTCCTAACGAACAAAGACTCGTGTCCTATCTTGTATCTGCTGCAGTGATTAATATTAAATGTTGAAGAAGGAATATATGAATACTTAAATATTGCGAAAGTTTCAGAATTGTTCAGAATGACCACAGTTAAAGAATACCTAAATGGCACCATGGCACCTTTCGGAGCTCTAAAGAATTCACTGTAAGGAGTGTGTGCCTGTCTGTGCGTGTGTGTGTGTGTGTGTGCGTGTGCACGTGCATGCCTGTGTTTGATGAAGGGCGTAGAAAATCACAACAGAGGAGCTTGGGTAAAGAATATTAAAGTAAGATCTTCTCGAGGGACCATCTGTTAATTCTTAGCTTCATCTCCTGCAAAACAAAGTTCTTGTTTATATCACTTGCTTTTCTCAGATAATAGTCTATTAAATATTTTATAAATTGTTTCCTTGTTGGTATTTTATCAAAACCAGTACCAGTCTCTCCACTGGTGGTCATGTTGTTCGGCCAAATGTATATTTCTATGAAAGCATTGACCTGGAAACCTTGGGATTCATGAAACTCAGTAATAAGATCTATAATAAATAAAACATTTGAGAATTCCTCTTAGATAAAGAGCAGACAGGTTAGCATCCTTTCTCTGTTACTCTTCACCCACTATACCCTAAAAAACTGTGTTTGGGAGTGGATCTATTTCTGTGAGCTCGAATGGAGTCAAATTATCAAGGCCATGCTATTTGCAAGTAAACCATAGTGTCCACATTTGTGTCTTCCCTGAGATGGTTCATTCTATAATCATGCTATGCGAGCACTTTACAATCAAACTCTTAAATAAATACATTGTGGTAAAGTCAGGCGACTTATTGAAAGCCCTAACTTAAATATCTGGTTTTTCTAAAGAAAGATGGCATTTAATAATTCGCATGACTAAGTTCAAGAGGAAATCTGTTTCTCGCCTTCTGTTTTTTGGTGACGAGTTCATTCAGGTTGACCTGCAGAGTTGGGCTAACAAAGACATGCCTAGATGCTTCCTACTGCCAAGGGCTTAGGTCAGAGAATGGGGATTTTTAAAGGAGATTTATTTCCAAAGTAAAATCCCAAAAAGATCTGGAAAAATCAACTTGCAAGATTCTGAGCCCAAGAATTTACCAGTGCGTTCTGCAGGGACTGTTTCTTTTAGTGGGCTCAATGGGGTGGGCTCAAGAAAGCACATTACTGTTTCAAACTACACAACAGATTCTTCTACCCATGAAAGGGGTAGCTTTGGCCAGAAAACTTTAAATGATTCTAATTAGCTTGCTAGTTGTAACTTGAACCTTTCAGAGATGAGTGTCAAGAGTTAAAAGCCAAAAAAAAGGTGTGGGGGGGCGGTGAGATGGCTCAGCAGCGTAAGCACCTGCCTGGCAAGCACGAGGGCCGGAGTTTGACTCCTGGAACCCACATATGAAAAAAGGGCCAGTGATATCGCTCAGCGGCACGGGCACCTGCTGGTGCATGAGGTCCTGAGGTGAATCCCCGGTACCCACAAAAAAAAAAAAAAAAAAAAACTCTATGGCAAGAATATTTACTCAAAATTTTTACTGGCAGTGTGGCCATTCATTATTCATTCAGATTTAAAGTTTTAGTGCTAGCTTTGGCAGCAAATATACTAAAATTGGAACGGTACAAAGAAGATTAGCATGGTCTCTGCACAAGGAAAACATGCAGATTTGAAGTAGTAGATATAACTCTAGAATCCTAGACTCTAGAAAATGCAACAGAAGTTTCTACAATGATGGTGAATGTTCCTTAACATTACACAGTTCAATATGGTAGCCACTGGCCACAAATGGCTATTGAACACTTGAAATTTGGTTATTGCAACTAAGGAACTAATTTTTTGTTTTTTGGTGTTTGTTTCTTTGTTTGTTTGCTTGCTTTATGAGACAGGGTCTTGCTATGTAGTTCAACATAGCTGGCCTTGAACTCACTGTGTAGTCCAGGCTATAAGGAACTGATTTTAAATGATATTTATTTACATTTAAATTACCCCATGAAATTAATGGCTACTCATAGACAGTGTTACTCTATAGCAACAAGTGGTTCTCAAACTTGGTTGCTTACTGGACTCGCTTGGAGAGGTTTTTTAAAAAGCAGGGTCCAGGTCCCACTCCCAGAGATTCTTATTTAATTTGATATGGGAAATAGACTGGGCATCATGATTTTAAAGAACACTCCACATTGGAGAATCCCTCTTAGATAAAGAGCAGACAGGTTGGTATCCTTTCTCTGTTACTCTTCACCACCATACCCTAAAAAATTGTTTAGGATATGACTGGATTTGAACCTCTGAATATTATCAATGCAAGATACATTGATTTGTGTCCCCCAAAGCAAGCTCTTCTCATATAACATGCTTCACCTACAAAGTGACAGGCATTATTAGAGTAGATTGCATATAATATCTGTAAAACAAGCTGCATCGTAGGTAAAGGTCAACAAATGGGAAGTCTGATTAACAGATGAGCAAAAGGTTGGACTACACTTGTGTGGCTGGTGTCCTGCATATTCTGTGTCACGGGGGGGGGGGACAGGAGAAAGGAGGCTGAAGCTCTTCCTCTCAACAGAAAATTCTTTAATGGTGTTTTGTGGGACCAATTGCTTTTCCTATATCCACATCCTTTAAACTCTTGTTCTGTAATTGGCTCGTTTTCTTCATGAATTTTCCCCCTGTTCTTATAAAGTAGGAGTCAAACTCTCTGAAATGCTTGAATTTACACTCCCCCCCCCACCCCAGTAAATAACTCATTCCAGCAGCTGTCCTTTCCACAGGAAAGACTCAGGACCTCTGGGGAAAAGAAAGGCAGTGAGAGAAACCACGGTGAGCTGCCCAGCCACCCCTTCCAGACGTGATCAGCACTGCTTATTGCCTGTGTAGTTTGCTGCTGAGTAGTTCTGATACTCGGTGCAGGGTGCCGATGTCTTCAGGGAACATCTGTTTTACCTGTCTAGCCAATAATGATAGCTAAATGCTTCATACGAAGAATGATAAACAATGGCCTGATTCTTCCCACACTTAGGAACGAAATCCTCTGTTAAATCTTCAGTTCTTACTGCAGTCTATTAAATCCCACTTGGAAAGACTATTTCACATACCTTAACCTGATATATTCAAAACATTGGCTAAAAAGCCTGCTTTGTGAGAGGCCCCAAAGAGCTTTAGAAAAACCCGATTTGTGTTTGCTGTGGATCAAAATGCTGACAGATTTAATCAATCAGTAATAAATATGTGCTGTCATTTCATATTAGGCCCACAAGACATTTGCCTTTTTGTAAAAAATACCTTTCATTATGAAAGGAATACATGTTCCTTTCCAACTAAAGCAAAAAATCAAAATCACCCAAAATATCACCCTCTACTGATAACTTCTGGTAAAAATTGCACATACGCTCTGTCCTCACTTTTGCTTTAAATGACCATGAAGAGGGAAGTTAAATGACAGAGAAGCACAGCTTCCTCATGGCCAAATGAGACCCACCAGGAGAGAACACTGTGTCCCTGTCGCTTGGGAAGCATAGATGACTTTGTGTCCTTCTGAAATCGTAAACCCTCCTGCCCCCTGCTATGTACCCATTCAACAATCAGTTAGTAAATATTTCTTGAACATTTTTCTGGGCTGTTCTGTAATAATACTAAAATATCCCCTCCCTTGCCTCTAGGAAACATACAAATAACAATAGTTGTATATATTCGTTTCCTAGAGCTGTAATATACTGGGTGACTTAAAAAAAATGTACTGTCTCATAATTCTAAAAGCTAGAAGTACAAAATCAAGGTGTGGGCTGAGTCGTGCTCCCCTGAAATCTGTGCAGTGCAGTCCTTACTTATCCTTCCCCAACTCCAGGTGGCCGCTGACAAATGTTGGTGAGGCAGCTGTGTCACTCTGATCTCTACCTTGGACATTACATGATCTTTATCATCCCATGACATTTTGTCTTTCCTATAAGGACACTAGTCATTTTGAATTTGGGCCCACACTAATGACCTTAACTTGACTTGATTTTTTTTTGGGTACCGGGGGGACGACCTCAGGACCTCACGCGCCAACAGGCACCCGTGCCGCTGAGCGATATCACCGGCCCCTTTTTCGTATGTGGGTTCCGGGAGTCGAACTCGGGCCTTTGCGCTTGCAAGGCAGGCGCTTACGCCGCTGAGCCGTCTCACTGGCCCTCTTGACTTGATTTTAAGTGCAAAGACTTTATTTCCAAGTAAAGTCACATTCACTGATACTGGGGGTTAGGATTTCAACATACCTTGGAGGAGGACACAATTCAATCTATAACATTGAGGAAGCAAAAAATAAACTTGGATGATCCTATTAGAAAATAATAAAATATCATATAATTTTTTCATATATATGACCCAAACTATCAGTGTTACAGAAATTTACAAAAGAATTCGTTTAGAAGCATGAGACAGTTTGCAGAGTTTATGGATTTCTTTGCATTGGGATGGATCTTGATAGTAAATGCAGGCAAGAGAATATTATGCACTAAATGTTTGTGCCCTCCCCCAAAACTCATGTTGAAATCTTAACCCCCGCTGTAATGAGGTGCAGCCTTTGGGAGGTTAAGAGATCCTGAGAGTGGAGCCCTTATGAATGGGATTAGTGCCCTTATGACAAGAGAAGGAACTCAAGGCACGGACAGAGGCCCTAGCTCTCAGAGCCTCCAGGCAGTGAACGTTACAGAAGCTTTTAGGCAAAGAAACATATTCAGATTTGAGTATGAGAGTCCTGGCTAAGCAAGAGCACAGAAGATGGAAGTTAGAGGTCAGGCCAGACCCAGAGAGTGCACTCAGTAACCTGCAAAGACATTGGCGTGGGAAGAGGGTAATGGACATGAAGCTGTGGATGAGAAGGGAAATCAACAGAGTTGCAATGGTAAGAAAGAAAGACTTGAGATTTCTCCCTTGAGAAGTAAGGAACAGCATTACCATTTGTTGCAATGAGGAAGACACTGAAGATAGAAAGAGCAGTAGGTGTGGAAATTACTACAAGTTCAGCTTTCTACTTGAGCACTTTGAATTCCCAAGGGACATCTAGGTTTTACAAAGTTAAAAACTAGGTTGTGGTTTGACCTTTTTTAAGTCCTAACTATAATTAGAGTTTTGTGTGAGATCAAGTTCTGACTCTTTAGAAATGTGCCATGGGTTTTCATGAAGTCATGCCTTCAAAATGTGCATAACTGTTATGGAGGATGCTCAGAGCCCAGGTCCTTGCTACTGGGTGTCTTCACAAGTCCAATTGTGCACTGGAAAGAAATGAAAACCACAAAGCTAACGGACGGTGACAGCTTACTTCTTAAAGAACCCAACTTAAATATAGATATTTCATCTTCACTGTTGCACACGATGAAAGGGAATCAACAGCCCTGGGGGCCTGATAGTCTTGGCTTTTCTTTCTGGGCACACTGGGATGCATAGCCACCTGTCATAACGGCTACCACAAGCTGTCCCATAAGAAAATTAATCCAGAGCCACACTGTATCATGCTAAGGAGAAGTGGACCTTGAGGCCCCGACACATGAATAGGACATTGATAATGACCATTGGCAGTTTTGGGCCTACATATATTTGGCATCAATGGCCCTGCCAATTACTGGCTATGTTACCATAAACAATGTTCTTATTTTCAATGGCATTCAATTTCTTCCTCTGTAAAATAGAATAACTGCAGATTATCTAAAGATTACTGGGGAGATTTAGAATGACGGAATACGTGAAGTACTTGGAATCGTGTCTGGCTTAGAAGAAGCACTCAGTCAATGACAGTTGCATACTTACTCTGTAAAAATGATTTTGATGTTTTCCATCTCTTTATGCCAGAAGCTTCTCCATAGCAGCGACTCAAATTAGGCAGAAAATATGCTATGGTCCCCTAGAGTCCTGTCTTTCCAGATGCCCCTGTGCCATCCTATTAAAAGGAAAATGAGAAAGACAGGAGGAAACCAGACTTCCTCCCCAGCCTCACCACTGAGGATCCAGCACCCATTGTGGCATCCCTAGTTGTAAGCCTGCTGCAAAGGACACCTTGCTGTTCTCCAGATGCACCCATGCCCTTCATCTGTCCATAGGATCCCAGCCATTGTCCCTCTTTCTGGAATGCCCTTTACCTCTCCTCCACCTTGCCTTGTGCATTGGTGTTCAGAATGCCAGGATAGTTGAGAAGCGCAGAGCTATACAGTGATACATGTGACCTTGGCCAAGTTCACTAAGCCCTTCAAGCCTTAATTCTTTGTCTATAATGTAGGGGTAATAAAGTTCCTATCTCATAAAACTACTGAGAGGCCAGGCTAGCTGCCCATCAGCAGATGAATGGATAAAGAAAATGTAGTATATATACACAGTGGAGATTTATTCATCTATCAAAGGAACACAATTGTGTCATTTGCAGAAAAATGGATAGATCTGGAGGTGATTACACTCAGTAAGAAAAGCCAGGCTCAGAAGGGCAAATATCACATGTTCTCCCCAGTATGTGGAATATAAAAATGGTGGCAAAAAAGTAGAAGGGGGACTATTATTAGACAAGAGGGAGGAAAGAAGGGGGAGGGTAGATGGGGTATAAGGTTATAGGGGACACGAAAATGATCAAAATATATAAACCCCCCAAAAAAATGTGTGAAACTAGGGAGGAAGATGGAGTGAGGGGAGTGATGGGGGAATGATTAAAATACATTATTTGCATGTACAAATCTGCCCAGATGAAACCATTAATCTGTACGACCATATGCACTAATAGAAAACGTGGGAGAAAACACACACACGCACACACACTATTGGGAGCATGACACAAAATCAGAGCCATTGATCACATAGCCTGGGACAACATATTGCACATGCATCTCTTTAGTTCTACTGTCACCCTTGATACACAACCCTGCCGAAGATCTGGGAGGGCAAAGCACAAGTACTCGCTTCTTTGCAACCAGCACACACCTTGTTAATGGCTCCTACCACTGGCCCAGAGCACCTTACTCATAGCTCTGGCTCCTCTGACCAGTACAGCTGTACAAGCACGGACAGCTCCTGCACATAGTGGAGCCCTCAAGGTCTAGCACAGAGCTTAGAGTGAGGAGGACATTCTTTGTGTGACTGCTGAGCAAGTAAATGCATCCATCCAAAGGGTCAGAAGTACTCAAGGAAATTAAATTAAGATGACTTTATCCTTCCACAGCTTCTCAAAAGGGTCTGACAATAGTGGAATCTATCTGTCAATAGAGTGAATAAGAATGTTTATATTTCTTGCATTTGTTTTTATAGCAGCATTAGCAATAGCAAAAAGGGTGGGAGCAGCCTAAGCCCATCAACAGGTGGGTGGATACACAAAATACAGTACATGCGTCCAAAGAAATAGTACCGCTCTTACAAAGGAGGGAAATTCTGAAACACTCCTCAACATGGATGAACCCTGAGGGTGAAACAAGCCAGTTAGAAAAAAGACAAATACTGTATGAGTCCACTTGTACGAGGTCCCTAGAAGAGTTATCTCTTAGAGAAAGTAGGACGGTGCTTGCCAAGGGCAGACAGAAGGCAGAAAAGGGGAATTGTTGTTTAATTGTTTCAAAATTTTAATTGGGGAAGATAAAAAAGGTGGTGATGGTTATACAGCAGTGAATGTACTATATCCCACAAAACTGTATACCTAGAATAACTAAAATGATAAATTTTATAGTAAGCATATGTAACCATTATAGAAGTAGAAAAAGGAAAAACAATGTCTACGTAAGTCCCGATATGCATACGAAGGGGGTATTTTTAGTGCTGGTGTGGACATACTTATGTGGATGTGTATGTATGTGACTGTGCCAACCCATTGGCATCTCAGAGAAATAGGCAAGGCCTCAGACCCCATGCTTTTAGCTCTAGATTTTGGATGAGCTGAAAGAGCTTTAATCTCAAGTGTGAAGACCTTTACCAGTGAGTCACCCCAAAGGATGCACTCAGGTGTCCCTAGGAATATAGTACACACAGCTGAAATGTGAGGGACAAAGGGGAAATCCCCAGACAAGGTTTCACTGACTTTTCAGTTTGGTCTGAAATTGGCAAATTTCTTGGCATGCTTCAGGTTGGAAGTCGCCCTCCACAGGTGATGTCAGGGACCCCAAATGTTTCCATTCTTGCATCATCTCAGTGTCCAGAAACAGGACAATCTTCATTCATTATGATTGGGTCATAATCTGCCATCAGTTTGTGGCCTTAAATCATATTTACTTGTTCAAGTATATACTCAGGAGAAAGTAACTGAGAATGCCCTAAACTGGGAAAAATCACTCTGATTTCTCCATGTGAGCCCAGGAGGTCCACTTCTGGAGGGAAGAGGCTTCTGCTACCTGGCTTAGCGCACTGGTGCATGTGCTTTTTTTTTTTTTTTTTTTTTGTGGGTACCGGGGGGTCGACCTCAGGACCTCGCGCGCCAGCAGGCGCCCGTGCCGCTGAGCAATATCACCAGCCCCTTTTTCGTATGTGGGTTCCGGGAGTCGAACTCCAGCCCTCGCGCTTGCCGGGCAGGCGCTTAAGCCGCTGAGCCATCTCACCGGCCCCTGGTGCATGTGCTTTCAGCAGGATCCTGGCAAGGATTACCTGCTCCATAACTAGGTGTCAAATGAATGGATGTTCACGTCTAATTCTCCAGTGTGTTTCACAAACACATCACTACTGTGGAATGTGCACGCTTCCTTCACAATTTGATTCATATCTAAAAGGGATCTCTGAAATAGTCTTTTCTAATGTTCTGCAAACCTTGTTTCTTTCAGGCAAAAACTTAACCTAACAGTAATGCTCAATTATCACGCATCAGTTACCAAAATACCTGCCACTTCCTGGATCTAATTTTGTTTCAGTTCTATAAGGAGACCACTCAATCGAAGAGGGAAGTATATTTATCTCCATGCTAATTTGGTAAATCATTTTTCCCCGGAAGAGTGAGGCTTTGCTGGGCGAGAGCCAGATGTGCAGTGGAAAACAAGCCACTGAGGAGGGAGTGAAACCCACCAGAGTCACTGCAGTGAACGACAGAGCAGTGGTGCCTGGTGATATTCACCAAAGCGGGTAGGGAGCTTCCATGCAAAATCAACAGATCGGTAGATCAAGAAGTTAAAAGAATCGAGTCCCTTATCTGTTCCCCAATAATGGGGCACATATAAAATGCAGTCTTAAAGCAGTTTAGTTACCTTGGTTCTCATCGATCACTAGATCAGAGAGCCCATTTCCTAGAAACCCCTTCTTCCTACCTTCCACACTTTCCAAAGACTGTATTACTTGCAAATCTATGCTAATGATTACATTTTGTTAATAAGGAAAGCAGCTTAGCAGACTAGTTTAGAAGCATGCATTCAGGAACCAAAGTGTTCGGGTTCAAATCCCAGCTCTGCTAGTTGTGTGATATTAGGCAAGTTATTGGATGAATCTTTTTCTCATTTTCCTCATCTATAAAATGTGCATAAAATAATACCTACCTCATAGCATCAACAATGTGAAAGTAAAAGGAGTTGACTCATTAATTCGTATAGAATGATAGTGTCTGGCATATACTACATGTTACGATCTATCTCTAAATACACTATATTGTAACTGTAAATGTATACATTTCACACATCCTATTTCCTGTCATTTATGACATTTGTGAAAGGTTTATAGTCTAGTCCTCGTGATTATAAATTCATTCTGCCCCAACAAAGAAAAGTATCAGAGACATCAATAAGAGCACAAGATATAAGATAAACAAACTTCTAAAACAGTCTGATAAACACAGATATTTCCATGTACCACCTGCACCTAGGGAAGGCTGCTTCCTTTGGTGTCAATATTGACTTGACAATGCTTAACTTAGAAGACAATTGTCATGAATGCATGTTGAGAAGTTTTCAAGGTGAGAAGTGTAATCTTCCTCCATACCTCCCCTCTCATGAGCACCACCAAGACAAGAACTCTGATGGTTGCACAGTGGTCTGTCAGACCAACCTGACCTTAACATGGCATCATCACTTGGGTAAAATCCAAGGACTTTGTAACCATCTTTTATTCTTCTGTTTATGCATCTGGGGTCCAGTTGAGCCATCTTGCAATTGACCACAAGTTCCAGTGATGATAATTAGTTTGCTTTTTGTAATTGCCAAGTTCCATATTTATTTTAATCTTTGTATAAGGACGAAGCATTTCAAGATTTCTCTCATTTTCTCTACTTGCCCGGCCACCTTTCCATATATCTTTGAGATATTTCTGTCAAGAGCAAGAAAGATATCAAGAGATGCTCTCATTTCATTAAATTGCTCACCCAGCAAGAGCATCCCTAATTTTATTTAATTTTACAACACTGTCAAATATCTATTTTTACTGGGTAATAATCAAATACTCATGCATTCAAAATTAGGATGCGGAATGTTAATGTAGAATTCTAATTTTCTGAGTTCAACTGAAAGTCACCAGGTGATCTATAATGTTTTATTTCAGTCTCCCAGTTACCCAGGCTGAGCACCTGGGCATCTTCATCTGTGCCCTAGCCCCAACCCTATGTCCACTTCCAAAGTTATGAGTATCATTTCACACTCTGTCTTCTCCATCTTCCTTCTCTTTCCTTGGCTACCACAGCCTCTTGTCAAGATGTCAGCTACATGTCTTCATTGTCCTAGGACCTTCCAATCTCTACCCACTTATCAGTCTCACTGATCCCTGAGGATCCTCTGGAAGAATGATTGTGAAGATTTTTCTGTCACTCAAAATCCCTATATGACGCCACTTGTCTTTGGGAAAGAAGTCTCCAGACCCTTATCTATAGACTTAGCGAGAGGACTTCTGTTTTTACCAGGAAGGTGTGGGTCACAGCATGAGTGTTGCCATTGACAGTCCTCAGCCTAAGTCTTGGTTCTGCCATTTTCTGGCTAGGTGGCCTTAGATATTACTGACCTTTTATAAATATTCTATTTTATTTATGATATTAGATCATTTATAGTGCCTTTACCAAAGGGCTGTTGTGAGGAAGGAAAAAACACAAATAACTCGGTAGGTGCTGCCCTATCCTGGGCTTGGCTCCCCATCCAGCCTCTATCCTGCCTGAGCTATCTCATCGCTATGCCAGTGTGTGCTGCAGCTGTCGCCCGCACACCATTAGGTGACACTCCCTGCACTTTCCTTCTTCCTTGACTCTGCTCATGTCATGTGAGCCATCTCAAATTCCTTTCCCAGTTTTGCATGTCCAGGCTCTCCGTTCCTTCCTGACTCAGTTTGCCCATCATTTCTTCCTGGGAGCTTCTCCAGCCCTTCCATATAGAACCCATGTCTCCCCTTTCCTGTGCTCACATAATGCTTGGTTTATATTTCTATGGTCACATTTGTCGCATTCTACACTGGACTGTCAGTATTTGCGAGCAGGGATCAATCTACCATCCTCACAAGACTTCGTGTTTGTGAAGGGTTGACACCCATACCCTCACCAAGTGTTACCCCCTAAAGTGCCCAGGATAGGACTTAGCACATGGGAAATGCTTGTATTACATTAATTGAATGTAGAATTCATACTTTGTTGTTTTCTTCAAGACTTTTAGGGTGTATTAATTATAAGGCAGCAGAGGTCGCTGTCCTTCCTCCTGCCCCTGAAACACAAACTTCCAGCAACTGAAATGCAGCTTTGCATTTGACAGGAGACATGCAACACCAGTGGGCCCCTTGAGTTTCCTTTCATTAGTTGTGTCAGAAAATCAATCAGTGACTTCAGCAAAACCTTAAAGCTTTCTTCCATCTCTAGAGCCATGGTAGATAACTCATGTCTCTTTGCCCAATCACCTCCCCCCCACACACACACACACACACATATTCTTCTATCCTTAACCTAAATAACTTTCAGAATATGCATTATCGAATCTGCCTTGGATCTCTTATTGTCATAATTTTAAAGAGTAAAGAGAGGACAACCTATTTTGGGAGGTAAAAGCTTTTCACATCCAAAGATTATGGTGGCACATGCGTATAAACGCAACACTCTAGGAGACTGAGGCTGGAGGATTAAGTTTGAGCACAGCCTGGGCAATTTACCAAGACCCTGTGTTGCTAAGAGACAAGACCCTGTCTCAAAAAATAAAAAGAGCTAGGGGTGTAGCTCACAGTGAAAACCCAGGGTTCAATCTCCAGTACTCCCCAAAAAGCGAAAATGTTAATATTAAACACTTCAGACCCCCCAAAATACTTTTTCATACTTTTATGTTAACGTATGTTCTTTGTCTCAACAAAATAACATTGACCTAGAAAAGTGGGATTCGTAAGTGTTAATATTTAGAGATAATTCTGGCATGAGACGTCAAACATTATTAATCTCTCACGCTTACTTCTCCAGTCTGACGCTTTCCACTTTGACAAGAAACAACAAACACGGTGACAGACCAAATCAAAAGTCATAGGAATATCAACGGGAACATTTTATATTTGCATATAATGCTTCTTCACATGATTGTGAAATGCTTTCCTCCCTTGAGGCGCACCACAACCACCATTTTATGCAATCAAAACAGATACTAAGAGCATGAGTCTTTAAGCTTCCATGGCTTTCAGGGTTCTAGGGTTCAGACTAAGCAAGGAGGAAGGAATCATAACCCCGTTATCCAAGGACTGCCAAGCACCCACCTTAGCAGAATCAGGTCAGTGATGAGCTCGACTTTCCCTGTGAGGGGCTTCCTGTACTTTCTGTCTTAAAGGCTACACCGTCTCTTCAGGTAAACATTAACCATTCCATAAATCTCAGTCAGAATTTAAGATAATCTCAAAACATTAAAATCTGAAATAGCACGCTATGGAAATGTTGGAGGGTTTTTAAGCACTTTTTTCTACATCTTTGTTCTGGTACTTTACAACGGATTATAGTTCAAGTCCCATTAGGGGAGCAACTGCGAGGGTAAGCATAGTCTGAGTCGTCTCATCCAAAATCTCACTTAATCATCATGATGCTGCTATAAAGGAGGAATTGTTATCCTCAGTCTGTAGTTCAGGAAACACAGTAAATGACCAGCCCAGAGTAAGGAACACACCAGGAAGCAAAGCCTCAGCTTCGTGTATGTCAAGTTCAAGTGGGTTTGCTCTGCTGTCACTATTTTTCCTGGCTTTACACTCAGATTTCTCTGTGGTTGCTAAAGTTTGAAGGGCATCAGATGAGTGGCAGCCCTCCTGAGTCCCAAATCAATTCAAATACAGACAGAAAGGAGCAGGACAAATCACAATGCCAGTTTTATGACTGTGTGATGCCAGACTGCCCAGGGATTTCAATGAGCAGCAGCATGGATTCCTCAGGTTGAACTCACTCACCTGTCTCAGGCATGGCTGAGCCAGTGCTGGGCCTGCAAAATAGGTCACACAAAGACACAGACCAGAAGGTGCATTTCCTGGAGGCACCAAGCCCAGGAAGAGGACTGGGTTCTCTGAGCTGCTACTTCCTTCCTTCAGTGAAGGGAAAAGAAGCCAAAGTGATGTCCTTAGAGTCCACCCGACCCATGGGACAGAAGTATCAAGAATGGGGAAGAAACATTACTCCCCTGAACTTTTCCTGGAGGAGTTTTCCATCATGGGTTTAGCAGATCTTCAAATATATATGAAGGACATATCACCACCCTTAGCACAGAAGTTTGTCACATGAGTCCCTGTGCAGGCCAACATGTCAGGAAGTCCTTGTTTCCAACATTTCACTGCTACTTTAGGAGACCTAGGGCAAGCCACTTAACCAATCTGTGTCATAATGTCCCCATTAGTAACATCAGCACTGTTGACAGGAATCAGCCCTGCATGTAAGATCCCCATCAGCAGGCATCAGTGAGTGGATCTTGCAAACTCGGCTACCACTCCCAGGACAGACCAGCCTCTTCCAAGTGCCCTTAGCTAACCACATTTTGATGGAGTTCCTCCTGTTCCCCTCCACACAGCCTGGGTGACTTTTCCTCCAGAGCGTGTGGCTTACTGAAGAACAGTAGGTTATTTCATGCCTCTCAAATGCTGGAAGTCTGAGCAACTACACATACTTGATCCTATATTTTACCCTACTGACAGCCCAGGAGAGGACATATGGTTTAGATTTTTAGACAACACTCATGTAAAAAGCCTTTCCTTTTATAGAGGCATATTTTTAGAGTCCCCCAGGCTAAACTCAGGACTGAATTTAATCCATACAGCCCTCTAGTCCAATCAAGAGCTGAAGCACAACTTTGTGTCAGAGTAATACATTGTTAACTGATATGTCAGAAAATCAATTAATTACTTTTAAGAAGCAGTTAAGAGTATCCCTACAATGCTGCTGTGTGAATTATTAAAGAATACAATGTAAAGGGTCCCTGTGCCCAACCCAGACTAAAACCTTGTGTCATGGGACGGTACAGAATGCCCATTTTGTCCTGAATCTTAATTAAAAATAATTGGAAAAAGAAAAACATACAGAGGAAGCCGTAAGGCTTAAGAAGCATGGTGCCTGGTGCAAAGAGGAGTCTGCCCATGCTGTTAAATGCTGTCGCCAAAGAGGATACTCTAGAGCCCTGCAGGTGGGCCCTGCTCATCTCAGGAGAAAGTCCCCGCAATGCCCCTTTTCTGCTGCAAGCAAGGAATGTGTGTCCCTCCTTCTCTCACCAGGTGTAGGCCCTACTTGTCTGCCTTGATCCAGGCTACTGAGCACAGGTCCAATCACTACTCATTCCTACACATCCCACACCGTAATTCTGAAAAGAATTCTAATATTGCTCTGGAGTTTCAGATATGCATCAGATGTAGGTTCCTTGAATGCTGTGAGGTCTCTTCCTATCCAATTTAGCCTGAACCCACAAAGACAAGGAAAAAAATGGAAGTAGTATTGTGAAGTCATAGAAAGAGGCTAGGACAATGAAGTATACAAAGGAGGTTTGTTGGTTTTGATTCAGCCAGAAATGTTTACCATCTGAAAGAGAAAAATCATACTTTGTATAACTAAAGCATCCACAGCAATATGTTAGGAAGAGGCTCCTGTACTGATGGCAGTTACGGTTATCACATGCCTGGAGCAGAGGTGGTGGGAGGGCTTCGTTAAGTTGTTGATAGCGTCAACCCCTGAAGCCCTTAAGATACCAAGGGTATCACAAAGCAGAAAAGAAGAGCATCAAAGCTGGCCTGGGACTCCAGGGTCACACAGACGAAGGAGTAAATGGCAAAGGCTGAGGGAGGTTTTTCTTCTACCACTCAACACCTGGAAGTAGTTATTCCTTCAGTCTGAGATCTGAGCTCCTTCAGGGTACCAACAGGTTGTAGGAGGTGGTAGTCACAGCTTATTGCTGTTCACTCACTCATTCATTCACTCATTCATTCATTTATTCATTCATTCGGTCATTCATTCATAAAAAGTATTTACTGACTGTTGACTCATTGGGGGTCATTTCACACTTAAACCATGGCACTCTTCGTCCCCTGGGTCCTGTGCCACCACAAGAAACAGCAGCTTTATAAGCCTAAACCTAGAAGCAACCCCTTTCTACAATCCGAGCTTTCCTACTGCCCCCAGGAAACCCTAGCAAACAAAGGTTTTCTGTGGCCTCTGCGAGGGTCTTGTCCTGAAAAGCCATGCAATGAGCATTAGGAAACCAAACATCCTGCGACTCAGTCACAAGCCCACCCTGGGCACTGTGCTGGCCAGGGATGAGGACTGAGGACAGCACCCACTCAGAAGTCAGCACCTGGACTCTGTCCAGTGTCCTCTGTGGACACACTCCAAGCAACTGCCAAGCTCCGGTGGGGAAGGCCAAGCTGTACCCTCCTGCCCTCATGTCTGGGGCTAGTGATACACAGCATGATGGGCAGGAGTGGCTTCTTTACCTTTAGCTTTCATTATGCACTTCTTGACTTTAGAAAGACAGTTCATTTGTTCTTAGTTCTCAGAAGCCCAAATGAATTCTCTGTCAGAAAAAAAAAAAATCTGAAAATTATCTCCACCACCGAAGAGTCTATCTGGAAATTACCAAAAGTAGAAAAATAGGGCCTGGAAGAGTTTTGAGTACTCCAGTCAAGTGGGGTGGGGGGTAGGCCAAAAGAAGCGATAGCCCTATGTTCCCTGTGTTCTCTTTCCAGACACCAGGGAGCCATGCCGTGTGACCAGGACCCACAAAGGGAGACTCTGGTTTCCTGGGACAGCAGGCCAGGGACCAGAAGAGAAATCTGGGAGCCAGTAGGGAAGGGAGAGGAGAAGGGTGAATCAGAGTTGGAGCTGGCTTGGAGGAATGAATCTCAGAGCACTTTGTGAAAATTTGTGATTCTGTTCACACTGGAGCCATCCACTTCAGGGCCACTCTCGCCTGAGGATGTTCCTCGCTCCACTGAAGGTATGAGCAGCCTGTTCACACCCAGGAAGGTAGCGTGAGGAAGGAAAAGCTGGACAAAGAGGAGGACAAGGAGGAGAAGTAGAAAGAGGAGAAGAGGAGGAGGGAAATATGATGTAAACAGAGGGAATTTGCTTAAAGGATACAGGACCCTAAAGATCAAATTTTAATCTTACTGAGGTGTGTCAGCTCCTCTGTATTTGGCAACAATGAAGTAAACTCATCCCCTTCTGTGAGAATGACCCTGCTGGAGCCAGAGACTCAGGGGACCTGCCAAGGGGACTCAGTGAAGGAGGTCAGCTCCCTCTGGAGATGTGCAGGTCTGCAAAGAGAGCATCTCCTCCCATCCCCTCCCCTCCCCTTCCCTTCCCTTCCTTGCCTTCCCTTTTCTTTCCTCTTCCCTTTCTCCTCCTCCCCCCTCTTCCTTTCCTTTCCGTTTCTTTCTTTTCATTTCTCTTTTCTCTAAGAAGGTCCCTGTAGTTTCTATAACACGGTGATATTCTCTGTGATTGTGGTAGTATGTGGCCTCTATGCCCAGAGAAGGAAAAAGTGCCACCCTCTTAATCTGTCCCTGTCTTTCCTCATTTTTAGTCTTTTTTTTTTTTTTTTTACAGTTGCAGAGTAGGGTTTTGCATAAGACATGTAGAAGGAAGGAAGGGAAAGGGGAAAGGAGGGAGGGAGGAACTGAGGGAGGGACAGAAAGAGAGAGAGAAAGAGAGCGGGAGAGAAGAGTTATAAACCCATCTGCTTTGCTCCAAATGGATTCTGTTTTCTACATTAAGAAGATATAAGTAATGTGAATAAGCATTAATTCTTACATGGGGACTGACCCTCATTTTCAGAGATCACCAGGCCAAATGAAAGCAAAGCAAGAGTCTGAAGCAGCCCTTGTCATTGTCTGACCACAAACCGTAAGGGAAGAAAACAGGGTCGGCTTGGTGCACTGTATGCACAGGGAATCCCAAAGATTAGACCTGGAACTCAGTCCCACTTACTCGCTTAACTGTAGTACAGTCTAAGTAGCCCTTAGCATTTTTGCACTGGCCCAGAATTCAGTTCTAATTCATGCAAAAAAAAAAAAAAAAGGCATAAAATGTTTGTGTAGGGTAATGTATTGAATTATGCTCTGAAGATAAGGAGCAAGACTGTACATTGTACCTCTCGTCCCCCCATGTACACACAAGCATAGACACACCAGTCCCAGGAAGATCTATTCTAACAGAAAGACCCATGGCTCTGTTCCTTTTTCTTTAGAATTATAAGATAAGCCTTTTACATATCCAGAATCATTGGTCCCATTTGATACATATGCAAAAGAAGTTCAAAGGCTGACTTCAACAAAGTGTGTTTGGAGAAGAATGATAAAATGTGTCTGATAAAATAAACACAAAAAACTTTAGCAATAAAGACCTACAAATTGGGAAAGCAGGACATGGGCAGGGGGGTGTGAAACTGTGTTATCTACAGCTTCAGCACTAAAAGATAGTGGCTGGAGCAGAAGGCTTTATCTGGCTTCACAAGAAGAGAGATTGCACCTCCCCTGAGCCTCTCTCTGAAAAGCCCAGGAAACACCTTGCACAGGAGTTGATGCAATACTTGCCATCCCGGCCCTCAGTGACAGTTACAATAGTGTTACAACACAAAATTGAGCAACGACCTTGCTATATCATCCAAGTCTATGTTTTACACCACTTTTTCCCCTGGAGAGACAAATGGCATATTCGGGGTGACATTTTTGGTTCTCTCCTTACTTTCAGTTTAGCTCATTAAAGGGAGGAAAGAAACATTCTTCCTTCTTCCTTTCCCACACCATTTAAAAACAAAGGTCTACTTGACATTTCAGGCAGAGAGTAGTAGTATTTAGTTTTTGCATTCTGTCTCGTGAGTTTCAAAGAATTTTTGCTATCTCTTCTTGAAGATACAGTGTTGGTCCCTATGATTTTTTTCTTGGGACTGGAGTTTAATTTATGTGATTGCAATCAGGAAACTACTTTGAGAAAGGGGATTTAACTTAGCTCTTGGAGAGTTGTAAATTTCCTATAAATAAAATTTCACTAGATGCTTTTTTTTTTTTTTTTTTCCCCAAGAAGTAGTAAATTGGCTGTTGGAGGAGCAGTAGGTTATAGAAGTGATATACTAATCTCCAGGTCAAGGGGTTCCAGATTAGCTAGGATTTTGGGAACTTGGAAAAGCCAACTCATTTCTTGGAGCTTACTTTGCCCTTTATAAAATGAACAGATTTTACAGCGTTTGCTATGATTCTTATTTCTGAAGCAAAATGACTTGAGTCTGGCCTTCAAAACAGCTTCGCTCTGACTTATTTCATAATAATCCTTTACCTTGAATGACCATCTTTAGCTTCTCAAAGTGCTATAGCAGTTCTGATTCAGTTGGCCTTCTTGGTAATGTTTAGATAATGGTGTGCTTTTAGCCCTGCCAGAGGAGGAAACTGAGGCACAGAAAGGTTAGGAGACTGACAGAGAGCTACCGTTGCACCCCGACCTATGTACCTCCTGGGACAAGATGAGTACTAACAAAAACAGTTATTTTAGGCCAGAGGCTTTCAAACATTTATGAACAGCAAACCACACTCAGAAGTAAATTACTCAGACTCGGGGAATGGCAACATCAATCAGATGGAAATCATCAGGAAACTGTGCTTGCCCTTATTATGTGCAAAGTACTCTATTTTCCAGTTATTTGGTTCTATTTCTTCTTCCATTTCTTTTCTTCTTTTTTTTTTAATGTGGGTACTGGGGGTCGAACTCAGGACCTCGAGCTTACCAGCAGGCGCTTGTGCCGCTGAGCGATATCACCAGCCCTTTTTTCTTTTTTTATGTGGGTATCAGGAGTCGAACTCAGGACCTTGTGCTTTCCAGGCAGCCACTTATGCCACTGAGCTATCTCACCGGCCCTTCTTTTCTTCTTATTAATTAGCCAATGAATGGGTCACATCCTAAGCCTTAGAAGTGACTTTTTAGAAACTTCGAATGGCAGCATCTTTCTGGTTTTTTCTGAATTGAAAGTCAAGATCTACTTCTCCATGCCCTTCAACTTTGGAGCCCCTGACCAGGGTGGGGCTCTCCTGCTATTGTTTCCTCACCTTGTCCACAGCCTCCAGGGCTGCACACCAGAAAGTGCTGTCCTTGGGGTCAAGTTCTTTCCTGAAGGGTCACATGACTGTCCTGGCTGACTTTAAATACGTCATCAAGTCCTAATAAATAATGAATACTAATAACAGAATTGAGACACCTGTTTGCACTGTCCTCCTGCTAAAGTCAGAGGAAGAATCGGGGCTGCTCCCTAAAAATGGAATATGGCTCTCTAAATAAAGAGCTTTAATGCATTTTACATTTAAACCATAAGGCCATGGGCTCAAACCCAAACTGAGATGGACTCTGCTTCTTAAGTACCATTCTGGAAAAGTCATTGAAATATTTATCCATCTATCCGGGTTCTGTGTTTCTAAAGTAACAAGTTTCCTTGTGCCACATGTCCAAAGTAGACCTGTTTGTAAATCCCCTTTGTTGGGGAGGAAGGGGTGGCTGCCTGCCAGAAATAAAACCAGTCATTCATTGTCTATGAAATTTCTTATATAAGAAATGTGAAGAACTTTTTTTAAATGCACACAATTCAAAGATTGTCTGCTCTGTACAGCAGGGTCAAAGGATTACTTTCACCATTTCATCTTTATGTCGCTTGACCCAGCTGTTTAAATTCTGTAAGACTAAGGTGATAAAAGCTCCTAACTTAATAGCATTAACAATAGGATTAAATGAGATAATGCAAGGAAAGCCTTTGGCACAGACTTGGAGCTCACTGTAGCTCAGAAAATGCCAGAGATTACTATCATTTATCCATTAAAATTTGCTCAGTCATCAAAACATTATCAGCTTAAATAAGACCTTCACTCTTGAGAGTCCCCAGTTTTCCTAGTTTTCAAAAACCAGGGCCCTTTATGGATCCCAGTCTCTTGTCTTCACAAACCCCAAAACTATCAAAACCCAGGGTAACTCAAATCCAGTGCATCTGTGGTCCGCTGTTCTATTTCTGTTCCTTGTATGATAAATTATTTCCTTGACCCACTACTGCGAGAGTACATAAACTTATATAATTGGTTTTCTTTTTTAAAAAGTAGAAAAGAACTATAGTCACTTTTAAAGATCCAAACTTGTCCCAGAGGGGAATTTACGCTGAATCGCCTTCCCTTTTGTTCATAACAGAATTAGCAGACCTCCAATGAAGAAGGTCTTGTTTTCGGGGTTGTTGTGGGGAGTGATTTAAGGTTTATGTACTTTGGACTTCAACACTGCAAAATCTGAAAGATCAATAGAGAGGATGTTTTGCTATAGAAGTTTTTATTTTTAGGTTCTGAGTGGAAAAAAACTACTTGATAAACTTCAGGTGTGACCTAGCATTTTCTAGACATCTATCCACACTTTTTCTTTTAAGATTCAGCTATTTTAAGCTTAGTAAAAACCAAGAAAATTTTTCCACTTTTTGATATTTCCATCTATAATATGGGGAGTCAAACTGCTCTTTTAACATCAGTTTAACTTCCTAGCCTGTATCCAAACTTCCTAATTTGACTCAAAAGTATTCTAGAACCCTTAAATATAAGGGTGACCAGTAACATAGTAACATTCTGATGAAAGAGGCTTTTATTTGGCTGTCATACCTCAAGTCAGACTCAGGTCTTCAGGAAGGGAATAATTTGTGGGGAAGAGTAGGATTAAGAGATAGCTTCATCACCATCAGGAAAGAATCATACACAAAATTAAAGACAAATCTTACATGTAACTTTATTTTCTTCCTATTCCTAGTTTTTAAAAAATCCTAAGTTGAAGTTTTAATCCATCTCCACTCTAATTGGCCAGGCTAGGGGGAGGAGGGAATCATTTCAGTAACAAAATGAAAATTGCTAGGCTAACTATGCCTGAGGCAAAAAGAAAAGAAATGAATTCTCTTGTGAGCTTGGTTAGTAATGGGGGGAAAATCTGCATCGTACCCTTCACTTTCTGTCACCGTTCAATTTGCCACCGTTAACTAATGACCTCTGGGGCAAAGCATGCATGAGCAGAGGGGGTCTGCTCAGGCCTCTGGTAGTAAGTTCGCCATTAATTTTCTGGATCCTACTTGTCTGTCAGTCCACAAAGTCAGGAGCCAACCAGATTCAAAAGATCAGCTCCAGTGTATTCACTGTTTCCAGTCTAAAACTGGGCCCCTCACTGACATACTTGGTAAAGTTTTCTTGTGTCCTCCTTGCAAGTCTACTTCATTATTTGGTGACTACTTCAAAAATGAGCTTAGCTAAACAGAATACTTCCTACACAGGCAGTTTAAGGACTTTGCAAGACCCTTTCCAGAGATTAAAAAAAATACATTGAAAAAAAATTTTTAAAAATTTAAAAAGGAATGCTAGGGTGTAAGTCAGTGTGACAGCTCCAGGTTGAATCTTCAGCATCAGTATGACAAAAGAGTGCTAGAAGTGTTATTATATTAAACAGTAACACATTTGACATTCTCCTCAAATAGACATCTTCATTTGCACTTAAACTGTTGTGGTAATTAGAGAACAACAATGACAAAAATGGGTGCGCGGTATAATCACAAACTACCAGTGTACTCTTTGATTGGTGGTTCAACTAGAAATAAACCAGAATTCATTTTGGGGATCATTTGTAGTCACGTGTGGGCAAACATCTTTTCCTTTGCTGTTGCTATTTTTAAAACCCAACCTACCCTGCATAAATAGGTGATAAAATTTTTCAAGGGTTGCTTTTGTGTTTCATCATTTTGAATAATCTGGAGATGACTTTTGTGACCTGCTTTCATTTTGCTTCTAAGTGTAAGTTAAACACTAGCTGTCAGGTGATACACAGTCTCAGAAATTTTTGGTTAATTTCACTAACAATTTTTACTTGCTACTTTTCAAAAAGAGGTTAACTCTACAGAATTAATACCATTTATTCATTGTAAAAGGATAGCACAATTTGCTTCATGTTTTAGAAGACAGATTTTAATGACAGCATTTTTCTAAGCAAGTCTGAAACAATAACACAGAAAGTTTAAATCTGGTGAAACCATTGTTTGAGAAATAGAGTATGATATTTTATAAGAAGTGTCCACAAAAATGTCTAATGTTCCATTTCAGTATGCTACGTTAACCACAAAATGGGATTATTTCTTGAACATCAATTATATAACATTATTGATATAACCTGAAAATATGTTAACATTACAATGGTAGACCTTAGCAGTTTAATAAAATTTTGAAAATGTAAATATATAACAAAAGAGTAGATTTATTGTTTCCATGGTTGCTGACTTTTTCAACTGTTTTTTTATTTCCTATTACAACCTGAAATTTTGAAGTTTTCATGCAGTATGAAAATTCTGTAATCCCACAAGAAAGCTGTGTAGTAGTAATTTTAACCCACTATTTCATATATAAGTCATTTCCTAAACTCGAAAATAGCAAGACTATTATGAAAATATTTGCCTTCTTGTCTGAGTGCCTGTAGGAAATTCTAAAGCAGACATTTGCAATATATTATTTAATTGATTAGTATAGCTATCTCACAGTTTACATACATTTCTCACTCTTGATTCTTTTTTTGTTTGTTTGTTTTTGGTACCGGTAATTGAACTCACAACCTTGCACTTACCAGGCAGGCGCTGTGCCACTGAGCTATATCTCCAGCTCACTCTTGATTTTTGAATTGTTTCCTATGTCTGAAACTGGTGATTAGGCACCAAAGATTTATCTCAAGCTTATAAATTCCTCTCTAAGGAATTTTATAGGTGTGGGAAATTTCTCTGCTGCCTATATGTATATAGGTTCATAAATAGAAAAATACTTGCTTCGATGCAGAAAGCACTAATTTGAGGTACAATTAGTGATGACAATAGTGAACTTTATACCTGCTTATTCCAAAGGACTTGTTGTACCTCTATATTAGTTTGTAATATAATTCATAGTGAAATCTTACTAATTAGATTGATGTAGAGAAAAAAGAAGTAGTTAAAAGGTAGAATTACACCATTTTATAATTATAATAAGAAATTATTACTGGTCACATTAAATAACTACATGTTTCACTCTCTTCTCAATCCACGTGTACACCACAAAACAGCAACAGTGCGTTTCTGCTATTTCCCAAAAGAAGCAAACTCTCAAAGTTATTTGCTGTTTATGTTTTAAACCATAGCTCCTTGGGCCTGCTTGAAATAGTAGATAAACTTATGTGAAAATAGAGGAACTCTTTGTAAAATGCTCAGGCTATAAAGATGTATTGTCTTGAGTCGGTTCTGTTAATGCCCAATCCTCCTCACCGTGTCTAATAGTTTAAGAGCTGGTTAAAATGACGGAATTATTTTTGGACATAAAAGTTCCATAAGGAAAAAAAAATCCTATCTTCCTATTTCTTAATTCTCTCAGTGAAAGAGAAAAGATGAACTATAAACACACAGAATTAGATTACATGGGGGAAACGAGGTCCAGGACTTCTGTTTATTCATTCATACATCTATTCATTTATTGCTCACACAACCTAGAAAAAATTGTGTTTTGTTTTTTATTCATTGTAGTGGAAATGGCTTTTAAATATATTAATTAAAATGCCTAAAAGAGAGCAGACGCTAATAGTATCAGCTGTTTTATAGTCTATTTCTATCACCCCCAGCATCTTTAGTGATACAACATCCCTCAGTTAGGGAACCCAAAGCCATGGTAAAGTCCCTAAACTCACCTCCCTGCTCCTCAAGTACAGCTAATTTTGAGGTCCTCCCTGACACTTGGGTACTTTCCCACAATGCTTAGCCGGAGGATATCATTCTGAGAGGAGATGGCTTCACACGGAGTGACTTGTCTGTCTGACTTAAGCGCACCTCCATCTTTGTGTTCTGTCTATAACTATTGGGAAGGATCCACTGCCTTCTAGGATCCACATATCAGCCCCTTGACCTCTCTATTCAACTTCTAGGACTAAAGTGTTCAAACAGGTACATTTGCCCCAAATAGAGAATGGGTGTTTCAAGGGTTCCCAGCCTCCTCTGAGATCTGATGCCAGGAGGGAGGGCCAGTGGTTTCTATTACAGATGTGTCCCCTATTTTCTCTCTTGTGTGTTTTCTTGTGTGTTTTTTCCAAGGACTGGAAAAGAGAGAAGACTCACTCCACAACTTAGACTACAAGCTGCCTCCCTGAACTGAACTAGTACTGAATTTTAACTGGTAGACCTCGAGGAAATTGACATATCAAGTGGCTTTTTGAAAAATCTATATGTTTTAATTTAAAATAAACCTGCACATAGGAATTCCTACATGATGGTATTATTGAACCAGTTAGCAATTTTAAAATCATGGCCTATGAAAAGTAGAACCTGCAATTCTGGTCTACACTGCTCATCTTTAAGGATCCATCAGATTAATTTAATAGGAAACTAGTTTTGTAGGAAACCAAAGGAGCGAGAGATGCCTGTTTATAACATTTTCTCTGAATTCAGAGAAACCAAACCACTATTTTATAGTTCGAGCTGTCAGTGGCCAATGAGTGTAAAGTGGAAATGGACAATGTGTGAGATAACTCTGGCTCATCCTGGCTGAGGACACACTGGTGACACTGACAGTGCTTAGCTGGCCTTTGCAACTGGGATTTTGTTGCTGAGTATGAGTGTTCCCTGCCTTAGAGTTAACCAAATGATGCTGTAATAAAAAAATAAAAATAAAAAAAAATCTGACCTTTGCTTCAGGACAGCTCAGAGAGAAAAAAGGAGTCAAGTAAGATGTACTTTTTCAGTAGTCTTCAGGTTAAAAACAGGGCTCACTGGAATAGTAGCAGAACAGCAAAATTGCTCTCTGGGGAGAACTGTGTTGAGTGGTCGCTACAGAACTCTGACCAGTACAGGTAGCCACTGTCCAAAAGTGACGACTGAGCACTGCCATGTGGCTAAACCAAAGTGAGTGCTTTAAGTGTGCAAAACACTCAAGGTTTTAAAGATGAAGTGCAAAAAAAGAAAAAGAAGAAATATGTAAAGCATCTCATTAGCAATTTATATATTTTATAGTAAATTTTATGTTTGTATTATCATTCTCAAATGACAATGTTTAGAATAGGTTGGGTTCAATAAAACATTAATACAATTCATTTCATCCATCTCTTTTTATTTAAAAAGAAAAGGGAAAATTGTGGCTACTAGAAAATTTAAAATCATGTGTGCGGGTTATATCTTTACTAGATGGTGCTGTCCTGGAACAAGAAAGAATGCCCTTCTGTTTTAAAGGCAACTTGTCAATGTTTACTGCAGAAATTTTGCTAATGATATTTGTGATAGAACCATCTTGCAAGGCGGCGTAGCTTAATAGTCACAAGTGGGCACTCCCAAGACAAACTGCATGGGCTGGAAACAGGCTAATGACTGAGTCTTGGTTTCCCCATTTGTACAATGAGGGGAGTGATTATGGCTAGAAGGTTAAATGGAATACAGTGTATAAAGCACTCAATGGGAAGCCAGATAAGAGACACAATATATAAATAAAATAACTTCTTTCATTCTGGTTTTCTGAGTCAGCTCGGGCTGCTGCAACAAAGTATCATACAGTGGGTGGCTTAAATTAGAGATGTTCCTTTCTGACAGTTCTGGAGGCTGACACATCTCAGATCAGGGAACCAGCATGACTGGGCTCTGGTGAGACCCTTTTCCTGGCTTGCAGATGATTACCTTCTTGCTATGTCCTCATGTGGCATGGAAGAAGAGAGAGAAGAATGGGGGATCTCAAATCTGGTCTCTTATAAGGACTCTAATTCCACCTTGAGGACCACACTTTCAACCTCATCTTGATTACTTCCCAGAGGCTCTACTCCCAATATCATCACATTGGAGATCAGGGCTTTAACAAAAAAAAATATCGAGGTGGATGCAAACATTCAGTTCGTAATGATAGCTTTAAAAGTCCAATCTTCAATAACTGCTATCAATTTACATTTTGCAAAGTTATTTACAAAAACTTTCAGCTTTGTAGAGTGTCCAAATGTATGTACTGGGCATGATTTTTGCTGGAGAAGGAGCAGTTTCCTGGGCCCTTGCCAATTTTGAGTGTGGCTCTTGGACCAGCAGCTGCAGTAGCATTCCCTAGGAACTTGTTGGAAATGCAAAATTTCTAGCCCCTCCCCAGAGTTGCTGAATCAGAATTTCTCTTCCTATCTCACCCCTTCCTAGCTCACCCCCAGTGGTTATGTGTTTGTGTTGAGGTGGGAGTGGATCAGAAGAGAATAAGACAGTTGGATAAGTGAGAGCCTAGCCAGTAATCCCGGCACTCTGGGAGGCTGAGGCAGGAGGATTGTATATCTGAGCCCAGACTGGGCAACTTAGTGACTTAGTGAGACTGTCTCAAAATAAGAAAAAAAATTTAAAAGGGGAGGGGGCTAGGGCTAGGGATATAATTCAATGTGAAGGCCCTGGATTCAATCTCCAGTAGTATAAAAAAAAAGTGAGATTTTGAGGGAGACCAATAAAAGACACACCTACTCCCCAGTGAACCAGAACCAATCATGAAATAGACAAGAGAGTCAACACATGGGGATCAAAATATCAACTTTATCACCAATAGAACTTTTGGAGAACTTGGCTCAGGTATGGCAGGTTTCTGATGCTGAGCCCCAGATATAGAGACTCATTTGACAATATGCAGGAAGCGTCTCCCTAGAACAATAAGGAGGAGGAAGAACATGCCCAGAGTACTGGTATTCCATTGCTGTCAAACTAGCAAGTTACCAAACCCAGCGGTTTAAAGAACACCAATTTACCAGCTCATAGTTGTGTAGGTCAAAGGTACTGTGGCCTCCACTGGGTTTTCTGCTTAGGATCTCACAAGGACAAAAGTCAAGAGCTTGGCCAAGCTGACCTCTCATCTCAAGGTTTTAGGGAAAAACCCACCCTCAAACCCAGAATGCATTTCCACGTGACTGCAGGATCATGGTCCCTGTTTTATCTGGCTGTTTCCTTCTGAGGGGCTCACCCTTATCATCGATAGACTGTATCCCATTCTTGTACCTGACCCCTCCATCTTCCAGTGACTGATTTCACTTCTGAGCCACCCAGGAAAAAAAAAAACTCCATTTTTTACAATCTCTTATGATTAGATCGTTTCCACTAGGGTCACCTCCCAATTGGTTGACTCAAAACCAACTGATTATTAAACTTACTTGCATATCTCTCTTTTCTGTGTATTATAACCAGAGCATAAGAGCTCATCATACTCACAGCCCCAGGGATTAGGATGGGAAATCTTGTGGGTCCATTTTTAGGATTCTTCCTAGTACACCTTGTTTCTGCTTCCAAAGTTACTACAGGTAATTACCACTACTACAGGTAATTACTCTTCTTTGGTAGAAGATGAATAAAGGAGTGGAAAGGAGCCAAGAGTTTTACACTGAGGAATGTTGCGCCACATAGAAACCTGAAGCCAGGAAAAGTCCAACCCCAACCCCGGTATAGTGAAATAGATACAACACAAAGTGTAGTTCAAGGGTTATTCAGGCAATGTGTAGACCATGATGAAGTACATGTCGATCCCATATCATGAGAGCGAAGTTAACCTGAGGCAGAGAGATCTGACACCTCCCTCCAAGATGAAGACAGCGATGGTGGCTCTGAATCCTGCAGCAGTGTCCTAAGGAGCTCACACCAAGTTCAGGATGCATCAAGGGAACAAGGTCAGTAGAACCGTGCTGTGGGAGATTACTCTGGAAGCCCTGTATGGAATCAGTATGATCTTTGCAAGGAATCTGAGATGAGTTCAGAGAATTTGAATGAAAATAATGGCAACAGAGATGGAAAGGGAGAGAAATGATAACAAAGAATCCAAAAAGAGGACTTGGTAAGAGATTGAATGAAGTCAAAGATAAAGCCATAGGCCAATTCTAGAAACTTAAAGAATTATGGTCCAATGGGTAAAAGAACAGGAATAGCTAGTTTGAGGTAGGAGCTGATGACTTGGTTTTTAGTGAAATGTACATGGAAAAATGTTAATTTTTACAGGTCTTCTCTTCTGTCTTAAACACACACACACACACACATGCACGCACACACACACACACACACACACACCTCAGCTTTGCCCTTTCTTTCCTTCTGCCACTTCCCCAGATAGATACCTTCTCTTCTCCAACAAGGTCCTGCCTCCCTGGCCCTACATCCTATTTCCTTTCCCATTCTCTGCTTCTGCTGCTCCACTGAATCTGGCAAAGTTTATGGTCTCCCCATAGCCAAACCCAATGTAGCCTTTTCAGTCCTCATCTTCACGGCTACTTTCTGGCCTTTGAGACATGGCTTCCCTCTGCAAACTCCCATCTTCCTTTGGTGTCCTATGTCCCTTCTGCACTCTTTTCCCTTCATAGCTCAGTGCCTGCTTTCCCTCTGCTCATCCTTGGAACGTTTATGAACCCCAGCCCCATTGATGCTTTTTTCTCACTGGACACATTCTTTGTTCAATCTGAAGGACTGTGGATATTCTGAGGATACTCATCCTGCTATTTTCACATAAAGCCTATCCTGGAATTTCTGATGGTTTTTCCTACAGCAACACTTTCAGGTCTTCTCTGCACATCAAAGCTCAATCTTGATATCTACCTCCAAACCCATCCTCTTCTGGGCTTCTCTACTGCTACTAGAAGTGGTAGTAAATGGGGACACTCCCCCTTGTCTCAGCCCCCCTCTTCTGTCCCCTCTACTTCCACCTTAATTCAGACCCTTAGGACTCCTTGTCTGATAGATGCATTAGCTATCCTGCCCCTTAGTTCTACTCACTTCTGATCCTCCTGTTCACCTTTGACAGATTCATTTTTCTATAATGTGTGTTCAGCATGTTATTTTCCTGCTTCTATGGCTTTCATAGAACCCATTGTTCCAGAACATGTTAAAGTTGAACTGCAAGATTTTTCATGTTGAAGTTCAAAATTCTTCAGGTTATGTAAGCTGCCTATGACCTATCTATACGTCCATACAATTTGTGAGCTGCCACTCCCTGCCTCCTCTAACCTGATCTCAAACCTACTCTCCAAGTATCACAGAACTGACATGCTGGTCTGTTTCACAAGCTCATGATGCTTCTCCTGCCTAGGGTGCCTTCTTCCACCCCACCCTCATCTGCCTCACCCCCTCCTCCAGCCCTCTAAGCCACCTAAAAACCTACCCAAACTCCAGGTGTCAAACCATACCTCATCCCAATAGAAACAGTCTCTGCTGAGCCCACTAGGACGTACTGGCCCCTCTTCTGCCTGTGTCCCTTCCCATCCATTCTCTGGACCCTGCACATGTATCTACCAGGCATTTATGACCCCTCTTTGGGGTCATCTATTTGTCCTTTGTCACCATTGAGCCTAGTGCCATGCATGGTACATAGGAACCATTAGGAAAAAGCTGAAGGGAAAAATATCAAATGCTTCATATTTGCCATTTGGAATGCATGAAGGTAAAAAAAGGCCTAAAAGGCCATTTTATATTTATTATGAATTTTAAAACTTCTCATCGAAATGGACATTGATCTGCTCCTCAAGTTCTTGGGATGACCAGAAGTGATTTCAGGATGTGACTCCTGAACATTTGAGATTTGCTTAGTGAAGAATTTCAAAGAATTTTATTTTCATGGAGACCATGATACAGGAGAGGATAAAAGTAAAAGATGAGATCTGTTAATTTTTCCCAACTTTATGAAGGATACCCATAAAATCACATTGCTGTGGTCAAAATGAAATGTAGTTCACCATGTGTATGGACTTGTCTGTGCATACGTTTGTGTGAGTGTGTGTGTGCACATGTGAGGGTAGAGGTCAAAACTGAAGTGTCCCGGGGCAAGCTTCCCAACTTCCCACGGGGGCAGCTCCTCATCTGTGAAAGGCAAGCGGGAGTGATAGTGCAGGGATTATATCTGGCAAGGTCTGCAATCATTGTCTGGCATGTACCAGCATTCGGAGGAAGTGAGAGAAGAGAACGCTTAGATGAACCAGCCCAATTTGGATTTCACTACTGTGACCATCATAATCTCTCCTCCCTTACAGTTCAGGTCTAACCTTCACAGCTCTGTGGTTGAATTCCTTTAAATTCGGACAGGTGCTACTTCATTGCCCGTGGGGTTCCCTCCCTCTGACTTTAACCACCTTTGCTGTGTTCTCAAGGCTGATGCTATACAATAAACTAAGGAAGTGCTTAACAGTATGCATACCTTTCAAAACCCACTCACTTTTCCCTTTGTTTTTAGGTTTAAAAAAATCTTGGCTTTTCTTGCAGAATTGTTGAAATATTAGGTGTGAACATGAACCCTTGCTTTCCCACTCTGCTACTACAATTTCTCAGATTCAGACATGGAAAAGCTTCTCAGTGTCTCAGGAGAATTTCCAGGGTACTTGGTTTTGCTGGATCTCTTTAGTATGAATCCAGCTGTCTGATCCATTTTATAGTTGTGGATTCTGCACCCCCCCCCCTTTACTCCCATGCCTGTGAAACTGAACTTACCTAACTTTAAGATCCATTTGTTATTTCTTACCTTATCATTCATAATCAGTACAAATGATTCTCTCCCTGCTCTGTTCTTTTTGTTACAAATCTTTATGGAGTCATTTTATGTACTTGTAAACCATGATCTTTTTCATTTTTTTAAGGATGCTCCTTGGAGACTATACATATTTAAATGCTTTAATCTTTCATTATAGGGCAGTCCTTCAGAAGCCCTTATTATTTTATTTGCTCTTTTTGCTTTGGCAAAAATATAAGACTAAGGAGCTGCAAATCTTGTTCTTCTGCCTATTTAAACAGCATCTGGAAATCTGAAATGATTACATCCTTTCTTATTTTTAATGTTTTTTAAAAGCCCCATTATGCCAATATTGTGGAGTAGAGCTCAAAGCTTAGGTTTGTAGTATGTGAAATGTTCAAATCCTAAGGCTTTGCAAAACAGTGTTATTTCCTTGTTCCTCACTCGGTGCTGGCTATTATCAGTATGCAAGGTTGGCAGGGTAATTTCAGATGCACAGCACTACCTGTGAATATGCAGTAAGTGCTTCTTATGTAGGAATTACCATACAACAATTATTTCTAACAATAATTGATATAATCTGTTATTTCAGTATAAAGAATGTGCTCTCCTAGAAAAGAGAAGGAAAACAAACAAGAGGAAAATATTTCTAAAACATCCAATCATTGGGAGTAAATGAGCATAATGTTTAACAACTAGCAGGTTTCTTTTAGAAGGTGTATTTCAAATTGTTTATCTTCATTGCTTTAAAGAATATTCATATTTTTATTTATTGCATTTAGTCTCTGCTGTATTACAGATTTTAAAATGCCTTTGCATTTAAGTTAGGGTTCTAATTTCACCTTGAATTCTGGTTCATTCCTATGTATTCCAAATGTATTTTAATTTTTATTAAATAAATCACATTATATTACATACAAAGCTTAAAGAGGGTGTTTCTATGATGGATAAAGATTCAACATTAACTAGCAGTGGAAAACATTGGTAGAAGGCATATAAAATCATATTCTTGTTACAGTTCATTTTTTACTTGCTAATTTGTTTTATTTTTTGCTAGATATGCTGAATTTATTGGTACAATGATATAAAAAATTTCCAGCGCTAAAATATCTGAGAATCAATGAGCTGCAGAAGAAAAAAAGAATTCAGTAGAAATTCAGTTTTTAAACTTGAATTTATTGTAACTAGAATGAAAGTTAACTATCAGTAAAATTGGTGTTTGCTGCCAATATATTCATATGATTATTTTTATTTTCCTATTTTCTATTACTTCAGAATACCTACATGGAGTGAATTCTAGAGATGTTAACAGTATGTTAGATTCCAAATTATATTTTCATAAAATATGCACGTTCATATATGCATATATATGATTTCATATCTACGTATCACTGTATATAACTTATGATATAATTTTACCACATAATTAAAGCTTTTATGCTGATTCAAATATATTTAAAAGCAGTTCTTCATATTGTAGATGTCATAGCATATAAAATAGTCCAATGAAACATTAAATGATACCTTCAGTTCTATGGCGTTTACCACTTGTACCCTCTGCTATTATTAAATGACTCCACATGACTCTAAAAAATAAAGCTTGGCTTCTATCTGTTATAACCCAGTTTATTACCTTTGTTATTGCAGTGATAATGCATAATTTTTACAAGGGTAAAATGTTTACTAAGCATCCCTAAATTTTAAAAAAAATTAACTTGAAAATATTGTTTGCTGCTTGTGAGGTGCACAATTGATTTATGAAGTTTGAGTGAAAATAATCACAAATTAACCAGAGCATCCCAAGGAAATACTCACAGAGAGGAAGGGTGCAGTGCAGGAACCAAGAAATCCCATCCCCTTAATAATTACATTTCTAAAGTGAAACAATCTCAAAGCCACCTTAGAGAAAAACAGCTTAATTAAATTCCGGTGTTCAAAAATTGGCAGTGTAGGGAACAGATTATTTGTACATATGGTCATTATTCATCAGAATTTTTCTCTATCCCTGTAACATTAGTACCAGCTACGGTAATTTGGTCCAGAACCAATAACAAAATACATTATTTAAAAAAAAAAAAAACAGAATAGAAACAATTCTTTTAGAAATCCATTTTTGGATATCTAATTTGGAAGTATCACATTACCCACAAAGGAAGGGTAATTCTAATTTAAGAGAATTGCTGAGATTCTAATCCCACCTTTAAGCATATTTTATTTTGGAGCGAATTTGAAGAGAGGAAAACGCAAAACATTTAGACATTTTCTGATACCACCTATAGTTAATTACCTTAAATTGTAAGAAAAAAAAAGTCAACAAACTGTTAGTTGTTGTACAGTGAAACCGTTGTCTTGCAGCTAACCAACTCAGCTGTGGAAACTTGCATTTCATTTCTGTTATGTGCGTTTTCAAATTTCCCCCTTGGAACAAATTTGGAGGAATCTATCAAAAAGCATCCTCTCAACCTAGCTCTGTCGCTTTTTTTTTTTTTTTTTTTTTTTTTTTTTTTTGGTATAATGTAAATTTTAGTATGGTTCAGAGTGACCTTGGGAGTGGAGGTGGAAACGTTCCCTTCCTCTCTCAGGCAAAGGAAGGGAAATTCTATATTGTCGCTGAAATGAGCACGCTGGGTGGAAAAGAACTCCTTTCCTACGTGGTGTGACAGGACTTCATAAACTCGGCAAAAGCCCTTTGGACTCAGGGATTCCTGGTACCCGTCAGTCGAGCCCCACACTGCCCGCTATCCATTCACTTTAGTTCCTCAGTAAGGGGCGCGCAGTGGTTTTGTTTCTTTCTGGTTTTCAAGCGTGCGCCGCGCCGCGCTTTCCCAACCCGCGCAGGTCCGAGGAAGCGCACACGACCGGCCGATCTAAATGTTTTATTTGCTATTATCATTGCCGTCGGGCTTCGAACTCGGGATTTATATGTTGAAACTCAGCTAAGCAGCGCCCGCGGTGCTGCCCTTGAAAACTTAACCTGGTGCGCGTATTGCCTTAACCATAATTTTGCTTTCTTGGGACCTGGCCTCCTTCCCGAGTGGTTGCGACCCTTCACAGCCCTTCACAGGGTTTTGGGTTTTAGGCAAACGACCCGAGCCCCTGAGCAGCCTCCTTGACTTTTCCGAGGAGCAGATTACCCGAGCCAGCTCTTTCCCCCGAGTCAGAGCCAACTTCCGTCCTTGCTACACTATCATGCTCCATCCCTGTCCCCAGAGATCCCCAGGGTGCGTTTGGCGGTGGCTCCAGGAGCCTTCGGTCGGCTCTTAGGGAACGCATTTGATCTCATAAGAAAACGGCCCACTGGCCCTGGAAGTTGCCAGTAGAGCGGGGGGGAGTCCAAGCCCCGACACAGAGGAACGGTGGCCCCAGGCGGGAAAGCGGCATTTGGGGAGGCGATAACAATGCAACATTTGACATCACTCCTCAGAGTGGAGTGTTAAAAAGTGAATGCTTTTTTTACACCTGAAATTGGGCTTATTCTAAAATTATTTTAAAAGAAAAGCACCGAGACCCCAGACCCACTAAAAGAAAAAGAAAAAACGCAGTTCGGTATGGCAGTGTCGCGGGCTTTCCAGCGCAAAAGAAAAGAGGGTACGCGCCCCCCTCGCAGAAGGCTGCAGGGAGCCGAGGCCGTGAGAGCGTGGAGGATGTGCCTTTGCCCGGGCGCGCAGGGAACCTGGAGCACCCACGGCGCTGGCCCGGCTCACGGCCAGGGAAAGGTGCCCAGAGAAAGGGAATTCGGGTAAAGACCCTGACTCGGGCTCCCTGACCAAGGGTTTCCAGACGCCACGGCCGCACACAGTGGCTCTGGCGGCCCTCCCCTGCCTTTTCCCCCTAAAGTCAAGTTCCTACAAGAGCGCCCCGAAGACCGCGAGGTGAGACACAGAGCTTCGCGCCCTCGGGGCGTTCAGAGCGCGCTGCGAGGCTACAGGGCCCAGGAACGTCGAGCGAGGGCCGCTGCTGCCCCCTGGCGTCCGCCCCGAGCCCACGGCTCCTGCAAAGTCTCGCCCACCGCCCTATGCAGCCCGCCGGCCTCCCGGGGCCTGGGGCGGGGAAGCGGCCAGACGCCCGGCCCGCCACGGCCCCTCTTCCCCCAGGCTTCGGGCAGCGCCTTGGCAGCCGCGCGTCCGCCTTGGAAGGGAAGAGGCGCGAGGGGACTGAAGTTAAAGGTCGTGTCGGAGTGGCTGCGAGGCCCCGGGGAATGAAGGGCCTTGCTGGATTGGGGGCGCAGTGGTCCGCGTGCCGGGCAAGGAACCTTTAAGCTCCGCGACAATGCTCGCGGCGCCGCGGGTCCTGCGCATGGGAAGTTCCCTGCCGCGCGCAGAGCCAGGGTGGATGCGGCGCCCTGGCCGCTCGAGAGTGGAACCAGGTGTCTCCGTGGAGCTCGAGGGGGGGTGCGGGGCTCGGGCGACCGGGGCGCCCGGCTCCGGCTTCGCGTACGCAGCGCTGGCCCCGCGGCGGGCTTTCTCTGGGTAGGGCGCGAGCCTAGCAGATGCTTTCAACTTTCTTCCCAGCCTCTGGCTCTTTGGGGCCCTCTCTTACTAGGAAGTCCCTGTCCGGCCGCTAAGCTCGCTGCGTAATCAAGTCTCAGCCCCGACGCGGTGAAAAGCACTAATAAGAGAAAATAGACCAACAGAATGCTAAAAACACGACAAAATCAAGTTGGGGAGCACGTCTCGTCTCATTCAATGAATCAGCGCCACTTTGCTGCAGCGGCCGACCAGGCCTCGGGAGCGCGCAGAGCCGCTCTCCAGCCGGCCCCGGCCCTCCGGCCTCCTGGCGGCCGAATCCCACCGGCCCGGGAAGCGGTTGCTCGGCCGTGGGCGGCGCCAGGGCCGCGGGCAGTGGGAGGCTCTGGGCCGCATCCCCGAAACCCTCGCAGCAGCTGCTGCATCTCCAGCACGCCCGGGCGCCTCCCTCCAGCTGATCTCCAGGCCCGAGCGCAGTTCTCTGGCTGGGTCGTCCCCAGGCAGGCCGGGCCTCCGCCTGCTCCTCCTCCTCCTCCTGGGGCTCCGGGCCGTGGCCGCCCGGGCGCCGCTGAGCACTGCAACCCCTTGGCTAGGCCGCCGCGCAAATGCGCGCGTTACTGCCGGGCTGGGGTCCGCACCCAGGCGAGGCCTCTGGCAAGCGTGTGAGCTTGTGCGTGTGTACGCGTGGCCAGGCGGATGCGCGGGGTGCGCGGGGGTGGCCACGGCCACCGAGGTCCCCTCGCCCCGGCTGCGTACAGTAGCGCGCGGCAGCGGGGGCGCGCGAGCCAATTCCAGAAGCAGGCCGCAGCGCGCCGCGCCCTGGTTGATACCGGAAAGGCCTGTGATTGGCCGACGGCCGCCCCTATGCAAACGAGCTGAGGGAATGGAATTCCTGGGGCCGGGCTTACAGTAAAAGCACGTTCATTTCCAGGCACTCTCATTCATAGAGCCAGCGGGCGCGGGCGGGACGGGCGCCCCGCGGCCGGACCCAGCCAGGGCACCACGCTGCCCAGCCTTGCGCCGGCAGGCACCTCTAACCCGGGCTCCTGAGGACGACACCAGAAAGTCAACCTTTGCTGCCCCTCCTAGACCTGCGTTGGATCTTTCTTTTTATTTTTTATTTTATTTTTTTTTCTTTCTTACTTACTTTAAATGAACTGGCTTCTTGGCTGGATGTTTCAACTTCTTTCTTGGCTGTGAACTTTGTTTTCCTGATTTTTTTTTTTCTTTTGACAACTGCGAGAGAAAGAGCGCCGCGGTTCCAGGCGAGCCGTGAAGTTGCGTGTGCGTGGGGGGTGCGCGCGCGCGTGTAACTCGAGCCCCGGGGTCTATTTGGACCTGCGCGGCCGAGTTGCCTCTCCGGGACGCTCCACCTGCTGCGGTGACACGGTGCTCCTGGGGATCGGTGCGGCGGAGCAGCTAGGCCGCCGGTGCTGGGCGACGTGGGAGGAAGATCTCGCTACTGCCCAAGTCGGGACTGACTCACTGAGCCGATGTAGACAGTGCCTAGCTTCAGAAGAGCGCGTGTCTGCGTGTGTGTCACTCGCTACAGCTCAACTCCCACCAAACCACAGGATCAGCCACAAACTTAACCAACATCCCCCAAACCGAGTTCTCAGATGTGCGGACCTGTACCTTAGTATCATCGACTTGGACTTTTTGTGTGTGTGTGTGTGTGAGATTAGCCAGAGATCTTTGAAAAGCTGAATTTCTTTTGCACTGAGCGTTTTGCCAGAATTTACTAAGAGAACATGACAAGTAATTCTAGCCCAGCCCTCTTCCAACTACTGAAGCTGATTTTCAAGGCTACCTAAAAAAAAAAAAAAAAAAAAAAAAAAATCCGCAGCGAACGTTAATGGATTTCTATTGTGTTTAAATTCTCTACAGATTGTATTGTAAATATTTTATGAAGTAGAGCGTATGTATATATTTATATATACGTACACATACATTAGTAGCACAACCTTTGAAAGTCGCGGCTCTTGCTTTTGAGAACCGAAGCCAGTTTTTTATGATAAAAGGGGCGCCGTGTGTGGAAGACACTCCCGAATTTTGCGTTCTGCTGGGACTTTAGACAGAACTCACCTGCAGCAATAATAATAGTAACTGGCAGGCGATTAACTACTGGAACTTCCAAATCATGTATTTGCTGGTTGTTTTGCTCTCTGCATAAATATTTTAGAAAGTGGACGGGAATTTTTCCTCCGGGAACTTTTGTAATAGCCAAAGACTGAAATTAAACTCTCAAACCCAGACTCAAGAAAGCAGTCTCCTTTTGGCATTAACTTTGGATTCTAGTCGCCCACTTTTTAATGCACTAAGCGGTTGGTTGGTAGGAGCCCTGCCTGGGTCTGAAGCCGGATCGGCCTAACTAGAACTTTCCCCGTCCTGGACTGTTAGGAACTTGGTCCCCCGCCCTCCCCCAGCCCTCCCGCTGTAATAAAGGCCCTTGAACTTGTATGTTGGTCTCCCGGGAGCTGCTTGCTGAAGATCCGCGCCCCTGTCGCCGTCTGCTAGGAGCTGTTTGCAGGGTCCTTACTCAATCGGCTTGTTGTGATGCGTATCCCCGTAGATGCCAGCACGAGCCGCCGCTTCACGCCGCCTTCCACCGCGCTGAGCCCGGGCAAGATGAGCGAGGCGCTGCCGCTGGGCGCCCCGGACGCCGGCGCCGCCCTGGCTGGGAAGCTGAGAAGCGGCGACCGCAGCATGGTGGAGGTGCTGGCCGACCACCCCGGCGAGCTGGTGCGCACCGACAGCCCCAACTTCCTCTGCTCTGTGCTGCCCACGCACTGGCGCTGCAACAAGACCCTGCCCATCGCATTCAAGGTACTGGGCTTGGAGCGGGTAGGTGGTGGGAGGACTGGCAGCAGCCCGCGGATGCCTGGGGTGATCCGGGAGACCAGCGGCTGGCCTGACTGGGCTGGCGCTGCCCTCTCGTCGCCCCTGGTCCTTCTCCCTGTGATTGGGATGCGGGGATGCTGCGTTGCCGTGGCGACCCTCGGGCGGGACCCGCTTCAGCCAGCCTGCAGCAACCATGAGGAGGCTAATCAGGATTCCCCGCAAGATAACCACTCAGGGCCTCCCGGGACCTCCTTTTCCTTGGATACAAAGTATCAGTACCTGTCCTTACCTTTGGTGCAATGTAGGCAAAGTTCTATCTAGCAGGAGACAAATCTTTCTGCTTCTTCACGGCGCTCCACCACTGCTGGATTATCACTTAAACCAATTTTTCTTTCTCAAATGAAGGCATCCGGAAATGAAATACAGATACTTCCATACCTACCTTCCGGTTATTAAAAAAATAAATAAACCAGCATTGGAAATTGTCAGGGATTTCCTCCCTTTCTTAACTGCCCTGTAGAAATTAGCATGTCCAAAGTCCAGTGCGGCGGGCGTAGTTAAGTTCGAAAAAGTTTTCTGAGTTTTGCGAGCCTCTAGCTTGCTCCAGCCAGAAGCCGCAAGGAATAACTCCTGTTTCTTCTCCTGGAATCCTGGACTTTATCGCTGGCTCACCTAGATTAAGCCCGGAGCAGCGAAAGGTGACGGTGTCTTCCGAGAGCCAGGAGGTCCAAACCTCAGCTTTGCTGTTAGAGGAGGGGGCGACGTGGACCCTGACACTTCAGCTGAGCCGCCTAGGTCTGCGGTCATTTTTCACCCCGGATCTTGCTCTAGCTTTGAGCTGTCTTTAAAAATCTTGGCCTTCAAGAAGGATATGTAAACAACCTCCAGCGTTTTTAAACAACCACCCCACTAACCTGGCAACAAACAGTAGTAGGAGTTTGATTTCTGCGGTGGGGATTCTGTTCTGTCTTTAGTGGGTTTTGTTTTGTTTGGTTTGGTTTTTTGTTTTTTAGTGTAGCTCTTTAGTATAATCACTGTGGTCATTTCGTGTTCATTTAAAAGGCTAATGAAGGTTAGGGACGCAAACTGTAAAAATAGGTTAGTCCTTTAAAAAAAAGTTAAATAATTGTCCCCTTTACAGGGAAATTAATTTAATATAAGCTTTTCATAGGCCTTAGCCAGATCTTGATCTAACTACAATGAATAATGTTCATTAAAGAAAAAAAGGGCTGTTGGAGTTCTTTAAGCTTTATCACTTTCCAAACTTTAATTGTTATTTTTAAAATAACAGAAATGCAATTTGCAATTGACTTTCTATACAATTTCTTCCTTTTCACTCAGCTGTCTGATAGCATTTTTTTAAACCAGCAGTAAAAATGAGGATAAAGAGAGCAGCCACTTGACTCTTCCTTCCTTCCTTCTACTTATTTAGATTTGGGTTTGGGAGTCCATTTGGATTTTAAATGATTCTAATCCTTTTATGTAAACAGACTCAGCTGGTGGGTCTCCTCTGCTCACCGTAACTGAAAGGAAAGCTGGGGCTGGGGCGGGGGTCACTGTCAGATAAGAGCACGGAGTAGACAGGCTGATAATCAACCAAAGGGCCTTTAAAGCCAGGATCCCCTACACCCCAATCATGCCAAGGGATTTGTGGCTTCCTTTGGCAGGAAATCAGGATCTGTTTTGAGTTCTGTCCTCCCAGGGAACCCACACCCCAATACATCAAGACAATAAATGATTAATGAAAAGTCTTCAGGAGTTGGAGCCATGCAAACTCTTGAGCTACTATATGAAAATGTTATTTTCTTGTGAAGGGTTGAAAAACTATACATATTGCTTTTAGGAGCCACCAGGGAATTCTTTTTAGCAGAAATCATAATAACCGTGGAGGTTTCCTTTTAAAATGACTTTGGATAATTTACTGTAACAAAAATCTGAATTTGTTTGACTGGATGATAGCCTATAAGCTATTACAAGGTCAAGGTGTAGATCTCTTGAAAAAAGTTCAGGTGTGTCTCTTGAGAACATTTTGGGGAAAGAAAAAGTCAGCAGAGAAATCAGACCACTTGATTACTGTCCGTCACCACCCCAGTCCCAGAGAAGAGAGACCACTTCCTCAAGGAGGTTTGCCCACCGCATTGCTGAACAAGTAGACAGAATTTTAAGTGTGAGAACCAATGTAAAGGTGGGAGATGAAAGCAGGCTAAACTTCTCAATCCGTCTGTATCCTGGCTTCCTTCACTGTGGGCCCCTGGCTCCACTCTGTACTTAACCCTCCACTAACACCCTAAGCAGTCTCTGCAAAAATTTAAAATTTAGATTTTAAGCAAGTCTCAATCTCTTTAAGAAGTTAATCCTTAGAGAATTATATTCCCCATGATAAAGAAGAGCAAATGTGAAACAATTATGAAGTCTGATGATGTTGAGGAAAAGAGCATTTAAGCACCTCTTTAGAAGTCCTCCGAAATTCTGTGTGTAAATCCTTTGCTTTAATCTTCATAACTAAGGAGACATTCAAAATTATGAATTTTCTTTAAAATGGATTAAAATGATCGTAATTGTTCATCCTGGGCTCCATCCTGTTCTCCACCCCCTTCCCTCCCATGGAAGACCTTTATTTTAGCGCAGGAGAGGTATATATTTTTACTACCGAGAAAAATCCTAAGCTTGCTACGTGCTACCCAGTATTTACAGAAGCAGCCAACGAAGCTGTTTGGATGACTTAGGAGAGATTTTGTAATACTATAATATTACAGTTGGTTTAGGCCCTGGTACACCAGAGTCCAAAGACATCAACATGCCTTCAGCAAAGAAATTCAGAGAGCTTGGACACTGACTGTAATATGCTTTTCATAAAAAAGAAATAAGTAATATTTCTGGCAGCAAGATCGTGGTCCCCAGCTATGCATTAAATGTCATCTTGGCTGAATTCTATGTTCCACTCCACGGCCTTCTTTGAAACATTGGAAGATTAAGGGATTCGAAGTAAATGAATTGTAACTGTAATTTCAACCTAATTAGGATTGGTTGGAAATGCCTGTTTGAACTGTGAACAGGCTAAGCCAAGAACAGTATTGGGAGAACTATATAGTATAGAGGAAAGTTGATATTTTGCCCAACTTCCTGATACTTTAAAAACAGAGAAGTAAAACAAAATATGAGATATCTTTGGCCAGCAAGTCCCTTCTAGTCTGTTTGGTCTGTGTTAAAATGTAAATGTTTGTGTTCCTTTACCTGTTATTTATAGCTTTTCATTCCAGTTGTTTTTCTCTGTTTGAAGGTAGACATTTTTTCATTCTCTTCATATTGCCTATCAATGGCAAAATCCATATCAAATTTGCAGATACATTAGTTTAAAATTTTAATTTAGTTTAAGTATGCTTGTTAATTGGATAATATATATTAATGAAATTTCCTTGGGTTGAATTTTGCTCCTCCCCTGCAAATACTTTATAGATAAATGAAAGGCCATGATGGTGATATTTGAACACCCAAATATCTTTGATTTCTGCTGCATTTAAAAAATGGGAGGGGTAAGAGTTAGACTCCTAATTTTTTATTCTTAAATTCCAACATCAACAATCTTTTCTTATTTGGCCTCCATGATAATTTTATGCTTTATTTGCTTCTATTTGGCGAAGGTTTCGAGGGCTTGCCAAATTACTAAGGAGGATAGTATTAGACTCCAAGGTGGAGCACTAGGAGAAACGGCATAGGAGCACGGTGATTCAGAGCGCATTGGGTGGTTATAAAACAAGATTTATTTATTTTAACCTCTTTCCAGAGTCAGCCCCAACAATGAGTTATTCAGTTTGAAAGCCATGCGGTTGATTCTGTACCCTGTACACTTACTGAATACTGAGTTGAAATAGAAAAGCTTGGGTCACCACAGACAGATGAAGATGAGGAAGTAAAAATATATGTTCAAGGAAGACATTTCAACACTGTGAGCTAATTTCACAGAGGGAAGTGAAAATCATGCAAAAAGAAACGGGAAAAAATTTAAGAGACTAAAAAGAGCAGAATAAAGCAAGCATGGTTTGTAGGAATAGAAGGAAAAGATAACAATGATCAATCAACTGATCAAGGAGATTTATTTCAATAATGTCTTTTGAAACAAAAGAGAATTGTCATATTATTGCTCTTAATTAAGTGGCGACGAACACACTTATAATAGGAGCTAAATACCTAATTAGAGATTGCTTAGAGAATAAATAGCAGTGTTTTAAAATTTCCTTTTTAGAAAACATGTCTAAACATTGGAACGAAGGGATTGAAAACAGAGATAAAAGTCCCTGACCTTGCTCTTCAGTGCAAATTGGATGAAATAGAGGAGTAAAATCTTCCTAGTACCATGAGAGTAGATTATCCTGCTGGGGTCTTGGGGTCCAGAGTATGTTCACTTCTCAGAGTGACTGGGTTCATTTTCTGTTGTGCTCCTTCAAACCATGGAGCTGCAGCAGCCACAATGAATAAAAACAGTACAGAGTCATCTGAAGGACACAGGGAAGGCAGAAGTCATGACTAAGCACACAACAAAGATGGGAATGTTGAGAAACATGACTTTGATATCAGATAAGTGAATCTATGGCAGCCTTATTTACATACAGAGAAAAAGGACTGAAAACAGTCCCAACAAAAACTGCTGTAGCAATTACATGCTAGTAAAAACTGGGAGGCTGGAAATGGGAAGGAATAATAACAGATTAAGAAATGCTTTATTATTACCAATTCAAAAGCAACCATCAAAAAATGATTATACACAATGGGTATGAATAACAAAAATTTCATTACCATGAGAAAGTACTATGAAGAATATTAGAAATGATAGGAACAAATACAACTGGGGGCCTTTTGATTTGAAAATTTACAACCACTATGAAAAACTCAAACAATAGAAATAATGGCCAATAATAAATGTGTAGACCAAGAAAACATTTTCTAGAAGAGTCAAATGGAATGGCCAAGAAATAGATACTGTTGCATGAAGCATCTTCAGGCCCTGCTCTTCAGAACATTTTACCTTGGAAATACTTTTTTTTTATTCCTTGAGCATCAAAAATAGTTATTGACTGGTTTTCTTCAATAACCTTGATAATGAGCCATACCTTTTCAATTACATTAAAGGGATTCCTTGTCAAGATTAGCTGGTTTGGAGAACACCTCAGTCATCTACCAGCTATAATTAATGCATCTTTAGGATCAGAGATATAAAAATGCAGCTCAATGCCACCCTTGATTTGAGGAGGATAATTAAAGTGTGAGCCTCTTTTCCCTGAGGCCTGTCACTTTTGTAATTAGTAGTAACCAACAGGTACATTTCTGATTTTACTTTCTTGCATGCCAGAATTCATTGCTAATGACATTCAGTACAATAGAAATGCATAAGAATACCAAAGATGAACTAGCAAGGGACAGTTTATGTCGTTTGAAAATCATAGCAAAGATTGGATTTAATTTTAAGTTTAAATACTTAAAAGTGAATTCTAGGCTCTGGCTCTGTTAGGCATGCCAGTGGCAGTCTGAGCAAGTAAAAGATGGGTCAAGTTATAAACTTAAGAACAGAAGACATTCTGTTTCTCAAATATGAGGAATTAATAAGAAATGATTGTATTCATGAGACGACACAGCTTCTCAAAACCCTTGTTATTGTTACTCTTGTTTGAACTATTTTGTATGACTCTGTGTGGCTTTATTAGGTAAATTTAGTAGTGTTTTATTATTTGAAAATTTATATTTTGTTATGCATAATGGAATTTTTTTTAAATGTTCCCATTAACAAACTTTCGTGTTATGTTACTAGGTTATAGTTGTTAGTTTAGTTTCCTCTGAAAACTAAAAAGTATCATTTAACGTGCATTTAATTTTAGAACAATGGCTACACAAATGACATGAAAGTATATGTATAATATTCCTGATGTCTGCATTTGTCCCTGACTCCTGTCTAGGTGGTGGCTCTGGGGGAAGTTCCAGATGGTACTCTGGTCACGGTGATGGCTGGCAATGATGAAAACTACTCAGCCGAGCTCAGAAATGCTACTGCGGCCATGAAGAACCAAGTCGCAAGATTCAATGACCTCAGGTTTGTCGGTCGGAGTGGGAGAGGTATGTATCTGTGAAAACTGAACTTGAAACACAAAGTAATTACATGGCAACAAACCCACATTTCAGAACTTCTAGCAGTTTCTGTGATGGTCTTTCTTACTGTTATTGCTATGTCAAGCTTTTAAAAAGTATTTAAAATTAATATTTTTGGCACAATCTAACTTTACAGTATTGGTTTCAATTACTGAATTGTTTTAAGACTGATTTAGAACATGTAAAACATGAATTGTGAATGTCAACAAAACATCTCATAATTTTACTAAAATGTGAAAATATAAAACTTAACTATAATGAATACTAAGATTATGCAATGGGGAAACTATTTCATCACAGAAAATCTATTTAATAAAAGCCTTTAGTTTACGATTCATGTGCTGTCTGTGACAAGTGTCAGGGTTTCAAATAATTACTTCAAATAATTTTAAAAGATCCCTAGTGTCTGATGTGGAAACAAAGTTTCATGCAAATGTACCTTTTTAGGGTAAAATAAGAATAAATAGTGTCAATACTATTAATGAGAATGTGACTTTTCTGTTAGATTTATTTTGAATGCCTTATTATGATTTGTGGGGGAGATTGGGCCGACTTAACATTTTAGGGACTAAAAACGTGAAAGACTAGATTATCCAAAGAAATTCTTGCATTAGTTCAGTTTTATTTTTCATCTTTAACCCATTATCAAATTATCTGAGCAGAGAGAGAAATCTTCGCTCATTATAATCTTCTCTGACTTCTCAATATTTCCAAGTATCGTATTTTCTCTATATTGTAAGAACCTATGTCATATTTTGTCAACAGCAAAAAGAACTGAAAGTTTAATTGAAAAAGGTAGGCTATTTTGCTCTGAAAATCTCATTTTTATAATATTGTATTAAATAAGTTTAGGAATAAAAGTTATTTCCAGTTAAATAAAAAATACATGATAAGTACCTAAGTAATAGTAACATCTTATCTGTTGGAAAAATATAGAAATACCAACGAAAGGACAATTAAATAGGAGTAACCATTACTCTTTACGAAGGTGTTTAAATATTAGAAAATCTGTGTTCTCAGAGAATTTTACTAGTGAGAGAGGGGAAAGGAGTTAATGTGTGCTGATTATTTTGCCTCTTGTCTTTTGCTATCCTTACTGTCTGGAGCATTTTCATAATAGAATTGTAGCTGGAAAATTTTAAGAAAAAACTTACAACATGATTGAAAATATATGTTCATAGTACTATGTTAATCATAGGGTAATGTAAAGAAAATTATATCCTCTTATTAAAAGCATGAGGGATGCCATAAGATATAAAAGCATAAGTCATTAAATGGGTTCACTTGTTATATTAACACTTCCTGCCTTTCAGTAAATGGAATTTGCATTATGATTCAGAGAAGTGTGTTTAGAAAACATCTTGAAGGCTTCTGATGAGTAGCTGGCAAAGTGGATGAGAAGCCAATGAAAAATAAAGGTCCCTCAGCCAGGCCCATGCCCACCTACCTGGCTAGCAATCGTAATTCAGTTCCTGTAGATTTCTACTTTTGGAATTGACAGCTCAGTGTCATGTGGTCCCTTATCCAGACAGAGTATGATTATCATAACGTGCATGTATGCAGGTCTCTGTGTCGGGTTTTGGTTAGAAAAGTTTTGAAAGCTATTTAGTGGCCCATCCAGTGACATTTTCCCATTAGAACCTCAGCTGTGGCTTTTTGGCAATGCACAATAAGTTGATGATAATAAAGAAAGAGATTTTGAAAGCAGTGTGCTTATTTTTCTGGCGGGGAGGGCTGATCTCTCATCCCTCATTGGCCATCTCTGTTTTGAGTAGGTGACTAATAGGTGCTTGTGTTTACTTGGGTAACAGTGAATTGTTTCCCCAAGGCGTGGATTGTTTGCGTTTGGCTTCCTGATTCTTCATGCCAGTGTGCCCTTGAGTTTTCACAAACCCCAAAAGTGAAATAGCTGCAACCAAGGCTGGGTCGTCTTCTCATACTTTGGAATGAAAAAAATTAATTAAATGTCATAAATGGACAGTATTTGTTTTGAAAGGGCTCTCCTTCCCAAGTAATCAAAAACACAGAAACCCTAATTGAATATTTGACCCAGTTATGGTTACCACGTGTAATGTTGGTCTTGAGGCTTTTTTTTTTTTTTTTCTGTCAATGCCGCAAGGCAGAAATGAGCTGTGAAGGGGCCCAACTTGACTGTGTCATAATTTCACTCCCTGCTCGTGAAGTACAATTTGATTTTGCTTTTTCAAGTGTAAGTGTCAACGATAAAGCCTGCTGGATTTTTTCTTTCTTCTTCTTTTTGTTTTTTAATCTACAGTTTGCTTTCCCATTGGGACGAGAGCAGATGAGTCTCACTAATTTTGACAATTAGCCTTGTGCTCACTTCAGCAGCACATATACTAAACTTGGGACAATGAATCTTAATTTTCCTCACTGAATCTTATTCTTTAAAAGTTTCTTTATGTTTTATTAAATGATCTTAATGCTATCTTCTGTTTCATTTTCTGTTTTGGAAATATCCTTTGGTACTGACCTACCATGCAGTGGTCTGGCCTTTGGTTCAGCCGCACACTTCAGTGCCAGTTTTGAACTCTGTCAAAAGCTGTCATTAGATTGGTCTAATAGATTCTCAAAGGGGCCTGTGCTTAGAAGGGAATAAAAAGTAGACGTTCCCCCATTCCCTTTTTTTTTTTTTTTCCTTTTTACCAGGTGCCACACTGTGGGGGTCATAAACCTTGTAGAAAGTGCCAGAGTTTGCCCATGGAAGCATTTTTTTTTTTTTTTTTCTGTTCTACAAAACTGATCTGTCTGGGGCTGGCTGATGTCCAGGATCACAGCTCCTAACCTAGGTTAAACCCACAACTGGGAAAACCTGCCTGTCCGGCTTTTAGGGCCCTCCTGACTATCGGGCCCCTAAAGATGTTGGTGAAGGCCTCAGCTGCATGCACCTTCCTCCTTTTCTCCCATTCCCTCCTTTTCCTCCCTGGTAGTTTAAATCTCCTTCAGGGTGTATCTCAACCTTGGAATGTTTCTTCCTTTGATTCGGTATCTCCATGTAAGTTGACCTTGCCTTTACAAAGGAAGAAGAGATAGCAGTCCGCAGGAGATGAGAGTTAGAGGGCTCTAGGAAGTCCTCTGAACTCCAGAGATTAGAAAGCACGCAGGTGGCTGTTGAACAACGCACATTTTAACTCCGTGGCCTGGGACTATCAAGTCACCTCCAGGAAATTCAAGTTTAGGGTCAAAAGGAATTTTCTTCAGTGAGATTAACCAGCACAGCAGTGTGCATCACTTTACACCTGCAATTAATGCAGGTACCACTAAATGTTTAGAATTACAAGAAAATGCATTGTTGCTTCAGATGAGAGACACTTAAAAATTTCTGGCGGTGACATCTGAGAGTACTCTGTCCCTCTTAGATGTTGTAGTATTTATTTAGCTGAAAGTCATCAATCCATCAGTGAATACACCTTTAGTTATTTCACCGTAGAACTCAAGAAGAAATCTACCAAACCTATCATCAATCGCATTGTGAATGGGAGAAGGAAATCCACTGCACATTTCTATTTTTCCTAAGAATATGATTTTAATCTTTTGGAAACATCATGGATAATTTTAAAAACCCTTTGGAAGACTTTTCCCAAGGTGGGAACAATGCACGTTTACACAGTGTATCGTGTACAATTTAAGTTTCCAGAGCTACTGGGGTTCGTCTGTAGACCTCCCAGGGGTCCACAGAGGCCATGCCTGTGAGTTTGGAACTTTGCATTGACCATGGAGGGTCAGCCTAGCACAGTGCCTCACATATTAGTTACCTGGAAAATGAAAAAATCATTTTCTTGCTCCCTGTGCTGTTTTGGTAACATCTGGTTTTGTGATAGCCAGGCCCTGGTTAATGAGGGAAGTAGACACCATTCAGAGTACCCGCCTAGACTTTGAACGGAGAGCCACAGGGGAGGCCAAGGAGGGAGCTCATCCTGCCATTGACAGGCAGCTTCTTCTTGTGTGGGCATCAGCCCTGGCTGCAGAAAAACAATTCAAATTCCGATCAATTCCTATGAACTATGAGGCCAAGTATTCTGCGGGCTGTGGGGACAAGGATTCATTTCTTAGTGGAATTTTTGGTGTTTGTGTTGACCTCCCTGACCACTTGAACATTGCCCACTTTCAAAATAGTACCCCTTCCTAGCACTTTTATAAAATGAAGTCCCTTCCTTATGTTCTTGCTGTAAATGTCTTTCCAGACATATTTATCCTGCCACAATCAGGGTTATTTAATATTTATATAATGTTGGTGACTTCAGGCATTTTCATTCTTAAGTTATTTTACATTATTTGAGACACAGTATGGGGATGTTGTCTTTTACATAAGTGGAAGAGTGGTGGAGATGAAGGCTCGTTTAGGAAAAGATAAAGTGTTTGATCAGAACGAAGAGGCATGTCTTTTTGTAGTCATTTTCACTGAGTGGTGGTCTGAATAACTCACAGTATTATCATAGGATTCAACTTATTTCCTATGCGATCACAGATTCACATAATGGGGTAAGGAAAAATTTATCTGCCAACCCCAGAGATGTTCTATGGATAACATTCCCAATATAGACTGGCAATCACATATCCTAGAGAGAATAAAAGGAAAAGAGACGACTTATAGTAAAATCAAATCTCCCATTTTCCTCTCTTTTTTTTTTGCTTGTTATTGATCTATACTATAAAATACATATAGACTGAAATTTGTTTTCTTCAGATTTATGAGAAAATATAGATTTTAAAAAACCAGCTGCTGCTATTGCAAGCCTCAGCCAGCCCTAGCAAATACTTCCTCTCGATGGCAGGTCACAAGCTTGAGTCCATGATTCGATGTAGAATTCATCTCTAGGGATCATGTTTCTCGTTGTCTTTTGCATTTCTCACTAAAAGAGTAGCAACATTTTTTTCAAGCAAGTTTTTTTCCTCTCCTGCTTAAAGCCTGGCCATGGCAAGGACCAGAGAAAAGCTTGCCTGAAAACAGCTTGAGCCTGAACAAGCAGTTTCAGAATTTATCCCTTCCTGGTTTTCTTGCTGATTTTATGAAGTGCCAGGCATTGCTGATGGTGTCAGACAGCTTTTCCTAATTGAGGTTATTTGTATGAACAGTGTTTTTCGGTTGATGAGCAGAGCTGCCGTTCTCCCCAACCACCCTCCACCCCTTCTGTGCCAGCCGGCTTGCTTTTGGTGGAGCCAATTCTTTTCGGTCAGGACAGAGGACTATCAATCAGAAAGTGCCTCAGAGAGAAATAATGCTTGAGTGATTTTTAGAGCTTCCTGTTTCGGCAGCAAGTATTAGAGACATAAACAGTGATCCAGCCAATGCTGCAACCGGGCTCTGGTTCTAATAAATCAGTTTCGTATTTTCTTTTTGTGCTGGTTAGCATGGGGCAAGGGAAGGTGGAGGAAACTGGTTATGGAAGAACATATTCCGTGTTTCTGGATTTTTTTCATTTCAAAGAAAAATTACTTGTTGAAACAGAGATGGTGTAATGTCTGATGACTGTTTTCTCTCTGCCTATGATTATAAAACAAGTTTAGATCGCCAAGGGGATGTTTATGAATAACTATATACAATCACCCCTTGGTATCTGTGGAGGATTAGCTCCAGGATCCAATCCCCAATACCGAAATCTCCAGATGCTCAAGTCTCTTGTATAATATGGTCTGGTATTTACATAGAACCAATTCACATCCTCCCATATACTGTATTTAAAATTATCTACAGATTATTTGTTATACCTCATACAATGTCAATGCCATCTAAATAGTTATGCTGTATTGTTTAGGGAATAACAATAAGAAAAAAATATTTGTACATGTTCAGGACAGATCCATTTCTTTTTCCAAATATTTTCAATCCATGTTTGGTTAAATCTATGATGCGGAGCCCATGAATAAGGAGGGAGGACCAAATGTACTGTCAGTATGGAGATACTAAGTGTTATACTCTTAGCCGATGGTGTGTGTGTGTGTTCATACTTTCAATGAGAGACTTTTTTTTTTTTTTTTTTTGTGGGTACCGGGGGGTCGACCTCAGGACCTCGCGCACCAGTAGGCGCCCGTGCCGCTGAGCGATATCACCGGCCCCTTTTTCGTATGTGGGTTCCGGGAGTCGAACTCGGGCCCTCGCGCTTGCCGGGCAGGCACTTAAGCTGCTGAGCCATCTTACGGGCCCAATGAGAGACTTTTTGGACCAAAATGTCTTTGAGGACTATATCCATGCTAATAACATCTCTCTGAAGCCCAAATAAAGCAATTAACAGAAATTAGTAAGTGAGCAATGTGGATTTAATGAGGTGCCTGTGAATACGGTTGAATGTGTGGGGTTTGTCAGATCCCTGGCAGGGCGTGGGGGATGATGGGTGGCATACTTCATGGTTATATTTACACACATTCAGTGGTTTCACCCTGTGCCTACCCATTCCTGGTGTGGTTGTGAATCGGTGTTCCAGAGAGATGTATTTTGGTCTGTGTTGAGCACACATTTAATGATGGTGTTCAGTTGCCACTGCACTGATTTGGGGTTGAGGCGTTTGCCCGACCTCTGTTAGCCTGTATTGGGCAGCGTAGCCCATTTGAGAACTCCATTTGCTCTCGCAGAACTTTCTCCAGCAAAGGTGTTGTGGACTCATAAAAGAATACACCAGTCTCCTGGTTTGGGTGCTAGATTCAAAATACACTTTCTCTAATTTCCTCCAGACAGAGGCACTTAAACCATTTTTCTCAAAGACGATGCAGGTAAATTTCCTCTTTATGTTTCAACTTAGATTAATCCCTGCTTGTACCTTGGGACTTAAGACTCTCCTTCCAGAGCCACACGGCCCCCTCTCCTGACCCGGGTGTCTCCTGTCATGTGAACGGGAGCCCTGGCCAGGGCCAGCACCCGCAGGGGAGGTGTCTGGCCCTATTTGAGTCACCTTATGCAAACAAAGGTGATGCTCAGATATATGGGTGGCCTGAGCACAGGTCATCTTGTGCTTATCAGATCTTGGCTGACAAGGTGAGGAGGGAGGGGCCGGTTTGGAGGTGGAAACAGTCTAGTTTTCCCAAGGCACTGATTTTGAATCTTTACAGATATTTTTCTTTCTTTCTTTTTTTTCTATTTGAAATCCTTGTGGGAAGTGTGGACAGTATTAATCATCTATTATCTGTCCTTAATAAGGATCTAAATAGGCTCTTATCTTTAATAAGGTTTTGTCTGCCTCTTTAAATGATGTCTCCAGAACCTATAATAAATGTTCTGCCTTCATCTTTCCTTTAGAAACCAAGGGCAGGTCATAGCCATTATCTTATCTGTCTCTCTGCTTATCAATTTTGATGAAACTCTCACTCAGTGGTTCCCAGCTGGGGATGATTTTTGACCCCTAGGAGACATTTGATGACATCTGCAGAAATTTTGGGGCTGTTACATACTGGGGTGGGGGTGTGCTCCCATATCTGCTAAACAGCCTATTGTGCGCAGGACGATCTCCCCCGACAGACCCCCACAAAACGTCACTCACGCTGAGGTTGAGAAGCCCTGCTCTAGTGCCATGACATTCGTAAACTGTTAAATATCTCCCTTATGCCCTGCTTCCTAATGCTTTCTACCTCATCACAAAATTCACACACACACACACACACACGCACACACACGAATTCAAAAACTTTACACAGGCCAGGTATGGTGGTGCACGCCTGTAATCCCAGCTCCTTGGAAGGCTGAGCCAGGAGGATTGAAAGTTTGAGGCCAGCCTGGGTGACCCAGTGAGATCCTATCTCAACATAAAAAAAAATAAAAAGGGGATGGGGATGTAGCTTAGACCTCTCTGTGTTCAATCCTCAGTACTATAACAATTAATTAACTAATTAAAAATAAACATAGAGATTATAGATGTTGTGGCTGAATATTGAGGCTGTTTGAAAATGAATACATACCCATGTTCTAAACGTATAGCACTGTGCCTTCTCCCCACATTTGCCCCACTCGCCTGGTGTCCTGGATGGCAGCTTCGTGTTGAGGGGAGGAGATCTGCAGGTGGGGTGGTCAACACCAGAGCAGGGACAGTTCTTCTAAGGGGCTCTGCACACAGGTGCACCTCCATTGGGATGGCAGAAAGTAGAAAAAGCTCCGCTGGCTTCTCAGTGGTCTGCTGGGAGCGCTTCCTTCAAGTGGCCACAGGTCCACCCATCTGGTAATGTGAACTGATGTTATAGGCAGTGTCTGCCCGAATTAAAAAGTGCTAAAAGCAAGATCCTGATATGTGTCACCTGCAGAGACCTTCCAGACTCCTGAAAGGGCTCCTTCTGCAAACCTAAAATAAAAACAGAGCAGCACGTGGGAGGGGAAAGGGGACCATGGTCCACTTTCCAGACCAACTCTTCCCCAGGTTTAGTGCCACCCTCAGGCAGAGCTCATGACTGGTGTCTGGGTGCTTCCAGAGCCTCCAGCAACCTGTTTCAGTGAGTTAGTTTTGCTGCCACTTATTTTTCATTCTGAGATTCAGGGAAAGATTATTTGAAAACAAAGGTCTGAAAAATGAGTCCACTAGGTTCTTCTGCTGTGGGTTGAATTTCTTGGATAAGCTTGGTGGTGACTGTTTTCTGTGGTTGCCTGCTTGCTTTAACTGCAAGTGGAGACCATTACTCCTCACTTCCATAAGTCTCCCTGTGAGATAGCAGCAGTTCCCAGATTTGGCGTAGAGGAGGCCAGTTCTGTGTGCGGCCATTTGTGATAATAAGAGTTAAGTGTCTAAATAAAAGAGTTCCCATGGCCACTGAGCCAGGGCTGCATGGAGCTCACACAGGTTCCTGTAGATATGCTTAGGAGAGAAGAGTGCTGGGAAAAAGTGCCAAAACAGCTGTGACATGCAAGGGGACATGGCTGTGGTCGCTGAGACCCAAGCACCGCAGAAAAGAAATGAGGATTTGTCTAGAAGCCCCCAGGAGGGGGACTCCGAGGAATTTTCCAAACAGGAAAGATCTATAGACCTTAACTAGAGAAGTACTGTATGGGATCCACGGCCAGCGACCATGTCTGTGTCACTGAATATGTGTACATGGATGACTGTCACAGGGCTGTTTTTCCTCTAGAGCCCTGTGGTCAGTGCATGGACTTTTCTGGATTCTTCACTGAGAGAGGATGTCTCAAATTGAGTGCTGTTAACATTCAGGGCTGGTTATTACTTTAATTTATTTACTTACTTACTTACTTACTTGTTTTCACAGTAATGATGTTTGAACCCAGGGCCTTGACAGTGAGATACATCCCCAGCCCATTTTTTATTTCTTATTTTAAGACAGGGTCTCGCTAATTTGCTAAATTGCCCAGGCTGGGCTCAAATACTTCATCTTCCCAGAGTACTGAGATTGCAGGCATGGACCACCACCCTGCTAGGGCTGGTTATTATTTGCAGCACAGGGGTGTCCTGCACGTTGCTGAACGTTTGATAGCATCCCTAGGCTCTGCCTGGTAACCAGCGACACCAATCCTCCCAGTTGGGATAATCAGAAATGTCCGCTGACAGTGCCAAATGTACCCTGGGGTGGGGGCAGGGTTATTCTTGATTAAGAACTAGTACTGGCTTAAAGGTATCTGTCCTTGAACAAGTCGCTTGACCTGTCTGAGCCAGATTCTCCTCCAGGGGGTGGAGGTACAATGAGGATTGATTACCCGAGATAAGATATAGGTTGGGAGTTATTCCCTCCCCTTCATGAGATCTCTGCAAGTGACACAAACTCGAGTAGACAGTGGTATCTTGTCAGCTGCAACGACAGCAACCAGCAACACTGTCAGCCAGGGGCCTGCTTTTCCTTCGTCCAAGTGGATGAGTTTCCCAGGCGGGAGGGAACATCAGCCCTTTTGCTTATTTCTCCGCCCACACAGTTCTGAGGTCCTGAAAGGGTTACATGCAACAGGCACTGAGATTTCAGATTAGCAATGGCCTAGATGAAATTAAATATGTACTGTAATTTGAAGCATTCACTGTTTTTCATGGGAAAAGAAGTTCTCCCCGCTTAGCCTTTCCAACTCTTTTGTCCAAACGCTAATGGCATGCACATATTTATGATTCATACATGTTGCTTTTAATTCCTGATTGTATTTTAACAATAAACACTGCATTTTGACAATGAGGCAGAATAATCCCTTTGTCCTATTGCTGGGCTGTGCATCTGGCGCCTGGCAGCATCCCATTCTTCCTGAGCAGTCGTGGCTGCCTCCACCCAGGTTCAGGGAGTTTTATTTTAGTGCTGTCGCGGCTGCCTTGGACCAGACTGCAGGTATCCTGGCTGCTCCACCAAAAGGCTTTGGTAAGGCTGTATCACAGCCTTTTCATAGATTGCAAGTGAACGTCCATGCACATTTTTCTCTTGTGGCCACATATAAACCAGAGAATTGGTTAATCTGGCTGTTATTTTAAGAGGTATCTTACTATCTTAACATTTGCATTCTGGCAAATCCCTGGGCTCTAGATTACACTAATGTCATCATGTCCCACTTAAGATACCTTCAATTCGTAATCACCCCATAAAAACACATGTACCTACTTGTCAAAATTCTGTGACTCTTTGGAAGGTAGAATGATGTCATGTGAAAAGTGGACACACTTGTGGGACCCCCTGAGATGTGCGGGCCTCAGTATCCCCTTCTGTATCATAAGTATGACAACATCTTTCATCCAGACCTCATGAGGCCAGGGTGGTAAATTGAGATGATGTGCATGTAACAAGATTTAGGAAGAAGAGGTGCAAAGCACCCCGACATTGTTCTTCCTTCTCCACTGAGAAGCACTGAGGGAGAAGGAAAGAGAGCTGGCTGGTCTGACATGTGTCACTGAATCTGAAAGTTAGTAAAGATGCTACTTTCCACTGTCTGTTCCTTCATAGCAAGGAGTTTCTATCCCTCTATTTTTATTACTAAGGACCTCATTAAATAACAATGCCTGAGATGTAGGAGGAGCTTCCTAGTCATAATCAAATGCATGCCTTTTAATAATAATATAATTACAAACACTTGTTGGACACTGACTGTCTGTTCCTATTTTATCATAATTATTGTCCTGCCCTGTCCCTGAGGTCATTTACTGAAGGCATTTCATTCATTCATTCATTCATTCATTCATTCATTCATTATATACACTGTGCATCTACTGTGTGCAGGTGCTGGGCTAGCATTGGAGATGTAAAGGTCAGCTATAGAGAAAGAAGTCACACCCTAGGGAGGCTATGGGGATGGGGGACAAGCAAGCCATTGCTGCTTTGAATGGGCAGCACTGTGGCAAAGGACAGGTGAGATGGACACTGTTCAATATGTTAAAGGGGCAATGGGTCTCCCCAAATTGTCATCTCTTCTGAGATCTGAATGTTGCAAGGAGGCTGCCCAGGTGGGAGCATCCAGCAGGGAAGGTAGAGAGTGGGGAGGAAGACCTGGTCTGGGGAAGAGCTGAGGGAGACTCTAGAGGCCACTCCAGAGGGCTTGGAGAGGGCCAGGCTGGTAAATCCACACAGGAGATTTGGTCTCCTCCTATTGCTATAGAGAACCATCTGCAGATTTTAAGCAGAGAGGTATTGTCACCAGACACCTATTGTACAAGGACATTTAGATTACAGTTGAGGAAGGGAAAGGACATTTGGAGGGTGCTGGGGTGCTTGGAGGCCAATCCGGAGACTGAGAGCTCATTTCTCCTCACAGGCAGCCTCAGACCCCATTTGGAATATGTCACCCTCCTGAGCAATTAGCTGCCACCTCAAGCTGGCCTCGAGCTTCCCTCTCTTCCCTCTCAGCCTCCTCGCTGTTGGCCCACCTGCCCTTCCTCCTACCTGTAGCAGAGAGCCAGGAGGCTGGCGTGTAGAAGCCAAGGACAGAGACTGCCTTCCCTTCCGAATGCCACACCTAGGGCTCCCTGCACAGCTGGCTGGGGTGTGGGATGGTGCGTCTGAGGTTCCAGGCTGTGGACACATGCAGGGGAGGAGTCAGCCAGTCCCGGGAGGTTGCTTTGGCCACCTGCCCTGTGTGGCCCTTGGCTGGAACACACAGTCTGTTGGGTGCATGGGGCTTGGGGAATTTGGGTGTACCAACCAGTGAGCTCTCCCAGATGGAGGGACAGAGTAACAGGTGTGGCAGCTGGCCTAAAGAGGGCAGAGAATTCAGCATCTTGGACATATTTGTGCCAAAGCTGGGTTACTCAGTTGAGACACTGAGGAACTATGATAAAAAAGAATAGGGAAACTCAGAAAGGAATATAGAATTGGGGGAACGGCAATGTGAAATCACAGGAGACCACCATGGTGTTTGGGGTCAGCTCATGTATTAGTCCCTCACCACTGGTGAGAGCTCGGTTCCATTTCCAGGACCCCCTGCAGATTCCCCAATCTGTGGATGCTCCAGTCCTTTATGTAAAGTGGCATAGTATTTGCCTAGAACTGTGTACATCCTTCACTCTCATACTCTAAATCATCTCTAGATTACTCATAAAACCTAATATAATGAAAATGGTATGTAAATAGTTGTTGTACTGTATTGTTTAGAGGATAATCACAAGGGAAAAAAAAGTCTGTGTGTGTTTAGTTCAGATGCATCTTTTTTCCTGCATATTTTTGATCTGTGGTTGGTTGAATCCTCGAAATACAGAACCTTAGATGCAGACACAAAGGCCATGCTATATTCCTTGTGGAGGGAAGTATTTTCTCCTCTGGTCCTTTTGTAGGGCTGAGGTCTTCACTGTCTTGGGGGAAAAAGGCGGCTTTCCAAGTGGAATTAGACATCGTGAAGACCCAGCTGTCAAACCGAAAGTTGACAGAGCAATTCATGGATTCACTTATCAACCCTTTTTATAACCTTGAAACAAAAGATATAGAGACAAATCAATCCAACCCCTACCTGCAACTCATTTCCAGCAAACTTTTCCAGAGAAATTACTTACTACGGTATCAGTTTTCTACGCGTTAAACAGCTATTTTCCAAATGACTCACCATCCCGTTCAAATGCTATTTCTATAGAAAACTGAGTTCTGTACTGTAAGCCCCTCGTTTTCAGGCCTGCTTTGGAGATTGTTGCTGTATCAGTAGCCTGGGCTCTAGTCTGCCTTCTGCTTGTGTGGCTGCAGCTGCCACTGGGTGAGGACATAGGCACACTAGGGGCTTTGTACCCAGTGGATGTACATCCACGTTTTCATTCTGTTCAACTTGGAGAAACCAGGAGAGTCTGTGCAAGTCAAAGGATTTGTACTCTGTTATAAAATCCCCAAATAAATTAATTATACAGCTCCACTGTTGAAACTAGTGGTGTTTGCGTAAGGAAATAAATGCAAGAGGAGTGGAGACATCAATTTTGACTGTTAGGTTGTTGCAATGGAAAAATGAGAAATCAAAATTGAAAGTACGTTGTGAAAAATACTCCAAATGCAGATTACCTCAAATCTAAAAATGCATTCATTTTAATAGCTTTGTCTGTGATCAGATGTAGACCTGGAGTTATCTATAGCCCAAGGAGAAATCTTCCTGCAGACTTTCAGAGTCTTTGGGGATTTCCTGACTGCGTAAAGAGCAGACTTTGAGACCTTCGTGGCTCTCTTGGTTTTCAAAACCTGAAGGGTTTTGTTGTTTGTTTGTTTCCTTTTATTTTTCCTTTCTTGCTGTCTTGGGTGTTTCAAGTCTGTGTGTACAACCAGCTTTCCTGCTGGTACAAAAGTGCACGAAAAATGTTATAATGGAGCTTCTTAAGGAGCGTGACCCCCAGAGCAGAGGGATCCTTTGCGTGCAGCCTTCCTTTGCGTGACAAAGGACAAGTTTCACATCCCCTGAAACTGCCCCCAAAAGGAGAAGATGATTCACAGGTCAAAACCTACACCAAGGACAGTGACAGTCCCAGAGCCGTTTAGAAGCCATCACAGAGGCCCGTCCACCCACCAAGCTCTGGGCAACAGAGTCACAACAGCTGGCCCTGTTGTGACATGGCGGGGCCCAAGCTTTTATACACGGTGCTCCTTGCCTGGCAAGACACGGTTTGGACCCCATCGTCTACTTTGTATGTCTTCCCTGCCAATACCTTTTGGGGGGCAGTGTATACTTTCGCAGCAATGCTGAGGTTCAGCCACTTCCCACATGTGGTGAGGAACGGAATGTGCCACCCCATGGGGAACTGCAGGGTCCAGACGTGGCCCTACGGGACCGCAAGCAAATCAGCTGTCAGTCATCCTCAAGCCCAGACCCTGGGCCTCAGAGCCGTCTGGCCTTGGAGACCATGTCACAGCAGCAGGTGTCCAGGAAGGCTCACCCTGTGACCTTCTTCCTGACTAAATAAAGCAGTTAGTGCTTTGCCCTGGCCTTTGGATGGACAAACTGGCGTTGAGGGAGACAACACATGCTGCATGGCCTGGCTTGTTTACAGAGCAACTCAGCCGTCACAGTTGCGCCTTATAGTGAGTGGTTGCCAGCCAGTGAGGCAGAAGTGAACTCGAAGTTTGAGTTGAACTTGGGCCTCATAACAGCTTTGTCACCTGCTACGCACACACACACACACACGCACACGCACACGCACACACGCACACATGCAAACACATGCATGCGCCTCCCACCATCCAACTTCCCCGGCCACTTCCTCCCAGCTCCTCTTTGTGGGACCTCGCACACAGCTCTGGTCTTCATGGGATCACATTTGTCGTATCTTTATACTTTCACTGATTTTTACTGAGAGCTTGCTTGATTCCCTGCTTTTATGTGATTTCATTTTACCTGCATAACAAGGTCATGAGCTGGAAGGGCTGTTATTACCCTCCATTTTGCAGATGGCTTTTGGCTAGGTATCTGCGAGCAGAAGGAATATCTCAGTGCTCCCCCTTTCCCAGTGACTTCCATCGCAACTCCTCATGCAGGGCACCTATGACCCCACAGCCAGCCCCTCTGGAGCCAAGAGCTGACAGCTCTCAGAGGTACCCATGGGGCAGCCATGGGGTCATTGCCGCACTATCTGAGCCTCTGCTGGTCTTTTGGGCCATGGCCAGGGATGCTTCCAGAGGACTCTGGCCAGGCTGCAGCCATGAATATGAACTCTCACTGGGCCATCCAGCTCCTTGGCGCTTGCATTTGGCCCTGCAGAGCAGGGCTGTGGTGTTTAGCCGACCTGTTCATGCCCACCTCTGACGCCTTGCTTGCCCTTCCGGTTGTAGCTTGCTGAGAAAAACACTTGAGAGTCTTTCACTTTCCACACCCACGTACTTAAAATACCAGGCCCACAGGTCATTTTAATGAGGGAATTTGGTTAATGACACGTGTGCTCCGGGGCGCAGCCCTAACTTCTGCAGGTGCTGGCTAAGCAGGGCTGTGTCTGAGCGGCGATGGGCTGGGGCAAGTGGAGGGCAGAGCACTCACCAGACATGCCCAGTGGCTACCTACACGCCATGGTCAAGGCTGGTGCCAGGTCTGGCTGGAATAAGGAAGGCCAGGAAAAACATCACAGTGTGCTGTAAGAAAAGAATCCCATCTCTGCCTGTAAGATAATAACCACAAGGTCTGTGTGCTTGAGCTGTAGATAGAGCCCATTGTGAGAGAGACATGGACCGACCCTCTCCCCCAGGGTGAACCATGGTAGTGTGGTGGAAATGCCCCATCTGGTAGCTATGGCTGGGGTTTTTGGAAACTCCTGCGACTATGCCTGAAATGATGAGCATAAAATAATAAGAATTATGATGATGAGCAATGATTTTGCAAATATTCACTTCGGCAGCTGAGCTTCTCTATGAAGTAGGCTAGTCTGTGGTTAACCAAGAGGACGTCACAAGTGTTCAATTGCCAAAGCCCAAACTCAGCCTAGGAAGAAACTGCTGTTGAACTCTAACCCAGGTTCACAGCCGTCGAAGACAGTTTGTACACATTAGAGTCACCAGGACAGTTTTCACTTTCGGGGGACAGCAGCTGAGTGTGAGTGAAATACCATGAGTTTGGATTCCTGGTGCTAGTGCCACAGAGTTTGCAATTAGAGATTTAAGACACCAGTGGTAATGCAAAGATCAGCGAACATAAAGAGATTGGAGTACTTACTGATGTATGCATGCACTGTGTGACTTTGAGAAAATTACTTAACCTCTCTGGGCCTTAGCTTTGCCACTTACTAAGAGCAATGGAATCTGTGTTGTTTATTTCATGAGATTGTCATGAGGACCAAATGAAATAGTATATGGGAAAGTGTTTGAAAAGTTGTAAATTCTACATAGATCTAGAAATACCAGCATTAGGGAACACAAACATTTCATGGCTATCATTTAGGAAATTGTGGATAGGACAATTGTAGGAGAAACACCATAGGGGCAGACGTGTTCTAGAGGGTAAAACACACTTGCTATGTCTTGACTGAGATTCTTAGGACTTTTTATATTTATACTGGGTGGAACGGTATCCCCTGAAAATCCATGTCCACCAAGAATCTCAGAATAGGTTCTTATTTGGAAATAGTAACTTTACAGCTATAACCAAGGTAGGATTCTGCTGGATTTGGGTCCATGACTGGTTCTCATGAGGACAGGGAGATTGGGAGACTGGGACACAAAGTAGGAAGACAGCCAAGCCAGGAAGCTATGGGATGCCGAGGACTGCCGGTGAGGCCAGAATCCAGAAAGAGCCAGGAAGGACCTTCCCACCCCCAGAGGGGGCGCATTTTGGCCTGCACCTAGATTTTGGACTTGTGGCCTCCAGAACTGTGAGAGAGTAAATTTCTGCTGTTTTCAGAGACCCCGCTTGTGGTCATTTATAAATACAGTGTGGCTGTGAAATCTCCAAAGCTGCAGCTGGAGGCAATGGAGGAAGCCCTCTGGAACCCACAGAAGATGCAATCACAGGGCTGCCAGTGACCTTGGAGCCATCCTAACAACCTCCTCCTTTTACAGATTGGGAAACTGAGACCCGGGGAGGTAAAACCATTTGTATGGGAATCCAGCCCTTCTTGCTGGAAGAACCTATTGTTTCTCTTTGTCTCTTCCCACCCCACATACACATGCACCCATATACACACGTATCCAGCCATCCATATACTCAGCCACATGCATGATACACACACACATATGTGTACACACATGTATGCACACACATATACACACATGCATACACAGGCATGCGCACATACGCCCTGGACTTCCTAAGGACTGGGCAATGTCACTATCCAGTGCTGATGTCTTTAGGTACTTTATGTTTTCCATTTCAATCCTCTTCTACACTGGAGTCCCCTCCCACCATCCTCTACTCCCACATCCGTGAGGGACACTTTGGGATGCAGAACATGACTTCTGCCCTCAGGGAAGTTAGGCCTAGATAGGTGCAAACCCCATCCAAATCAATGTTCTAATTAATCAGAAGTAAAGAATGTTTCCTCAGGGTGCCCATAAAGCCACAAAACAGACTGTCCCCTCAAGAAAGGCTACCTGAGGAACAAGTGACCAGGGACCAGCTGGACTTTGACAGAGGGAAGACTCAAGCCAGGAGGCCTGGGTGACTGGTGAAGTGGCTGGGAAACCAAGACTCGAAGTCGCAATGTCCTGACTTGTGAGCGGAAACTTGGGGGACCCAAGTCAAGGCTGGGGAGGAGGGAGAAGCAGTGTGGTAGGGGTGGGGTCTTACTAGGGAGACGATTCTAGAAGCCAGCTCTAGGATTCAGCCTTGACGATCAAGGTATAATTCTCGCGGGTTCTTGATGAGACAGACGGAGGACCATGAGACCTTGGGAATGTCGCTTTACCAGCATTTGGCCACATGGATACAGCTGCTCCAAGGCTATGGCTGCCATCACCCCTTGATATGTGGTTAGAAAGCTAGACTGACCACAGCAATAGACAGCTAACTGGGTGTCTGCTGCCACATCAACATGCCTTCTCTGGTGGGCCAAGCTAAGCCTCTTCTGCCCACCCTTCCAAATCAGCTCCATGTCAGGGATGGAGCCCATCTGGAGTATTGTCGGGTAACATCTAAAGGATATCTAAAGATAGCAGATCCATACAAAGCTGTACTGGGCAAAGCAGGCTTCATCATCTGATAATGACTTTCTGTTCTTTTCATCACAGACTTCAAGAAATGTAGTACAGGTCCTTGGGGATTGTTTGGTGGGTGTTTTCATGATTAGGAATCGTTGGCTTACTGTGGTCAAAGATTGTATTCTCATTGAACATTTCTCCATGGCCTTCCTTTGTATTAAAACATGTCTGATAATTGAAAATATTCAGTTCTTTCTATTTGGGGGAAGGAAAAGAAGTTGAGTTTTAAAATAGTAAATGATTTTTGGAGCAGATAAGAGTGGCTGGGCAATGGTTTGTTTTCATTTATTTTGGGTTTTATTTCATACTAACTGATTAAAAGAAGAAATTGCACAGTTTGAAAAACTATATAGATATAGGATTTAACGGCATACTTAGTCAAACATTATGATCGCATTATAGAACTTTGAGAAAAGAGAAGAGATGTAGTGAATGAACACCTATACCCACTTTGAATAACAGATGGTATTTTAGTGGTTTTACTCATATTAGTTCATTTAATCTCTGCCAAAAGTCCGTAAGGTAGGGAAAGTTGCATGTATCCATATTCCAGGCAAGGACACTTAGGCGTAGAGAGGTCTAGAATGCATCCTTGGAGCCACTTGGTCAAGAAGGAATGTATTGAAATTGTCAAACTGAAGCAATAAAGATGAGCTTACCTTTCATAAGTATATGTAAAATATTTATATGGAGACCTAGGTACATATTTATATTAATAGTAATTATTAAATCTTAGTCTATCAGTTACATATCCTTAAGTCCATTCATTCACCAAAGATTTCATTCTGGCCAATTACGAGTGCCTCTGATAACAACTGGTATTTATAAACAATATTTAAAATCAACCAACAATTAATACTTTTAAAATACAGAGATAATTATTCTAATTTAGCATATCCTCAAACTTAGAAATTCTATATTTTCTAATCCTCAGAAGTATGAACAATATCAGAGGGGAAAAGATGGATATGGCTTCATTTCTCTTTGCCTTGATTTTATAAAATAACTGGGGAGGGTGATATGGGAAGAACAGGTAGAGATGAGGGGCCAGGGAGTGGGTGGTTACCGGTCTGACTCTTAGGATTCTCTGGAGTCCTGACTTGGAAGAAAATAAATGCAAGTCTCCCTTGGTCCTATCATTTGTTGATGATTGAGTTAAATCCACGTGAGTATGAGAAGTGTCATACCTAGTGAAATAGCATAGGTGTGCATTCCAGAATGTTAGCAAAGCCAGGCTCGAGGCAGTAATGGGACACCAGCAACACGTGCTGAAGTCCTGTCACCCGTCCAGTTTGAGAGCTGGAAAGCATAAATGAACGATCACTTAATTACCCACAGATGGATTCAAGCCATCCCCTCATTCATTTTCGCTCTATTTTGTGTCCCACCAGGGAAGAGCTTCACTCTGACCATCACCGTCTTCACAAACCCTCCACAAGTCGCCACCTACCACAGAGCCATCAAAATCACAGTGGATGGACCCCGAGAACCCCGGAGTAAGTGGCCCCTTGAAGCCTCTTCCCCAGGGGGATGTCAGGCCCCTGCAGGGAGAAGGAAGTTTGTTGTCAACACTCTTACTCTTGGGGCCGGTGAGATGGCTCCGCAGTGTAAGCGCCTGCCTGGCAAGCATGAGGGCCCGAGTTCGACTCCCGGAACCCACATATGAAAAAAGGGCCGGTGATACCGCTCAGCGGCACGGGTGCCTGTTGGCGCGCGAGGTCCTGAGGTCAACGCCCGGTACCCACACACACACACACACAAAAAACACCTTGCTCCTCAAAGGTTGTCTCTGGGCACTGGGCTCTTTTTGAACACCCTTTTAGAGATCGCAAAGAAATTAGCCTGACTCAAGTGCATGTTAGAACTGTTTTGGGGCTGTGTGAGACCAAGGAGTAGTCTCTGAAGTACATAGTGAAGTTTAACAGGATTCAAAATGAACGGAGCGGATATTGACCAGGCACGAGTTTGGCCAAAAAAGTCCTGAGCATCTGAGTGGCGCAGGGGGCTGATCAGCATCCATGCCAGCCTTTTATTAATTTGTTAAGGCTGAAGAGGAAAACTATGAATACGTTCCCTTTCTTTCTCTGGTACAGATCAAAATCCCATTACAGAATTGTTTAAAATAGAAAATGGAGGGGTAGAAGAGTGCCTGGGGGAAACCAGTAAATATAGAAAGATGGGACCAAAAAAATAGCTCCTGTGGGGAAAGCTTTTAAAAAAGGAGTGGGGTTGTTTAGTCTGCAGAAAAGATGTCTTCGCAGTGACTTAATGACTATCTTTGAGTAAACACAAGAGTAACGCTGTCTTCCAGAGCCACACCCTGCCCAGGAGCAGAGGCCCGGGCAGTTCCATGTCCATGGGCCAGCTGCAGCCTGGGCCCAGCACCCACACTCCTCCAAACCATGCCAGGTCCCAAGTGGGGAATAAGTGCTGTTTCTTCTCAGAGTTTGGGAGATTGAAACATGGGGCTTCCTTCTTTCACTAGAAGCTGTAGTGCAGGGGGTCAGGGGTGGAATGGAATGAGAACGTAAAGGCTTTAGGGCCAAACGAGTAATCCAGGCTTCAACAAGTTTCAACGCTTCTCTGAACCTCAATTTCCTCTTCTGTAAAATGGGAATGATAATGAGAGCAGATCAAATGAAATGATGCTATGGGTATAGAGAATGAGCTCAGGAAAAGATGGCACTCTTTAGTGGAGGTTCCCTGCTTGTATCTCTGCACAGTCTCCTCCATATGACCTTCTCAATATGGTGGTTCTGTGGGACTCTACACAGTAGTCCTTTGGGGCCCAGCTCCCTCCAGATGACCACTTCAATGTGGCGGTTCTGTGAGGCTCTAAGGTAGCCCTCTGGTGTGTAGCTCTCTACAGAGCCATCCAGTGATCATGGCAGCTAGTAGCAGCCTTTCCTGCAGTCCTGACCAAAACCTCCAGCATCAGGACCATATGTTAGAACCATTCCCTTTGCTGCCTCCCCTTGCCCAGTGCTCCTGAGTGGGTAGATCCCACAAAGAGCTCCCATGCCCACCAGGGACAGCAGCCAGCACATGGCGTTCCACATCTGGGTCCCTTTGTCTCCATTTGCTGTGCTCAGTGGTATGCCCCATAGCTGACTCCTCTCTCTCCCTGGAGGCCTCCAGCTTTTTCTCATTAAACCCATTGAAGCTTTCCAGCCATGCCCAGACTCAAGGAAGCCTAGGCCTTGCTTACCCCCATGATCCTCTTTGTATGTGGAAAGCAGACCAAAGACCCAGGACCACATCAGTGTCACACAGCCCAGGAACCTCCACGGCACTTCCTAGGTTAACAGAGTCGGAATGGCTAACTAGAGTCACATCAGCCCTGCATTAAATATGACACCAATACTAATGGGCCGTAGCTCTCCACAGAGCACCGGAGAAGCAAGCTTACGTTATTGCAAGGCTCAGGGTTGAGGGGAATATGAATATTGAGGGGATGATTGAGGGGAGGTGGTTGTGAGGTATAAGAAAGCTGACGTGCAGGATGATTAAACTCAGAGAAAGCCTCATCACAGGGACTATACAGTCACTAACTTTAAAAACAGTAGCAGCATCCATCTTTTGGACAATTCAGAGGCTGGCCTGGGTGAGGAAGAATCTTAAACCAGGGGACCCAATTCACTCTCTACTTCCGTTATTCTCTGAGGTATAGAAAAGACCAGTGTTTGCCTCACTGCCAGCATTTCCTGTAACATTCAAAGAACTGACGAGGTGGTTGAGCTTCAAAAAACAAATGGTGGCTGCTCTGACTTTTAAGAACCAGCAGTTAGAAGGGAAAAATATGTCCTGGTGATTGTAATGGGCTGCCTGGATACACAATGTACAATGCCCCTGCTGTTTTATAACTTAAGGAACCAGTCATTAGGAGAAAGGCCCTTTGACAGACCCAAGAGATTCGCCTTGGAGTCTTTCCTGCCAAATGGATTTGAGGTATAGGGAAAAATCAAATGTACAGAAAGAAGAAGTGTGATATACAGAAGTGTTTATAGCCCCAGGTAGATTGTCTCATGTTTCACAAGAGGCTTCTAGAAAAAGGCCAAATGCTAGCAGGCTCCCAGAGCAACTTGGGACATGCTCACTTTTCTTTCAGCTATGAAGCTGGGGGGCCATCGCTGCTAGTTTTTGTCCACATTTTCTCTTTCTTATCTGAACATCTTGATTCAAGGTGGGTATGTCTTTTTGGTGAGCTCTGCTCAGTCTCTTTCCAGCACCATGGTAAGGGGGACCATAAATGCACAACAGGGCACCAAATGGTATTAGTCTCTGTGTTAGAGACCTCCCTAGTCTCCTCCATGATGATAGGGCTGTGAACTCTGGGCAATTTTGGCAAAATGGCTCCAGCATGACCAAGTTGAGTAGTGTTACAAAAGATGGATGCTGCTACTGTTTTTAAAGTTAGTGACTGTATAGTCCCTGAGATGAGGCTTTCTCTGAGTTTAATCATCCTGCACGTCAGCTTTCTTATACCTCACAACCACCTCCCCTCAATCATCCCCTCAATATTCATATTCCCCTCAACCCTGAGCCTTGCAATAACGTAAGCTTGCTTCTCCGGTGCTCTGTGGAGAGCTACGGCCCATTAGCTCTTTTGTTTCATGAAATGAAAGACTAAGAGCTAGAAGGGGCCTGAGAGAGCCGTCGGCTGTAAGCACGCAAAGATAAGGAAAAACAACCCAGAGAAATGAGGAGATACACGAAGGTCTAAAAAAATTGCTGTGGAGAAGTCAGAAATAGAATGAAGAGTTTCTGATACCCCACCTAGGGTAACCTGCCCTGTCCTGTCCTGTTCTGTCTACCTGTCCATTCATCTGTTTGTCTCTTCATTCATGACACACTGTCTTATACCTCATCTACTATAAGCCCTCTCACTTGTATCCTTGGTATTTTTATGCTTGAAGTGAGGAGTTGGCTTATATGATTGCTGTCCTTGGTCTCAGCTCTAAGATCAGAAGGGCAAGTGGCGGCACCTCATTACATGTGTGGAGCCTTCAGTGTGAAGTGTTTGTGCCAAAGACCAGAGAGAGCTTCGCTCTATCAGCCTGCCATTAGGGTACCTGGCAAAGGACTAAGAATAAAAAACTTTCTCAGCCCATCTTCTGGTTGTGCCCATAGGAAAAGTTGATGTTCCCTCCCCTCTTTGATGGTCTTCAGGGATGTGGTCATAGTAAAATTGTATTCCAAAGAAAATTAAGTATCTTTTGTTTAAGGTGATTGCTTGCTCTTTTACACCAACTGACCTGCCACCTATTAAGTCAAAACTTAGGTGTTTTTTTTTTTCTTTTTTCCTGCATTCAATGGGAATTTTTTAAAAACATCTCAGACCAGTACAGAAATTAGTAATTGTTGAACAGTTCAATTTATTATGAAGAAAGAGGGCTTTCCAAAGATACTCTCTGTCCAGGATCTTGCAAGGATTGGATCTTGCAAGCAGCAAAGAGATCTGTTTTCAGTTAGTAGGTAGAACATTTACTAGCTTGTTAATGCGTTGAAAGACAGTTTAAGCATGAAAGATACAGTGAAAGGAATTTTCCCAAAAAGCTATTGAATAGTTGTTTTATGTAGTTCTTGTATTTCTGGAGATCTAATGGAAACACTCCAGCTCTTAGCCCATGTGTGTATAATTTAGGTGACTCTGGGATAACACTGAAATACCAAAGCACAGTCTCTACAGACCGTTCACAAAATAATTCAAATAGATAACTTGGCTCGGTGAGATGGAGGAAGATATTTTGCAGAGAGAAGGTTGAGGAGAGTGAACAGGTGGGGTGCTACCTGATGGCTTGGCTTGAGCAGCTATTACCTTTCTGGTCAGGTACCCATTATATCTGGAACATCGAGAAACCTAATTGAAATTCAAAAAGGTCAATAAAACAATATTGGCTATTTTCTGGGGCAACTTGTGCCCTCAGGGAAAGGAGTTTTCATAGTCGCTGTGTTCTGCTTGAGCTCTTGAGATTCCCAGTAGTGGATACCAAGGTGGAGTCCTTCCTTACAGCTCTGGAGAACTTTCTAGGTGGGAGTCTTCTTGCAGACTAGTTTTTTTATAGGGAGTTATAGTTAAAATGGGTCAACCAAAGGGACTAAATACTTCACTGTGCAGTTATTTTTATTAAGTACTTTGTCAAGATTATGTCACACAAATATAGTTTTCTTCTATGACATTGAAAGAAAGCAGCAAAACTATTATATATATAAATGGAATGATCTTTATATATGACAAATATGTTTCAAATGAAGAAATGCCTGAAAGGTTCCTGTAAACTTACAGTGATAGTGGACTTAAAAGTCAAGATTGTCCGAAATGTGTGGGATGACTGTGCTTATGGATTATTCTTATGATTAAGTAGTGTTTCTTTTTGAAAAAGTTATTTTTTCTTCATAATAAAATTACCTGAAAATAATAATAGCTAACATTAGAAAATGTTGTTTGCCCAATACCAAAGTGCTTCAGCCACATTAATTTATGCAATCTTTGAAAGAATGCGTAAAAACAATTAAAACAGGAAGAAATTGAGTGGCTTACCCACGGTCACCCAGTTAGTAACCAGAATTGAAACTAAACAGTCCTGGCACTGGAATCTATAGACTCCCACCGATGTCTGTTTCTAAGAACTCTGCTAGTATTTGAGATTCGTTGCATTGTTAACGCCTGTAGTTTTTGCTAGGAGAGTTTATCAGTACAGGTCTGGTTCACATATGGTTTTCTTTGCGAAAGCAGAGGCCTGTGGCTTTTGTACTGACTGAAAGGGGTCAGTGTCCTCCTCCAGGCAAGGCTGGAGTGAAGTTCAGAAAGTCCCTAATATAGTCATTGCCTCGAGGGTCACGTGTGTCAGCAGTTGGTTTTGCATGTCGCCATGGTCTGCTTGGGGACCTGGCAGCAATGGGGACCTAAACCAAGGGCAGCACGCAACATGAACCCCTTGATCCTGTGTTGGCATGCAGGACAGGTGAGTAAGTTGACAAAAGTGACCACCAGGGCAGCCATCTGGGCTGGGTCCCCCTTTAGTCAAGGATTTCATGGAAAGCACATATGCGTAGCCTGCATCTGGCCAGGAGAAGGAAAACTATATGGCACTCTTTGCTCCCAACTGGTTGTTGAAATATCAGATAGGTTTATAGATCTGTGATCTCAGGATGGTTATTTCCAATCGGCAGTCATATTGCTCCTGGGGAAGCACTTCAAGCGTGTCTCCTGGATAATGAATGATGATCTATGTATTCTCTCTTCCCTTGGAGTTTTCAAATATCAGATTCAGATGTGGGTCATTTCTGGGTGAAATCCTGATCCACGAAAATGATTCTCCCACCCCTCCTACCCAAATACAAAGTATGAGGGAAACAGAGCGTCAGAGATGAGGAGGATGCTCTATTTACTCACATGGACCCCCTCCTCACTTTGAAAGGTGCCTCCAACTAAGATGGAAATTCTGGGGGACCTTCATGCTGGTACTTTAATTTCCTCTGTGCTAAGCTCCCCAACAACCTGAAGACTTAGCAAAGGCAGTTTTTAAAGCATTAATAGCAATCATGCCTAAGGGTTTCCAACAAATTTTAGAATCGCTTCCTGTTTATTATTTTTGTAGTTGAAGGCTAAGGTCTGGAAGGATCTCGGGGACAAATGAGAATGTGAGAGGACCCAGAAAGGCACATGCTTCTGTCCTTTGAAGCTGCAATAACCCCCTTGATACGACTGACAGTAAGCTGGGGAGAGGCCTATGAATTCTTGGTAACTACGAAGAAGCCACTGAGAATTTTTCAGCAGCATTTCCGTTGCTGTAAGAAAGAAGAATAGCAGAGTTCCTTCCAGGTACAAATAAATACCCAAAGAAATGATCTAATGTGGGGAGAGTGAGAGAGGGAAGAAGAAATAGAATGAAATTTAAACCATTGCTTTGACTCTCTCCTTCCATGCACATCATTGCAAAACCATGTCAGTATTACAAATACCACGCCAGTGAGGCTGAGATAGAAACTAACATATTGCACATTTTAGAGTTTATAATATGATATGCTAAAAGGGGGAAAATGCCTATCTGCATTTAGGCTTCCGTTCCTTAATCTTAAAATGTGTAAAAAGATTTATGGATCCCAAACTCAGGGACATGGGTTTTCATACTGGCGCCACCAGACCTGTGGGTGTGAACTTCAGCAATTATCTTAAGTACTTTAGTCCTCATTTTCCTCTTTGGTCGTACTAAGCAATGGGATGAGATAATCTCTAAATTAGTTCCCACTCAAAAGGGGTAACAGAATATTGTCAGCAAAATAGAACCACAGGTCCCTCACAAATAGGGCCTTTCACAGGCCACAACCCTCAAGTCTCCTTCCAGGGCAATGCCACCCTACATCACAGCAGACAAATCCACAAGCACCCGGGTTCTACATTAAGTATCACTTTTTTGCTGTAAAGGTTTGAAAGGGCTTTGTAATTTGTTTTTTAAATTCTCTGGCTATGAGTAACTCATTTCATTTCCTGTGGCCCTGATTTCTCTGCCATCAACATGGGATTTTGACTGGAAGTTGAGTTCCCATATTTGCACTTGCTGATTCTGGGGCGCCAATACCTGAGTGGGTGTCTGGCCCAACAAGCCTTCATAAAACAGGGACAGTGGCCATCCGAGTGTCATGGGGTTGGGAGGCTGAATGCCTCAACCTCTGTGGCTCACTCAGAACCCCGTCTGGCACATGGCAAGTACTGAAAGAGGTCAGCTATGATTTGTGTTTAGTCTTGGAATCCTTTTGGAAATGAGAAATTTCCATAAACAAAAAAAGGTCTGTGAAGCTTAAATTTAAAAATCCATAAAGTTGCCACGATGTTGCATATTTTAACATTTAATTAAACATTTATATATTTTGGTTTTTGGTGTTTTGGATTTAGACCCAATAAAACTTTCTTTTCTGGCATATCGTGGGCCTTTGAAATACTCTGGGCACTGTCCCTAAGTCCCTAAAGGGTAAAATAGGCTTCCCCTCAAACACTGCACTTGGTGAAAAACTCCAGGAAAAATCATGCCTTAGTAGAATCAAAAGTTGGTACTCGAGATCAGCACTTAGGTGCTTTAAATATATACGTATAGCTGAAGCAGGGTTTCTTCCTCTTCCTTTGTAGAAAAAAAAGCATGATTCTTTTAGAGCACCTTTGGGGCTCATCAGGAGATTGGTTTTAGGATCCCTCCCAGATATCAAAATCTGTACATCCTCCAATTCCCTGTATCAAATGGTATAGTATTTGCACATATCTTCCCATATACTTTAGATCACCTCTAGATTACTCATAACACCTAATATCGTGTTACTACAATAAAAATAGTTTTATACTATATATGTTTTAAGGAACAAGGATAAGAAAAAAAGTCTCTACATGTTTTTCAAATAGTTTTAATACGAGGTTGGTTGAATCCTCAGATGTGGCGCTCACAGATGGTACTAGATGAGCACGGTTCATCTCCCCAGGGTGAAGCCACACCACGGCTTCTCAGGCACTGAAGCACATTCAGCCGCCCTTTGAGTTTCCTTAATGAATGTGCAGCCAGAGTGTGTGTGTGGCAGCTGACCACATGCTCTGTGGCTTGGCCTCCGAGTGGAATGGTCAGGTCCCACGACTGTTCGTGCATCTCCCATGGGGGTGAGTGGCCTCGCAGCCTCTAATGGCTTGTGGTTGACATCACAGCACCATCATGCATTATAATGCATCTGACTCCACTCCCGGCTTTCGGGTGGATTTTGATTATTTTCATGCGCTAGCCACTTTTCATTTTTCATTTTGTAAAAACTCTCCTCACATTTTCCCAAAGGCTTGGGCTTTTTCCTATAAGCCATGCACCGAGGAAAGGCGTTAGTAAGAAGTTGATATAGTGGGTCTCTCAGAACCTTGCCACTTCCACAAAAACAAAAGAAAAATGAAAAATTTCCAGAAGTTTTGCTTATATAAGTAAAATCTACCTCCCTTTATCCTGGATCTGTGTTTAAGTTCAGCTGAGCTAATTTACAGTTTCCAAGTTCTGTTCTTTCCGTATGCTTTTAAAACAAATTTTAAAGAGGCTTGCTGTTCGGCTATAAACTATAAAATGTTGGTATATGGGAGGGGTGAATTAAGTGTAATTAGTGTGTGCTGAGAGCTGTCTTATCGGACACGTCACAGGACACTGGCATTTGGTTGGATTCAACATGGAAGTTATACAGCATCATTGAGAAAGTCTGCTCTAATCAATAGCAAATACTCTAGATATTCCTCTATAGGTGAAAGCCACTGTGGGAGAAAAAAAATTAAGTACCCTAAACAAAGTTCTTTTCTGTTTGCCTTTCTGAAAAAGTAACACAATACAACTAATCCGCCAACTCCCTAGGCCCCTATAAAGTCAGTTACTGGCAATACATTAATTTGGTGTTTCCATGAGTTACACGTAACTGTACTCAGGTTCCATTAAAATGAGTATTGACTAAAGCCTGCACTGTTATCAAAATCATTCAAGTGTGCTTTCCTGTACTGAAATGTTGAACATTTAATATTTTATTTACTTGCTTGGTTTCATTTTTATTTTCACTCACCATGACTTACAAGTCATCTTCTGATCATTCAAAATAAAAAGTAAATATTTGAAATAAGTGGGTTCTTAAGTACTATGTAAGTTTATGGCCCTATTAGATTTGTTCCTGGTATCTCTTTAATTTTAATTACCTTTCAGTAGTTGTATGATTTTTATAATTCATTCATTTTAAGGAGAAATATGCAATGGCATCTTTTGCTCTTACCTGACGTTGTCTTCAGGGAAGAGCCCCAGCATTTCAGAAGTGAACCAGATTGCACAGGGGATTCCAGGGAGCTGCAGGGAGCCAAATCTGACTTCAGGGCTGATTCCTGCTACTTACCAGTGGTGTGTTTCAGTTTCTCCCTCTGTAGAATGGGCTTCCTGATCTTCCTTATCTTGCAAGGAAGTGATAATTAAATGAGATAGACCAAGAGGCAGGCTGGAATGGGGGCTGACAGCCCAACTGTCAAAGTTGGCTCTCCATGGTGACTAGACGGATCCATCCCCCAAATCTCTGCTCCTCACGTGTAAAACCAGGAAGATGGCATCCCTGTCTTGGGATTTTTTATGCAGAGTGAACGAAGTAATATATCTGAGGACATAGCCCAGTGCTGGGCACAGATGTCTCCCAAAATAGTACCTCTTATCACTAAAGTACATGCCAGGGACACAGCAGGTCCCTTTTGTACTGTCCCACAACCCAGACCCAGGAAAACAAATGGAATTCTGCCCAAGGATCCTGACAAGTTTTCAGAAAACAAAAGAAAAGAAAAAAACAAAACAAACAAAAAACCCCCAAAGCTGGTGAATTCGGCCTTCAGGAAATAGTACAATAAAGGCTTTTTTCTCCTTTTCCTTCCAGTCTACCTATTAGTAGCTCCAAACCCTGAAGCACTGAACCAGCTTTAATAAATCCATTTCTGATGACACACAACCACATTAGCCATATTGCCCAGGTTCTTTGGGGAAGAAGTGGGCTTTTTCCAAATAATTAAAGGTTTTATCAAAACACAGTTCTGTTTTTAAGTGAGAATTAAGCACATAGGCTGATGTACGATTTGCCAAGGTTCCTAGCATCTAGAAGCTTCCATTAAGTCATCTATAAGATGAAAATAATAATAATACAAGTCTGTTCACTACATAGGGTTGTTTTGTATAAATTGAGATACTATTATCACAGTGTATTTTAAACCATCTATCTTCTAGATAATAAAAATATAATACATGTTAACTGAAAATGACAATAGAAAAAACTATTACCATTTTGCATGTATTATATAAAAACCTTACGAATATTGAATAAAATAGTGATTGGTTTCTTGAAGATAGATTTCATTTCATTGAGTCCTTCAAGGTTGGTAAGAAGAAAATCAAAGCAAAGAAATAGACATTTAAATCAGCCAGCACTGTGGACCCATACTTTCAGAAATTTTGCCTTTTGTCATTAGAATATCTTACTATATCCTTTGCCTATGTCTATCTACCTTTTAAAAATGTGGGAAGCAAAGAAATCAATCTTGGCAAACAATCGAGAGTTGAGTTTTATTTGAATATATTTTTATCTTTTCCAAGACCAAAAACAGTTTTTCTCCTACAACTGTTATTATCCCATGTTCTTTCTGTGAAACACTCGGCCAGAGGCTTGGGGACAGTAGCGCACAGGGCACAATCACAGTGCTGCTTGCTGGGACCTCCAGCCTTGCTTCCCCCCAGTGTGGCTTTTTATATATGGTGCTGCCTGAGATTTCTGGGTTAGGTTTCAGGGAGATGAAATGCTATACCCTTGAGCCTTGCTGCCAGTTTCAAAAACTGCAGCTGTTTGGGAGTGAGGCTCTTCCAAGGCCCAGCTCGCTGTCAGGTTCATTTGCTGACAAACAGGCTGCCTGCTCAGCCAGGGCAAGATCAGAGAAATCTCTTCTACTCCTTGGGTGATTCAGCCAGTCTCAAAATAAATAGGTAGCTGAGTGTAGGGAGAAAGAACTGGAAACCACTGAAATCTGAGTCTTGAGGGCTAGGCTGTTCTGTTGAACTTAGAGGAATCCTGAGCCCTGGGCAAGGGAGAGGCGGTTCTGGTGGAAAGCGCACTGGCCAGAGAGCACAGGCCTGGGTTCTGGCTCTGGGTGTGCCTCCCTGCAGCTCTGCAGCCCACATCTCCTCCTACACCTCAGTTTCCTCATCTGTAGAGGGAGAAATTGGTATTTTTAAGGTTTTTATCAGCTCCTAAAAGTAGGATATTGTGTTTATAGGAGCATTTGTGTTTTGAAAGCAGTATCTTCTGGCCTGGAGAAAAAGAGTTGTGGCCTTTTGTGGTTTACTGTGTCAAACTATGACGATGGAGATGATGATGCGGGCGGTGGGGGACCAGACCGGCAGATGGAGGAAGGGGGCAGAATGAGGAGGAGAGGGAGAAGGAAGAGGAGGGGGGAGGGGAAGGGGAGGGAAAGGAGGAGCCCCTCACACCCCAAGCTAGGGAAAGACAGGAATAAAACTCCACACAGACTGACATGCTGTAAGTAGGGGAAATCATCCTAACTTGATTTCTCATGACTTTGGCAACATTAAAAAAAAAAAAAAAAAAAAAAAAGACATCCTTAAACCCACAAAGTGCTCAATTGAACAATTCTTGACGTGGCCAACTTCCCAAAGTTGACCAGTCAGAGACCTCGGTGTTAAATCCTCAGCCAACTAAAAAAAGATGGTGTGAGTTGTGTTGACTTAATTGTTGGAGCTGTTTTGTGAGTGAGGTGCCTCCCTCCTGGGCCCCCTCACAGCATTATGGGCTGTTCTTCATTACCTGCCCTACCTATCTTCACAATCTAGCCGCAAACAGCTCTGGTTGACCACACCACTTCCCTATTGAAAGTTAATACTGTTTGACTCATTCTGTGCTACTAACCTGAAGCCAAAGAAAACAAGCCAGAGAATAACCGGCTTGTATGGAGTTTGGAAAGCTCTCAGCGGCCCTGCTTTCAAAATCCTATACAGTAGCTTTACTATATCTCTCTGCTGCAGCTGCAAAGAAAATGAAGGAAGCAGAAGTGGATAAAAAAATAATAATAATAAAAATTGGGGGGTGGGGAAGAGACAGGGGAGGGAGGGGGTGGGGTCCCCTCAGGCTAGGAAAAGACAGCCCAGTCTGCCATACTTGGTGGGGCTCCTTCAAGGAGCTCAGATTTTTCCTTAACACACCAGGGTATTCACACACAAGAGAGACTGTGGAGGGTGTTAAAAGGAGAGAAAAGTTCAGAACACTCTGGAAGAGGCGGTTTTTCTCTTGCCAACATAGCAGAGAGGAGCTGGGAGTGTGGATGGACCCCAAGGCCAGCATCCCATATGCAGAGTCCCAAGGCGACAACAGGCCAGGCGCAGGGTCTGTTACCTTCAGATCTGGAAGGGGATTTGGATGGGAGAATGTCCCCAGGTTTACTAGGGAAGTAGCCCTGCCTCCTCCCTCTCCATCCCACAGCTGATTCAGATGCGGTCACCAGGGCAAGTGGGGTACTTGTGTCTTGGAATAAATAGAATTTTCCCTCCCAACATCACCTGGCAGATTGGAGGGTCCCACATTTTCCTCACCGTGCTGCGGCTCTTAGGACATCCAGGCAAATAGCTGCTTGTCCCTTCAGGTAACCGCCCCTGTTGTCCCTTCACAGCTTGTGGCTGCTTTCAGCATGCTGGTGAAATTAGTGGGTAAAAGGCAGCCTGAGCCCTGGATGGAATCGTCATGCCCCAAACATCCTGAAAGCCTTTTTCTGGATGGGTGAAGAAAGGCTGATGGTTCATAAAAACAACTAAGTGTTGGCCGTCTTACTAGTAAGCACGCCCTGCCAGCCAGGCCTGCTCCGCACCTCTCCAAGGTCCTTGGCTGGCCTCTGGGTACCCTCTTCCTTGAGGCCAGCCCAGAACTTCAGTGATGTTTATGACTGGAGAAAGGTGAGAATCAGGTGCCCTTCCTTGGCTGCTGGGAAGGCCCTGGGGCTGGTTGGGCAGAACTGTGAAGAAGGGGTGTCCTCCCCCTTTTTTATAAGCACAGAGGGGTAGAGATCACTAGGCAAGCTGCTAGGTGAGCACCCCCCACGTTCCCCACCCCCAAGTAAGTCCAACGCAGGGAAAGGCTGTTCGCACACTTATTCATTCAGTGAGCATTGACTAGAGCGTCTCTCAGCCTTGCATGAGTCTCAGTTTAGCTGGGTCCCCATGCAAAGCCAGTCAGCACCCTGCTTTTTATGCAGAATGTCTGCTGATGAGGGAGGGCCTGCAGACCCCTGCAGGGAGGGGAGAGGGCTGTGCACACACACAGGCAGGGCCAAGCCCCACAATAGCACAGGGGAAGCTGACAGCCCCCTGGGACTTGGTGTCCATCCCCAAGGCCTGTCCACCAGGGGCGCTCCCTGTGGGAGGCCTGATCTGCAGTGCCTTGAAGGGGTTGGTTGGTAATACTCCCCGTCTCAGCCGGGGAGCCAGGACTTTGCCTGCCCCCACTGCACCCACAGAGGGCCACCTCTGGCTAAGAGCGAGTCTACCAGGCAGAGCGAGACCCTAAGCTACCATTTCCTTGCTTGTCACTAGACAGAGCAGGAGTGACCAAGAGTGCCCAGTGACTGCGGGTCCCCACTCCTCTGCTTTTGGGGGGGGTAGGTCTCCCAGAGCCCAGCCCATGAGAGTGAGCTGCAGAATCACTGCCTAGGACTTAGATCCAGCTTTGAACTTGGGGAACTGAGTGATAGTTTGGTTTTTGTCCCCTGAGTCTTGGAGACCTGATTCAGGCAGGAGGAGGGGATGGCCCTGTGTAGGCTTCACCTGAAGTTGTGTTAGTTATTGATCTTGCCTTGCCTCAGCTGCCTTTGTCCCCGAGCCTGATTGTCATCTCCCACCCTTGTATCTTTATGCTTGCCCGGAGCAGTGATGGTCACTTCCTGTGTGAGATGTAAGGATATGATGTATGGACGTGTGAATGTGCGTGATATAAGTACATGATGTGTGCGTGAATTGTGTGCTGTATGTCTGTATATGTGATGTATATATGTGTCTGCAGTAAGCATGTGTATGCTGTGTGTATCTATATGATGTGTATATGTGTGATATATGTGATCTGAATATGTGGTATGTGTTTGTGTTCTGAATATGTGTGATGTGTATGTGTGTTGTATGTATATGTTGTGTGTATATATTTTGATGTGTATATGTATGTGATCTGTGTATGCATGTATTGTGTGATGTGTGTATGCATACAAGTGATTTGTGTGTATACGTATGTGATGTAAGTGTAATATATGAATGCATGTGTACATATATGATATGTGTATGAATGAATGTAATACAAATATCTGATATGTGAATGTGTGTGATGTGTATATTTGACATGTGTAAGTATATTGTGTGAGATGTGTGTGACGTGTCTGATGAGTGTATATGTACATGTGTCATGTGTATATGTGTGTGAATATGCTTAGTGAGTATATATGTGTGGTATGTGTATGTATGTCATAGGTATATGTGTATATTATGTGATAGAAGTATAAGTTTGTGTGCATGTGTAAGTCCAAGGTTTGCATGATGTATGGTATATGTATGTATGTATGTACGTGTATATTGTGTGATGGATGTGTGATCTGTGTATGCATGTGGTATAAGTCCATGATCTATGTGGCGTGTAATGTGTGTGATGTAAGTCCGTAGTCTATGTGGTGTGTGGTGTATGTATGTGTGTTATATGTATGTAACGTGTGATAGATGTCTGTGATCTGTGTATGCATGTGGTATAAGTCCATGATCTATGTGGCGTGTAATGTGTGTGATGTAAGTCCGTAGTCTATGTGGTGTGTGGTGTATGTATGTGTGTTATATGTATGTAACGTGTGACAGATGTGTGATCTGTGTATGCATGTGGTATAAGTCCATGATCTATGTGGCGTGTAATGTGTGTGATGGAAGTCCGTAGTCTATGTGGTGTGTGGTGTATGTATGTGTGTTATATGTATGTAACGTGTGATAGATGTCTGGGATCTGTGTATGCATGTGGTATAAGTCCGTGATCTATGTGGCGTGTAATGTGTGTGATGGAAGTCCGTAGTCTATGTGGTGTGTGGTGTATGTATGTGTGTCATATGTATGTAACGTGTGATAGATGTCTGGGATCTGTGTGTGCATGTGGTATAAGTCCATGATCTATGTGATATGTGATCTGTGTGTGCATGTGATATGGGTATGTGGCATGCCTGCGGTGTGTGCAGGCGTGTGAGCATGTGTGCATGAAGCGCTCACTCTGGAGAGAGAACAGAAGCTGCTGCTGTTCTTCTCCTGGGTCCAGGTGAGCATCCCCTCAGCACCAGGGCCTCCTGCCCCTCCACTTTTAGTTTTCCGTATGATGAGAGAAAAATGGAGATGCGTTTCGCTGACTGATTTAACTTCTAATGAGACAGAATGAGAGTTTCTAATGAGAGTTTCTCCATGAAACTCGCTCTGCTCAGCGGTGACGTTTCCATGAGCATTTTCCCCATGGTTGCACCGCAGCTGAAACTGTACTTCTAAGTTCCTGTGCCCCAAATGAACCCTCCTTTTCACACCCAGCCAAAGGCGATGGGATAGCACTAAGCACAAAGGGTCTGAACATTTATTCATCATTTAGTGATCCTACTGTGTGCTGGGTGTGCTTAGGCTAGGGATATGGCCATGAGGAAAAGAAACACGTCCTTGTCTTCTAGGACCTTGCAGTCCGGTGGGAACAGACACACCCTTAGCGACACTGCCTAATGCTGTGGAGGAAGTGAAAGCAAAGGTCTGGGGATGGGCTGTGAGGGGAGAGTCAGCAGCTTAAGGAGAAGATGGCGTTGAGCCCCTCCATCAAGGGGGAAGATCAGGTATCTGAGGGCAGAGTGTTCTGGGCAGAGGTCCTAAGGCAGCCAGACCAGAGCACTGGAAAGCAGGCTGGTGTGGCTGGAACAGAGTGCTGACTTCAGCCCATCTGCATTTTAGTTTCAAGTGGGGGGCGTATACCTTACGAAGCAGGTCTAGTGAAGCACCAACTTGACCTCTGAAATGCATGCTTTATGCCATGGGATGGGCATTGCAGAGCCACGGTGTAGGGGACATGTGGGGGGGGGCCCATGTACAGGTGGACTCAGAGGGCACGTGCTTACCTCTTGCCACCTGCTAGAGATCAGACCTTCCTGGCCAAAGGCAGTGTAGTGCCTGTGGGTGATTCTTCTGGTGTAAGGTGCTGTGTCTCTAGGAGTCCCCTAGTAGGTAGAGAATGTTACCTAAGAGAGTAGACATCCTGCTAGGCTCTTTCAGCATGACTTAGGAAGGAAGAGCCTGAGAAAGGAGGGCAGAGCCCTGAACATAGATGGAGGAGAGTGATGAGGGTCTGTGGAGTGGGTTTCTTACTTCCCAGCTGCAGCCCCTGACAGTTTCTTAGCTGGTTTTAATGTGAGTTTAATGCTCTGCCTCTTCTGGACTCGCTTTGGGGCAATAAATGAAGAGGCAGGAGAAGGGAATGTCCTGCTAGGTGGGGTCACAGGAAAGCTCAGCAAGGACTACAGGAGAGAGAGGATCCATGAAAACTGATGTCCATGGTCACTAAAAACTACCTGTCCATGAGTCCATGGATGCAACAGCAGGAGGCAGAAGGAGAGCAAATTCCTGTGTCATCTTGTCTAAGCTGCCAACCAGGTGGGAGCCCAGACTGGAAGACATTGTGGGCATCAAGACAGAGTTCTGAAGACTATCTTGATGGTTGGACTTGGGGCTGGCTGCCAAAGGCCTAGTATCTGCCTGAGAGATACACAGAAATCTTTGAGAGGCATAATGTCATACTAAGTTGCTCAAGAAAGACCGTGCTTAAGTGGGGCATGGTGGTACACTCTTGTAATCCCAGCACTCTGGAAGGTTGACGCGGGAGGATTTCCAGTTTGACCCCAGCTTGAATAAATTAGTGACTTAGCGAGACTCTGCCTCAAAATAAAATATAAAAAATGGGCTGGGGATACAGCCCAGTGTGAAGGCCCTGAGTTCAATCCCCAGTACAAGGAAAAGAAAGGAGGGGAGAGGAGAGAAGAGGAGAGAAGAGGAGGGGAGGGGAGGGGAGGGGGAGGAAAAAGCCACACAGAGTTGTTCAACAAGAATGAGGCCAGTACAAAATCGCAGCAGATGTAATTGCTATGGATGGTTTTCGAGCCCCTTGGAGAAATCCATCTTAGTCCTTTAATTCCAGGTTTCCAGATAAGGAGGCGGGGTGATGAAGAGACTTGCTCTTGTCCACAGCAAGGTTTGGAGGAAACTAAGGTTCCTGAGGGAGAACACTTGAACGCCAGGCCGGCAGTGGCGTCTCTCTGGTGCCATGGCGCTGCTCCGGAGGAGAGAGGATTATGGCTCCCACATTAACATCTGATCCTCAGGGCCACGCCCAGGTCTTAACTGCTGCCTTTCTGGAGTGGAATAATAGGTTCTGGAGTGGAATAATAGGTTCCCGGTGACCCTTTCCTGCCATTCCCTGAAGCCCCCTCTCAGATGGCCAGGCAGGAGTGACTTCCTACTGGAGAACCTGGGGTTCACTGTTGTGAGCTCGCCTTTCATGGACTCTGTCCGGTTATAGTGGGAGACACACAAACATTGGCAGGGCAGTGTTTGGGCCTTTGTAGCTGTTCTGTCTATATTCAAGAATTTCTAAAATGAAGAAAAATCCACCAAACATTTATCCCCAAATTGAGGGCATCACTCAGTGCCTCCAGACACTTCGTGTGAACACAGCGGGGACATGCAGCCAGGCCTCTGTACCCATGAGTGCTGCCTCTGCCCATTCCACCAAGCACAGATGAAAAATGTGAACAAATATTGTGTTTGTACTGAACGCATACAGACTTTCTATCTTGTTGCTGTTCCCTAAACTGTATGGATAGTAAGTGTTTACAGAACATCGACACTTCATTAGGCACTATAAGTCATCTAGAGTTGATTTCAGGTACATGGGAGGATGTGCATAAGTTGTGTGCAAATACTAGGTCACTTATAAAAGGGGCTTGAGCATCCTAGCACTTTGGTGTCTGCAGAGGTCCTGAAACCAGTCTCCCATGGATACTGAGGGACCACTGTATTTGGTATTTTATTTCCTAGTGTCCTGCAGATTAAAAGCAGGCAGGAGAAGCGATGCAGTGGAGGAGTTGGATGTGTCAGCAGAGGAACACCTCCCTTCCTCCCACCTTCCTTTCCTCCTTCCCTCCCTCCCCACCTGCATGTCTTTCCTCCCCCACCATGCATTCCCAGTCTTACTGGGAATCTTACTAGAAATCCCTCTTTTAGAGGACCCGCCAAGCCGGAACCTCCCTGTGATGCCCTCTCGGGTGTGGAATTGCCGCTGTTCACCACATATCTTTGTACAGCCCTGGCTAGTTCTTCTGCACACCAACTGGGACGGGAAGTGGGGCTATAAAGGCAGACAGTGCCAAAGTTGAAGCCCTAGCGCTCGTGTAATCTCAAAGTAGGGGGCGCCGTACTCTTGTCTCTTCATTTTGCGTTCATGGAAATATGAATGTGTGTGTGCTGGGGGCTGGTGAGGGATTAGGTGTGTTTTCAGACCTGTGCCCTTTCTGTAACTTGCTGTATGAGATTGGTTAAGTAAGATACAACCCCTCTGAAGCTCACTTCTCACAAATGAGTTTAAAAAACACGGCTGATTTCTGTGGCCTCTCCAGGCTGTGCAGTAGAGTAACCTTGCACTGTTCTTTTAGCTTAATGATATGAGGAGTAGAAGAGTGAGGCTGTCTGTATTTATAGAACATTGGACAATATATAAATGTGCATATGTGATATGTACTAGGATAATACATGAACACATGTGTCATTACGTATTTTATGTTACATTATATATTGCATGTATAATATATGAATGATCTGTAATATTAGACAGTATTTCCCAGCATTCTTTTAAACTTTTATTTTAAACAGAAGAAAAAATAGAACAAAATTTCAAAACAACATAATAGGAGGGTAACCATGGTTAATACATCACGTATTGTTATCTTTAAATTAGTTACTCAGAGTACAAGATATTGGCATTCGATTGTCCAAACAATATTAGCACAAACCTTCCTTTTCAATGAACTAAGAGAAATTAGTAGTGTATCTATCTTAACTATCTTTTCTATATCTATCTATCTATATATATATGTATATATATATATATATATATTTTTTTTTTTTTTTTTTTTGCTTTTCCCTTCCTTCTTTTCTCCATTCCCCCATCCCAGTTTCTCTTTCCTTTTGAACAGAGTGAGCCACCAGATGGCTAGGTTTGCTGTGAGGAAGGTTATTTCACCACCTGCAAAAGACTTCACGGCAGGATACCATTCACATGCAGTACCGTCGCTTTAAAATCCTAACGACCCTGGGCCCCAGAGTTCACAGGAAAAGTGAACTGTTCTCTACCCACACACGGTTTTTTTTTTTTTTCCATAGTCATAAAACTGCAACAAATCAAAGGAAGGACGATTCTGTGTTTTTACGTCCAGATCCATGTACTTAGTATCAGGGTGACTGGCAAACTTTTTCTGAAATGTAGATATCCTTGTAAAAGCGAGTGTATGAGATTCACGTGTCTTTTTAGGAGAAGCACGATTTTATGCACACGCACACACAGATATGCATCTTTTTGATGTAATCATTTTGCATGATTTTTTTCAGCTGCTCATCCTGACAATGCTTTTAGTCTAAACCTTTTTAATTTTTGTGTGGAGAATCTATCAAGAAAACTAGTAACCACACCCATATCAGGAACATGGACTGACGTGTTGTTGGTTGCCAGAAAATTCTGTATTCTCTCTACCCAAACTTTTCCAAGAAAAGGTGGCAAGTTAGCCTTATGTTTTTCACTGATAGGAGATCACACATAAGTGTATTTCGATGACTGTCAGCCACAGATCCCAGCAGTGCCTTGAAAAGGCCATTGAGTTATCAATGAGATATATGTCTGTTCAGTGTAGCGTTTGCAGGAGCAAAGTGAAAGCTGTTCTCGTTATCTATCAGAAAACATTGTAACATTTCGGGATATCCTAATGGGCAGCCATCCCAGGAAACTACAGAAATGTCTTTGGAATGAAGTAAAATTTAGCAAATGGCATTCATTTATTTTTATTATATTTTTCCCCTTTCCCTTTATTCTTGGCTTCTAATGACTGCAAATATAATAAAATTCTAATCCAGTACTGTTTTTCAAAAATGTGAAAACGGCAATAGAAGAATTTAAGACCCTTTTCAACTCTGTTGAAGATTCCGTAAGATGCCTCAGTATGAAACCTGGAGGTAGCCACCCTGTGAACATTCACGGCTGATTTCCGACTTGCTGAAAGAACCAGGCCGTAACATGTACTGTGTATGTTGAAGGTGGCATCATAATTTTACTAGTGGCTTGATCCAGGCTTGAATTCCCTATTGTCCTCCGGGGCCCAGTACTCAGAAGAAAAGTGAATTTCATAATGGGCATTTTCCATACTCCTCTACTTAAAATTCAGGGGGCAAATTGACATTTTAATAGCATGCAGATACAGGGAACTGTAGATGTAAAGTATTAGTTTTCCCCAGCCTGAGAGTTTATATTGGAAGCCCCTATACTTCCTACAAAATATTGCTATTTGGCACCTGAAACCTGGTGGTTTCCGAAAAGAAGAATTAGGTGTTCCTCAGCTCAAGCTCCTAAATGCATCTGGACCACACCTTGAACATGATGATGCTTTTCATTTCCCGTACGCCTGGTGTTGCAATTCTCTAGCACTGCTGTGAGCATGGGGGTCAAGTTTGTTCCAAAGGCTCCAGCTTACTCCCACAACGCACGTGGGAAGCGCATGGAATGAACCCTTCCCCAGTCTTCCGGCATTAAGCTCAGCACCGAGACTCCCAGGGCTGAGGCAACAGCTTAGAGTGAAGAACTGCTTTTCTCTGAGAGTAGTGCCCGAGCATTCCTGCTAAAGCAGGCAGTCATCGCTTAATCTCTGTAAATGACTACGATTTTGGCAGGTGTCAGCTGGTATAGAAATGGCTCACATTAAAAGTCTTTTTTTAAGCATAGGGTAATGAGGGGGACTAATAAATAATCTCACATGCGTCTGGCCACATAGGGGCTTGCCTGAAACGACTTAATTCCTGTTTGGTTTCTCAGTGACACATGTGCCCAGGTGTGCTGAAGCAGATGCACTAATAGATAGCCTTTCTTCAAAGGCTGCCCTAACATGCTGCCACACCCAATGCGGTGTATTCAGAATGATCCCATGCACACCATCCCCCCGGGTCACCCGGTGTCCTTCACACAGTGTTCTTCAAAAATGCCACTGGGTGCCCGAGGAATGTGAAGTTGAAACACAGAGAAAACATACTGGAAGCACTGGCTGGCCGGCATTCTTTCTGAGACCGTAGAACTCTCCAGAAACATGTTTCCTGCCATTTTCTTTCCTTGACTCCTAATACTAGGCATTAAGCTGTGGCAGATATTTAAAGGGCAGAATTATGTTTTAAATGGTTTTTGAGTTAGAATTGTATGTTTTTTCTGTAAAGGAAACTTCAGATTTTTTTAGTGTGATCATCAGGAAGAGAGGGTCTGTCACAAAAATGAGAGGAGGGAGGACTAAGGAAGTCTCCATCTGGGCACGTTGAATTATGCCATGACTGACTGAAATAGAATGTTCTAGAAAAAGATAATTTTGTACTTCTGAGGGGAAGGGATGACATGGTTGCTCGGGAACCTGGCCCCTTTTGTCCACAGAGCTGGTGCTTAAAACACTCAGCCCATAAGAGGCCTCTCACATGTGTGCCGGCTGAGCCTGCGTGACTCAGGGTGTTTGCGTTCAAGTCGAGTGTTGTGGGCTGGAGCGCTGAATCAGAATCCAGATTTGCCTTGGTGACACATGAAAAGAGGGAGCGTTGCATTTGAACTACACAAATATTATGCTTAAGTATTTTTCCTCCTTTTGGAGCCAAATAGGTCTTGTTAATGATAAAATCACTGCAATATAGTGGGTTCTTTTTCTGGTCTGGAATTTGAGACACTGTCAACAGTGCCAAGGGGCCCTGTAGCAGGAAGAAATGGCAAGCCATGGAGATTTGGAATCATAACACAAGTTATACAATTTAATTTTATAATTGTAGCAATGGCGAGTTAGAGGAAAATGGGCTGCTCCCAGCCCCACTCCTACCTTGGGCTGTGAGGAGTGGAGTCAAAGGTCCCCATTCTAATTTAGGATTGGGGGAGGGGACAGGAAGGGGAACTTTCTGTGGGCAGTAAACTGGCTGCTTCTCCAGTCTTGTTCTGAGGCTGCCTGACAATCAAGGATTTTGGTGAAATGGATCAAGCTACTCAAACAAACCTCAAGGGTACAGAAGGACTGAGAGGCCATCCTCTCTGAAGGAGGAAGGAATCACCTAGGCCTTTCACGCTGTGTCCCTTTTACGGTACCCCCAACACTGCCATCTCTAGTTTAGTAGGATTTTGATGGTGGATTCAGAGAGAAAACTGGAGGTCCATCCAGCCCTCCTGACCCATCCCATGAAAGTGCCTCTGCTTGCCACTTCCTGGGGACAGTGATTTTGATGACAAGCAAGGACACCTACTGTCCACACAAATATTGAGAATCCACCTTCCCACCCTCAACCCTGAGTCCACCAGGGAAGGCTCACCCAATTTGCTGATGGCTCCTGCAAGACTCCCTTTTGCCCAGCCTGCCGGGAACATTGGACAAAGCCCAGTCTTTTCCTTCCTGCCACTTCCTCTTAGTGGTACACCCAGAGAGTGGGCTTTGAGAAAAAAGAAGCTCCTAATAAGCCTTTGTGGAGAAGAAGAGGGGCTGCCCTGCATGTACCAGGAAATCTGAGTCCCTGGGCTGTGGGTTTGCCACCCTGTCCCATTTCCTGTTGGAAGGGGCGTGCTGCTAAGCTCCAGGGCCCAGGAAGCCTCTCAGACCTGCCACGGTAGGCTTTGCAGGAAGGAGCAGCATTCTGAGGTTATGGGGATAGCACCTTTCCTGGCTGCCACAGCTCAGCCCACAGCACATGGCCATGTGCCAAATACTTCCTTTTCTACCGCCATTGCTGCTGCTACCAACTCCACATGCTGCACCCTGCTCAACAGAGGTGGTGCAGAGGGTTGGAGTGGGTGTAGGGAGCACCCTGTGGCCAGGGTCGTGGCCCTGGAGTGCTAGGGGACAAAGGTCCTGAATCCCCACAGGCAGCACATTTCCCCAAGGGTAAATCTCCAGTGAGTCCACACCTTGTGGGTGGCAGAGGGCAGAGGGAGGGGAAAGGTAAGATACCACCCCAGCTTTAGAAATTCCACAATGCATTTTCTGATCTCTTCCCTCCCTCCTTCCCTCTCCCCCTCTCCAACCCCTCCCCACCCGCTCCCCACAATAGGACATCGTCAGAAACTAGATGATCAGACCAAGCCTGGGAGCTTGTCCTTTTCCGAGCGGCTCAGTGAACTGGAGCAGCTGCGGCGCACGGCCATGAGGGTCAGCCCGCACCACCCAGCCCCCACGCCCAACCCTCGCGTGAACCACTCCACTGCCTTTAACCCTCAGCCTCAGAGCCAGATGCAGGGTAAGTACCAGGGTGGAGCCCACTTGCCGCCTTGCCCTCGCTTTGAGGGGCCACCACGCACAGAGCCCGCCAAGAGCAGCCCTGGCTTTTCCTGGACACTCAGAGGGAGTTCGTTAGCAATGCAGTCTCATGCCGTGTCCACCTGCTGAGTCAGTCTGCTCGCAGAGAGATCTGGATGGAGAAGCGTTGGTGCACGGGAAATAGAGGAGATGTGGTTATGGGTATAGATATCCATAGCCGTATACGCAGTGATCCCTGGGTATCCATGGGAGATGGGTCAGGACCCACAAGGATGCCAAAATCCTTAGGTGCTCAAGTCCCTTGTATAAAATGGCACAGTGTTTGTATTTAACCTACACACATCCTTCCATATACTTTAAATTATCTCTGGGTTACTTTTAATATCTAGTGCAATGTAAATGCTGTGTAAATAGATGTTATGGTGATTCATGCCAAGAAAAGAAAGTTTGTAAATATTTAGTATAGATGCAATTTTTAAAAATATTTTCAACCCACATTTATTTGCATCCGTAGATGTAGCACCCTGTTTTTTTAAGAGTAAGCTTTGACTGTGCTGTTTTTTCCTATCCACCCATTAGGCTTGAAGACACACACCTCTAGGTAAATGATCAGATGTTTCAGGTTCTTGTTGCCTTCAGATTATTTGTGAGTTTTGTATCTAATATGTTATTTTTAAAAATACAAAGCAATGGTAGGCATGGATGGATGCCATCACATCATGCATAATACCTGCAAATCAATAAAGAATGCAGGTCTCCCTGCCCCATGGTGCTAGCCGCAATTGCATAAACACTGTGAAATGCAATAATTGCATAAACCCCACTGTGCCAAATTAGATAATAGGTCATGGCTTATTTACATGGTAGAAGTGCTGACATCAGTGGCTGCGCTGGGATACCCTTCTGATGATCCGAAATGCAGTCATCTTCTCTGTGCCGTGCAGGACGCAGCTGTATATGATATGGTCACAGTAATAGTCTTTGTCAAAGAAGCAGGCTTGTTCAACTCAAAGCGGAAGATAAACAACGCATCTGCAGAGAAGGGCAGGCAGCCAGCAGCGGATGTGGTAGCTCCTTGCCCCCCTTGGACAGCAGGAATGAGCTTCCCCAGGCTCATTTTTTTCTAGATGTGAGTCGTGTGGTGGGATGTGCACGCATCTGCTCGGTGCGGTTTCTGGGCCGATAGCTCTCTGTTGTGGTTAACACGTGAGGCTCTTGCAAGGCTTGCCGACATCTTCTACAGAGCGAGATAGAAAGCCAGGCCTTTAGCAAGCTCAGTTGTGTGGGGGAGGTTCTTTTGTTTGAGCGGAAAATTCCCAAAGAAATCTTCCCATAAAATAAGCACGCACACAGCTGTGAAGTGGGCTGGCTGTGGAGTAGCCCTTCCCTTTTGTATACAAACGGAGACCTCAAGCTTGATGTTTGGGAGGCTGCCTCTCATCTTTGCTTAGGTATATTTAGGATAAGGTCTTGGAAACTCAGCAGTTTCCTGGCTCTTAGTAATCATAAATAATAATTCAGAATATGTATGTTGACGTTAAGAGATTCCACAATGCAAGCGTGTGTGGTAAACCAGGGCAAATGATGAGAGGTATGGGGTTAGGGTGAAACAATACCTTTCTTCTACCGACACTAAAACCCCCAAGGATGTGTTTTTCCCTTGTGTTGTTTGGGTCATGTAAATTACCCTATGTCATCGTCAGGGCTCTATGTGTCAAAATCAAAAGGAAGACTTCTGTTTCCTTATTCTCTCCTTGCTTCACTGACTATTGATACCACCAGGTTGATAGATGTATTTGCCTTTTCTTTCCTGATAATGGAAAAAAAATTAAGAAAATTTTTTAAAATGGAAAATTCCACCATATTGGGGAGGGCAAATTAAAATTGTCACCACTGAATCTGCTTTTTTCCTATAGTTTTGGTGAGAGGGGAATTTCACCAAAGGAAATATGATATTTTCTTTTGTCAGATATGATTCCTTGCCCCCCCAAAAAAGAGGGGGCTGAGGAGATGGCGCATTGGAATTCTTGTCCTCTGTGAGCAGGCGGAGGTGTTACCGTGGACGGGCAGTCCGCAACAATTTGGAGGACTGTGTGCTTAGCAGAGTATCAGGTTTAATACGAAGCATCACCCCTTTCTTGCTCCTTTTAAAAATTTTGTACTTCTGCAACATCTAAGCAATCATAGCTCACTTTTAGAGTGCTCTAGGGGCTTGGTTTCTACTCTAAAGAATGTGTTAACTATATTGCTGATGTTCTTTCTCTCCAAAATATGAATTTGGTATGCAGTACTTCACTTGTAAAATGGAAGGAATGATGTTTTAGAAATAAGTATCTAGAATTTTCATGTAGATCTCTCTCTGTCTCTTGCTCTCACTCTCCCCTTTCTCTCTCCTGCCCCCTCTCTCTTTCCTTCCCTCTCTGTCTCTCCCTTTGTCTCTGTCTCTATATGTCTGTCTTCCTCTTTCTTTTCATACAAGAAAATACTATTTCACACACGTCAAGTTTTGAGTAGACCCTTAAGCTTTTTTTAAAAAACCTGGAAATTAGAATGTTAACAGGTAATATGAAAGTGTAGGTCAGCCAACACCTTTGCTTTTTCTTTTTTTTCTTTTTTTTTTTGGTGTGTACTGGGGGTCGAACTCAGGACCTCGTGCTTACCAGCAGGTGCCCATGGCACTGAGCAATATCACTGGCCCTTTTTTCATATGTGGGTACTGGGAGTCAAACTCGGGACTTGGCGCTTGCCAGGCAGGTGCTTATGCCACTGAGCCATCTCACCAGCCCTCCTTTGCTTTTTCTTGGCATGAGGAAAATGGTTAATTTCCAGGCTTGTCCTAGAGCATCCATATTATATTTAAGATCCCACTTTAAGAAATACAGCGTGGGTTTTATGGTTCTCTTTGAAATGGTTTAAGAAACATATTCATTCCAGAAGTAGTCAGGGAAGCCCCTCAGAGGCTCTGGGCAAATGTTTTTCAGCTTTACAGAAATATCAGTAGCTGGAAGCTGGAAGAATAGAAAAGGTTTATGGAAGGGCTAGGGACCGTGCCTTGCTGGGACCACCTTGCTGGGGAGGATGGAGTGGGCCCCTCCAGCTCTGTGGGCAGGAAATCACTCATTCAGAATGCCATCTCTATTTATCTAGAATAAGGTGTGCTTGAGAATCACTCAAAAGAGCCATCTCCAATGATCTGGGGCAGGGTGCAGATGGAGAGGGGCAGGTTGCCATGCCACCAAACCACTGTTTATTTGTTGAGGTTTTAACTATAGAAGGGCTGAGGTTAATTTCAACTTCCTATTTTACCAGGTCTTAAAACTGAATAGAAAACCATTTTGTCATGGCTGCACGTTCATGCAAGTCAAGACATTATCAACTGCTACAGTCAAATTTTAGCATTATTTTATATTCCTTTTAGAATAGGGGATGGGGCAGACTGCAGAGAGCTGGGGGGACCAATGCCTGTTTGGTCACATCGCCCACTTAGAGATGCCTTTGGATAACCCACGTGAGTAATTTTAAGAATTTGACTCTGATTTACTAAATCTGAGGAACCACATAAGGCAGTGCAACTTCCTCCTTTGGGGAGATAAAGATGGGGAGATGGATGCTGGTGCAGAAAACCATCAAACCCAGATAAACTAAGAGGCCGGTGCTGTAGTCATTGCACATATCGGTTGCTATAAACACCTAACTGTAGGGTTTAACTTTTTCACTGGACCAATTGTGATATATTTTGGGCTGGGAGAGGCTCTGACCTGCAGAGTTCTGTTCCCATGATCCAGTGGCATGTTCTACAGACAAATTGAACTCAGGGATTAACATCTGCCCACCATTTCCAAATGGTAAGTGTGGGCCTCTAAACCAGTCTGGTGGCAAAGCCTGTCCAGGTGAGGTGTAGGGGCTGCAGGGTTGAGCAACATGGAGAATAATTGCAGTCGTCAGTGCAGCCATGGGAGAAGTGCTGAGCCTGTCACTCTTACAGGGTCCTGTAGTGAGTGTGTGCCATGGTGATTAGACAGTGATGATGGTGACAATAACTCTGGGCTCTGAGTTGGGCACCTTGATAACCTGCCTCCTTTTGGTACATGGACTTGTCTTTTTAAAGATGGAGAGAAAAGGAGACTGAGAATAATGAACCTCTGAGCATTCGTGAAAAGGGGGATGTATGGGCAGGAAGAGGAATTCTTAGCCACTCTGTCTCCTGTATTGAGGCAGCTGCCTTTTCCTGTGTAAGAGGCTCTCCCTAGGGGCCACTGGAACCAACCTTTCCTACTTATACAAAGCCAGGCAACATCTGATCATCTAAAGGAGGGTAGATGCCTGACTTAAGAGTTCCATGCGGCCCCCAAGAGAGGCCTTGACCTCTCAGATCATCACCAATTCTTAGGATTCCAAATGACATTTGTTTTGATATTTACATTCTCTAAAAGTTAAACTTACTTTGGAAAGTCTGCGTTCTCATCCAACTATCTACAGAATTCTTTGAGGTACTGAGTTGTCTGTTTTTCAATTATGTGGAGTTGCTTATGCTAATCTAATTCTCTCCTTATCCACTGTGTGGGTAAAAGGAAGGACACCTTTCCTCCTTCCTGTAGGAGGGGGAGTTAAACCCCCTGTGTCCAGGGGTCCATGCCAAACCAAGAGATAAGAGATCTGGGGATCTCTTGCCTGACATGACAGCATAGATGGCAGTAAACAGCAGGACAGAAAATGACATGAAGGCCCTTTCCAGCCTTGGTGTAAAACATTCGACTGCATAGCACTGCTCTCTCTCTCTCCTGTCTGTCTCTGTCTCTCTGTCTCTCTGTCCTTCTGCCCCCCACCCACTTCATTTTACAAGCAATGGAATGGAGGCTGTTGATTACTTTGGAATCAGATGCTACAGTCAAACACTAGAAACTCTCATGTGTAAATCCATAAATGATCATTTAATGGTCACACAGATTAAAGTATTCAAAGTCTAGAAATCAACTTGTAAGACTTGCTTAAAACATGAAAGTGAATAATTTTATTTCAAAGTAGGTATATCTGGGTGTGGTAGAGTTGGGAACTTGAAAACGTATAGCATCAGAATCTTACATGGAAAACCAAGCCTCCTGAGTTCTCATGAAAAAAATGAGGGAGGGCAAAGGGGGGAGGGAAGGAAAGAAGAAGAGAGAGAAGAAGGAAATGGGAAGGAAGCAAGGGAAGGGACGAGAGAGAGAAAAGAGGGACCATGCGGAATGAAGGCCCTCTGTTGGGATGTGCAGCATAAGCTGCCTCCCTCCCTCTTCCTGTATCACAAGCCTGCAGAATGAGAAGCACAATAGCTTAGACAGCCTCTCAAGGCAGGAACTGAGGACTCAGTCGCTGTTTCTGTGTTCATAGCTGGTGCAACATAAACTAAGTTTAAGTAAAGGATGGAAAACTCAAACAAAGAAATTGCACTGTAGACATTAAGTAAAGAAGGGTGGGAGGAAGAGTCAGTTGGCCTTGGCATCCTGATCTACCTGTGTCCTTTGTCTCTTGAGTCCAAGGTGGCTGACACCTTGGACTCTCCCTGGAGTTATTTTCTGGTACTCAGAGTGGAAACAGGGTATTCTCTACATTCCTTAATGGATAGGCCCAGGTGCTATGATGGTTTGAAGCTAAAATGTTCCCCAAAAGTCTCATGTGTTCAAAAGTGGGGCTTTTTGAAAGTGATTGGATCATGGATGTGCTACACTCATCAGTAGATTAGTCCATTGATAAGTTCATAGCTGAATGTGCTATTAGAAGGTAGAGTCCAGGTGTAGGAGGTGCATCACTAGGTTCCTTTGGAGGGTATATGTGTCTCTCTGGCTCTCCCTGCTCTCTCTGCTTCCTGACTGCCACAGGGTGAGCAGATTTCCTCCACCATACACATCTCCCATGCATTTCTCCCTTGGAGCTATCCACCATGGACTGAACCCTCTGAAGTCATACGCCAAAATAAACTTTTTCTCCTCTAAGTCGTGCATATCGGGTGCTTTGTCCTAGCAACAAGAAAGCTGACCGATACAGGTACCAACACAGTCCTCCCCCTGGCAGCACAACTCAAATGCCTGTCCTGTATTTACAGGCATGCTACATCTTAGTACTTAATAACCAGTCCTTCAAAGGGGACATCAATCTGGCAAGGTATCAGCCCCATAGAAATCAAAAACCACATTTTAGCAAGGCCTTGTTTTGGGACCAAACATTTTTCACGTATGTTGTTCAGAGTGGTCAGTCTATGGCAGTGGTGGTGAACCTCTGGCATGCATGCCCCTGTGGGCATGTAGAACCCTTTCTGTGGGCACATGAGCTAAGTGTACGAGTTGATTTTCCTAAACTAAAACCTCAGTATTCAGGTTCAATTGCAGTATTGGCACTTGGGGATAAATAAGTGAGTTTTGGGTTGCAGTTTGGGCACTCAGTCTCTAAAAAGTTCACCATCAGTTGTCTATGTCTCAGGAGTGTGTTAGTACCTTTTGGACATCTTTTCTAATCTGAAGAAAGGCTTCTTATTAGAGCTTGATAGTAATGATAAAATATTCCTCCTATGAGCTGCATAGATTCCAAACTTTTCCCTGATACTTAGGAATCTAGAGGCCAGCATATGTGTATATTAAAAGGTTTTGCTGGGAAGAATAACAGCATTTAACAAAGCTGTAGTTACCTGATATTGTGTACTTACCTGATATTGGTGTTAAACAGCAGGAGGTCAGAAAGATAACAGAGCACTATGGTTAGGAGGAAGGACCCAAAGGTAGGCCATGTCCATCCAAAGTTTACCTTTATTGACGATACTGTAGGACTTTTAGCAAGAGGCTTAATCTCCTAAAGACTCAGTCGGGAGTAAAAGGAGTGTCGACTGTACTTGTAGATCCTAGGGCCACAGTGAAACATAAAGTAGTGGATAAGGGAGCCAGCCCTGAGCTGAGAGTGCATGCTACCTGTTACGATCAGCATCAGCGACACCAAATATACTGGTTTCTTCTGACTGCTACAGCAAATTACTACAAGTTTGGTGACTTAAAGCAACAGTCTCATGGTTGGAGGCCAGAAATCCAACATCAAGGTGTTAGCAGGGCCACGATCCCTTTGAAGGTTATAGGGAAAGATCCTTCCTTGCTTCTTCTGAGTACGATGGCTTCAGGTGTTCCTTGGTTCGTGGCTGGCTCATTTCGGTCTTTTCTTCCCTCTTTGCATGGCTTCTCTGTTTCTTCTTTCCCTCTGCCTCTTGTAAGGACACACACCATTGGATTTAGGATCCACTCAGGTAATCCGTGATGATCCCAAGATCCTTCACTTATATCCACAGAGAGCCACTTTCCAAATAAGATCACATTCATAGTTCTGAGAGTGAGAATAGGGACCATCGTTCCTGGTGCCACTACTCAACACTCTATATCAAGGCCAAAGCATAGGGGTCATTGGGCCATTGGCCAGTGCCACTGAAGATAATTCTTCTGTCTCCACCCCCCAGAGCAGCATGGTGGACAGGTAATGTGCAGTCAGCGCCTCCTGCCTGTAGGCCTAGTCAGCAATGGCTTCTGGCTATGTATATCTCAGCTGGAACTCAGTGCCTTGGTACTTTCATTTCCCAGCCAGGAGAATGCATTTGTGTGTGTGTGTGTGTGTGTGTGTGTGTGTATGAAATTGGATATGTCTCGTATTTTCTAGAGCACCTATATGGATAAAACCAGAAGCCCCAGTGGTAGACAAAGGGAGCTTTTCCCAGTGTCCATGCAGCAATGCCTGGCCAGAAGACAGGCAGCCTGGTGCCTCTAGCCTGAACCCCCAAAAGCCCATGGCCACATAGATGGCAGTAAAACAGAGGAACAGAAAATGACATGAACACCAAAGCCAGCCAGTTGGGATGCATTCAAGAATTTGACCTGGACAGAGCTTGACATGTCACTGTTGTTTTGAAGCAGGCAGTGGCTTTATTGCAAGGCCTTGTCCATTGGACACCCATTTCAAAGGGATGGTCATTTACTTTGCATATCTCCTTATTATTCCAAATTTTCAAATCCCCTGACAATACCCTTTCAATTTTGGATATTTAAAAGAGCAACTTGGACTGTAGTCACATTAGAGTGTACCAAAAGTTTGTACCAAGGGAAGAACAAACACTATATGCTGATAGGAGAAACGGCTCTAGTTACAAAGCTAATTCTCCAAACTGGGCTGCTTGAACTCGTTTGCAGTATTTTTTCCTCACATTATGGAACAAAAATACAGGTCCACTGTGATTCAATTATGTTAGAGGCCTTTAAAATCCAACATATTGTGATTTAAATAATACAAAGACTAAAATTGTCTCTGCTTTTCCTTTTTCCTCTCTGGTCTCAGCCTAACTTTCAGGGGATAGGGAGTAAGGCAAAAGATGTCACTTGGCTCCGTCACCAAAAGTCACTATTTGTGTCATATTTCACATTTCTCTTTCAAGGCTTAGCCCCACATGGACTTTTGATTATGAAACAATTGCCTCCAAAACAGCAGAACAGCGCAATTGTTATGGAGATTAAAGATACTGATTGCAAAACGCCTGCAAATAAAATCTTCACTGACAAACCCAGTTTCTTTCCATAGACGTTTTCTCCATAATCTTTTTCTGGCAGAACATTTTATGTTTTGCTGTTAGAGATTCAGTTACCAACCACAGTAAATAAAACAGAATAATAACTTTAAAAAAATAGTATAGAACTCACCCTAAAAATAAATATTGGTCAATCATGTTTATTTTTTAGGCACTCCTGAGAGTGGGGTGAGGAGGGGGCCAATTCATATTCTGTTAGTTTTGGATTAGCAAGCTGCGGAAAGTCTTCAGGTGGAGTGTTAGCCTGTCCAGCCTGTCCAGGCTCTCTGAAGTAGCAAGAAACAGAACAATTACTGTTTTAAAAAATATAAGCATTTTCAAGAGAAAACAACCATGGTACTACGTGCCTGTGTGAGCCACAGACAGGAAAGGATGGGCAGAAAAGACAGGCGGTCTTCCCAGATGCAGGTTAAAGTCACCTTCCAATTCTGATCTCTGTAGATCGCATCATACCTGTTAACTGTCCCCTTCAAAGGGGGTTCCCTTCCTTAAAAATGAATCTCCTGCTTTCTTCCCGGGGGGAGTGAGAGTGGAGGAAAGGAATCTGTGCATCTCCTGTCACCTAACAGTTACGGGGTGGTGTGAGACCCGAGCTTGAAAGCACGCAGGAATGAGCTGATGGTACTTTCTCCATCTTGGTTCTTCCACACAGTCTGAACTGGCTCACTGCATCGGCATAATTGTCCAGCCACATCCTTCTGGAATGTGCAGGAAGATGCACTAGGATCCTTCAGCTCTAGGGCTTGGGAGTGACCCCACTGGTGTTGTAGAAGCAGAGCCTCTCCAAGGAAAGTCTTTCGGTCACTGCTACCTTGGGTGCCAGCAGTTCACTCAGCTGAGACAATAATAGTTTCCTAGCTCCATAAATTGCTGGTTTCCATTATGAGAGGGGTCCTCTTTACCCTACAGCTTTATGTATTTAAGATTCAGAGAGCTTATGACGTGCCAATTCCTCCCTGCTTCGGGAGTTTTAAAAGAACATCTCGAGGTAGAAATGGGAGAAGAGATAATGTGACTAGGGGTTGTACTTCTTGGAGTTGCTGGTCATAGAAAGGGAGAGAACGTGGTTGTTTTATGAAGTCTCATGGGACGATTGAGCTGTCCTAGCCACTCTCACTCCATTAGTGCATCTCCCTGCACATATCGGATGGCAAATTATATAATGATAAAGTTATTAAAATATCTGTAAAAGTCAGCACAAGATCGAGGGCTTGACTCGGCCTTTCTGCCTGTTAAGAGGTTTATTTAGATCGCTCATCTCCAGGTCTGTTAATCTGCGTCTGTGCTTCGTTGTAAATCGCCCACTGCGTGGAACAGTCGTAATGTCAGCTTGTGATGGTTGCCCCACCATTCCGGTATCTTAAGGATGAACCCAGATGCTTCTGAAGCATCAGCTACCCCATGCCCAGTTTCCCAGTTTTAAAATTGCAGCATTGGTGTGTGATTATTGGAGTACTTGAGACAGCAAGATTCTAACGAGGATGTCTCCTGGTTCACACATTCACCAAAGGCAACAATAAAACAATAACGCATTTCGATAGCATGCACTGAAGTCTTTGGTCCACTGAATCTCCATCACCCTTCACCCATGGGTGCATGTCGTGGTTTCAGGAAATGTTGCCCGGAAGGTTCTTCTTGTGCTGCCTGCTCTGTTTGCATGCGACCTGCTCTGTTTTCTCCACCACCAAATCCCAGGCCCCTCACCTGTCATGTAAGTGATTCACTGGGTTGTCTTAAACTACCATTCTGAATTCCGGATACTGAAGCTACCGGGAACTAAGAGTCACCCCTAACCTTCTCAGGGAGACCAGCAGAGATGTCCCCAGAGCCCCTCACCCTGTGCCTCTAACTAATTAAACTATTTTGGGGTGAGGGTTAATATTTTTGCTGTGTGATCAAGCTTTGAGAGACTCCAAGCCACCATATGTTGCTAAAAGAGAAAAGTCAATGCCCAGACATGGATCTGTTTAATTTAATATGATTTTCCGCAAATTACAAGACATGACTTTAAAATTGAATTTGTGTAAAATTACGGATGGCCAATTCAGGTGGAAGGGAAAGGAAATCTTGTTATTCCTATTCCAGAATCTCTTCCCGATTTCCTCATTTGATTCTTTCACGCCTCAGGGGGAGGGAGGATGCATTAATGGGTCTATAAAGAGTTTCTCTTATTTTCAAACTTTCTCCCTGACTGTGCTTCCTCCAAGGAGGACACAGCAGCGTGGACACATCATGGCAGGACGCCAGTTCTCATACATTCCATCAGCCAGTGTAGAGCTGTTCTTCCCAACTCATCATCACAAAGGACTCAGAATAAGCACTGGAACTCCCAGAATCCATTTTCTAAGGGTAGGCAAATGTGGATCAGTGATATGTGCCCCAAGAACTGTTTGGAGGGTCACAGATGTGCGTTTGGAATTCAAACCCAACATTGTCTGCTTTCAAGTTCTACGACCTTGCCAGCAGCCTTTAAGTCCTCTATGCCATTGTTCCCACCTGTGAAATGAACATGATAGTGATAGTAGCTAACTCATTGGATAGTAGTGAGAGCGAAGTGAGTTAAGATGCATAAAAGCACCCCATGCCTAGTACATGTAAGCATTGCATATATTTACTCTCATTGCATCACTGAATCATCACCAAAAAATGAGATACATTTGTCTGATACTTAGCATGGTGCCTGGTGCACTTTAAATACTTATTAAATGGTCAGCCTGATTACCACTATTGTTATTGCTGTCATCATACTCCAGCTGGTCACCCTGGCACGTCACCTGGGCGTTGCTCATGGGTCCTGACCTGTGAACCTCACAGCTACTCCGAGTCTCCTTATTCCTCAGAAGTGATGATAGCCCTGGGGGATAAGGGGGTGGCGGTTTTAGTGGTGTTTTCATCCGAGTTTGGTTTCCCTGCGTAAACACAAATGGGGAAACCATAACCACTGTTCCTCAAGACCACACGGGAATGTAAACTGTTGAAAGGGGCCTTAGCCTTCTTTGCTCAAAGCCCTGCATTTCACCAGGGGGACACTGGAGGCCCGCAGAGTTTCAGTGATTTGCCCAGTTGAAGGTGGCCCTGAGATCCAAGTCCTGGCCTCCTGGCCCAGTGCTCTTCTGCTTCTGCTGTTTAAGTCTCTGTTGTGGTCCAGATCATTCACACGGACCTTTAACCATGCTCTGCCTTTTGCTAGAAACCTGCTTCCTCCTCAATGAGATGACAGGGCCCCCTGGTGGGATCCGGTACCATCCGCTCCTCTCGAGCTCCATTTGTTCTTAACGTTGAATTTCATGTTGAAAGGAGTAGGAATTTTTAAAACAAGCCACAATAGACTCTCCTTCTCCAAGTCATTCTGCCCCTTTCTCTTCATCCTTCAAGCACAGCAGCCCTGGATTTAGGGAGGGGGAGGACAAGCAGCTGCAGTGGGGTTGACAGGTCATTTCCTGACCACGGGGCCCACGCGGGCAGTAGTCCAGGATGAACCCTGCCCTCTCCGTCACTTGCATGAATTGGACACATTCAGAGAACGCGAATGGTCAGCCTCTTTGGTATTTTCAATGAACCATCTACAAAAGGAGTTCTTTGAAGCAAGTTTCACCTTTCTGTGTGATTTTGAGAACGTACCTCCCCCCACTGACCCCGCCTACCAGCCTGGCCCTTTAAGCCTGGCTGAGGCTGCAGCTTGGCTGTGGCTGTCAGGCCAGGAGAAGGACGGCAAACAGGTGCTGAGGGTGACTAGCAGAGTCCAGAGCCACAGCTGTGAGAACGCCAGGCAGCTCTGACAGGCCAAGGCCGGGAGGGGCAGGAGGCTGGTGCCCAGTGACAGTCTCCTCGTCCATGCCACTGCCAACTGCATGCCATTTACTCTCTAAAGAGAGTACAACAATGACAGCCAGAAAGCTGGGACCAGATAAAGGCGTCTCTGTGATGGCCACACCCTTGTCCATGAATTCAGGGTCAGGGTCACGAATAGCAGGGCCAAAGCTACCCTGGAATGTCATAGGAATTTGCGGAGAATTTGAGGGGTTGGAGAAGAGGCTACTGCATCAGTAGGTTGGCCTCTGGACTCACTAAGACTGGGCAACTCCATTGTCCTCCGTCTTAAATGAAACTTACTAGTTAACCCAGAGAAGCAGGAGCTGGGGGCCTGCACTGATGGGCCGTGTGGACCTGTCCCTGTCACCCCTGCCTTCACCTTCCATAGCGTGTGGCTCTCCACTTGTCCTGACCACACTCCCTGGGGACCCCTGCCCTGGGCTTGCCTCAGCAACCTGAGGACCACAAGTTTCTCAAAAAGATAAGGGGAGGGCCGGTGAGATGGCTCAGCGGCGTAAGCGCCTGCCTGGCAAGCGCGATGACCCGAGTTCGACTCCCGGAACCCACATACGAAAAAGGGGCCGGTGATATCGCTCAGTGGCACGGGCGCCTGTTGACGCGCGAGGTCCTGAGGTCGACCCCCCGGCACCCACAAAAAAAAAAAAAAAATAGATAAGGGAAGAGCCATGAAGGAGTGTGCTGGGAAATGGCCTTTGCTCAAAGAAATGAATACCCTCAGAAACAGCCATTCGTCACGTTGAGTATTTTCTCCCAGCAGTGAAGATTCCTCCTGATTTGGGCAGTTTTTACAGTGATTTTGAACTTGTGACCACTGGAGATGAGTGAGTCACAAAAAGCCAGACCAGCATGGAGTGGCCAGCCCCCTCCTCAAATAGATAAGCAATAGAAGCCCAGAGAGGTTAAGCAACTTGCCTCAGATCACACAGACTGCTCACATTCCAGTGCTCAGCTTTCCTCTCCCATCCTCTGCAGCTCGAGCACATTCCTAGTATTTGGAATTAGCAATGTGAACCATCCTGAACAGTCCCTTAAAACAGCACTTAGGCGAAAGAGGGGCTGTTGGAACAAGATGGGGCAAACCCCGGTGTGCCTCTGCATACTGCTCCACCCAGTTTCTCATCTTTATATTACAAAAAAAAAAAAAAAAAGTCTCAAATAACCCAAACAGGCAGGGTCTGACCTGCAGACAGTCTGCAGGCACCTGCCCAAGAAGCTGCCGGCCGGCTGGTCCATCCTCCTCTGATTTATGTTGTGTGTGTTAAGCCTTAAATTGTTGAGTCTCTGGCTGGCTGCAGTGGTATTACTGGAGGGCTGGTGCATGTTTTCAGCTCACAGAGCTGGCTCTGGGACTGGAGGTGTTGGCCCCAAATCAAGTCCAATCTCACACCTGTCTGAGACAATGAGGGCCTTGTTAGACACATCTCCAGTCAAGGCGGCTCAGCCTGCTTATTTTTCAGGTTCAGAACTGGGAGGAGGGGGGCCTGGGAGAAGGGGGACAGGGAGAGGCCAAGGTGAGACTTGGGAAATGCTGGGGTCGGCCACTTCCAGTGTCCTTTCCCCCTCTTGCCTCTTCCTCCTGGCCTGTCCCGATTTTATAAACTTTCCCTCATTTTTGGAAATTAAAAAACAAACAATACCAACAGTAGCCCTCTTATTAAGGAGAGTTTCCTACTTGCAAAACAAGCAGTTCGGGGTCTGTTATAGAATAGATTCTCAGTCATCCTGGGCTTGGGCAGCCCAATGGAGAAGCAGGGTGAGGAGGAGAGCGGTGGACCCCAGCCCACCCCAGCATTCCGACTGCAGTCCTTTCCCCCAGATGGGTGTGTCCTGGAAGGTTTTCTTTTCTTATTTTCCCCTCCTGTGCTAACTACCACTACAGTGGCTATAGCAGAAAGCAGCTCTGTAGTTTTCATGGATGAAGTAGCAAGCTGTCCTGTCCAGCTCAGCCTTCCTTTCATTTGATCAGCAGAAAACAGAGCTGTTTTCCAGCACTGATGTCTACAGATCCTGCCCTCCTAAGACTCCAGCAGAGGCAGCCACAGGGCAGGAACTCTTCGGGCTCCAGCTTGGCACCCATGGGGCCAGTGTCCCTGGAGGACCCTTATTCAGCCAAAGCCACCCTGAAATGACTCACTTTCATAGAACTGCACCATATGGAGCCCCATAGAATAAGGGTCAGAAAAGAGTTGCCCAGAATTATGAAACCACCCTTTGGCGGAAGACCCCACGGTGGTAGCACTTGGTAGCTCTCCCACCATCAACCCAAATCTTGCCATTCTTCAGTGCACCTCATCTGCCCCATGTCCTTCAGGACATCTCTTTCCCTACCAAGGACCGGATGATTTCTCTTTCTGGCTCCTGGGCCCACCCCATGGTCCCTTTCACTTTCATGTCCCCTGTATGTGGCTCTCTGTTTTTACCAGGGAGGTCGCACGTTTGAGTGCTGCTTCCCCAACTGTCATGGGTGAGATTTCTCTCTGCACCACAAGATAGGCAAACAGCCCACTAAGGCTAGAGCAGTGCTGCATGCTCTCCTAGCCTTGTATCCTCCTCTCTTCCAGAGAACGTCCCAGTGCTGAGACCAGCAAGTCAGGGGAGTTTCCAGCAGCTGGAACTCTTTCCTACTACTCTGGAGCCTTAGGCCATAGACCAGCTCTCCAGGAAAAAGGACCAGCAGGAATTCTCCAGAAGGATTTTCCCTGCCCTTAGGACAGCAGATCAGAACTATGGATAAGGGGTGGTTGAAAAAGACAATGAATGTTTAAATTTTGTTTTTAAATCTATTACAGTAAAAGACAGGCTGCCATTAATCTCCTTCAAAATACTTCCCCTCTTTGAATGCACTTATCCCATCATTCTTGACATTTTCTGAAGCAGTTCTAGAAGTCCTCTTTCCTGATATTTTTGTTGCACTGTTATGGCTGCCTCCATGTCCTGAAGCCATTCAAAATGTTTACCTTTCATGGTCATTTTGACTTTGGGGAAGAAACAGAAGTCACACGCTGTCATATCCGGTGGATAAGCTGGATGAGGACACATTATGTTTTTTTTGTTTTGTTTTTTTTTGTTTTGTTTTTTTTTGTGGGTACCGGGGGGTCGACCTCAGGACCTCGCGCGCCAACAGGCGCCCATGCCACTGAGCGATATCACCGGCCCCTTTTTCGTATGACGGATCCGGGAGTCGAACTCGGGCCCTCGCGCTTGCAAGGCAGGCGCTTACGCCGCTGAGCCATCTCACCGGCCCCACATTATGTTTTTACAAGGCTGCCTTTCCATTGAATGGCACACAGCAGCATCATTCACCATATTTTCTGATCACACCTCACAGAGACACAAAAGAGAACTTTCAGAGCTGCTTCAGAAAGTGGCAAGCATGATAGAATAAGGGTGTTCGAAGTGAGGGGGCATATTTTGAGGGGAATTAATGGCAATGTGTCTTGTATTCTAACAAATTATTTTTAACACATGATATATTTTGATCACCCTCATATTTGTAGGTTTTAAGCCCAAGAATAATGCCATAAAGGGTTTCCTGCCTCCCAGAGCACCAGAGAAGGCCTTGCCGCTCACTGCCTTATCATCCTTTTCCTCTTCCCAGGCCTCATCTGGGAGCCTGGCTGGTACCACCCACCCTTCCCGGCCCTTCATTTCACTTCTGTAACAAGGAAGAAAAGGAAAGTGAAGTCTACCTGTCTCCTCTTTCTCACCCCCTGAATTCCTACACCTTTCTGTTAACTAAAGCTGAAGGACACTCTCCCTGCCCCAGGCCAGCTCTCATCCTCTTTCCTCCTGTCTTCCTTCCTCCACAGACTGCTCAGCCTCACCTGAGGCTGTCTTGCAAATACCAGGACCTGGTTTACACACTTAATTAGAGGCTGGGACCCCAAAGCAAGACTGTCTTATTGATCCACTATTTCTTGGGAAACCCAGCCCTCTGCTCAGTACTGCCTGCTGGGCACCGGCCTTCTTCCTGCCTCCTGGGGCTCAGCTGTGTCCCTGAGTTGCCCCCTTCCCTGCCTGTGTTACCAGATTCTTCCAGCACTTTTCACATGTACCTGTCTAAGCTCCCTGTTTATCTTGCTATCCCCATTTATCTTGCCGCCCTCCACCCATTACCCAGCCTGGGGGCTTCAGAACCCCACCCCCACCATCCTCATGGCTTCATTCTCTGCCCCACTCCTTCCCCACCTCTTCCCCTGCATTCGTCTTCCTGTGCTCACATGGTAGTTTTCTGCCTGGTGGATAAGGAACCATTTCAGGCCATCTTCGTTGCCCCCATGTTCTCTGTCTGAGAAAAACAACATGTGGATTGACTAAGGGAGGACCTCTTGTCACCTCCTTGTATTTCCATTTTGCTTTCTTTGTCTCCTCTTCCCTTGGTTCCTCGGAAGCCTCTTTTGTTCAAATCAAGGGGAAAGTGCTTTGGAACAGTGTTGTTGAGAAAGACTTTTTTTTTTTTTTTTTTAGAAGACAGGAAGTTCCTATTTTCAGAAAGGTTGTTCATTTCCAAAGAGTTTAGTTACAGAGCCAATCAGCTATCGGATGATTTCCCTTGCTGCATTTTTTCGGTCTGGTATATAATACCAAAAAAAAAGTTAATAAACCAATGAGAGAGATAGTCAGTGAATACAAAGGGAGATGTTATAATAGGCTTTTGTTGTTACTTGCATTTTCTTGTTGAAAAACAGAGCAAGACCCTGAGGTGCTGAGGTGTGGACAGAAATCCGATGTTATCAGCCCCCAGAAATACTGCCCAGAGTCCAGTGGCAGGCAGGATCCAGAAACTCCAAAGGACCACGGCAACTAGCCCTGTTCAGTACAAACGGTGCTTTTAGTCTTTCGTAAACAGCCTATGCCCCAGGGCTCAAATCCTTCAAAAGTTTGCCTAGGTAATTGCGTTTCATTGCTGTCTGGCTTGTGCTCATCTGTCTAATCTAGAGGTTCAGACAGCCAGGCCAAAGCTTGCGAGACTGGAGGGGAGTGAGCCCATGAATTTAATCCACTTGAAAGACAGACTAATACAAGTGCAGCTCACTCATTATTTTAAGTGATGTGAGCAGAAAAGGGTATGGCACTTTCCATAAAAGAGCTTAGAATCAGCACGTTCCAGCCACTTGGCAGTTTAAGGCCACTAGAAGCAAAGGCGCAAACAGGGTGATACTGTGATCCCTGACACTGTCTCCTGGGCTCTGGAAGCCTGCCTCCTCTCGGACCTCCCCTAAACACAGAGGAGTGGGGAAATAGTCTCTTTTACCTGATTTTGACTTTGGGATGTTCGCTAATTCATAGCAACACTTCTCTGAAGCTTTTTTTTTTTTTTTTTTTTTTTTTGAGATCTGGGGTTCTCTGGGCTTGGTTTCTGGGTGGAAAGGAGATATAAAGGGAAGAGGGAATTCTAAGTCAGCCCCACAAAACGCAGAATCCCACAGACCCATAAGCTGGAGAAAGTACCTGTCCCCAGGGCTTATCCCTAAATTGTGCCTGGAGAATACATCTATTTTTTCTTGAGGTTTAAATCAGTATTTCCATTTTGCCAGTATATGGTAACTAGATGGGAGAAGGCAGTGTTTTCTAATCATCATATGGAAGCAACAATTGTCTACAAAGAGCCGGGAGATCTGTCACTGCCCTGATGTGTCACTAGAAACAAAGTCCCTTTACTTCTCTGCACTTCAGCTCTCTCTAAGATGGGGCTGGCACGGCAAGCGTCTCAGGTTGCCTTCTGCTCCTTCGTTCCATGATACGCTGGAATAGACTTCAGACATGTTGATGTGATTTGCATCATTATCTAGTTACATGTGACTCATGCCTGGGAAGCTTGGGAGAGCAAGTGCTGGCCTGTCCCTTCCCAGGTGGCAAAGCTGATGGTCAGCTCAAGAGCAATCTTGTTGGTCATTTACACCTGCAATTCACCCAGGGCTTGACATGCCAGCTCCAAGTCTGGGTGCCAGGCCTGAGACAGTATGCAGCTGTCCCCAACCCTGGTGTGGAGATGGAGTTCTCCCTGGGTGCAGGGCGACAACAGCCACCCCTGAACTCCCACAAGGGCTCCAGAAGGTGCCCACCTCACAACTCTTCTCCCCCAGCCCTCTCTTCCACGGGCATCCCACCTGGGGCACAATGCGCATTGTCTCTCCCAGTCTGAGGAGCACCTCTCCAGGTCACATCTTCCAACTTGTCATTAGGGTTGGACATGGTGACAAACCACTATGGCAGTGTGGCCTACCTGGTTTCCCCAGACATTTTAACGTACCCTTGCCATTCAAGGATGGATCGATTTTCTGTTGTGGGATCATCCTATGTGCTATAGGATGTCACACAGCCTATCTGGTTGCCACCCAGCGAGTGCCACTAGCACTCCCCTGGCCCTAAGCGAGCCAATCAAAAATGTCTCCAGACACTGCTAAAAATCCTCCAGAGGAGAAATCACCCATGTGACAACTGCTGATTTAGATCAATCTGGGAAACTGACAAGGATTTAGTCAGATACACACAGGACCACAGTGCCAAACACAAACACAAGCAGCGTGGGTGTCTGTGAATGACTTTTGACTTCTTTAGGACCCTCGCCACTCTGACCTGCACAGGCCATCCCTTGTGCTGAGTAACAGCATTGTTATTGTCTGCTGTCTCAACCTCTAGGTCTAATTTCTTTTTAAAATTCTTCTGCTTTAGTCCAAGTCACTAAAAACCTACAGCTTCTCTGAGAAAGGCTTCCTTGACCTTGTAAATCAAAGTAGCTCTCTGGAGAGAGGTTTCCCTCTGCTGGGCTCTGTATCATCTTTCTCAGGGTGACCTCATCTATTAAAGTATGAAGGTTGTATTTGAAATGCCATTTACTTTCTCTAAGTCAATAAACGAAGCTGTGGATCTTTAGATCATCAGAGGTCTGCTTATTACCAGGAGTTTTTCTCTCTCTGTGTGTATGTGTGTCATTTTTTAAATGGAGATCTGTGCTGGAGTTTAAAAGAATTCCAGCAGATTTCCATTTGCCTTTCTGAATCAGAGTGTGGGGTGATATTCCTCTGCGAGTGTAGATTGCCCCCAGATGAATCTGACTTTATTAGTTTATGTCCTTTGTTCAGAGCACCAGGGATGAGCTTATGAAAGCACACATGGCTGTCATCTTCAAAGGTCTCCTTTATGCTGCAAACTCCACCTCCGCAACCTGCGTTGTTAATCTATTGCAATCCTGATTAGTTCACACTGAGGTCAGTGCTTTAGGGTGTGCAAAATGGCTGCAAACTTAAGTGAACAAAGCCCCTTACATGGGTCTTGCAGGAAGGTGGGAGAGGGGATCGCAGCAGAGGAACTTAGAAGAGAGAGTTGTCTGATACCACAGAAGAAATCAAGAGTGATTCCCCTTGGCTTGAAAGCCTAAGAAATCACATTACTCTAAAGAATTCAAAACTTGCCTAGGAATGTGCACTCGGATGTGGGAATGGTGTAGCCTCTTCTTTCTCACTGTTTTTGATAGCAACTATCTGAGTAATTTAGCAATCTTTGAAAAATAAAGAGAAGCTTAAAGGAGCTATATTTTGAGGGCTTTTGGGGTATGGAGAAGCCTTGAGTTTAACAGGTGTAATAAACGTTCCTCTTCCAAAGCTATGTCTGTGGAACATAAGCTGGAGTTGGTGGATCCACAGGGTGTTGCAAACAGGAGCTGAACCCACGGCTGCACATCCTGCTGTTTCCCTGAGGCCATCCACAGATCAGGTGGTAGATATGTGAATGGCAGCTGTCCCCATTTAGGGGACATGGTCTCGCCTATGTAAAATGAATATGCTTCCTGGATTGTCATCACTTCTAACCTAGCGGAGGGACTGGGGATGGCAATGCCTTTAAAAGAGAGAAACTCACTGTCTATGCAGGCAGTCTTTCCCCCAGGCTTCATGAAGATGAGAGGTACTGGAAGCAAAGGGACAGCCAGGAATCATACATAGGTCGCTCTGCTCTTCAGGTAGGCACCGGATTGGCCATGTGTTGACCTCCTCTACAAGGGCGAAGGACTTGAGTGCAGTGGCCAAGCTAGAGGGTATGCGGAAGAGGATGCTGAACACTCTGCCTGGAAATCCCCCCAGGTTCTGGCCTCCTGGCCCTTGCTGCAGGGAGTTAATTCTAGGAGCCTGAGCGTGATGCATGGGAAAGGACAACAAGAAAGTAATGAGGTATAAGAACGGTAGTGATGAGATTTTGCAGGCAGGAGTGCTACATGCATAAAACGAGGAAGAGAACATGAAGGTAGCACTTGATTTTGCTCACAAGCACATATCATGGGGGGCTAGACACTTCAACATGGAGGAATTGCTGTTTGCCTTCGTCAGTACATTCTTTGAGTTGGAAGCATGGAATGGAAGCTCCTAAAGAAAGAAGAGTTGCCATCAACTTGAGTCATACCTCAGAATACGAAGAATAATGGGTTTTTGACTTGGAGCTCCATTTTGGACTCTGTGTCCCGGCAGGGACTGTGGGACCCTGCCATGTGCCTCTGATGTGGCTGGGTTCTGCAGAGTGGCTGAGGTGCTCCCTCTGAAGGGCTAGGGCTTGGTGGGAGGGAGGGCTTATGCTGAGTTTTGGGAGTCGATTTGGAAACCAGTTTGTACCTTGGAACACTGGCTGACTAAGCAAAGTCTCATTCCTGGTGACTCCAAGGGGCCGAGCCTCTCTCTCCTCCATCTCCTGGGGCCATCAGTATGGGTAGAGAGCCTCTGGTGACCACCCAGCCAAGCAATATTCTCTAGACGTCACTACCCTTTTCTGAACAGGCCAGGAGAGAAAACTGTGTCCTGACTCTTGTCTGCCAGGGGCCACTCTGATGACAGGCTCAGGGTCACAGACCCTTCCAGTAACCTAATGGCTGACACAGTCACTTTACCTCACAGGTGGCGAAACTGAGTCTCCAAGGTGTAAGTCACCTGAAAGTGAGGTGCCAAGCTGAGATGTTTGTCCTAACCTCTCAGACTCGAAAACAGTACCCTTGCCCTTTGACTCCTAGAAGGAGAGAGGCTCCCAAATCCTAGAAATGCTCGGGACCCACGTAAACCAAAGGCCCCTGAGAATCTTCTGTATTCTCTCTGGCACTCTCTAGACTGTACTGTCCTGCATTCTCTTTCCTTTCCTTATGAGTATGAGTTTCTCTTCTGATTTTATTAGACTGTCATGCTTCAGGGTTTGTCACATAGAACCAGAATTTCTACTTAAAATCTAATGAGGATGAATTAGGGCCCAGCTGGGAACAGAGGAGCAGGACACGGCACAAACTGCTTTATGGCCTTCAAGACACTCTATACAATTTCCAGGCAGTTCTGACATTTGACAAAACTACAAAGTGCTAAAGTAAAAACTAAGGTTGCAGCAAGGCACAGTGATAGTGAACCTTTTAGAGCTCTCAGTGATAACAAACAGCCCGCTGCTGCATGCGTGCCATAGGTTCGCCACCACTGCGCTAGAGGATTGCACCCAGAGAACACTGTGGTGGGGTTGGTGGGGAGCGTTCCTCTGCCTCTCCCACCCATGATCCTGAGTGTTGGCTCAAGGACACGGAGGGCTGGGGACTGCAAGGATGGAGGGGGTGGACCCCAGAGGAAGTCAGGCTGCAGTGGAATGACAGATAGCCATGGGGGACCAGGTGTTGTTTTGAGCTGGGTTCCAGAACATCACATTCTCCAACACTAATGACTCATGGATAGGCATGTGTCATCTTACAGCCTCTGCAGTCCCTAAAAGAACATCACTTCTTTTGGGGCCTGCTGCCACCTTGGTGCATTACAAGAACCTTGACCAGTCTTGGCCACATTACTTAATAGGATCTGCCCAACGGATGGCTCTTACTTCATCTGTGTAGTTGGAAAGATCAGAGACGAGAGGCCCCTTATCACACACACAGCAGAGACCAGCTAAACCCTATGACCTTCCATGGCCAGCCTGGACTGCATGTTGGCTCTGATGTCTTCATCCTGGGCCATTCAAGCAAAGACTGCCCCATCCTCCATGGCATGTGCTACCTTCAGTTCCTTCAGAACATTCTGTTTCTTAAGTTTTGGGTCATCCTGGGAGATGCCACAGCTGTCCTGCTTGTAGCTTCCATCAGAAGTATCAGTGACTTGTTTCCTCTGACTGAGGGTCCTCACTGTACCTTAAAGACTGGGTCACAAGCTAGAGACTGTCAGGGACTTGCCAGCCCTTCGCACAGTATTTCTGGCTAACCCTTCAAGGAATGAACAGAGAGGGTAAAAGTGCTGAAGAAAGACCTATGGAAGGGAGCAGAAAGCACTGCTACCTTCCATGTTTTGAGATTTGCATTGAAGAAGGAAGTAATGCAATGGAAGGAAATGAATGGGGCATTCGTGGAAGAATTCAAACATGCCACCCAAAGGCCTGGCATCACAGGAACTTATCCAGACCACGTAGGGTTCCTTCGACCTCCACAGTATACATGGAGGGCAGAAGTACAGAAAGTGGGAGTGCAGAAAATCCTTAAGTGAGAGGTGTCTTTAAGGGGCGCTTAATTGGACAAAAGTTCAGGGAAATAATTTTTATGCAGAGGAGGCTGTGGCAGAGACTAAAAGGTCCTTTCTGTGCCCTCAGTACCATGGTCCCTCCACCCCATGTGCACTGCAGGCCATTTTCCCTCCACTTCAAGCAGATGATGCCGACAGAGAATGAGGCTTGTTACAAAAGCACTCATCCTTCTAGAAGCTGGTGACTTGTCCCTGAACCCTTCTCAGAGAGGACTCTGCCTAAATGCCAAGCCCTTTTCCAGGCACGTCTGTCTCAGACTGATCTGGCTGAGGGGAGCGGCCTCCTGGTGAAGGTTGAACTGTTTCCCCTGGGAACTGTCTGGCAACCCTAATGAGGAAGAACACTTTGCATTTATAGAGAGCCTTTCATCTGCAGATCTCAAAGCTGCGCCACAAACATTAATTAACTCTCGCACCTGTGAGGCAGGTGAGTGTGGTTACCCCCATTTTAAAAGATGAGGAAACAGAGGTTTGAGAGGAAAGAGACTCTGGGATGAGCTACCAGGGTTGGGAGCAACTCCAATGTTAGGAACAAACATTCCAGATTCGCAGGGCCCTGACCACAAAGCCATGAAGCCTCCGGAGGCTGCGTGAGGAATTTGTGTCCCGGAAACAGTGAGTGGTGCGGATGTGGCCACACAGCTCCCTTCTGCCCTCTTGCAGGCAGCCTGCCACCTCCCAGGCCCACTGGTTGGCAGTAAAGCTGGATGTCTCCAAACCCTGAAGGCCTTTGCAACCCAGCACACCCAGGCAGGTCTCTGTCCCGGCTTGGTCTGGATGCTTCCCTTCAAAGTAATTGCTGGAACAATGAACACATCTGAGCTGCACATGACTAACCAACATGTCTGCGGCCAGACGGAGATAAATGGTTGGCAAATCTCAGCGCTCTTTCACAACCTCCTCTTCTCCAGGATCCAGAACTGATGGGAACCGACTCACGTTATCATGGAGTTTTCACTGATACAGAGTCAAGGTGTTAATCTGGTGTCTGCTACCTGGGGGGGATCTCTAGGTGACTACTATTTTCTTGTGCTATGGTGCAGTCTTACCACTGCCACAGAAGCCAAAGGAAACTCTGCTTCTCGAAGAAATGGAACTTTCCGGGAAATGCTCCTTGCATAGCTGAGAATTACCCAGCCCCCCAGGCCATGAAGCCTATCACCTAACTCTGAGGATAGATGTGAAGCATTCAGGGACACTTTCTGCTTTCAGGGGAGCCCAGGTCTTTCTTCCTAAGGGTCCCAGATGAGATGTGAACCTCCACTGGGGCTCGCCCTGACACATCACCCTGGAAACTGACTCACATCTCTGAGTCCTGAGTCACATCCTGTTGTGTGCAAAAAGGCATCCAGGAGGGCATTACACCAGCTGCCCATGACTGACGTGCACTGAGAGGGCACTCTGGGCACCTCCCTACCTCCTCCCAAGCTGAAAGAGTGGGGGGAATCCTTTAGGGAAGAAAACAGAACAGTCCAAAGGGTTTATAAGTTCACTAGGGAGTTTTGGCTTTTTAAAGAATAGATGATCAAGTGCCATGGCATACCTGACTGTCCACTTTTTATTTTTCAATGGCCCTGAGAAGTGACTAAAAGGCCTGGTCTTTTAGAGATACCAGCCAAGTAGCCAAGGAAAGGGCGCTGTAACTATAATAACTGCGTAGTGGAGCCCCAGCAATCTCTGGCCTCGGTGTAGGGAGGATGTCACAGCTCATCTGGTACTGTTGGAAACCTAGCTTACCAGAGTGGGTGTTAAAACCACAGAAGCGGATGGTCAGAGTAGACCAGATGTCTCTCTCCATCTTCTCTTGTGGCCAGAGGGACCAGGAGGACAAAGCAAGATGTTTGGAACTTCTTAAAGAACAAACATTGGTTTCACTGATTGTTCTCTATTACTTTTCTGTGTGCAGTTTCATTGATTTCCATTTTAATTTTTATTCTTTCTTTTCCTCTGATTCCTTTAGGTTTATGCTCTTTTTTTTTTTTTCCTCTAGTTTAATGTGGAAGGTTCGATTACCAATTCTGGATCATTCTTTTCTAATATATGTGTTCAGTGCTATACATTTTCCTCGAAGTGTTGCTTTTGCTGCAGTTATGTAATCCTCCTCTTTATACCTGGGAATCTTCCTTCTTCTTCGGTCAGCTTTGTATAAAATTAATATAACTATCCTGGCTTTCTTCTGATTAGTGATAATATGGTGTATCTTTTGCTGTCCTTTTCCTTTAACTTATCTGAGTATATATTTAAAGTGAAATATATAGTTCCTTTGTAGGAAACACATAATTGGATCTAATTTTTAACCTGCTCTTGCAATCTGTCTTTAAATTGGCATATTCAGACCATTCACATTTAAGCTAATTGTTGAGATAGATTAATATCTACCATGATTATAACTTGGATGTTTGTTGCACCACAACTGATTCTTTTTGCCCTTCTTTTCCTGTCTTTTCTGGTTTTAACTGAACACTTATATGATTGCATTTTACCTCCTGTCTTAGCCTATCAATTATACTTCTCTAAAAAATGTTATTAGTGGTTGCCCTACAGTTTGAAAAACACATGACTAACTCATCTAATCCTAGAAACCATGCCACTTCTTTCTTGTCTCTGTCATTACTGACATGTCCTCTACTGTCAATGTCCTATACATTGTAACTTTCATAACTTTAAACAATTATCTTTCAGGTCAATTAAAAATAAGACTTTATTTTACCTTATTCTTTCTCTGATGCACTTCCTTTCTTTATGTAGATCTGAGTTTCTAGCCTATATCATTTCCTTCTCTCTGAGATACTTCTTTTAATATTTCTTGCCAGGCACATCTACTGGCAATGAATAAGTTTGGTTTTATTTGTCAGAAAATGGCTTTATTTCTCCTTCACGTTTGAAGAATAATTTTGCTGGATTTAGAATTCTAGGTTGGTGGCTTTTATCTTTCAACTTTTTATCTTATTCTACTCTCTTTTTGCTTACATAGTTTCTGAAGAGGAATCTGACGTAATTCTTCTCTTTATTCCTGTATAGATAAAGAGTTGTTCCCCTCACTCCCAATTTCTTTAAAGATTTTCTCTTCTCTTTTGTTTTCTGCAGTTTGAATATTATATGCTAGGTGTAGATTTGGTATTTATTTTGCTTGGTGTTTCGTAAGTTTCCTGGATGTGTGGTTTGGTACCTGTCATTCTGTATTAGTCACTCTCCCATTTCTGGAACAAAATACCTGACACTGACAACTTAAAAGGAAAAGAGGTTTATTTTGGCTCACAATTTCTGAAGGTTCAGTCCACAGTTGCCTGGCTCCAAGGGAGAAAGGAATGGTGGAAGGGCACGGCAGAGGAAAGCTACTCAACCCATGGCAGCTAGGAAGCAGAGCAAGAAGGGAGGAGCCGGGGTCACACCCACATTGACCCACATCCAACCAGGCCCCACCACAAAATAGCACATGAACTTATTAATGGATTGATCCACTGATGAATGTAGCACCCATATGATCCCATGACTTTCCAAAAGCCCCATCTCTGAACGCATGAGTAATGGGGGACATTTTGCATGTAATGACACATTAATTTTGGAAAATTTTAGAAAAGTATCCCACTGATAATTCAAATATTTCTTTTATGTTTTCTTTCTTCTCCTTCTGACATTCCAGTTATGTATATGTTTTATCTTTTGAATTGTCCCATAGTTACTGGATTATTTTGTTTTCCTCTCAATCTCTCTGTCTCTATCTATCTTTTAGTTTGGGAAGTCTCTATTGACACACCTTTAAGTTCATCAATTCTTTCTTCCACTATGTTTTATTTGTTGCCAAGCCATAAAAAGCATTCCTCATTTCTGTTACAGTATTTTACATTTCCAACACTCCCTTTTGAGTCCTTCATAGTGAATCCATCTCCTTGTTAACACTGCCCACCGATTTTTGCATGTTGTCTTATTTTTCTACTAGTATTTTTAACACGTTAATTAATCATAGTTGCATTCCCTGTCTGGTAATTCTAAAATTTGTGTCATATCTGAGGCTGGTTCTGACACTTGTTTTGTCTCTTCAGGTTGTGTCTTTCCTGCCTGTATTGTAATTTTGTTGTTGTTGTTATTGAAAGTCAGACATGATGTATCACATAATAGCAACCAAAGTGAACAGGCCTTTAATGTGAGTTCCTCTGTTCACCTAAGCAGGAGTTGGACCATGTTGAATGTTTACTGCAGCTATTGGTACTAGAGGCTCCAAACTCCTCTACTGTCCTTATGTTTTGCCTCTGTCATCTTTGGGCTTCCCTACAAACTTCTCCTTCAACAGTCTATGCCTGGAAGCTCTTTCAGCTGTAGCCCCACAGTTATTATATTGGACCCCATGAGAACCTAGTGGAGTTCCCGAATGAAGAAACTACAACAGTGTCCCTCCCAAACAAGATACCCAGACTTTAGCAGTTTGTCAAAATCACCAGTAAGTGTTCCTATCGATATAGATACAATAGCTTTTGTTCCCGGTAAGCAGACCGCACTGTGATTGTCTGTATGTTTCTGCCTCTCTCTATTGAGGCGGCAGCTTGCCTTACAACTCCAGTTCTCTAGTAGATCCAAGAAAAGTCATGGATGTTCAGTTTGTTCAGTTTTTTTCTTGTTTTAAAGACAATAATGATGACTCATAAGCTCTTTACCTTTTGGAGCTGAAAGTGGAAGCAGGCAGGACATTTTGACATAAATTATTTGATAGGCTCATCATTGACTTTAGAGACATGGTGATATGTTGCATTAAAAAGTTAAAGCACTCCACTTTTTATGGAGTGATGTACTATATGTCCATGGACCTTTGAGCTTATCACTAGCTTCAGCCCCACCTATCTCTATTTTCCCCCCTTTCCTCAGCTCCTATTTCAAATGGAAGAAGTAGGGTTCAAAATATGGAAAGGAGGCTCTTTTTCACCCATTATTTGATCATCAAAAAGCTAAAAATAATCCATTACAGAATGGCCTCGGTAAAGTAGCTGTGTCAAAACATCATTTTTCCTGGGGCAGGGGGGCACACAGAAAGGCACAGACTTAAAATTTTCTAATCCAGTACTTTTAATTTAATGGAAAACTCAATTGTGTTGAGATACTGTAGTCTTGATTTCTCAGTGTTCATCTTAAACTTTCAATGTTCTTACTCCTTTACCATTTAATCCCCTTCAGCTCCTCTTCAGAATTGAAGAGTGAGGCTGTCAAGCCCTTTAACACTGAACAAAACAAATTACGTGAGCGTAATCCTGGAGCAAGCACATGCTGCCTTACTGGTAAACATCAGATATGTCTCTTGGCGTGGATTTTTTAGCAAAACAGTCACAAAAATTACTCACACTTAGCCAGGCATGGTGGTGCACACCTATAATCCCGGCACTTGGGAAGCTGAGGCAGGAGGATAGAGAATTTGAGGCCAGTCTGGGCTACATAGTGAGATCAAGGCCACACTGGACTACAAAGTGAGACCTTGTCTCAAAAAAAAAAAAAAAAACTTGCTCAGACTTATTCAGCATTTACTGTCACCAGAAATTTTGATAAATGCCTTATATACAGCGTATCTTACTTATTCTTCACTTTACCTTTTTTAAATCAGAAAACTGTGGATCCAAACAAAACAAAACTTGAGACTTATCTAAAGTCATGCAGCTAGTTTATGGTGAAGCTAGTTTATGTTTAGGGTTTATTCAAATCAAAACATGCAGATGACTGAAGTTCTCTGCTTTACCTAGTGTGTTCCTCTCAGAGGCAGAACATAAGGATGTAACAAATACCACTAGAGATCTTGCTTCTGCCTTGGGAACTGCTGTTTCAAATGCCAGTTAGGCAACTAATTTAGCAGTCATTCTGGATACAGACCTTTGTTTCACTTAGTGGCTGTAACTCCCAGAAGGCAGAGACTATAATCCATTCACTAGTGAGTCTCCTAATAAAGCAAAAGTGTTTGTGGAAATATGAATGAATGAGCAAGTGAATAACTCCACAAATCTATGAATGAATGAATGAACTCCCAGTACGATGACTAATAAAGGTGAGAAGCATTTCCAAACACTATAGAGGTCTCAGATCTTCACTGAGGAAAATTCCAGTGGGCCAAGGACCATACTGATCTTAATTAGCACATGCCTGGCGCATATTATATGCTTAATAAAATTTTGTTCCTTTTAATGAATTGACTTATCAGAGGCAGTTCCTTCAAGAACTAGTAGCCCTGTGCTTTTGACAGTTTCTCTTCCCAGCGTAAGGCCTTTCCTGGATAATTCCCAACTTACCCTTCCCAACATCTTCACGCTAGAATAGACATAGTTATGATTACAAGGAAAAAGAACATACCAGTTAAGCAAAGAAGTTCTGGGAAGGATTTATGTGAATGAGAATCCTGCTCTGTCACCATTGGAAGAGACTTAGAAACCATCTTCTTCCAGAGATAAGCATAAGAAAGCCTAAGAGAGTAACCCAAGGTCACCTAATCACCCGCCACACAGTCAGGCCCAGAACCCACTTCTCCTGCTGCCAGTCCAGTATTTGCCTCCATAAATTCATGCTGGCCCCATCAGAGCACAAACAGTAAATATTAAACACATCACACTGTCATGCTCTTTTTTTTTTTTTTTTTGGTCTTGTGTTTTATTAATAATACCTGTAGAAGAAAACACTCAAAATTGTGAGGAAAGGCTCACCACTACCACCTTCTGGCACTATTGGCAATGAACCCAAGCACAGTCCACCGTGGTCACAGGAATGAAAACTGACGGGAGGGTGGACTTCCAGTATTGTAATGCTGTCCTCACACCAACACCTGGAAAGCTAAGTTATGGTGTGGAGTAAGATAACATTGAATCTATAATCTATAACCCTATGTTTAAAAAAAGTCATAGAACTTGGACTTTAATCATAAAGATCATTTTACCAAAGCATATTTTTAAAAGGCTGTGAAATATTATGCAACGTTTGCATGGTTTAATTATGAGTTTAGAAAACCCTAGCACAACTTTTCACTACAGTAAAACATGACAGAGCATGAATCATAGCATAATACTTTATGCTTAGTGTGGTTTTAGACGTGGGGTTAGGGGTGCTAGGCTGTCTACACAACAAGCGTGAATTACTATACCACAATTCACACCCTGGAGGGCTTTATGACAATTATAAAACCTCTTTTGTTTGCTTTTTAAGTGATTAAAATATTTGAGTAGTATATAGACCCTTAGTAAGTACGTATCTAAGACATATACATGTCTTATAGACAATATCTGAGTACATGATTTTTTTTTCACTTGGAACAAATACTTCAAGTACCATGGTAATATTGAGCTCTTTGCTACTTGTGTTGCCTCCATCTTTTGGGAGCACTGTTAGCTGTAAGACCGCACAGGACCTCCAGCTGCATTTCAGCATTTATTTTTCCTGAGTTTAGCATGGACCAGCTCTTTATTCCTCGCTGTCTCTTCAAATCCCCTAAAATGTGGAATGAAATAAAGACCTTTCTTTACCATCAGATTTCAGAGATCCCAAGTTAAAGTATTTGCCCCGAACTACAAGGTTTTAGAAACTGAAAAATTCAGTTTTTTCAGGAAAAAAAAAAGAAAGAAATGGATTAGTATGAGGGAGGAAGGGAAGCTACCAGGAGAAGAGTGAGAAAGGAGATCAGATCCTCAAATGTCTAATTCTGTTGTCCACTGTGGCAACTTTGAATAGATAAACAAAAAAACACAAACTTCAAAAGAGATAAACTTTGCTGAAAATGCAAAGTCCTGGAGGGAACGTATCTGAACACTTTTTTTTTTTTTTTTGTGGGTACCGGGGGGTCGATCTCAGGACCTCGTGCGCCAACAGGCACCCGTGCCGCTGAGCGATATCACCGGCCCCTTTTTCGTATGTGGGATCCGGGAGTCGAACTCGGGCCTCGCGCTTGCAAGGCAGGCGCTTACGCCGCTGAGCCATCTCACCGGCCCATGAACGCTTTTATAATGAGCAAATAACTCGTTTCTTTTATGTCATGACATATATAAAACTTACATCTAGTGTTTTTCCAGAGAAGCCTGCTCTTTCCAGATTGCTATTCCCAGGGTCAGGAAGCTCTGATTATGGCGAGACCTTTGGAAATCTTTGTATTCTGCTATTGTTGTCCACAAAGAATGTGGGACACAAGGAGAAAATTAACGTTTAATCCTAAGGAAATGTAAAACTGTCCTGTAGTGAGTACAGTGTACAATTTAAATATCACTGCACATTTTGCCTAAGAATACGAGTCCCCTACCTCCTTTTCTTCTGTGAACAGCACAATGCATTTGAAAACTAAGACACTTCTGTATGTTGGAATCAAATTTACAAAATCCGGGCCGGTGAGATGGCTCAGCGGCTTTGCCCGGCAAGCGCAAGGGCCCGAGTTCGACTCCCGGATCCCACATACGAAAAAGGGGCTGGTGATATCGCTCAGAGGCACGGGTGCCTGCTGGCGCGCGAGGTCCTGAGGTCGACCCCCCGGTACCCACAAAAAAAAAAAAATTTACAAAATCCATTTTGTCTAAATCTTTTGAAGTCAGACATTTGTCTCTTGTCTATCCTAGGCCTCTTATAATGACGATAAAGAAAATACTTTCTGGGCTGGTGATATGGCTCAGCAACATAAGCGCCTGCCTGGCAAGCGCGAGGCTCTGAGTTCGACTCCCGCTACCCACATAAAAAAAAAAAAAGAAAAGAAAATACTTGCTAAAAAAAATCTGCCCTGTAAAAGTTGCAAACTTCAAGTCTTGCAAAGGGGCAGACCATCTGGTAGCTCATTGCCAGCTCCCCAGCCAAACCTTCCGTGCTGTCCTTCTTGGTGACCACTCACTTTACCAGAAAGGATGTAGAAGCCCAAGGAATAATTTTGCCAAAGGAACAAAAAAATACCAAAACTCTTACATGCTTTTTGCTTACTGACTACAGATAGACAGGTAACTACCCGAGTTTACAAAATGTTTCTGATAGTGATCACTGTAATTATTGGTAAAGCTGAAATCGTGTGGGCAGTCAGAATGTGAAATCATGAGAGCTGCAGTCCAGTACTCTGACGTGAGTGTAAATCATAATCCACTCTCTTCATCATTATCAGTGTGATTGAACAGAACCTCTAGAAGGAATATTTATCTCATGAAAATCTCCAAGAATCAAATATAAACTGTATTTCAGTACCTTTCAGGAGACAAATCATTTAATAGAGGCAAATTCTTAGGCGCAGGTAGAGGTAGGCTTATTAAACACTGATAAACAGGTTACATGCATGTATATTTAAACAAAGTTTGATAGTTTCGTATTAAAATATATTTTATTCTTTAAATTTCACCCCACTCAACCTATAACTGATCTCTTTGTTTCTCTGCAGATACAAGGCAGATCCAGCCATCCCCACCGTGGTCCTACGATCAGTCCTACCAATACTTGGGATCCATCACCACTCCTTCCGTGCACCCCGCAACACCCATTTCGCCTGGACGTGCCAGCGGCATGACGAGCCTCTCTGCAGAACTTTCCAGTCGGCTCTCAAGTAAGGCTCTTGAAAACATATTTGCAGCTGAGCTGAAATGCAAGGTTTGGAAGAGAAGATATGTGAAGGGGGTAGGCAGGCCACTGTTAATTAAATAAAACATGGTTCAAAGACAGAGTTGCCTATCTCTGCTCCAAGTGCCATGCCATGCCCTAACTTTGCTTAACACTCAAAGGCAAAGAGTACGGATTCCAAGTGACTTGGAAAAGTCTATATCTTGGGCATTTGGGGGCTGCTCATGTTCGGCGCGAAAGGGTGGTGGCTAAGGGATTAATAATCGGAAAAGCGCAAGTGTTCAGCTTCTAGAACTCATCATTCCAACTGAATTCCGTACTGAGGGGATTGGTCCAGGTGATGGTGGTGAATTCTCACAAGTGCCATGAACAGCACGATAAGGGGACAAACACATGGAGTAGGAGGCAAATATTCACCAAATGAGATGTTCCCAACTACAAGCTGTTCAGACCGAGGTTAGAGGAACAGCATGGAAAGCTCAGGTGTCATGGTTAGCATAATTGTTGTTAATGTGAGCTCATTAAATATTAGTCATTTCACCTATGAGCCCTTTGGGCTTGGCATTCACCTTTGCTCGTGGGCAGGGAAATCAGTTACAGAGAAAAATTCCTTTGTTGAAGGCAAAAGAAGAAAACTTACTGTTTGGGGCTTTGAAATTGGAGCTGAACCAAACTGTGAAAATACTTCAGAGAACTTCAGCATTATGAGGCCTGCAAACACACTTGCATGTGTGTTGGGGGAAGGTGGCCTTTTTTTCTTTTCAACTCTTGGGATCAGATTATAGCAGATTAAGGGGCAGGCAAAGGGACAGAGGAGTCATGTCTGCCATTTTAAATGTTGTGAAATGTTGTGTTTTCCAGACAATTGTGATTGCTTGACATTTCACAAGCTGCTTTAGCTGCTTCTTAGAGCTTCACTAAATGCTTTCTCAGAGTTTCTCAGCAGCAGCACTATTGATATTTGGTCCAAATAATTCTCTCTTGTGGGGGGCTGTCGTCTGCACTGTGGAATATTTAGCAGCATCCCTGGCCTCTAGGCTCCAGGAACATCCCTCTCCTGGATGTGACAATCAAAAGCATCTCCAGACACTGCCACAAAACTTCCCCCAGTTGAAAACCACTGTCTTCAAATATGCCATGACGCTATAGTAAATTAGGAAAGCCAACTTAAGTGTTCAGTTTTCACACTGGTTTTGACCATCACTGCCAGCATCATCATGGCAAATGCTGATCTAAGGAGTTAAGGGAGTATTGTAGGAAGTATGGCGTCCATTCAACTTGTGGTTTCTTAAAACCCATCCCTTGGGAACAGAGTTTGATTCCAAAGGAACCTGTCAGGTTTTACGGATTCTTCTCTGTGGTGCTAGTCTACCCACTAGCTATGTATGATCTGCATCTGAAACAATTACTGTTTTCCTTGGAAATGTCCCTGCTGTGGGTCTGTCCCCGGGAATGTATTTTGTAAGTCTTTTCACTTGGTTGCCACCCAAACTTGGCACCTTATAGTCCAAAAACCCTAGAGGTCAAGCTCCTCTGATGCACTAGTGTTCAGATATAAGGGAGGCTTTTTTAAAAAAAGGAATAAGTAACATGTGTATTCCAAAATCCCAAATCACAGTTATGCTTCTAAATAACCTGGACTTCAGTTACCCAAGGAGTAAGGAAGGATACATTATGGCATGGGAATGTGACATGGATAAAACCATGCCCTATTTCAGCACCCGAGAATGATCCTGTGCTGTCCTGGAGGGAGGACCAGAGAATTCCAAAGGAGCTTTCATCAGTGGCAGAGAACAGCACGGGAGCCTGCTCGTCAACTTGGCAGAACTCCCTCTGAGAAATCCAGCCTGGAGCACGGGCCTGAAAAGTGTTGTCCTAAACCTGGGGGTGGGGGTGGGGAGTGGAATCCATAAAAGAAAGTGACTGTCCAGCCAGACAGCTTTGAGAACTTGACACTGCTCTGTGGCTGCTTTACCTTTCCATACCTCCCAGAAGCTTTGTGTGCCGCCCCTCTCCCCGCCCCCAGTCCCACCTGGGCTTCCTTCAGCATGAGGATGTGGACCCTGCCTGTCTCTCTCTATCCTTCGCAGACAGACTCCACACCTTGTCTGAAAAGAGTTGTCATCAGGAGGTTTACTTTTCTTTCTTTTTTTTTTTTTTTTAAATTAATGTGTAGCTGCCAACCTGGGCGACAGACAGCATGCATTAATCTGAGTCATGCGAAAGATCCTTTTAAGGCAGCCATTATCTGCTCAGGTTGTTTAATCCTTTGGGGGCAGTGGGAGGGGCCCCACAGTGGGGCTGCTTTCATCCCTGTCAAGCTGCAGAGCAAAGACTTGAGCTGTCATGGCAAATATTTAGTCCCTTCGATGGGGAAACATTTCCAACTAAAATACCTGAACCTCCTAATCCCCAGATTTCCTACTCTTAAAAAGCTCCCTCTGAGTATTAGGGGTCCCAGCTCACATTGCTACCTAACAAGGAGGCACCAGGCCAGCCAAAAGGATAGATGAGCTATGGCTGGATGGGTGATTTGCACAGGACTGGTCTTAATAACCAATATTGGACCAGACGTAGGAAAACAAATACAGTATTTGAATAGAGCCCTTGAATCTGAGCATATCTGGAGGCCTGAGGTTGTTATTATCAAATGTGTGTTTAAAAAAAAAAAAAGACAATAATCTGACCAAATGGATTTTTTTTTTCTGGTAGAATGATGCTACTGTGCAAATAGAAGAAATATGGGCAATATTTCAGATCTTTCCGACATTTGCCCACAAGTAAAAGAACTATTTTCCCCCAACAGCTGAGACTGTAACATCATTCCAGTACTTATGCCCATGACAAATCACAGACTCACTCAGGATTCCAGTAACTCGGTACCATTACCACATTACCATGTGGTAGTTGCAACAGACTGGCAAAGCATGTCCAGACATTGCTGTGAAACAGGGTGACCTTTCATTCATTTTTCCAGTGGATTCACCTTTTTATTTTAGGTCAAATGAAGCAAGAGGAATAATGGGCAGAGTCATTTGTGTCCAGAGCATTGCATCAGATGACAACAAATTAACTGTATTTGCCTAATGCTTTTCTTCCTACCTCAGCTTCTCCCTGGACTACATAAATCTAACTGGGAAAAAATGGAGTAAAGCTTCCTGTTAACTCTCTGACATGTCACAGCTCTCTGTATAAGCAAAAACAAGTGACACAGAGCTTGCTCACAGATGGCACCAGCAAGCAGGCAGGGATGAACCCTGTGGAATGAGGTGTGGCGTGGCTTGAGAATAAGCTAGAGAGGGGCCAAGGAAGGGCAGCCCCAGAACCACTGTCAGTTTACAACTTTTTCCCTGCCCACATGTCTGACTCGCTTTGAAAAGATTAACAGGAGTGTTTGTTTGAAAGTCAGACTCCTGGTTTCCTCATTAGTGGAGGGATTTGCCGCAGACTTCGGCTGTTTCTATAAACTTTAATTACCTCTCTGATGAAGAGTATATCCCCTCATCACATTCATCCCAAATGTACACAAGAGTTCATTTTTTTTAATGCGTTAGAGCAATAAAAGATCATTAGAGGGAGCAAGCAGGGGGGGAGGAGGGAATATAGGGGGAGGGAGGAAGAGAGAGAGAGAGAATGAGAATGAGAATGAGAACACACTAGCTCTCCCTGCTGGAATAATATGCTTGAAATATGAGGAAGTTGATCAACAGCCGATGCCTTCCAAAAAACAGATTAATCCACTCCGGTAGCTTTCCTTTCAGAGCAACCTTCTGACTCCCAGTTTCTCCATTGTCCTGAACTCAAAAGGACACAGGACACATACTATTTTTGTTTAGAGTTATTTTGTATGCTGATTTGAGAACTTAAAATTTTAAACATTTAATTCGTGCTTCTGCTCTGTTTTGTTGCTTTGGGTTTGCTAATATAACAATTATAGTCCTGTCTACCCCAGGACACCATCCTATATCTACAGTGGTGGCTCTCAGCCATGGGTGACTGTGCCTCCCTAATCCCCACTCTCACATTATTTGGCAATGTCCGGAAGCATTTTGGGCTGCTGCAGTGGGGGGCGGGTGCTTTTGGCATCTAGTGTGTAAGGACCAGAGATACCGTCAAACATCTCACATTGCACAAGACAGCCCCTAAACACCCTACAAAATAATCTGACCAACTATGTCAATAGTGTCACTTTTGATAAACTCTGATCTGCAGGACGTGGGGAACGCTTCCTGGCACTCATACTCTCTACTAGTTCCCTAGGGCAGACTGAAAGCAAGAAAAATGTGGAGGGATACAGTGAGCCACAGTACAGCCAAAGCCAGTTTGTGAAACTGTAAATTTACAATCCTAACAAAGTGAATTTTATAAACAAAGCTTTGCCATTCCTGGTAAAATTTCAAAATATTAAAAAAAAATGGAGTAAATGAATAAAAATCCTATATCCATTTGTGTTAACCAACCAAGGAAACACATATTAAAGAATCTAGATGAAATTAAAGCTGTATTGTTTCTAAAGGTTTGGAAGCCAGTCTGAAGGTAGATCTGGGAGAGATGAGTGGTAATGATATTCATGACCATTCACTCCCAGTCACTAGCATGACATACATTATGTTGAATAATTGAAAATACCCATTTTCAACCATTCGAATACTACAAAAATGGCATTTGCTAGGATTCAACCTAAATATATGCAATATATAATACATTAATACTAATATACAACATTTATATTACGTATAATATACTCTGTTGGTAATATATCAATGCATCCATTATGTTAACTGCCATATAGTGTTATATAAGTCACTATATATTAATGGTTATATATTAATATTCTGGTTATATCATCAATACACTAATTAGTATTAACGTTGACTAATTTAGAGGATAGGTGAAATTTTTACAGTAAAAGACCAAGGAATATTTTAGCCAACCCTACAATTCTGTCATCATCCTGCAATTTTGAAGTGGTAGTTCATAGGCAGCTATACGCAATATATAAAAGTAAGGCTATGTTCCAACTCATGTATGGAAAATGAACTTTGAATTTCCTATAACTTTGACATCAGGAAACACTAATCATTTTTAGATTTTTGCCCCCCTCCCAACAATTTAAAAAAGGTCAAACTCATTCTTAAGTCCTGGGACATATAAAAATTGGCACCAGACAGATAGGCCAATAGGCTGCAATCTGCCAACATGGGATTATACCAATACTTTATCTATATTTTACATTATTTATACTATGCATATATCCACATATATTTATTGTAACACTTCATATATGCCTCATTACATACTATCCTGCTTATAAGCATTACCATCTGCCATTACTATATATTTTCACACCATCTTCTGGTCCCTTAGCATACAGTCCTTCTACTTCCTGGCAAGCGCATTCTGGGTAATTCCCTCACTTCCAGGGTAAGAGCATTCTGGGTAGTCTTTCCCTTGTTTTGGGCAGTGGCATTCTGGGTAGTCTTCTTTCTTCCTGGGCAGGAGCAATTTGAAGGAAGGGGCATGGCCTCCCCAGCTCCCTACTCACGTGACATCTACTTTGCTTCACAGCTGCCCCTGACCTGACGGCCTTTGGCGACCCACGCCAGTTCCCTGCGCTGTCCTCCATCTCCGATCCTCGCATGCACTACCCCGGTGCCTTCACCTACTCCCCAACGCCAGTCACCTCGGGCATCGGCATCGGCATGTCGGCCATGAGCTCGGCCACGCGCTACCACACGTACCTGCCACCGCCCTACCCCGGCTCGTCGCAGGCGCAGGGTGGCCCCTTCCAGGCCAGCTCTCCGTCCTACCACCTGTACTACGGGGCCTCGGCCAGCTCCTACCAGTTCTCCATGGTGGGCGGCGAGCGGTCACCGCCACGCATCCTGCCGCCCTGCACCAACGCCTCCACGGGCTCGGCGCTGCTCAACCCCAGCCTCCCCAACCAGAGCGACGTGGTGGAGGCTGAGGGCAGCCACAGCAACTCGCCCACCAACATGGCCCCCGCCGCGCGCCTTGAGGAGGCCGTGTGGCGGCCCTACTGAGCGCGGCCCGGCGAGCCGTGGACGTCGTCATCGGAGCCCGGCACCGGCCGGGCCCGCGCCTGCTCCCGGGTCGCGCCGGGCCTCTGCCTCCTGTGCTTCCGAAGCCACGCAGTTCGCTCCGCTGCCGGCCGCGAGCCCATCCGTCTCTCCAGCAGGACACAACGCGAGGGTGTCCACAGGACCACCGCCACGTGGGCACGTCGTAAGGCAAACAGGATGATTCCCAGAGGGAAACTGTGAATGCTTCTGATTTAGCAATGCTGTGAATAAAAGAAAGATTTTATACCCTTGACTTAACTTTTTAACCAAGTTGTTTATTCCAGAGAGTGGAATTTTAGGGTTTTTTTGGGGGGAGGGCAGCAGGGAGGACACAGCTCATCTTGTTTGGCATCTAATTCTTATTTCTGATTTTCTTTTCTGCACCTTATAAATTGCAAAATGCGTATTTGCATCTGGGTGGTCTTTATTTTTACATATATATATAAAAATTTGAGCTTGCTTCTTTCTTGCTTTGACAATTGAGAAATAGGATTCCCATTTCTGTAAGTTTTATTTAACTTCTCTTTGGGACTTTTGTGTAGTTGTTTTATTTTTTATGTTTTTGAGACAGCTACAGCTTTGGGTCATTTTTTAACTACTGTATTCCCACAAGGAATCCCTAGATATTTATGTATCTTACTGTTCAGACAGTTACTTATGTGTTGATACTTTTTTAATTATTTAAATGTACTTATATTAAGAAAAATATAAAGTACTATACTTTTCTTTTTATAGTAGCCAAAGTTAAATGTATCACATTGAAGAAGGCTGGAAAAAACAAAAAAGAATGGGTAATGTGATCACTTGGTTATCTAGAAATATTGTTTACATTAAACTCCCTTTCACATTAATTAAACAAGTTGGTAGCTCATGCAGCAATGTTTTTAATAGGAGTTTAGAAACTGAGGGTCACTCAAAGGATCAAAAATACAGAATTTTCTGCTAGGCTCAACAAAGGGTCTCAGATCTGGCTTCCTCCCTTCAAACAGAAGGTCAAGGCTAGTCCCAGAGGACTCAGGCAGGTGCCAATGATTACACCTCTGGAAAGGATTTAATTTCTGCCTAGGGGTATGCTTACACCATGGCCTGATAATTTCAGACATGCTTTGTGACAGAACACATCCAGTGTAAGCTGTGTGGAGGAGCAGTATTTACATAGGAACCAAATGGTGAATTTAGGAATTCCTTAACCTCTTAATCCTGGGGGAGCAAGAAAATATTCTTCTTTGCTACAATATCCATTCATTGATGCAGAACAAAACTTCTAGCTATCCCCCAAAAGTGGGAGTAGCAGGGATAAGACCAAGTAACTTTGAGGGCCAAAGGAATCCAGCTGGATTTTCAGAGGATCAGTCCAAAAGCAGGCCTGGATGAGCCCATTTCTGCTTGCCTGGATGGAATCACATGGGAGAATATCATCCCACCTGTGTATGGGAAACCCCATCCCGACTGCTCAACACCTTTGTTTTTGCTTCAACCAGGCTGAGACCCTATCCTAGGGGTGTGTGCACTTTCATCTGTGTGCACCAGCGTCACAGGATTCATGTCACTGATGCCCATGGCTACAATTCAAGTATATCTGATGTCACTGTAAATTTTATGGCACTATTTTTATTGGAGGACTTGGTCAGAATGCAGTTTTGTACAACTCGTAAATACTAACTGCTGATTTTGACATATGTGTGCTCTAAATGATCTGGTTATTTAATGTACCTCTTAAATTAGTTGAAACAATTTCAGGTCAACTCTGAAGAGTGTTTGAAAGCAGGACTTCAGAACAGTGTTTGATTTTTATTTTATAAATTTAAGCATTCAAATTAGATCTTTGGCTGCAGGCAGCAAAACAGCTGGACTTATTTAAAAACAACTTGTTTTTGAGTTATATATATATATATTGATTATTTGTTTTACATAGATGCAGTAGCACTTTGGTAAGAGAGTAAAGCAGCTTGTGACGTCAGGTTGTTCTTATCTAGAGAAGAACTATAACAGATCTTACAGAAATTCAGAATATACTCATTCTCATTTTAGATATAACTCCCTCCACAATTCAGTTTCATAAGTTATCCCGTATTATATTTTTGCAGCTATACTACCATCAAATGTTAGAAAAATTAAAAATGTAATTTTTGGAATGGACTATTAGCCCATTTCCCCCAAATTAACTTAGATATTCTTTTCAGCACATGTTACCATATGTAATCTGAGAAAAATGCTGGGGAAAGATGAAGGAAAAATGTATATTTTTCACCTTAATTCTCATAGCTAAAGCCATTCCAATTCAAAACCAGCCTAATATCCTAAGTGGGGAATTAGATAATCTCTCACATCTTGAAGACTTTATGGAGAGGGCTTGTCCTTTTGTTGTAGACTTACTGGTTTGGCAGTTCAGAGTTTCACAGACCTTTACCAACATATATAGTTTTTAATCATTTCAGGAAAATAAATTCAAACTATTGTTATTTTGGAGATAGTTTTCACACATTTTTTCTCGCTGAGGAATTATATTCATTACTTTCAGGTAAATTAAGGTGTCTTTTTATTCATTGCTTCCAAGTAAATTAAGGTATCAGCAAGATTCTTAACCATGTAATAACTGGCTGTATCTAGGAGTTTTGGTCCAGGAGAAGAAAGATTGAATAAGCCATTTGTACTGCTTATTCGTGCCACTATATATGTTTCAACACAGACACATATTTCACTTCTTGCTGTCTTTCTCACTTTTTGAAAATATATTTCTCTCCCTCTCTGCCGCACCTCCACTATCTCCCTCTTTCTCTCAGATTCCTCCTCCAAACGCCACCTTCTCCTTCCTGCGTTCTCCCATTCTCTGTAAGGAGATAGTACACACCCACCCCATACCAAATGTCCAGAACACGAGGACCAGTTCTTCTCCCTTTGCATCAAGAACAGGGTGAGTCAGCCTTTCTCCTGCTTATGGGTTTCTTCCAGCAGAATGGAGACGTTTGCCAACCGTTTTGGATCTGCTTGCTATCCAAATGCAGCAACAGAAACCTTCCTGGGCAAATTACAATCAGTGAGTAAATAGCCTTTCTGCTGCCTACAGTTTCTGTGCAGATAAACAGAAATGCTCTGACTGGAAAGGAAATGAATGGTTTCACTCAAATGTCCTGCAATTAAGGATTGCAGATTTCTGTCTTGAAATACCTGTTTCCTTGGGACATTCCGTCCTGGTGTTTTTTTATTTTGATGGTTTTGTTTTTTGGGGGGATGACATATTTTGGGTCTTTTATACATGAAAAAAATAGATTGACAGTAATCTCAGAAAGCATTTTTTACATCTGAGCAAAATACCTTTTTGTTTACCCTAGAGTATACATTTGCTTGGGGTTTTTTGTTTGTTGATTTGTTTATTTGTTGGGAATTTTTTCCCCTCCCTTCAGCCAGGTCAGTATTGATGAAGCTGATCCTTTGGCTTTTTTTCCCCTTCCAGAAGGGTTGCAACAACAAAATTAATTGTATTTATGTATGTAAATAGATTTTAAGCTTCATTATAAAATATTGTTAATGCCTGTAATAACTTTTTTCAATTTTTATGTGTTTCAAAGGACTTTTTCTTATGTTTGCTACATACTGTAGGAAAAATGCTTCTTTCTACTTTATTTTAGACTTAAAAATGAGATACTTACTCACTTTTGTAAACAGCTAATAGCATGGTTCCAATTTTTTTAAGTTCACTTTTTATTCTAGGGGAAATGAATGTGCAAAAAACAAAAAGGAACTGTTGGTTATATGTGTTATTCTGGATGTATAAAAATCAGTGGAAAGAATAAACTTCCAAATTGAAATGACAGTATAACATGTCCGTTGAAAAATCAATGAAAAACGAAGTTCTACTTCAGCCTCCACCCGATGTCTATTTGTGTGGCAGTTATTACCTCTGGTTACAAAGCATCCTGGAAATTGATGCTTCTTTTTCCCTGGTACTGACATATTGAACACTTGCTGAATGGGACCTGTCAAGTGCAGCTCTTAAACCAGATAAGATATGAGAGAATCCCCCAGAACCCCCTCTCCAGGGTGTCTCTAACTAGCATAGGAGAGCAGGCACTCCATTGTCACAGTCCACCATGCACAGTAGGGGTGGGCAGCCACCCTTCTCCTGGGAGGATGTATCATGCCCAGCCTATGCAGGGCAGCTGGGCTGCTGCTGCCCAGGGGCTATTGGAGCCTTACTTTCTTTGTACCACAGTTTCTTCTGTAAATCCAATATTATAACTAGTGTGAATGGCAAATAAACAATTTGACTAGTATTTAAACCATATCAAATTGGTTGTGTCTTTCTCTGAGATGGATGGCTGGCTGGGACAGTAAGCAAAGCCTACTGAGCATACTATGAAAACACTTTCCATAAATAAATTCAAGCCTAAATGCCTCCAGCAACCCTGGCTTCTGAGGCATGATGGCCTGGAGAAGACCCAGGCACCTAGAGTTGACTCTTTGGATGTGAAGGAACTCAGAGGCATATCTAAAAAAATAATAATAAAAGAAAAATAACTACATAGGATTTACAAAAACAATGTGAAATGGCCTCATATGTTCGACCTGAGACCAGGAACATTTGTCTGCCTTCACTTCTGTAAATACAGCCATCAGGTTTGTGTAATAGTTGGGAATTTTAAAAAGAGATTCTTCCCTTACCACCCCATGTAAAGTGTTACTAGCAAGTTTCAGTCTCAAGCAAGACTGTGTGACTCAAGTCATCTTCCTGCCAAGAACCACCATCTAAATCTTCTTCTAACTCTGTGTTTGCCACCTCACGGGACTCATGACTGGCCTTCAATGGTCCACAGAGTGGCAACAAAAAATGTCAGGGATCAAAACTAATGAAGTCATCAAGAAAGGATCCAACCTAGAAAGTCATGGCCAATGATCCCAGGTAGGAAATGGGCGGTAGGATCGTGTTAAATATGATCATAGCTGTACTGTAGGAAGAAGAAAATAAGACACTTGTCAGGGAAATGTTCGATCACTACTGTCAGTAGCAGTGTTTTAAACCTCAGCATCAGGGAATTTTTGTAAAATCTAGGCCTGAAGAAGAAAATAACAACATTTGAACTTGGCTTTAGTAGTGTTTGTCAAGTTTCTCTTCTGCAATGTTACCCTTTTATCTCTCCCCTTTCCATACTACCCTTTTTTAAAAGAAGTCTGTTTCAGTTTAAAGTGTCCCCCCACAATCTCATGCATTCAGAGGTAGAGCCTTCAGAAGGTGACTGGAACACAAGGGTTCTAACTTCCTCAGTGAATTAACCCATTGATGAGTTCCTAATTTGATGATGTATTGAGAGGTAATGGAAATTTAGAAATGGGGTCTAGCTGAAGGGAGAAAATCAGGGTTGTGACTTTGGGGACTGTTTCTTGTCCATTCGTCTCTGGCTCTTTCCTTCTCTCTGCTTCCTGGCTGTCCAAACTAAGGAGTTTTTCCTCTATCAAGCCTTTCCATCATGATGTTTCTGCCTTGAAACCAACCAACCATGGACTAAAACTTCTGAAACTATGAGCCAAGATAAATCTCTCCTCCCTTTGTTTTTCTTGGGTATTTTGTCACAGTGATGAAAAGCTGACTAAGACAAAGTCACTATGCACAACCCATTTTTAAGAAATGGAGAATTAAGTTTCACCTCCCTTCAGGAGTCTGGGGACTTCAGCTGCAAGCATAAGCACAACCCCACATGCTTTGGGGGTTCCGAAGGCCAGATGCTCCCTTGTGTGAAAGGTTTTCTGTGCTCCAGAGGAGCAGGCAGCTTCCCTGCTAAGGCACAACAGTACCTAGTCCCCATTCTTCCAGCCTAGAGAACCCAAAAGTTCAAAATGCTTGGAGTTCTGTGTTGCACAGTCCCTTGGGTCTTTGTACAAGCCAAACTTTCCTGCACACACTGCCCCTCAAACTAGACAGTGCAGATAAAGACCTCCCTGCAGCATTCAAGTGTAACCAGGATTCCATGAAGTCACCGTTATTATTGTTGTGGTTGTGGTGGTGGCGGTGGTGGCAGCAGTGGTTGTGTTGTTTGGGAAAGTTGGCTGAGCTTTGCCTCGGGCCTCACAGAATTCTCCACATCTTTGTTCAAAGTGAGCTCACTTTGTGCTCGTGACAACACTTCACTGGGTGCTCAGATCCCAGACCCCAGATTCTTAAGGGAACTCAGAAGGGAATAAAGAACTCAGATGCATTATTACTTCTCCCCACCCCTCGAGGTTTCTCAGAGGACAGCTTTACCTCCTTCCTGACTAGTACAGTAGACCAGATGAGATCAGGCGTGTTCACGGTGGTACGGCTGTAGACTAATACAGTAGAACAAATTTCCCATGTTCTCTCTTTTTCTTTTACCAGAGGGAGAGGAGATGGCGTGGAATGTGTTGACTGCCCCAGTAGGAGGAGAGTTAGCTTCATGCCAAATTTTAATATTGGTAATTAAATTTTGCATGCCTCAAATTCTCCTTCTAGTTTCAATTTCATTGATGCTGTTGTAAGGATTAATTAATGTTTTGAAAGTGTTTTGAAGATGAAAAGTCTTACATGCATGCAAAGTATGATTATTTGTTACTACAAATAACTACACATGGCCATTTTTTTCCCTCTCACCTCAGTGATTCTGTCAGGGTTTCTGCAGGCAATTAAAAGCTGCAGTGTTTCTCTTACAAAATGACTCCCTTCGCCAAAAGTTTAATATTCATTCATTCATTCATTTATTCATACAACATTTGTTGAGTGATGGCACTGGGCATCTGAGGAAGCTGACCCTCCATAGACCAGCAGATAGACGAGGCCAACCTCATAGACCACACTCTCAGGGAAGTCTCACGCTTGGTTCATTGTTCTTTTGTTACCATCTTGAAATTATTAGTAACTTTTTAATAAGGGGCCCGGCATTTTCATTCAGCACCAGACCCACAAATTAAGCAAATTAGACTATAGGCAGTCATACAGACTGGTGAACAAACCCTCAGAGTCTAGCATGTGGGGCCATAACTTAGGAATGAAAAACTCCAAAAAAGTACTAATGAAACTCAACCTGAAAATGTTGGGAAAGGTGTTACTGCAGCAATGTCATTTGTTTTCAAAAGACAGAAGTCATCATACTGAGAAAGGAGAACCATAATCAAGACAGAAGTAGAGCATGAATCAATGATAAACTTTGTTTTCTAGGAATCATGGTAAGATGACATGGTTGGCATTGAGGTTGAAGCTGACTTAATATGCATTTAAGCAGAGATGTACGAAAATGTGAGAAGATGCAAATTAACGAGCACCCAATCAAAATAAGAATAATTTTATCAGAATGGTAATAAAGGGACAGTTCTCAGAGATTTTTCTGTCTCAAGCACCATGTACACACACTTACATATGCACACAACATACACTAGTGTGCACACACACACACATACCATTAAGTCAGCTGCTTAGTGTGCCAGTCTAGGAAGGCCAAGGCCATGTAAGCCACTGAATGTATTGGATTAAAATGACATGAGGATAAAATTCTGGGTTTAGATTCCTGTAAAATCCCACTGGCTTTGCCTAAGTCAAGGCATTGCCTCTCATCTTAGGCTTCTGTCTCTCAATTACAAACCAAAAAACCAGTATGCCCTCCACAGTAGACTCTAGAAATATTCTTGCATTGGATCATCACATGGCTGAAAAGGAGAAAGAAGCAAAGTTTACTGATATGGCTTGAATTGTGTCCCTCAAAAGTCATAATGTTGAAGTTCTAATTCCAGAACCTCAGAAGGTAACCCAGTTTGGAAAAGGGGTCCTTAAAGATATAATTAGATAAGATGAGATTCTAATGGATTAAGGTAGATCCCTAATCCAATATGACTGTTATCCCCATAAATTTGGACTCAAAAGCATGCACACAGGGAGAATACCCATGAAGATGAAAGCAGAGATGGGGTGAGGATTCTGTAAACCAAGATTACAGTAAACCACCCAAAGCCCAGGTGGCGTGGGAGTCCTGTGTCTTGATCCAGCACTGGTGCTGACCGATGACTCACCTTTGCATTATTCCCCTGCATGAAATGGGAACAACACGTATCATAGAGTTGATATGCAAATGCAGGCACCATGTTTATGACCAAGTTTATTCCCCAGAGAAAAGTCCCATGGGAAGGGGTGTGATCCCAACATTCCCTTCTCAAGCCTTCAAGGTGGATTATCCACCTGGTGATTCATAGGAGTTTAATCCTGTTTGGCTTGCCTTTGTCACTCAGGACCCATCCCCCTGTCAGTCAGCATGCATTCAGGGAATGCAAATGAATTACCATGTTAACTAAGCAACATATAATTCATAGAGTAAATTGACTGACAGGAAAAAAACAAGAAGCTTTGAACATTGCCTGCTACATTATGAGTGTTTCAAAACTATCAGCTGTTCTTAGTCATTAATTCATTCAACAGCTATCTGTTGAGTGCTCTGTCTCTCGGCCCATGATTGGGGATTCCAAAGTGAGTAAGACCCAGGCCATGCCCTAAAGTAACTCTCACTCTCCCTCAGACCTGATTTCAAAGGAAAAACCACATCTACAGTGGGGAGGACTAACAGGATTGGTGGAGCTCTAGCCTGTAAGCAGCCTGGAAAGACATAGGTTCAGACACCTGTGGCAACTGAGTGCCGCTCCTCTGCCACCAATGGGTCAGTCAAGTCACCACGGTAGTTTGTAGATAGAGCAGAAAATGGCCTCATCCGGTGCCAAGAGTCCCACACACCAGGCCCAGCTGAATAAACTTGTATTCATTTTTCCAGGAGGTATTTGTGGTATCTACTCTGTGCCAGGCACCATGCTGGCCATGGGAGACAAGGCAGTAAACAACACAGAAAGAATCCTTTCCCTCCTAATAGCGAGACTGATAAACAAATTGGTTAATAACATATTGCAAGTCAAGTGGTATATTCGTTTCCCAAGACTGCTATAACAAAGCGCCACAAATTGGAAGTCTTAGAAACAACAAAAATGTATTCTCTCACAGTTAAGGAAACCAGAAATCTAAAATCAAGGTGTCAGCCAGGGTGATCCTTCCTGGAGGCTGTGAGGGTGAATTTGCTCCGGGGCTCCCTCCTTCTCAAATTCTGGTGGTTGTTGCAATCCTTTGTGTTCCTTGCTAAATATGTCCTCCAAAAATTCACAAGTTGAAATTTAATCCCCAATGTGATAGTAATAAAAAGTGGGGCCTTTAGGAGGTAATCAAGTTATGAGGGACTAGTGACCTTATAAAAATGCATGGAGGGGACTAGCTAGGCCCTTTGTAGCCTCTGTGTCTTCTACCATGGGAAGACATGGCATCTTCCTTTCCAGAAGATCCAGCAATAAAGTATCATCTTGGAAGCAAAGACCAAGCTTTCCTCAGACACCAAAACTGCCAGCACCTTGATATTGGATCTGAGCCTCTGGAAGTGTGAGAAAATAAATTTCTGTTGTTTATAAATTATTCAGTCCTAAGTACTTCTTTTAATAGCAGCACAAATGAACTGAGACACTCGCCTTGACACATCACTGCAATCTCTGCCTCCTCCATTAAGGCATTCTTCTCTGTTTGCCTCTATGCCCAAATTTCTTTGTTCTTATAAGGACTGGATTAGGCCCATCCTAATCCAGTATGACCTTCTTTTAACTTGATTATATCTGCAGACTCTATTTCCAAATAAGGTCACATTCACAAGCACCAGGGGTGAGGACTTGAGCATATCTTTTAGGAGACATGATTTAATTCACAACATATGCATATATACAGCTATAGAGGGAAAGGGAAATGGCTCACTCAAGGAATGGGGTGCTGGGATTCAGAGAAGAGTCTGAAGTAAGTCATTTTAGGTAAAGGAAAGAGCCAGTGCAGAGGACCCAAGGCAGGAGCTTCTTTGAAGACCCATGTGGCTGAAACAGGAGACAAAAATCACAGAGAGAGCCAGGCCAAGTCATAGAAAGCCACTGTTGTGGAATTTTGACTTCTGTGCAGAGCGAGAGGGTTTTGAGGAGAGGAATAACAAAGATTAACCCGCTGGGAAGTTGCTAGTCTGTAGTGAATCTTGGTAAAATTGGTAAGGGTGTCCTTCTTCCAGATGGGTGCAGCCTTGGAGCAGAGAACACAGCTCAGTAAGTACAGGAAGCAGAGCTGGGTTTCAGTTCCCATTCACCCATAACACTGAGAGCTCCCTGGGAAAGACCACTGCAGGAGAGGAGATAAGAAGTGGTTGGATTTTGGATCTATTTTGAAAGTAGAGCATAGAGGGTATGCTGATAGACTGGATGTGGTGTGTGAGAAAGAAAGGTCCTTGGCCTGAGCAACTGGAATAGTGAGGTGGCTACTTCTTGAGATGGGAAGGGACATATGTGGCTAGGCCTGAGACTGTAGGTATCCCAGGGAAATGCTAAGGCAGGAAGACGGTACACAGAGCTAAATGCTCTTTGATATTTTTTCCAGATTATGGAGAACCCAGCCAGGTGGAAATTAAGATAGCTGAAAAAAATTGTTCTACCATTGGTAAAAACACTTCTTCAGAGTCATGCAAATCTATGTGAGCTTAGTAGGAAGGCAGTATTCCATCATCTGACAAATACTCAGTGATCTAGACCTGACCCTTTGCAGAGCCAGAGGGACCCTTGAACACTCCTCATTTTCTCCTCCACCTTGTCCACATTGATAGGTGAGGAATTTTCTTTTCCTTTGGCCTTATTGCCCATGGATAGACAGAACCACAGCAGAGGACTAAGCATGCTTGCCCTTCTCCTTACCCCAACTGACAATCAAGAATGGAGGGAGATTTTCACTAACCCTGTGATTCCCTTGATTTTGATTGTCAAAGAGAATGGATTGTAATGATAAAACCTGCAAGACGATGGAATTTGTATAGCTAAGATATCTGTACTTTTCTTCCGTCAATGAGCTTTAGAAGCAAAAATTGCTAGTTGTCCATCCCAACGTCTGTTTTCCCTAGCAATAGCTTCTCTTGAGGACATGGCTGCCTGGAAGGAAGACCACACCTCCCAGCCTCCCTGAAGCTTGTTGTTGCCTATGACAAATTTCTGGTCAATGTTGTCTAAACAGAAATGGGGTGTGGCAACTGCCAGGAAACCTCCTTAAAACAAAGTTGGTGTGCATACTTTGCTCCTTGCCTTTTGTCTCTTCCCTGCTCTCTAAAATGAGGAGGTGATGGTTAGATCAAGAGTGCACATCCCAAAGCAGGAGGACAGTACTAGAAAGACCTTGGCCCACTGTCTTTGTGGAGTCCTGGACTGCCCATGTCTGGCTTCGTCTACAAGAAAGAAGATTAAACACCTGTCTCTTGCGTAAATCATTCAAATGTGTGGCTTTCCATCACTGTAGACAAACCTAGTCCTAACTTGCATGCATATAAATCTTACCCATGAGGTGTCTTGGGGAGAAGATTTGACCAAGGGGAAAAAGTACTCTCTATTCTGTTGGATTCTGACTCCTAGCTTCTCAAGGACTTCTAGGAGGTTCTGGCATGGCTAAGTAATAAGGAAGTGTAAGGAGGTAGTGTGGCAGCTCCAGATCCCACCACGAGGTTTCTCCATTGCTGGCCCATCCCTTACCTCTGCCTTGCCCGGAGGTTTGCAACAACCCCACAGCACCCAGCTCACTTTGTCAGAAAACACTTAGCCTGCGATGCATGTGCCTGATAATCACATTTCTTTAAAATTCTACCTAGCTTTAAAGGTTTCACCTTCTTTCTCCTGTCCCTATCCTCATTTGTCACCCCGTTTTTAATTATTCAATATATCTAAGGTCATTTCTGACTTTTAAAAATAGTCTGTGATAAGAAGCCATCAGATATGCAGTGTTGGAACTCCAGGTGCAATCGGTTAGCGCGTGGCACTTACACAGGTATGCAGTGTTTTTTAAGAAATATGATTTTTTAAAACATTTGGACGTTGTCTTAGTCCATTTGGGCTGCTGTGACAAGACACTTATACACTGGGGAGCTTATCAACAACAGCTATTTGCTCCTCACAGTCCTAGAGGCTGGGAAATCCGGAGTCTGAATGCCAGAACGGTCAAGTTCTGGGAAGGCCTCTCCCAGGTTGCAGACTGACGACTTTTCACTGAGTCCACACATGGAGGAAGGGGCTAAAGAGTGTCATGGGCCTCTTTTATGAGGCCACTAATCCCATTCTGAAGATTCCTCTCTCATAACCTAATCACCTCCCAGTGGTGCCACCTTGTGAGCTAGAATTTTCACATAAGAGTTTGGAGTGCACATGACATTCAGACCACAGCAGGAGGTCTTTTGTCCTTTGGGAATAAATAAGGGACTTTGGGGCTAGTTTTTCTAAAGACTCTTCTCTCAATTTTGATTGGCATCTTTTTTTTGGTTTTATTCAGTTATGTTCCCTTGTATTTAGTTTCACATTAAGAGCTTAGAAATGTAAGACTTTCACAGGAGTGAATTTTAAGAAAACTGGCCATTAGATGATCAACCAAGCAGGTTTCCTATGGATAGGTTTTGAGTGGTATGAGCTCCTCCCTACACAAGACACAGTTCCAAAATTTATGGTCTGTAAATCTAATCAAATGACCTGAAATCTCCGAGTTTCAGCTTTCACACCTGTTAAGGTAGAGAATTCCAATTTCATTCAGCTATCATTACTAATAAATGTTTGGCAAAAAATAAAAAGAAATGCAACAGAAACATTCAGAGGGAATGAAGAACGGCTACAACTGTGGCACTTTGCAGGAATATAAACTAACGTGACCACTTTGGAAAATAATGTGACGTTACTCCTAAAAAAAATTGAACATGTGTTTACCCAAAGGGCCAGCATTCACACTACTAGAAACATCCTCTGAAGATTTTCTTTTTTTTTTTTTTTTTTTTTTTGTGGGTACCGGGGGGTCGACCTCAGGACCTCGCGCGCCAACAGGCACCCATGCCGCTGAGCGATATCACCGGCCCCTTTTTCATATGTGGGATCCGGGAGTCAAACTCGGGCCCTCGCGCTTGCAAGGCAGGCGCTTATGCCGCTGAGCCATCTCACCGGCCCAGAAGATTTTCTTTATGTGCACCAGAAGAAGTGCACAGATACTTATGGCAGCACTGACTGTGATTTAAAAAGCTGGAAACAACCCAAATGGACACAATAATAGAATGGATAAATTGTATTATAGACATATGAGTACATACAGATGAAAATTAATGGATTACCATTACATGAAGCAAAGTAAATTGGGGGGGAATATGAAGGATCTAAGGATTATGACTTCATTTATATAAAGTACAAGAGCAAGCAAAAAATAAATAATGTGATTTTTATGCAAGTATCTATAGGTATTCAAAGAAAAATAAGGGAATAATTAACACAACATTTAGGATACTTAGTGTTTTTTTTTTTTTAATGTGGTCTGAGTGTGTCCTCCAAGGGTTCATTTGCCAAAAGTTTGTTATCAGTGTGGTAAGGAGAGGTGACGGAGCTTTAGGAGGGGGAGGCCTAGTGGGAAGTAATTACATCATTGGGGACAGCCCTCAGGAAGGAATTGATGTAATTCTCATGGACCCTAATTAGTTCCGGTGAAAGGGTTCATGATAAGAGCAAACTCGGTCCTTCCCTGGTATCACTCTGGCTTCCTATCTCACCATGTGAGTCATCTCTTCCTCTCACAAGTATTTCTGCCGTGATGCCAACTACCATGATCTGACACAGCCAAGGGGCCCCTTACCAGAGACCAAACCAATGGGAGGGCTTCATCTTAGGCTTTCAGCTTCCAACACTGTAAGCTAAATAAACCTCTTTTCTTTCTAAAGTAGCAAGCCTCAGGTATTTTGTTTAAGTAACAGAAAATGGACTCGTGTACTTGGTTATATTTGCTGGGATGGGGAGAAACTCATGCAGCATTCTGGAATATAGTTCTATTTATTAGCTTAAGTGATGCATATATCGACTGGTGTATTTACTTTATCATAATTCATAGTAGGGTGCTAATAGGATTAAAACTCAATTTCAGGCAGTTGAGTTCTCTAAGGTCCACAGTTGCCTCAGACTCTCATAAGCCAACCTGTCACTTGAAAAATACATACCAGTGTCACCACAGGAACAAGGTAAAAGAATAAACGGCTGTTGTTGGAACCACAGCTCAAATCCCATATTTCAGTGCCTGTGTTTCTTATATGCAAGGTAGAATTTATTTCTTCTTAAGTACTATATCATTTTGGATCAGAAGGAAAGTACAATATGTTACTAAGACTGAAAGTATTCATGGATACAAGTCACGTAGTTATTTGTCTTCCTTTGTATGTCTCTTAATAACAGCCACCCTCAAAGCTATCACAATGTCCCTGCAGTTACTTACAAGCCCTCTCTGGTTGCTCCATGAAAAAGAGGATATAAGCATGTTGTCCATAGATTAACTGTCCAGATATGGTTAATGATTACAATACTAAAGAAGGGGTAAATGTGCACGTGCGTGGCACTGACGGTAGGAGATAGCTGGGGACCCTTCATCAAAGTAAAGGAGGATGGTATCCACCACAAATTTAATTCAGAAACAAAATATTCTTTCTTTTGGTTTCAATTGTCTCTCTCTTTCTTCACAAATATCTTACATCTGGGTAATGATTGGTTCAACTCCACATTAAAAAAAATTAGCCCTTACCAAGATTCTAGTTCATTGGTTAACAAGGAGGAAAGAAAGCTTGCTTCATGCTGTAAAAAAGTTGATGTAATTGCTCTCCTCCCTGGCCTCTTTTTGTCTAAACTGCAAGCTCCTGCAGTCTTGAAGACTCTGCTTGGATTTCCTCCCAATACTTGAATACATAAATATAGGTCTGCCAGTACACTGCCCTTGTTTATGAGCCTTTTAAAGATCAAAGAGTCATTTTCAGCTCTTGGGTTTGTCACTTTAAAACATACTGTATTTACCATTTAACGGGTGGTTCTTTCAGAATGGCCTATTAGTCTCTCCTCATTTCTGTCTTAACACTGAGTCCTATAGTTTGTGTACAGAAATGCCTTTAATGGAGGTTTCAGGTCTGCTTCCAGCATATTAAAAGGCTCAGAACCTCCTTTAATGGATGAGAATTTTAAAGGTACCGGTCTGAGCCAGATCATGTGTTATTCTGAAGATGCCACAACCCAGATCTAAAATTGGTTAGTCACATTGACAAAAGAAAACATCCAAAGCCAGGAAAGGAGACAGCACACCCTGACCACTACTTCTCTAAGTGCTGCCAGAACTTGAAGTTAAGGGTGGCTCCTAAATTATGGACAGCCAGGGTACAAGGTTATACTGTTTCACAGCTTAGTGGCCATGTCCCTACATGTTTACCTGGTGGGTTTTTTTTGGTTTGTTTTTGTTTTTGTTTAGGGGGGGATACCTTTAAATTCACCATTCAAATTTGAACTTTTACATAGTTTAAGTATTTCTTTCATGGACTAAAATGGTAGAACAAATAAGAGGAAGATACAAATTGGAGAATAAAGAAACCAAATGCCAGAAACTTTTGGTTTAAATTGGTGCATTTACTGGAATCATGATTCAGGTTTTCACAGACCTAGTTTTCAGAAATATATCCTAAATTTAGGTGGAGCTATGTATTTCATATGTGAAAACCAGGTTTTGAAAGATTTCTTCCTCAAGTGCTGTGGAATAATGTGTTACAGATAAGCATACCGCAGAACAAATTTTAAAATTTTCTAAGTGTGTGCGTGTGTATGTGCTGTGTGTGTGTGTTTCTATGTGTTTATGTGTGTACATGACGACATCAAACCAAGGTAGCAGGGACACAAGGAGAAATGCAAGTTGGAAGGACAGATATTCCATTAGTAACTGATATAAACAACAGGGACCCAAAATGCAGAAAACCAGTTTGGTGGAACAATAAGGAAAAATAAACAATGCATCCATAGTCACAGTAAGGGTATGGAATATTTGAAAAACATAAATAAATACTTGACCTCACTGGTGCCAAAAAATCACTGCATTCAGTAATCATAGAATACGGTTCCCTTCAAATGGCATAGAACATTTACTGTAAATGACTGTATCCGGGTTTACAAAGCAAGTCTCAACATTTTGCAGAAGATTTAAATCATACCAAGTATGTCATCTAACCTCAGTTGTATTAGGTTAGAAATCAATAACCAAAAGGTGACTAGAAAATTTCCAAATGACAAGCATACAAAAATCATAGGTCTATGAGGATATTTTATAGAAATACACATTAGCTATAAATATATAATCTAGATTATATTTATGTAGATATAAAGAGAAATAAATATACATTATATATTTATAATATATATTGGAATATACATCAAAACTGTGAAATGTAGCTAACTCATTGTTTTGAGGGAAATTAAAGTCAAAAGAAAATAAATGAAAGGAAATATTCCTGATAAGAGCAAAAAGAATGAAATGGAGCCAGGCATCATGGCGTATGCCTGTAATCCCAGCACTTAGGAGGCTGAGGCAGGAGGATCCCTGTGAGTTTGAGGCCAGCCTGGGCTATATAGTGAGTTCACAGCTAGCCTGAACTACATACCAAAACCCTGTCTCAAAAAACAAAAAACAAAAACAAAAACAAAAAAAAGAAGAAGAAGCAGGAGGAAGGGGAGGAAATGGAAATCAAATATACAATAAATGTAACTTTAATTGCCCAAGATTAGTTCTTTACAAAACTTATCAAGTTCATAAACTCCGGGCAAAATTAATTTAAAAAAAAATCAAAGGAAAAAAATCCCAGTGTCATGAACAAAAAGCTAGAAACTGCAAACTTCACTACAGACATTAAAAAGATAAAAGATATAGCAACACTACCCCAATTAGTTGAAAATTTATATGAAATAGACACAAATTTATAGGAAAACACAATCTACCAAAACTGACAGAAGAAACAGAAATATGTTCCCAGGTCATTAAAATAATTAGTGCCATGAGTCAAAATATTTTTATAAAGAAAGCTCACGTATTTTATTGGGAAATTCTTCCAAACACTTAAGGAGGAACATCAATTTTACAGACTTCTTCAGAGTATAAAAGGACCGTTCCTACTTCAGTTTATGAAGTCAACATGTTGATACCAAAATTTGACAAAAACATTGCAAAAAAGGGCAAACTATAAACCAATCTCCCTCATAAACACATGGGGAAAAATCTTAAACAAAATATCATCAAACAGAATTCAACAAAGGATAACACATCAGAGCAAGTTGAGTTTGTTCTAGGAACTTGGATTTGTTTACCATCTGATAATCAGTGTAACAAACTGGTATAAACTGTATTGTATTTATCCAATAAGATACTCAGAGTAATGAAAATTAATAAACTACTGCTGTAGCAACAAGCTCTATCTCACAAACGTCATCTTTAAAAAAAAAAAAAAACACAAGTTACCTTTTAATTTAAGAAGATGTGTTTCGTCAGTTTTCTGTCACTGTGATAAAAGTAGAAGGGCATGGCGGAAGAAAGTTGCTCACCTTATGTTAGCCAGGAAGTGAAAAGAGCAAGGGGAAGGATCCAGGGACAGGATACAACCTTCAAAGCCATATACCACTTCCCTCATGACCTATTCTAACTGGGCCTCACCATCTAATCACTCATCCAGCTACGAACTCATAAATGGATTAATCCACTGATGAAGTTAGCACTCTCATGATCCAGTCACCTCTTTCCATGTAGCACCTTTGAACATTGCTACACTGGGGACCAGGCCTTCAATGTAGGAGTCCTCGGGAGGTGCTTCTTATTTAAAGCATAACGCTAAGCTTAAACATTAAAAAATATCTGTGGTATCTTTTAATGTAGTCCAAAATAGCAAAACGAATTCATGCAGAGGTCAAGGTGGCGATGATCTTTAGAAAGGAGGATAGAAAAGTGGTGCCTGGGAAGGAACCTAAGAAAGGCCTTTAGGGTAAAGATGATGTTCTATCTCTGATACAGGTGGGTATTCTGTCTCCGATATGGACAGGGTCAGTCAGGAGTGTGGTCCTTTGTAGTAATTTATCAAGTTAAACCACTAGTTATGATTGTGTATTTTTCTATATCTATGTATATTTTAACATAAAAACAAATGTACATAGCTTTGAGCATTGGAACTAAGGGCTGGTATTTAGAGACCCCAGACCTGTGAAATTCGTGAGTATGGCTATACAAACTCCATTTTCCCCACTGCTTTTGAAAGCTAGATTATTCAGCATGGGATGGGAGATGGAACATAGGCTTTGCAGTAAGATCAAATGTATGTGTGTGGGTCCATAGCTTGGACTGACCGCATAAACTTAGATAGGGTACTTCATTTCACTAATGTCACTTTCCTAGTCTACAAATGGACTAATGATGTCCTCTCATAGGGTTGTTGTGAGGAGTTAATTAGAAGACATGGAGAAAATGCCTAGAATGATACATGAAAATAACTAGTACTCGGTTGTGGAGCTTCTATCCCTCCCTCCCATCACCAACCTCACTGAGGAGCTGAGTTATCTACTTCATGGGGTTAATCTAAAAGCCCCACAGATGATAGTAGGGGGCATAGAGGGGCACCTGAGCTTATCTGATGCAGCAGAGGCACCTGAGATAAACCGGCCTGTTCACGGTCATTCATTTGTCAAACACGAGCTAGATGACATCATTTCCCTTTGGCAAGAGGTGAATGTTTCCAGAATGTTTTGACACCCTGTGGTTGAGAATGAGGCTGGGACCACCTAGGGAAGCATAAAAGCAGTTAGAGTCCACCTAGCCATGGATTGGGGCAGCCCAAGGTCTCCAGGGCATTAGAAGTAAAGAGCTGAGGCTCGTCTCCCTGCCCTGTGAAGGATTCAGATAGACACCTTCCACAGATCTACAAGGGAGAGAAATAAATGGGCCACATTTTCTCTTCCAGGCTTAAATCTACCTGATGGCCTCTACCTCCAGTGGATGATTTTAGTAAAGGGATCACACACACCTTTTTGGTAAAGGAGACATGAATCCTCAGAAACGAGGCACCAGAACTTCTCTAGTACAAGAGTGGAATCGTGTTTAGCTATACTCCTGCCAACCTAGAGTAGAAATAAAGTTTATGCTGGCTACGAGCAATCATCATAATAAATAGCAAGCATAGTAAGTGCTAATTCTGCACCTGGCCCTTTAGGAAGCACTCTATATATCTCATTTAATCTTTAAAATAACCATTGGAGGGCCGGTGAGATGGCTCAGCGGTTTAAGCGCCTGCCTTGCAAGCGCGAGGGCCCGAGTTCGACTCCCGGAACCCACATACGAAAAAGGGGCCGGTGATATCGCTCAGTGGCACGGGTGCCTGCTGGTGCGCGAGGTCCTGAGGTCGACCCCCCGGTACCCACAAAAAAAAAAAAAATAATAATAATAATAAAATAACCATTGGAGAGGTATATTATTATTTCATCTTACAGATAAAGCACCTGATCCTCCGAGAAGTTAAGCAGGTTATTCATTGTCACACAGCCACCATGTGAAAGAGCCAGGGTTCCAATCCAAATATTCTCTCTCCAGAGCCCATTTTCTTGGTCCATATGCTATGCCTCCTTCCTGAAGAGTAGGCGCTTGTTTATTGAATGAATTAATGAGTGAATAAGTGAACGAAAACAATGTGGATGGAACGCTTACTACACAACTGCTAAGTTTTATAACTTGCACAATCAGGTAGAGAGGGCCATCAGGCTCTGAGGTAAGGTAGAACGTCTTTGAGAAGGGGGATGGTGGGTTAAGTTCTGGCAGCATGGAGCTAGAACATTTATGGGCAAGGGGATATATCTGGGAAGCTCTGCATAATAATCTTTTCACATGCCTCACCTCCCTAAATCTCTGACCCATGTTGAGATCGACACCAGAAGAGCTACACAGCCCTGGCGTTGCTTATGCATCCATCAGGTGAGCATGTCCTGATCTTCCTAATTAGACTGATAGACTATTCTCAGAGAATAGTGACTTGGCCTCACAGTTCTCAAAGGTTGTTCTCAAATTTGGGCCATAGATCACTTGGGGGAGCTAAAGTCTTAGGAGTCCAACCATCACACCTGCTTGCTGGTGACACCATATATACATTTCTAGACCAAGCAGGAAGAATTCCTGTGGGATTCTGTGAAACACCTATCATATGCTATCAAAGCCAAATCATATGTTTCCATTTAGTTGTTGTTAGGCTTATTCCAGAAGCAGCACCTTCGAGGCTCAGTAAAAATCCCATGTTCTCCAAGGAGCACTGAGAATCCCAGCCCATGGCACTCTCTCCATCCTCCAGACAGAAGCCAAAACTCATTGTCCGGACTTTAATTTGACACTTGCCTTATATTGCTTTTTTCACTCTATGTTTTATATGCTACATGAGGGCAGAAAGTATACTTTCTACTTCTTTAAATAATAAGCATTTTAGGTATGTATTAACTCCACAAATCCTTATTGCGCATCAGTGTTATGCCACCTGCGAACACACAGAAACAAACCAGATTAAAATTCCTTCTCTAGTGGAGGTTCTGTCTCCTTCACACTGCCTTATTCTTCCCACAGCTCTCTACCCTCATTCCTGTAATGATGTATACTAACCAGTGAGTGTGGAGACATAGAAAAGAGATCAGAGTTAAGTTTGTGGCTCTTAAGTTCCAAGATAGGCCTCTGGGTCTACAGCAGGGCTCTGATGTAGGTTGCTATGGTGTGGATGTGGTTGGCCCCCCAAAGGTTTATGTCCTAGAGATGTGGTCCCCAGAATGGCAAGGTTGAGGTAATAAAATCTTTAAGAGATGGGGCCTACTGGAAGGTGATTAGGTCATGGTAGCTCTACCCTCACAGTTGATGCAGTTAATGCAGTTCTCACAGGACCAGGTTAGTTCTCACAAGAGCTGGTTGTTATAAAGTCATTTATTGCTACTCTAGGTTAGCAGGAGTATAGCTAAACGCAATTCTACTCTTGCACTAGAGAAGTTCTGGTGCCTTGTTTCTGAAAGCTCATTCTGCGTTCAGCCATTTCCTTTTCTGCTTCTCTACCATGTTACAGTGCAGCCAGGGCCTAAGCAGATGCCGTCACCACATTCTTAGAATTCAACAGCCAACAGAACCATGAGCCAAATAAATTTCTTTCTTTTATATTTTTGTTACAAAGACACAAAATTGGACAAAAACAGAGGCCAAGATTGTTAATTTGTAAGGGGGAAGATTAGAATGCTGAAGGTAATTTTCAAGGAATGTCAAGCCCACATCCAGATCACTGGGTGGAGAAGATCTTGAACAGGAGCTAGTGAGCCCTTTCCCTAGAGACTGTAAGTCTGCTCAAACCAGGGGATGGAAATTGAAGGGAAGAAAGTAGTGGGTGTCTGAGGAGGGCCTTATCATGGAGGTGAGCCTGGAGTCAGCTCATGCTGGCCACCAGCTGTTAAGTTTTTAGGGATTTTGTGAACTGCTTGAGGTCAGTAGCTTGAAACTGGCCATGATGGAGTGTTTGGATTCCTGAAATCAGGTGACACTATGGATTCAGGCCTCTCTGGACACCTTTCCTCTCCCCACCAGTGCTGGTTGTTCGACATTTGCCAGCACATCCAGTTGAGCCCAGGAAGCCTCACAGATTTGCTCTCCCAGTTCTTCCCTCAAAAGCAGTTGAACAGAAAAGACAACAGTTCTGAAAAGGGAGGGCCTGACCGGGCACTGGAAGCCTTAGCCAGTGTGTCAGAACTTTCTTCCAGACATTCACAGCCTGAGGCTGCGAGGCTTGTGAGGACAAGAGGAAATAGAGGAAGGGACTGATGGCTGAAGGACATACATGGTTGTCCCACAGTGACAGAAACTGTCTCCCTGACCAAAACTCTAGCCAGGCTCCTTCGAGTCCTCTTCTCCACTAGGCCTCAGCCTTGGCCTATAAAGACTCAAACAAACACTAACACGATTTCTAGCAGCTCAAGGCCACATCCCTCGGATGACCCTGCCCCCTCAAAGTGCCTGCCTGAGGAAGCTCAAGGCTGCCAAAAATTTTGATGTTTGTTCTAGCCGACACCTGAAGATAGGGCCTCTGTCTCCAGTCTCTGTGGGAGGGTGGGAGCCTAACTTCAATAACTGGCAACTAGCGGATACAGCTGGCCTGACTGTGTTCACATTAACTAACCCTTTGCAACTTTTTACTTCTCAGATTCTACAGAGCCCCGGTTGTCCCCTCCCTAACTCCCTCATCTCCCTTTGAAATGCAGTCACCTCTGTACAAATCCAAGTTAGTTCTGTACACACTGAACCCTTCCCTACTGCAAGTTACTGCTGATTAAAGTCTGGCCTTGCTGCTTTAATCTTTGACAACAGACATCTCATAAAGTACCTAATTATTTTAATCGTTATTACAAATAACTTAATAAATAAAAGAGGGCATGGTGAGAGTATAGCATGATCTGAAGGTTATGAATAATCCAGCCCAGGATGCCTGAAATCAAAAAGATGAAGAGAAAGAAAGAGCAGGAGGAGAAAGATATGGCCATGGGATTACCTGGAGGTGGTCCCCCTGTATTTCCAGGCACCTGTGGCTGAGTAACAGGCCCCTTCTCCCTTCAGATCCCCGCTCTTCCAGGCTCTGCAAGAGCTACACCCATCGATGCAGAGGAGTCAGGAAGATGGTCCCTGGCAATACAACCCCACTGTCAACCCCCTCCCAGCATCTGTGCTCCATGATGCCTCCAGTGCCTAGGGCTTGTTTGGGGAAATGTGTCCACCCTAGGCCTCTCCTGCTTCCTCCAATCCTAGGATAAGCTCTGCCCCCAGCTGCCAGCACACCTCACCAATCACTGACTTCAGGGCAGGACCCAGGCCTGTGTTATACAGCATCCTCCTCATCCCATCTGATTCCTGAAACCCTGCCAAGTAGTATTACTCTATCTGTTTTACCAATGAGACAGTGAAGCTCAAAAGGTTAATTGGCCCAAGGTCTCAGGGCCAGTTAGTGGCAGAGCTAGGATTAGATTCTAGGCCCCTCCTTTCCAAGCCAGGGAACTAAGGAAAATTCTGCTTTCTAAGGAAAAATCTAGGCTGGTTTGCCTAGAAAGAAGGGTCTGACAATATGTTTAACCAACAAGTTGGCCACGCCAAGTGCAGTCCTAACCATCAGGCCTGGGCCATGGAGCACCTCCCACCCCCCCAACCCCATTGGTCATTCAAATCCAAGGCCAGCTCCTCCCCTCCGCTGTGCACAGCTGGATCAGATTAGCAAAAGCAACAGCCTTCACGAGATTGCCCCACTTGGCTCCAGCAATTAATTAAGAGCCGTCTGAGAGCCTCCAAAGGGCCTGCAAGCTCCAGCAAGATATGGCACACATGGCTTATTCCAAAATATTTGCTGTGTTTTTCCCCTAGCTGGGAACCAGTCCTTACCTGCTACCCGAACCTGATTAAATTTTTAAACCACTCACTTTTGGTGCCAGCCATGAGCCAGCCTGCTGGTCATACAGAAGACAGGGAGGTGGCTGGCAGCCTGACAATGCTGATTATTGATCAATAAACACAGTGTTGTTTACAGGCTCTGCAACGGGTGGCTGTGTATCAGGGGATTCTCAGACCCATGCAGGCCTATGAGGAGGGCTGCTCTGTGGCCACAGTGGTAGCTTTGTGGGCCCAGAAGCTCTGGGACTACTGGGCCCCACAGTCTTAGGACCTTAAGGATCTTGGGAATCAGGTAGCCTCTTCTTCCACCAACTCTCTGCCTCATGGTTTATCTTTGGCCAGCATTAATGTCCTGTTGGCTCTCCCTCCAAAATACATCTGCACTCGCCCTTTCTATACCTCAGGGGCAACATTCAAACCAGGGGGCAGTAAACTTGTGTACAGAGCCAGAGAATAAATAATTTAGAAGTTGTAGGCCAACAGGCAAAATCAAAGATATTACCATATACAGTTACTTCTCTAATAAAAGAGAAAACATTTCTACACATTTTTATTGGTGAAGTTTAAAATATAGCAATAACATCATCCACTGAGTATCTTTTAGATATAAGGTAAGAATGAGATTCTTTGTGGGGGGATGACATTGCACTTAATTAGCGTTCAGAGTTAGCATTCTCCACCCTCAACCTAATAGAGAGTGGTCACCATTCTGACTTCCTGGGCCAGACAAACGCCAGCAGCAGGCTGGCTTTGGCCCATGGGCTGCAGTTCACGGACACTTCCCTTGACTGTGGGTGTTGCAACAGAACATTGAAACGGCACCTCCCCATGCAGACCTCCCTGCCTTCTTTGTTCCCCCACAGTCTCCCCTCCACTGAGCACCAGACAGAATTTGGTAAAGGGTTATTTGATTGTAATTCTTCCCTTCAAGCCTTCCATTGCCTCCCAGTTGCAGTCTGACCCTTGGCTGTTGGGATCTGAGTTAGACACCGAGCCTCCTCAGAAAGCTCCTGTGCCAGGGATAAAGATTCTAAGAGGGTGCTCGCACATCGCTCCAGGAGGTGGAGCAGGTCCCAGGACTGAGCGGGCGTGGGGATGGGCACGTGGGCCTGCAGCCACCATGCAGGTCTTAGAGCCTGCTGCACACAGCAACTGCTCCACCTGACACCTTCCTGGAATGACATGGGACAAAGGCAACGAGCTGAATACCTGCGAAAAAACAGTCACTGGAGAGCTCAGTTAAGAGACCAGAGGGCTCAGTTAAAAGTAGCCCTGTAAGTACATAGCTGGTGCAGTTTATTATAACCCACACTGAGCCAGGATCAGGGGAGCTGAATTCCTTTCCAGCTTCTCTTCTAACCAGCTGTGTGACCCTAGCCAAGGAGGGAGCTCTCTGGGCTTCTGTTTCTTCATGAGGAAAAAGCAAGAGGATCTTCCCCCAACTGCTGGTAGTCAGAATCACATGTAGAGCTTTAATAATATGGATTCCTGAGCTCTAACCAGAATTTATAGGATTGGGAAGTAGGAGATACATGTGCACACACACATGTATATGTATATTCACATATCTATTATGCAATACATAATCTTTATATATGTATATACACATGCACACTTACATATACAAAATACATCCCTGTCTTGCATATTGTGTATAGTATATATCTATATATGTATGTAACTGTGCATATACTGTGTATTTGTACCTGTACACGTGTATATATACTTATATAAAGATACATATTTGTATATACATGTACATACACAACCTACAATCCATGTTATATGTATGTACATTTCTATGTGTATACATATGCACACATTACACATACATATTTGTGTGTATCCTCTTGATAACTAGACACTTTTTAAAAGCTCCAGTCCTTGGGTCTTTCTAGCTCTAAACGTCAATATGATAAAGAAAAGCAATGCCTGTAAATTCCCTACTTCATATGATCTAATAATAAACATATTCACCAACAATCGCTAAGCCCGGAAGTTGAAGCCACATGAAAGAATTTCATTTCTCTTGTGTTTAGGAAAGCTACTAATGAGCAATTAGATTTATGTTATAAGAAAGACTAAACATGCTATAAAGTACTCCACATCCTCTTCCCAACTCCACGCTCACCACAACAAGCTGGGGATTATTATTCCACTTTTATATAAGAGATTCGCAGAGGTTAGGACTTTTCCAACCTTGTGTAGCTAATTATTTGCCAATCTGGGATTTGACCCTAGTCTTCCAAATTTTGGACACAGTAGTTTTTTCCATCTTAGAATTATTTTGAACATTTTTTTTCCTCAAAAAATATTGGTTCAACAAATATAATTTACTGCAAATTCCAAATGAGTAGAATCCAAATTAATGACTTTATAATTGTGTCAGTGACTGGTACACAAGAAATTATAGTTCTTTCTTAGTGAATATTATTTTTAATTGACAAGTCATAATTGTATATATTTATGAAGTATGACAAGGATGTTTCAGTGTACGTATACAATGTGGAATGATTAAATCAAGCTAGTTATCATATCCGTCACCTTACTTACCCATCATTTTTTTGTGGTGAGACATTTGAAATTTACTCTCAGCAATTTTGGAGAAATTATAGTTCTTCTAAAAAATTTCCTGACCCTACAAATTTTTACAGAGAAAATTTTCCACTTGGCTCATGGTTATGAGGTTCCTGCTTATTTATACAAGCAAAAGAGAATTTTTCAGCTGTCCCTCTTTTGACAGATCCCCTGAAAGGATGGCAGCCTCTGGATTCAGTGATGTCCCCTTTTTCACCTCTGGGCAGAGAGGGCCATGCAGGATGGCAATTCCAACACAGGCTTCAGGCACACATTTGCTCATTCATTCATTCCTTCAGCAGACACTGGAGTACAGAGTGTGTCTTCTCTGGAGAGTGATTTTCATCATCTCCTCTCCCAAGAACCACACGAAGCAGGGAAGTGAGGAGACAAGTGTGACATTGTACCCCAGGGGATGTGAAGGCAATGGAGGTGTGGTGAGACTGAGCCACTTGACAGTTGTCAACTCCACCATGAGCTTCTCTGGGACTTCTACCTAGTGGATGCTTCCTCTTGACAGAATTGCGGTCCTTTGTTCTATGAACACCAACTCAATCCTGTGGAGATGCTAACCAACTTGTAGGAAGCAGCAGGGATCAAGGCCAAAGACCATCATGGGTACAAGTGTTTATATGGTGAAAGCTATTGTTGGAAATGCTTCCCAAGCCATCTTGATTTTATCAAAACCATTCTAACAGTCTTAATTAATGCCCAATATACCATCGAAGGCCCAAATCTCACATCACCCCCCGCTGTTCACTTCTCCTAGCTCTACCTCTGTTCATGCCACCGATACAAGCCAGATCTGTGTGGATGGCCCAGGAGGATCCTGGGATCTTCTCCCTGTACACTGCTAATGCATCAGCTCTCAACCTTGACTGCACACAAGAATAACATGGAGGAACCCCCAAAGATTCCAATTAAAAGGTCTGGGCTCTGGCCTGGACTTCAGGATTTCCAGAGGCCTCTGTAGGTGCTAACATGCAGCCAGGGTAAGAAACCTCAGCCCTCAGCCTTCTCTGAACCAGACTTATGATTCTGGAGGATCTCACTCAAAGCAAGGAAAGAGATTAACGCCTTTACTGAGATACTGCAGCCCCCGGCTCACCACCAGCTTCCCAGGCTCTCCAAGGGGCCAATGAGATCAGGCCCATCCTCACCCTCGGTTTCCCTGAGCTATGGATCCATGAGCTCACTGCCACTTCCCCCCATCAGATGCACCTGCTGAGACACTGGCTAGATCTTATCTTTTTTCTTTTCTTCTCTCTTAATTTCACTTATTCCAACCAGTTTTCATTTTGCTCTTCCCCTTTCCCACCCCTCTTCCTTGTGCTCTTCCCCACTCTCCTTTCCCTTGTCACTGTCCTTTCATCTCTCCTGGCAAGCATTTCTGAAGACTTTCCACACAACAGGCAGAGACCCACTTGGGATGAACCAAGATGAAGACAGGCCTAAGGGTGCTGGGCTGCAGAGGAGGTAAGACACAAGATGTCACCAACACAGATTGCCTTGTACAGGGTGCTGTGCTGAGCCCGGTAGCAGATGGGGACACGATCAAACTGGGGAGACAGGGCTGTGTCCGTCTGAGAACACCCTTTCCTAGGCTGAGCATTGTCCTGAAGGTTTGAACTGCGAAACAATCCTAGTGTATGAGTTATTCATAAGTGAGGCCATATGGAAGCAGAGCCCCTCTCCCAGTCTTGTGTGAGGCAGAGAGCAAGGAAGGTGGATCTCAGTTAAAGATGATTCAGGGAGGAGACACAGGGTGAACAAGCCCACAAGTGCCAGCAGGGTGAGGAGTGGAATGGTACAAATGGGACATAACCACAAAAGGGTCCAGGGCATCAGGAAGCACTGGAGGCTGGGCACTGAGACCTGAGAAAAAGCTGAAGGGATGGTGGCAGTGAATGGCAGGTGGAGAGGGTGGGGCAATAAGTTGGTGGGAATGAGAACCAGGTGAAGGGTGTCAAGCTCTCCCTCTGAACCAAAGGGTGGGTACAACCCATTAAGGGGCCATGAAATGAAGGTAGAACACCTCTTACCCTTAACTACAATGAAGTGGAATCAAAGAATGGAATGGAATGGAATGGAACGGAACGGAACGGAATGGAGTGGAATGGAATGGAATGGAATGGAATGGAGGGGGAGGGAGAATACACAGGAAAAGTAAACATTATTTGCTGAATCTTGCTTGCATTTTCACTATGCATATGTATAATATCTATATATATGTGTGTGTATTATATACCATCACATATATTTGCACATGCTTGTATGTAGGGTGGGTTGCATCATAAAATGCTTCCATACAGTAGGTTTTTGAGGAATGATGTGCTAACATGGATGTTAAGATGAGCCTAGAAGTGATTCAGGGGATTGGTTTCGAGACAGAGGGTCTAGTAGAGAGAGTGACCCAGGGAGAAGCAGTTAGAATAGTTGAGAGAGCAGTGGTGGAAACCTCAGGTTCAGATGATGACAACAGGATAAGTAGCCAGTTCCCACCGCAAGGAAGCTCAGCCCCAGCGACCTGCAGAAATCAGAGACAAGGATTCTCCCATGAAGAGGGAGTCGATTCGGCACCCCAGGCCCAATACAGAGCTATGCTTTCTCCTCTCCAAGTCTGGAGAGTCAACTGCTACAGTCCTGAAGACAGAAGAGAGAGAGAGAGAAAACATATGAACATATATAACAAACTAGAGACTGTGATCAACTACTTATATGTGCCTGCCATTTAGGGAAAACAATATTTTAATAGTTTGTGACTGTAAGGATATGAAGGTGAGGTTTCTGCAAACTTCCTTAAAAGAAACTTCTGGATGGCCATATGTGTGTGCATTTTGCCAAAAATCTTTATTTTCCCCACACTCCCACTGTTCTGTGAATGTGATCTTATTTGGACAAAAGGTCTTTGTAGACGTAATTAAGTTAAGGATCTCATGATGAGGTCATCCTACATTAGGGTGGATCTAAGTCCAATGACTAGCACGCTTACAAGAGAAAGGTGAAACTGAGTGCAATGGCCTGTGCCTGCAATCCCAGCGCTGTGGGAGTCTGAAGCGGGAGAATCACAAGTTCGAACCCGGACTGGGAAATTTAGCAACTTAGGGACACTGTGACCCAAAATAGCCTAGTGTGAAGATTTTGGGTTCTATCTCCAATACCATGAAAGAAAGAAAAAAAGAAAGAAGGAAAGGAGGAAGGAAGGAGGGAGAGGGAAGAAGAGGGAGGAAGAAAAGAAAGGAAAGGAAGAAAAGGAGAGAAAGAAAGAAAGAAGGAAGGGAGGAAGAAAAAAAGGAAGAAAAGTCTAAGAAAACTCTGACATCTTTTGACCTTAGGCATAGTTAAGTGGCCTGGGCTGTCAGCTGTTACTTCCCTCATGGAAGTACAGCTGATGAAATGGCTAGAAAGGACTCTGGAGCCAGCCAGCCTGGGTTTGAACGCTTCTGTGAGGCCTGGGGACAGCTGACCTGTGTGTGCCTCAGTGTCTTTATCTGTAAAATGGAAACGCTGATGATACTTCCTTCATAGCACAGTTTTGAGGGTTAAAGACCTCCTTATGTGTTAGAGGTGAGCAGGGCAGCACTAGCTATTACTATTTTCTCAGGGCTCACCTCTCTGAAAGTGGAAACCTGGGTGTCTTGGGAATTAGAGGAAGTCAGTAATGAAAGGGTTAAGTAAACCCTCATCTACAATGCAAATTTAGCTCAGCACTTTCAGGACAGAGCTGGTGAAGGCCCCTGGACATGAGCCATGAGCGAGGCAGCACTCATACAGCCTGGCAGGTGCCAAGGGGCCAGCAGGAGGTGTGGTGAGGGATGAGGCTGCAGCTTGGGTAGCCAGGCCAGGAACCCAGCTGAGGCCTGGAAAACAGAGGCCTCCACTGCTTATCGTTCGATCCAGACAAAATCTTGGTCTACTGTGTTCTCTTTCACTGAGCCCACAACCTCCTTTAAACAGAAATCAAACACATAATAAGATGAAGTCATCATTCCAAGAATAATTGTAAAAGAAGACTGCACAGTCCATGCCAGGCTGTAAAATCAGTGATGCAGCTGAAAAATCCTAAGATGCAGGCACAGTGACTGAAAGTTTGAGTTCTGGGGCCCCACCACCTGGCTGTGAATCCCACCCTGGCAGTTACTAGCAGTGTGGCTTTAGGCAAGTTTTTATCCTCCTTGTTCTCAGCCTCTTCTGTAAAGTGTAAGGACGTGTGGGATCATTTATGAAACCCTCGATGTGGTACCTGGCCTGCAGGAAGGCCTCGATATTTATCAGCATTCAGCTTGATGATGTTTAGATAAATCTAAACAAAAGTATATATAAACAATGTATATAACCAAGTGTTATAGTCCTATAGCAAAAAATTTAGTAAGAGATGTAATCACTCCAATACAAAAGAAAAATAAAAGCCTTCTTGAACAAGCAATTCAAAAAAGAAGAAATCCAAATGGTCAACACAGATGATCCCCCTCACCTGTAATAATAAAAATACAAAATAAAAATGCAAGCAAACCAGAATATCCCAGTTTAAAGGACTAAAAATACTATGTCTTGGCAAGGATGTGGAGCAAGTGGGACACTCAAGTGGTTCTTGTGGGAGTGTAAATTGATACAACCACTTAGAAAAATATTTGGAAGTATCTGCTAAAGATAAATATACTGCCTGACCCAACACTCAAACTCTTGGGCACATATTCCATGATGTGGGTGCTTATTTCCAACAAAAGACAATACCAGAATATTCGCAATGGCCCCAACCTGAAAACAACCAAATGTCCTTCCATAAAAGAGTGGGTAAATACATTGTAGTTTGTCCATACAATGGAACAGATAGAGGGACAAGAAATGGACAAAGCACTGACTTTTGAATCTCAAAGGCACAATGTTATGTGAAAGAAGCCAGACACAAGAGTAGAAGACTGCATGGCCTCATTGATATGAGGGTCAAGAACAGGGAAAAGGAGTAAAAGAGGAGTTACCTTTGATGGTGGGCATTAGCTGAGAGGGGCACAACTTTCTGGAATGGTGGAAATATTTTATATTTTCATCTGGATGAAGGCTAGGAGGACATTTATTTTCACATATAAAAATTCATTGAATTGTACACTTAAAATGAGTTCATTTTATCTAAGTTATACCTCAATAAAAAGTAAATTTTTCAAGTGGGTGTGTAGGTCAGTAGCAGAACACTTGTCTAACATGCAGAAAGCCCTAAATTTGATCCCCAGCACCACAAAGTAAATCAGAAACACTCGTTAAATTACAATAGCAAAAACATCACTAGTCATTCGAGAGATGCAAATTAAAACAACACTGAGATACCATCTCACCCCAGAAAGAATGGCTATTACTAAGAAATCAACTAATAGCAAATGCTGAAGGGGCTGTGGGGAAAAAGGAACTCTTCTTCACTGTTGGTGGGAGTGTCGACTGTTACAGCCACTGTGGAAATCAGTGTGGAGATTCCTCAAAAAACTAGGGTTGGAGGTCCCATTTGACCCAGCTATTCCCCTTCTGGGTATCTTCCCAGAAGAATTAAAAACATCGTACCACAGCGATATATGTGCACCCATGTTTATAGCAGCACAATTTGTAATAGCCAGATCTTGGAAACAACCCAAATGCCCATCAACTGAGGAATGGATAAGAAAGATGTGGTATTTTTATACAATGGAGTACTATTCAGCCATAAAGAAGGATAAACTGGAGACTTTTATAGGTAAATGGATGCAACTCGAGAAAATACTCATAAGTGAAATAAACTGGACACACATGTGTAAGCATTGTATTGTCTCTCAAGTATGAGAAACTGAAAGAGTAAATAAGATCCAAAATGTACAATAGACATGGTGAATCAAAAAGAAACTGGTCAAAAGGAAAGAGAGACTGGAATAGGGGAATAGGGAAAAGAAAGAAGGGAAAGGAAAAAATATTGTATATATATATATATATAAGATGGTTAAGATAGATACACTACCAATTTTACTTAGTTCATTGAAGAGTAAGATTTGTGCCAATAATGTTCGGACAATTGAATGCTAATATCTGGTATCATGAATAACTAACTTAAAGATAATAATACGTAATGCATTAACCATTGTTACCCTCCTATTATGTTGTTTTGAAAATTTGTTCTTTTTTGATTTGTTTTGTTTTTTCTTCTCTTTAAAATAAAAAAAATTACAATAGCAAAGAAATATCATTTTTCTCCATAAAAATAGGAAAATATTTTGTAAATATATGGTACTGGGAGTTACTATCTTATTTGCTTTGGGTGGGAGGACATTTAGTAAAATATTTTAGAAGACTATTTGATCTTACTTATCTAAAACTTTTCAAAATGCCCATCAATTAACCCAGCATTTTCCTTTGCAGAAACTTATCCTAAAGAAACAATCAAGGGGCTGTACAGATACTTTTCCAAGAATATTTACCACTTCATTGCTTAGAATAGCAAACAACTTGAAGCAACTAAACATGCAACAATGGTGGACTAATTTAAATAAATTTTGCTGCTTGTGAGATAGAATATATTAGGCACCTGTTAAAAATGATGGGAACAAATAATTAGCAGAATAGGAAACTCAGCAAAGGAAGGAAAAAATGACAAAGCAATGTGCTCATTATAATCTCATTTTTATTAAAAGTAGATACAGAGATAGATGATGGAAGGAAGGAAGGAAGGGGAAAGAAAGAAAGAAAGAAAGAGAAAGAAAGAAAGAAAGAAAGAAAGAAAGAAAGAAAGAAAGAAAGAAAGAAAGAAAGAGAAAGAAAAAAGAGAAGGACATCAACATCAATCGTTCTCTGAAGAGCAGAATATGGGTAATGATATGGGTAATGTCTTCATCCATTTTGTGTTGCTATAATAAAATACCCCAAGTAGGTAATATATAATCAAAAGGGGTTTACTTAGCTCATAATTTTGGAGGCTAAAAGCCCAAGAATATGGAGCCCCACCTGTTTGGCCTTTGGTGCAGGCCTTTCGGTAGATGGCATCACCATGGCAACAGTGTATGTGTGTGTGTAAAGGATTATATGGTCAGGTGGGAAGCCAGAATGATTCAGGGGCCAGGCTCACTCTTTTATAACAACCCACTCTGAAGAGAACTAACTGGAGCCTGTGAGAACTACATTAATCCCTCCCAGGGCTGATGCCCCCACCCAAGGACCTAACTACCTTTCGCTGGGCCGCGCCTGAGCTCCCACCACCTCTCAACACTGCCACGCTAGGAACCAAACTTTTAGCACATGAATTTGGGGGGACACACTTAAACCATACCCAAACCACAGCAGGTGATTTTAGTTTTCTCCTTGGTATTTTTTGTCTTGTATAAATTTTCTATCAATAGAAAACTTGGTAGTCCTTCAAGAAAATATTACAGGAAATAGGTAATATTCTTACAGGAAAAATGTAAAGTGTTAAATGAAAAAATCCCAGAAATGGGGCTCTTTCCTGCTGAGTTTAACAGTCAGCGTGTATGTAAGGAGAGATGGCCCCTGATGTGGTGATGGTAGGGCTGGACGAGGCAATGTATAAAAATGTCCGACATGAGGTAGGCCACGTGGACAGAGGACTGGTTCTCTAAGAACAAGCAACACCCCCATGCAAGCATGCAATCTGACCCTCTTGCTACACCCCACTGATGTAACCAAATTCAGATGCCTGGGCCTTTGAGGTTAGATAGCAGCAGCTCACACTGAGGCACCTGCATGGCAGGTCCCCAAGAGCAGGACAGCTAGGCATAGAAGAGGCAACTTACTGCCCCAGTGCCACTCTGGAACCCATGAAACCCAGTGTCCTCCCAGTACTTTCTCATTTTTAATTACACTGTGATTAAACTCATAAGCCGGAATCCATTTCCGGGTCTGCAACCGGAAGAACCTCTCTGCTACCCGGCTATTTGGATGTCACTGGGCTCCTCTGTGCCCTTCGCCATCCCTTCACCTGTACATCAGCCTCTCAGCAGGTGTGGGCAGAAGACACGCCATAGGTAGAGCACTGTGCTTGGTGTTTTGAGGGCTTCCAACTGGAGTAAGCCAGGTTCTTGCCCTTGAGGTCATAACAATCCAGCTAAGAGAGTTGTGTAGGATCTCAAAAACACTAAACGAAAGACTCTCCAGACCTATGTTAGACCACAGGCTGCAAATAAGGCTGGAGCCACCGTGGGCGGAAACACACATGTCCCAAGAAGGGCAGAGGACAGCGTCACACTGTTTTGGGGAGGCTCCTCCTTTTCCTTGGAAGCCTTTTACAGTGAGTCTAGACTTTTTAGTTTCTGAAATGAATCCTTTGGCTCTTTGGTTTAGGTGCACAGGAGAACTATTTACATCTCCAAACATTACCTCACTAAGAGCAGCAGAGTGTGCCAACACCTTGCCTCACATGAGGTTAATTTTTAACTCTAGTAAAGGAAGATTCAGATCCTGGGCCAGGCCATGGTTTGGGGCTCTTGGCTTTAGAGTTTTGCCTGTGTGACCACTTTGGCATTCCATCTGTCATGCTGCTCCTCCCTTCCTCCTTCTCCTGCTCAAGGCTCTCCTACCTGTCCTTCCGTATCCCTCATCTCCTCACAGGCTCTTCCAGGGGCTCAGGTGAGATCAGGTAGGATGTAAAAGCTCTTTATAAGCCGAAGCACCAATTCCTACTTCAATGTGGTTCCGTTATTACCTGCATCTCTGTTCCCCTCATCTCCCCAGGTTTCCTTCTCACCATTCTCCTGGGTAAGCAAGAACTGTACTCTCTGCTCCATGTGGGGCAAAGATGGCCATGGGCTTGGAGGTCCTGCTCAGTTCTGTGACCATCACTCCAGCCTCAGAGCCACCAGGGCCCTGGCTTCAGTTTGGCTCATCCAAGCAGAGAGCCTTGAAGGAACCAGTACCCACCACAGGTTCTCGGAACCAAGGGGGCCTGTGATGTGGTCAGAGTATGTGACAGCGCCACACGTGTGTGTAACAGAGCCACTTGCTGGACTCTGGGCTGCATGTTGTGGCTTGAGATCAAAGAATAGTATGCAAGTGGATTCTCTTAGGGATACTGCCTTGGCCCATGACTGGAGGTGAGGGTGACCGTGCTTATGAGAGGTCACAGAGTGAACTTGATGACTTGAAAAGACTCTGAGGAGTGCAATAAAGAGCCCCCCGCCCCAAACTGGAAGCCACAGCACTCGCCACATAGCACTTTTCATCTTCAAAGCCCAGCACCTCAATGAAGTAATTAATAGGTCTGGTCATGTTTTCAGCTCTCCAAAACCAAGACTGATGGGCCTCTGGTTTCCCTCCAGGAAAAGCGCTTTCATGTCAACCTAGAGAAGCCGTGGAGAAAGCAATCAGTGATTACCCCCGTTTGGAACCTCAGCTCCCAATCAGTTGGGCACGGTGAGGGCTTCACGCGTGGAGGTTGTGATCTTCTGCCCCCTGGAGGGTGTTCGGAGTATAGCAAGCAAGTGAACGCACATAAACAATGCATCCATCCAGCAACCGGAAGTAAACACCCGTTATTGTTTGAGAAGGAGTGACTGTCATACCAAAGGCTTCTTAAACATGGGAAAATATTAACTCCGGGCATAATAACTCCTCTCTCTTTTCAGTAAAGCCTAGACGGACTGCGTTGATATTGAATTTACAAGTTCCACGGACTAATACCTTCCGAATAAAATGAAAAGTTTCCTGAATTAATGGGTGAACCCTAGCCCATGCATCAGAGAACTCAAGGAAGGTAATTGCCTTCAATAATTATTTTTGATTTGGCAAATTCAAGCAAGAAGGCTTTGAAGAAGTCAAGATCTGCCTATAATTCTAGGCTTGGTGCCTATAGGATAAATTGGTGACTTTTTGCAGAATTTCAATTCGGTTTACATCTGATGCCAATGGCTCAGCATGGTACAAAGCCTCAGAAAGTGCCCAGAAAAGGCACTCCCACATCACTGATAAAATTTAGAGTGGCCGCCTCTGGCCATTCCCTGTCACCTCGGGGGTCTCCATTGCCTATGTCTCCATCCATACTAAAGAATCACTAAGTTGGATTCACATGGGAGCAAGCTGGTTTCTGTTTTGAAAGCTGTCTGGCCTGTATTTTCATGATTTAGTGCTCTGGGCTGGTATGTCTAGGGACTTCTTGCCCTAGACCAAAAAATATAAAATAAAATAAAATAAAATAAAATAAAATAAAATAAAATAAAATAAAAGGCTTCCGGCACACATAGGCATGCACCAAGTATATGCCCCAAGCTGTGTGTAATCTCTTCATTAAACTTTTAGGTTGACAGTAATTTCCACCTGGCCAGACCTGGAGTTAAGGAGAACTGGCTGGGAATGGGACTTCAGTGACTCCCAAGGATACATTTAAAAGACTCCTCCACTCTGGCCTTCTGGTCAGTGTCAGTACACTATAAGAGACTCATGAACAGCGAAGAACTGGTGAACCAGCCCAGCTATCTGAACCTGAGCCACTGGAAGAGAGTACATGGAGGTGGTCATCAGGAAATGTGGATGGAGCAGGGACATGGCTGGCTGGGGCTTCCACCTGTGCTTCCCACAAAGCCTGAGGGGGGTGGCGAGCTGTTGGGCTGGAAAAGTGCTTATGGCCAGGGAAGCACAGGATGAAACCAAAGAGGCAGTCAAATCTCAACCAATGGGAGCAGCGATGTCAGTTGCCTGTACACTGGAGTGACAGCCTTTGGAGTTGGATGTGGGGCTCACTTGAGGGTCTGCCCATTAAATGAAGACAGCTCCTGATACAGGCAGATGACCTTGCCCAAGAGCAGCTTTTTCTAAGTCATGCTCAGAGTGACCCGAGCACTGTCCTGGAAAGTTCAGTCTTAGGACGATGCAGCTGCCTGTCATGGAGGAGGTTGCCCAAAACCACAGAGGGGAAAAAAATCCAACCACCAAATCCCAGTAACCCCACCCTGTCTGCAGTTACTTGGCGCTCACTAGCCAGGGTTCAGAGAGCAGACCAAGTCAGGCTGAAGTCTATCCAAATGTAATTTTCAATTGAAAATGGAAACATGTTAAGCGAGGTCAAACCCAGCACCCGATTTAGCAAAAGTAACTGCCATAGCAAAGACATTGTCTTTAGGGGGCACAGGTGGGCCCCCATGATCCTGGGGAGATATTGACAGAACCACACTGCTTGAGCATCTTTTGTATAGAAGCTCATTTACTGCACAACTGCTGAATAACATAATTGCTACTACATTGTTCATTTTACAGGTAAGGAAACTGAGGCACACTGTGGTCAGGTGATTTGCCAAAGCTCCCACTGCAAACCATGGGGCAGATATGAATCCATGCCTGGCTCTTCACTTCTGCATGCAAAGTTCTGATTATAGAAAAGCCGAAATGACGAAATATTATTTGGAGATGGGGGGGAGATGCAGAGAAGTGGCAGCGGCTCTCACTCAGAACTTTGCTTGGTGTTGCTGAGGATGCTCAGGCACTCCACCAGGCTGCTGTGGGAGCCCTTGGGATGGGGCAGTGTGTCCCATACACCCCAGAGCTGGGGCCCACAAGACACAGGAACCCATGAACAACTTGGCAGGTGGGACACCCTCACAGTGCTCAGCCTTGCAGATGGCACTGTCCCCAGGGCATGGGATGGAGGGCATTTGCATTGGTGGGTCAGGCAGGGCTCCAAGAGGAAGGTACTGTGGAGGGGTATTTAGATTTGAGGGAAGAATGCCATGGCTGTGTCCAGGGAATGTGGCCATGCCATGAGAAAGAAGATGCCAGCTAGCGGTATTACCAGGAAAGGAGGAATTGCCAAAGGGAGAGTCTAGTGTCCTTGGGCAGAGAGCTCCTTGCTCTAGCCTTTCACCCATCCCAGAACCCTCTCCAGCTGCAGGTCCAGGCTGAGAGAGCAGGACGTGGAACCACAGTGACTCAGGTTCCCATGCTCTCTTTCTGACTGTGTTTACTGTAGCCCACCTGCTACCCTGGGACAAGGGTTTATTTCCAGTGTCCAGTGTTCCACCTGTGTTTCCCACAGAGCCTGGGCATTCTTGGCATTCCTTATCTGTAAAAGTTTCTTTTCCTTAGCACTCTGCTGTGACCCCAACCACCACCCTGATTGATACCAATAAAAGCCATGAGCTTTTGGACTCCTGGACTTTTATCCCATAGAGAACACTGGTCATCCTAGAGCTCCTCAACTACAAAACTTTCTCTCCTTGTCTTTATTTTACATCCATGTGCCATATTGCTGGGTGAAAGACCTGAACCCTCTGCAAGTGTTTTGGTAGGTATCCTAGAAACACAAGCCACTATGTGGAATATTGATTATGAGTCCTCAGTAGCCCCTGGGTTAGGATCCCATTTCTGAAATTCCTGGCTCTGTGACCTTGGATAAGTTATTTAGCATCTCTGTGCCTCTTCTGGTTTTTAATCTGTGAAACAGGAGGTATCGGAGTGCTTCTCTAATGGCTGGTAGCAAGGACCCACAAGCAAATCCATGGAAAATTTAGCCTGACAGCCAGGACCTAGTTCACACCTAATGAACAGAAGAAGGGTGTCTATGGACGGTAGCATAAGCCTGACGTCACTTTGCCATAGAAAAGAAAAGATAAGGGGGTCCAGAAAACTTTTTAAATATTGCCCTTGGGGGACAGCCCTGTCCTGGCCCTGCTGATCTAGGCTGATTTTAGTTTTCCTGAAGGTACACAAGACCCCGGGAAAGATCAGCTTCAGCTGTTGGAGAAGAAAAGCTGGGAGGACCAAACACAACTATGGTGACACTCAGCTCCGTGGAACAATTAAGGCCCATAAAGGAGGACAGAGCATGGGGGATGCCAGTGGGAGGGAGAGTCAGGGAGCTACAAGTTCCCCTGAAACTGGTCAGCCTGCTGTGTGGCCTGACATGGGTCCCCAGATGCCATCCCTCAGTGTGGCCAATGATTACCACCCCACCAAGGATGACAAGGCCAAAGCCTGGAGTATTTCTGAGAAATCGTGCACCCTGAGTGGCCTTTCTAGCCAAGGACAGGGGTACTTGGGATTGTGTGTGACCACGTCCAGCTCTGGGCATGCTGCTGGGCACTGAGCAAAGGCTGTGTGAGCACTTTCTATTGAAAGTTAGGTTAGGGGAGTCTCGCCTGTGACCTGGCTCAGGTTTGCAGGGCAGGGAGGCAGCCCATTGTTGAGCCTTGGAAGATAACTGCAGGCAGAGCAGGACTCCCCACATGGTGGACCAGGAGGGCCCCTCTGGAGTCTGCATGATCTGCAAGTTTGCAGGGGGGAAGCTGGTGAAAGTGGATATGGTCCCCACTCCCTGGCACCTACCCCCTTGGGCAGCCAGTGCCCACTGTATTTGCTAAGCCCACAACACAGAATTGGCCTGGATCAGACAACCAAGAGGGACCAGGAGGAGCCACCAGAGAGAGGCTAAGTGATGTGCAGACCGGCATTTGAATCTCTATCTCGCTGCTTACCGGTCATGATCCTTCAGAGCATCTTCCCACCTGCAAAGCAGGACAGATCTCTGGCATCCCCAGCAGGATTTAATGGGGAGCAAGGGATAATGTGGACAATGCCTGGCATACGATTCACATGTCTCCACTACCAGCTGCCCATGTGTACTCAGAGTTTCCCTATTCTGTGAGAGCCCTGGAAGATTTTCCCTTGCAGTCTTCAGAGAGAAGCAGCCCTGTTCGAGGTAGGAGGTAGAGCAAAGACAAGTAACAACAGAAAGCCACTGGACAAGGACAACCGTGTCACAACATTAGGAAGCCAATAGATAAAGGCCATTCTGTCCCCCTAAGACAAGTGCAAAACCAAAAGTACATGACCTTGGCCCTCGTCCAACCTTACATGTTTTGCAGTTTACACACACACACACACACCCCATGGGCTTTGGATGCCACGACACTTCGGTTAAAAACCTTGTAAGCTCAAAAACTCCCCCTCCTGACAGGTAGAATGAGTCAGGTAGCCCACTGAGCCATGACTCCTTTCAATCCCCAGCTATAGAACTTTCTATAATCATCCCAGGACCTTAAGGCACCTCTGCCCCTATCAAGGCCACAAGCTCTTCTCACTGGCCCACTCCCACCCCACGGAATGTACTTTCACTTCTTAGAAATCTTACTCTTGCTGCTCCTTCTGCGTGTTCTGCTCAGTTCTTTGTTCAAGATACCAAGAACCTGGAAACAACTCCCCCAAGACCCTCCATCCAATAATAGGCGGCACCTTGATCTCAGACTTCTGCCGTCCAGAATGTGAAAGAATAAATTTCTATTGTTTAAGGCACCTAGTTCGTGGAATTTTGTTTTTAGACTCCTAACAAACTTACTGCTACTGACTGATTTGTCACCAGGATGCTAGGTTGGCTGTGAGTCCTCAGGGAAATCCCGAGGGTGGGGTGGGCAGGTGGCCTGTGGCAGAGCATGTGGGGGAAGCTATTAGCTTGTCCTTCTTGGAAGCCTCAGGGATGCAGCAGAGGGTAGAGGGACCATTGGGATGGCCCCTGGACCCTTGTGTCTCTTAGGGACAGCCTGCAACCCAGTCCTGTGGGCTTCCCTGGGCCTTTCCTGAGCCCAGTAGATGTTGGCTGAGCAATGAACATTAACCCAGGGGTGGGGCAAGGACCACAGAGCCTCAAGTCAAATTCAGACTGCACACCTCCTACTTGTGCAGGAGTGTCCACAAAGTGCCACCGGGTGTCACTCCCCAGGGCTGAGATGGGGGACCATGGGCTAAGAGTCTGTCTTCCAGGTGGGGCCCCTCAGGCAGGTGCCAGCCACCTCTTTTCCAAAAGCAGGAATCCCAGCTTTACCAGGACACTGGACCCAGCCTGGCTTTTTAGCACCTTCCATCGGAGCTGCCTGAATAAGGTCCGTGGTCAGTCATAAATTAGTGAGTATGGGAGAAGCCATTCATGAATCATTTTCACAGAAAAAGGCTTTATGTAGTGGATGTAACTACGCTAAGAAGCTGGTATTGTTATGACCTTCACTTTTCCAAATAGAAAAGTGACACTCCTGGAGATAGGGTGAATTGCTGAGAGCTTGCAGCATGGTGTCACAATTGATCGCCAGCGGCAACTTAAATTCCCCACGTGGTGGTACTGGGAGGTGGAGTCTGGTAGGAGGGGACCGAGTCATAGGGAAGAAGCTCTCCTGAATGAATTAAGTAAGGAATGGGTTAGCTACTGCTTATCTTAACTCTCTTTGAAAATGCCCACTGTATCAGCCAGCTTTCCTGTTGTTCTAACAAAATACCTGGCAACCACAATGTTATGGTTTGTGTCTGGATGCCCCCCACACACACACACAAAGCCCCATGCGGTCATAGGTGGGGCTTTTTCAGAGGTGGATGGATCCAGAGTGTGTGGTCCTGAGATTAAGGGTGTGTGACTACTAATCAGTCCACTGATTGGTTTGGCATAGTTCTGTCTAGGATTAAGGGGGTGAGTGCTACACCCACCCTAAGGCAGACAGTGTGCATACAACATAAGGGACAAAAAGAGTCATGTCCCCTCTCTTGTTTTCACTGTCTTCTGCTGCTATGAACTGTTTCTCCTCTGCGATACCTGTCTGCCATGCCATCCTTCCTGGGAGCCCGCTGATTATGGACTGAAGCCTCTACAAAATGTGAGCTAAATAAACCTTCCCCCCTTTAACTTTGGGTGTCAGGTATTTTGTCTCAGCAATGAGAGAAAAGTAACTAAGACAGAACTTAGAGGAGAAGTTTATTTTGAGAGATTTGAGAGGTTTCAGTCCATGGTTGGCTGGCTCCAAGGCAGTCGTGATGGTAGAAGGGCATGGTGGAGCAAAGATGTTACTTCCTGGTGACCAGGAAGCGTAGCACATAGCACATAGGACTAGATGTCGTCCCTGTCTTAGTCCCTTTCCCATCTCTGGACATAATACCTGACTCCCACATCTTAAAGAAGGAGAGGTTTATTTCAGCTCGTGGTTTCAGTGCACGGTCCATTAGCTCCAAGACAGAAACAGAATGACAGAGGGAAATGGCAGAAGAAAGGTGCTCGACCCATGGCAACCAGCAAGCAGAGGGACAGACAGAGGAGGAGGAGATAAGAATGCATCCTTCCAGGTTGTGACCCTAGTGACCCACCTCTAACCAGGCCCTACCTCCTAACAGCAAGTCAAATATAGCATCTCCATAATCCAACCACCTTCCGAAAGCCCAGCTCTGAATCCATGACACTGCTGGGGGACGTTTACATCTAAACCACAACAGTCCCCAAAGTTGTGCCCCGTGATTCACTCTCTCCAACCAGGCCCCACCTCCCGATAGCCCATTCAGCTGCGAGCCCATCAATAGGTTAACCCGTTGACGAGGTTAGTGCCCTCACAATCCAGTCAGTTCTCCAGCAATCCAGGCTTGAAACCAGAGAAGGTGCCAGCATCTTGAAAGTTCTAGGTTCTATTGCTTAGGGCAGACAAGAGCTTTTCTTCTTTGCATGGAGTAGCATGAGGCCCTCATTAGAAGCCTAAAGATGTGACCGCCATATCTGGGACTTCCATTACGTAGATCTGTAAGCTAAATAAACCTCTTTTATTTATAAGTGACCTACTTTTGTCTATTCTATTATAGCAAACAGAAAAAAAAAAAAAGGACTAAGACACCTAGAATGCTCCAATGCTATAAAAGTCATCTTCAAAGCACATGACGAATATTATCCAATGATCAGCAGGTTGGCTCCTACTTGAAAGATGTGAAAGCTGAACCCTTAACAGGGGAGATCATGTAGCAGATCAGGACCAAAGCTGGGGGCTGGGCACAGCACATTCCCCCAGACCACCCTGCCCTGATGGAATGACAGGGGCAAGTGAGAGATGATACCAGCAGGAGCAGGTTAGCCGCATGCTTGTCCTCTGCCATCCAGAGTTCCAGTCCGGGACCTCACCCTGTCACCATATCCTGCAACACAGACACAACCATTCAGGTTCATGTATCTTAGGGAAAGAGCCAGGTGCTTTGTTCTGGGGAAGGAGGGTAGGAAGGTTATATACATGCATAAGTGAAAAAGTAAGAGATTAAAGCTAGAGGTGATCAGCTCAAGCCAGGTAGCCATGCTTTCTCTAATCATTGTCCTCACATGCACAGCTGGGATAGCAGAAGGTAAATCTGTTCAAAGAAAGAAGGCTTCTCTGAGATGAAGGGCAACAAGAAAAGCAGAACCGTATAAGAAACCCATCTCTGGATGGCTCCAAAACTTGAAGGGCCTGGATGGGCAGGATGGAGAAAGGCAAGTTACACTCTCAGGCGAGAGGGGAGAAACACAGGGTTTAAAAGTGGGTGCTCTTGGGCCGGTGAGATGGCTCAGCGGCTTAAGCGCCTGCCCGGCAAGCACGAGGGCCCGAGTTCGACTCCCGGATCCCACATACGAAAAAGGGGCCGGTGATATCGCTCAGCGGCACGGGCGCCTGCTGGCGCGCGAGGTCCTGAGGTCGAACCCCCGGTACCCACAAAAAAAAAAAAAAAGTGGGTGCTCTCTGCCTCAAGTGTTTGCCAAGCACGGAAGCACCAGCGCCCTCCAGCACAGGTACCTCCCTCTGGGAAGTAGTGGGCAGGTGCATGCTGCTGACCTTGCCCTCCATGACTTGCAGGCCCACAGCCAAAGTGCTGCTGATGGGACTGGAAAGGCTACCACTGCAAGAGGCTTAGTGATGGGTGACATAGTTGGGCTATTTCAGGGACAGGGTTGAATTAGACCCTTTTTCAAAGGCATGGAATCTGCTGGGCAGGGAGCCTCAGCAAATAGACACCACATCTTATTTTCATTTTCTCAGGGCCTAGGGCTGGTATGTGCATGGATGTTTGGATGGATGAATGAATGGATGGATGGAAAGAAGGAACTCAAGGGTGAGTTCACTCTTAATGCACTCTAGTCCTCTTTCTTCACTTACCATATCAAAAGATGCAGGTCAGCTTAATGACCTCTAAGACCTCTCCATACCTTGTCATTCTATATCTTTATGGTTCCATGACTCTGAGCTTCCCTGGAACCCAGGGATGATTTGTGGGACAAAAGTAGTAAGTATTAGAGGACCTCTCTCCCCATAGGCACCAAGGAGATAAAAGAATACCTTTGAAATCAGATAAATCAGCTAGGTGTGGTGATACATACCTGTAAACTCAGCTCTCTGAGAGGCTGAGGCAGGAGAATTGCAAATTTGATCTCAGCCTAGAGGACTTGGCAAATTAGCAGCTAGGCAAGACTCTATCTCAAAAATAAAAGGGCTAGAGATGTAACGCAGTGTGAAAACCTTGAGTTCAACCCCCAATACCACAAAAATATCAGATTAACCAAAAGTGTACTGCCTCTGAGTGTCAAAAGAGTGTGGAGGCACCTTGGTTCATGCACTCTAAATTCCCGGGACCTACGGAGGTCCTTGCAGTATCTCTAGCCCTCCTTAAGGAGAAAAACACTTCCGTCTTTGTAGAGAAGCACTTTATAGTGATAGTAAACCCCTTCTCTAACTTTCGCATCAGAAAGAGACACGTTTTGGCATTCATCAACGAAGGAAACCCCTGAGCTTTCTACCTCCATCCGAAGTAGCTGCATTGAAAGGTAGATGCCATGAAGTCCTGGACCCATGCTCTCAGAGTTCCTTACAAGAATGTTCAGCGGGGGCCGGTGAGATGGCTCAGCGGCATAAGTGCCTGCCTGGCAAGCGCGAGGGCCCCAGTTCGACTCCCGGAGCCCACATACAAAAAAAGGGCCGGTGATATCGCTCAGCGGCACGGGTGCCTGCTGGCGTGTGAGGTCCTGGGTCGACCCCGGTACCCACAAAAAAAAAAAAAAAGAATGTTCAGCGAGTCAAGTAAAAATAATTTACAAATAAATATATAACATATATCATTATACCCTTAGAAGATTTCTGTAAGAAGTGCTTTAAACACAGCCTTTGAACTATATACGTAGCGAAAAGGAGAGGGAAGAGGAATGTGTTGACTGTGTATGGTTTGGGTCTTCCAGAAATAGACATACATCGGACACAAGAGAGATTCCTTAGCGGACACACTCTGGAAGAAGCTACAGGTGGGAGAGCCACCAGACCACGGCATAGGTCTGACCCTGAGGAGGAAGGAGGGAAGTAGGCATGGGTAGGCAGACTTATACTGCAACATGGTTCCACGAGGTTCCAGCTAAGACCGGAAGGAATCCTTCATCTCTTCAGAATGGGCTGTCTCTTCATGGCCCTGTCATGCTCAACACCAGCCAGGTTCAGCTGTGGCAAGTGTGGTCTCCATGCAAACCCACTGCCCAGCAGTGGGGTCAGGACCAATCATGATGGCACATTTTCACACCTAGCACAAGTGCATTCTACGAGGCCAGATAATTTCTAAATGTTCTCTTCAATCAACACACGTTGCTTTTCGAGATAGGCATTATTAAACTATTTTACAGATGAAGAAACTAAATTTTGAGAAAGTCAAATGACCCATGGGCTATTAATATCCACGCTGGGATTTAGCCCTCTGTAATTAGATCCCAAGACACTGCTACGGCATGGATATGGCTTAACTGTGTCTCCAAAGGTTGTCCCCAGCGTGGTGGTGTTGAGGTGGCAGAACCCTTAAGGTAGAAGACCTTGTGCAAGGTAACTAGGTCATGGGAGCTCTGCCCGGGGATGGGATGAATGTAGTTCTCATGGGACCCTGGTTAGTTCCCAAGAGAGTGGTCATTATAAAAAGAGCAAGCATCTCTCTTGCTTTCCTTCGAGCCATAATGACTCCCACAAGCACTCCCTCCATGGTGATACCATCTGCCCTAAAGCTCTCACCAGAGACCAAACTGATGAGGCTACCCGTTCTTGAACTGCCAGCCTACAATACTGTGAGATAAATACATTTATATTCTTGATAAAGCATGCAGTCTTGGGCATTTTGTTACAATAAACTTGATTAAGAAAATAACCTACTCTCCCTGGTCACCAGAACACTGTTTTGAAACAGGAAGCTGGAGTTGGTTTGCAGGGATGATCGAATGAGGTCAGAGTATCAGATTCAGGGTTGACGAGGGAGAAGAAATGACAGGAAATGCTCTCATAGTTAGAGAATCTAAGTGACACATTTACCAGAAGATGCAGAAGCTGAGGCCCCTACCCTTCACAGCCGTTTTGTGTGACACCTCCTGCCCACTCCTGTTTCAATACTCAGATAAGGACCACCCAGCATCATGAGAAGTGTTGCAGAGAACGTTGCTCAAATGCAGTTCCTGTGGGGGGAAGAAATGCAGACACCAGACCTGTGCCATGTGCAGACTGCAGAAGGCAGGTTTCCAAGACCCCTCCTGGTCTCAGTTCAGCCCCACTAAGTGACGCATCTATTTCACTGCTTTTGCACAATGAGACGTTCAATATGGCTGCTGAAAAATGGGAGCTTGCTCTTCCAAGTCTTGCAAACTTGTACGCAGGAAAGCAAAGAAACCACTCTCCAACTTTAGCGAGAAATGGGAAGTGTGTAGGAAGTAACAGCTACCTGCTGCCTCCGCCCGTGTAGACAGAGATGTCTATGCAGAGGAAATGGTGAAAGCCACACATTTTCAGTGGATGGACTGACTCCCAGCTAAGGAGAATTAAATACCACAGAGACTGAAGCCACTTCACAAACACGTTCCCCAGATACCTTTAAATGTTGTTAAAAGAACAAGCAAAGGACAAAAGGGCTGTGACTCTTTCCATTTGCTGTCACACTGCCTCCAAGTAATAAACCTGTGGTGCCGTCATTGCCCTCCACCCCCAACTCTAATGAGAGGGGCAGAGCCAAGAAGGGAGTTTTCAACCCAAATCCCATGTACCTTTCATCTCCACAGTCTCAGTTTTCATTATGCTTTTAAATTAACTACTGGAGCCCTAGCAGGCTTGGCTCTCCGAGGGCAGCTGGCAGGTGGTGCAGAGTCCACGGCGAGCGGAGCATTGACAGGTTAACCATCACAGCCTCCACCTGAGAGTACTGGGTGCATGCACAGGTGTGAAAGATGCCTATTCCGAAAATACCAGGCATCACTGTAACAAAGGTGTCCGGGGAGGAAGGGTCCTCTCCAGATAGAGAAGGGCGTGCAGAGCTGGGCTGCTCGCTGATTTCCTATCACTGGGCACAGATGATGAACAGGTCTGGTGGAGGTGTCCGACGCACTACTTCCTCTTTAGGAGACAAAATTGGAAAAATTGTTCTTTTAATCCTATTTCCTTAGCAAATGAATATTCAAATTAAATTACAATGAGATTGGGGGAAAATAAAGGCCTGGGCTGAAGGCTGTAGGACTGTGACAGCCTCCAGGAGCATCTGGGAGATAGTTAACCAACCCACACTCTCCTCGACCCTGTTGCCCATCTTCTGGGAATCGGTGCTGTGCGGACACTTGGGAGGCAACACGAGCGCTGATGACTCATCACACTTCGCCGGTGGTGGCCAGCAACAGGAAACACACCCAGATGTCCATCCAGAAAGTTAAATAAAGCAGGGGACATGCAAACGGCAAACTACTATGCAGCTATAAAAAAGAATGAGGAAGCTCTCTGTGTACTGATGTGGACAAAGTTCCAGGACATTTTGTTAAGGAACTAAACGTCAAGGAACAGAATAGCGTGTATAGAACATTACCTTTTCTGTAATGGGTGCAGATAAGAATTGTGTCGTATTTGCTTGTGTTGAGATATATATATTCTAGGAGGATACATAAAAATCTATAAACAAAGATGTTATCTGCGGGCCAGGAGGAGTGGGTTGATAGGGATGAGGTAGAAGAAGGGAAAACCTCTCAACTTTTGTACTGGAAGCAAAGTGAATGTATAGCACGGTAAAATATTTTGCATTAACACACTTGGCTGTCTTCTATGAAACTATCCAGAATAAACAAGTCTATAAAGACAGAAAGCAGATTACTGGCCTCCAAGGGCTTCGAGAAGAGAGAAATGGAAAGTGACTGGTTAGTGGGTCAGGGTCTCCTTTTGGGGAAAAATATCTAGAACTGGAAAGTGGTGCTGGTCACACAACATTTGGATGAGCTAAATATCACTCCTAGTCAATTTTATGTTACGTGTATTTTATCACAGTAAAAGAAAAGATCTGTCCTAATTGCTACCTTTCAAATTTCACAGACCTTCGTTTGGGATCATTGTTCAGAATTTTGTCCTCTGTCCTTGAAATACACTCAGGGAGAAGCTCTGAATTCAGACAGGAGCCACTAAAGTGTATTTCCAAGTCCTACTCATTCTAGAAGACAGGAGTACAAATACTTGTTTCTGCTCCATGCATGAAGCTGCTTCCTAAAATTGAAAGAACAAGCTCCCAGGAATTCCTATTTTAAACCAACTCATAAAAGGTAAAGGCCACAGGTGAAGGGCCACCATGAATGGATGGGGAACCACAAGCTAAGGCAGCAGGCTCCTGAGACACCAGATGCCGGACAAAGTGTGTGAAAACGTGGATGTCTCTGGTGCCCTAAGCCACTTGCTGCAGTGGCTGCTGGGAGAGGCAGAGGAAAATGTGATGCCACTGAGTGGAGCCTAGGCAACCAAAAACAGCCCCAGAAACAAGACATCTTTATTTTTAGACCTGCCAGCATCCATCTGTCAGAGCACTGAGCGGGTCCAAGTCTTTGTCACCATGCCCACTCCCCAAAACGCTCCATGCGAGACTGGGGGTTCATTGACTAGTTACCAGGTCACCTGGCTACACAGATGATTATCATTTGCTAAGTTAACTAAAGGGTTGGGAGCTGAATCAGTCCATTTCAATGGGAAAGGGAATTGGATCAGATTCTAAGGGCTGGACCTATATCCCTGACTTACAAGTAACAATTTCTAAATATTGTTAGTGGAGAGGTTAGTTTATAGAGCAAAACTTTTGAACATATTATCTCATTTATTCCTCCTCACCATCCCGTGAAGAAGGAATTCTTTCTATCTTATTAGTCAGGTGCCAAAATTCTAAGGAGTTTAAAAATGGCTTCCCCAAGTTGCTGAGTCTGTTAGGACGCTCTCTTCAGATATTAGTTTGAAATCCTTACCTCTTTCCAAGACGCAATTCCACCTCCCACCAGGGGTGTGAGTGTTTGTGCATGTGTGTGTTTTCATTCTTTTCAGGATGCTATTTGTCCTCTCTGTGGTTCAGTCATTGTGAGTCTAACGTAAATAATGAATTTGAACCCACAATGCCTACAATGATCCAAGATCCGTGTCAGCTGGTATTATTTTCAAAAACAATAATTGTTGGGCCGGTGAGATGGCTCAGCGGTTTAAGCGCCTGCCTTGCAAGCGCGAGGGCCCGAGTTCGACTCCCGGAACCCACATACAAAAAAGGGGCCGGTGATATCGCTCAGCGGCACGGGCGCCTGCTGGCGCGCGAGGTCCTGAGGTCGCCCCCCCCGGTACCCACAAAAAAAAAAAAAAAACAAAAAACAATAATTGTTGCAAATGTCCAGGATGGTTAAAAATGATCATTAAAAAATTCTGATAGGTAGATGTATCCCATAGATCACACATTACTATATTTCAAACATTGAAGTGCAAGAAATATCTTGAAGTTGAATCCTCAACTAGATGATTTTTGTGGACAATCGGAAGCCCTTTGGGGAAATCTGGTGGCAACTTATTAGGAATACCAAGTTAGCTTCCACACAGTTGTGCAGCTACACGGGTTTACAAAATGCTACAGGTAATAGAGAGAGGTCACAGAGAACTGACCGTTGCCGTGTGAACATCCCTGTCCTCCCCTCAGTCCACTCAGTGCTTGGAAGCAAGGCCTGGTCTCTCGACAAGGTATGCACTCATGATTCAATCTTCTGTTGTCACTTGCTGTTTGCTGAACTCTCTTCCAAGTTCAGGATCAGTTTGAAGCTCTTCTTTTAAAAGAACAGCTCGGCCCAAGGAGGCTGCTTAAGTGACATGTCAGGCTGTCCCGGGAACACTGTTTCCCAACTGCCTGAGTCATGCCAAATTGCTGGAGGCTTGTACTGAAGTGAGCTCTGAAGATATTTCTTCTTGCCTTCACTACCGAATAGAAGTTTACAGAGTTGGTCGCTAAGCACTGGATCTTAGGTCAACCATCCACTGCCTTCAGTGGCTGGGGCCAGTACTTATGGGATCCTCAAGTGATGGGGGAATTCAGTGACAAAACTTCTCATAAATCCCATAAGAGAGGGCAGAACTCTCTCCTCTATCCTGACCTGTCTCCTTACTATTTCTAGAACTCACCAGGCCTATTTCCACCATCTGACTGCTAATTGTCTCCCCCATTAATTTCCCAACCTCCTCTTTACAGCCAAAAAGTCCCAAACTCACACTGCCCTGGTGTCTGTATCAGAGTCAGTCATATTCGTACTTACATCTCAATGCAGAAGCTTCCATTTTCAATGCCATGACTCTCTGTCCTCCATGAAGGAAGGAGCTATGTCCAATATGCTCTTCTGACCCTAATAGTACCTAAGACAGAAATGGGCCCTCAAGAATAAATGTGTGAATGAGTAAAAGAATCAAGTGTGATAGAAATCACTGCTCAGCACTCAATCTTCTTTCTACAAAAGATGATGAATACTGAAATATTCCCCAAAGGTTTGATTTGGCATACCATAGACAATGCTTCTCAAACTCTCCCAAGCATCTACTTTCCCTAGAGGGCTTGGGAAAGTACAGATTGTAGAGTTTCTCACTCAGTAGGTTCATAATAGGACATAATAGGGGTTTTCATTTCTAACAAGTTTCCGGATGGAGCTTATGCTGCTGGCCTAAGGACCACATTTTGAGAACCCTGCCTTGATCCAAGGTCATGAAATATGAATCAAGAGGTTAGAATACTAACTCCAGCTCAGCAGAGGGGCCTGGGACAAGTAATTTAAGCTCTCCAGGCTTCTTTGGCTGAAATTTGTCTTGTATGACTGTTAATTTCAATTTTAGCTCTAAAGTGATCTGAGTACAAAAGATCTAAAAGACCCTTCCTGTGTCATCTTCAGTGCTGTAATCTTGATGAAATCTTAGGCTGTAAAGGCACTAGCCAGAACTTTTCAATTCTTGGACTCACAGAGTTGAGTTCCAGGTGATGCTGGGCCCCAGAAAAGGATTAAGGCAAAGAGGAGGAAACTGAGGCCAGATAACACAGCAATTCAGGCAGCTAATTCAGGTAGCCCAGATCTGAGTACAGGATTGGAAACATTTGGGTTTGGACGCTATCCCTGGGCTCAAAGCCCTGGTGATTTTTCAGCAAGTGAGAGTGGCAAGACCCAGAGAACTCAGTGTTTGGCTCCATGTCCAATGTCCCAAGCTGAGACACTGATCACCAGACCTCATGGCTGGTGACTGATCAGTCCTTGCCCTACCTTTACAATGGTTCAAAATACTGTTTTAGAGAGGTGGCGTGTTTGTTCTTTAACATCACCAAGCGGGGGTTTTCACTCAATAATGGAAGTTCCACTTATGACCAAGTAGGTGAGGAGACATCTGATTTCTTCAGGTAGGGATAGTTGCCAAGATTGGTTTTCTCCCCTCAGATGTTCACAAGCACCTGTGGCTACTTGCAGGAGATGATGATGTTTAAAATAAGCCAGGGACAGAAAGACAAATACCTCATGACCTCACGCATATATGGAACCTAAATAAGCTGATCTCAGAGAGGATGAGAATAGAATTGTGGTTCCCAGAGTCTGAGGAGGAGAAGAGGAAAAAGGAGATAAAACAAGATCGGTCAACACATACAAAGTTACTATTAGATAAGAGGAAGAAATTCTGGTGTTCCCTTTCTCCTAAGAGTGAGTAGTTAACAATATTGTATTGGATATTGTTTCCTCAATAAATAGAAGAGAAGACTGTGAATGTTCTCATCATAAAGAAATGTGATAGGGCCGGTGAGATGGCTCAGCGGCTTAAGCGCCTGCCTTGCAAGCACGAGGGCCTGAGTTCGACTCCCGGATCCCACATACGAAAAAGGGGCCGGTGATATCGCTCAGCGACACGGGTGCCTGTTGGCGCGCGAGGTCCTGAGGTCGACCCCCCGGCACCCACAAAAAAAAAAAAAAAAAAGAAATGTGATAAATGTATGAGGTAATGGGTATTCTGATTTGCTTATTGCATAGTATGTACACGTGCATCGAAACTTGAAATTGTACCCCATAAATATGTACACTTATTACATGTTGTTATGGCTTGTGTCTAGATGTCTCCTGAAAGTCTCATGAGGTCATAGATGGGGCTTTTTCAGAGGTGGCTGGATCTAGAGTGTGTGACGCTGGAATTGATTCATGGCGCAATGCTAGGATCAAAGGCACCAGGATTAAGGGTGTGAGTGCTACCCGCCCTGAGTAGCCTGGATAAGATATAAGGGGTAGAAAGAGCTGTGGCCGTGCCTTGTTACTTTGCTACCTTCTGCCCACCATGAACTGTTTCTCCTCTGCGATGCCTGCCTGCCATGCCATCCTGCTTTGGAGCCAGTTGACTATGGAGTGAAACCTCTACAAACTGTGAGCTAAATAAACCTTTCCTCCTTTAGCTTTGGGTGTCAGAAATTTTGTCTCAGCAATGAGAAAAGTAACAAAGACATGTGTCAATTAAAAATATTTAAAAATAAGAACTTTAACATCATTGACACTAACAGAGTTTCATACAAAACTCATTCTTCCCTTTTGGGTTGAGGCAAATTTCTGGAGCTTCAGTTGCTTCTTGCTTTCCAGCTCTGCCAGCCACTGAGACCAAAGCCCTGGCAGTTCTTAGGACAGTGGCCATCCAGGAGCCTGCCCCTGTTACAGCATACCTGGGGGCCCAGAGTTCTCAACACATACCTTTTAAAAAACATATTCTTGCAAAACCCATCTGTGACAGTTAAGATGGATTGATTGGCTTGACAGCCCACAGGTGAGTGGTAAAGAATGCTTCTGGGTATGACTTGGTGGGTCATAGAGGCATTATCTTGGATGCTCTGTCTGATCCCTGGCCCCTTCCTCTTGGGGGCTCACTATTCCTCTGCTCAGTTTCCCAGCCACCATGAACAAAGCTGCTTTGCTCTACCATGCTCTTCCATTATGATGCCTGGACCATGGATCAAGTCCCCTGAAACCATGAGCAGAAAATAAATCCTTCTTCCTTTAAGTTATGTGCGTTGGGTATTTATTTCCAGCCACGTGAAGCTGGCTGATACACTTTCTGGGAGGCGGCTGTTTTGTTACTGTGGACTGTAAGTAAGCAAGTTAAAAGGAGGGTGGTTCCTCTTTTCTTAAACATGTTCTGTTAGGCACTGCCCATCTCTCTTCTGGAGCTTGAGAAGTTTCTCCACAAAAGTAATGTGGAAAGTTAGTGGCTGACCAGACGACCATCCACACAGAGCACGTTTATCACACTTTGCGCTCCGCTGTGTTCTCTCACGTAATCCCAGCTGCTTTACAGCGTGATTTCTCTCCATGTCTGTGGTCATTTTTAAGAGTGGCTCACAATGTAGATGAAAAAACCTTGAAGCTAAAAGCGGGGAAGACAGAAATATGTCTTATGCCTTGCAAGGCCCCTCCCATACATGCTCAGCCAGAGGAAGTGAATCAGACTGTATGTGGGGCGCTGCGCCCAGGCTCGCCTGTGGCTTCAGAAATGACCAGGACCCAGGGGGAACTTCCTCCCAGGCTCCCAGGTCAAAGGACTTTCGTCGAGACAACTTCTCAGGGACAAAGGGCATCTGGGGGCAGACCTAGATAACATTCAAAAACAGCTTTCCTCAATACTGCTTTGTCTTGTCTTGTTTGTGGTTCTGGGGATTGACTACAGACCCTTCACACTGAGCTACACCCCCAGTTCATTTTTTTTGTTTGTTTTTTATTTTGAGACAGGGTCTCACGAAGTCTCTGAATTGCCCAGGCTGGGTTCCAGCTTGCAATCTTCCTGCCTCAGCCTCTCAGGGTACTGGAATTACAGGCGTATGGCCACATCCGGCTAACACTAGTTTTATTTGTTTGACATGATCAAAATGACTTCACTTGCATTTCCTACTGCAGTCTCAAAAAGACTGTGACTTTGTCTCAAAAAGGTGTGATTTTGGTTGCCTTGAGGATCAAATGTGGCTTGTTCTAGGTGTTTCAACCGATGTAGCACCCAGGTTTCCCATCCAGCTCCCTGCCCATCAAGTGAGCTGCCTTCACAGACCTATTTCTTTGTCTTTCAAGGGGTTGACCAGGTGCAACTCCTCTTCCTGTAGATGGACCTATATTGTTCTGATAGAAAATATTTATTGATACAAAAAGCTAGCCCCAGGGCTGGTGAGATGGCTCAGCAGCATAAGCGCCTGCCTGGCAAGCGTGAGGTGCTGAGTTCGACTCCCGGTACCTACATTAAAAAAAAAAAAACCCTAGCCCCATTACCAGGGAGAATGCCCAATAAGCCTGCTTTGACCTAGTTTTTCTTTTTTTAAAGTACAGTTACGTACCTTCTCATAATAAATCCAAGAACCTAATATAAAAAGTCCTTCAAAGATGAGCAAATTGAGATTCAACGAAGTCATATGACTTGCTCAAGGCCACACAGCTTTTTGCCTAGTGATCTTGAGTCACAATTGACTAAAATAGGTGCCCCTGCAGAAAGGAATTGCAGGCCAACCATGTGCTGATGAGGAATGAAAAGTCTAGGTGTGAGATTGGTCTTGAAGAAATATCTACACCTATTGATAGTTTCCTACCCATAATGACCACACTCATACACCTCACCCGAGTAAACTCACCAGTTTTAGAAAGCTTTTGAAAAATGGGGCAATGCTTTACCCCCGAATAACTCTATTATCTCAAAAGGTCACTGAACACAACAAACACTGTGGGTCTACTGTCCACAATAATTAGTTGTCCAGATGAGTCCAAAATGTCCTGCATTGACTCCTTGGGCAATTCAAGACAGTGCCAAAGCAGACCAATATCACCCATTGCACCAAAGCTCGTGTTTGCAGAATTAAAGCAATCATTGTGTACACTTCCCCCTTTGGTGCCCTATGGATTGCTCTGTTTATGAAATCTCTACTGCCTTCTGTTTTGCATTTTTATTCTCTGCCCCACAAAGGCTATATTGTTCTTTACTAAGATCCCTTGATTAAAATGCCAAGTGTTGAGCAATCTTGCTGCTCTTACCATGCTAAATCCTCCCCCATTCCTTGTTCTCATCTACTTTGACATCTCTCTTCATCGCTCTTATGAAGAGTAGATCTGAAGCCCAGGTCTATGTGATATTGCTGATATTGCCAGACACACACACATAGGCACAGATGGTCTCCCAAAGGCCTTGGGATGGAGAGAGCGATGCACTTGCTGCGTAGTCGGGAACTGTCGTTTTGATATTACATATGTAGTTCCACAAAAATTAGCTTCAGGCATTAAAAATTAACCACAATCTGAGTCCTAGATGTAAAGTTCCTTTATTAGTTGTTAGACAGTGTGAGAGACAGCCAACCTCATCAGCCTCCATCAAGTAAACTGGAAAGGTTTCTTGGGATCCCACAGAGTAAGTACCACATTTCCCAGGGTGGCAAATCACTTCGATGCTGCTCAGCCCCAATCTATCAGGCAAAAGCCACAGGGAAGCCCAGTTTTCCTGGTGCTAGAGACCCCTGAATTGGTGCTAAGGCCATGGCCCCTAGAACGTAACATTTCACATTTTACCTGTGAGTTTCAGTGCACTTCAGAAATGTCTCCTCTTTCAAATGGAAATGGACCTTCAGACTTCTCCAGAATACCAAGATTTCTCCAAAACACCTTCTTCACAAAAAAGTGGTTATTGACCTCACTTTGGTAGGTGATATAAATACCTTTCTGGCTGCCAGATGAGGTCACCCTAAGATGTCTCTAAGAGATGAAATGCATCCTTTATCAAGATATGGGGAAGGTCTGTCACACCTCCTCCATGTCACCCACGGCAGAGTAAAGTGAACAGTGTTCTCTAGAGAGGCCTTCGTGAGCCAAGTCAAATCTTTCCTGTATTCACGGAGACTGTGTCTTGGACCTGGCTCTCAGGACAAGACAGGAGCGTGTTCTTCTCTGCAGATCACATTAATAGGGAATCCCCAAGCTCTCAAAAATGTTCTCGTTCATAAAGACAAAAATCATTTCTTCTGTGAAGACACTGTGGCTGAAACTGTATATTCATTTCTAACCAAGGAAACTGCTACCTCATTCAACATTATCAAATGAAATAGCTCCTGAGAATAAAATCAGCGAGCCTTGATTTATCTGTCTCAAAACAAAGCAGAAATATCGTTTTGTTCCCAGGACTTAAAAACCCAAGAATCAGAATGCTGAACAGTATTTTTTTTAATTTTTAAATTTAACTTAAAAAATAATGACATTATGTTATTTAACATCTCTCGCTAGGACATGATTTCCTGGAGAAGTCCAACAAGCCAACCCAAACCTGAGAGCTGGTTCCCCCTCCAGCTCTTCTCAGCATGAGGTATTCATGATTTACTTAGAAGTGGCCTTGCATGAAAGCTGGGAATCATGGTGTAATTACACAGGCTACACAGAGAACTGAGGGCCAAGGGGAACAAGAGTACTTTGCTATTAAAAAGAACCAACCTACTCCCTTTGCAGTGGCAAGCAGAAACACCAAAACGACACCCAGGATTTGGAGGCAGAGTTATTTAACATCAGACAGGCACTGACAAGGAATCAATCCTTATAAAAATGTCAGGTCCCATCTCTGGTGGTCTAGGGTTTATATGGGATAAGCAAGCAGGAAGTACAGAGGCAGAATGGCATGTCAATTGGGGATTGGTTTATACAATGTGCATCATAGTGACCAGCTACACATCACAGTGACCAGCCGTTTCTAGGAAACAGAAGCAACCAGAACTGGAACAGGAACTGTTACCTGGGCAACTAAGAAACTGAAGTATACTGGCGGGGGGGGCATTTTCTATTACACCTTGGCTGAGAAGTCTGAGGTTTGAGGACTGGATTTCTGGCTTTCTGATATCTACTGTGGTGACCTTCCACTGTGCACAGAGAGGCTTCATTTGGTCCTTGGTGACAAGCCCAGAGTTGCATTTTTGCCTCCACTGCACTGCTCAGCATTCCTGTTTTGACCGTGATTTCACTTTCTCGTGGTTTAAAATCCATGGGTGTATAATCCCTGAGTGTCCCAAAATATAACTAAGAGAAATCAAAGGCATCATCCTAGCATCCTTGTCACTTGGAAGACTATGCTTGGTTTGGATGGATTATCCAGGAGAATTCCTGACCAAAACATGAACAATAAAAGCCATGTCAAGACATGAAACTGCCCAATAGACAGTGATGAGTCATGTGCACTGAAATGCAAAGAGAATAGGAAAGAGTTGGGGTCCTTTGCTTTGTTTTTCTAAACCCCATGCATCTTTTCTCTGAATATTTCTCTCTTTTTTTTTTCCCCTTAAAGATAACCTTTTCTACCACAGGAAAAGTCTTGACCTTTATTGTTATGAATTTGTGCAACTACATTTTGGGCTGAATGCATAGAAGGCCAATGGGGAGAGATGGGTCTGCCTTATCCCCAAGACGTTTGGCCATCTGTTCAACAAGGAGGAAAACCATAACAAAGCCCTTCACTGACCAACTACAAAAGAATTCTTCTTTATGCCCCGCCCTCTCTCCCCACCCTTTGGCAAAGCCTGAGTAAATAGGTACATTTGCTGCCAGGGCTTGAAGGTCAACAAACTCTTGCTTGTCAGTGGAACCTGGGAATCGAGTTAAGTGGACTTCACAGAAACACCATACCTTCCTGCTCTATGGTGTTTCAGCCTTGGGATTAGGAGGGAAAGTGTCTTCAGGAAGCTTGCCAAGAAAATCTGTAGCAAATAGCCAATGCTATAGTAAGGCTCGGGCCACCAAGAGCCTTGGTGATACCATGTCATGTACTTCCTTTGGAATGACTACCGCAGATTTCCTGGTTCATCCATGGCAGAATTCTGAGTTGGCCCCTAATATGCCCAGGCCCTGATGTACATACTGCATAATCCCCAGATCTTTAGGGTGGTTGGGACCTGTGACCAGATGGAATATTACTTCTACAATTAGGCTACATTATATGGCAAAAAAAGAAAAGGTTTTGAATATGTAATTAAAGTCTCCAATCAGTTGACTTTACTTTAGGGACTTTATTGTGTACGGCCCTGACTTTATCAATTGACTTTCAGTTGACCAAAAAGGAGAGTACCCTGGGTGGGCCTGGCCTAACCACATGAGCCCTTTAACAGAGGGTTTACCAGTCGGAGGTGGAAGAATGCAGAGAGACAGCTCAGACATTCTGCTACTATCCTTGAAGAAGGAAACTGTCAAGGATGGAGACAGCCATGTGGCAGGGAAGGTCAGGTGGCCTCAGAACTGAGAGCCTTCATCTTACGATCACACAGAAGAGAATTCTGCAGCAACCAGTGACCTTGGAAGCAAACCCTGAGCCTTACATGAGAATCACAGTCCCTGCCTTGATTTTGGCCTGGGAGACCCTGAACAAGGAACATAGCTGTGGAATGCCTAGACTCCAGATCCCTGGAACCCCAGAAAATAAACACATGTTGTATTAAGCCAGTAAGTTTGTGGTCATTTGTTACACAGCATAGAAAACAAATACATTATCCTAGGAATTACAGAGAGAAAATATGTTTATATTTTCCCCATTGTTTCTTCATGTCCATGTTTTCTGGACATACTTCTCCTTCTCTAGGTGGATGCAACAGGCTTGCTTGGCACATAGATGAAACAGTCCACGGCGGGGATGAAGGGATGTAGGTGAGAGTACTGGAAAAGCTCCTAAAATCTTCTCTTTTAGCTGTTTGAGTCATTGAAAGACTGATCATGTAACAATGTAGAATGTGTTTTTCACAAAGAAAACCCATTATACCTGTCTTGAGCAATTAATCTTTGCTTCATATTAGTTGGTTAGAGCATGAGACATTGCAAATTTAGTTACAGGCTGCACAGAAAGCAAACTGTCCACCCAAAATCCCCAATGAAGATGGCAAATCGTGTCTGAACTCAGAATAAGACCTGGAGCACAGCTGCCATTCCCTTGCATGCTGTATTTCTGTACAGGGTACTATGCCTATTACTACTGGAGTTACAGCTGCCTCTCTGGCTCAGGTTGTAGAACTTAGTAGGTGAGCACTACATAGAAGATTATGTTAGGCAATCCCTAAATATTTGGTGGATGAGGAAATTGAGGTCCAAGGGGGTCAGCTATCTTTCCCAAAGCCACGCAGAAAAATATGACAGAAGAATGATCAAAACTCAAGTCTTTCAACTACTTCCCACCTGGTCACCTTTCCTTTAGTGCAAAATGAGCCAAGTTCTGCCTGCTGGTTAAATTATCAATGCCTGCAAGAGCACCAGGTTTAGATCTTGTCCCAGCCTAAACCCAGCTTCCCTGCTCTGCCCAGAAGTGTGGCACAAACCCTCCTTGGTGGCTCGATTTTCTTCTCATTTTAGCTGTGCTATTGGCTCTGGTGTCTCTTATTGCTTAAGTAAAGATGCAGTGACTCAGCTATTCTGAGATCCAAACATCCCCGGGTGTCTTAGTTTCCTGCGGCTGTAGTAACAAAATACCACAAACTGGATGGCTTAAAACAACAGCAACTTATTATTCTCTCACTGTTCTGGACACCAGAAGTCTCAAGTCAAGATGTCAGCCAGGCCAGGCTTCCCAGTGGTGGCCAGCAAGCCTTGGCATTCCTTGGCTTGCCACTGAATCCTTCCCGTCTCTTGCTCTGTCTTCACATGGCCTCTTCCTGTGTGTGTCTGTGCCTTCTCTTTTAATGATGATGGCACCAGTCGTATTGGATTTAGGTCCACCTTAGTCCAAGCTGACATCGTCTGAATTTAACTAAACATCTGCAAAGAATCTATTACCAAACCAAGTCACATCCCAAGATTCTGAGTGGCCACAAAATTTGAGGGGACACTGTACAATACACAACATTGGGTTTTTCGTGTACACTCAGAACTAACCTCCCCAGCTTCCTCAGGAATAGAGTAATTCTGTACACACAGTTCTGTCCAAACCTCCTCTTCCCTAAGGCTATTGTAACTCAGGACCTAGAAATTAAATTTAAGCTAGAAATAATGTTAGAGAGCATCTAGCTAATGGCTGTTAATTGTCCTGGCTGCACATGAGAATCAACTGGGAAGAGTTCAAAACCACCAGTGTCCAAGCCCAATGCCAGAGACTGTGATTCATTCAGCCAAAGGTATGGCCTGGACATGGGTTGTTTTCAAACTTCTCAAATGGATCTCATATACACCCAGGATTGAAATCCCACCAAACCAGCCCAAACCCTGTTTTCAGATGAAAGGCTTGAGGCAGAAAAGCTTTAGCCATCACCCCCCTTCTGCACAGCTGGCCACTTCCAAGTCTCTAACCGGCCAGTTCTCTGAATGTTCTTCTTCCCTCTTGTGATGGATGCCCCCAAAGTAGTCAGAACAAAGTCCTTTGGGGGGCCCACAACCTCCCCAAATGAGGGAAGTAAGTGCTCAATGACCACAGAGCAACAACAGTGTATGCGGGGCAGCTGCTGCGTGGCCGTCACAACACACTGGTGAGCTAATGATGCACACCCATGACCTCCGTAATGATGCAGTGCTTGGGCAGGATTTGTAAACTGTAAAGTGCTATGCAAATATGTGTTACCACTTTTGTTCTTGCTTTGCTGGTAGTGTGCCCAGGGCAACTTTGTAAAACTCACCTAAGTGTGTACTTTGCCCCCTCACACATTTGGTTTCCATTATATGTGTTCTGTGTCCCTCCAGCCACTGCTCTACTTTCTCAATGAAAGTACACGTTTTTAAAAAAAGGAAGCATTTTGGTTTACCTCTTTTTAATCTGGGTGTATTTTGGTATTGTACTGAATATAACAAATTCTTCCGAGCTAACAAAATATGCCCATGTATTTACTAGAGAGGACTGCCCAACATCGGAGCCACCACTAAATGGCCCCCAAATTTTCTTTCAAACAATACTCTCCTTGGCAACCAGTGAGAGCCAAAAACAAAACAAACAAACAAACAAAAAAAACCATAGAATGATGGAAACAAGACAAGTCCCACTGCTCAGGTTTTCCTTAGATTTTTAGACACTTTCTTATCCCACTTTCCCCTTCCTCTTGGCTCCTCGTGTGGGAGAACCCAAGACCACAGGGAAAGGGAATCATGTGACCTGACTGGGCCTGTACACCTCAGCCTGTGACAGATTTAGAAATCATGAAGCAAAGAACCTTGTTAAAATAACTCGTGCCAGATGTAATCCCAGCACTGTGGGAGGCTGAGGCAAGAGGATCACAAGTTTACATAGCAACTAAGTGAGATCTTGTCTCAAAATAAAAAATAAAAAAGGCCTGCAATGTGGCTCAATGAAAAGGCCTTGGGCTCGATTCCTAGTATCCCCCAAACAAATAAACAAACACAAACTCATAGTTTTCTTTTACTTTAATTCAGCACACACTTTCAGGAAAATGTCCAAATAATAAGAGGACTACTCCATGCATTTTAAATACTTGGGCACATAAAATGACAAGAGAAGGGCTGGCTGGGCAGTGCTAACCAGAGTAGTAAGTAAGTAGTAAGTAAGTGTGGAGGCCTCTGACTTAACACAAACCCTGGCACAAACCCCAAGCAAGGCAAACGATAATTTCCCAAAAAGGCCACTGGGTCACACACCTGTGGCCAATGCCACAACCACGTCCACTTCTACCACAGAATCTCTTTCCCTTCTCTCTCTCTACCTCTCCTTTTTCCTTCTCTCTCTACATGCACACATGCACACACACACACTCACACACACATTTCAAGTCCTGTTCCTGGAAACTCCTAAGTCCACTTCTTTGTTGTTTAGTTTAGCTAGTTTGTTTCCTGGACACGAAAATGTGCACAGAGCATTCCTGGCCATGTCACCTTGTCCGGGCTGTGACGAAGCTGGCTGCGGGGTGAGGAGAGGTAGTGAGTTGCTCTTCTTCACCAAGAACGCATTCAAGAAGTCAGCCCTGCAGGAGCCAGCAAACAGGTGGGCTTTGGTTAACAGAAGCTGAGCATGGCACTGTAACAACACAGCCACAGGTGGTCACAATACAGTCATCGGCTCTTTTCTCAGTCAGCAAAGGAGCTGAGCTGTGAACTGGATGACTGTGACCTGGCTGGTCAGAAGGACCCAATGTCCAGCTGCCTGACTGGACATTGCCTGACACTCATAGGATGCAATCGAATGGATGGCTCTGTTAACTGGCAATAGATTCAGGAATAATTCCATCAGGCAGAGGGACTGGGCTCCAGACCCATGGCTACCCAATAATATATCTGTTCCCCCATCAGCAGGAGCCTTGTTCCCCTTCTCAGACCCCACAGTTTGTGCCTCCTTTCTTATGTAAGGAGCAACCCAATGGCGTCTTTCAATTCCTGAAGACTATGAGGCAGGGTCCATCTGCACGCCCCCACACCACACCTCTCTCCTCTTCTGCAAACAGAAAATGTGTCGGGGGATACCAAGAGCGAGTTGTGTTAATGTTTGGTATGACAAGGAGCTGCTTTTTTTTTTTTTTTTTTGTGGGTACCGGGGGTCGACCTCAGGACCTCGCGCACCAGGAGGCGCCCATGCCACTGAGCGATATCACCAGCCCTTTTATCCGTATGTGGGTTCTGGGAGTCAAACTCTGGCCCTTGCGCTTGCCAGGCAGGCGCGTAGGCCACTGAGCCATCTCACCGGCCCAACAAGGAGCTTCTTGTACTTAAAGGCGCTTCCACGGCAAGACAGTCCCAGGACAGAGCGAGATCTCCCTCCCATAGACATTGTTCAGCGTATCAGCAAATACAACCCAGTACCTGGTTGTGGTCTCCTGGAAGCTAGGGCTGAGACCAGGACTTAGCCAGGCCTAAGATCCATTTCACGTGTTGCTTCTCGGACCCTGCAAGGCCACCCTTTGACATGTGAGCGAGTCACCCAGGGATGTCACCCTGAGGGCTTGGTTAGGTTTCGATCAAGTCCCCAGGCTGAACTGCATCAGACTAGATGGGTCAACCCAACTGTTAGGGTTTAGATCTAAAATGGCCGCCAAAGCCTCATGTGTTTGGAGGGCAATTGAATTATAGGGGTGCTATAGCTGTCCTGCTGTTGAGAAATGGGGTCATTTGGAAAAGGCAGGTCACCGGATGGGGGAAGGGGGAATTGGAAAGGTAAATCTCCCTCCATGGTTCCCTCTCTTCTCTGTCTGTCTGTCTGTCTGTCTCTTTCTCTCTCTCTGTGTGTCTCTCTCTGTCTCTCTCACTCTCTCTCTCTCTCTCCTTCTCTCTCTAGTTCCTTCCTGACTACCATGATGTGATCAGCTCTTCCCTTCCTCCCTATGCCCCTCCTTTAAGTTGTGGGTGTTCAATATTGCATCTTGGTGATGAAGAAAGTGACTAAGACACCAATGACGACTTCAAGTTCTATTTTCTCAAGTGTACTGTAGCAGATAGTGGAGTGAGGCCCACCCGGCTTCAGGGGGTGGGAGGGAGCGCCACCTAGTGGTGAAAAGGAGGTACCTCCTTGGGTGCACCAGGACTCTGACTTTAGACACACTGTGCACTTAATCTGCTTTTCCATTTCTTAGGATCTCATGTAAATATTGTACAACGGAAAACGGTGACTCCAAGCCAAATGAGTGGGGTCCAGGATAACGCTGTTAATCCATCATGGAGCTGCCAAACTCAGTGTACCTGACAGACACCTGGATCAGCCCTGGACACCTAGGCAGCCCATGGAGACTTCCCAAAGGGGACAGCTGAATGGTCAGTGACCACCATCCCAAGGAGGGTATTTTGCTGTAGGGAATCAGGAATTCAGAGTGTAACTCCTTCCCACCTCTGTAAAAAAGGTTAAAGTTCCTTACAAGTTTATGAACCCACACCCCAACCATTTTAATAACATATGTTTAGAACTGTTGCTCAATAAAAAGAGTAAATAACAGAGAAATTCCCTTTCATGGAGCCATGTACGATGCAGATCTTGCAGAGAATCTCTAAAAACACCCCCACATTCCCATTTCCCAGATGAGAAGAGTGAGGCTGAGGAGTTAAATGACCATTCAGACATGTCAGAGTTATGGGGTGGGGGTTAGGACCCTATGTCTTCAGGAAATGTTTTTTTTAGTACTGTATGTTTGTGATACACAATGAATACATTCATCATGGAGTGTTAGTACATATACATTTTGTATCTTAGTCTTTTTTATTTCCTTTTTCTCTTCCCTCCCTTTCCTCTCCTTCCATCCCTAGATCCCCTTCCCATCCCCCAAAGTTCTTCCTGTTTCCTATCATCTTCTATTTTATTTAGAAAGTTACTTCTACTTTGGGTTTCTTGTATAAGAGAAACCATGCAATATTTAACCTTTTGTGTCTGAAGATTTTGCTGTTGTTTCTTTTTCGTTGTCTTATATCAAACCTGTTTCAAAAATCCTTCTAGGGAAGAGGTCATTAATGTGTAAAACTTGTTAGTACTTGATACCAGAAAAGAAAAGCAAATAAGCAGCCAAAAGCAATCACTGTTACAAAACCAGGGAGTATCCTGCGCATGAACTCTTCCACCCCTTCTGGGGCCTGGAATTATTCCATGGTATTCTGGACCCTGAGTGGGTCCAAAAGATCAGAAGGATCTTACAAGCCTCCAGCAAGTGTTGGTTCTGCGTTATAAAAAGTCAGAGCTTCAGAAAGGGACATAACCTAGATTTACAAGCATTAGCCACTTGGAATAATGGCTTTGCAAGGAGCCCAACAGTCAAGCAGCAGCTGCCAGTGGGTGGGCCACCATTCTTGTCTGCTCACCAAGCATAGGTCATGGACCTCTACAGAAGGGAGTCAGGGAAGAGTTGAGAGCAAGAGGTGTTGTCAAGGAAAATGACTTCTCTTTGAGAGGGTTGTTAGGTCTGGCCAAAATGGCGCAAGGCCTGTGTAGAAGGGACAGTGGATAACAGCTCACCCAAAGGCTGAAAGGAACATCACGTGGGATAAGATCTTACCGGTAGTTTACCCCGGTTTTATTCCTTGAATAGACAGCTCCTACCTCCCACTTGGGAGGCTCCATGCTTCTGAACACACCTCCTCCTGGACCGTGACTTGACCTGGCCACCTCCACTGGCTTAGGGTCAGATAATGACAGCTTTGAACCCTCCCTGAATAAGTGACCTCTTTGGGCAAGAGTTGTCAAACACTCAGCTGGACCCCTGCAGTAGGAACAATGGCTTTGCTAACTCAAGGCTACAATGGCATGTGCTGCCGTTCTTGGTCCCTGGGCACACAGAGCAGGGGCTTTCTGGTGACCTGGACCCACAGTGCCTCTGTGACTAGGGGCCACTTACCCATATGGCTGTGTAAAGTGGCCATGCCCTGACGTATGGTAACACATTCAACCAAAATTCAAAGTTCAAACGGGAAATGGGCTGAAGAGTTCAAAATTAAATCACTGTATGGACTGAAGTCACTTTGTAATGGGAACAAATCTCGCCCTAATTTATCCATTTTATGCATTTTACATTTTATGGATTATATGTTCTTAGATTAAAGCACTCTTTGGTTCTCTTAACTATAAAAGAAAAGTTGGGATTTTCTCCTAAAAAACTAAATAAAAGCCATTCTTCTAGAATTCTTCCGAAGTTTAGTTTTGAAGGTGAGGACTTAGGGGTAGGTGGAACGAAGTGAATTACTGGTTGCTATTGGAGGACAATGAAAGGGAGTCCCAAGGTCAAGCCCGTGTAGGGTGTGCATGCATATGCATGTGTGTGGATGTGTATCTGTGCAAGTATGCCTGTGTGTTTGTGAGTTTTGTGCGCACTCACGTGTGTGTGTGTGTGAATGTGTGGGGTGTATGTGAGTGCCCTGAGTCTGTTCAGCAGGGGAGTGAAGGCCTTCAGTTCCGGCGATAGATCTGCCCACAGGAAATCATCAGTTGAGACTTTGGTCTCTAAAAGTCCTTTCCCAGGCTAAATTCTCTCTCCATTCCCATTTTCTGGGCCGTACCCGGGAAGCATACTCTCGTACTCTTTTCCAGCCTGCTTCTGGAGGCTCCGTGGTCAGGGGAAAGGTTATCACTGTTGTCATTGTTAATTTTCCAGTTATCAGGCATCTTGGGCGATGAGAAGGCAGAATGGCATCCTCTTTCTCCAGAACTTTTCACATAGCCTCCAAGGAGAGATTCGTCCCTGTCCACATTTGCATTCTCTAGAGTGTGCTTTGAAGAATACTTGTATATTGTGTTTTAAAACCATGCTAGAATAAAGATTTTAAAACAGCAGAACAGCCTCGGGGTATTTGTCACCTCGCCACAGAAACATGGCTTTTTAGAGGCTGTAAAGTGAGCTCGGGGAGGGGCTTGGAAGAGGCTGGGGCGGGGCTTCGAGGGGGCTGCGGGTGGGTACTGGGAGCAGGGGGCAGGGCTGGGGGATGTGTACTCAAGGATGGGAAGCAGCTTTCCTACATCCACCGGTAACAGCGAAGCAGACTGCAGGGCCTCTGTCCCAGTCACCTGGACAAGGGCGAGGCACATGTGTCTGTTCAGGCCTCTTTTAAGCTTCCGTTAAAGTGTTGTGGTTCATAATTCAAACATGGATTACCTCTAACTCAAATACTGCTAATCTCTGGTTCAAATTTGCTATTGCTATGTTAAAAGCAGCCCACAGGGTTTTGCTTTGTTTTGTTTTTTTTCCTTAGAGCTAAAATGGCAAATCCAAAGCGAGGGGGGAGAGAGAGAGAGACTGAGATTGGTTCCACTTACATGTTTTCATAATTTAATTTTTAAGGCACACAGGGTTTCTGATTATTTTAACATCTAAAAATACAAAGTTAGCACTGGTTACATCTGGTAGTCTATTCATTTACCAAGTTTACATGTAACATTATAAGACGAGATTTTAAAATCTGACTCTTAAATAGATGTGCCACAATGTGAACCCCAGAGAGACATGATAGACAACACCTCCAACCCTGTGTGGCTGACAAAGAGAGCAGGCTGCTGCCATAAAACTGTAGTACCCAGTAAGCAGGGATAGAAAGTGGGCACCATATTAAAGACTTTGTTTCCTTACAAGGCATTTTCACCGAATTCCAGGCTTGCTGTTGTTAATGTGCTTTACTCCCTTCCAAATGAATTGCCCGTATTGCAGATGTGTGCATAGAGAACGGGCATTTTAGCTTCAACCAACTCTACAGGAAGAAGGTTTTCTGTGAGATGCCTGTGAATGTCAAGGACAAACCTGTGAGGTCTTTATGAGCATCTAAGCAGCCTCACCTCTTCTCCAGGTCCGGGGTTGGAGCCCAGCATCCGGCCCCCACACACAGCTATGATGCAGGTACACGACAGGGTTGGCGGAAGGCAAGCCACAGATAGACCAGAAACTCTTTGAGTCAATCTTTTCCACTTCCGCCCTCACAGGACCATTTACCAGAACTGCCCAAGATAGTCACAATGAATTTAGTCTCCCTGGGTTTTTCCAGCCTGACCACTAAATGAGATAAAAGAGCAAAGCAGCAGTGATGAGTGGGCAAGCCCCACAAGATCATCATCATCATCACAGAGGAAGAGCAAGGCTGGATCTTAGAGCAGCCATGAGAAAGAACCAAGGTATGCATAGCTCACATTTCAACACAGGCCAGGGGGGTTCTCCAAGTCTCAAGTGCTATGAGGGGGTCCCACTGAAGCACAGACTCCATGAGAGGGGAGGGAAAAGAGAAGGCAACAGAGAGGAAGCTGGGACCACAGATGTGCCCTTCCTCCATTGCCTTTTCTGGAGCCAGAGGCAGAGGTATCTTGGAGGTGGTGACCAGGTGGCTGGCTTCATCACAGCAGGCTCCTGCTGGTGCCCAAGGCTCTGTGCACTCTACACACCCCCACCTCTTTAGAACTGGTCTAAAGTAACCTCTAGCTATGTAGGGCTGAATGTTTTTCTTTGTTTAAGGTCCTCTGTGGATGGATATCAAGGCATAACCAAGAGGTCTCCTCACTAGTCCTTTAAAGAAACAATATAATATCCAGATAGATGAATGAAATTTGCATGGTGCAACTGTGTGCACACACAAAAGACTGAAGATTTGGAAGATGTTTACCAATCAGTTATCAGTAACCAAGTGGGATAAAATTTTAGGTGATATTTTTTTTGCTTTCTTATCTCTCTGATACTGTTTTAAAACAGGCATGTATCATTTTATAATTATAAAGAATAGTGCTTACATTTTGAAAAAAAAATTAAACTAATATTTAAGAGAAAATAGGCTATGTATGATTATGAAAACTATCAAAGATGGACCAAGTTTTTAAAAATGGAAGGAATTAAACCCAAACCTAATTGGCTTTGAAACTTAAACTGCAAAACACATGCCCAGAATATCATAGACTATGATGTCAATGAATGTCAAAAACTTAATTTACATACAGTAGGCAACTGGTGCGTATGACAACAGATACTGGCTGAGTTGACAAATTACTAGACCATGTATCATTTGGCGTTTAATGATTTGCACTATTGGCATTATTTTGCAAAAGATGGTTGGCTTTGGAGGAGATGCATAGAATGTACTCTCCTTGAAGTGCAGCTCATTTAATTGAGAAATAAAACAGAGGGCACTCCGGCTTCACTTCATCCTTTTGGCAACATCTGAATACGCATGCTCAATCTCCCGGTCAGCTGGACACGTGTTTGTGAACTCATCCCTAGCATAAGCATTGTCCAGGTATCTCCAGATGCCAGTCATTTCAGGAGGAAATTCAAAATCTCTGTATTTCTTGGCCACGATCTGAAAATGAAGAAGAAATGATCAGTAAAAGTAAAATCCACTAACACAGGCAGTCACAGCAAACAATCCGTTCTTTTGAGGCACATAGCTCAATCCTGACGTCGTGCTACAGTCATCCAGGCTATCCATGGTGACATTTGGACTTTGCATGAGGGACTTCATGGGGACAGAAAAAGTGATAAAATTACTGGACTCAAAACAGTAGCTCCACGAAGTCCTGCTCACCGAGTTACCCCAGATGATCCTTGGGACTCACAGGCACAAATGTGCCCTGTACTTGGCGCAGTTCTGCCTGTGTTTCCTGCAGTTTTCTTTTTTCATGCAGTTGTCTTTAATGCTTCCCTGTATCCAGTGCATAAAGATTCAAGATGAATCTTCAGTGTAGATTGTGTGGGGATCACTGCAAAGTGCCCTCTCTTTTTCCTGCTCGCTGAGCCTCACCTCCTGCAGTCCTGAATATCCATGCACTTTATTCCTGCGTACTTCCGTCATCCTACCACTCCACAGTCATCTGATTGTGGGCCTACCCTGTTGAAGGACAGACTCTTGAGCAAGACAGACACAAGCCTTACCCTGGTGGAGACAGTGGATGTAAGGAACGGGTGACTGAGAGTGACCCTCATTAGAACCTCAGCGGGTGTGAGAAGTGGAAGGGAGCAGTTGGGGAATTAGTCACAAAGGAGGGTGCATAACTGTATCAGTTTACTCAGGCCGCCATAACCAAGCATCACAAATGAGATGACTTAGAACAACAGAAATGTGTTCTCTCACAGTTCTAGAAGCCAGAAATTCAAAATCAAGATGTCAGCAGTGCCCTGGGAAGGTGCTCGGGAAGGAAGGTGCTCAGGAAGGGTCTGTCCAGCCAGCCTCCTAGCTTCTTGCAGTTCCTTGGTTTGCAGAAGCTTAACCCTGGTCTTACGTGGCGTTCTCCCTCGTGACTGTCTGGTCTCACACTCCCCCTTTCCACTTCATCTTAACTGTCTGCATTTGCAAAGATCTTATCTTCAAATGAGGTCACACTTTGGAGTACAGGGTTGGGACTTCCATGTACAAATCTGGGGTGCAGGAAGGCAAAATTAAAACTGTAACAGGGACACATGGCTATGAAAGCCAGTTCTGCTTTGTCACCTCCTGTCCCCCTGTCCCTGGGATGTCTGCATGAAGTGAGCACTGGAATCCCCAAAAATTAGGTCTTCAGGACTTGTTTCTCAGGTTTTGGAGGACGGCAGCCATTGATGGAAGGTGGCAGCAAATTAGGACAGAACGACTTTTAGAAAACCTCCAAAATGGCTTAACAGTTTTTCTCTAAATTCCAACTTATTGATGTGGATCTTTTGTCTATATTTGCCTTGATTACTTTTGTCTATCGTTTTATTTCAACATTTCTAAGTACATCTGTTAAATATATGCCTCTTATAGATGGAATCTTGTTTCCACATTATATTTTCTGAACTTAATATTTCCTTCATTTTCTATCTTTCTGAGCATATGTGTGCATGGATGTGTATGTTTCCCTTCCTGGTAACTTAGAAGGTTTATGGTTTGTCTTAACTCTCTCAGTGATTTCCTATATAATTTAAAATAATGGGAATTCTCTATTTCTTTTTTTTTTTTTAATATGTAGGTACCGGGAATCAAACTCAGGACCTCGCGCTTTCCAGGCAGGCGCTTATGCTGCTGAGCTATATCACCAGCCCTTCTATTTCTTAATTTATCAATTTTAGATGCTATCTATTGTCCTCATGGTGACAGATGAGAAAATTCATACATCTACACTCTTTTCTTCTCCCAGATATCCTCTCCCAGGGTTATTTTACAGGGGGTAATCAAAACTATTTAAAATTTTAAAATACATTATAGTAAAAGACACATTGCCATTAATCCCCCTCCAAGTTCTCCCGCTCACTTCAAACACACTTATCCCCTTCCTGGAGCAGTTCGGGTAGTCCTGTTTCATGAGCATCTTGCAAGGTATGATCAAAATATGGTGAATGCTGCTGCTGAGTGCCATCCAAAAGAAAGGCAGGTTCATGTCACCATTACTGTGTGTTCTGATTGCCTTAATTGGTGGATCTGGCACCATGTGACTTCCGGCTCTTCCCTAGAGTCAGGATGACCACGAAAAGTAAACATTTTCAATCAATTCAAGGTATCAAGTCATCAATGACAGCACAGTGAAAGACATTCACAAATGAGGACTTCGGAACTGCTTCTGAAAGTGGCAAGAATGATAGCATAATTGTAGGCTATCTGGGAGATGCCATGTGCCAGAATTGCTTCAGCAAGGGGGTGAGTGTGTTTGAAGTGAGGGGGAGGGTTCTGAAGGGGATTTGTGGCAATGTGTCTCTTACTATAATAATTTCTTCTTACTTAAACACACTCTGTATTTTTTTATCATACCTCATATTTTTTTATATGTAGGTACCAGGAGTCGAACTCAGGACCTTGCACTTGCCAGGCTGCCGCTTATGCCGCTGAGCTATATCACCAGCCCAGCAATTTTACTTTTTAAAATGGTGCATGACGCTGACTTTACTGAGACTAGGTGTCTTGGTAGAGGCTACAGTTTGCCAACATGTGAAACTGTTACATCATATATCCTTTCCTTTAATTCTCTGCAGATATTAAACCACTATTTAATGAATTTTAATATTATGAAGACATCTAGGGCCGGTGAGATGGCTCAGCGGCGTAAGCGCCTGCCTTGCAAGCGCGAGGGCCCGAGTTCGACTCCCGGAACCCACATACGAAAAAGGGGCCGGTGATATCGCTCAGTGGCACGGGTGCCTGTTGGCGTGCGAGGTCCTGAGGTCGTCCCCCTGGTACCCACAAAAAAAAAAAAAGAAGACATCTAAGGCCAGTTCAAATCAATTCCCTATATAGGTGGTTTTACCACTTATTATTATTACTATTATTGTCATCGTCGTTGCTATGATTATTATTGTCTGGATGTCTGCTATGGTTTGGATATGGGTTGAATGTGTTCCTCAAAAACTCATGTGTCAGAAGATGGACCTCAGTGGAGGGACCTTAAAAAGGTAAGGCCTAGTGGGAGGTCACTGGGGGCCTTGGAAGAGATTGAGGTAGTTCTCGCAGGACTCTAGTTAGTTCTCTCAAGAAGGCTGATATAGAAGAGCAGGATCAGCCCCACCCTGCTCACTGGCTTCCTGCCCACCATCTCTCCCACACACGCTGCCACCACTGGGATGCCACCTGCCATGAGACACCAATGCCACACCAATGCCACACCATGCCCTTGACCCTCCAAAACTGCAGCTAAATAAACTTATTTTCCTCATCTATTACCCAGCCTCAAGTATTTCCTTATAGTAATGGAAAATAGGCTAATCCAATGCCCAAAGGATTTTTTTTTAATTCTAGAAGCTCAGTAAAGTATCAAACATATCTTAAGTGTTAACTGTTCCTAAACATGTCACGTCATTCAAATCAGAGGTTATTTAGCAAAATAATTTTCCCCTTTGAACTTCCTTTTTTAAAAAATTTTCCTTCCCTGTTCGGTTTCCTGGAATCTCTTTAATCTGTTCAGTTCTTCTCTATTTTAGCTGATTCTTTTCAGGCCTCACCTCCAAATCCCTGACTAGTTTCTCCAAGATCTTTTTTCTGCTTCTTGTTATTTCTAGTAGAACTTTTATTTTTGCAATTACTTCATTACTTCCTTTGTTTTTACTTTTTTTTTTTTTTTTTGCTTAAGCTCTGCCGGTCCAATTTCCACACCTTTGTGGTACTATGCTTTTCAACACCTTGTATTTGTTTTTGAGATTTTTCTGAAAAGGTCCGTATTCTCTTTCATTTCCTGAAGCTGCAGAAAACTCTAGGATGTTCTTTAATCTACTGGAACAGCTCTCCATCACAGGTGTACTTCTCATTTGCCTTTTCCTTTGTATTTCTTCCTTCTCTTGTCTATCCTTTTTCCTCCTCCCATTTTCATCATACCTATCTACACAGAGGACCCACTTTGCTTTTTTCTGGTTATTAATAATCTCTTAATAAAGAAGACACATTTAGCCTACAGTTTGCTTTAAAAAATAGTGGGAAAGGGCTGGAAATGCGGATCAGTGGTAGGACACTTGCCTGGCATGAGTAAGGCCTGGAATTTTATCCCCAGCACCACAAAAAAGATACAGAGGGCAGAGAGAGTGAGACAGGGCAGGTGGCAGACCAATTTGGATACTAATACTGAAGCACCCTCTCACCAAACACTGCTCTCTGCTCTGCCCTAGGGACACATTCAGTCAAGGATAGGATTAGGTTAGGGTCAAGGCATCCTCCACGCCAAGGCCAATGACCATGGCTAAAAATGAAGCTTGGGCAGTTTACAGTCTCTCTCTTAACTGGTTGGGAGCTTGTTTCTGTTCCCTATTCAGCAGCCATGAAGCAAAATGCCACTTCCTTTCTCTTCTCGCATCCCCTCTCCCCTCTGGGCTGTACTTTTGTACATTTAGATGAGGGACTGGGTCATAGAGTATAAAGACAGCACCTCTGTGTCCCCCTGCAAAATTCTCCCTCTCTAAAGATCCCAACTAAAAAGTGGCCTCTGTGGGGATATTCCCTGGTTCCTCCATAGCATATCCTAGTCCTCAAATAACAAAGTTTGGGTTGGGCATTTCAAGACTGTATTATTTACTTTTTGAGAACTACACGCTTTGCTAAAGATGTAAAGAAATGTGCACTGGCCCCGTGACAGCTCACAATGGATGCAGTTTCTCAGTCATCAATCAGGGTTGTTGATCTGTCATTTCCTTGTAGTTTTACGAAAGATGAAGCTAATGCTGTATTCTTTATATTGCTTTTCCCTGAGTTTTAGGAAGAGGAATAAATTATAGATCCCTTCACTGTCTCATCTTTTGCCATAATTCCCTTGGATTGGCTCCCATTTCATTTCAGAAGTACCCCATCCTGGATGATCACGTAGGTAGCTGGAGTGCTAAATGGCTTTGAAGATTTTGCTGCTTGGTCTTATACTGGCAGTGTGGAGTGCTTTATCTTACTCTGAAACTTACTCCTTCTACTGCAATGCAGAATAGTCTTTTTATAGGATCTAAGCAAGTGGCAATTAGTGCTATAAAGCTGGGACATTTCTCCTGCTCATCCTCAACCTCCGTGTACCTCCACAGTGCTCCACTGGTCACAGTAAAGACAAAAGCACTCAAGGAAAGACACTAAACCGAAACACTCCGACATAAATATACCATTGGAAAATGACTCCCAAATTTAGCAGATTTTGAGAAGTTAAGATGTTTTCATTAAATCCTGGATGTCAGCAACACCCTGAAGGCTTGCATTTCCATAGGCATCCCTCAAGCACAACAAGGAGGAGAGAAAAAAGATTCAGGGATGGAGAGGGGAAGATGGTAGAAAGAAAAAATGCAGGAAGAGAAATGCAAGGTTATAACATAGAGTAACAAGGAGTGGCTGATAATGGGGAGTAACAGCACTATCGACCATGAGCCTGATGTAGAATATCTTTTTTAAAATATATATTTAGGGCTGGTGAGATGGCTCAGCAGCATAAGTGCCTGCCTGGCAAGTGCGAGGTCCTGAGTTCGACTCCCAGTCCCCACATAAAGGAAGAAAAGGGCCAGTGATATCGCTCAGTGGCACAAGCGCCTGCTGGCAAGCACGAGGTCCTGAGTTCAACTCCCAGTACCCACATTAAAAAAATAAATAAATATAAATATAAATATATATATATATATATATATATACTAGTGGCTGTTAATTTTATAAAGTATTAGGTTTCAATTTGTATATTTTGATCATATCCTTACCCCCGTTACCTTTCTATACCTATCTCCTCCTTTTCCCTATTCCTTTCGTATTTTCTGAAAATTGTCTCCCTTCTACTTTCGTATCATCTTTTTCAGATTCCACATATAAAGGAGAATACATGATACTTGTCTTTCTGAGTCTGGCTTATTTTGCTTAACATGATGATCTCCATTTCCATCCATTTTCTGTAAATGACACAATTTTGTCCTTCTTTATGGCTAAATAATATTGTATATATATAGCACATTTTCATTATCCGTTCTTCTGGTGAGGAACATCTAGACTGGTTCTACATCACAGTTACTGTGAACTGTGCCGCACTGAATGAGGAAAGGCAGACAGTGATGTGTAATTTTTTAAAGGTCAATTAAATGTGCCAGTAGAACATGAGGTTGTTGATTTGTATCTTCCCTTGTCTCTCCTGTCACACCTGCTCTTATACCAAGGATGTAGCTCAGAACTTGGTTGGGTTTTAATAATCAAGATGCATGAGAATAAGGCATAGGCATCTTCCTGTAATATCTGAGGCTACCAAGGACACTGCAGTAGTGACAATGACAGTAACAATTAATGCCCATACGTGATAAAGAGGCTGCGCACTGCTGAGAGACAGTGTCGGGCCATCTGCCTGGGAATGCCATCCCTGGAAAGGGCTATGCTTATCTCTACAGTTCTCAACAACGGACTGAGTCCTCATTTCAATAGACGCAAAACCCACGCATCATCTCCAAGCCTCAAGGGTTCAATACCAAGGAAACCTGTGAATTTCCTCAAATTGCTTTCACGCCACTTTCCTCAGGGCTTTTGAGATCAGGCTAAGAAAAAAAGCAGTGAGCACAGTGGACAGGGGTGGGTCTGCAGGTATTTCATGAGAACTTCTGGAAACATCACGCCATGTATCTGAAACTTGGGGTTTGGCTGCCTCAAAGAGAAACGAGCTAGTTTTTAATTCGAGAGTCTGCATTTCAGATTGTTTAAATGTCTGGCTCAAACACACATCAAAATAAAATAAAACAAAGCCTCATTCATGCATTCAGCACAGGTGTCAGGAAGAAAGACCAACCTTAATAATGTGGAGCTTGGGTAAGAGGTTGCAGTCAGCCAGCGTGAGCTCATCCCCATCCAAGAACTTCCTGCCCGAGACAGCGACGTCCTCCGTGCTGTCGGCATCTATTTCATCAGGCAGAGGGCTGTTTAAATAATTATCCAGCTTCTTCAGGGCCCGTAACAGGTTCTTTTCATAAACTAACACACAAGGGCAAGAAGTTACCAAGATTGGCCATGCAGTTAGTGCCACTCTTCCCTAGCAGTGAAGGAAGGAAAGCTGCAATCTTCCACATCCTGAGATGTGGCCACCCAGCGGGATGTGCGGGGAGCGAAGGCTGCGGATGTGGAAGATCTGAACAAAGACTCACTTCCTGGAGGCCTGCTCTGCTGTCTACACAACACCGCTACTTCTAGATGTCTTCTACTTCTTTGAAAAATATTTATGGAAGCTTAAAATGAGATCAGCAGGGGTAGAAGCATCTTTAAAATCTCTTGAGGCACATATGGAATCATCTCAGTGATGAACATTTTTCCCTAAGTGTTGTTTTCTGGATTCCCGACCTCCAGAAGGGCACCGTGTCTGGAAGTCATGTGCACACTCAAGTCGGAGGTACTTTTTTCCTTATTTCTTAGCTCCCATCTCTACTCTCTCTGAATCCCGAAACCTTATGACTAACTACATGGAAGTCCACGTAGAAACTGAAAACAGGGAGATAGGAGGTACTCACCCTCATTTGCATCCTTCTTGGTGTTTTTAATAAATGCTGAGAATTTGGCAAACACGTCATTTCCTGCGGAGTTAGATTCAGGGTGTTGGGTCCCCAGCTTAGGGTACCTTGAAAAGTTCAAAATTAGAGGATCACAGATAAGCAGTATTTGAGTTAGGATAATACCATGGGGAAAACTGTCTTTCTCTGGGTGGATGTAAAAATGAAAACCTCTTCTTGATTATTTTCCTATTCTTTATTCTTCAAAGTTGGGAAGCAATGTGATTTGGGAGAACTACTCTGGATGGAGAGATGTTGTCTTATTGATGACCAGGCCTGGGTTCCAGGGCACCAGGTCATAATTCCCTCCCTGGTTTAATGAAGGTGATGGTTTAGAAGGGTCCTTCTGAGTTCCACAATCCAAGGCCTCACCCTGACATGCAGCCTGACCTTCCAACGGCGCACCTGAGAGGTGCTGACCGCCATGCCACCACACCTCCTCCCTGCCTCCTGCCATCCCACCCTAGCTGCCAGGCCACAGGTGCACAGAGGGAAGTCCAGAACACCTTCACGTAAGGCTTCTAGCCTGGCCCCGGTTTCCTGTGGCATGTCACAGGGGACAGCAAAGGCAGGAAGCCCTGGGGCTTTAGGAAACCAAACACACAGCCAAGAGCTTCAGAATGGTCTGTTCATGGAGCTGAAGGTACCAACCAAGTTGTGCACTCTGGTGTTAAAAGGCCTACCTTGGGGGCGCTAACTTCTCCTCTAAGAACTCCTCAATCTTATTCACATCCGTCTTGACTTCACCATCAAAAGTCATAAAAGGCGGGTTTGTTCCAGGAGCCAGGTTTTGAAGGTCTGAGGGTTTCCTGGGCGGGAGTGGACAGCAGTCTTTGTGGGCAGCCTCGAGGATGTGCATTCGATCCCAAGGCTTAGCAGTGTCTTCCCCCTTACAGACACAACCCCGGAGAATTTCAGAGTAGACTGTGGGTTTGCAGAAGGGCTTACTTGTGATAAAAGTAAAGATGCGCTTTAACAACTTCTGAGTTGGATTCATGTTTTTATGACCCCTTTTGTTCATACAGAGGTGAAAATATTAACTCTCCCGGTGTTATCAGCCAGATACAGTGCTCAGATGGGCTGTAACTGGGACAACAGGTTCCTTATGGCCACCAACTCCTCCTCCTTCTGACTACAGGACATCCACTCCTGTGACTTCACTGCTTGGCCCACAGTGAGGCTTTGCTTCAGGCTCCTGACCATTAGATATGCCCATGATATTGTACACAGGCCCTAGGGGTTTGTACGTGTGTGTGCATATATGTGTACGTGCATGTGTAGGTGTATGTACAAATTTAGATCCAGTTGTTTCAATATCGCTAAAGCCTTGTCTTACCTTTTCAGATCCACGGTTGTGACATTAAATATAACACCCTTCAGCCAGAGAATCATAAAGAGCCGCTGAGAAAAAGGACAGTTTCCAATACTCTCACCATCATAGCCAGCCTACAAATGGAAAAAGAAATCCTTATCTCAGCCAGCCCCACAGTTACACATGCCAGACACCACAATGCGCACACAAAATCATTACAAATCTCTGTGAATGGTAAAGGTACTGTAAATAGCCTTCTGGGGCCATTTAACTCAGAATACATGCCAGCTTGGAGGTGGTTGTGGAGGAATGGAGAGGAAACACACACATACATACATGCACTTACAAACACGCACGCACGCACACCACATGAAGCCTTTCCTTTTCCTTCTTTACCCACCAGCTCACCACTTGCTGCCATGCGGGGCCTCTGTGTAGCAGTTCAGAGGGAAGGAGTGACAAGATGGAACTCTCGCTGGGTGTGGTGGTGTGTGCCTGTAATCCCAGCACTTGGGAGGCTGAAGCAGGAGGATCGCTGTGAGTTCCAGGACAGCCTGGGCTACATAGTGAGTTCACAGGCAGGCTGAACTACACAGCAAGACCCTGTCTCAAAAATCAAAAAAGAAAAGAAAAAAGAAGGAACTTTCTTCATTACCAAAGCCAAAAAGAAAGACATCCCCTTTCTCTCCATCTCTTGATCCTGGTCTTGTTTCAAAACAGACCAGCTGACTCTTCAACAGAGACACCATCTCTAGTAGTCTCTACCATGCTGGTCCACAGGGTTTTAGCTTACATGAGTTCTAACATCCTTGGACCCGCAAAACTTGTTTCTCCCCTCTTCGGATTCAGGGGGTGGCATAAAGATGAGACAGGGAACACCTACATCTAGAAAGTGCATTATAACACAGCTGGCATCCAGGCATGCAGCCCTGGAGAGCTAGTAATGCAGCCCCACAAGACGGCCATCCTCCCGAGTGCTGGGATTGAGTGTCACCATGCCTGGCTCTAATATTACGCTGTGATTTTTAATGATACTTTTCATGCCTGATGTGCAGTGCTAGAGCTCAGACTATGCAGGCAACAACTGAACACAGTGTAAGGGGGGTGCAGGGAGTTCAGACTCTGCCTTCTGTGCCTGCCACACATATATAACCTGACTGAAACTCAAAGCCCACATGTATCAGACCCTCAGTGCTTGCACAACTTGGCAAGTAAAACGTGGCAATTGCTAATAATAGTATTTCAACCTGCCTACACTTACATGTGGCTATGAAGACAGGCATTTAAGAAGTAGCCATGTAAGTTTTCTTATTTGTTAAATTTTAGCTTATTAAATTATTTTACTAAATAATATAACAACCTTCAATTTAAAAAATAACAGAAGTTGCTACTTCTATATAGTATGTATATTAAATATTTTATATACTACCCCAGAAAATTCATCTTCTCTCAGTGTGTCCCAGGCAAATCAAAAAGTTGGACAGCCATGACATAAAACAGTTCCTTCCTACTGCCCCAAAGCGGGTCTCATCCATGCACACCCAAAGCACAGACACAGAAACGTTCTGAACAATTGTCCTCCACCCTGGGGCTCTTTTTTTTTTTTTTGTGGGTACCGGGGGTCGACCTCAGAGCCTCGCGCGCCAGCAGGCACCCGTGCCGCTGAGTGATATCACCGGCCCTTTTTGCGTATGTGGATACCAGGAGTCGAAGTCGGGACCTTGCACTTGCTGGGCAGGCGCTTATGCCGCTGAGCCATCTCACCGGCCCCCACCCTGGGGCTCTTGGCACAGTTGAAAGGCAGGTGTTGGGGATAACAAGGGAGATATTTGGGGGATTTGCAATTCCTAGTACAAGGGATGATGGGATACTCCATAGACAACATGAAGACTACACTGGAGGGGATTCTCTGACTTTGGTGTTCTTAAGTCACCTTGGCAGGTTATTAATAAATTAAAAGATAAAATACCATTAATGGCTGTTCCTAAAAATGAAGAGGATAATTAAGAGACAGCCTAAGTCTTAAAAGACTTAATCACCCTCTTCACCAAAGAGGAAATCCAAGCAACCAGTAAGCACATGAAAAAGTTTTCAACATAAGTAGGCACCAGAGCAATGCAAACTGAAGCCACGAGGCAATGTCACAATGCACTCACCAGGATGGCTATAATTAAAAAGTCTGACAGTACCAAGGATAGGCAAGAATGCAGAGCAACTGGCATTCCCATTTACTGCTGAAAAGAGTGAAAATCAGTATAGCTACTTGGGAAACTGGTTAGTGGCTCTCTACAAAGCTAAACATACACTTATTCTATGACACAGAGATTCCACTACCAACAGAAATGAGTTCTTATAGGCACTACATGACACTTATGCAACTATTCTATTTTGTGTGTGTGTGTGTGGGTGGGTACTGGAGGATGACCTCAGGACCTCGTGCGCCAGCAGGCGCCTGTGCCGCTGAGCGATATCGCCGGCCCTTTTATCGTATGTGGGTTCCGGGAGTCAAACTCAGGCCCTCGCGCTTGCTAGGCAGGCGCTTATGCCGCTGAGCCATCTCACCGGCCCGCAACTATTCTTAACAGCTTTAGTATACTAGCCTAAACCTGAAAGTAACCTAGATACCATCACAGTAGAATAAATAAATCAGTCATGGTATATTCAGGCAGTAGAATACTACAAAGCAATGAAAAAGGATTAGCTACTACTATTAGCAATGGTATGGATGCATCGTACATACATAATCTTAAAAGACAAAAACCAGATTCAAAAGTCCTGTGTAACTCAGTGTAAGTGGAGTGTAAACAAAGGGTCACTCCTCTATGGTTATGGAAATCAGAAGAGCAGCTGCCCTGGTGTAATGGTTTATATCTAGATGTCCCCCCAAATCCTCATGTTCTCACAGGTGGGGCTTTTGGGAGGTCAGTGAATTATGGGGACACTATAGCTGACTTGCTGATAGGAGGTAGGGTCTGGTCAGAAGAGGCAGATTACTGGGACATGACCCAGAAGGATATATCTCCCTTCCCATCTCTCTTTGCTCTCTCTGCTTCCTGGCCACCATGAAGGAAGCAGCTTTTCCTCCACCAAGGCCCTCTGCCATGCTGTTTCTTTTTGGGAGCCTGCCTACTACGAAACTGAAACATTAGCCAAAATAAACCTCTCCTCTTTTAAGTTGTGGGTGTCAGGTGTTGTGTCCCAGCAATGAGAAAGTGACTAAGACAGACCTTGGTACCAGAGAAGTGGACTCATTGCTGTATTGCTACCTGATCATGTGGTTCAGAAGCCTTTGAAACTAGTTCTCTGGGGGAAATTGGAAAGATTTGGAGATGCCAGCTAAAGAACCCCTAAAATTCTGTGAACTGAGCTTGATGAAAGATTCTGGTCAGAGCTGAGAAGACCAGAATGCTGATAGAAAAGCAAACGGTAAAGGTTAGGGTTAGGTTTCAGTTGGAAACAAAGACTGCATTGGCAGTTGGATTTTGGGCCATGTGTGTTGTCCTCTGGAAGAATATTTGTCTACATTTTTCTCATGTCCTGAGACTTTGCAGGAGACTGAGATTAAGAGCAGTGAACTAATTCATCTGGCAGAAAAAA